>JAQQSE010000045.1:2567804-3851706 GCA_035772565.1 Antheraea assamensis
ATTTAAATTAAATGAAATAAAACATTATTTTTTTACGCTTATACTGAATATTATACTTATATTAATTAGTCTGTGGTTAAGCAATCGCTTTGAATAGAGATTATCACTAAAGGAATTATAATGTATCTTGTGTATGTCAATAGACTGAAAGTTAATACATAACGTATTTGTACATACTAATAACTGACGTCATTGAACAAAATTCTAAACTATATATATTTCAGAGGTATTTTGACCACTAGACGAACACTACTAAATATAATGATATAACATAAGATAGAAGTTAGTACTCTCTTAGTCTGTCCGTACCGAAACATAACGTGACACTGTCTACAAACTTTACATGTTTATAGTACCTATTAAAAAAAAGTAATGATGTTAATTATTAAATACCGTCCACTTAAAATGCGGTTAGGAGAATTTAGTTGCACCGATGGTATATCTGGCACGCTAATTTACGTCATGTTTTCGGAGGCACGTTGAATAAACTCAATTACGTGGCGTCGAAACAAGTTCAAACACGGCGACATTATCTCTTCTTTCTGTGATGTTTGCTGACCAAATAGGGTAAGTCGTGATCTTTGTACCCCGCTAACGAGTCGGGGGGCCTGAAATAATGTTATTTCAGGGCAGCTTAGCCGAGGATGTTATTGAAAATGTCTTATATAGACGCTTAGGATACAATCGGTGTATTTGTGTAGCTATATGTTAGTTTAAAATCAACTTTTATTTTGAAAAAATTACCTATGACCACATGAAAGAAGTGAAAAGTTCTTTAGAAAAAGTACAACTAAATAAAAAGTCAATGTCACGCAGTGTTCCAGGCGGTCACCCCTCAGAGTACTGACCGCGCTCGGTGTTGTTTAACTTCGGTGATCGGATATGAGAATTACTGTTTTTAACATTTTAACCAACACAGTATTTAAGTATTTACCTCCACTACTTTACGTCACAAAAAAAGGTTGCGGATTACAATTTCAAAGCCTTCCCATATGAAATTCCTCTTCAAAAAAATGTGTGTGAAATGAAAGGTTATAAATACATACATATACATTAAAGTTCATATAGATTTTTTTAATACTTATATGTGAAGAAATAATAGAAATATTTAAAATAAACACAATACATATATGTACTTAAAATACTACACAGATTATATACAACATATCTATAGTATTATTTAATTGTTATAATGCGTAATACTCTAAACGTAATTATTGGAACGATGCACTTCTTGTCAGACAGTAAACTTGTTTGATGACGACTGGAACCGAGTATACACGATTCAGTGTGTCGGCGACCCGAACGTTACGGTTTACTTTCGTTCGTTATTAAACACGTTTATACTAAGTTTTCAATTCAGTCATACTATAGGTACTATGCTGGTAGCAATCGTTTATTTATTTTCCTCTTGTAATTACTATCTTTTGTAGTAAGAACTTCAGCTACAGTGAAAATGTTCTTAGTTGAATATTTTGTGTATTCAAATATCGTATCTCTATGTATATACATTTTCATGTCGATTGCAAGAGTCGTAGAGAAGGTAATATGCTGTGGTATCACCTCGTGGCAAGTTACATTGAAGCGGTTATAGCTTAGTTGATAGTGCGTTCGGACACTGCGTCGATGGACTTAGGTTTGAATCCTTGCAATTGAGTTGCAGCGAAAGGAAAACACCGTGATCAAACCGTAGTATGGTGATAGTAGGGCTTTTTCTAAGTCCGCCTGGCTAGCTACAAGTTGTTGACTTGTACCATCAGCTGCACTTAATGAAAGAAATGTACCCATACTACCTGACCCATCTTTGACAATTTTTTAACGCCCTACCTTCCCTTGGTGACTGTCCGTAGTATACAAGAAAACTTCCCCCCTTCTAGTTTTCATATAGTAATTCGTGAATACGGTTTCCCTCCTCCTCCCTGTGACCAACCGTGATACTTTGAAGACCTATCTTCCCCCACCTGAACAGGTCACATGGTATGTTCCCTAAGAGCCAGTCCTCTTTTCAAACTCTAGAATCATATGAAATATTAAAATAAATATTACAGTGAAAGAGACGTAGTGCGATGAAGCTGTGAAAGCCCGGCAAGTCAATAGCGTACTCAGTTCAAAATAAAAAATAGTGAAAGTGATAGATTTTTAAGTAAAACTTTTTTATATCGCTTCAAATTTTTTTGTCTATCTATAGCATGTCGTTTTATAGCCTGCCGCGGAGTAGGGGTAAAGTGAAAGGCACTCAGCAGAGCAATTTAGCCCAATACAGCGGTGCCCAAGGCACAACTCAAAATGATTAAATGATAAATACTGTGGTTTTTCAGAAAAAAATCTGTTAAATGTCTACGATTCCAAAAAAATGTTTCACTTGCATCGTGATTTGATAAAACCACATAATTTTTTTATAAATGCTTAGTTTTCTCAATCTCTTGAGCACTGAAGTATGTTATTCTGAATATAGAAAATACAGTAGAAAAAGTTTACAAAATTAGACATGTAGTTGAGTTGTTGTAGTAGATTTAGTTTGAAGTCATTAGTGAAAACATAATTGAAAAATGAATTAGTAGTTTTAGTTTATTGTTTGTTATGAAAAGTATCTGTACAAATCTGAATAATATTAGGTGATTTTATTAAAGACCGCGTAGCAACACTTTTATGTAAGGAAACCAAATTGTCTATGTTTTATCAGCAACCACTTGTGACTTTAACGTCTTTATGTCTGCGTTATATTATAATATAAAAATTAATAACAATAATACATTCCATGAGACTATCAAATGGTATTTACCTATCCTGATATACCCATAAGGTGTACATCCCTTTTTATTTGTATAAGGGTAAGTGTAAATATAACGGAGGCTTTTAAAAGCATGTAGTTGTCTTTATCTATTTAATGAAAAAAAAAAAAGATTTGTGTAATTTTTCTATTTAATGGACGAACTGTTAAAATAAATATCAGTGAAATTCTTGTCCAATTGTCATCGTGTCACGAACAGTATGTCGAATAACGCTAATGGAACAGATGCGCAGACACGGGATCCACGAAAATTAATCTCAAATACACTTGTACAAAGAAGTAATCCCTCTCTAACAATCACTTGTCACCAGAATCCCACTCGAGTGCGTTACGTTCCCGGATTGTTAAATTACTTTCTATTTCTAGCGCTTTATCGCTGTCAAGCGAACTAAATTGTTCTTAGAATATTGACATGATAAATTATACTATAATTTTGACTTTATTTGTCTTTGCCTGTAAGTTTTTTTCTATGTATTAATTATCATACATTTGGTGACTTATTATTATGGTTAATTTATATATATATTCTAATAAAATGTAACAGACATTATTTTCTTTTTCGTCAATTTGTGTCGTATCTAGTAACATTTGCCAGTGTCATGAATTTATTTTCGTATAGGGATCCAGTAATTCTAATACGATAAAAGTTTCGTTCCATTTGACCTTATTTTGTAGTACTTATGTTTTCAATATCATTGTCTACATTTTTAATGCGGTCTTTAAAATTAAATTCTAATTGTAGCTACCTAACGAAAATTTTATAGATTTAGAAAGGATGCAAAAATTCACATGTTACATGGTAAATAAATAATAAGAGATAGTCTTTAGAGTTGTAGTATGTGTTTTTATGTATCTATTTTAAGTTATGTTTTTTTTATTCGAGCTCTTTTTAGAACTTTCTAGGGAGTTTGTGTGGCATCTCAGAATTCATGTTCCGTGGTATTATTTTACATCCACTTCACTTGTGCACAATAACCGAAGTATATTACGTAAAATGCCATCAATATTACAGAATAGAGAGTCAAATAACAGGAGATTATTAATATAATAAAAAAGCCACTATATGAGAGACTAGATCCCGCCAAAAACTGCTAAGTCATAATTAGTATTAATAGGTGTTTAATCTTAAAGCGCTTTACGCTCAACTCTGACATCGTATAGTATTTCAATGAACGATTTTTTTGCTTCAAAACGCGTCCACAATAGAATTGTCACACTGACACTTAACACTTGTGGCAAGTGCGAAAACTGTCAACGGCGAATTAAATTGGGGTGATATTTTTTATTCGGAATTACCCCGTAATTGGGTAGTAATTTTGTATTAGCTTTTTTTTTAATGTATTGAAGTTATATGTCAATATGGGTAAAAAATAAATCTTGTTTATGTGTTAAAAGCCTATAAATTACAAAGAAATATAGAATGTCATATATGTTTCATTTTATTGGAATACATTTTTATAATAAAATAGTAAATAAATCATTGAATTGTATTAACACGTTATACACCAATCAGAGCGCATGACGTCACAGCTTCCGAAATATTGTTGTGACATTTCCACTTAGGTATATTCTTAGTGTAAAAAAATCATGACGTCATATGTTGATTAAAAATATCAGTAGTCCGGTGAAACTGTATAGGCCTTGCCATATCAACAGTGTAGACCGTTCGAAATAAAAAAAATATTAAAAATCAAGACAGGCACGATTGTTTTAGAGGGAAAGTAAAAATAGAAAGTAATAACAGACTATTATCTTGTAGATACAATATATATAAAATTAAATAATGAAATAGATGCATAACAACTAATAAAAGTATCTAAAACCCCGATTAAATTAAGTGATGCCGGATTATTGTTTAAAACTAGAATATGGTCCAAGTTTAAAATATTTTAATATGTATTCAATCGCAAAATCTAGTCGTTCTAATATAACGTTATTTTACTTTCTTACACTCCGTTAACACATATTCATTTGTTTATAACCGAGGTTCATAAAATTCTCATGTTGTGTTTCACCAAATCATTAAGTTTTAACTGTAAAATATAATAGCACTATTTATGCAGACGTTTACGATCGTTTTCGTATGAATCAATCCTCGGATTCGTGTCTTATGAGCAATTAATTTGAGTATTTAATCTCTGGTCCGAGTTACAAGATTTATAAATTGAAACACGAACGTCACGAAATATACTTAATTAATTTTTGGCTCGAGACTTCGCTCGTGGTATTGTAGATTTGAAAGGTACCCTATGTCCTTGTTATAGTGCCTCTGATAACGTATGCACAATATTTAATGACGATTGATCGAGAGTGAAGGCATAACAAACAGACGAATTCACTTTCGCATTTATTATATTAGTCACGATTACGATTATGAAATAGAAATTAATTGATAAATTCATCCATTTGAAATTTAAAAAAAATTGCCTAGCGTTGGTATATCTACACGTTAGTATTTTTGATATATAACTGAATTAAAAATGTTGGAATATTCTTAGGATATGAGATACCTATGGGTGAATATATCCTTTTTTTTAATAAGTTTTAATGTTTCGCTTTAGATTTATGACGATAATTCTAAAAAAAATTATGATTTTTTTGAAGTAAAATTTCTTGTGGGAGGGAGGGCTTTGAAATTCTGATTGGCAACCTTTTTGTGTTCCGAAAAGTGATGGAGGTAAACACTGTGTCTGGTAGAGTGTTGAAAACACCAGTCGTCGTCCGAGCACCGAAGTTAAACAACGTCTGCGCGCGGTTAGTACTTGGATACTTGGATAGGTGACCCCGTGGGATCATCGTGATGTTACCTTCTTGGTATATCTTTTAAATTAACATGTTTGCCTATAACACAAACGTTTCACTTCTGTCATGTGTCTTTACAACACCCTATCCTTTATTTATTCTATGTTTTGGAACTCGTGTTTTTGTTGTGGCTTTTAATTTTTCTTATAGCGAAATAATCATTAAAGTTATTGTATTATTTAGATACTATGAAAACTAAGATTTTAAGTCTTAAAAATTGTAAGACAAATATAAAAGGCTATCTTTACCAAAGGCTACATCAAGTTTTAACTTTGAATTATGTTAAAATATATGTAACTGTCAGTTTGATATCAAAATATAATTTTCACTTCAAAGTTTTGTCTAAAACGTTCTAAATATATTCTGTATTAAGTGCCGTTACGTAGAATTTTCATATTTAAAACTGTTTACGATCTGCATGTTTATCGCAAAATATTATAGCTTGTACCGATATACCAATGCATTAAAGTAAGACGTAACTGCATCGCAAAGTTAACTGGAAGCGATCTCAGAGCCCAGGTTATGAGTCAACTGGGCGATGTGTGCAGTAAACCTCGACTGACAAAGATCATAATTAAATCAGAGTCGTCATTTCATTTATATCTGTTTATTAATTTGTTGTAAAATTATTAAAAGTATCTTGCTATATACAGTAACAAAATCTTTCCTGTTTTCATTTTACTATGGATATAAGTGGGTTATTTAAATAATCTATAGAAGCAAAGTGATAAAGTTATGTATGTGTTTTCTATGCAAAAATTAAAGGATGGATTTCAATCAAATATTTTACCTTTTATTTCATAGTCACGGACTCCTTATCCAAAATAAGAATTATCACCTTAATATAATATAGAGTTATAAAAGTTTTATTAAACTATGACTTTTACAAGCAGTTCTCGTTCAAGTGTTCAAGTTCAGTGTGGAGCGCATGCTCAAAACAACTCATATGAAGTGGCAGGATCAACTAGTATTCTATAATAGATCCTAATTAGATACATATTTATACCCTTTATTCTAATACAAAGAACACTGATGATTTCGCGTTAGCAATTAATTTCTACATATAAATTAAAATTTAGATGCTTCTTTGATCATAATCGTATTTCGCCGAAAGTTCAACTGATAATGCTCGTAAATTTTAACAGGTTGTTGCACTTGAGTACTCACGTTTTTATATATTTTTAATACGCAACGCCATCTATTGACCATGAATTTAAACGCATACTGTATTATATTACTTATTAGATTATTTAAAAAATACAATTATTTAGAGACTGCCACATAAGATTATAATTTATTTATATCGAGAGGACTGTCTATGGTTTAAGGAGTAGAGTATGGACTAGGCAATAAGTTTTATGTAAAAATATTGATTAAAGAATAATATCTAGAATTACAAATATATCTCAACCATTTACAATGACTACGTTAACGCTTCTGTTATAAGATGTATTGTATATTCTATGTTATCCAAGATGTGAAGTTATAATTGAATTTCTGTTAACAGCACCCCGTTGAATACTCGGTGATGGTTATAACTCTATCGTGCTCGAGTTACGTCTTGTCCTGCAACATTGTAGAAATTAGTGGGATCTGTAAAACTTCCCCTTATCAAATGTTGACTGGCGAGTATATTCTATGTATCCGTGTTTTTATTTTTATAACTAATAATATATGACTCTGTGTGTATGTCTTCTGTTTCTCCAGGGCGATCTCTGAAACGGCCGAATCGATATTGACGCTACTTTTATTGTCATATAGAATACTTTCCAGAGTATTATTCAGGCTATTATCACGTTTTTGTATAGGATGTAAACAGTAATGATTAATTATAAACGTGTTTCTTAAAATGGGTTAAAGAGTTTTACAAGTCTATCAGTACTTAGCAAGTCGTACCCTTCATACATTACCTAAACTACTATTTATTTTAGAAATAGGTTTGATGTTGTTCTTGGGTAGTATTACTACGGTTCAGTTTAATTTTGTTGACAAAACTACTGTAGTATGATGTAGAATATGACATGTCTTTCAACTGATGTGAAGTGATAGCTGTAGTCATAAGCTATTCTAAGCTCGAAAGACTAAGGGTTAGGCACCACAAAATGAGAGTAGATGTTTCTGTGTATTGAACAGGCACGGTTTGTTTTTCAGTCTAAAGCGAAGGAGTAATATATCTTTGTGTATAAAAATTATCCCTCAAAATATATGAAATTTAGGTAACGCTGATAAAACTAGATGAAGAAATTTGAAGAAACGCGTTAATAGCTTTATAATTTATGGACGTCTTGATAGTCGAAGAAATCGAAGAAAATATACTGAAATTGTTTCTTTCATCGTTTTATTGTATGATAACTTGACAAACTTTTAAAAACACACAATAAACTAATTACCCTAGTGTCGTTTTGGTCATATATTTTAGTAGATACATTTTTGGGTGATATCTAACTGATATAAGATACTTACTTAACATTCCATAGTTCCAAATTAAAGAAGTGCGAGCATTATTGCTTTGAGGCAGGTGGTATTTAGAAGTTTAATATAGGATAATTATCAATTATTTTGAAGCAAATAAAGCCATATAAACTCACTTTAGCGATACTCTATTTAGCCATACGATTTCATAAATGAAGTAATCAATAGTATGTATTAACAAATTTATTAATATCTTGTTGTAGCTGTGCTTAACTGTAAAATTTTACAAAACCATCGAATCCAATAAAAAAATACTTTATGCTATGTAGGCCCTAAGAAAGCGCTTATAAACGTCAGAATTACCACCGGTGCGGAAAAACAACCCGGTCATTGAAAAGTACCGGTAAGAAACTCGATCGGGTTTATCTTTTTAACAGGTGTATGTATATTTAAAGTACATTACACGTTACGATCGTTTTTAGTAAATGCACAGAGAGGATTTAATTCTAGACATCACCATCATTCACATTTTGATCCACTCTATTACAGCCCTTTGACACCAAAACCCGGTTGACATTGCACTTTAACTTACAGTCCGGTAAATCGATAGTGTTTTGGTACTTTGTTATAAAACCTAACACTTATTACCTCAAAAACTATTACTGGGTCTACTGAGTCGGAAACGTGGGACGATGTTTTTGTCAACATCGTCACATGTTGTAGTTTTACTAAAGCCTATAAAGGTAGGAGATACATTTATAAATTATAAAGAACAGTTTCTGGAAGATTCTTATCGAAATTTCTTTCAAGTTACATCCTTCTGTATAACTAGAACAATGTTTCAACGTCAGGAAAGGAAAATACACAGAATTATGGACCACGGTGACCGTAGGGCGGTCCGATAAGGAACATTTATTTGTTTTTTGTATTCACAAAAATGAACCGCATTATTTTTATTGCGATAATCCTTGTGATTTATTACCTTTAACTCTTAGATTTATTGTAGTACGTTTGTGATTAGAATGTTTTTATCAATAACAATGAATTGTGACTTAACCTACATCTTACTTTGTATACATCGTACCATCTATACATACATATAAATAAATTGTCGTGTCTGTTTATAATGCCAAAACAACAGTTCTTTTATTTAAATGGATGTGAAAGTATATACAGTACTTATTACAAAAAAAAAAAAAAACAATTTTTAGAACTTGTGTCTCTGTGTTCGTTCCGATTATACCGATTATGACGAGACTTTGACTGACAGATAATAGTTGATGTTAAAAAATGTAATGTTTTATTTTAGAAAACAAAACTTGGATCCCACGCACGTATATTTCTTTATAAACATACAAAAGATTCGTGTAGACGAATACACGAACAGCTGTTAGTACTTTTATAAGCAGTTACATTAACAGTAAACAGTGAAATAACAGTTTTTAATTAGACTTGGAAAAAATAGTGATTAACAGCTGACAATGGACAAATATCGTTGGGAGCCGTTTAGATTATAAAATTGTATTATAACAAGTCGTTCTCGCGGTTTCGCATGCGTTAATTATTTGTTGCAAATACATAAATAGTTTATTGATAGCAAAATTAACATTGTTGAAATAATAGCAGATCCGAAATATATATTTCAGTTCGTGAGGTATACATGCTGGGTACTTATGTATATCTCAGGAACTCCTATATGTGTGAATAGTTAGCTAAGTTAGATTCGGGATATGCGACAATAGTCCATGGCAACGTGCACCGTGCGCCCTTGAGCTAGTTACCAATATAAAATCGGGTGAGTTCCTTAGGCGCTCCTCTTAGTAGTTAGTAGTCCGGTGAAGCTGTAGATGCCTGTTAGGCCAATAGTGTAATCAGTTCAAAAAAAAACATGACACAGAAGTGATGGTCACTTAGATGATAGCGTGTTCGGACAACGCGTCGATCAATGTAAGTTTGAATCCTTGTGAATGAGTCTGAGCTTTTCGTGCAGGAAATCGTCGTAATGAAACCATAGCCTTGACTATTTATCACCTTAAGATGAAAATATGCCGCCAAGCACCTGTTGATGTGTTCCGACAGCTGCACTTGAGAGTAAATCCCTCTCTAGGTTTAGCGAGTTTACCATTTTAGACCACGTCAACATGTAACATTTGACAAGTGAGATTTTGGTTAAACTCTATAAAGGATTAAAAACAATCTCCGTAGTCGAATGTCTATATACATCAATTTTCACGACGATCGATTGATTATAGAAGTGAATCTGCTGTAGCGCCACCTAGGGACTAATAAAATAGATAGGATAAAAACCATCTCCATGAAAAAGACACTAAGGTATCCCTCTCAGATATATTGATATTCATTTAAAAAACTGCCGAACTAAAATGTGTTTTATGGTTAAACGTTAATCTAAAATCATAAATGGGATATATAGAACATACAGTGACAATATATATGGTGATAATTATATTATTATCTACTCTATAAAAGCAGTATAGTAACTAGCATTCGAAACCTACCTAAAAATCTTCACATGCTCACACGCCAACTACTAGTTGTCGGTATTCTCGGCATGTTTGCTGTTTTAATTAAACCCACATGTCCATCTTTGCTTGCATTCGCTCGTTCGGAAGACAAATGTCTCTAATTGGAATACCTTTGTTTCATCAGCGTCACGCGGGCACTGCGAGCGTCATTGGGAAAAATTCTTCACCTTTGAATTGCATGGGTTCTGTATGAATAAATATTATTGTTTTACTCTTTAAGTAGATGTTATAATTGAAGGAGATTAGTATTATCTTTAGTTTGAGGGCCGAAAGTGAAACACAACAATTTCCTTTTTAATGTTTACTACTTTGTGTTCGTCTGCTTATTATCTTAAAAATATATGTTATGTACATTGAAAAAATATATGATAAAAAATAAAACAAAACATGTTGTTTTTGTAAACAATTTTATCCATTAATTTCACCTTTCCTGTGCAAACGCACCACACCGCTGCCCCGACTTCTCCACGGCAGGAAAACCTCACATTGCTGAATGTCGCAATGCTTATAATAATAATAGTTTATTACAAGTTACATAACTATATTACACGAAGACAACGTGATGTTCTTTTGTTTTGATTAGGGACAAATATCTAAATAGTAAAACTGTAAAAATTAGATCGAAATTTGTCCTATAGTCTTATATTATGCGTTCACAACGAGAGACCTCTATTATTTTATTTTTACCGGAGATCGTGTAGCGGTCGAAATTTGACCATAGATAATTCATTAATTTTCAAGTTTCAATACTAGGTGTAAAACAGGAATTAGTTCAAATTTTTCTTATTAAGTGAAAATACACAAAATCGATTGAGAAACAGTGCTAGAATATGTATTTCATTGTTTCGTCTCTGCTTATTAATATAGACAGACGACATTGGACACGATACTAAGCAGAGTGTAATGACGAAACAATGGTAACTATCGTAAGATCTACAAATTATCGTTATCATTCTTCAAGACATTCTGCAGCTGGATTATATTATAGGCTAGCTTATCTTAAAACTCGACGAACTAAATGAGCGTCAAGTGTAAATTAATGGAATTACATCGGCTGGTCCCGGAACGCGATTCCTAAATATGCCAGTAACACGGGTTTTCCTTTTTTTCCAATATAAATTTTACACGTCATAAAATATAAGTAAAAAAATTGTGAGACGAAAATAGAACTTACTGCATAAAAACGCATACGGAACCGCGAAAACAGCATATGTATAGGAGTATCCATGCGTCCATGCTTCAGTAAGAGCAGAAGACACAAAAGTAATAAAGTACTAACTTCTTTCCGCGAGTTTGCTCGTGTTAATGTAAATTTGATTTGTCCCTTTTATGTCCTTTTCTGTACATCTGACAAAGTATAAACTAAATCTCATGATGATTGTTTGAATGGCTGACACATGAAACCGTAATAAACAAACAAACGAACTATCGTCCGAATTTTTTTTTTTATATATTATAGGGAGCAAACGAACAGGTGGGTCACCTGATGGTAAGTGATCACCACTTATAAATTGTGCATATAAATTAAGTTTGTCATATTTAAGTAGTAAGTAAACGTGATAATAATGAAATATTAAAAAATTCGAGTCACTTAAAAAAAAAAACACTTTATTAGTAGTGTACATAGTCGGTAGTAATAATTTGTTCTTATTAGTTTCTAAGTATCGTAACCTGCAAACTACACGTGATTACAAGTAAAAACATTTACGTAAAAAAGAAGGAAATAGCATACAGTTACCGCAGTGTCGGTGACTCATCGGACACCGTAGAGACGGGACACGGTCGATTAAAGCTTGTATTTTTTCATCGGTATCGGTATTTGGTATCACGTACACGTTATGTATTAAGTCAGGTAAAAACAGGAGTGTTTACAAGATCATATCTATTAGGTGTAAAATTAAGAAATTTAATTAGAATTTTTTATTAAAGAAAGTTATATGAAAATGTTCATTTTATATTTATTTTTTTATATTACGATGGTGGCAAATAAGCGTGTGGGCCGCCTGATGATAAGTGGTCACCGCAACCTATGGACGCTTGCAACACCGGTGGTATTACATGCGCGTGCTATGTGCTATATTTTTATAAATAAGTCTTAAATCATCTAAAACATATTAAATTCATTTTTAAAGAAAATCTTAAAGATTATTTTGAGTGGAAGCAAGACGTGTTATAGAATTCTTCCACATCATTACTAATGCTTAATGCCTGTAATTTTTATCAATAAGTAAAATATAATATTGAATTTTCTATGATTTTTTTTATGGCAGTTACATATAAAATAACATATTTAATTTAACTTTAACCAACTCGGTGATCATTATTCAAGTATTCCAATATTTCTGCTCATATTATGTAAAAAGTCTTAAACTGTTTTTATTAAATATATATCACAAATAAGTTCTGTAACCTGCATTATGGAAATTAAAATATTCCATAATTGCTTTACTCCCCCTCCCTAACGATAAAAACAATTCCATAACCACCGTAAACCTAATAACTTAAAACGTTTAGAATTAAATCCAACGACATCAACGTATACTTAACTGGCATTTTTTTATAGAAGAATTATTTATCTTTGACTAAAAGGTTCACATAGGGTGACGCAAAGTGCGGGAATAATTAGCATAGAACAACAAAATTACATGTTTGTATTTCCACATACTTCGCTGTCTGTCATTAGATTTCTTCCTTTTCAAATGTTTTTGCATTTGCATGTTGTATTTAAAATACGTGCTTTATATGTTTTACACGTTAACTGGACGCATTATGGAAGGAAACATTTTTTTAATAAATTTTCTGCTAGCGTATAATTCAAAATGTATATATTTAAATAAACGCGCAACTTTTGCATAGAATTATTATTTTCGACTCGTTATTTTATTTGACGATTTCTGTAAACACTTTTGGATAAAATGTATAGTCAACAGAGAAATCATAAGATATTGATTGATAATACAAAATCTAAAAGTGATATTGATAATTTTTACAGCCTAATTATTTTTATGTGTTCTAAAACTTACACCGGGTTTAAATAAACTCTAAAATACTTTACTACGTATAAAAGATATTTTAAAGAAATTTACAGTTTGTGATTAGTCAAACTATTTGTTATGCAATTAGTCACAATTTTATGATTGCATATTAACTAATTCTTATATTTACATAACTTTTTAAATTGTATATTATGTATTTTTTATATAAAAAATAAATAATATAGACATAAATTATCAAGAAGTTATCAAATCCTTCAAATATTCTGTTAGCAATGAATATAATAAATAATTCATATTCTATCGATATGAAACAGTGGGCGAGGCGCGGTGTTAACCGGTAAAGGGTGACCGGAGTGTCTCCGCGGTGACGGGGGGGCGTTGCCACGAATTAGGGCTGCCACTGTTTACTCACGTGGAATTAAATTAACTTATATTTTTTAGGTTACTTTCAATAAGTACTTTATATAATCGAAATAGGTTGTATACGTCTAAACGTATAGCTATAACTTATAAGTATAAACATGATGGTTTTAGAAAATATGCATTGTTCAAAATAATAGATGTAAATTAGTTAATTCATTTAATGCCACATGCGTTTTTAAATTTAGACAAGTGGTTAAGTTCAGTATATCTGTATAATATGATACATGATAGTTTTGTTTTAAATATAATCGTGCGTTTAATAGGTAAATTTGGAAAGAGGCCACTTGTTTATTCTTACTTCTTGTTTATGCGTTGTAGTAAGTGTTTAACTATAAGCTCACCTTATGTTATATGCTAACATGCTAATAAATGCTAATACTGTAAGTCTAAAGGAATACATTCTCTGTCGGAATACATTGTATTGCTATTATAGCAATAACGTAATTCTAACATAAATGATCTATCGTACTATAATTGTTTTCTGATAATTTTTAATACAAAAACGCCCTACTGCTTTTGAGTATAGGCAAACAAAATCGATAACTGTGTGAGGAAATTTTATATGTATAGTTTAAAATAAAACAGTTTTCATTAAAAAGTAAAAAAAAAATTCTATAAAAATTTGGCTAAAATGCACTAATTAAAAAATGATATTATGTGTGTTCTAAATACATTTAAAACAAATATGTACGGTCAAGGGCTCCTGGTCAGGAATGAAGTTCCTTAACTTGAAGCATGGAATCAGATTAAAAAACAAGGTGTATCTTAAAGACATACGATAGAATTGAAACTTTTGTATTACAGGAAAACATTTAAATAAAAAAAAAATGCATGAAAAAACTAACGTCACGCGGTGTTCTCCCATCCAAGTACTGATCATACCAAATGTTGCTTAACTTCGGGTGATCGAACGAGAAATGGTGTTTTCAACACTCTACCCAACAGTATTGAATACCACCATTTTAGTCATACAAAAAGGTTGCCAATCAGAAGCCCTGTCATAAGAAGATTTGTAAAAATGTTTCACTTTAAAAAATTACATGGTCGAATGTTTTTTTTTTGTATTCTCTTAAATTATCTTAACCTATATTATAATTAATGTTTATTTGTACGATCGGCAACCCTAAGCAAAAGAGGGCAGGGGGAAACTCGCACTAGGGAGACTATTGTCCACGGTAAGAGACGATATATCAATGTAGAATATCAATGTGGGGGCATCTATTCTGGTGTTGTGCCCTTATTGGGCATAATTTGGGTACAGTTTGCCGCTGATGTTCTTTGATGGTTATTTATTTAATGACTTTAGTAAATAAAGGACCTATTACGAACGTTTATTGAAGAGAAATAGTTGATAACTTTTATATAGATAATATTTATTTATTACACTTAAACTATTGCTTGGCTTCGATTAAGTGCAATGTACTAATGTGGTTAAATAGTATAGATCCATATTTTGGAGCTTTCCTATTTACACTTCATCAAAGTCATAGAAGCTACGTATGAACTTTGAAACAAAACTTTTTTGAGGTGAAATTTATAATAGGAGGGCTTTGAAATTCGGATCGGCAACCTTTGTGTGTGACTAAAAGCGGTGCAGGTAAACACTGTCGGGTAGAGTGTTGAACACACCGGTTCTCGTTCGATCAGCGAAGTTAAACGACTTCGGGTACAGTCTGTACTTTGATGGATAACCACTTCAGAAAACCGCGTGACGTTGGATTTTTGTTGCATTTTTTTAATTAAAATGTTTCCCTGTAAGGCCTATAGCTTTCACAGTGATAATAGTGGCGTCGACCTATATATAGATTACACGCTCTCACGCATCACTCGCACCTGCCTGCACTCTCTGAAACAGGCTTAATACAAAAGTTTAAAGTATGTCGTGTTTCTGTACGACGCACTCTGTTTTTTTTGTGTGATTTTAAATCTGTTATATTCTACAATATCTGTAGAAACGAAATGTTGTAAAAGAACAATTTTAATCTACTTGAAATGCCCAAAGTATGTAAATTATTTCATTAGTTACCTATTAATACTATGTGTATTCGTAAAAATGGTGTCTCAGATAACTAATTGTTTTTTATGCTTTTGCTCGTGGTTTCGCTCTGTTAATGTTTGTTTTAAAACCTCTGGAACGGTACACTTTGTTGGATGAGATGTACCTTGTCCTTTTCTGTCTTAATAACGTGTAAGAAAGCAACTTGTTTTTTGTTTCTTGTAACTTTAAGACATAAATTATAATGCTATTTTGATCTACTCTAAATGTTCACTGTAACTGAGAACTAATTTATGTATTGATGAAAAGTACTGTTCGTTATTCTTAACAGATAAACGAATAACATTCGTGATTTTTTTTTTTAGATATTTTTGAGACGTTTAATTAATATATTCTAGTGGTGGTATTGTTTTTGAGTACCGGTTTAAAAGGACCATTTAAAATTGCGGAGTGTAACCGCATGATGTATATAATAGACAAATACAGTTTCAATTTGATATTCAATAAAAACAAATTGCACTTAAATCTAATCTAGGCTATGTAGGTAGGAGCAAACGTAGTGCTGTAGGTAGACTCTGCTCTGCAGTTAAAAGGTATCTATTAAAAGGTTTAGTCCATGCAAATCGGACATAACCCATCCTCTGCTACCGGCGGGTTGGTATCCGATGAGACATTTCCCCATGTAAAAAAAGAACATGTAACTAGTGATCGAGATACGATATAACAGTATGCATAGTTAAAATTTAACTTCACATTTTTCGCATTTGTGACTAATGATCGAGGTATGTCTGAATAGTCACAATAAAAACCTTACCTAAGACCTAACCTAATACATGTTGCTACCGTTTGAAGTATGAACAAATACTGAACCAATAAGTGCTAGACATCAGAGGTGAACTCAAATCGATTTAGCATTTGAAGCACTTCTCGTGATGGCGAGGGCTTTAAATACCTAGAGTCAGTACCTCGCTGATGACGGTCCACGTATCGCAAATTCAAAATCGTTAGACGAATATTAAAGCAATTCAACAGTTTCCATGCATTAAGACGACGTACAATGCTTACTATAATATTATTTCAGTTTACAACATAATTCTGAATTTTCAATTATCATGACGCCACAAGAAAAATGGCGTTCCACGGAATTGTGATTAAGAGAGTATCTAAATAGATTCAATGGTCTTCGAGTTGTGAGTATAATAACGCGCAAATAGATAGAGAGATTGCCTTTTGTAATACGTAAAGATACATAGATAACAGTCTTGCAGGTCACCTGATGTTAAGAAGTTGTTGCAATTAAAAAAAAATACTACAGCGTTTCCGAACCAATACAACCCACAGACCTTCAAGAAACGAGCCTACTCCTTCATCAAAGGTCGGCAACGCATCTAGAATACCTCTGGTGTCGCAGGTGTCCATGGGCGGCGGTGATTACTTACCATCAGGTAACCCGTCTGTTCGTTTGCCTCCAGTCACATAAAAAAAAAAAAACAAATCTTAAAAGTCCTTCCGGATTCATACCATGCCAAGGTTATTGTTTTTATACATACGTCCATTTAATAAAAGCATTGAAAATATTTTCAAAAGTCTTTACTAATAAAATTATTACAAAGTTAATTAAACACCATACAAAAAATGTCATAATAAACTAAATTATCTCTTGCACCTGTGTTTAATCTTTACAAAGAAACAAATGAGTATAATTTTTTGGTGAAAACCAAATAAATTACATACGTTAGTGAGGGCAATGGGCGATCAGATAAATTTATTTCACGGGATGTCAAAGGTCATCGCGGGGTAAAAAAAGGGTGCTTTAAGCGTAAAACGAAATTTCAAACGATTCAATCGATTCCGGAATACACCGTGGGAAACAATGATTACTTACGATTTTGTAAATTATTTAATGAATTTGTTCATAATGTCTTACAGTTTTGACGGTGTACAATTGCTATAATCCTATATAGAAATCAGTATATTGAAATACGCAGTGGGAAAACGGTTTAGAACATCTCCCTCCTCTGTTTGTCAATCGATTTTTTTATTTTGCAGGTATTAACGAGCTTCAATTTTACCAAAAAAATTAAATAGAACAGTTGTTTTTCTCTTTAATACTAAAACGAGAAAAACTGATGGAATGACGGTCGAATTTTGACTGCACTAGACAAAAAAAATATTGATAATAATTATACACGAAAATGCAAAGGCCAATTGTAGCGGATTCCAAAGCAGTAGCGGTAGTTAGTAGGTGATAACTGATGGCCAGCCTTTAAAATATTAGATCTATAATCTATAAGTATTATTTAAAAAAATCTTAGTTCTTTTTTTTTTCGAACTGACCTACACTGTTGGCTTCGTAAGGCCTCTACAGTTCCACCGGACTACCGAAATCTCATTTCGTGAGCATCTCTGTGTTCATTTTGTTTTTCTAAATAACGCCACGGCTTTTGAAATAGTTTTCACTGTCGTTTAAAATTTTTGGCCCGGGGAACTTTAAATATGTAGGCGTCAAACTACATATAAAATCGTTATAAATCATACTATGAAAATTTTTTTGATGTTAAATCAATAGTAAAGTAGACAGGCAATATTTAAAATGGCGCCAAAATGTAAAAAAAAGTGACAAATAAATGAAATAAACTGAATTACAAAGCTAAAGAGTTCCATTTTCAAATGTCGTAATTATTTTCGAAATATTCCTGATGTTGTAGGCAGCCCCATAAATTTGTAGTGCGCTTCAAGCAATTGGAGCACTTTTAGAAACCGCATTCATAGTTCCTCCTACATTTAAACGCACTCTTCATACCCGTAATATTTGGTACGAATAATGTCATCATATACTGTATATTAATAAATAATTTTATGAAACTAACAGCATATTATGATAAATATTACCATGTGTCTCGTCAAAGGAATCACATTTGTTAACATATTACATTTTAAAGTATTTTAAATAATAAAGGAAAAAAAAAAACAAAACTACTGACCCCTTTCGTCAGCTGGGGTTGAAATATACATGTGTAATTTCTATTATTTATGGTTAATTATGCTCTGTAAACGGATCTACTGAAATATGGACAACTATTAGTTCTATTCGCTTTTGTGTCGGCTGACATTTTGGATTTGGATGTCTTTGGTATTTAGTTTAATAGAGTCGCTGTTAATATAAAATTATTTTTACTGTATCTTTTATATACGTATATGCACGAGACGAAAATGGAACATTAGGATTTTACTAAAAGATATTTAAGAGATTTAGACTAGATAATAGAACTTTCAAGCGACTGTTTCGGTATAATCATAAATCTTACAGGAGATATAATTCGGTCTTAAACTAGATTGTTATTTGATTTGCCAACATTTGTAATGTTTTTTATAATATTTTATTTATGCAATGTTATTGTTTATAAAAAAATATTACATCATTTCTCAACATGTTGTAAAGTTCATACTTTTCATAACAAGTAGCAAAAAAATATTAACAAACACAATTAAATACATCTATCTCCATGGAGTTAGAGAACAAAAATTAGTCGCCGTAACTCAGCAACAATGTCTAACTGAAGAAAAGGTATCACACGCATTTCACGCAAAAGAAACCGTGTCACATTTTATAGGACTAGCTTTGAAGATCATAAATTCGTTGGTTTATGACCTAGAATTAATACGACTGGCTCATTACCGGCTATTCTTGTATCCCGGGGGTATTTGTTTATGGGTCAAGAAAGAGTTATTGTGCGCGAAGGGTCGATTCGAAAGGGTCTTTTGCTTTTGTTGAATTGTCTCTTGTATCAATTCCATTACGGATTACTAAACATTTTTTATATATATGATTTAAATCTATTGCACAAACTCTTCAATTTATTATTATGAATCATGCAATACATAGTATGCTACCAGATAATTGGCAACTGTACATATTGACATAGTCATTGTACTTTGATCTCATATTACGGATCATGATATTGTAATAGCTGATAATGGAAGTTACATTTGTTGTTAATAAATTATAGATCAGAGAGAAATGTATAAATTAGTTTTTTCAAGTTCAAAATAAAACCTTCTTGCTATATGTTCTATAAAATAAACAAAGCAAATAATAAAAATAAAAAAGAAAATTTCACAGACAAAACATCTAAAAACAGGTTTAACAAATGAAATACGAACAAGCAGTGAAAAGAATACGCTTATTACCTTGTTTAATAAACATTGCAACATAGTTGATTATTGCTTTAAACCCGTTTGCGAACTATTAAACGATCGCCTTACACAGTGAAGGGAGCCCCTCGCTGAAATGATTAATGCGCAAAAAATCAAAACTAACAAAGGCGAACAACCAGAAGTACATTTTAATATCCCTTTCTTAACGGGAGTGCTTGGAGCAGTTACATTTTTAATGGTCGATAAAAATCTATTCACAATTAGACATTTCGATGAGAAAGTTATTAATTTGGACAACTTTTCAATGAGTACAAGTCTGTTAAATGTATGAAAGACATGATTTTATAGGTGTGAGAAAGGCTATGAAATTTCTTGGAGTTAAAATTCTGTTCCTTCATTATTCGCTTACTTGAAATATTAAATTGTCTAGTTTTAAAAAACGTGTAGTTAGACTTCCAGATATGTATTTGACGGTATTTATTGTATACGAGTAGACTCTTTTCCTTCAATATTTTGTGTAGTCATTTTGCTGTATCTACATTTGCATTTTGTGGCTTACGTAAAAAATAATGCAATTTATATATGGACATCTACGACACATCTCTCTATGCATGTATTATAAAAAACATATTAAAAAGATAAGCTCAATTGAGTTTGTTGCCAGTTCTTCTCGATGACGGAGGTGTTTTCTCAACTGATGGTAGTTTTGACGTTCATGAGCATCTTCTTCTCAGGGCCTAAGGTATAATCTAAAGCTGATGTTAAGTTTACTTACTTTGATTTTATTTAGTATCTAGTACCTTTAATTTACCTTTAACCTCTAGTTAACATTGTTTAGTATATAAATAAAAAAATTGATAGAAATAGATAAAAGTAGTCAATAACAAAGATACCCAAATTAATGTATTAAAATAATTTCTCTTTAACGTTCACATTTTAATGCTATATTTATTCATTTCTTAAGCATTCGTTTCGGAATGGTGTCGACATATAAAAAGTATATTCGTTATATGGCTGTACTTTAAATATCTTATTTCACACCTCTCGAAACATTAAACGACCTTTTGACACAGAAGAACAATGATAAAGCATCATTAAACACAAAATGGTCAAATAATGACCATGAATAAATGATAGACTGGAGATAAGGGTGTCATCTGAATACGTATGCAACAATAGGACCCCGGAGGTGTTCCACAAGGAGATATATTTGGGCCGCTGCATTATTAATTATGTGTGACAAAATTGTATCACAATATGTCAGCAGATTGATGTGTTAACAGTTTAATACTATTGTCATGAGAGTTTATGGTTATACAATGTTACTGGCATTATTTCTTTTTTTTTGTCAACGTATTTTATTAACAAAGCCGATTATATGAAGAGAGACAAAACATTGATTGCACTTGAAGTACATATTCATTCATTTTGCAATTTTAACTAGTAAACAATATATTAATGTTGTTAATCAGAGTGACTTTCAAGTTTAACTATAATTGAAGAATTAATAGATATTAAAAATTTTGACACCACAACTATTGGCCAAGGAGACTGTCATATTTTAATAAGTGCTTTGAGTTACTTATTTAATAGACTTACTAACAACAACTTAAAATAGAACGCTACGCTGCCGTAATTGAAGATAAAATAAAAATAAAGGAATACAAAATACAAACTATTGTATGCATTAAACATGATTGACACAATCCAAATCAATGATTCATCTCCATTTACAAACGACATTAATCCTAGGTCTATGACCTCACAAAGATATGAGAGTAGAGGCCAAACGACAAAAGACCACACTGCATAGTTCACAGGGCATAATAAATTCAAAATATGCATTGTGTGGTTCACTTTTTTTTTTTGTTTAAACAATGACATTCTGATGAAGATCCTAATCTCTATGGATCAACAAAAAATTAATAAAGCAGAAGACGGTCTATTGGACTTTTTGAGTGACGGAGTCGTTTGATGGACAATATTTTTATATGGATCATTAAATTCGATAAGATCGGTGAAGATGTTGTAATTGTTATTGTTTTTTGCTCGACCTTTGTTGGAATTGAAATTACGCTTTCACGTGAGAAGAATTTTAATTTGCATGGCATATAATTTAATGCTTTAGGAAATTGTGAAGAACATTATAGCCGATTGTGGTCGATATTATTTTTTTTATTTTTCACGTTGACAATTTTGGGTACATCACAATATGAAGTAAATATTTTTTGGGGATAAAATTTCCGTTTTCCTGATTATCTTAGATTTCATATTTTTAACTTCAATTCCCGTTATAATAAATGAAACCCCACAAATAAAGTCGAATTTCGATTACAGTCGAGAGTTCATAAATAATTGCTTTTTAATAATAGTTAATCTTAAATGCGTTTAGTTAACTTGAAGGGACCTATTACTATTGTTTAATCAATTATACATTCTTTTATTAATCTGGCGACCACCTGAATGATATAAAATTTGTTTTTTAAATTGGTAATATTTCTTACTCAACGATATTTTGCATGTGATATTCTCGTATTCATTGAATATGTATATTCTGTGACATTTTGTGTAAAATGTAGTAAGAAATAATATTCATTTTAATGTCGACATTGTTTCAAAATATTGATAAAAATGTCTTAAAATTATATTCAATGAAATAGCTTTTAAAGTATTGTCCATGTGAGTTATAAAGAAAGATACAATAAAATTGTTAGAGGAATTAGTAATCTAACTGTATTTGATGAGAAGGAATAAGAGTTCAATATTAGAAGCTAATCATCTTGTCCTCTTGCATATGTATTTTCTTTCTGTATTGTACACAATACAACGACGGTAATTTTTGTATCCAACAGAGCGTACCGGACAATAGCAAAATTGCACAGCAAATTCACATACTTTACGTCTGCTTTTCTTACATACAGGACTATTTGTTTCATCCCCATAACACGAACGAAGAGCAATAAGGTCCCCCTGAAAAGAATATTATTTACGACCTCAAGAAAAAGGTAATGCGGAAAATGATTAAATAATAACAGACCGGAATCTTTATTGAAGTTGGGCTCATTTATATATACTTTGCTTATGCTTATTATGAATTACTGTATCTTAAACCTTATCTTGTAAGTTGGAGTAATTAAGTAACTTGATCCTGAATACTAAGAAATGTTGTGTATTTTTTTTAATTATTAATATAGTGTGCTTAGAAAAATAATGTTTTAATTTTTTTTTCTTTAAATTCAAAGTCTATACAAAGTTCTAAATCTTAATATATGAATTTACAAGTCAGATTAATCAAATCTTCTCGTAGCTTATAGGCTATTTATCAGGGATTATAGATGGGTTATATTAGTGGTTAATAGGTTCTTTAACATCACGCTACGACCTTCAGGAACGCAGCAATTTTAATGAAAAATATAGAACATATAGTGCACTGAGTACGTTCAGTTCAATAGTGTCGTGTAACGCAGGGTGGTGGTAGATGCTGAGTTCAAAAAAAAAATACACACGGATGAAAAGGCAGTGTTTGAAGTATTATAATGACTCCTGTTTTAAATAATATTTAACAGTAACCAAGGTCACGTAGTAAATTCATCTACGTTTTGGTGTCTACTAATATTGTAAGAAACGGACAAAATTCAACTCTGTTTTTATTTTAATCTATGCAATGTTTAGCGGGAAACAAAAATTTCTACGTGCTTTGGCGGGATGTCGCAATAAATTCACCAGTGTAAAAGATCGCTAATGGTATTTTATATTGTATGTTCTATCATAGTGGAAGAGTACGTTTTCATAAAAGCTGAAATTATTTGTACCCGAGTGTAATGTATAAAATATAATTGAATACTCTTGGTAGTATACTAAAGATCTATATAATTTTGTTTATTTCAGTTGTAATATTATTATAGAACTTCTCGATAAGGAGAGAAGCGATGATGACTTAGTAGATAGCGTATTCGAACACCGCGTTGATCGAAGTAGGTTCAAATCCTTCCGACTGATCCCGAGCTTTCATTGAAGAAAAACGTCCTGATGAAATCATTAATGTGTTAGGACTTTTTCTAAGCCCGCTAGCTAGCTACGACCTTCAAGTTGAAAATCTGTCTCCAAGCACCTGTTGGTGTGTAGCGGCAAATGCACTTGAGAGCCAGTCTCTAAGGTTTAGCGTGTTTACTATCTTAGACCACATCGTCATTTAATGTCAGATAAGATTGTGGTCAAATACTAAAACCTATTTAGTACAAATAAAGAACTTGGCGTAAGGAAATTATTAAATTACAGAGTTTTTCGTGGAAGATCCATTCCTTTGAGAAACCATATATCGGCGGTAAAAAGAATTGTTGACTAAAGAGTCATTGGTAGTCTTTGTATGTTTCTGTTTAAATCTGGGCTGCGACAACACCGCCCCTTACTGAATTGAACTATAACTAAAAACCATTGCAATGACTTGATGAATAAAAAAAAAAACAAAGTCGTGCACGTCATCTGGTAGGAGAAGAATTACGAACTCATGTACACCAGAATTTTATATATAAAGAATGACAAGCTGTTTTTTTGTTTGTTTAAATACGGCATCTCTGAAACTACTCGACATACTGCCACAACAACAATTAGTATTACTACTACTACTACCTACTATTAATAATTTGTACCAGAAAGTACGCTGAACGAGTACGATGTTATAGAGCAAGTAAAACCAAGAGGTATACAGCTGCTCAAAAATAATCAGAAAAACTATACCAAGATTTTGTTTAATAACGTTGTATGTAATTGTTATAAGAATACTTATTTCTGTAACCTTGTATGAATTAATATGTTCGGTTCACCTTCCTTCGAATCTTGATGCCACAAAACCCCTTTGATTAAACAATAGTGCGGTGTGCAATAAAAACACTCTATGCCACAGATAATGCGCGAAACCTCACATTCCAGGACGTTTCCACGACAATGTCGCGCGTGGCGCCGGCGAAAAATTAAATTAACCATGACATGTTGTTGGATATAAATAATCTAGATATGGTATCACATATTCAATGAGCATAATCATTTTCACCTCTTTCTGTATGAAATTAACTGAGAAATCACTAATCAATAATTTTGAACAAAAATAATTATTAACACAGTAGAACCTTTGTAAGTTAAATTTCGAGAGAGACGCCACAAAATTCGAGTAGGATATACAGATTTCGACTTAGGTGGATGTTGCAAGGAAATATTCGACTTATAGTAATTAAACCTGTTACAAATACTTAAAATCGGTAAGTTACGATTCTTCCAGCTAGTTAGGTACGATAAACGACTTAGTGGATTGTAAAAAACAACATTGCTGGTATTCAAGATACAGAGATCTAATTTACTATTTCGAGTTAGGGAAACTATGTACCGAAATGCCTTGTAAGCTCATTGATTAATTCGAATTATGAAGAGCTGAAAGTTCGAGTTATGGACGTTTTGGGGCTTCAAGGGAAGGGAATAAAACAATTTTTTGAGTTTTAGAGGTTTTTGATTAATCAAAGATTGAATTATAGGATCTACTTCTATGATTTCATAATTTTTGTAAACATAAATACATGTTTTATTTGGTCATTTCTGATTTTTTTACACTTTATAACTTTTAGCGCTTAGTCACAATCTCATGCTAAATTAATGCAAAGTCGCTGGTATCAGATAGTCTAAAATAAAATAGCTTCTGTCATTATTTTAAAAAATTGGCTATCTGGCCCAGCAATGATCACGAGAAAATCGATTCAACCATTTCGGTTATTCCAATGCGGACGAAGGCACCTGTAAGTAGTCTTAAATAAAATAGCTTAAGTTACTTCTTATAAAGTCAGCTATCTACCAGTGAAAGTCCTGTCAAAATCGGTTACACTGTTTTGGATATTCCACAGCGGGCGAAGTCGTGGATAACAGCTAAGCTAAAATAAAATAGCCTATATTACTCCTTATATTTTTTTCTATCCGCCAGTAAAATTCTCACTAAAATGAGTCTAGTCATTTCTGGTACTACCAGGAATAAGCAGACAGACAGATAAACAATTTTTTTTAATTGTTTTTACAAGTAGCATGTATGTATACCTACTTTCATCTCCATTCAGTAAAAAGCTGCTATTTGGGGTTTACTTCCAGACACTATACTATATCATATGTTAAAACATAATTAATTGTTGAAATAAAAACAATCAGCTCAATAGACATATTATATCACAACTTTTTTATTCAATGAATCGATACAGTCACCGTGCAACTATCATTTTAGTTATTCTAAGAAGTGGCAAGACTCTCAAGTTGAAAATCTATAGCCAAACCTCTATAGGTGTATTCCAGCAACTGCACTTGAGTGTCATTCCTCTTCTAGATTAAGCGTGTTTACTATCTTAGGCCACATTGTCATTTAACAAAGAGACTTATTGTGTATGACGTTCATATTTATCTGATTTAATTATGTATTTAATCGATACCTGAGCTATCGATAGCCATAATAATAAATAAAAGTGTGGCACGGATTTGATATTTTTAATATAAAAAATACAGGTTTGACACAGCGAATACAAAGTAGTAGCTTACAAAGGGATTCACGAGTACCATTCAAATAAAATGTTTTGAAAATATTACGCAAACGTTTTCATGAAACTTCTGTTGTCATTTCAATTTCTGCATATATCCACGGGTTGCACAATAAAGCGCATACGTGACTATAAAGTTAACAGGTTCGATGCACCGTCCGTCTGACATAAACACATTAACAATATTAACCATTGTTGGTTTTATCACAGAATTCCTAAAAATGTTTCGTATAAACAACGTTTGTCTAAATAACGTATTTGGATTTAAACTTTTTAAACGTTCTCAAAATATTAGATTTATATAACGTATCGGTCAACATTCAATAACAAATAATACCTTTTCAATGAGATTTATTTGCGAAAGAGCGTATAAATACTGTATATTAATAGACATAAAGATCGTAAAGTATAGTGAATACAGGCTTATAAATAAAAGCTTGGACTAGTTAACGGCATGAAAAAATAATCTTTCTTTCGTCAATAGATAGATACTAAACAATAAGAAAATTCGTTTGACAAACAGAGAAGAAAAAGGTACTGAAATGTGTTATCATCACTTAGTGGTATATAGTGGTTGTTCAATGCTCTAAATTCGACGATAATTACTTAGAGGTGTCCATTAAATTACGTGAGGTGTTTTTGAGGATTTGTGACCCCCTTTCCCCCCTCTGTTGAGGTATTATGAGGTTTGTCTCCAACCCTTCCTCCATCATTTAATCTAACGTAAGACTAGTAAAAACTAGTATTTGAGATTATTTGGTCGTAAACTGATAACACAATGATAAAATGATAAAAATTAAATGTGAACTACTAAACTAAATATAGAACTGTGTCAGATTTCGACATATTATAGTCTAGAAACACATATTTTACTTTAAATTAATCTGATTTTCGCATATTTTTATACTATTTTTAACCCGAAAAAAGTTACGTGGTACGAATACCACATTTGTCGAAACAAAACCGTCTCTCTCACGAAAGTGTTTAATAAAAAAAATTATAATAATTCATAAATTTTTAATTAAAAACGTTTTGTGAGATTCGGCTTTACCGTCTCCGCCTTCTGATCCCTTCACGTTTGTGTTGTTTAGCTTGTTCGCCAAATAGTGTGTTTATTTTTCTTCTAAATAGTAAAAACTGTACTGAACTCCATGTGTTCGTACCAGTAAAATAAATATATAATAAGCATAATATTTTTTATTCCCTATGCAAGATCAGCTCTTCTGTCCTTATTAATATTATAAATAGTAATATGAATTTGCTTCTTCACTTGGTACACTTTTACGCATTAACTTCTCAATCCAACAACCAATTTTTATTACACATTACAGGTTATTCTTCATTAATAAAATAGTACTATTGCCGAAGGATAGGTTGCATACATTATCACGAGTGAAGTCGCGAGTATAAGTTAGTGTATAAATAATACTATTACTATGTGAAATGTGTATATATGTATATATATTTTTTAATATAATTTTATAGGTTAGCGCTTGATCACAATCTCATCTGATGCGAAATGATGATATGATCTAAGATTTGCTAGGTGGTAGAGCTACGCTGAAACTATTACTGGTTTCAGAATCAATGGGTCGGCTCGCCCGGGGTAGTACCACCCTCTCATAGAAAGCCGACGTGAAGTAACAGTGCTTGCACTGTTGCGTTTCGTTCGGTCAGTGAGAGCGCCGGATGCCCACATACATTAAAAGGCCGGCAACGCACTTGCGACTCCCCTGGTGTTGCTAGTATCTATGGACGGCGGTGATCACTTACCATCAGGTGACCCACCTGTTCGTTTGCCCCCTATAATATATAAAAAAAAAAGATGGTAGTCACGCTAAACCCAGAGGCAGACTGGCTCTTAAGTGCAGCTTCCGGAACACACCAACAGGTGCTTGGCAACAAATTTTCAACTTGAGGGTGGTAGATAGCGAGGCGGACTTAGAAAAAGGCCTCCTACCATGCTATTGTTTCATCACGATATTTTCCTTCACCGGCAGCTCCGACTCGGTAATTCGACGTTGTGTTCGAACACGCTATCAACTAACACGCTCGTGCTTGGAACTAAAATTTACTTGATAAAAGCGAATAATGTTACTCAAAATTAATTTAAGTAGCTAGAAATCAAAAACATCCCAGAAAACTATTTATAAATGACTAAATCTCAAACGGAGATAATATTATGGCCGATAAAAACGATTGCGAATGTTGGTATGAAATGAAAAAGAAGCTATAAAATATCGTAACAGTAACTGACCTACGCTTCGACGTCTCAGTATGGTAGTCTCAGAAACGCAATATACTCAACTTTTAACAGTCGACGAAGTAATAAAATATTGCAATTCTAGTGACGTCATTACTCCATTGTGAACTTTAGTGGACGCGAAGAAGACAATGTAACTATATTATGTTCAGCCGTTACCATTTGTTTAATTATTGAAGTCTCGAGACATTGTCGACGTTAGGAATGTAACGTGAAATATTATCGAGTTATCAATATTATAAATTATTTTTATTTTTCATATTCAAATGAATCGTATTTATTTGTTTTGTTAAAAAATACTAATGATAATTATAATAAACGAAAGATAAATGTACGTTAAAGGTCGAAACCAAACTGATGCACAAAACTCATTCATATATTAAACAAAAGGCTACTATTTATAAATGTTACATTTATGTGAACTTTTAAAGTCCAAACTAATAGCTGTTAAGAAATTTAAAGGAACGTGAAATATATGTACCTTATTATTATAATTCTTTTTTTTTAATTATTTTTTTTTTAAGAAATATGTTATTTTTTTAATAAAAACAGTAAGCAGCAGGAAAGAAGCTACTAATTACAAATATTTTAATAATTCTTAAGTATACTCTAAATACAGCTTGAGAATGTAGCCTAATTCGGAGTAACATTAAGGTAAGCTACCTTAAAAGTGACTAGTTAAAATTTTAATTTCTTTCTACTTCATTTTTAAGTTCATATGTCAACTTGTCAATGTAACAGTTAATACAATATAATAATTTTGATGCATAAGCAAGATTATAACTGTATTTTGAGAATATTTAATACATTGGTAGACAGTACTATTTCACTGATTTGAGATGCTGAGATAATAAACATTTCGATGCTTACGTACAGGCATAGTATCACAGCGCATAATTAAAAATATATTACTGCAGATTGAATCTAGGCGTAAACGTTAACCACATTTAAGAGTAGAAGCCGCATCAAAGCGGTCTAGAATTCATTGATTGACATTGATCTCGTTGATATGAGTCCGAAAATAAATAACCGAGTATCCGATTACTATGTATAGAGCGGTTTACTAAAATATCAAGTGTACGTGTAGGTATTTTCTTTGGATTAGTTTTTGGAAATCGTATTGTGACGGTACTAAATATCAAGTGATTTTCTTTTGTTTTAGTTTAGCGCGATAATTAAACGAGAACTCATAGTAAGCTGTGAATGTTTACAGAACCTGGATTTAATATCCTAGGTAATAAATGGGAGATGGAAAATATTTTCATTACCCTCACAGGACATGACAGCTCCGGATAAAATCAGCCATTTTGCAAACTAAACATTGCATCGTCGCGGGCGTTTTAATATTACCCGAGAAATTGTTATGTGGAACATTGTTGCTGTTTCTTTGACATGTTAATTGTTGCCTCCTTTATTTATTTTTGGGTGTTTTTATTATATATCCTTATTTGAGGTGACAAGTATCTAACAAGTATCACTAAATAAGTTAAGTCCTGCAGCACATTTTGTTGAATGCTCCATTCAAAGACCTAGAACGAGTTAGTTACGGCTTACTCAGAATTATTGATGACCCTAAAAATTGCCTTGTTGTACATTCTTATTCACAAAAGAGAGATGTTTGTATTTTATACCACTATATAGCAGATTGTAACGTAACTTGTGTTAAGATACGCCAATTATTAAGAATTTGCCGAGATGCTTCAGTTTCAAGTCCATGTTAGGAATAGGACTGCAGGTGGTAAAGGAGACCATTGATGTATCAGTGACGGGCCCATTGAATATGCACTTAGATCGCAAATCCTATGGACCGTCACAGTCTCCTCGTCCTGTAACACGATGGACTCCGTATTCACATATCTTAAGGGATAAGTATTTGTTATTATCTTATGAATATTTAGAAATATTTAAGCAATTTATTTATAATTGCCTTTGTAAGTAAAAATAAGAATTAAATAGTTTACAGTTTAATTAATCAACCTTTAACACTGTACAGAAATGATGTGCTCAGAACTCATATTTTGAAGGCTAATGACATTTCACCGATTTTATTAATTTAATTACAAGCAGGCATGTACTCGTATAAAGTTAAACAATTACGTGTAAGTTGCAGGTTGGTGAAGTTATATACAGCAGTTCATATAAATAGGCTGTATTCGAAATCAAAGAAACTAAAACATTTCACTGTCACTGTTTACAGTGACAGACTGAGAAGCTTACCAGTGCATAGCAGCGACGGCTGTCAACGGATTGTATATCATCCGGCGATCACCACTTAGAAATCAGCTATAAAGCAGTTACTTTGTCACAGAACAATAAAACAAAACTTGTCTAATGTTTAATCAAATCAACAGTACCTAAACAATGTGTAAGGTATATCAATATACCTACGCATTTACGTTGACGAGAGCAGTCGTGGTTATTATTCGAAGCTATTCGTTGATTTGCTTTTGATTATTTTACAAACAACTTTGGGTCATAAACTCACTTAATAATGTGAATGAACATTTTTATGTACAAAACCTAAAATTAAGACGAGAACGAAATGTCTAAATAATTATTTAAAGGCTATATTTTGCGATAAAATGTAAAGAAATGTAAAACCAAGAACGTGTTTTCAATACTTACACCGAAAGGCACAAATCATAAGCAAATAATTGCCTTAAGCGATCTTAATTCGAATATTGCGTGGCGGACTTCACTGACATCATTATTGTCTGCCTTCCATCAATCGTAACGTATGTACACGCCCATACATTACAGCCATGTAAAGGGCTCATCAGTTGGTCTTTGAAATTTTGTTCCAATACAGTTTGCATACATTTGATCAAATATTGGAAGTAATTTACATTTTTCAGGAACATTATGACAAAAAGACATAATATTATAATGAGACAACATTATAGGAAATCTTGGTTACGTGTAATCTTCAAAATTGTAGTTTTTTGATATGTCAAAGAAAGACCTCGAATTTAATTTTATAGCTTGTAAATAAGATAAATATTAAAAGTAAGTTTTTTATTGTTGGAAGTGAGTAAGTAACTTAACCATTAGTACTATTACAAAAGTTTCATAGAAGATTGTCAATAACTTTATAAAATATCCCGTTTTGTATTTGAATAAAATGTACAGTCAGCATAAAAGTGGGCAATTTACACAAAAAACTTTTGATACCATTTCTCATACACCTCAATTTAAGTACTAGAAATATCAGAATCAGACGACTTAATGAGTTAAAAATAATCTTCTAAGAAAGAATTATTGTAAATAATCGGTGAAGGTATTTGCTTGTACTGCTCCATTAAAAAAAATACCTGTAGACCCAATTAATATTCTCATAATACAATTTTCTTTAGTTACAGTTGGTATTCTTTCTTTCTAATAGCTTAAATAACTAACAATATTTTACAGCTATTAAGAGAAAACATATGTTTATTTGTCGCTTTTGCATCATTTTCGTCGTATTTCGGTTTTTATTTCCATATATTCTATCCAAAGGAAGCATTGTTCTGTTTACATATATAAGAATCAATGCAAAGCAAAAAAAAAGTGAAAATATGCCCAGGAAAGTGATCCTATAAATATTTCACCTCAACTACCAAAGTTGTACCAAACATTTGAACCAAGCATTGGTGTCATTAAGTAAGTCTGAGAACACTAAAGTTTTTATAACATTTGATTTAGTGGTATTAAGTTGATTCACTTAATTTAACTTTCTCTATTATTTATGATTGCTTACTAGATTTTCTATCAATATAATTTGTATTTTTTTAGTATATATTTTATAGGTTAGCTTTCGACTACAATCTCACTTGTATATAATGTATGTATGTTTTAGTTTATTAAAGATTTGTTTATGATTTAGTTATGACATTCTGTGCAATAGAAATAATATAGTAAATAAAACAAGACATAGTGTGTCGTAAAGACACGCGATAAAAGTGAAACTTTTGTATTACTGGGAAGAAAATCAATTAAAGAATTACAACAAAAAACCAACGTCACGTGGTGTTCCCAGACAGTCACTACCATACATCACAGTCACTAATATACATCGAATCGTTAGTCACATTTAATTATTAATGTACAGACAACATTATCTGAAATTTAAAATACATTTTACAAGTATTTACGATTACAGGTATTCCACACGTTGTCCTATTTTAAACAACTGACTGAATTTCTGACTCATAACACTATGGAGTCGATATATTATTAACTTGATGTAAATATATTTTGTTACATAAATTAATTATTTTCCCAAATACTTCCAAACAAAATGTTTTAATATTGAGTTGATTTAGCTTTTTACATTAAAACGATGAAATTATTGAGTAATTTCATGAGAATTGCGTGGTTGTCCTTTATTTAAAAAAAAATCTAATTTTTTCTCTACCACTTAACTTTTTATCTCTTTTAAATTAAATTTAATCGTCACTGCTTACATCTATGTAACAGAGTAGTAATGTATAGCCTACGTAATATTCCAAATGAACTCTCTTTCAGTCAGTAAAATGTCAACAATCTCAATCCAACAATTACAAGGATTAACCTGGTAAAATGAAAATACTTCAGATTTATTTAAATAATTAATTGTTTGTACTACAACTAAATCTTATTCGTATAACATAATAATAGCGAAGTTGACTAATTCTAAACTTCCTTTGGAAGATATTGGTTCGTAAAACAAAGCTGAACATACGGTTAAGAAAAAATTGGACGAAAACAAAGCTTGATTTTTTAAAGAACCCTTTCTAGGTTAATGTACTGCCAACACCAACATTGTCATTAATCTAATGAAGAAAAAATATGAATAATAGATATTGTATTTTTTTAATAAAAGCTTCTCCTCAACTCTGTTCCCCCGTGTGGCCGGTGAATCATCGTCAGTGAGTCATTGCATTCCATGTAGCGTCATAGCCGTTGCGGACTACTGCACCTGATGAAAACTTGTGACATGGTCGTTGACCTCAAGGGTACATAATGTTCGAAATGCATACCTGCCAGAGTATGTAGGAGAATTACCGTGAAAATGCCTAATTTTTTATGCTTTATAGGTTAGTGTTTGATGCCAATCTCATATGATATTAAATGATGATGTAGTCTAAGATGGTTGTCACGTTAAGCCTAGAGAGAGATTGGCTCTCAAGTGTAGCTGCCGGAACACACCGACAGGTGCTTGGTGACAGATTTTCAACTTGAGAGTTCTAAAGTGACGCGCATACATATATTCGGTAATTGTCTTTAGATAGGTAATTGATGATAGGTAGATTAAAATTTTTAATCGGACAAGGTTGGAATGATCAATCCCTGGAGGATAGAGTTTTTAGCTTGTATTTTTGGACTGAATTAAATGAAAAGACGAAGCAAAGCATACACATGCATACGTACATGTGCCTATTCTAACATAATATAAAAAAAACTTATTAAACTAAAATATCAAGTGACACTAGATAATAAAAAAAAAATGTAGTACACTGAAATACCTATAATTATGATTGTAAATTAAATGAAAAATATATGTCGAAATAAAACTTTTTATAAATTTAATAGTTATTGTGCATATAAAAGTATTACAATTTTTTATTACAAAACCAACATTCACCGACACGAAAACGCGGTTTTCATGGTTGTTTCCTGTAACAAGACAAAACATATATTTTAAGATATAGGTTTTAACATATGTACGTATTGTACATTGTTTTAAAATACCACCAGTGACAGAGAACTTGAGGAGTAATAGGTTAGTATGGTACGGGCCTATTATACGAAGAGATGAAATTCATGTAACGAGAAAAGTCTTGACTTTGAAAATGGACGGATATAGGAGTAGGGGAATAGCGAAAAAAGGATGGATGGGTTGTACGAGAAACGATATGCGTATACAAGGCGTGACTACTGAGATGGCATCTGACAGGGTAGAGTGGAAAAAGAAAACATGTTATGCCGACCCTATTCCGATATGATAAGAGTAAGATGATGATGATATTGTATATGATAATTTCTTTAAATACTTCAATGATTTACAGATAGTAAAACTGACTTTCCTGAGGAAACCTAAACTAGAAAATCCATTTTTTGTAGCTATTCTCCCTTAGTTTTTCTCGGAAAAAGAATTTTCACGATTTTGACGATGGGAGTCTTAGAGGTTGGTATAATTATATTGTTTAAGGAATGTTTTCATATTTTCTATAGATTTAAAAACATACACGTCGCGTCGTAAGCGGGCGGGGACACTATGATATGATTATGACCAACAGTGGGAAGTTTACACTCTGATATTTTTATATATTAACTACACAACAAATATGGAAACGTTTTTCCCACAATATGTCAGAAAATCTAAATAATCTACAAATGATTATAATAATTATTGCAACGAACATTTAATCAATTTTGTAACAATACTAAACACACAGGCAATTACTTTGTTGAATTTAAAATAAAATATTCAATAACTTTTCTCCTACTACATATGATCATCAGGAACATAATACGAATAAAATTAAGAATATTATATATATCTTTCAGAATATATTTACACAATCAAACATCGCCAGTGAAAGCAATTACAGACAGTCTACCGACAATCGATTTCTTTCACACTGTATAACAATGGACTCCGGAACTAATTACGTGTATAAAACATGAATACGCACAGATAAAAGGTTACATTTAATTATTAAAAGTAGCTTACAATCAAAAAGGTTGTAAATAATGTCAAAAAGATGTAACTTATTATACGTAGTTCGGTTGTAAAATATTGTAAAGTGCAAATGAGTTGTAATAAATATCGGTCAGTGTGCTTAAAAGATAGGGTTGTCGTTTAAACTAATCGGCCGTTCATTGCATATTGCATTTTATTTTTCTTTTTGGTTTTTTGTTTTCTTCGTTGAAAGTTACAAGGCATCTGAAAAACTTATTTTTCAATGCTAGTGCAATAGAGAGAACGCCTTACAAAATCGAAGCAAGCCGATCTTAGCTGAACGTCTCATTCTTTTCCCCGACATGCTAAATCAAATGGCGAGTACTGTACAAGTGTTAAAATCTTTACGTTGATTTAAAATGCAATAAAACAAATGCTAAATTTTGCGCTAAAAACATATTTGTTTAAATAGGTATACTATTTGTTTTTGATCTGTTAGAAATGTTATTAAGAAGCGTTGATAAAAAAATTGTATGTATAATAAATACTCTGACAAAGAACTGCACAAAGGTAATAATGTAAATATTACATAATTTATTTTGCTCTACTGTAAAGCACTTTGTTACATTTTTTTTATATATATATTTCTCTAAACATTTCTTTCGTTACATATAATTACTGATAATTCGAAGAGATGACGGCTCAGTTGGTAGTGTGTCCGCGAACAGCTTCGAAGGCCGTAGGTTCGAATCCTAGCAACTGAATCGGAGCTTTCGGTGAATGAAAACATCTTGATGAAACCATAGCATGGTTGTGGAGCTTTTTCTAAGTCCGTCTGGCTAGCTACCACCCTCAAGTTGAAAATCTATCGCCAAAACACCTGTTGGTGTGTTCCGGTAGCTGCAGTCCAGGCCAGTCCAGTCCCCCTCTAGGTTTAGCGTGACTACCATCTTAGATCACATCATGATTTAACGTCAGATGAGATTGCGGTCAAACGCTAACCTATAAAGTGTAAACAAAAAAAATGATTTTTAGACATAAATCGTATACATTTAGCGTGTGATATTTCATGGTACAATTAATCTTTTCTTAACATGTAATATTTTTAATAAAATCCTACCCTAAATAAAACCCTACCCATTATTATTTGAATGTGTCATTTCAAAAACAGGACTTAAATTGCATCGAATTACGAAATAAATTACTATATCTAATTACTAAATCGATTAGATTTTGCTGGCAGCCCTAACAGAAATCTTTTTAAAGCACAATATTTGAACGGTCACCAGTGAAGACGTTATTCTTCCCTTTATCAAGGAACAGCGGGACACTTCCCTCCGCCGTTCGACTCTTTGTCCATGTTAGAAAGGTCACTTACTGTTGCGTCTCATCTATTCAACGCTTTATAGTTTTTGCTTCTATATTTGTATGGACTTCGCACCGCCTTCCTTTCCTTTATTATACAAAATCGCTTGGCTGTTTGCAAACCGACCGCCTCTCTACCCTTTACCACCCACGGAGCGCTTCGACAAATCTAATTTTACCGTTATATCATTGCCTTTTCCATTATTATTCTTTTCGTCGACGTAGCAAATTGTTTTCAAGAACTGCACGTATAACTTTGTCGGCTGTAAATCGTCACTTATTTCGTTTTCAACATTTTTATTTGGTACAACGTTTTGTGAGTCATACCGATTCCGAATTTATAGAGAGCTTTGAAGTAACCGAATGGATTTCTATTGTGCGTTTGTTGTAATGTTTTTCGGCAAAACGAATGTCAATTAAACGCAATTGTTTAGAACGTTCTGGTATGGATTTGTAGACAATTTCGCCATAGGATATATGCAGGTCTGACAGAAAGGACGTGAAATCGATTACATTTAGATCTATCTGAAGGCATTTAAAAAAATATATCATTATTTTTTAAGTATGTAAGTGTACGGATATATGAGTAGAGGAATACCAAGGAACATATGGATAGATTTTGTGAAAAAATGATATGTGTATAAAGGATAAGAAAGAATACTGAGATGACATCTGACGGGAAAACATTTCGTGCCAGCTCTGCTTAGGTGGGCTAAGGGTAAGAAGTATTTTTGTATTATAGTAATTTATTTGATGAGACATTTAAATGTTAGATGATTGTCACAAGTTCTACCACCTTTATAATCTCCTTTATTTCAATGAAAGAGTTTTGTAACCGATATAACCAAAATGACCGAACAGAATACTTTCCAAATAATAATATAAATTCTAAAGAATGTCTAATTTATAATAAAGTACAGATAAACAATATTAAGTATTCATATTACCTACTTACTTTATGATACAAGCTTTCGGATCCATAGATAGTAGGAAGCTATTAAGGCTCCTCTCACAGTTGGTGTAGGCCATGCCGAAGCCAAGACCACCGCCGATATACATTGGCCATTTTTTGTAGCCTCTCATAAAGAAACTGCCCATCATACCGCCTATTATAAGGCCGGCAGCTTTTGTAAAATCAAATTAATTAATTAAAATAAACAGTCCGCTTTAGTTTGCAGAGAAATCCATTAAAAGTCGTGATCGTCAAGTAATTTGACCGATGGAATGTCAATTAAATGTACACAGGTTCGAACCCCCCCATATACCAACGAAGTTTTTGAAATTATCATATAGGTACATTGGTGACATTATCGGTAGACGGTGACGGAAAACATCATGAGGAAACCTGAACCTGAGATATGTTCTCATAGTACCACCGTATGTGGAAAAATATAAAACTGTGAATTTCTAGGAGTTTGAAATCGCCAATATGTCGCAGCCTGACGCGGTGATTATGACCATACCTTCCTTCGGGTAGAGGCCTCTGCGATGATGATACAGTCAATATGTTTAGTGTTTTGTTAATTTGGATCACTATTAAGACGAAAATTCCTACAATTATATTTAATTACATCATTCATAACCGGCTTTCGCAATTTAGAGGTCAATTATTTCAAATTAGGGTGTACCACCAAAGGACTGATAGCTGTGGTTGATATGGTTCTGTTTGTTTGTCGACTTCATTTTATTTTTTTCTGTGCCCGAGAAAAATAGATCATTCATGGTTAGGAGTAAAATACATATAAATATCTAATTAAAAAGAAAATAAATGGGACGGAAGTTACTTTCAGTGAATTATGTTTGATACTAAACAACGGATAATGCTATAATCGTTGACATGATGATTAAAGAGTCATAATTCTTCAGTTTTACAGAATTTCCAGAACTGCGGAATTCATTGGTTATACACAAAAAACAATAAAAAAACAAAACATATTCTAATACCAAAAGTGAATACCAAAAAGGAAATTTCAAATTGTTGGAACTTCACCTGTTTTAAGACCAAAATCAACGAAGCAAGCAGAATATCTCTCTTCAAAATCTCTTGTGTCTTGTTTACTCATATCTAGTGAGACACTAGAGTAGAAATAGCAATTTGCTACATCGCAAACATTGATACTGTACTAAATTGCACACACCTCAGATAACAGTAACACTCTTATAGCCAAGAGAATTCGATTTATTTATAAAATGATGACACTGACATGATATAAAATTGAATAATATTGTGACAATTGACGGAATCACTTTTATGCCAGTTTCAATTTTAGACTATGTAAAAAGATCTAAGAATTCCTATAAAAAATTGATAATTGCTATAACTCTCGATTTAATCCGATGTTTTTTGTTAAAAAAAATACGGTAACAAGTAAAATCATTAATAAATGAGATCAAAATAAAACAAATACAAAATTTATCTTTCTTTGATCTTAGAAGTCTTACTTAAATATTATAGAGCGTATATTTTTTCCAGAGTTAAAAAGAATCTAAAAATTCTTCAAATATTAAAATCCTACAAGCAATACTTAAATATGACCCTCTTCTTGCATAGTTAAGTAAAAAATGTGCATCTTTTCAAAAACAAACCACAAACAAAGCAAGTCGGATTCATAAACGTATGCACCTTAAAATAAAAAATAAGTTCATCCATATAGATGCTATGTATGGATGTTTTTTTTAGGATTTGTATACATAAACCAAATTTTTACGTACTATCACAACAGATAATAATAATTTAGTAATAAGTAATTCTGATGCGCCTAATGAGAAGTTTGAAGCAAATTATTGTTTAAATTTTCATACAGGCGTCTTATTTATGCAAAAGATAACAATATAGTATTAGACAAATGGATAGATATTTAAATCAACATTTATGTCCATTTCCAATACAGCAATTGCAGATAGTTGTAGCGATGATAGCTCAGTAGTAATGTGTTCGTTGGCAGCATGGACTGACGTAGTTTCGAATCCATACAAAGAGTCGGGTAATTAAATGAAAGAAAACATTGTTATAAAATCACGAGACGTAGGATTTTTTTTAATCTACCTGACTATTTCAAGTTGAAAATTTGTCTTCAAGTATTTTATCCGGCAGATGAACTTAAAGACTGGTTCGTCTTTTGTCACAAAAAACACGTGCGATTGTGAGCCGCCCAGATTAAACTTGCTAAGCCAAGAGTGAAACTAACTCCCAGTATAGTTATCGAAACAGAATTTTAAGTACTTGGTGATAGATTTTCAACTTGAGAGTACCAGCTAACGGTTTTAGATAAAAACTGTACCACCATGCTGTGGTTTCATACGATATATTTTTTTCATTTAAGCCTGCAAAAGAGATTCGTAGTTACGTCAATCGATATGTTGTCCGAACATGTTACTATTTATTAAACTATCGCCACTTCTAAACCTATTATGTCACCTATTTTATGTACAGAAACCAAGGAAATGGAAGCTGACACCATGTTTTTTAATAAAATACAGAAAAAGAAAGTACCGTCTGAAGTTTTCAATTACATATTATTACTTTTATTTTTCAAACGTTGAACGAAATTGTTGTAATCACAATTTGCCGGCTCCAAGATTTAATTTGGGTTTAATTTTTGAAATGTTACTTGTCAATACAGGTAAATCATTAAAAAACATATAATGGGTGCAACGGTAGATATTTGGTTCATATCGGGTGGTTAACACGACCTCGGACCCCGACACCCCGCTCCGTGCCACGCTTACCATAATCATATATGGTAATTGTCGCTTAACTCACTTTTCTCTCTAACCATTTATACAATAATTCCTTAAAGCCTAAGACTTGTTGCATGACATTAGTTAATCTATAACTATTTCCAGTAAATAAGTTACAGAATGCAAAGAAATTTGTCTCCAAAAGTGACTAGTAAATCTAAAAATACCTACTGTATTCAAATACACAAATATATATAAGTATATACTATACAATATTAAAATGAATTAATATATTCTAAACTAGTAACAAAATTAGAGAATATTGAAATCATTCCAATAATTTAGTTTGCTAAAGAGCGAATTAGCAAACAGGGCACGTTCAATTTAGACCAAATCACACATAATTGATCCGGTATAAACTAGTCTAAACCAGTAATAGACAAAGGATTTGCACTAAACAAGCTGCGAGCCTAATCATTGTAAGCAGGGGTGTATTAAAGGGGTTCCAACTTTATAAGTATATCAAATAAAGAGGCCTGACATGATAATGAAAGACATCAGTTTATGAAGGTGATATGCCAGAAATTTGTAATCTTATAGAAATGGGATCCAAAGTTTGGTTATATCTTTGATTATATTATATACTAGCTGATACTCGTGGTTTCATCTGCGTCGTTTATTATCTTAACATTAATTTAATTAAAAAAGAAAGAAATCACTCGACCACCACGACTATAACCAATATACCAATTTTTATATAGTATGAAATTTCGCTTTTAGGTTTTCTATAAGTATTTTATAAGTTTTAGCGTTTTCAACACAAATTCACTTGATGTTAAATGACGATGTGGTCTAAAGGTGTCATATGCACTAAACCTAGAGGGTGAATGGCTCTGAAGTACAACTGCCGGAACATACCAACAGATGCTTGACGACAGATTTTGAACTCGAAGATGACAACCCTAGGTGGGTTCATCAGGCGGATTAAAAAATGTCCAAAACTACTAAGCTATCATCACTTTAAAGCTTCTCATATGTCAGAAATAGAATGATATATTTACCCTTAATGAATTAATTATGGTTATATATTACTATTTCAGTTAAACCGAATATCATTAGAGACAAATTTCGCCCATTGACCCCCTCTTAATACGTACCAGTTTTAGGGATGCCAGCGTCCATAATCCTATCTGCATGTCTTATCAAAGCGGTTTCAGCGTAACGAACGGAAATTGACAACCTTGATTGAGTGTGGATGCGGATTGCTACTGAAGACAGAATGGTATATGGCATAGATTTGATAAATGCATATACAGGAAACCTTTACCCTTTCATTTTTAAATTACCTTGTTATAATAACTTGTATAAATTATTATATAGTAGACGAGAAAAACTGAGCAGGATTTCCTCGAAATATTCAAGATATTATAAAACGCTTTCAAGTCTTTATATATTCGCATTACTACCACGATTTTTTTATCATCTGGTATATTTTTATCTCAGTCATTTCTATATACTAGCTACCCGCACCGGCTTCGCTAACCTTCCGTTTACAATCACCATGTAATAAAATAAAATGATCTGCCTTCTGTCTTCTGTCTCACTCATTTTCTATATAGAGACTTTTTTAAATCGAATTTCTCTTCCTAACAAACCTTGTCCTGAGAGTTACAAACAAAAAAGCGTTAGCCAAAGAAGTGCAGTTGTTCTGTTGTAACTACATACATTAGTCAATTGATTTTAATATGAACAGAGTGTATAATTTCTGTTAATTTTCACTAAGGAATTGTCACCAGTATACATTCTTGAAGTTGTTCTAAATTATTACACATAAATTATGTATTGATTGTAAATTTTTTAATATAATTACTGGTAGTAATGACTGGTAGATTAGTCAATAAGTAAATTGTCACATTATCATATATCAACATTAAATAAAATCTAAAATGATAGATATCTAAGCGATGATAGCTCTGGTAGCGTGTTCGGACACCGAGCCTGACCATATAAGTTCGTTAGCATATTGGTAGGGTTTTTTTCTAACGCGCGTCAGGCTAGCCACAACCCTTAAGTTAAAATATATCACCAAGCACCTATAGGTGTTCTTTTCTCTTTTCTCTTTCTTTTTCATTACTGGCAACCCAGTCATTTTCAATAACTTAATTACTGCTATTTCCATGTATTAAATTAGTAATGACAAATCTTTATGATGAATATGTAATGACGGATTTAGGCGGGTAGAGGGGGAAGGTGGATATAAGATGCAGTGGACAATATCAATACATATTATAAAACAAAGGCGTCCGCCGCATCTGTCTGGATGTTCGCGATAAACTCAAAAACTACTGAACTGATTGTAATGCGGTCATCACCAATAGATAGAGTAATTCACGGGGAAGGCTTAGGTAAATAATTTGTCAAGGTTTTTAATGATAATTGTTGAAAGAATCGGAAAAAGTCGAGCTGCCTTAAGTGTTTCATGCACATAAGTATATATTTTTTTATTATCGGGGCAGGACAACGTCCGCCGGGCCTGCTAGTGTACATAAAAATAAGATTGGAGTTCTATATTTTATAAAAATATTGTGAGAACTAATAAATATTACCAATGAAATAGTATAAGTTTTAAATACATATAGGTATATTCCAGCATCTGCATTTGGGAACCAGTTCTAGATTTAGCAGTTTTAGCATCATCGCCGTCATTTATAACCGGGTAAGACAAATGGTCACACTTATAAAAAAAATGTTTTCAGAAAACTGAAAAGAAAATGACAGATGCTAATTTGCATGTGATAGAAAGAAACAACAGTAATATAATATATACAGCATGTTCTTTTACCATGTTTTCCGTTTAAGATTAAGTATGTTTGAAAACTAAAAACGATTTTTTTCTTACTAATGGAAGGTTCTATTAAAATTATTTTAGAAGTGAAATTACACGCTGTATATGTATTACATAAGGTACTATTTATACATTATCGTTCTTTCACGTTCACTTTGATCTGTTCAAAGTAACTTCTGTTTTTTCAAACAACACGGTAAAAATTAGGGGTGTGATTTTCATCCCTTCATCAAAATATTGTCGTTTAGTATTATGGAATAACTCAATGGGAATTTGCTTTGAAAGTATAATTTGTCTAATTGATAATGTCGCCGTAAGCGTTTTTGTAAAAGCCCATCTATTAAGATGTATTTAGAGCTTTATTATTATATGCTTTGCAGTTTAAAGCATGAGATCCGACTCTGTTTTAATTTATTTATACCGTATTTATATAATTAAAATTTCAACCAGTTAGGGTGACCATGTTTTTGAAACTAATCGAAGTAGATAAATATCAGCTCAAATTGTAAAATTTGGTCATAATAGCTTGTACCCGCGGCTTTATTATTCTAAAACTATATATTTTATGGACAGAAGGAAAAGCAGATTGATGCCTGCTGCTGAGTTCCATTACCGAACGACTCGCCATAAAATGAAATTCCATCAGTGTCATTTCGATGGTAGGAAGTCGTCTACTGGGCAGTTCTCGCGTGCGTTTTTCCCAGGTACGTAGGCCCTCTGGAATGAACTCCCAGCGGCAGCGTTTCTGGACTAATATAACTCACAGACCTTCAAGAAACGAGCCTACTCCTTCCTCAAAGGCCGGCAACGCATTTGTGATACCTCTCATGTCGCAGGTGTCTATGGGCGGCGGTGATTACTTACCATCAACTAACCCATCTGTTCGTTTGCCTCCAATCGCTTAAAAAAAATGGAAAGCAAAAATAAATTTTAGTTTTAATATTTCTTTGTAAACAGTGTTGTCCGTTTACTCTTCCGCTTCTGCGCATGCACACGATACCGTTTGTCCCGTTTCTCCACGGCAAAAAAACACACATCGCTAATCGCGTTATGACTATATAAAGCGTAGTTTAAAAAAAAAGACTTTACATTAAACGAGGATGACGTAATAATAATTTTTTTAAGATAACAGCCAAATGTCCAAGAAGTATTTTTTTTTTTTTTATCGAAATCTGTCCTTTTATTTATATATTAAATAAGATTAGCTAAGCCCGCGGCTCTATTCACGTGAAATACAAAATTATTGTTAAGGGTTTTCTTTAAGTTTTAAAATATATTTTTACAATATACATGTTCTATTATAAACATCAATATTACGTGGAGGGAAATTGTACCTAAATAACACAAGCAAACGGATTTTATGTAAAGAAAACAAAATTATTTCATTCGACTAAAGTTAACTTTTTTAATTTTTTGTCTTTGTCCTGTGAGAGCATTAACTGTGATTTCAGTATAAAATTTTCGTGATGGTTGTTCTTTTCGTTATTTCGTTATTCACATGTAAAGGGTTAATTAAAATAAGAATATTGTAAGTCTATTATCCATAATAGCGGCACGCTATGATGGCCGTTTTGACACATTACAATAGGGGCGTAAAATGTTGTTTTGTTTTCGAAATATATTTAATCAAATGCTGCTTTGTTTTGCATTAAACTTGACGCGAGTTTACCGGAGGTGGTAGTTGTACTAATCAGCGATCCTACAATTTTATATAGAATATCAATATATAATTTCGAATTTTGAAAAATATAGATATCGCGTTGTATTTTAAATAAGTACGTACACAGATAATTATAATCCACTAAAATTTAGTCAAATAGCGCTGTTTTCTTATTAGTAAAAGTTCGCAAGACCATATTATATAGTTAGATATAGTAGTAATTAGATAAATATTACAGAATATAGTTATATATGTATATAATTTAGAAATTAGTGTTCTAAATTTATTTTGTGTTCTGAAATTCGGTAAACTTTTGGACAAAGTGCACGTTACTATTGGCGATAAAGAACAGCAGTTTGCTCATTCAATCGTAGTTATTGCATTTTATGAAACTTCACGAGCGGACAAATGTTAAAACGGCCATCATAGCGTGCCGCTATTATAATATGTAAATTGAAGCGATTTTGTCTCCATGGTCAACGTGTTTGATGACAGCGTCGATTGACATACTGTCGCCAAGAACCTATGCGTGTTCTGTAAACTACACTTGAGAGCCAGTCCCCGTCTAGGTTGAGTGTGTTTACCAACTTGGACCAAATTTTCATTTAACATGGGGTGGAACTGTGGTTAAATGTGAAATTCTATAAAATATAAAAAATAAATCGATTGCGAAGTTTCCAAGTACGAGCCAGAAGAAAGATAGAGCGATATAACATTATATAACAGGCAAGGAAGTTATTTTTGTTTAAGAAAACAAATGAACTTAACCATTAACCTCCCATCGAGCAGAATTGTTGCCAAAAGTTAATTAATCACTTAACCGTGTGTTCTTACGTCTTAATTTAGGGTTCCCTTTGTTGTAACATCATAACCGTCGCCGTGGAATTAAATGTTCCGTATGATTGTAAACACGTGCCCGTTTTGTTCAAAACGTGTGGAAACTAAAATATAATTTCATTCTAAATGACGTCATCAAAATACTTAGAATATTCTTAATTTTATTCTTGATTTTTTACTATATATTTGTTTATTCGGCCCAGTAATTAAGTATTCCGTAAGAGCGAAACGATAAAAATAATGAGTGAATGCTGTTTTTAAAATAGCCACTTATCAGCCATAATATCAATTAAAACATACACTCTTATTTACAGATTCACCCGGCATTACGATTAAATAGGCAACTATAGCGCCAATAACTTTAGACTTAGTTATAAAGTGTTATTGTAATATTGCGAAACCAGCACTTATCAATGTTTGTTTTAGCTTTTCTTTTGCGAAATACGTAAATAGGAGACCTTATTTAGTAATACGCCATAACTGTTACATTATGCAACAATATTAATACTGTCATACTACAAGTATTTCTTAAAGTTAGCATACGTGGTTTTTTTAAACACTTTAAAATAATAGCTAGAGATCAAACAATACAATAACTCTGATAATGATTACATATACATTTATGCAGAAACAGAACTGTCTCCTAAACTAATCAGCTTCTGGAATATTAAGGAAACTATAAACCGAGATTTACTCTGTGAAAGTCGTAAAATGGATGAGGGCATTCGTAAGCCGATCTCGGTGATCTGACAAAATGGTAAATCTCGAAAGTACTCTAAGATATTTTGTGTAAATTAGCTAATTTAAAACTTGGTAATTCTTGGATTTGTATATTTTACCATATTTTCCCGAGCGTTCTGAAATTGCACATTTCATTGTATGAATTAAAATTTCTAATGAACAGTGATGAAACAAATTTCATACATCGTGCAGATTTTTATAGTTTATGTTGCAACGAAGTAATTAAATTAAGAGCTTAGAACACACATATTGCATATCAAGCGGTCTCGTCCTATTGCACATGGAAGATAACTCTGGACACTTGAAGCAGAAAGTACAGGGGACAATAAAAACTAGAATAATCCTAGTTAAAAGAAGTACATGGAGATGAAGCGCTGATGCATCGATGGTTAGAGTATTCGAACACCTCATCGATTTACATAGGTCCGTATGCTTGCGAATTAGCCAAGCTTTTGCTGAAGGAAAATATCGTGATGGAACTGTAGTATAGTGGAAGGGCTTTTTCTAAGCGCGCTAGGCAAGCTACAGCCCTTAAACTGAAAATGTACTAAGCACGTATATGTGTGTTCCGGCAGCTGCACTCGTGAGTTGTCCTTCCTCTTGGTTTGGCGTGTTTACCATTTTAGACCATACTATAGTAATTTCTCAGCGGATGAGATTATGGTCAAACGTAAATATCTGTAACGTATAATATATAAAAAAAATATTAGTAAACGGTACTATAGCTGTGATTAATAATGTAAACTAATTTCCCATGATGTACTTTTGCCTTTATCAAATTATAACTAGACTCCTCACTGAACTTTTTGACCGCTCTGAATATGTCTTAAAGATCAAATAAATATAAATCTATAATCATATATCAATTTTGGTATGTATATATTCTTGATTTTACTCGCAAGCCTGAACTTACGGCTATATCAATTTAGAGCATCGACGAACAGTGGCTTGTCTTCTAGTGTTTTATAGGTTTCACTTTAGAGAGTATTAATTACATGATATGATTCTAACATCCCCATTCCATCAGAGGACGACTAGACGCCGTGAGGGTTTCCATCCTTATGTAGTTGATAATCCCGTGGTTCGTATGAAGCGATTTGCTTCCATATTTATTATACGTATGGCTAAGGAATGGAATTCACTACCGGCGTCTGTTTTTCGTCCTACTATAACTTGGGAGTTTTCAAGAGGAGAGTGAATAGGCATTTAGCGGGTAAGCGCGATCCATCATCGGCTTCATCTTCACTTACCATCAGGTGAGATTAAGGCCAAGCGCGTGACTGTAAAACATAAAAAAATAAATAATTCAGAACTGCCAAAAATATCAATGAGGACTGTACATTCCTACCGCTTTATATAAGACATAGGGTTGTAATATTTTTAAGTGATAAGTTTAGTGCATTCTGATAACATAATTATTAATCGTGCCGTCGTGCGTTCAAATGCTATAGTTGTCCTAACTTTTGGTATAAGTAAAACTTTATGTATAAACTCTGAAAATGCTTGCCATAATATATTTGTTAGTGTCCGCCTTTTCTTAAATTTAAAACCTAATGACAAGCTCATATTACTTTATTCTGGCTGCTGCATTTGAGACACAGTCCTTATAGGTAGATTGTGGTTAAAAAGCAACCCGACAGAACACAAAAAAAAACGAAATAGCAAGGTTTTCGTACAATTGCATAATATGCGTTTTTAATTATCTTGTAATTACAATTTCTTTCTTTTTTCTCTCTATATATCATTCCTATTACATTCATATACAACAAGGAAGAAGTCATAATAGAGATTCTACGTAATAAGGCATATGAAGTTTTACTACTCGACATTTGCATGAAATTAATTTGAGACGAATTTACGACTGAATGTGACTTGCTTTGGTATGTATCAAAATTGTGGAATATTTTTGCATATAATCATATGAAAACATATATTTTATTTGGCCAGTAAAATAATAGATATTTTAAAATAATAAAAGTATTCAAAACGTTCCAATTAATTTTATGTGCAATGCCAATCTATAAGATATTGATAGTTCCAAGTGTCCTGGTTGAAGCGATTCAAAATTTTCAGTTTTTGAGTAATTGAGGTTGACCTACATCAAAACTACTGAACGTATTGACATAGGATTCTGGTCATCCAAATACGGAATATTTTTAGATGGTTTTAGGCTACTGTTTTTTAAATTCCATTTTCTTTTTACCATTTTATTAATGCTCAACAATTCAATCATAAATCAAATCAGTTAGCCTATGATTTATATAAACACAAAAATAAAATAATTGTATGGTTTTATGAAACCACGATGCAAGTGGATTTTTTTTATATCGTAGCATTTTAAAAACTGAATATAATATTTATATAAATTATTGAATCATTTTGAATTGAACCATGGACACCGTCATATTGGCCTTGGCTGCTCTGCCGAGCGCCTTTTACTTTACTCCGCTGCTGGCTGTAATGCGAAATGTGATAAATGGTCAAAGAAATTTGGGGCTATGTAAAAAAGTGTCAATTCAAAAATACGGAACACAATACTTGCATTGTATTTTATAAAAGATATGTTATATATGTGCGGAAGTTATTTTGCTAAACCTTATCTAAACAAAATAGTCTAACTAAATATCGAACCAGTGACATTCGTGGATCGCTGTGTATATTTTTGACTACGTTAAATCTTTCTTATATACTTTTTTGCAATTATATATTGATTCCTATCACTTATTCATGTACGAAATTCAACATGTAAAACACAGTCGTAAAATTATCCTGAAGAAAATGATATTAACATCGAAGACGCACAGTGCACCGAAACGTTGGGATTAACGAACAAAATGCATAGGTTGTAAATTTTACGGCTATGCAAATGTAGCAACGAATTGGGTAGTAAAATCTAAGCTCCAATATGTCGTAGGCGTGAGGATTGCGAATTAAGGAAGGTGATGTTTTCGTGTTCGTGAATTGTCGAATATTTTTGGGTATATTAGTTTGCTCACTATAAGGTTATAAAAGTGAATGAATCGATATAAAATATGACATATTAAAAGTATAAGTTTCTTTCTTTATTTTGGGTATTTGTATTTCATTTTATATTGTTTGCAATCAAAATTGCTTCAGTACACGTTCTGAGTATGAATTAGTTTAATGTTTCTAATATATGTTTTAACGCGTGAATGCAATCTCACCCGATATTATATAAAGATGGTATTTATACATAGAGGAGGATTATCTCTAAAGTGTATTTATCGGACAATATCTAATGGTGCTTAATCACAGAGTTTCAACTTGAAGGTGACTGCTAATTAGGCAGGGACAAAGCTCGACAACTATGTTAAAAATGGGTAAACACTAACTTATTTCATTTGAAAGCGCAACGGTCAACCAAAATAAATCACATAAAAAACCTTATGACATTGTCGTCGCTTAATGAAACTCATGCTGGCAAATAAAACCTGATGCAAGATAAACACTTTTATGTTGGACGGATTAAAAATTCGATCGTAAACAGAGCTTAGCGGACAAGTGTAGGGATCGTATGCGCTCGGATTGATGTAACGTTTACGACGTTGAGTTTTGTCACAGGATTTGCGAGATAATGTCACTCGGTCGAGATTATGTGATATGAATTTACTTTATAAAAATAAATGGTAGTTGGCACGCAAACAAGTGGTAAAATTATTTTTTAAAGCGAAAATGGTACGATAAATATGCCATATTATATTCATTTGTGTCATATTCTTTTTAACTTGGTTTAACTAATATACGTATTGAGGGCGCTAATGATAAAGTAAATATATTATGTATATATAATATTTTTATAAAATGTTCTACTGAATTTAAATTTATCACATAAATAATAATTTAATAACGTCTATGACAATCCACTCATAAGAACGTAAAATGTAATAACAATTAGCAAAAAAATATAGGTACCTTCGATTTTAACAATGCATCCATATTCTGTATAAGTAAGTTACAAAACCTTCCATTAAAAATAAAAATTATAACCAATAACTGCAAATTAAAATCATAACCTGTACTTAAAAGTCATTGACCATTCAAATAAATTTATTATTACAGGCAAAAAAATACCCGCACAATAGAGCAAACAACTGCCTACATTTAATTGAATTGAATCAAAACATATCATCAGTTTATAAAAGTCCATTAAAATTTAAATAAAACAAAATCAAATCGAAATTTATTTTCAGTTTTATCTCCTAATAAATAAAAACCATAACGCAGTGTATCAAATATACAACATGTCGAAGTTCTAACTCATGAGTACTTCTAAAATTTCAGACTGACAACTTAGTTTTTACGGTCACAAAATACAGTCTAACTCCGTCCCACTGGGCATTAGCCTGTTAAATAGCTGTACAATGTAACATGGCGATTAATACAATACAAAAGTGTAAACGCTCAGGTGCGTAACCAACTAATTAATTTGAATACCCGCATTTGATTACACAAATCAAATGGTTCCATTGTGCGGAGGGGTGAAATGAGAAATCGCTAAGAAATTTCGTTCGTCACGTTTCGAGCTTGTTTCCGGTGCTTTTTGTTTGTGACGCCTCATTATTTTATAACACGTAGTGTGAACATGTTTTAGAATAGTCCATTGAATAATAAATTAATTTGGTTAATTGATATTTAATTAGACCCTTCGAAGGTTAGGTTGGTTAGGTTACACATTTTGATGGCATAAAAAAAAAATCTCATTACATGGATCGTCTGTATTATTAAGTCTTGAAGATGACTTTTTTCCAAATTTTATGATAGTTTATAGAGGATTTTTTTTTTTGGAATATTTAAGTTAAATACAGGTCAACTGATTTTAATATAATTTTAAACATTAGAATTATAGGTAAATTATAGGTTATAATTATAGGTAACATAGCTTTGACTCGTGGCTTTCCCTCGCGTCTATATACATTTGATCTATCCCTTGGGAATAGTGCATTTATTTTAGAAGAAAAGTATCCTATGTCATTATCTGTATTCCTTATAATGTTACCTAAAAGCATGACAAACAAACAAACTCACTGTCGTAATTATGATATTAGTTAGGATTTTGTAATTAATTTACTATGAGAATTATCAATAACATATTTGGAAGTCGCAGAAAAATTATTTTAAGAAAAAAGTTTTTAATTTTCCACAACCTATTTTAATACGACTACAATTTTGAAACATTTTGATGTACTTTCGAGTACTTACAAAATAGATGTTAAAAACATAATTCAGAATTAACTTCTATTCTACAGTTAACTCTATAAAGTACTCTCTACGATCGCCCTAAGCACAGGTGTCGTCCTTTCACACGCCGACATAACGTCGCGTCGTGTCGGCCTTTATGATATCTCGTTTATTATTTTGACCAGTAATTGTTCATTGCTCGCCCACTGGGCGCCTTGCTCATGACTTTTTTTGTTCTCTATTACATTTTTATTAAAAACAATATTGTAAATAACCTATAAATTATGTAATACTTTCGTGTTTTTTCTTCATTTGAAAGTAGTTCTTTACTTTCAGTGAATATATGCTTGTTTTCGTCTCACATCAGCTATAATGAAATAAAGGAAATAAGCTGAATGACGGTGTAGTAAAAATTAATTTAAAAGTTAGAATTCCTCAAATTTCTCTTAAGCATTATTTAATTTAGTATATATAAACAACAACGTGATTTTTTCTATTGAGATATGATATTTGGTAAAGAAAATTATCACGTTTGTATAGCTACACATTAACAAGTAAATTTGCTCTCTTTTTAAGCACATATGGATTAGTACCGAAATATAAAATGAATGTGTAACATTTCTAACAAATATATTCAATAAAATAAAATAAAAAACATTAATTGTTTACGTTGACACATTGATAAATAAGCGGATTAAGTGCAGAATCAATTTGGAATTAATGCAGAGAATATAATTTGTACTGTGACACGTCGAATAGAAAACTGAGATAGTTGGTTATGTTCGGTTTCATATAGCATTATATTTGTCTATCACAGTCATTGCCCTGTGGGATAGAGAGAATGCTTTACAAAACCGAAACAAGCCGATCTTAGCCGTGTTTCACTCTTTTCCGCGACTTGCCAAATCAAATGTCGAGTACTGTAAATAGTTTAGTTCAACCGCTATGAAATCCACTGTAAGAGGTATTTTTTTTGGCTCCGTCACGGTTTGTGCACTAGCCAGCGTCAGGTAACAAGATTTTGCCAAGTAAGTGTCATGCGATAATTATAATGTTCTAACCAGATTGTGGTTTTCTTGTTAGAACTTTCCATGGAGTTTTGGTGGCATCTCAGAATGCATGCTTCGTGGTATTATTTCTCATCCACTTCACTTATGCATAATAACCGAACTATATTACGTAAAACACTACCAATATTACAAAATATAGAGTCTAATAACACAATATTATGAATAAAATATAAAAACCACTACATGATAGACTAAGATCCCGCCAAAATCTCAAAAAAAAAAGAATCTCAATAACATTGAAACTTGAAAATTCAAAGAATTATGGTCTAGTTGGTCACGCCGTGACCACTATTTATTATACTACTGAAATCAGTTTAACAAGTGTAACCACAAAATTCATTAGTGAAAATTATAAGAATATACCACAAATCGTCCAATAAAATGGAATCGCGTGTGTTCCCACGAAATAATTATTATTTTGATGATTCACTATCATATTGTAGGGTATGATAAACTCTTGTCTGATTATTCTTCCATTACGAAAAAAAAAGATATATTACATATTTTGTTAAAAGAAATATAGATAAATAGCTACAAATGAATTTGACAAATATATGCACTGTATGTACTTTTTTTTAAATGATATAAGTTTATTATAATGGACGTTAATCACAAATATGACATAAAAATCTTGGTCTGTCCGTCTGTTTGTATGTCTAGATTTATCTTAAAAACGGCTTGAATAATTCTTATAAAATTTTGTACACAGAAAGTACATGATATCCGGCATGAAATTGCTATTATTGATTGATTGATATTAATGTAAGGTATGTGACAGAACACCGTCTAACTACCGGTTAGCCAGAATGTTAAAAAAAAATTAAGAAACTGTAGCAATTATCATATATATGAATAAAAAAATCACAAATGAGCTAAGATGGCTCAGTTGGTAGTGTGGTCGGACACAGCGTCGAAGGACGTAGGTTCGAATCCTATCAACTGAATCGGATCTTTCGGTGAAGAAAAACATCGTGATGAAACCGGAGCATGGTGGTAGGGCTTTTTCTAAGTCCGCCTGGCTAGCTACCACCCTCAAGTTGAAAATCTTTCGCCAAGCACCTGCTGGCATGTTTTTGCAGCTACACTTGAGAGCCTCTCTCCCTCTAGGTTTAACGTGACTACCATCTTAGACTACATCATCATTTAACATGAGATGAGATTGTAGCCAAACGCTAACATATAAAGTATATGTATACATTATTATTACAATTTCTTACAATAAAATCATTGGGACTTCTTTAATTGATACTGTAGAAAAATTGTTAATAATACTGTTAGAAATCGTCATAATATCATTAGAAAAAATTAAATTGATTAATACTTAGTCCCAAACGATTTTAATTAAATTTTGTACACGGGATTATAAGTCATACTAGAATGTATAACCAATGAAAATTATCTATAACACTTATATTATAATAAGTAATATAAAATAATGAGTTGAAAATAATTTAAAAAACGTGTGCGAAGCCAATAAAAATAATTTGTCATTATTTATCGTAAAAAATGTAAATATGTTTTAGCCATCACACAGAAACTGTGCGAATGTTAATTGTTTTTTCCTTAATATTTCACTAACCCAGCTTATGTATATTTATTTACGTAACTAAAACCATAAATTGTTACGTCCAAACAGCGAGTCACCAGACACGGTTTTAATTAAATTAATCGTTAAGTTGCGATATAAATGACGAGCTGGTATGGTGCGAAGGGAAAATGTAGATGTCCAAAGATAAAACATATAATAAAACACTTCCTTTGATAAGTGCGGGATTACAATGACGATTATTTTGTATAATATATTAAGCACAATAAACTTTGTATAGTTGTATATTTTACAATGTATAATAGCATTAAGCGAGTTCTAGCCTAGTATGGTGTCTCATAAAAACATAAACATTTTTTACGTATTTTACAATTTAGCACTGTTTATTTACCGATAAATATAAACCATTCAGAATATAACATCGTTACTAATATTATAAATATGAATGTGAGGTTGTTTGCTTTTTACCTCTTTCAATTAAATTTTACATACACGATATTAGAGGTGCAGAAAAGGACCTAGAGTACCCCGAAAAAATCTACATCAACACGAGTGAGTCCACGAGCAAAAACAAGTAGTTTTCTGATTTAAGAATTCAGCAAAAATGATATTATCATTTCATACAAATAATCAATTATGTAATTTATTATTTATGATATAATTTTCAGCGGTTCAGCTGAGGTATATAAATTAATATAGAAGGGTGTTAGAATCTGTGTACCCATTTGAAACGCTGCCACCAATCCCCCATAAACCCGTCAAAGTTACTCTCATACGGTCTATCGCGTTTCAGGATTAAGACTGTTCTGATTGTTAATACCCGGTTGTCATCCTTGTTTTTGAACTACACTGTGTTCACAGCCAAGTACAGTGCCGTCCTTTTTTAGCAAAAATATTTAATAAGAACATATCCACAAGAACCAAATTCATCGCAGCTAGGTCGCACGCGACCCGCATGATCACATCACGATTCTGATACTTCACTATACCGGACAATGTAATATTGGTACTAAATGAAAATGATTTTAATCACCTGCCCCTAATTTTATTTTAGGGTTAGATAATGATGGTTTTATTTTAGGTTACGGTGTTCTGCTTTATTGTTTATGTAACATATAAACAGTTGAACAACGGACATGAAATAGAATTAATTATAATTTTTTTTTAATATATTCTCCGGAATCCTTGTTATAAATTTTGATAGAATAAATAAACCGTTACCGCTTCTTATTGAAGTAGAAAAACATATTCAAGTTTAATTATAGATAGATAGCTTTTGGAGAGTGTTCGGCGGGATCTTAGTCTGTCATATAGTGACTTTTAGTTATTATTCATGAAGACCTGAAGACATGAAGACATGAAGAAAAAAGAAAAACCTTTTGAAATATATTATTTTTAAATTTTCCTATGGTTAATAATCCTTTATATTGAGATATTCCTTGCACGGACATTTTACACTCAATATTTATTATCTAAACAAGGGGACAACATTGGATGCCATGTCTAATTTTTTTACTTGTATCCCTAATAAAAAAAATGCTTTCAGATAAGTACATTCTTAATTTAGCATACAAACGTAGAAATATTTGACATTCGTTTTAAATTCATTGAATATAACGTTGGTTAACCCTTAAATGCATGATTTTAAAATTAAGTGGAAGTGAAATAAAGACAATTTGTAATCATATGCATTTAAGGGTTAAAATTATAATGGCTACGTACCTTACAAGTTAGTTATCGTGGTAGCTAAACGGTATGACCGGTGAAATATCGATCTGATGTCCGCAGGTTCAAACCCCGTCATGTACCAACGAATTTTTCTGGAATTGCGATAACGCAGTTGCGACTTTCCTGGTGTTTCTAGTGTCTATGGACGGCGGTGATCACTAACAATCAGGTGACCCACCTGTTCGTTTATCCCTTATAATATATATATTTAAAAAACATTTACTAATTTATATTGATAACACTATCGGATGACGGTGAAGGAAAACATCGTGATAAATCCTGAAGTTCAGAAATGTTTATCTATTAATACCGTATGTGAGAAAATATAGAACTGTAGATTTCACGGAGTTTAAAATGGCCAATACGTCGTGGACTGGCGTGGTGATTATGCCAATATCTTCTTTCGGGAAGAGGCCTATGACCCTACAATGGCTATCTTATATGATGATGATAAGGGGAGCTGCAATTAGTAAGTACATTATTTTTTTAATAAGCTTACAAAGTGATCTAAATTCTTCACCGTTGGTGGTATGTTTCTGAAGTAACAATGATATTCGTACAGTGGTTCCGTATACAAATATATCGGCATAAGTTTATTCGATTTCAGTATATATTTTTTTCATTTTTCTAACAATATTTTTACATTCACCCCAATTATCCAAAACATTGGGTACACAGTAAATCGTCGTACGACATTAACGCAAAGGAAAACGGCTTTGAAGCGCCCCTTAAATAAATACTCGTAGCCAACACTGACATGTCATTCGAGAAAGTTTACAAACTTTATTTTACCGGTGTTATCATTTTTATTAACTTCAGTTATTGTTCTAATATTTTTTTCTTATTTAAGTAATTCTCATTTAAATAATTAAATGTGACGTAATTATTTTTGCTTTTTTTTAGTTTTATTTAATATCATTTTATGATAGAATTATACTTAAATATGAACAATTCAAACAGCCCAAATAAATGAGATTTAATAAAATGTCTATATTCATTAAAAATATAAATTTGATAAGTAATTATATTTACTGATTACTTTTTTTTATTGCATTAAAATGTGAAACATATTCTCTTTTATTTAAAAGTATTAGAAAGAAAAAATATTTTGAATAATTTTAATATTAAAAAAAATTAACTACGATCAGCTAATATTGCTTAAATTTTTAACACAGTTCGTTATTTCATTCAATATCAACATAAATTTCTTTTATTTTAAGTTTATATTTACATGCGACTTCGGCTATGTTTTGTGGTATATTTATGGTGAAAAATACTCATCCTGTGTCTTTCTCTACAGTAACCGTTAAACATAGTTTATTGCGATCGGTTGAGAGGTTTAGCTGTAAATTGATAACAAACAAACAGACGCCAGACAGTAATTTTCGCATTTACAAAATTCAATCTGTTTAATTTTTTATTTTAACCTTTCATATTCCATTATACTTACTTACTTACATTATTGTACGCAGGTATTATCCTGCCAAATAACTGAATAAATCGTAAACAGAAAAATTAAAAAAATTAAAGGATACCGAAAAACTGAAAATTTGGGTATTTATGTGTTTTTATGTGAAAAAAAATCAGTGGTACCACAAAATCTAATCTTATGCCATTAACCGCTTCAAAATATAAACAAGAATAACATCCAAATCGGGTTCGTCGCATCGTTTAGAAGAAAAATTATGAACAAACGTACATGGTAATCTATCTTCTTTTATACATATAAAAGGTCTGTCACTGTGCGCGCATCATGCAAAAACTACTCTATATATTCCGTTTTTCTTTGTAGGTTTAACAAATGGTTTTTTAATTAAAATAAATATCACTGTAGTTCAATTTAAGATTAAATTACTTATTAATATTTACTAAATAAATAAAAAACTACTATTTTTATAAGCACTACTCGTTCAGCAATGAGTAAAGTGGGGCAAGCGGTACGGTGCGCATGTGTAGAAGAGAGGAAGTAAACGAATAACACAAAAAAATAAGCTACGCAAGTTATATGTTTACTTTCAATATTTTTTATGTTTCTCCCTCTGTTCATAAAATATATTGTTAAGATAATAAATAATGCGGGCGAAGTTGCGGCTATAAGTTAGTTTTGTAGCTAAAGAATTGGGTGCTTCAGTTACGTATAACTTCAATAATGGAGAGATATTTTTTAAAATCATCCGCGTATGAACGAACGGCAAATAAAACTTTGTAAGTCAACATCGTAAAAGTAGGTGTCATTTGCATCAATCCACGTCGAATTAGGGGATTCTTTGTGTTTAAATAAATCGTAGGGATGAGGAATTTCCTTCGCTGTAATTGCTTAGAGTTTGTTGTTACAGCGTTTTGTTTCTATTGTTATGTTAATTTATGGTATCTAAGGAATTAACTGAATGTAAATAACTATCTAATTAGAAATTAGTAGTCGGCTGACGTTACAGAGAGACATCGAGAGGAAACGCTATAACGCTATTAGATAATGAAAATATAACTATACATCTTCTGTCACGTCCAATTTAGTTCGTATTGTATTTTGTAAAATAGTAGTTCTACTATGTCTTTGCATTATATTTCAATGTAATAGTGCAGGGTTTAACTATAATTATATTAAAAAAGGTAAGTCATCAGTATTCATTGATAAGAATTCAACAACTATAACAACATTAGTGTAATATAAAGCAAGAGAGAAATTTGAATAAATTTGCTGCTTTGTTATCGTAGTATTTTCTGGAAGTTTAGAGTGCTAATTGAGGGAAACCCTGCATATTACGCAGGCACCGCACTGCATTGTTAAGCCAAAAGTATTCTCTAACACTAAGCATCTTAGATCAAATCGTTTTTTAACATCAGGTGACATTGTGGTCAAATCTTAAAACCTACGAACAATAAAGAAAAGTAAATTATATAGTAAATAACTAAAGCCATAAAAATCTTAACAAAGGTATTGTTTTATAGTCCCAGTCAGTTCTGACATAGGATTATAATTGTATGTCAGAAGTGTATCATTTTACGCACTAAGGATTATGTTGGTCAGTTCCTTGCTAAGACAAAGGATGACATGACTTTGTTAATATTGACCGTAAATTTCACGCTTCGCTTTAACTTGTGCGTTTAAAATTATTTTTTAAATTGAAATTATAAATTATCTCACATCAAAAATTTGTATACATTTTAAATGAATGAAAATTATTTGGAATACTGTGTAGAAGCGATGAAAGCGCTCGAATGATCAATATTCTTTTATTATACTTTAAAGGTTTTTAGCGTTTGATTACAATCTTACCTGATGATAAACGACGATATGGCCTAAGATAGTAAGCACACTAAACCTAGAGGGGACTGGTTCTCTCTTCTCGAGTGTAGCTACCGGAACAGATCTATAGGAACCTGGTGATTTATGTTCAGCTTGAGTAGTACCTAGCTAGGTGGGCTTAAAAAAGACCCTAATGCCATGCCATGGCTGGTTTCTCCGCAACGCCCTAATATGGTGTTATGATATTTTATGTGAATTAACATTAAAGTAAAATGTTCACTCTATCATCCATCAATTCGTACAGATAGTACTAGAACTTTTAAGAAAAACGCTAAAAGCACAAACTATAAAAATTACAAACAATGCCCCAATTTGCAGAGAAAACATACAAATTAATCATAAGTATGCATTGATATATATTAATACCTTTATTTTATTATTATTATATATCAATAGTTACACTACTGGTAATAACTAGTAATAAGGAAGCCTTAGTAAAGTAACGAAATTGCTGTACAGTGTTGCTGTAAATACCAAAATCTTCCTTGATGCCCCTGGTGTTGCAGTTGTCCATAGGCGACGGTAACTATTTAACATTAGATGGGCCGTCTGCCTGTTTGCTGCTCTTTGGCATAAAAAAAAGTATAGAGTTGAGCGCTCATTTTACATTTCATTATGGCTGCAACATAAACTGCATTTATTATTCTGTAGCCAAAATTTGCCTGTATCTGCTATCGTTTTTGCTTTTACAAAAAACGTACCAGACCTAATGTGTTTATGCTTACAATATAACGCCGAAATTACATTACGGCGTTTGGACTTTTCTATGGTAATAATAAAATATGACCAAAATATACATCTATAAATAACCTCACCTAAAAGGGATGGTTTAACCATTAAATAAATGATCACTGTCAAACGAATAAATGTAACACGTCCTAATAGATGTCGTTGAAGACGTTCTCAGTTAATTTTTGATGTATAAGCCATCGTTTGCCACTGTCGACGCCACGTGGTCGGATTTACATCGCGACTTCTCTTAATGACGTGATATTTATTTTTGTATTCTATAACTTAAGCTGATGTATCTGCAGACAATAAATTATGCAAAGGAGTTATTTGCATAAAGTATGCGATTACTATAATAATTTTGGCAAATTCGTCGCTTAATAAAGATAAGAGGAAATTAACAAAGATGATTCCTTAGATGTTATCAACGTCACACCACGTCTAATATTCGTTAAATAATGTTTTTCAGTACAAAAATATATGATTAATGTAATGTATGTGGTGCAATTAATTAAATCTTTTTAAAATTTCTCACCAACAATCAAAAAGATACAATAACACTCCTATTTAATTGAAGAAAATAATTTGTACTAATATGAGGCTCAAGAAATTGTTCTCTGTTCGTTTGAAGGTGGTTAACCTTTATGTATATAATTTTTGTTCAGTTTTGTTTCATCGTGTAGGCTAGTATTTATTAAGAAAAAATATAGGTTTATCTTATATCACACTACGGTCTTTAAGAACGGACCAGTTGTAAAACCTATTGTAGGTCACAAAGTACGCTAAACGTAAACGAAATCAAAATCACGATAAAAAATCACAAGGAGTGCGTCAAGATATCGATTAAAAACTCACATTTATTCTAACCTTATAATCATCCTGACACGTTCCGTGGTGTGGATCTAGCATAATTGTAAGCTCAAACAAGTTGATATTATATTTAAAATGCCTCCTTCCTACGCGAGCTCAGAAAATAAAATCCAATATACCCAAAGTTCAACTTATATAATATTAAAATTTGTAGGAACATGTAAAAGTCGAATTTCCATCTAGTAAAATTGTAATAACTTCTATATTTACCTATTCAAATACAAACTTTGTTAATTTGAAAAAGAAATATTACATATATATCAAACGTAAATTATTATCCTATATTTAAATAAAAAATATAATATAACTAAGGAATACAAAATAAAGGGATATGATCAATAATAAAACTAATTAACTGCTGTGAAGTAACACCTGATTTTATGGCCTCTATAAAATTACAAATTAGCTGTAAAAAACGCACTTCGTTAATGGTCCTCAACTACTTTACGCCCCAACAGTCCCTCGCACTTTTTTCTAATTAGCTATATGTTGTTGGCCTGACAGACCTTTACATTTTCACCGGGTTTTGGGGCGAGTACTTAAGGCATTCAGCCGAAATAGCAATTAGCTCAATGTTGCCACGAGTTTCCTATTTGAACTTGACTTGATATATTTATATTGAAACTAGCTGTGTGTTTTTCGCCCTTGGACTCCGAAAGCTTTCGTCACGTCCCGGGGGCTACTCGCCCTGTTATTTCGAATTAATATATGTTTATGGTAATAGCTCTCTTCATGAGGATAGTAATATGATATCAGATGACTTATAATCTTCCTCAATAAACAAGCCATAAAATGCAAAATATTATTCATATCTGACTAGTACTTTCAAGATTAATTAGCGCATGCAAACAATTAAAAAAAGTAACAAGAAATGTGATGAAGTTTAAAGTTCTAACTAAGTTTATAAATGCGAATACGAGTTCGTTTGTTACGCTTTCACGATCTAAGTATAGAACCGATAATAACGATTTTTTGTACCATATATACATTGTCAGGAATACCTACAAAAAAAGTAATAGGGTGCCTTTTATTAAAAAAAGTACTGTTCATCAGAGATACGTTAAATCTACATTACTGCGAGTGAAGACGCTGGTGAAAGCTAATATTATTATAAGCAATAATTGAATCATTTTGTAGTTTTTAGGAGGCCTTAAGCTTATGTCATCACTACGGCAACTTCATTTCTTCGATTTCAATATATAGAAATGAATGAATAAATATCCACTTGTAATACGCTTATATATGGTATATATTGTATAAATAGAAAACAGACTTTAAGTCAATATTTGTAAGTTACATTTTTTTACTTACTTTCTGTTCTTATAATTTACCTTTTGATAGTCTGTAGTATTTTCATCCGTAGCATCGTTTGACTTTTTTTTAAATGGACCGATTGTATAAAGTTTGAGAACTACTGTCGCCGATGATGTGCCCATATATCAATACAAATGCAACATTTGTTTGTTGGTTCGTTACGAGTGCGCGTGAGTCGATCGTTGTTACAGATACATAATTTAAATACTGAGGTGAATAAAATTATAATAATTATTTTTATTGTTGTACAGAGTGTTATATCATTTTCGTACTTTATTTTTTCAAACATGGATTGTTTTATTCACACTGAATGTGTTACACAAATAAATACAAAGAAAATCCATTTTTTTATTGTTTTAAATATGATATAGAGTCACGCGCTATATTTTTTTTAAGTTATATCATAAAAATCATCGAAAACCTATTAAGAAATAGGTGTATAACTACTTATAATGTAGTTTTAGTATACACAATGTTAAAGTTCTATTAAAAATAATTAAAATAATATATCTATTTATTTCAATAGGAGATCAACATATACGAATACCTTACAATAAATTTAACTCATAATCTTAAAATAAATAAAGGCTTTATAAAGAAGTAGAGACTACTTTTGAAAGGAAAAAGTTCTTTATTCCGTTCTATTTTCTTATAATTATTCTTTCTTCATCGTGTTTAGACAGACCGATCTGGAAAATTGTATTTGCAATGGATAGGAAATACTTTTGAAGGCGGTACCATTTTATTAGCATTTGACCTTATATTTCGAAAATACATCAGAGAACTGCTCAAACTCCAATAGGTAATGTAAAGTGAATAACATAAGTTGTGGAAGTTCTGGTTCATTTTATTGTGAGTTAATTTTTTTGAGGTCGTATTTTTTAAGTATATTATTTCCTATATTTTTTATTGTATTTCTATGTTAGTCGTTCCAATACTATATAGACTTATAGACGTAATTTATTGCTGCCTTTTAAAACATGTACTTTTTTTTTATTTCTAATGCAAAATAAACCAAATAATATGCATTTTTGTATGTGTAAAAAATTACTTAAATTAAAACATCACAAAAATATATACATGTGATATATTACACCAAAATACGAACAGCCTGGGTAACTTTAAAATGAACTGTTTATTATTCAAGTGTCGTGTGTAAGCACATATGTTTATGATTTTTGTCGAAATAATTATATGCTAATTTTATACATTTAGGCACAAGTGTTCTGTTCCCAGTGACTGAACAAAATCATACAAGATACAACGAGTAGTTATGCCAATCAATAAAGTATTATTTTATTTTAGCATGATAGTTGCAAGTGATTTAATTTGGAAGCTATAGCTATTATTTGTATTTGATAGGATTATTCTTGTTTCTTAACTCGGTGTCTTTTATATTATATTCGTTCTGTTGTAAATGGCTTTGGGTAATTGTGAACTGAAAATTATTCTAAACTTTAAATCTCATGTAACCTTTTTAGCGACATTAACCTATTCTGTTATATCATTGCTGCTTAGCACTTAAAGAAATACGTTATGACGTGTAGCTCGGACAATTCTCTGATAAGTCATGTATCTGTCATTAAAAGTACTATTCTGCTCAATTAGGAAAATGCGATTATCTTACTAAAACCGAGAAACTAGAGTAAAGTTGAAAAGTCGTTGGTATTTAACTTTCGTGAATGAAGTGTACGTCTAACTTGTATTTAGATATAGCGTAATTTGTGAACAGAATCTTATAGGTCAACAGAAAATGAACTATTAGATGCAATTATTTCTTAGCCTGATTACAAATATATAAAAAAAAACTTAAGACTGCTGTCTGCAGAACAATGGATACATCTATCGTTTCTTGCAATATTGAGATTTAGATATATTTGGAATCAGAAAAACGGTGTATTTTTTCTCTTCCTAGTATTTAAGCTTCTAGCTTCTATTCTCAAATCACACTTAATTAGAAAATGAATTAAAAGTAGTTTATTAAAGGCGCAGGCCACAGGTTCTTTGGCTTTTTTCCAATTTGTCTTTTAGTTGGATACGTCCTCTTTCATTCAAGCGGCAGAATATAGCAAATGCATTCATTTTCCTTGGGAATCATGGAAGTACAGCTTAAACATCTCTATACATGTAATGTTAATACAATTACGATGACCACAAACCGCGATAACACGGTCAGTGCGTTGAGTCGCGTCTGAATAAAGTTCGATGTAATTTATAAGGTCCATATATTAGGATTTAATTTTATTGCGTTAATTTGAAAGCGTCGCCTCGGGCAAACATTGTCCGCACGTGGACATAAGTTCCATCCACAATGGATTTAAAAAATCATGCTTTATAGTAATAATTTTATGAATACAATTTCAGTAAGGTGAATTAGATAAAATGTAATTCAAATATATCAAAAATATAATCACTTTTAAATAACATGGTTATTTAATAAGAAAATAAAAAATTTAAAATCATTTTCTTTTTATGCTCTATTTAAAGTTTAATAGACGCGACCAAACAATTTTTAATTTTATTTTAAAAAACTGATACCTGTGATTTACGTTATTGTTTTGTCATACTTCAATTAGACGTAAACAATGCTTCCAAAATCAGTGAATCCAGGGCATAGAGCTCTTTTTTAATTTTTGCTATTTGCGCACATTATAATATTGGTATGATGACTTAATTTGCTCGTTATCACGACCCGTGTAATTGTGCCGAAACTCTGCTCTATACTTCCTCGATAATCTTTATAAACTGTAGCGATATGTCAAAGGTCACTAGAAGTTTAGAACCGCTTAGCTACGATAGAATATTTCTTAAGCAAGCGTAGGTTATCTTCTATACCATAACCAATGTTCTCAAGGCTTGTCGAATGGTACCCCACTACATCTTTTCAACTACAGCAGCTGGTATACAAAGCTTCATTTGCTTTACAGTATTATATGAAACTAAAAGAAATAACGAATTATTGGTTATTCAAGAACTGAACGAATATATAACAAACACAAAAAATTACTTTGTTTTATAATATGCATTGTTGATTGGTCTCGTAAAGGCTGCAGTGGCCATTCAAAATGATTGCTACTTACTAAAAAAAGTAATAGTATCAACACCGATCGCTTATTTTGCCTCCATTGTGGAACAAATCTGTTCGCAACATTGTCTACGCACCGCACTGTCCCGCTCGTCACGGTCAATATTGAAATTTACGATGTCCTATTGTTGCGAAACGCATTATATTTTATAACTTTATTGGTCGTTCTTTGGCCAGTTCCGATTTTTGCACGGCCATCGTCTATGGGGCCAATTACGACGTCTGTGAGGTCCGAAAAGCCGTATCTAATTATGGGTGCAGCGTAAACAGAAGATGCATACGCTGATAGAAACTGTGCATAGTGTTTGGGTGGTATTTTTTGTAAATATTTATTAGTTTTTTTTTTACTGAGTAAGTGGTAAATAAGTAGTTTAGCAAAAAAAAAAAGATAAAAAAAGAAATGAGTACATGTTTTCTACAGTTGATGCTATAATGTTTAGTAATAATGTAGATTGTTTGTTTTGTTTGTTTGATCTCGTTAATCTCTGGAATTACAAGTTATGCTTAAGTTATGTTTTTGTATTTGATAGTTTATTTATTGGGAAAGGTTACATGTTATCTAGGATCATGCCGTGATCCATAGGAGCAGAGCAATAACCATACAAAGCAATGAAAACGAGGGTTACTTCGTGCAGACAGTCACTGCGGGTCGTCGCGAAGACTTGATAAAAGTGAGTGAAACCGCAAGCCAAATCTAGTTCTAAATATAAAAGCTCCATTAATCTAATATGAAAGTAGGTATAAATAAAATTACATACGGCTGAATAAAAATATTTATCATTCATTTCGCTTGATCACTCCCTAACATTTCTGATGAATTGGCCCCGAGATTATGAAGACTAATTCGGCGAAAGTGAATTTTTGGGGTTCGCTAAGAACTCGGAAGAAAAATGATATGTAGAATGACTCGACGATATGCTTTAATGGTTTAATGCTCAAATCGAATTAGAACCGGAATTAGGGTATCAGGGGATAAATGTTTTATTGTATTAATAAGGAAGGTAAGAGAGATATAGCTTGATATAAAAAAGATACCTACTATTGTATAAAGTTTTTTGTATGGAGTTGTCAAGAATTTTTAGTTTTGATTTGATACATCAGCCATATATCCGTTATTTCATATTGAAGCATTTTTTATTCTCTGCTAAGCATTAGTAACCGCATGTGACTTCGCTCGCGTCAGACTACAGTATAAAACTTATTAAAGTTGAAATATATGTTAGCACCATTTTCGGCTTTTTACAAAGAATAATAGTTTATAGATACGATAGCCTTTGCTTCTTTCTCAAAATTATTCGATAGAAACCTGTTTAAAAAAAACATTAGGTACATGTTGCAAATTTTGGATCGGCGAATTAGAGTCACAATTTTTTTACAAGCGAGTATTGAAACTGCTTACTGTACATTTTGAAACATATAATTATAATAAGACTAATCGTGGGCTACGAAAGAGACGGATAACAAAAGATTACTTGTGGAAGAGATGCGGATGTTAAGTTGGATGTGTGGTGTAACCAGAATGGATAAAATTAAGAATGAGTATATCAGTGGAAGTTTGAAAATTGCACCAGTGACAGAAAAGTTAAGAGTAAATAGGTTAGCGTGGTGCGGTCTTATTATGAGATGAAAGTCATGTAAAAATTAAAGATATGAGTTTCAAAGTAGACGGATACAGGAGTAGAGGAAGACCGAAAAAGGTGTGGATGGACTATGGGAAAAATGATATTTGTTATAAAAAGTGTGAATACTAAGATGCCTTCTGAGAGAGTGGAAAAGCAAAACATCTTGTACCGACCTTACTTAGGTGGGATAATGGTAAGATGATTTGAACTTGAATAATGATTATAATTTATAAACTCTTTCAAGTTTAAATACCTTTTTAAATCTTTTTCTTTTTCGGCTGTTTGACTATAAACGAATATGTGTGACGTGACATATAGTATGATATATATAAGTACAGTCCGAGTCAAACTTTTTGACCGATGTGATGGATGCACAGAACAGAAATTTAATGTAATTAACAACTTTGTGCCAACTTAAAGATAACTGAACTTTAGATTCTTATAATAATATTTTAACTTTCTTTTGTATTAAGCAACCCTTGGCTGTTACTATGCGCAAGACTGAACTTACGGGTATATTCAGAGTGGACAAAAAGGTTCACAATTAATGTACACAATAAGTATTTTATGTATTGGTAATACATACAAAGAAGTTAAACATACATTTACCAATATTAACCTAGTCAAACGTAGTCCGGTGAAGCTGTAGCGGCCTTGCCAGGATAACAGTGTAGGTCAGTTCGAAAAAAAAATCCTAGTCAAATTACACATACATCCCTGTGCGTGAAACGCTTAAAAAGGAATACTAGGAATTATGTTCACGTATTCTTGACACACTGACAAGAAGAATAAGTTATAAATATATATTACATAATAGAATGATTATTATACAAATATCTTGAAAAACAATTTCGCTCTCAAAGTTTTCCATCGCTATCCATCAAATGACTTCCTACTCTCTCATAATACCCTGAGATGAATCTCAATATAATTCCACCTCGGTATACGTATAACATTTGTCATGGCTGTTCACCCCCCTCGTGTAAAGTGGAGTCATGATGACTCAAACTATAACATTTGGTATCTATCCATCGGTATTAAGCCGAGATGGTGTATTTAGGACTTGGTTACATTGAGAGCAAATAGTTTAATCTTTCATTCTGTTTATTTTACGTACTATATTTGGAAATTTCAAATTTTGACTACATCTACAATACATTCAGCAATTCAATATTTCTGCAACTGGTAGCAAAAATATGGAAATTAGTTTTTTATGACTTTAAATATAAATACATTTTACTTACGAGACCTTTTCTTAGAGTACCTACTCAAAATTAGATAATTTAACCGTGACCTAAAAGGTATTAGAAATTGAGAATACTACCACTTTGTTATCAATAGCCTTAAAAAATTACAAATGAAAATGGCTTCCTTCTTTTAGAGGTTTTTATGCGATTGTCATTTGTCAGTTCCTCAAGTCAACAGCGTATAGTCAGATCCAAAAAAAAAACTTACATTTCTATCGTGTGGTCATAAGTACACACCCAGTGTTACTACTCATATCCATAATTATATGAAATTATTATAAATCTTTTTTCTTTGTTTTATACATTCCTAGCAACCACTCACGTTATATTATAGTATAGAAGTCGTGAAAACATTAAATTGTAAAATTCATTCAGTTCTTATTTATCGATCTCAGTTCTACCAACTATCATTTTTATATATAATATGTTATATATGCTATAGGTTTTAGCGTTTAACCACTTTCTTACCTGGTATTAATTAACGGTATGGTCGAAGTTCGTTAAACACGAAATCTAGGAATCTAGGGCTAGCTTTCAAGTTTAGCTATGGCAATACACCTGTAGGTGCTTGCCAACAAATTTTCAACTTGAAAGTGGACGTTAGCTAGGCGTGAATTAGAAAAAAGCCCTAATACCATGCTACCACAGATTTTCAACTTAAAGGTGGTAGCTAGCTAGTCGGGAATAAGAAAAAGCCCTAAACCCATGCTGTGGTTTCTGCGCAATGCTTATCATCAGAAAAAACTCCAATTCATTGTCACATTTGAACCTACGCACTACGGCACTACCATTGAACCATCGACCCTTCAAATCGCGCTTTTTATTATACTCACCACGAGTATATAAGCCAGTCTACAATCCTCAAATTGAAAATCTGTAACATCTATAGATGTGTTCCGGTTGCTACACTTGAGAGTTAGTTTCTGACTACGTTTAGTATGTTGTCATTTTAGACTACATTGTCATTTAAAACCAAGTGAGATTGTGGTCAAAAGTTGAAAGCTATAAAGTTATAAAAAAAAACTCCCGGTGTATTCAAACTTAATTTATCGTTCGCCATTTACTGTGATTTCACTTTTTAAAAGTTCAAACATTTTAACTCGGCACCGCACGGCGTGGCGCAGATTTATCGAAGGGTGAAATATGGGGGTTTGTGCGCACCGACAACACTATTTGCGGACTTAAAATTTCTTTTTGTGTTCTCATTGTAGCTTTAGGGATGAGTGGCCAACTGAGCGGGGCACTTGTTAGTTTAAATATTTTTAAAGGATTACAGATTAACGTATAATAGTACTTACAGTACCTACTTACGGGTTTTGTATTAATGAATGTTTTTCTTTTTTATTGACGACCAATATTTTTTTTAAATGAAAACTAGTTTAGGTATATTGAACAGCGAAAGAAATCGTCACGCTCCGATCTACGACGCACTGGATCGGGAATACTTGGCTCCAATCGTCGTAAACCACGTTTACTATCTGACAAGAAGTGCGTTGTTCAAATAATTGCGTTTTTATTATAACTAATCATTGTTTATTTTAAAAGTGTTTACTTTAAATTTAATAACCAGAAGACTTCACTTATATTGTGTGGTCATGCATTGGTTTTATTCATATTTTAATGCAGGGGCTTAAACTTTAAAATATGTAATGAATACTACATTACTCTACTACTACTGCTTAAGTGGAGACTTCGGCATTCATAGAGTTAATTAAATTTTTTGGATGGGCTGGTTCAGCTGACAAAAGTATATGTCAAAATTTAGCATACGCGATAATATCTGGCAATTCTGTACTGTGAACGCTTTAAATAAAATTTGAAACATGTTCAAAAATATGAACGTTGTGTTAAAATTACGCCGATTAATCTAACTAATAATATTTAAAGATATTATTCAAAGTCATACGTCACTTATAATCATTAATTACCTTTCCAACGACCCTCAGTTTTACGAACACAATGTTATAGATAGAATGTATGTAGCAGGTGAGCTCATTAGAGATTACTTACGGTTATTTGCAATTCAGCACCATCTGGCACGAATGGATCGATTACGCTCTACCGTTCACTCATTCATTCGGTCAAAGTTGTGCAAACTGTTAGGCTGAATCGTAATAGTGAATTATACCGGTCGTTAATCTATAAATATAATAAGAATGTAAATCCAACGTGTCTGTACTTTCTAGATTTTTGAGATAAAAAATTTTGCAGGTGCCTAGGAATAAGTAATAGAATCCATTTCGAACATTTTTAGAAATGTCTGTCTGTCTGTTTGTTTGAACATGCATCACTGGTAAAGTACTAAGTTTCTGATAAAACTCCTAAAAATAATCAAGCATATTCCGGAGCACCATATTTTTTTTCTTTCATTAAAATCGGTTAACTCTATCAAAAGCTATTGTAATTTTAATGACGACGGGAGTTAAGTACAAGAGAAAATAGATAAGTAAATGGACTTTATTCTAATCCAATAACCAGGGTACTTTATAACATAAATAAACATTACCACAGTATTACATTACCAAGACATAGAACGAAAGAAAAATGGTTAATATTTTATTTTCACATAAATAAATATTAAGGACCTAAGAATTTCAGTAAATAACTAATATGCATTATTGCAAATAGATGGCGCTCAACCGCCATTTTCTAAATCTATTACTACTATGATATACATTCTAAAAATTGGCCAATTACATATTTCTATAAATTGAATAACTTACTTTGTATAAGTAAAATATGATTTTTATTTTTCGATGGCATAAGGTTTATGATTAAATTTGTAAATTTCTAATTAGTTTCGTGTTGTGAATATTACAAGTTATTGAACCTTATCACATTTTACGACAATTTTTTCATATAAAAAAAAATAAAGAGACTAAAATTGTTCATTGAACATAGATGTAAGAAAAAAGAATCTTTAGAAGCAATAACAGACAACATTTTTGACGACAACAGACGGCGCTAAATTTATAATTTTATTGGTTTACTGTCGTAAGATCATTATTGCAAGGGAGAGTATAGACAACAATGAGGTAATTTCTGTGTTTTTTAGGTTCATTTCGAATTATAATTTTCATAAATTTACCTTTATTCTAATGTCTTAATTACGCTTTGAATTAATAAATTCTTTTTGGTTTATGCATTAGGGAGCTTGCATTTTCTTCCAACGGTACCGTGGAGAAAAAAAACTGCAGGCAGTGCAAATAAAAGAAAGGACAACATAAAAAAATATTAAGAATGAGCTATGTGAATGAATATTATAAGCCCTCGGCTGATTTTTTAAGACTCAGATCTCAAAATGGTAGTTTATATTTTCAACTATTTTTTAATTTCACTACATTGTAAATTTCATGGTTTAGTAAAAAAAGTTCGCACAAATGAAAAACAATTTAATGATACATTTTACATGAAAATTATTATTTTACAATTCATCATTTGTTATTTTTCAAAGCTTTGTAATTAATCAAGTATTTTTTAAGCGTATGCTGCCAACAGTCTATTGACCTATGCCTTAGGTCTACATTCGTTTGTATAGAACTTAAATATTTATGGTTTTGGACAGTCCAGGGGTAAATATTGTTTTTACAGTTGTTAAATTAGAATATTAGTGTTATGTTACTCCTCTACCTGCGTGTATCGTCTTGAAGTTTTGTCCATGTTCGCAATAACTTTAGGTGTGGGCACACATTACCGTCGTGTGTTACGTACTATCTGACTATATGACGAGAGATGCAGCACAATAGCATGGCCCATGGTTTTTACACACATCAAAGTAACTTGGAAGCCCTAATTTTAAGTTATTATTGAAGTGACAAAGGGGTGTGACCATTATTAGTTTTTAGCCTGACACTTTACAAATATACAAGATAGGCAGATATAAATTCAGATTGTTTCATTAATCACTGTGTTTTGTATTCCGTTCCACGAGGACGAAGTCGCGGGCACAGCTAGTTTTCAATAAGAATGAAAATTAATAAATGAAAATTTGTAAACCCTTGATGTTCTTACAATATCAAGTTGAAACAATGTACGTAATAAGTAATTTTGAATTAAGATCGGCTTAGCTGAGTAATATTTAACTGTCGCGATGCAGAGTCCATTGTAAGGTCGAGGTTAGGCGATTTTGGTGCCCTTGAGCTTCATTACATACGGCTGAAAACCTTAAGCACTCGCCCAATAAAGTCTGGTGAAGTTGTAAAGACCCGCCAGGCTAACCGCGTTACTTAGTTTGAAAAAAAAAAGATTTAAAACAGCAGTCTAGTAGAAAAAATGTCTAATTATATTTTAAAGCATGGTTAAAACTTAGTTACAATTTAGAAGGATCGGTCAAATGTGCTGTTCATGATAACATTCATATAATATATTTTTAGAGAAGAGTAAATGCTATTATAATGGACAAATTATGGTATATATAACAATTAGCAATTACCCTTCCACCCTCGACTTCGTCTGTGTATGTGTCTTTATAGGATATTCTGAAATCGCTAATTCCGTTTTGTAATTTTGTTTAGTTTTCTTTTTAATTCTACTGATATTGTCTATCAAAAATGAACACCTGTTTTAAATGGTTTTATTATTCAATTATAAATACATGTACAATTCTGAACAGAAGACAAGCGAGCATTTATTACTTCCGTATAAAATCACATTAAAATAGAGAACAAACACGAAATTACGAACCATTTGACATCTGACACCGCGAATATTCAAATTAATGTATTACCGATACGAACAAACGCGCACTTGAATGGAGAAAGGGAGGTTTTATGACACCTCCGCAGCGTACAGATTATAACAACTTGATTTTTTTATGCCACAGATTATAAAGACAGCACAGACGATATAATAAATAACGTTTGCTATTATATTTCTGGTTATTGATTATTCAGTATTTTTTGTATTAATCAAATAAGTGTATCGTATTCCCTTTATGATAAGTAAAACCTTGAGTGGTGAAATAGACATCTTATTTCTTTTTTACAACAAATCCTTGCCACTAACCCCTACCATTGTCAGACGGTTATATGCGTCGTTTTACGAAGTTAGTGGTTTTTGACCATGTTATTATTCTAACAAGATGGCGATGGTATTGTTAAAACTCTTCATCTTAGAACTCAACTTTACGACAACGAGCACTATGCGCTGTCGGCTGTACAACCGAAATTATTACGTTCTTACAGTCAATTATCAACCAACTTCATGGTATCGCTTATAGGTGTCGGTGTGTACCCGTATAGTAAAAGTTCACTCTCATAATTTTTCTCGAACTCGCCAAAAGAAATATAACTTCAAAAATGATTTAAAAAAAAACTAAAGATTTCTACTCTGTGGCAGATTTGTTAATAAGTTTCGTTAGTCTGTACGCGCGGGTTATGACACGTAATTTGCGCGTAAATCAAATTTGACCGGTGGGTGTGGCCGGTGTCCCGTGCATATGTCGATGTTTCTACATTATCCCTGTTACCTTCGTAAGAGCTTTCGTGTGGATCGTGACGCTTTGGCGTGATGGGCGGACATAAAGCTTCAACGGACAGAAGGCATAATAAGACGCCATAATATCTAGATTATATTGTATGTTTTTTTTTTCAATAACATTTTTATTTATTTATTTTATATGTTTGAATTTCACTGCATTGTAGGAGTATGCAGTGAGAAATGAAACTTAATTCTAAATCATATAGTTTCTGTAGGATATTTAGTAAAAAATGTATATGCATTATATTATATTAATAGGTGTTTAAACTGGGTGGGCATAGTAATTGTGGTACCTAGTGAGTATTTTGTAAAGGCAGTACTGTAGTATACAAGTAGCTTGGCTATGCAGAGTTTATAGATAATTTATTTTTCTTTTTCCTTATGTCAACTATATACATACTACATTGCCTATGTAGACAATTTCACCAGTATCATGTGTGACAAATACACGTTTTAAAACTTAATTATTAAATATTCAGTGTATTACGTATAATTAGCTAAAAATGGCATAAGACAAAACAATCACAAAAGAAATAATACTATGTTATCACGGACATGATAACATACAACTATATGTTAAAAATAGATATACATATACAAAGTATAATAATGCAGACATGTTTATATAATTTATGTTTACATAAGACATAAAAATGTTATATCCTTACTGATATTATATATGAGAATGGCAGTATGTTTGTTTGTTACATTTTCACGCCTTAGCTACTGAACCGATCATCGTACAATTTTTCATATATGTTGTCTTATAGACGCACAGAAGAGGTCATAGGATGCCTATCAGCTACAAAAATTGGTTCTGTTCCCGAGGGTTAGATCAAATATACATTAACACGAGCGAAGTCGCAAGCAAAAGCATGCTAGTTATAATGAACACAGTGAATATTTCAATAAAAACAGATTAGACATATGCAAGAAATGTTAATTAATTTTCTCGATTTAATAACCATACCTCACCATTTTTTCTAACCTTAATAGTTAGTACTGGAAAATGAACCTAAAAGTCTGTCTAGATCATAATAGAGATAACGACCTGGTTCGTGAGTGGTATCGGGCAATATATCGGGTAACTTAATTATTTGCGTCAATTTAAGGTAATTTATTCAAAAACCTTATGTCACATTTAAGCTTCAATATTTCGTATACATCAGAAAAAAACTTGATTTTACTTGACAATATTATTAACGTAATGTTAAAAAACACGTATTTTATTTGATTCATACGACATATGTCAATACAGAAATTATAGAAAGCAATTTCAAAGAAAAATGTTACATTTTTTTGGGCATAAGGTCCACTGTGTCCATTTCGCTATTATATCGGTATACAAGACTGTCAAATCAGTAAAGTAACAAACTAAACGAGAGGTACTGAGAAGGGTTTATTAAATACCATGTCCGTGGTGGTGGAGACCCAGTCGGATAGTGATGATGGCTCAGTTGCTAGCGTATTCGGATACCTCTTAGATCGGCGTAGTTTTTATTTTTGCGAATGAGCAGCTTGTGATGAAGCTAAACATCGTGAAGAAGCCATAGTATGTTGATAGAGCTGTTTCTAAGCCTGCCTGGCTAGCTACCACCCTCAAGTTAAAAATCTGTCGCTAAAAACCTATAGGTGTGTTCCGGCAGTTGCACTTGAGAGCCAGTCCCCTTCTAGGTTTCGTGTATTAACCAGCTTTGACCACATCACCATTTAACATTAGATGAAACTGTAGCATAATGCTAAAACCTATAGAGTATAAAAATACAGATATTTTACGAACCTACTGTGATTGTAGATTTCAGGTTCGTTTCGAAGTCAGTATACTAAAAGATTTACATTTTAATATATTACTCTCTTCTACATATAAAAATAATAAAATATAAGGAGGTTTTTAACAGTGATACTGAATATATAAGCGTATTACTCTTACAGGTATTACACCTGATGTATGTGTGATGGTTGCTTTTTAGTCAGATGTTATTATTCTTTGGTCCGATAACAGATGTTATTAATATAAAAAATAAAAATAAACAAATTCTGTATATTAACCGCCTCCAAACAACATAATCTGCTTAAAAGAAAAAAATACGCCCGACTTAATGCAGACTAATCTGAATTTCAGTGCTTTATCCGTCTAAATAACCACTTATTAAGTCCGTTCCCATTTTACGCTTAGCGTGGCGGCCACAAAAAATACCCCACCCCACGACTTAGTCAAAACGCACTGAACACCTGCACGTTCCCGTCTAACTTTAACAATATGCGATGCAATGGCCACTTGTTGTGTACACTATTCACTAAAATACATTGCATAACTTATTTTAATCATGAGGGACTTCAAATAAGTTAATCTTTACGTGTCATTAATACCATTATCTATAATATCTCAATTGTCTATGGAAATGGTATTAATTTTTAAAGTGAAACTTTTTATGGGAGTACTTTGAAATTCTGATCGGAATCGGATATTTGCGCGACGAAAAGAGGTGGGGGTAAACACTGTCGGGTAGAGTGTTGAAAATACCGGTTTTCGTCCGGTCACCGAAGTTAAGCAACGTCGAGTGCGATCAGTACTTGGATGGACGACCGCCTGAGAAGACCTTTTGACATTGGCTTTATGTTGTATTTTTTAATTTAAAATGTTTACATGTAATATAAATGTTTCATTTGTGTCATGCGTCTTTACGGCTCACCCTGTTTTTTTTTTCATTGTAAGTAGTATTATTGTTTAATGAGTATTTTATAATTGTGCCAAGCAGATTTTTAGACGTCACTAATACAGTATTTTGTATTGTCTTGCTTTTATACAGTGAAATGATTTGTCACATATATTACAAAATAATTTTATTAAGTTTACTTTAATAACGCGTATAAATTTATTAAAAAAAAAAAATTGTAGATTAAGTAACTCTCCTGGTGGTTGGAATCTGCGAAGTAATTAATTCACTAGCTTTTCCAAAGTATAAATTGAACTTAACAATTTTTTTTAATAATAATACAAATCTAAATGCCACTTAGGATTCCCAATTTAGGCAAAAATATGGCGTCGTTCGTTGTCATAAAATATTACAATTATATTTTTTTCAAGTTTGATAAATCTAACATTAAAACCACATGAAATGTAAGGTAACTCCAATTACGAGTAAATATGTTGCGAAAATATTATATATTACAGGATTTATGTTCTTTACAGAATAAATTGATTAATTACGTTATTAATTTTTGTGTTACGAATTTCGTATACTTCTAAATAAAGCAAACTTAAAAAAAATATTCAGTTACTTTTGTGTTACATTGCTATTATCACGGAATAAAGAATGAAGTGGAAGTGCCTCACGAGTTTCATCGCACGGGACCGGGCTCGCCAAAATCACACAAACAAATGGTACAACTACTAATGAAACACCAATCACGTTTCAAAATAAATATGAATCTAAAACAAAATTAGTTTACCAATATTTGGATCTAAATTGAGGTCTCATATTTCGACATAAGACTTCAGTTTTATTTTGCGTAAAATCACTATAAGACGTTTTTCTTTCGAAGTTTGAACAAAATACAAATACGCAATAAATAAAACAAAACATTATAGATCGAGTGATCGTATACTTATGGTTGTAATTAGCAAGGCGGATTTGAATAGGGATGTAGTTAACTCTTTATTCCAAGAATTAGTTATCGATAATATATTTGGTTGAAAATTTTCATTACATTTAAATTGGTTAAGATTAAACCAAATAGTATTTTTTTAAAACACTTTTACGGTTTCTAAAAGTATTGCGTAGTACTATTTATATAACCCACTAATTTCTTAATACCATATTGTTACCTTGTAAAATTGTCATCAAAATTGGTTAAAAATAAATAAAAACATACTATTTGAATTTTTTCTAAAAGTGTTTTGACAATTCTAATACCCTTTATAGAGAAATTATAGGTGCTTATATAAATGTCAGAAAAGAGATTTTTTAATGCCGACATACAAATTTCATTTTTCCTGATCAGCTGCTTTTATAACAGACATATATTACAAAATATTGGAAGACAAAAGACGTGTAAATGTTACAATTAAAGTTTTATAATCTACACTAAGCAGCTGTTACTTTATTAAACTTTTTTCTTTATTGCCTCACTCATCATTGGCCTTCGAACAGGAGATATTTATTCAAAATCTGTCGTTCAGATAATTTTACATTTAATTTCAATAGAGAACGTTGTATATTTTTCTACTATTGATTTAATTGGATCTGTTAGATGATTACAAGTAGGAAAACCACCGAATAGATACAATTTTATATTATCAAATAACTTTGTACCAATAAACTGATGCACAAACTTATTGATAATGAAGTCCTATTTGTATGTGCCTCCGCCTTTAGTTTAAAAAAAAGTCAGCCCTTTTACAAATTTTTATTACCTCCGGAGAGAGGTACAACAGTTCTTCGTGGTCTTTAGCAAATATAAAGCTATGAAAGTGTTCCGTGACTAAAGCACTTACACAAATATTACAAAGATATTTTTAATCAAGATTCTTGTAATGTAACCAGCAATATAACCAATTACTTGGATATCAAAATCTGAAAAAAATATATTCTCTTCAAATTCTATTTCTTCCTCTACACCTGTACATCAGTTATATTTTATGTTGTGTTGTTGTTTGTATGTATGTATTCCCTTTATTGCAGAGGAACAATTTAAAATAGAAATATGCTCTAAAGTTGCACGATTGCCATGATGTGTATCTTTTAAAGAAATATGCATTAAAATCTTATTATATGCATATATAAACTGCATGACAGTAGGATTATTGTTCATACCTCCTCGTGCACTGATATTGTAGAACAAAATTCCAAATGATCTTGGCTTAATTTGTGGAATGATAAGTATAAAAGAGTTTTTGGCTCGATCAAAATGGGCATATAAAAGTGTTAATGATTTTTTATAGATATTTATGTGATAAATAATTGCAAATTACTTGAAAATTAACTAATAATATTGTTTGTGATTGTTCGATATGCATGGCACTTCACTACGATAAGTAGGCGGTACCATACAATGAAGTATGACATTTTGTGTGTAATACAAATTACCGAAAAAATATGATAATTCATAGACGTTTTATACCACCATTTAAGTTTCTGTATTTTAAATAAATATAACAATGGTTATCATTGATGGTATGTAACACCTATATTTAGCAGATTTTTACTTCTGTTACTTTTTATACTTCAGAACTGCACAATAAACCATTATAATACGATTTATATGGATTACGTAAAATGAGTCCATACGACCGCTCTGCCGTCATGTTAAAACATGATTAAGTTCCAATTGTATGCGCATTTGGTTAGTTACCCAAATGCATGAGTGACGCGCCACGCCTACTTAGCACTTCCACTCTTCTCTTTCTTCCGTGGCTATTATTGTAACATAAAAGTTACTGTGTTACTTTTGTGCTATAAATGATATCCACTTCACCCATATAGTAAACCTTTACTGTGTCAATCGCAAATATTAAAGAATGCACGCTGTTTTAGAGCACGTTCAGTATTTACCCTCTATAAATCGTAATGAAGAATTATTGTTTTTAACGTCACACTCCAGTGTTTTGTGTGTGGATTTCCTTTCTATAAGTCTCTTCGATCTTCGGTTAAACACGTTTGCACTTGTCCCTGTTTTTGTAAATGTTATTTTGCTAACCTTTTTTCTTCATTGTAATCAAGCATAAAATATAATAATATTCATTGGAACTCAAACCGTATTATATTTGGTTAAGGAATATTTTCGCTCAGGGGTTTATTCCTTATTTTTTGGACGAAGTGTTATTTTTGAAGGCCCAAAAGACCCTTTCGAGATCGTTGTTACGTGATAATTGGCACCGACAGGTCAACAAAAGTTAGCAGATGTGGTCAAACCCCCAACAATGAGTAGGTAAATAATATACCTATACATTTAAATATAATATGATTGTATCTTACTCCTTTTTTAATCTGTTAACTTACTATGTCTTGAATAATGTTTAGTACTTAACACAAGGTTTTTTCTAGCTTTTCGTTGCCATTATGGATCATTGGATTCCCCTTCATTTACATCTTATTTATAAATAACTAGTTCAGGTGCTACTCGAAAAGCACAAATCCAATGGTTTTCAATTCCTGATCTCTTATCAAAAGGCCGTTCTTCTTCATTTTGCAGTTATAATTTGCATAATAAGTAATGTTAGTGAAGACGAGAAGAGATAGTTATTTGAATAGAAACTAGCTTTTGCTTTCGGTTTCGCTCTTGTTGATATAAATTTGACCTATTCCTCAGGTACAGTACTTTTCTCTGGATTAAAGTATTCTTTATTTTTCCTGTACTCCTGACAATGTGTATCAATTTTTTTTTTTTCGAACTGACTACACTGTTGACCTGGCAAGGCCTCTACAGTTTCACCGGACTACGAATCAATATTCCATGATGGCCAGCCGAGTAGTTAACACATGATAGAATAACAAACAAACTCGTATTCGTATTTATATAATATATATTAGTAAAGAATTAAGGATAAGGATATATAAGTATTTATATTTAAACTGTATGTTTTTTACTTATGTTCTTTTTTTATATTATAGGGGGCAAACGAACAGGTGGTAAGGGTAAGTAAGTAACACCTGATGGTAAGTGATCACCGCCGTCCATAGACACTAGCGACACCAGGGGAGTCGCAAGTGCGTTGCCGGTCTTTTAAATATGTGGGCCTCCGGCACTCTCACTGACCGAACGAAACGCAACAGTGCAACCAATGTTACTTCACGTCGGTTTTCTGTGAGAGGGTGGTACTTCCCCGGGCGAGCCGACCCATTCATGCTGAAACCAGTAATAGCTTCAGCGTAGCTCTACCACCTACCTTATTTTAACATGTTAATAATATCTGGAATTATTTATCTGTTTTCATAAACTATTTCTACGTTTTATAGCTTATTTTCTCGGTAGGGTTTATTGTATTTTTAATTAAGTAACATAACTCTATGCCATTTAGAAACGGAGTAATTACCCTACAAAATATAGAGGAATAACTATGCTAAGAGCAATGTAATAGTGCTGGCATACATGAGCAAGCTATTATCGAAAAGTTTCAAACTTTGAATAACTTCAGCTTAATCTATTCAAAATTAAATTCAATTTTAATCGTGTTGCATTGATTTTAAGCAATCAAATAAGCTTCAGTTTTCCAAGATATATTGCAAAATCGACTGCGAAATAAATCGGAGCACACAAAAAACGTTTCGTGATACGACAATTTATGACGAAAACACTTTTCATAACTTTCACAGAGTAAGATATGGCTTGAGACAGTGTCCGAACATTATATCTGATGACTTGTGGAACGTCGCCCCTCTGAGTGGGCTGAAGTATAAATCATTGTTGTACATATTCGTCCGGTCTCCCCTTATGATATAGTAAGGCGTTATATATTTATACATACACTCGCACTTCGCTCAGCTTTATTATTATGTGTTATTCTAACTTCTTAACTAATATTATGGTTGCGAAAATCAGTTTTTCTGCACATACTAATTAAAACGAATTGTAGCTTCTATTTTTATTATAACCCTTGATTGTCCCATTGAGCAGAGGTACCTCTCAAATCTATGATCAATACATAAAATTTAACAGTTAAAATTAAACAGTTAATTGCAAATCGTAGTAATCTTCCAGACAATAACAATAGATCATGGACACCGGTATCGTTGTTTATAAAGCCCGCGGCTAGATGGCGTACATTAGTTAAGTAAACATGGTTCGAGTCTGTGTTTAATCCGCTAGTCATCGTACCTACTTTTAGTAATAGAGGTGTTACAATTATCTTAATAATATGGTTGAATATTCATATTAATAAAATGCATTTAAAATGTTCTTTTTGCATTTTTTAATATACACTCATCAAAAAAGTCTAAGCAACATGTACTAATTTAAATTTTAGGATGGTTCTTCACATTATAACGTTGTATTTTATTTTTAAAATATCTTTAGGGTTCTATGATGTTAAAAATAACAGCTGTTGTCTTTATAAGTTCTTTTAATAACAGTAATGAACAATATTAGAATATACTGTAGAAACTAAGATAGAAACTAAACTTTTTTTTTACAAAATGAAATTTCTAAAGAAAATGTATTTATTGTGAAAGAATAGAACAATTTAATGCAAAGTATGGTCTCCTCTCCTATTCAGAACTTGTCGGCAACGATTATTCATTGAATTAATGAGACTGTTTATGTCATCTTGCGGTATTCGCTCCCAATGGAATTGTAGCAAATCCTTCAGCTGTTGGGTTATTGTCACTCTGTCCAAGTCCTTCAAAATACGTCTCTGCAGCATGTCCCATGCGTGCTCGATGGAGTTGAGATCTGGCGATTGTGCAGGCCAGGGCAATACCCGGATATTCTCCGTTGCAAAGTATTCACTGGTTCGCCGAGCTGTATGTGAACGCGCATTGTCATGCATTAACCTAAAATCGGAGTCAAAGGTTTGTGCAAATGGATAGACATAAGGTCTGAGAATATCCTCAATGTAATTTTCAGCATTCATGTATCCATTTACAAAAACGAGCTCAGTTCGCCTGTTCTTCATAATACCCGCCCGCCTGTTCTTCATAATACCCGCCCATAACATAACTGTTGAGCCGCTGTATGGTTGAACTTCCTGAACGCACCTGAGCCTTTCAGTATTTCTGGGCCGACGATACACTCGCACCCTTCTTGTATCAGGCTTAAACCCGAATCGCGACTCATCGGAAAACATATTTTTATCCCATTGTTCCTGGGTCCATGTTATGCGTTCTCTACACCATTCATATCGACGAGCGCGATTCCCGTGACGTATCGGTGGGCACCTGATTGGGCGTCGAGCTCGTAGGCCGTACTCATGTAGTCGATTTCGCACAGTTTGAGGACTTACATCAACACCACTTGAAATTTGTAGCCTCAAACTTATCTCTCGAGTGGTTAACATCGGCTGGCGTCTTGCAGTCAGTTGTATGTACCGGTCTTGCTGAGTGGTTGTACTCCTTTTACGGCCTGGATGCTGTTCAGCGGGTTCTCCTGTAGTATTGTAGCGCTGCCAAAGACGACAAATAACACTTCTATGAATGCCAAAATGTCGAGATACCTGAGATTGACTACTTCCCGCTTGCAACATGCCTACAGCTCTTTGCATTTCATCTGCCATCAAATGACGTCGCTTCATGACGTAAAGAATATCTAACAATTCAATTTTGTCGCTAACTTTATTTAAATGGTTGGTAAAATTATAAAATCAAGACTAAACGTAACAATTAAAACGCACTTAAATTCAAACAAATTCGCAGTCATTTGAATTTTATGAAAAAACAAAACATAATCAAATTTTTTTTTTACAACCAGCCAGTATGTCATAACTAACAAAAAAGTTTACTTACCTACGCAATTTGTTTGAGTAAATACTTAGAAATTAATTAATATAAATGGTAAAATTTGTAATATCACGCATGTTGCTTAGACTTTTTTGATGTGTGTATAATAACGATATCAAATGTAGAAAGTATATTCAGAAAGTATGATAAGCTAGAAATTCATTTATAGTGCGAACAGACTGTGCTACGACGTTGGGTATCATAGACCGAGGGTCGTTTGGTCGCTTGACGAGCAACAAACGTAAGAATCAAATAAGCCGAACTGTGAAGGCCTATGGCAGCGTAATAACATGCCGCGCGGCTCAGTCGCGCGGTCGTCTCCTATGCGACATTATTATACTATTATGCTTTATCAGAAACTTACCTAACTGCATTGATAGTAATTCTAAATAAATAAGTAAAGTTTAGGAATAATCAATTTATTTGTAGTTCAAACTGAACAAGTCACGGTTACATCCACCGACAAAGCGTTTTTGTTAGGTTAGGTTAGTTAGTACACGCGGGGACGTCCGTCGCCGTTAATTGAAGGCCGGTGAACTGCAGCACGGTGTTAGCCGCCGCTTCAGGAGAAGTGTGGAGAAGAGTTCTGTCTTGTTCCCGAGAGGAGGGTCCCCGTTTTTACCACCTTGCGGGTGACACAAGCGCGTGGCCAGAGTAGTGGCGTATGCTAGACGTGAACCCGCACCCTGGTCCACACATACGCGCTAAGCGGCGGAGGGGTTTTTTAGTCGTTAGGAGTCCGACATAACCCTCATGCTGTCCTCCGGCAGCGTGAGGGTATCCTATGTAGGATTTTCTCATCGTTAAAAAAAAGGTTAGTTAATACAAATCATGCATAACCGAAAGACAGCTTCGCAACAAAAAGTATTAAAATTATATAATAAAAGAGAAATATTACATAACATAACGAGGCTGAAATAAATTTACAGGCTTTTAGTGTAAGAGTGATTACCTGTTAGTAAAGCTGTTAATTGAAACTATAATTATGTGGGTGAATTTTGGCAAACATTACCGTTTTCAACTGAAACACGTAAAAGCTCCGTGTCCGATTCTCGTAATATCGAAAGGTGAGCGTAAAGGCACAGTGCTAGTTGGAAAACGGTAATAGGCCAGAGTTATTGATAGAACAGGCTTCAATCGAGCGTACTGTGTATCGACAAGTGTATATTTGCGTGCAGTACCGATAGAGAAAAAAATAATATTTATTACAATTTTGAAAGTAATCATGAAAGGAATAACTGGACTAGTAGTAAACCGTGGTTATACACGGGTTTGATTATCCCACCGGTAATAGTCTGCGACGATATTTACGATCCGTCCGCTATATTCTTGCTTAGCATACATTCTGACCTACAATTTGTACGGTAATTCTTCAGCTCTTCAATATTGTAGCGCAAGATAACTTACAACTTCCCTTAAAAAATAAACCACAGAATTCAAACAAGAATTTTTCAAATCTGAATTTTAGTTCTAGAGATAAGCGTCTACAAACAAAGAAAAAGGAAACAATCTCTTGAGCTTCGTAATATAAAATATAGATTTTATTTAAGACCTAAGAAGGGACTCATAAACATTAAAAATACCGGAATAAAAGATAGCTATTCCATCGTGAAGAGTCAGCAAGAAACTCCATCGCAATTTTCAATATTATGTAATTCTTTCTTGTGTTCTATTAAAAACGACAGTAATAACGCAAGAGAAAACAAATTACACATAAAAGTTAATATTCAGCCTATTATAACTTATTAACAGTTTGAGTTCGTGAGACACACACCGAACTCAAGCCGAGGTTGGGCCACTTTTGCACCCTTGAGCTCGTTGTCAAGTAACTGACCGCCATAAACGCTCGTCCTATTAGCCTGGTGAAGCTGTAAAAGCCTATCAGGCCAAGAGCGTTAGTCAATTCGAAAAAAAACTTTCTGACAGTAAATTACAAATGCAGATTGAAACGTTGTTATGCATTATTGTTAGAATATTTTAGTATCTACTTTTTTACTATTTTTTATATATTTGGTATATAATGTAATTACTTACAGAAACTGAGTATTCAGACTTGAATATAAAAGGCAAAGATTGTTCCCATGCAGAAAATGTAATTAAAGTACTGCAGTGTTGTATCCGCAGTTAAATGATTACGACTAAATTCAGTGACCCTTACATTGAAAATTAAAATGATGCGTGAAATTAACTCACATAAGTAGAGCCGGAACAATAACTTTTCCTCTTCCACTCGCCTCTATCAACTCTGTATTCACAGGTCTTTTATATATGTATATATATATTTCTTCAAGTGTTCCATTCTTACCTCCTTCAGTATTCTACTCCTATATGTGTTCAGCTTCACAATTAAATATTCTTTTGGTTATATGATTTTCTTCTCTACTAATGATATTCCCATAGCAAGTTAACTTTTAAATTTCTCCTCTCATATGTATTTATCGGTAAATTTTGCTTCTGACTGTACACGTAAGCCTGCTTAACGTTTGCTTACTCTGATATTTGTGGTGAGGCTTAGCATGCGTTGCCATTGAGTCTATATTTGCACGCGAATTCACAACGATCAAAGGGTTGCTTGTCTGGCCCTAATAAATGTTTTAATATACTTTATTACAATATTTTAAGGTTTTAAAACTAAAGCAATCATTAAGACATTTATGATTATATTACTCGGTACTCGAAACTTCTCTCAGGCTTTATTATTTTGTCCTCGTCCCATGACATTTCACGAAACTCTAAATAATATATCTACAGTATCTTCGAATACTTTATTATCGCTTAACGTATTTTCTGATCCACAGTTTTTTTGGTAATCGATTAGCTCCTAAAGGTTACGTATAACATTATGTAGATTATAATGTTCTATATATACATAGAAATAGTTCTTGGTATGACCGATCATCACAAAATTTAGAAATTGACAATAGCTTTTTTTTTGCAACAGAAGCACAGTAAATTGATAGCACTGTTTCTGATGATAAGCATGGCGCAATTAAAATTAACAGTAGTTAGCGTGATCGGACACCTCGTCTATTGACATAGGTTTGCGTATATCACGAAAATAAAATTCAGAAAAAAGGTTGGAAAATCTGTACCATGTATATTTAGTGAAGTAGGGGGAACAAGCTATTTGATGAAGTCTAATTTGAGAACAAAGGTTCATATATGACCAAAAAATATTATCAGACACATATACCCTTTTTCCTGATGCCAAATATATATATAACGCAATATTTTGTTTACTACTTTATAGCTTTTAGCCTTTGACCACAATTTCAGCTGATGTTAAATGATGATGTGACCTGCAATCGTAACACATTAAGCCTAGGGGAATACTGGTTTTCAAGTGTAGCTGCCGGAACACGAACACACCAACTTCTTAGCGGCAGATTCTTAACTTGAAAGTGTTAGCAAGCCAGGCGCATTTTAAAGAAGTCCTGTTACCATCCAGTAATCAATATTGCAATAACTAACAGGTGCATTCTTTTTTATTTAGACGACAGAATTGGACAAAGTTACTAAAACAATGATAATTGCTTTCTGATCGATACACAAGCCCGACGAACATCAGAAAACATGCTAACCCCATATTCCTACACATTATTTCCCTAAGTTAGACTAGACCTAAAACTCATAATTATCATTCAAATCCGTTGCAATCCCCTCTCTGCTAGTACGATATTTGTGTGAAGGATTACCCAATACTGAATGCACTACCGTGCAACGTACCTAACCTCAGTATTTATTAGTGCGGTTACTACGTGTTGCCTGGTTTCAATCAGGTATAGTAAGCTGCTTAGTTGGTAATATTTCGATACGTTTTGGTTCGTTATTAGCTAAAATATCATTTTAAACTAATAATTTTGAATTTAGTACAAATTGTGGAACAAACCTATTCATAGTGTAATAAAGTCGACTGTGTAAAAAGTTGCGAATCACGTGTGTGCAGTGCGTTAGAATTTAAATTCAATTAAGATTTACAACTACATAAAATGAATTAGGGAATATTACAAACATATCGTAATCCAAATCTAGTTGTTAACTGTAAATTTTTGGTAAATTCAATTAAATGTGTTCATGTTATCGAAGTGTTAAAAGTACGAAAAATGTACCGACTTCCATGGTTAGGTATTTTTAAACTCTCTATGGTAATTAAAAGAAATTAAAAAGGGCGTAGCTCTTGTGAGTAGATTCAAATTAAATTATATTGAGACAAATACTTTTTGACGAAAATACTGTTACTAGCAATTATTTTCAAGATTTATTATACACAATTGAAAGGGGACGAATCTTTAAAAAATACCCACTATATATAGTTTTTACCTGTGCATATTTGAAGTTTACATTTTTTTATAATACCCTTGCATTTATTAATTTTAATTTATTTAGTGATACTTTTGGCAGACGGCGTCAAAAACATCGCGAAAAATGCTGCAGATACTAGAAAAATATTCTCTTAGTGTAACCATGTTGAATCTCGGCAATGTTTAAGGGAATGGTGATTCATTCCTTATCTTTCTTTGGGTAGAGATGTCTTTGCTCTGCAATGGGGCGTATTATCCTATATTATTATATACTAGTTGCACGCTGCGATTTTACCTGCATTTATATTTCCTATAATGCATGTTGCTGTGTAGGAAGTCGACTAACCACACGACGAAAACGCGTGTGACTTTCTCACCCTCACTGACGTAGCCATTCCCAGTTCGATCCTCTTGGCAATTGTCGGTTGTCGTCAGGTGACCAATCATTACGTGAAATGGTCGCCTCTATACCTTCGCTGTTGCTAGATTACTTAATGACCTAAACTTCTTATGTCAATTGTTCAGTTCCTAAGTGTCATAGCGTAATAACAGGCAGCCTAATATCTTCCTTAATTAACAGGCTATAAAATGCAAAAATATTTTTATTAATGTGAGTAGTAGTTTCAAATGTTAACGAGTTCAAACAAGTTTTGGGATCTATAATATTGATGTATATATCTTCTATCTGTATAAACATATAAAATAAAAACAGTTCTTTGTCGCCTAATCACGTTACAATTACTGAATGCATCAGAATAGGGTTAAGACCATTTGATGCAGATTTTTTTTTTTATTTGATTATTCGCATGTCACCGCATGTCCAATGAAGCGGGTGAAAATCTGCTAGTTATCTATACTTGTACATTTAGTCACTACTTAAAAATCTTTGAAACCTTATTTGGGAATCAAACTAAATCCATATAGGAGTCGATACAGAGAATAATTTTCTCTCTAATCTGTTTGCGCATTAAAGCGCCATTAAGCATAGCGGGCGTTGCCCCGTGTCCTATAGTATAGTTGTACTATAATTGTTTCATATAATCAGTACTGTACGAGTAGCGACGCACATCATCTGTTGAACGGACGCGAAGTCACGCTTTTACCAATACAGGGTGTTCATTTGAATATTTAACATACAATATGACAAAAAAATTTCAGCTAAAAAATATACTTAAAAAATTATATTATAAATATGCACCATAAGGTCTTCGACCATAGTTAGGGAGATACATATCTAGTCTATGATTGTCATAAGGCCATAATCGCTCTCTTCGATTTTGAGGAGTTTTCTGATATATCGATTTTGTAGAGCTCCTTGGCGTACCCTCGAAATCCAAGGTTCGATGCTAATGAAATTAAAATAAGGCCCTCTTGAAAAGAAGCACTTTCTAATGAATAAAAGAATTTCCGAAATCGATTCGTAAATGGTGAAGTTCTGAGAAGACAAACGTAAACAAATACAACCGAATTGAGATTTTTTTTTTTCGAACTGACTATACGCTATTGGCTTGATGGGGACCTTCATAGCTTCACCGGAGTAATGGAATTGAGAACCGCCTCCTTTTTGAAGTTAGTTAAAAATATAAATACTAAGAAATATTTTCATTATGTTCTAAAATGAAAATATATTTTAGTTATCATGTTTACTCTACTAAGTAAAAAAAGTAATAGATTAACTAATAATAATTATAGAGGTAGGTATATCTATTTCTACTGCACACTCTATAACCCAAACGACTTAATAAATTGTAATATATCGAGATTATCGTTCGATTATTCTAAATTTGAGACTGAAATAGGTATAATTTAATTATTTATGAATATAAAAAATATTTTCAATAGTAATATAAGGTATTAGATTTTCATGTAATGTCCACAACTGAATACACGAGTTTCGCTCGGATACGGAGCATCTTCAGATCGATATTGACACTTCCGATGTAACCGGGCGAATCTGCAACATATTTTAATTAATTATATTTTACAGTTACATACCAACAGTGTCAACCAACGACAGGTTCAACCGTCCTCCAACGTCGAGTTCAACCATCCTCGAACGCCGGGTTCAACCATCAACCAAGGACACATTTTCATTACTTATTTTTGTTTCAGTTACTAATTTTTCTCTCTTTCTATTACTAATTTCAGGAATAATTTTCTCGAGTACACTTTGCGCAAATAAAATCGAACGTTTTTTGTTACAGTGAGATGTAAAAAAGGATAATCAATTATAGACGAAAGTGTAAAGTAACGTCCACTATAATACTAAATGACGAATTTGCACAGAGAAGCGCCTCCATCAATCAAACATTCTCTTTATTAATTATAATTATTTCCTTTTTTTTTTAAACTCGAAAATGCATTCTTTCTATCAGTTAAATTGGTGTCAAATTTTATAAATACAAGTTATAAATATACGTTTTTTGAATCCTGGAATTTGAAATAAGAAATTGTGATGAAGGAATTCTTAAGAGAGTGGAAAACCTGTAAAAATAATACTCATAGATTACCGTGATATGAAAAATTACAGCTTATTGCCTAGTTGTTAACGTAATAATTTACAGATGTTAAATTTATACTTCAAGCTAAAGTGTTCTCCTTTGGTATTTATAACTTTTAATTGTATCACAAATGTCGGGCAGTAAGTATAAATATATTTAAAAAAAACAGATACTTCTTTCGAAGGATTTAAATTTTAAACAAACACTCTGTATAGCGTTGTTAAATCGAGAGCGTAGGACCGTCATTTATCATAAGCCATATTAACAGTAAACGTACGCACTTGTTCCAATTGCACATACTTCCCTCTTTTCTTTGTTGAAATTTATATAATTTTATAACCAAGTCGAAACACATACTACGTTTAATTCGAATATCATAATTAAGCTTAAGTAAGCTTTAATAGAAAACATATAGAAGAATTGCATCTTAGTACTAGGGTTTGATCTGATACTTATTCGGTTAGCAAATCCTTCTAAAGTTCCTTCAAATTTATTACGTGACGAATATTAGCTTTTTCCTGCAGCTTCTATTGTGTTAAGATATAAATTAAAAGTTTTAAATGGGTAAAAATTTCAAAATGATCGATTGAGACGTTAACGTATGAAAGTATAACAAACAAACCCACATTACCATTTAAAAATCAGAGTGGACGTTACTTTGCACTTTCAGTTGGAATTGTTTGGTCGCTGTTACATTTTTTGTTGTAGTAAGACGTAACAGTGGCCAAACAATTCCAAGCGGAAGTGCGAAGTAACGTCCACCCGCATTTTTAATTATCGATTTCCGCAAAAAATCGCCTTCATCAAATTCCTATTTATAAAATTACATACGATGTGATGGTGTATTTCTCCAACTGCATTTGGGAGTTAAACGTAGATAATTGATAGTAGTGACTATATGCTTTAATATCAGGAAGAAAATAAAAAAAAAACTAATAGACGACACCAATATAAAAATCTTCAATGTGGAACATCGTCATATAGAGACATGATAAGTGTTTTGTGGGTTACACACATTGGAGAGTATGTAAAAAACTTATATGATTCAATTCCATACATCCCGTTTCATCACAAGATATCTTTATTACCGTTGCGATAAGGAGTGTCTGTAAGACCTGTAACTAAAGCACAAACAAAAGCAAAGTCGAAACCCACGTCTCCCAACCCAGGTCACGATAACCATACATATGGTAAAAAATAATAAATAAGTTTACGGGCACTGTCTAGCTTTAATTTTTACCAAGTGGTTGAAATAACAGTGTTCAAAAAAGGAAGAACACTGAAAATTGTTGTATCGTTCAGTAGCTAAATAGCAGTAGAATTTTACTGAACTTATCAGCTCAAGTGACGTCATTCTACTTAACTACTTGACAAGAACGTCAACGTACTGCCATAACAAGATATGCATCAATGCCTCTAAGGTTGAAGGGTCAATGCGAGTAACGATTCCGTGGCTTTTTCTCAGACGAGCGCACTAATGCGAGGGGTTTATGTTGTTTCCGTGATCTCTCGTATTTTAAGCACGGTTTACATGAGGGTTCTTATGACGTGGAAACAGTTGCTATTTATGAAATTGTCTTTCATTAGAAATTATCATAATTATCACATCAGTCTGTAAAAGACTTACTGCATGTTCATAGGCCTATACCCGAAGGAAGATATGGGTATAGTCACCACAACAGCTCACGACGTATTGGCCATTTCAAACTTTGAGAAATCCACAGTTCTATATTTTCTCCCATTCGGTGGTATTATAAAAACATTTCGTCAGGCTCAAATATTCTCACAATGGTTCCCTTCACCGTCTATCGATAGTATAACCAATTTTCATGAGTTAACGTACGCGAATTCCGAAAAAGTCGCTGGTGCACGCCAGGGATGGTACAATCTGCAGGTCAAATCATTCTACCACTACGGTGAGAGTCATTATTTATAATGCAAATATTTATAACTTTCTACTTCCAAAAAAATTGTTTTATTGTAACTTTGTCATTATTACTTACATACTTTTTATTAATTTTAATTTACCTCTGCTAAATTTTATCATTGCTGTGTATCCTTTGCGGTAAAATGTAACGATATGTAATCTAGACTATAATTTGAAGATTCCCTTATATGCCAGTGAAATTATAAACGAAATCGTTCCAAATAAACGTTGTTGAAATGTTGTAATGAAAGTTACATTACTCGCTTTTTAAGGACGTAGGGTCTTGTCACTAACCTCTCTATCTCTTCTACCCCACTTTCTTCATTTTTCACACAATCTATCCATACCTTCTTCTTCTTTACAATTTTATCCCATATACGTAGTAAATAGATTTCAAAATAAGACGGTTACCACCGACTATGCATATTTTTACATACCTTTCAGAGCCAAGTAAAAGAAATCTAAATATGAAAATCGAGTAACACGTCCAAACATAGACTTTTAGATCGTACCCTATTATTATATACCAATCTGTTTTTAAATTACAAAGCGTTATGCAGAATGGACAATATATTATATATTGTAAATTATATAATTATAATTATAAAATTGTAAAGAAGAAGAAGGTATGGATAGATTGTGTGAAAAATGATACGTGTATAAAATGACATCTGACAGGGGAGAGTGGAAAAAGCAAACATGTTGTGCTGATCTTACTTAGGTGGGATAAGGGTAAGAAGATGATAATGAAGGGATAAAATAGTTGCATTGGTATCAGCAAACCGATGTATATATTTCTTGTGACGCCTCGACTGTAACCATTTTTACTGTCGTTCAAAGAAAGAGGGTCACATCTAAAGTTTTATTGCACTATTGAGTTTTATTATATTCAGAATTAGAAAAAAGTGCACCTAATATTATCTCTCTGTTCACCTAAGAGCTTCTGTTCCCAAATTATACATAATCAACCAACGATTTAGTAATATTTCGTTAAAGACATAAGCTTGAAGTCTTTTCCACTATTCTCCGTTTTCTTTTATATAGTATGCGTCTCTTCTCCTTATGACAACAATATAGATATAACTGGACTGATACAGTAAATCTGTTTTTTTAGTTACCTTAAACTCGTGGCCGTTAGTTTTAATAATATCACAAAAGCAGTATGTATCGCGTACATTCGAATCATGAAAACCGACCCTATACAAATCTAAAAAAGGACCCAATCATTTCCGTGTTTGCGGTTACCAATTTTTTTCGAATTATTCTCCCCATTTTTGCTAAAGGTTTGAACACGTAAGTAATGTTTATATGTTTTTTGTCGATATTTTTATTTTGTGACAAAAAAAAACGCTTTCGTCATTAACTGTCAAAGTATTTTATTCCCTTATTGATTGGATGGCGTGAGAATTATCTTTTTTGTATAGACGTTTTCTCTTATACTTTTTTATATCTTTTTGACATTTTATTCGCCAATTTCATGGGTAATGATGATGACGTTTGACTTTTTTATTGGTCTGTTGAATTGTTTATCGCTTAAATTCACATGGCGTGTCGGTATGTTTACGACATATTGTGAATTCCATGACAATATATATATATTGACCTTTTTCTCATAACTATATTCTGAGCCATCATCGTGATTTTACAATGTCTCATTGAGAACACGAGATAGCGAAGAACTATTGGAGTATACAGACATAGAATTATATGCACTTAATAGGTAGCAATAATATTGTTTAAACCCTATGAAAGATATTGTTTATCTAAATTGACTTTTATAGTTAAGTCATTTTATAAATCAAATTAGTTAAACAATAAAAGAGAAAGTGTAGTATCGTTCAAAAAATAACAGTGACGTTAGGTAATTTTATAGCTTCCATTAAAATTAGTTCCGTTGAATAAGGTTCTGGAAACTCACATCAGTGCAGTAGACTTAATACACCAAATATTCAATCTTATACACGATATGGTAATGGAGTCAACGCAATAATAATCAATTCAATTTTTATTCCGACACAAAACTTATAGACACTCATACTTTATTTCCTACATTAGTACATCTCTATCTAGACTGTGTGTTGCTATAGCATAATAAACGTCCTAATTCAGGACAAAATGATGTAGTTTCTTTTGTCAACAATCGTAATTTAAATATGAATACTATAAAGCATTTGTTATTAAATCAATCAGAGACAAGCAGTAATCAGTTTTAAATTTGCATTCGAATCTCAATATTCATAACACTTGTTGTATTCGGTATTCGTTGATTTGTATGTAAATTTTATAATTAACACGTTAACATCCAAATAACGGTAACAAAAGGTGTGCTCCGAACGTTCGTAATAGTTATAGGGCGCACTTGAGAATGGATAGAGCTATAGACTATACGAAAGATTATACTGCATTCTTGAATAGCTGTAGTAAAAGGACGTGGACGTAGAAAGGTGAATTACAACAGGCAATACACTAAATATCGTGTGACATTTATTTGTTTGCCATAGGGTAATTAACATCTAGTAAAAAATACTATTCCTGAGAGTTAGGACAGACTTATATAAACGTAAGCGAAGCAGCAAATAAAAACTAGTAATAAATAAACCTGTATTGGAAAAGTACATTTAACGATTCTTGTTATACAGCAATTTAATTCGGTTCAGAAAAAATATGAAACAACACAGCATATTAAAAGAGAAAGGGTATGGAAGTGAATATAAAGGAAATAAAAATGGTTTACAAGTAAAGAGAATAGCGGCGCTCTATATTTTAGTAGGGATATTTTTCTGAGGAAGCCTTTAAATATAACTAGTACGCCTAAGTATCACAATTTCAAATAAAGGAAAATAAATACATGGTGATACGACAAGAACATTTTTTAGGTTAAGATTTCCTTTCCACAGTTTTCTTCACCGTCAATGATAATGTAAATGATTTAGTTAGTAAATTTACGCAACTTAAACAAAATCGAATTGGTATTCCGTCGGTCAAACTACTTAACCATCACGACTTAAGCACCATTTTATGTGAACCATGGATTTCTCAGAGCATGAATTCACTACTGGGTGCTGGCGTGGTGATTATTCTCATACCTTTGTTTGGGAACAAGCCTTTAGACCAAAAGTGGAACTTCAACCGGCGGACTTTAATATTTATAAATACATTATATAAGTTCACAGGTATCTAAGATATTTTCTGTGACGGACTATACGCAAGAGATTCCAGTTGCAACGCCGATAGAAGCCAGAAGTTAGATGAATGTGTGTCGTCTTGCTTCTAAAGATTTGGGGGTGCCCTTTCAATGCAAACGCTTTCACAGTTTTAATTACGACAAAACCAGGATGTCGAGATTGCTACAGTATATATTCCATTCAAATCGCGCTACCACAGTCTTTGAATAATAATCAGGCATTATTTTTCTTAAATTTCTTTTAAATACTTTAAAGTGCTTAGCGCTTGACCACAATCTCACCAGATGTGAAATGATAATGTGGTCTAAGTTAGTAAACACGCTAAATCTAGAAAAGGACTGGCTGTCAAGTGCAGTTATTAGAACACACTTTTAGGTGCTTGGTAACAGATTTTTAACTTGAGGGTAGTAACTAGGCAGGTGGACATAGAAAAATCCCTTCCACCATGCTATAGTCTTATTACGATATTTTCATTCACCAAAAACTCCACTTCACTCAGTCACGAACTCATTATTTGTTTTCATTATTCTCTTTAAGGTAGTGAAGTACCAGCACTTATGTTTGCTGCATGTATCATATGAACCCACTCACCGTCGCTGAAGTGCCCTGATTATTCTATTTATTCTATTAAGTCAGTAATTGTTCGGTGAATGAGTTGCGTTGAATCTACTACCCCGCCATTAGCCGTATTGTTTGTTGCTACATTGTATTGTTGTTTATTTTAAAGACGTGTGTGTAAATCTATAGTTATGAATGATATGTTTGTGCATCTGACATCGTCTCGTTTATTTTTATATTCTTAATCATTATCATCATCATCTTCTTACCGTTATTCTACCTAAGTATGATCGGCTTAGCATGTTTTTTTTTTCCACTCTCCTCTGTCAGACGTCATTTCAGTATTTACACCTTTTTTTTTTTTTTTTTTTTTTTATATTATAGGATGCAAACGAACAGGTGGGTCACCTGATGGTAAGTGATCACCGCCGTCCATAGGCACTAGCAACACCAGGGGAGTCGCAAGTGCGTTGCCGACCTTTTAAATATGTGGGCCTCCGGCACTCTCACTGACCGAACGAAACGCAACAGTTTAAGCACTGTTACTTCACGTCGGTTTTCTGTGAGAGGGTGGTACTACCCCGGGCGAGCCGACCCATTCATGCTGAAACCAGTAATAGCTTCAGCGTAGCTCTACCACCTACAAAATGTAGTGTGTACTGTACTGTGTAATGTGACACCTTTTATACACATACCATTTTTCACACAATCTATCCATACCTTCTTCGGCCTTCCTCTATTCTTATATACTCGTACATCCATCTTCATACTTAAAACTTTTCTAGTTACATGGCTTTCATCTCTCCTCATGACATACCCGTACCATGCTAACCATTAGTCGTCAACTTCTCCGTCACTGGTGCTATTTTGAAACTTCCTCTTATTTACTCATTCTTAATCTTATCGCTTCTATTTATACTACACATTCATTTTAACATTCGCATCTCTGCCTCGTGTAGTTTTTTCACATCCGTCTTTTCCGTAGCCCAGCACTGAGAGGCATACAGCATGACTGGTTTTATAATAGTTATCTTAGATTCTGAAACATATTAAGATTAATAATGATTGAATAATGATTAAAAAATGATATAGTTAAAGTGTGGCTTATAATGACTATTGCTGACGTTTTAAGGAATTTTTAGTCATGCAATAACCGATGAAAATCCTTCGTTTACAATATATTTTTTGTAATGGTCTTATAAATCGTGCCTTTTTTTTTTTTTTTTTTTTTTTTATCGTGCCTTTTTTTTTTTTTTTTTATAAATCGTGCCTTAAATATAATTATTAAACAGATTCTAATATTATACAAGATTATCAGAATTAATCGACGTTGTTCGGATTCTACAGGATTTTGTAAGATTTATTTGACTAAAATATTTATTTGAAAAAAAAAGAGATTCCTAAGTAATACTATAAATGTAGCAGTGTGTAGTAAATTTAATTAAGAAAAATAATCAATATACAAGTTTAATACACTACGTCAAAGTGCGCAAAGTGGAACAACATTATAATCTGAGGTTAAATACGTTGTCAGATGCCAGTAATGTTATATAGTAGTAATTGTAATTTACTTGTTAATCTCCAAAGTTGTTTAATTTATCTGCATCTTCAAGATTAATTATACCTACGTAATCCATAATTTACGACAATACGTCTTTTGCGGGCAAATAGAAATATAATAAATCATAACAATAAAATAAGAACTTAGACAAGTTTTACACAATGTTTCAAATTAAATAGTGTCTATTTTTAAACAAGTGTAAGACACTCTTTTGTGATTAAACTTTTTTGAAACAAGTATTCGACGCGTATTTAACTTTAATAACTGATGTATGCCCGGCCCTGCTTCATTTGAGTGCACTAACAGAGAAAATATCAATTTATGAAATTTGACAATATTTTTGAAGATATACTATCTCATTCACTCGCCATTTTATATGGAGATTTTCAAACCAAATTTTTCGCATTTACTTTAAAAAATTTAAACATATCCTTTCATACAAATCTTGTACTGACAAGTAGACGACACAAAAAGAATTAGCCAAATATGTGCGCAGCCGTTCCAAAGTGATGCGCTTCGCTTACTTACATGCATGTGTCAACATATGCTTAATGAATTACTTTTTATATTTTTTAAATGTTTTTTTTTCTTATTTTATATACACATATTTTTTTATATTTTACAGATACATACTAATAGTGTTAATGGACAGCACGTTCAACCATCCGCCAACGAAGTTCCAACCATCCGCCGAGTTCAAATGCCGACCAAAGACGCCTTTTAATTACTGTTAGTTGTTTCACAACCGTTTTTTGTTGCAGTTAGACGTAACAGCGGCCGAACAATTCCAAACAGAAGTGCGAAGTAGTGTCCACCCTAATTTTTAATAATGGGTCTCCGCAAAGTAACGCCTTCATCAATGAAATTTATTCATATATATTCTCAGCAAACAAAAAATTGTTTATTTTATAAAAATATTTTAAAAATTGTAACTTGGCTTCATAATACTTGATAAACTAAAAAAATATTTCAGTATTAAGCATGAAGTTACAAAATAAACTATGACCCTATAATAATGTACAATAGTAAACATCAAAATATTTGACACAGAGTTACCGTATTTTAAAAATTGGTCACACTTCCATTCGATTCATGACCTATTTCTTAAAGGATTATGTGACAAACCGAAATAAAAAAATCAGTACACGTGGTACGCCTCAATGACGAAGCCAAAAAGTTGAAAGTTTTGTTTAGAAAAAAAAAAACTATACAAAAAAAATAAGTACGTACGATGTAACCGTGTTAAAATTAATAACGGATGCGACGGGGTTGTAAGGTCGGTAAGAAATTGATACACCTTTATTTGACAACCCTATCTTTCTACGTTACACATAACAATATATATAAGTGATCCTATTGAATAAATCGTCAAATGTGTTGCCATACCGGGCAATTTTAATCTACATTAAATGCTCAACATAAATAAAATATTTCAAGATTTGACCAAAAATAGCTTCGCAAATAATTACTTTTAATCGACATTAATGCTCAACATAACCACCATATTTAAACACGACCAATATTAGCTTCACAAATAATTACTCTTTAATCGACATTAATGCTTAACATAATTAGAATATTTAAAGACTGTTGACCAAAATAGCTTCACAAATAACTGCTCTTTAATAATACGTAAAATCTAAAAAAATATCATTGGGGGTTATTCTTAATACATAGACATATACCATCACAAATTTTTGGATAGCCACGTTTATGGTGTAGAATTTCGTAATATGTACATTATTTTGAAAACTTCTTAAGACTACAAAAAACTACCTTGTCTTTTCTCCACCTTTCAAAAGAAATTCCTTAAACGATAGTGAAAACTGTATCAAAAACGGTTGTACATTTTAGAAGATCTAAAGCAAGCAATCAGACAAACACGAAAAGGGGCTTTGTTTTTATAATATTTGTATGAATAAATATAGAATGTACTAGCAAAATTTAGCTCTAATATTTGGTATTAAAATAAAGGTTTTAAATTTTTAAGAATTATTGTATAAATAATCACATAAATATTAGATATAAAATATTACTTAATCCAGACAATGCTTTTGTCTCATAGGAACTCACTTTTATTTTATTATCATTACCTACCTTAATCTCTATAAAAGTTTTACCGATTTTAAGTTATACCCGATGCATTTTATTATTATCTCTTTAATTCCTCATCCATTCTTATCCATCTACCTGTAATAAATTCGTCTAAATCAGTTCCGCCGTTTCAAAGATAGCACGAACAAAACAGACCTTTAAATTCTGTTCATACATTGTATGTATAGATTAGAACATTTCTATTTCCACAGATCGTATGGTGATAGGGTTTTGTATTATACGAGTACCTGCCTGGTAAGCTATCACCTCCGAGATGAAAATCTGTCTCCAAGTACTTATATCTGTATTCGGCTATTTGCACTTGGGAGTCGAATCAATCCTCTAAGCTTAGCATGTCTTAGGCCAAATCGTGGTTCAAAATCAGATTGAATGTGATCAAACGCTAAAACCTATAAAATAAATACAATAGAGAAGATATTTGGACAAAATAATCTCAATATCTGCGAAGGTAACCAGATATCGTTGAGTCAAAAGAATCGTAAACTCAAATTTATTTTGTACCATTGGAAATCGTAAAGCTGATGAGACGATTCGCCGGCCTGTCTTTGTGATCTGACGAGATATTTAAAGCAGTTCCTTTAACGACTTTCGTGCAAGTTAGTTTTTATTTGTAAATGTCAATTTTTTATTAAAGTTTCTATTAGTTATGTAATAGTTTCTTTTTCAATAAACTACTCGACACTTAGTCTTAATTACACCGAATGGCAAGTGAGAACGGGGCCGTCTGCTCAGTAAAAACTTAAACTCAGTAAACTCAGTAAATTTACTCATCTTTTAGCATCCGTCATCGTATATGTTTCATGAAAGACAAGCGTAAACAGCGCTTTCCATTCTTGAACAGATCGTATACTAAATTCAGATGCAGAGCGCTTTTTGCGAATAAATGGAACATCTACTATGAATGAATAGATATTTGCCTGCCTGCCCGCCTGTCATCTGGCTGTCCTGAGATAGAATGGAGATGATGGAATTAGTTGGCGCAGATCTTGCTGATATTCCCCAAAGTATAGCCGTTACAACACCACAAGATGTGCGACCTTACATTTTAGTCTTTTTCATTTTTACTTCTATTAGTAATCCATTGCCGACGAGCCTCTTAAATTGGGAATAAAATGGAAGATAGTAGCATGACAATCGCAAGTTGAATTATCAATAACAAAAATAAAAAAAAAACAAAATCAGGTCTACAAATTACGTTAACCTTTTATACTTATATTAATGAGCGGCCAGTTCAGATAATCACAGAATTATTGGTAACTAATAACATATATTTTTGTCCCGAACTTTATTTTTTCTATCTACAAGTGTCATACTAATATATCATGCAGTCTATGTCACTCTTACAATTAAGGTGAGACTAATGACACCTCATATGTTAAAACCGATTAAGGTTTACCTTACAAGATGTGCCAACGAAATATATTTCAAAAATATCACCTTCCTTTCCATCATTTGGGGATTTGAATAGATCGCTAGTACAATCTAAATGCTTCTAAATATGTTTTTTTTTACATTATATAATAACAACACTCTTCATGATGGTAAGCATAATGCAATCTAAAATCAACGGTGACCACCAGTAGATCTATAATCTATTCGTAGTCGTCGCTTTCATTGCGGCCTGTAAGCGTCTAGCAGTTGGCTAGACAAACTAATTTCGAAACGTGACAAACTAAAAGAAAACCTCTGTTTGCTTTAACATTAGACGTCTGGTGGTAGGAGCGCTGTGGGGTACAGACACCCAACACCTAGCGTGATTACTGAATATATGCTAGTTGGACCGGGAACGCGGAACATAAATACGTGCCTCTATGGTAGGTGTTGACAACATACTTAATCTTTATACTTTTTTTCCGAACTTTTTTTAAACCGCTCTAGCCTGAAACGCAATTTCGATATCATTGGATAGGTTTGAATCGACCCACGATTTTTCTAAAGTAATAAACCGATTCACTGTATATTAAACGGGGGCTTTAAAAAATCTATTCATTAACGGTGATAAAAAATTTAATATTCCATTGTGATCGATCGTTGGGTGTATTTTTTTCAAGATGATTACGCAATTTCTTTATCATCGACCCCTTTATATCATACTGATGTTATATTTGACGCTTTTATGTGGGAATATTTATGTCTCCAGGTGTCATGTTACTTTTCGTAATTTACCCCATATTTTCTTATTAGTTGAAATTCTGCTATTAAACAATGTCCAATAACATGTTCAAATATTTATTTTCTTTTGTTTAGTAGCTACCAATGAACTTTAGAATTACCAATTACAATAAAACTGGAAATAGTATTTTTAATACTATCGACTAGTCAAGGACTTTTATGTAAGTCCCTATCCGTCATACTTCTAGCTGTAAGGAACCTCTCTACAATCTAGAAAATTTGTACAATACTCAATATTGACAATAATATCTATATATAAACATGTTAAGAAAAAGTTTGGAACCGTGTATTATGGTTGAATTTTGACGACTGGAGGAGCACTAGTGTATCAATTATGCATAGATGAAGTACAAAATAACTTCCGTTCTTACGATTTAGTCACGTTTTCACATCGGAAACTTTTATCATTCAAACTGAAATATTCAAAATATCTATTAACTTCCGTGCCATATCAAGTTATTAGTTGGCCTTTATAGACTTCCGTAACAGAGCGGATATTGTACCGTATGTCTTTTTTATGCTATTATCCGTTTGATCAAAATTCCACCTGATGTGAAATGACGTGGTTCTCTAAAGATGATAAATAGGCTAAACCTATAGCGCGACTTGCTCGTAACCTCTATCGGAACACATCTACACGTGCTTAGCGATATATTTTAAACTCCAGGGTAGTAGTATTTTTTTTTTTTTTTTCGACCTGACCTACACTGCCGGCTTATTAGGCCTTCACAGTTCCACCGGACTACTAAGGGGAGCGCTTAGGGCACTCACCCGATTGTTTTTTAGGCGAAACATCTCAAGGGCACACGGTGCACCTCGGCTTGAGCTGTCGCCGGATTCCCGAACTAACTAAGCTAGCTAAGCTATCTATCCATACAATACTCATATATGAATTCGTGAAAAATGCATGTGTGACCATGCATGTTTCACGAATGTATATGTGTATTTGGTATCTGACTACTGTGTTACGTGACCTATTTCAGTCCGAAAAGGGCAAAAAAACAGCCCACCACTGAGTGCCTAGGTGTGCAAGAGTGTGGGGTGATCGTGTAAGTGTAGAACATGTGTAAATCACTGTATTCGCGCGAGTAACATACTCGAGGGCTCCACAGCGAGGGACTACCTAGGCTCGAGCTGTTACAAGAAAAATCGCGACGAGTGTGCGGGATCGAATCTTCACCCCCCGCTCACGGAGGCGTAAGCAGAGAGAGTCGCGGGCGTGGGCGCAAACACGCATCTTTTGAGAGGGAATCGAGCTAAAAAATAAAGTACAACGGCACGGTGCCGATTTAACTAAATAATTACGTAACAAATCCTAATGTATCGGTCTATTGTGTATGAACAAGCGGGTTCGATCTGATATTTTGATTTACGCGAATTTATTTATGCGCGGCGCGGGTTAGTTGCTGTACCGTGGTCGCGACGGCCGGGAAAGCGGAGAGGGTAGTAGTAGCCAGTCAGGAAGGCTATAGTTTTAACACGATGTTTTCCTTCGATAAAAGTTCTGGTTCATTCACAAGGATTCGAACATATATCGATTGACACGGGGTCTGAATACGTTAACCACTAAGCCCACACAAACACCACATGACATGATTGCACAATGTAAGCCATTCGTTGATCATATAATATTTTCATTATTATACATACGCATTCAATAATAAAAGAACAGAGTAACATATCTCCGGGTAGACGCACCGGTAAGTGATATCAATTAACTAACTTGTAAATACATTACAAAAACACATTTACACCGTAATACGGAGATGTAATTTATTAATTTACATGTAATAGCCATAGTTAAAATCTCATTTCTTGAACCCGCTTCCACTACTGACCCTCATTGTATTTCGCGGATTTAGGTTTAATGGAAACGATCCGAGCGTACTTCGAATTATTCTATTTTTTTTACTTAATTAACAGATCCTTACATTATTTCAATTTTATGGTACCGTAAGTTGTAATATTCTTGAAATACCTAATCACTAGCTTTTGCTCATAGCTTCGCTAGTGTTAATGTAGATTTGATGTATTCTCACAGGTTCGGCTCATTGCACAGGTTCGGCTGACGAGGGGAGGTAGCTGGTCGTGTACTCAGTCTATCTCCCTATAAGGACGGAGCCCGGAGGACACCTTCCGCCGGGCTGACCGCTGGGGCGACATGGTGATAGCTTTGCACCGTCCCGTGTCGCCCCAACCATAGCGGCGGTCGGTACACCGTGGGGTTTTAGTGAGTAGGAGTCTCACACTACCCTCTCTCTCCCCTGAGAGGGTGGTGTGTCCATGATGGATCTCCCCATGTGAATAAAAAAAAAAAGATTTGATGTATTCTCTCGGAAGCAGTACAATTTTGTCCTTCTCTGTTTTAAAAATTGATGATGATCGGTTGAGTAGTAAAAGTGTGGCAGCATAACAAACAAACGAATAAACTCACATTCTCATTTACAATATTATAATGGAAGTAATGATTTTATTTGTCCAACAGTTTCATGTTCTGTTGAATAGCTTATTTTTTTTTCTTTAAACGAAGTTTTTATAAAGTGTGTAACATCAATGTAGACACATAATTATTCATATAATTTAATACAAATGCCTACTAAAATTTTAAAGTATCTGTAAATATAATATTAACTAGACAGTACTAACAGAGAAAATAACTTACGCATTCTTGCTGTCTCCTCTCCCCGGAAAGACTTTATTCAAGTTCTGTTCCTTCGGAAAAGGAGTGCGTTTATCATGAATATAATCTGTAAATAAAGTGAGTTTGAGCATGACCATCTAGTTGTTTACTTCATAGTGCTTTTTTTGTGTTCGACTTAAAAAAAAAATACATCTATCCGTTCCAGCGTTACTATACATCTACGTAATACACAAACAAGGGCGTGTTATATCATGATAGAACGTCATAAATTAGTTAAAAAACAAATCGTTTGTATTGAATAGATAAGGCTTAATGTTTTGATGTGCAGTTATGTGCCGGCTCGGTCGAGCACACCGTCATTACCATGTTAAATGACGCGGGTAAATCATTTCTGACGGTTTGCTGCGGGTGTGATTTTATTAATGGACAAAAATATAGTTTACTATCATATACTAGTTGCTACCCGTGAATTAGTTCACGTAAAATGGGCTTAATATTCCACGGGAATAAAGTTCTTAATGTCCTTGTAAATGGGATTTTTTAGTCGATTACTATGTAGTTTTGCGACCTGATTATCCGCTGTTGACCTTCTCAGCTTCACCGGACTACTGAGCCTAGCGCCTAAACTACTCCTTCGATTGACAGCTGGCACAAGGGCCTATTAGTGTTCATGAACCTATGGGTTATAATATGCAGTCTCCATTTTTCTTCAAATATAATACTATATCAACCGGAAAATTGAATCCACTTTGGTTCAGTGTTTTCAAGTAATGGGTTATCAGAGACAATATTTATTTTGTTTCTAGCTTTTGCTCATAGCTTCACTAACATTAATGTAATTGTTTTTTTACGAACGAATACATCTCCGCCATATTTATCATATAAATAACACGCTTTGTTTTATTGTGAAACAATCACCGCATCTTTCACCGCAAGATAACATATATATAAGAAAATAACTCACTTTGGTTTATTGTGAACCCATCACCGCATCTATCGCCGCATGACAATCTGTACGTGGACGATCCAGTGGCCATCGACTTCGAGACACCAGGGGGCGATTCGGTAAGTGAAATAAGTGCTTCTTACACCCCCTATCGTTCACACACATTCATTGGTTCTTACGAGTCTAAGATTATTTCTACGCTATTTTTCACCGCATCCCTCCTGGTGGGACCTATTTACACCGTCCCATCCCCTCCCCTTCACCAGTGAACGACAGTTCTGGAACCAGAGCCTGTGGAGGTGCAATATACGGATACATCGTACACAAACGCAGTATTTAAATCGTTACCACCTGTTATCGAAGAATCAAATATCCAAGTTTAGCATCCATACGCAGTTAGGAAGTTGAAGTGATAGTGGTACTAAAAAATAATGCCAAGGAAGGCTGTTATCAGGCAGGCGGCCGATAGTAAAAATTAAGCCAAATCATACATCACGATATGATGAACATGTTCTGCCGGCCCTATATAGATGGGATAAGGGCAAGAAGATGATGATTCGCATTTATAATATTACTTAGGTTAGCTGATATACGTTGACCAAATCCAAAAGGGATGTATCGCAGCAGTTAGATAAAATGTATTGTAAAAAGAGCGCATAAAAAATAATTTGGATTGCCTTGGCTTACTTTTAGATTTTTAGGTTATAAAATGTCAACAACATTATTGACGATTTAAGAAAAATATGCACCCTTTTGACTCTTACAAAATTCATACACGACGTTTCTGAATAATTACAGACATAACAGAAATTAGACGCATGTGAAATCGCAAGCTCAACTAGTGTACTACAAAAATATTGAAGCGACATTCATAGCATTATGAATTTCATTACTTTTATTTGTACTATTCTGTAAAAACGACTGGAAATTAAATAGTGTCTCGGTAATTATAGCGGTTGCTCGTACAGGCCAGTAATTACGATGGTTTATTAAGGGGTAGATAATATTATGAATATATTCGAACGATAGAGAGAGAGATAGAAAAATAAATAGGACGGCAACATGTTGAAAACACGCGATTGCTACATCGTAGTACACGGCTTTGATTCCTACAGAGAAATTGGTCAATGAAATTTGTGATACAAATTTTATAATATTTGCTATCGTTTGGAAGTAAGTTATCTTCGTACCAAGAAGCTTGGCTTTCCACGAACACTTCGTATATTGACTGAGGATTTAACAGTTATCAGCAACGTAGATTTAATGCTATGATTTTGTTAAACATCATAGTGATGTTGGTTTGAATCCTTGTGAATGAACCAGAGCTTTCAATGAAGGAAAACATCGTGATGAAATCAATACTTTAGTGATAGGACTTTTTCTAAGTCCGCCTCGCTACTTACTACCTTTAAGTAGAAAATCTGTCGCCTAGTATCCATAGGTAGTTTCTGGTTATTGAACTTGAGAGCCAGACCTTCTATAAGATTAATGTGTTTTAAATCTTAGACCACATCATCATTAAATATCAGGTGAGATCGTGGTAAAACACCAAAACCGATAAACTATGGAAAAAGTGAAACACAAACTTCTTTGACACCTTCTTGATATGAACAAACTGATAACTACTACAATATCTAGAATTATATACACCTTAATAACTGGTAAATAGTATGGTATAAACTTTATGTGTATAGAAGTTTTATTTATCCAATACTTTTGAAAAACCAAGTTTCTTCTTTTTTGTATCCCGACAACATCTTAACGAAAATAAAATAATGTACATTTAAATATACACAGACAATATAATTATTTCTAATATTTAATAAGTTCTGAAATTCTTATTAGGTTCTCTGTACTTTTTTTTATATTAGTCAGAATTATATTATTACTAATAATAATACCTTGCAAATATTTTGTTCATACTTTCACACCTCTTCCCAGAGGAGGGTGCGAATTTAATCTCCAATCAACGTTTCTTTTTAGACTTTATAGGTGTGATCTTTGTGATTAACCTCGATAGAGTGTATCTTTTGATTACAATCTTAGCTAGTAAAAAATACGATGTGACGTAACATAGTAATACGCTAAATATAGAGAAGGACTGAGTCTAATGTGCAGTTTCAGGAACTTATATTTAGCACTTACTTATTGTAAGTGACAAATTTTCAACTCGATGTATATAATTAGCCAGGTGAGTATTAGAAGAAAACCTAGATACCACTTTGCTATTTTTACGTCACGGTATTTTCCTTCACGGAAAACTGCGATTCAGTTGAAAAATTTGAGACGTCCAAATACGTTACAACGGAGCCATTATTTCTTCATCAAAATATCTATACCTATAATATTCAGTTTTCTCATATATTCTGGTAAAGTAAGAACATCTTTCAAGTATTCAGGTTACCTTTTGAGGTCTTCCTTTATTAAATGGACACCGAATTAGATGATCAAAGACTATTTGTACACTATTATTAGCTTTGTTTATTATTAGCTTTGTTTACTTTAACTCCTGGACTGGAGCCATCGAGCACGCTGCTATCGCGATACAGTGACACTAAAAATTTTCAATCACTAGTTGAACAACATAACACACATCAACTCCACATATATGCACGCATACACATAGACATATAGTGAAAGGGTTTTCTTTCCCCTTATTTTCGAACTGGAGTGTACAATTGATTAACCTAATTGTCAGATACGAAATACGTGTTTGAATTTGTGAAGCACTCATGCCGGCACACATGTGTGTCTCGCGAAATTCTTTATGTATGAATAGTTAGCTGAAGCAAATTCGCGGTGTTGCAACCAAGGCAACAGCCCAAGCCGAGGTTCGGCCACGTTGGCACCCTTGAGCTTATTGCCAGGCGGTGAAGTGCCTTAAACGTTCGCCTTGGTAGCTGGGTGAAGCTGTGAAGGCCCGTCAGGGCAATAGTGTAGTCAGATCTAAAAAAAAACTTTAATAGTGCTATTATGAGAATAAATACCTCATTGGTATTATACGCCTTAACAAATACGCAGCGCTTTTCAACGCAGATCCTCGTTGCAGCATCCTTTGTGGAACAATAAATAATGACAGAAAATTGTTAGTACACTTAACTACATCTTTTATGATACGAGCTATTTCCAATAATTGAAAAGATCCCAGGGGAGTATAAAAGGAACAATAATCTAGAATTCTATGAATACTAAGTTATTATTACGCAGTATCATTGTATTGTTGTGTGTCTGTGTTGTACGTGTCTTATTTACGTTGTAAATTAAAAAAACTGACAGGTATGATGTATGTATTCTAAATCTAATCTAATTTTTCTGTATGTGTTTGTCAATGAAATTCTTCTATACGGCTGTACCCGTCGATCATTTTTTTTTAAATTTTATTGTGAATATGTAATCTGTATGAATATGTAAGAAGATGTAATCTGATTTCGGACTTCTTTTTATGCAGGCCTCTAAACTTATACTGACTCTGTACTGTGGTACATCTTTAGCATAGTAATTTTATTTATAGCAAATACTATGATGAAATAAAAAAAAAAGATATCCTGGTAGGCAGACAAGTCAAAATTATATGTTTTTGTGCCATATATATAAAAAGAAAATAAAAATTAGTCGGTGAATTAAAATAGGATTTGAGATCTCGAAAGCTTACCATTTATTAAAGTGCGGAAATCTTGTATAAGATCCCCACCGCAACCGTGCCGGGCAAAGGAGGTGAGATTTGTAAGATACCCACTAACTAAAATCTCAGGGTATTTAGGAACAGAAGAATTTCAAGCACACACATGCACACATCGAAATTCTGTATATAACGATTAAGAATACTGCACCGAACTAATTATTGTACTGAATTTCAGTGACCCTACTTAATAATTGTATTTGTTGAAAGTAGTAAATGATTAGGTACTTTATTTGTTTTGTGTACTTTATTTTTTAACGATTATTACTCCATCCATACATCATTTCATACTAGCTTTTTACCGTGGCTTTGCTCACATTTATGTAAATATAAAATTCAGCCCATGTTATACTCGCTTTCATATGGTGAAAGAATGATTAAAAACGGTTAATTATTATTTTAGTATTTTCATTACAAACAAAATTCAAACCTTTTCTCTTTATAATATGTATATATATATGTATTATATGGATTTAAAGACAACGAACATAACAAAATAAAATCGATTACAAAAAAATACACCTGCAAGTCCTTGAGCATAGGCAGGTGCCTACCTAGTCTTGGATTGTTATAAGCCTACAAATATGTCATTCTATATATTTTCTTTTAATTTATTACTAATTCATTGTTCAGTGATAGAAGAATTCGTGACTCAGCGCTAATGAAGTTAAATTGAGACCTCTTTGCCCTTTGATTTTTTTTTCATATATATTTATTGATGACAAAGTTCTGAGATAACAAACATAGACAAAAAATACAGCCGAATTGAGAAACTTCTCCTTTTTGACATCGGTTTAAAATAGACGAACTTCGTTTCATAATCATATGGAAATTCTATTAATTCTCTCTCGAACATTACATGCGCGAGGAAACTACAAAGTTCATTGCCGTTTAGTTTATAGTTTAATTTCCTGAACGCTCCCTTTTCATCAAGCAATGTGTAGTAAAGTACGTGATATTACCTTTTACGCTTCGAATTCATACATAAAAGTAATATAATTCGACTCTCCCCAGTGTTTTGAACTTTGACTTAATACATTCATAGAATATTATCCAACAAGTAGAATAAAAATAAATTGGCGTATGTAGATAACCACATTGCTTCAGATTTACTTTAGATATTTGGCTAATTTTTTTATTACAACTGTCAAGACAAGGCTTGTATAAAAGAAAAGGTTAAAAATGGTATGGAAATTAAAAGATTTAGATTAAAAAGTCTTCATATAAACATGTAGGTGAATGAGTGTGATAGAAGACAGTAGGAAAATCTTCATTGCCATTCTATTTCAATACATGAACGTACTGTAAAGAGAAGTTTTGGTCTTATTTCCTTTGTCAGAGTATACCCGTACAAAATCGGGAAGTGTAGCTAGTTATTAATAAAGAAAAACAAAATAAGTCCATACTAAAACAACACCTTTAGTTTTACTGATGAATGAGTCATTCAATTATTTATAAGTAATTAAAAACATATCTTTGTCCCCCCTCTATTATATGATTCACAGACGGCAGACTTAAATATTGTATAGCTTTATATAACTTCCAATACTTAAAACGAATATAATTATACTTCATTAACTAATATACATCAAGTACATTCAAAGAGCGTTACTATCTTTCAGTGGCGTCAGGTAATAATGAAGTCAGTATTATATGATACTGAGTTTGACATCTGCAATAAAAGTGTTTAATTCATGTAGTCTATATGAAGATACATTTAAAGACAAAAACTGAATTTTATGGAGTTTTATCGACTATATCGTTGCTTGCTATTATATATTTGAATATTATTTGATATAATTTAGTTGTACAATATATTTCAGACACTTCATTTCTCTTTTAGTCATAATCTCATACGTGTGTAATTACGTTTCGCCGCGTCAAATGTGGACATTTTGTGGAAATGGCTATGAATCCTCTTATCTTAATCCTAGCGCGGAAGGGAAGTAGGGCCACGAAACGAGCTTATTACGAATAAGTCATAATGATTATGTTGTTAGAAAGGTTGAGGAAGAAAAGTATGATTTGAGACGGAAGATATATTTGGCCAATATACTATTTGAAATAATACTAATATTATTACCAACTAATGTTAGTGAGAATATAAATGTCAGTTTGTTACGTTTTCTTTCTTTAACTACTCAAACGATTATCATTAAATTTTGTACACGTGCCACGGGAAATACAAAAAAGGAGATAGGGTACCTTTCATCCGGCAAAAATTGTACTGTTCTCTAGAAATAAATCTAATTTAAGCTAACGCTAACGAAGCCGCGAGTAAAAGCTAGTATTAACTAAATAATGTAGCAATATTTACAATAAGTTTTCGATGGCCAGAGGCAATAATAAGTGCTATAACAAGTTTAGTTATTATTGTTGTGTGTTTTGTTTCTGTGGTCACGTAAATCTTTCAATTTATTAATCACCTTTGAATAATTTTCCTTTTATATTACAGTATGTTTAATGAAAAATATTTTAAAGGTACCTAACATCAGGATACAATCTTTAGGAATGGACCAATTACTATATATAGTATAGGTAAGAAAGGATGTCAAGCGAAAAACGTGCGAAAAAGCAAAAAAGTTAAAGACTCTGAAACCTGCCCCCCCAAGGTCCTTGTACGTCTTTTATTTCTAATTCATTTCACCGTTGCTGTTGGCCTAGTATACAATATAATAAATCTTCCCATTGATTACGTTATCGCTTTTTCTTCTAAAAAAATCATTAAATCGCGAATTCTAAGGCCACATATAAAGTCTTCTGCATTATTAAACATTCGCTTTTAATGTACGAGGAAATTAATGAAGTTGGAAAAGTTATTCCGTACAAAGTAAGTTCTAATGTGTTGAGATATATTGCTAAACATTATAGAGAGTGTTGGTAGTAATGTATGCACGCGGTGATTATAAATCGTGACTTGAATGCTTTCGCCTCATATCCTAAGTAGATATTACTCGCGAATTAATTCGCGTGGAATTTAGCTAAAAATATTTTTTTAGTATAAAGGAGTGTAAAGGAGGCACGCATGTTACGAGACACCGTCTCTTTAGTTTGTTTCTTTTTTTACTAAAATAATATAACTATTTTACTTATACATTTAAGTTATTTCTTATAAGATTAGCTATCTGCCAGTGAAAGGCTCATTATAATCGGTTCAACCGTTTCGGAGATTAGCCAGAACAAACAGATAGATAGACAAAATAAAAAAAAATCATTATATGTTCCTGTATACTTTCATATTCATTTAGTAAAAAAAAAACTTCAATTTTGACATTACAAACAAACACTACAATATTCTTTATTTGTATATATTGTGATATCTGATCCCGTTTTGTTATATTAATAACAACATATGGTGTAAATAAAAAAAGGGTTAACCGATAGTAAGACTAACGAACCAAGAGGTTTTTTTTCGAAGTGTCTATACGCTGTTGATTTGAAGGACCTTCACAGCTTCACCGGACTAAAACGAACAGTTCACGAATTCGATTCTCATACAAGACCAACTTCTGTTGAGTTGAACATGATTGTTAATTCGGTGGCCTAATTTAGAATGTATATATGTATACCTAGCTGATACCCGCGACTTCGTCTGCATCGTTTATTATACTAACAATATACTTTATGTACAGAGAAAAAATATAAGCAAGACACCGCTTGCTCTCTACTTCTCCATTTCGGTATATTTATTACAGATAAAATATGTATATTTATGAGACATCTTGACTTGAATATCAGAAAACAAAAGGGGTTGTTAGCAATAAAACAATGAAATACGACTTTGTTAAATTTATGTCGTAACAAAATTCACAAATAAAATTAACTTTTTTAATGCAAACCCGCGTCTACTTTACAACTCTGATAGTACGTCGGGGTGTTTTAAAATCTTCATTCCCTTAACAAAGTTGTTATTGCGTTTTGTAAAATATATCTTACACCACAGTCGGAGACAAATTGAAGTTCAGTGAACGCAAAACAAAAGTCGGCACGATCGATGTTATTTTCTTTGCTTTGAACACAATTTAAAAGTCGTAAAATAGAATCAGCATGCTTGAAATTAGAAAATAAAGGTGTTGTATTAATGAGATATTAACGACTTCCTTGCTTTTATTTTAATTTTAATTTATTTGCTGAATAATTTATATATTTTATAAAACACATATTTTATTTTCCAATTAACGCTTATATCATAAATTTCAAAGAGAGTTCGTTTGGTTGGTACAATTACACGCTTTAACTACTCACGTGACTATCATATAATTTTGCATAAACTTTGTAAGGAGTAAAAAAAAAAAATTTTTGGGTAAGTACCTGATATTTAGAAAAATTTTACTCTGCTCGAGGGTTAAATTAAGTCTACATTAATCTTATATATTTTAATAGGTCTTCAGTGTTGTCTTTTCTCTGCAACATCCTTAATCTTCCAAAATGCAAGGCGCTAAGTCCTGTGCAATTTTCGACTGCACCGTACCCACTTGTGCCGTATAACAGCGACACTAGAAATGGTAATTGGTAGCCCCGTTACAGAATCTAGTATACAATAATTTTAACTCAGTTCAGAACCATAACACTATATAACTGGCCTCAATACTTCGATAATAGATGTCGTATTTAAATTGAATTGTAATACTCCTGCCAACCATTTGATCTCCAGTGTTAAACTAAATAAAGCCTCGTGCGTATTGAAATTTTTCCAGTGTGTGTTAAAATATTATTCTAATAAAAAAAAAATGACAATCCATGAATCTATAGACAAGGAAGACGTTTTTTTTACTATGGATTTTTTTTTTATTATACTTTTAGTTAGATAACTCCTTTTTCTTTCTCTACACCTATATTCATTCACTTTGATAACTAACACTCTTCTAGTTATGTGATTGTCATTCCTCTTCATGAATGCTCATACTGGTCTAATCTTTTATTACTAAATTTAAACATATTAGTACTTATCCTATGAAAATTATAAATGATAAATTACGTGAAATGGGTGGTTGTTTCTTATTCTTTTATACAAAAACGACTAAATGGATTATGATAAATCTTTATAGTAGTATAGTTTATATAAGAGAATAACACATTGGCTATAAATTTTCAGCATATTGTTTAAATTGATCAAAATACACTATAATAAAGTTTGAAGGAGGGAGCTACCTCAGCGGACACCGCCTAAACCGTCAAAGTTGCTCGATCATAAGGTATTGTGTTCTTCGTTACAAAAATACAAATGAAAATAATATCGCGGACGGCTGTTAATATCTAATAATTCTTCAAATAAACTTGTTCAGAATCAAGGAACACGCGAAATTAGTTAAACGAATGTAAAGTTTCCCTACATTGCAAACGCTAACAAGATGGCTGATCCCAGGTGGATATACTCGACTGTTATTGCAGATGTCTGCCAGGTGCCGCGGCACTTCACCAAGAAATTTGCACTTCTAATAAAATGCTATCCACTCTGGTGATATTGGATGAGAATAATCGCGGATATAACTGTGAATTTCTTCGTTAGTATATTCAAATAAGGAAATTCCCTTGATCAAGTGATTTTACTAACTACAACATTACTAATATATAGATGCGTTTGCTGTTACGATTTTACGCCTTAATAACTCGACCGATCATAGCGAAATTATGCATAGGTATACATTATCAGGGGTACAGAAAAGGACATCAAGAAAACAGTGCTTTTTCATGGGATAGGTCAAATCTTCATAAAGTGTTTGACTACAATCTCATCTGATAGTTAAATAACGATGTGGCTTTACATGGTAAGCATGCTATAACTAAGGGGAGAGTGGAGGACTGACTCTCAAGGACAGCTACCATAAAGTATTCCTTCCATCCTTGCGTTGCCCACTACGATGACGTTATATATTATTCGTAGTTCTATAGCTCTTTAACAAAGTTCTTTTTAATATGTTATTACTGTCAACTCTCCTTAAGTGATATTAAATATTTGTATTTTAGAGTAAAATGTTAGGGTGACTTTGAGACAGACGGTGAACTATTTATTATAGTGAGAAACAAAGACAAAGGTGTTAATTTCAACCCAGAGAAACGCGAATAAACTTCAATTAGAGATGGAGCCACTATAGCACTTAGCAATCGGATACATCAAACGCCTACCACCTTACGACACTTTACATCTACGTTATTGAATAAAGTTGATAAATATACTTGCAAATATACTCTAGAAAAACATTTCCAAGCTTCCTTTTCAACTATTCTATTTTTTTTCGACTTCTTGCACTCGGTAAGAAACATACCTATTTAAGCTACGAATTCAAAACAATTTAGATATTAATTCAAATTTAACGTAATGTTAAAATTATTTTATATTGATCAAAACCTGTGATCTAAATGTAAATGATTTTTCTGGTATTAGAAACAGTATGCAATAAAATTCTTATCACAAAATAACATTATCTTCATATCATATAACGTTATGAAAGTTCTAAAAAACTTTAATTTTTGTAAGCACTACGTGTTCAGTGATTTGTGAAGTAAGTCAAGAGATAGTTTGTGCAAGCGCTAGAGTGTGGAAGTAAACAGATTATACAGTTTACTAAGATAAATTTTGTAAGAAAAATATATTTTTGATTTAAATAATTTTATGGTTGTTCCACTGTATAGAAAATATATTGTTAAAACAATAAGCAACGCAGACGAAGTCGCAAATACCAGTTAGTTAAAAATAAATGTAGACAACGACGGTCTCAACATTTTATACTTAAAATAAATAATCTGAACGTAAAATTTTGAATTAATGTTTCCGAAAACCAAATATACTTTAACACTTCGATTTTTTAGAGATTAATAAAACAAGTATACAGTTTGATTATTTCCTACAACACGAATGAATGCATTGAGAATAGAAAGCGTTACGAGATATGGGTGCAGTGTGTCCAATAACACTTAGTGCGACTCGCAGACGCCCCGAACCGGCAATTGTTTATGTTTATTGGGTGCTTATTGTTTGTATTCTGCAAACGAGTTTGTTTCATCACTTTGTGCAAGTGTAATTTGCAATAAACAAGGTAATAAGACGTTATTATCTTGGTCAACAAACGTAAAAACTTGCTCTTGTACGAGTCGCTCTTAGCGAATGATCTTAATGTGGGATATTATAGATCTGGAATTCTGATTATTTAAATTATTTCCTATTCTATATATTACCTGTTTTGCCCTTTATATGGGAGTTATAAACGGCCGTGACTCCGTTTGGATTAAATTATGATATAAAACTTAATACTAAATAAACATCCTGGCGTCATGTTGTGAAGAGTTATATTAACATGAAGAGGAGTAAAATCCACGAAAGGACACTTAAGTGTACCAAGTTTCATGGTAATCGGTCAAATGTGGTTAATTGACTTCAGATGTTATCATCATCTTACCCTTATTCCACCTAAGTATGATCGGCATAATATGTCTTCCTTTTCCAATCTCCCCTGTCAGACGTCATCTCAGTATTCACACCCTTTCTACACACATAATTTTTTACACAATGAATCCATACCTTTTTCGGTCTTCTTCTACACATATATACATATTTATAATTTTTGTAGTTACATGGCTTTCATCTCTCCTCATGACATGTCTTTACCATGCTAACCTATTACCCCTCAACTTCTTTATCGTTGGTGCTATTTTGAAACTTCCTCTGATACTCTCATTCTTAATTATGTCCAATATAATAGAATATACAACTTTTTTTGTAACATTGTTCAAATCTTTATGAAAACCACACAATATATAATAAAAATTGATCAATATAATTAACAAATACTTGATCATACCGAACACAGTTTTGAGAAAATGTTTTAGTTATTTGTCAAGTACGTACATTATAGGCATCTTACAATACACCAATTTTGGCCAAATTCAATGATGGTTTATTGAATATCACATGTTGTTTATAATCTCTTTTTGCTTTCAATGAACGAATAACATGTATGTATGCATATAAAATATTGTGGTTTAGTAGTTACCTTGCTTGTTGCGATCAACATGTTGAAAAATTACTTCCGATCGTTTATTGATATAGATTTAAACGTAGCTGTGATTTATTGTGCCTTAGGATTCTGTCTAGTTCACAAGAAAACAAGAAAATGTCTATTTGATTATGTTTTATTTACAAAAAATCCTATGATAAACGCTATTTGATAAAATGTACAATTCAAAATAATGCAATTAAAATGTCAGTATAACGTAATGTAAATTATTTATTTAGTACCAACATACCTACTATGTATATCGATCCTATACAGTTTCCAGAAATTTCCGTACAATATCAAACGTTGCGGTTAACGACATTCGGATTTTGTCGGCCATTTTTATAACCTCAAATCGCATTCAATTCTCGGTATTACACTCATAAACCTGTGTTTATAATGGAAATAAAAATATCAACGTGTTTTTATTATTGAAAATAACTCTCTATATATTTGAAAAGAGATCGGGATATACTATCATATATGAGTACAATAAATTCCCAAAATATCTTTTGACCAAAGACCACAAAAAGACACTTTTATATTGATAAGTGTGGCTTATCCCACGTTATGTGAGGAACTCGAAAATCGCCTGCGACGTTCGGTTAGAAAGTCTAGATGATTTCGTGAGCAGCCTCGCAACTACCCAGTTCCGACACTATTGTGCATTTTTACCTTCAAAATAGAAGGCAATTATATACCAGACCTTCGAAAAAGAAGGCAAATAGGACTGAATGCTGACACCTCTGTCGTAGAAAGGTAATTATGAAATAGTGTACGCTTATCAACCATCGAGAGCCGGACTGGGTGCCACGAGCCGAATAAAGTCCACGAAGGAAGCATTCACGACCTTACGCCTAAGATGGGTTCTTTGTGGTGCATTTTGAACATTATCATCGTCACAGAGCGCTGCTGAAAGAGAAAGGTAGAAAAATAAGAATTATGCATAAAGAGCTTTTTTGTTTTTTTTTCCAACTGACCTACACTGTTAGCCAGGCAGGGCCACTACAGTTTCACCGGACTACAAAACATAAATAAATACAATACATAAATAGTCGTGGACTGTTGTAACCACATTATATCAGATGGACTATTTGGCGGTCCTTCATAATTTATGACATAAAAAAGCGACATCCCGCTCCGGTGTAAACGTATCTCTAAAATACGGTATTGGTAAACGATCTTTGTGTGACGAATCCCTTCGGGCGGACGTTATTATTTTCAAATTAAACCCGACCTGTCGGACTGTATGTAAATTGTTCTGTAACGGACCGATTAAAAGGCGATAAAAACTTTAAATTCAATGTAATTTTTTATATACTAATGAATTCAGGTTAACCAATAATGTCATGCGTAGGGATGAAAAATATATAACTGAAGAGTGTTAAGTATCAAGATGGACGGATATTGGAGTAAAGGAAAAACAAAGATATAATCATCAATAGCCTGTAAGAGACCAACTAATAGGCCTTCCGATAAAAGGTATGGGCATAATCACCACGCCAGCCTACAATGTAGTAACGATTTCCAATTCCGAGAAATCCACATTTCTATACTTTCTCACATACTGCTCGATTGCCAAAATCAAGACACTACAAAGATATAGTGATAGAGTAGAGTGGAAGTGAAGAATATTTAGTGCCTACCCTGTATAGGTGGGTAAGAAAATAATGGTGGTATGCTTATTACCTTGTCATTAGATAAGACAACGGTTGAAAGTCGTACAGATATAGCATAAATTAAAATAGTCTTATGACAATACTATCTATTTGGGTGAATCAATCTTTAAGCCTAACTACAATTTTTTTTATGAATTTTTCTGGAATATGAGGGTGGTCTTATGAAAAATAAATGTTTACTGAATAGTAGGAAATAAATTCGACATATTTTTTTACAAAATAATGTACTTTTTGCATTATTCATTAAGTAAACTTTTATTACACCAAAAAAATGCTTGAGACTTGGTTTGATAAAAAAAAAGTTGGTTGATTCATTTAAACTACTTCAATTTCTTTTTAAAATAGGTGTAATATTCCCGTAAATTATATATTTAATAATAAATATTTACATAAGAGTGAGCTGACATCTCTGAAACCATATAAATTATAAGATTATGACTTCTAAGTTGGTATATACAGAGCCTTAGCATTTGAATTTCACGCGAACTTTGTTTTTACACACGAAGTTGAAAAAGCAATACTACGATGACTCATTTAAAATGTAGTTCCAAACACTCAATAACTGGTAAATATACTAATTATTTGTTGTTAAATTGGTTAATAACTAAAACAAATAACCCCTTCTATATATGTCGCAACTTTTGTAGGTGGTAGAGCTACGCTGAAGCTATTACTGGTTTCAGCATGAATGGGTAGGCGCGCCCGGGGTAGTACCACCCCAGAAAACCGACGTGAAGTAACAGTGGTTGCACTGTTGCGTTTCGTTCGGCCAGTGAAAGCGCCGGAGATCCACATATTTAAAAGGCCGGCAACGCCCTTGCGACTCCCCTGGTGTTGCTAGTGTCTATGGACGGCGGTGATCACTTATCATCAGGTGGCCCACCTGTTCGTTTGCCCCCTATAATATAAAAAAAAAACTTTTATGTAATTCAACTAGGCGACTGCCCAAGCCGAGGTGTACCGTGCGCCCTTGTGCTAGTCGCCTATATAAAATCTGGTGAGTGCCTTAAGCGCTCCCCTTAGTAGTCCGGTGAAACTGTAGTCTCCTTGCCAGGCTAACAGTGTAGTCAGTTCGAAAAAATAATAATAATAATGTAACTAAATAATAAAGCCTGTAACTGTCATTTTCCTTACAATGATCATTGTAAATTGTTTGCTTAAATCCTTCTACATGTTCACAAAATATCAACAAATACTTGTCTTTTAAGACGAAGTTCGTAACCTTGTCTATTCACAAAACGGATTTCGGATCCATTTTGACGCAGGACTAGAAATCCAGGACGTGGTTTAGAAACTGCGCTTCAGAGTACTTTGAAGGGGTCCTTACCGATGTACATCAATACTCACCTTCACTAATCACACTGCTGCACTGCAACTTACTAAGACTCCCTTGTATATTCTCTCTAACAACAAACTTATGATGACTCTTGAACGGTGAAGACCTTTTACCTGATTTTATTTATTTTGAAATAACGTGTCAATTAACAATAAACGTAATTTTCGCTATGAAGCAAATTTTAAATTACCTGTGTTACCTGTAAAAATTAAGCAGCCAGAGAACTATTACATCATAAAGTTTTAAACGAAATCAATAAAAAGGTTTGTTCTGTATGAAATTATCAATCAATTTTATAATTAAGTTTTTAAATTTCTAAGTTGAAAGTGTACAAATAACGAAATAGAATATAAAATTTATTAATAAAGTAATTTGGCTTTTAAGATTTAAGATTTTTTTATTGAAATAAAATCGCATACCAACGTAGTGTCTAAAACTTTGTCATCCATATGTGAAAGGAAATATAAATGTAAAAAAAAATCACTTGACTTAATTGCGAGAATAAAGATATATCAATTTCTCTATCTACAGCAATAAAAATATGGCGTGATAGCAGCGTTGTTAAATTATACCTACGTTTTATAATTTTAACTCTACCAGTAGCAGACCAACCGAACATTATACGAACACTGATTGATGAGCGTGAGTCCGCAATTTCGCCCGACTATCGGACGCGAGCCAAGTTTTTGCCTTTCACCTTTTTAGGGTAGTGTCTGCGATAAGTTTATATATTAATAATGAATTATATATTACAATAGACATGCTGTGCTGTATTGAAAAAGGGAATAATGATTAACTAATCTAAGTAACACATATTAAAAAACAGAGTACAGTCTTTTCAAGTCTGTTTTTTGATACTTTTGGTCTTCTAAATTACGTAATGCATTTTATACGGTGTTCACTATCGTTCGGAGTATTTCTACCAAAAGAATTATATATATAATACTTTTAGATTATGTTCGTAAATAATAAAGAAAACTAGATGTATTCCAATGGAATCGTAAGGAGTTTTCAGGTGCTTACATAAAACTTTTGAAATACATAAAAATAACGTTAGTATTATTTAACGTAGGTATTATTACATAAATAATTAAGGTTTTTATTAATATAGGTTATTTTGACGAATATAGTAACAATTCTCGTCTAATTAAATTCTTTGGTTACATTAAGGATTAAATGTAGATCACAACTGCCATTTACAACGCATCATTACAATAAATATTTTAGAAGATATCACAGATTAAAAATAAAGCCCAATAAAATAAAAAAAATGTGTGAAGATTTATACATAAATTAGCTTCTATGATTTTGATGAACTCTTAATATCAAAGTGTCAGAAAAACCGGGATGGGTCGCCAGTAGTAGTTGTATAAACTTTAAACAACTACTTTTTGTATTTTACACGGCACAATGACGGGACTACACCTGAACCTGAAGATTGGTAAGAATAGTTCAATCCAAAAACAAAGGATAGACGAATTAAAAAAAAACATCAAGAATTACCTATACGCAAATTTATGATGATAAGAGGTTCAAATGTCATATTACAATTCTCAGACGCATTTAATTTTTAATATTTTCCAGTACAACTTAACAGTTTAAGTTTTAGAGAGAGAAAAATATATTTCCATAAACGCAATTCACATTCTGCAAAGATTTCGGGACAACTCGCAGCTTTATTTTCCCTTCTATTTGGAATTTACTTCACGCTAAGGTAAAATAAACCCTTTATGCTTAACACCATAGTATCTCAACCATGAGCAGAGTTTTTTTTTACAAATCGCTATACCCCGGTCGAATCGTGGCATCGAATGTAAAACCTTTTGTTTGGAGGACACCTGCATCTGGGTGCTCTTCTGTGTACCAGACAGAAAAACGTTGTATACTATATTAATTTGTCACGACATTTGCAATTTAACTTGTAGGAGTTAAAGGCGATAATCGATTGAAACTTGCAATGGGGGTTTTTTTTTTCAAAGTATCACCGTTATGCAGATTATTATTAGGGCATCGAATATTAATACCTTTTGTAACGACTTCATTGACCTCCTGTTGAAAACGGCTATTAGTTAGCAGATTACCTATATACTTTGATATACTAACGATACGGCACGGTTTCAGACGGGTGCAATGTTTAGTTCGTAGTCTAATGCTACTACTTCCTAATTAATGTCTTCCTCGTTTGCATAGACGCTGTGTAGGAATTTTGACATTAAAAACTATTTTATTTGTTACGAACAATTTTAAAATTTATTTTATGTTCTAAATGATTTGTAAGTTAAAAAAGTAAAAATTATATTTATTTATATGGCTTTGCAAATAACACGTCAGTGAAAACAGTATTAAAATCAGTTACCTACGTAGTTTAAATTAGCTAAGAGTATATACAGATAGACACGGATACTGACTTCATGTTGTATTATTTATTAATAATTAATACACGCGGCTTCTTCTACATCGTTTATTATCTTAACAATATATTTTATGTACAGAGGAAAACACAAGTAATACACCGTTTGTCCCATTTTCCCACGACAAGAAAAAGTCATCACTAAACACGCAGTGCTTCCAAAAATCGTAGTTCTTTAATCTTTAAAAACCTTATATTAAATGAAACTGTTATGCAATTTTTTTTTATAAGAACCAAGTGTGTCTGTGAAGTAAAACTGAAAATAAATGGTCGAAATCTATCCAGTAGTCTTTGCGTTGTGCGTGGACAATGACAGACCTCTATCGTCTTAGTTATGGAGATAAAATGAAATAAAAATTTGAAATTCACAGTCCTTAGTAAAAGTCATTTTGCCCCACCTATATTGTCGGACGCCAGGCCGTCGATTAATGTTGCATCATAATTATGAGTCATGCGACGCGACCGACGAACGACGTATAAAAGCAAAAACTCAGCCCGATCGGTCGACGCGTCGCAAAAAATCAAAACATCACTGACCCTGAACAACCCACTGCGAAACTTGGAAGTTTCGAATAGAATTTATTCTGATGCGAAAAATTAGATGTCTTATAATTTAACCTTTTATTACATTATTAAAGCGGGAGAAACGATATCTGTATATGATGATAATTGAAAAATATTCCTTTGGAAGTGATGTTTTTTTGCTTACCCTGTTGGCGTTATGACCTCTACAGATTAACGGACTACTTTGGAAACGATGACAAAACATATTTTGAATTTGAAGGTGGTAATTAACCAGGCGGGCTTTGAAAAGTCCTACCACTAATTCTAAAGTTTCATTACAATGTTTATCTTCACCGTCTCATTCGCAAGGATTCTAGCCTACATCGATCGACGTGGTGCCCAAACACACTAACCACTGCGCCATAATAACATATAGAATGTTTTATAGACATTTGTATATACAAATCAAATCAAATCAAATCATTTAATCATTCAGACAAGAAAGGTCCATAAGACAAAAATATACAAAACTACCTACTTAATTAAAACAAGAAATTAAATATAATTAAACTATAGATAATAGATAAATGTATATATAACATATTGTAGATATATAGTGGAACTAAAACAAGTCGTGGTGGTCTAGTGGTGAGACCGGCGGAATATCAATCCGGTGTCCACAGGTTCGAACTCCGGCATGTACCAACGAATTTTTCGAAATGTGCATACATTTACTAATTTAAATTGGTAACACTCTCGTGTAACGACGATTGAAAACATCGTAAGGAAACCTGAATTTGAGAAATGTTCTTGTAGTAAGTACCAAGTGGTGGGAAAATATAGAACTGTGTATTTCTCAGAGTTTGAAATCGCCAATACGTCGTGGGTTGGCGTGATGGTAATACCCATACCTTCCTTCGGGAAGGGGCCTATGGCTCTGCAGTGGGTCTTTTACAGGCTGATGATGAGTGAACCTAGTAAACAGATGTTATTAATTTAAAGTTACAACAAGATCATTACGTTACGTTCAAGCTTAGATTTATCGAGATAAGTCCATAAGTACAAAATATAAATCATCACAATCGGTCAGCTTGTTTAGGAGATGCAGGATTACGAATACACGTGATTGTTTTCCTTTATTTTCAAGTAATTTTATACAAAAATAGCATAAACGTATGTGTTTTTCCTACGGTTATTCATACGGCATTAAATGGCTCAACGTGTATCATTACGGTCGTTTTAAATGTTCTGAGACAAAGGAAATAATAATACCATACATATGTAATTATATTTATTTGTTAGGCTTAATTCGAATCAGAGTTTTCGCATACTGGCACCTGTATAATTGACACAAGGCAATGGAATCATTCTATTATATTTTTCATGTCAAAATATTGTTTTAAAGTTGTTTAATTAATAAAACTTGTATAAAATTTACTCAGATAATTTACTGTAAAGCAACAAATCGGTCAATTTAATTGTAAAATTCTACTATAGATGTCGCTGTTTGTAACTTCTAATATATGTAAGTTTCACTGTCATAATTTAATATTTACTTAATTTTCACATTTTTATTGTTATAAATTATTTCATTCTGCAACGAATAACAACTTTTAATATAGAAACTGTGAATAGAAAGAGATAACGATAGAATTAAAAGAATCGGATGGAAAATAAAAACAACATTTTCGTTTGGTAAATACACGCCCGCAAAGGATTCATCGCGCTTACAAAAATGTCAGTTATTTCCGGTCGGACGCGTAATCGGCGATCACCGCTTCTAGTTAACTTTAGTGTTTCTAGAAATAGTTAATTTCGCATTTTTTTGTAATTAATACATGCTCGGCGTATATCAATTTAGTCCTAATCAATCCACTAGATTCATATATAGAAGTGTTAGAAATGGTATCATGTTTTTGTCATTTGCAGGGTCTTTTCTAGTTTATGGAGTGTATACGTATATGTTAATCGATAGTCCGTAAACTTACTATATTTGCGAATTTCGTAATAGCAAAAGGATATTTATTCAACATAGTAAACGGTAAAGACTTAAGATTAAAAGGTACATTTGTTAAACTCAAATACCCTGACATTGAAAAATCCATACATAATTTGTTGGAATCTTGACCTAATAACACCTTTTCCATAACGCCTATAACGCTGATTTTATTAACATAAAATTGTATTGAGATTAAAATAGTCTGATTTCAGTATTCAGAGTTAAACTAAACAGAAAAAAACTCAATAACCCAACCTGTAGTGTAATGGTGTCAGGTTTTTACAAAAAAAAGAATATTGGGTGACTATTTAAAAAACAAAATACTGATACCCTCAAGTCATTGACTTAAAACTTCTAAGAAGAACTAAAATTCGAAAACGTAATTTGATTATTTACAAAACATAATTTATAGTCCACCATTAACCACAAATATGATATATAAAACAGTCCTACATGAGGATTAGGACACTACTTTCGCTTGCCTTCCCTTATATATCTCTGTTACAAATTACAACAGAACTAAAGTTTAAAAATAACTACATACATACATTATATTTAACTAAAGAAAATTGTGTTGAAATGAAATTCGTTTATCTAATAATCGATAAATGCGTAAAAATTATTTAAAAAGCCACAACGCGACTGCAATACCCTTCTTTTTTATTCGCGAAGTCATTTGTGTATACTATATAATCTCACATCATTCTCATAATTAAGATATATAGAGGAATGTGATGATTTATCGTAAGTTAAAATTTCTTAGACCATTTACGTCGCAAAGCTCGAGCGTTCCTAAGAAGTCCTGTGTCTATGTGGTAGGGTAAAAGACACATGATGGACATACTCGCATTTTTTTCTTTTCGTAACCAAATAGTAATTCAAAAATAAGTTCTATTGTCACATATTCACAGGTGACAAAGCCCTAACAATTTAAATCGTATATCGATTTAGCAACTCTCACCGTGGTTGCTGAAGAAATTGACCGTGCAATATTCAAATAAGATTCATTGTAATATGAAAATTTTGCATCGCTGTTGTGTGAATGCAGAAGTTGAGAATTTCTCGTAATTTGCATACCACTGTTGGTGATTTTACATATCATTTACTTGTGAGATTCGGTAACAGGTAAGTGTTTTTTTTTAATTTACATTTGCAAATAGTGAGTTATTATTTATGAATAAAAATTATTAGTAGAAACATACTTAATAGATATAATGAATCACATACTCGATTTTTTATTTTTATATTATGATGTATGTAAATATATATGTAGGTATATATAAACCGTTCGATGGATTTTAATATGAAAGACTAATTGTAGGTCTATTGTATCAGTAAAATAGAAATGATTTAAAGAAGGATAAAAATAGTATTTTTAATTACCAATAATCAACTGAATCAATATTAATTAATGAAAGCATTGCCATTAATATAATAAAAAAGACGGATTTTTAAGTCGCGTTTTGTTACTTTTTTTTTCATTATTTTTTAATATACAGCATTTTATATATGTTCATAAAACTTGTGATGTAGTGTCCTTATTCTAAAGTTAATTTATTATCTTGATTATCTCGGCTATTATATTAGAGCTGATTCATGCGATTTTGTTTACATTGTTTATAATCTTGACAATATATTTTATACTTAGATGATAAAGCATAAAAAAATTAAAGCATGGATATACTTTGCTTAGTATGTCTCTATTATTTTCTTTTGTTTATAAAACTATAATAACTTTATATTAAGTCAAGTTATCGTGATATTACTTTTTAGATAAGAATCAAGTGTTTAAGAAATGTGTATATTAATTTTTGTGTGATGCAAATCTCTATCATTTTATTTATATAGATTAGTGTTTTAATATCTCCATTATATATCTTACCTGTGCATTTTAAGATCATTGCAAACGTAATTATAAAAAAAAATACTAACCGAAAGACTTTAATTTAAAATACATATATACAGTATCCAGAAAAATCCCAGAAACATTTTCATGTTACAGGAAAAATTTAAACTGAAGTGCACCTTATGTTTGCATCTTTGTATAAACTCCACATTTCGTTTCTGATTGGCCGAGATTTTGTCGCTATGACAATTTGCATTCATCCCCTTGGGTTTAACTTTAAAATCGGGTGAAATTTAAATAAATCCTCCATTGTGACATCATTAGAATAATGCATTTTTTATTCGCAAACAAGCACCTAATTGACCGTGAGAGACTCGAAATATTGCAAGGTGTAGATTTTATGTAAATTTTGTTTAAAAATCAAATTATCAACATATTCAAATTACGAGGATTATGGTTAGGTGTTGATTGTCGTAGAGACAAGTGTGTGAATTCAGTTCCTGATAGTTTCTCAAATGTATTTGTTTTGGTTGTGACTTCGAGTATTGTCTGGTTTAGGATGTTGATGGTTTTTGTATTAAAATTTTTAGAATATGATTTGTTATAGTATAAAATTTAGATATTTTATCTGCGTATTGGAAATTTAAATAGGCAACTAATACAGTTTTTATTAATAATTGTACATAGGATACCTAAATAGCTTATATAACATATAAATACAATTTAATTATCCGTCGTTTTTTAGGACTGATTTTCAAAACGCCATATTTGTACTGGCAGATAGAGAAATTTCAGAGTTCTATATAAATCATAACTTTTTTTAAAAGGGATAAGAATTAATAATCAGAGTTAACACCTTAAAATTGGTGAATTACAAAGTCAGACTTTTAAAATAGACAACCTACATTTTATATCAATGGAATACCTAATATCTATGAAACAACAAAACTATTTCCACGTTAATAAAGTTGAGGGTACCCACTAGTTTATATATATATATATATATATATATCTGATGGCAATTGGAGCGAGGACGGGTTAGTCTTTAAAAACTATCGCAGATTTTGGTGAAAGGAAACATCATCAAACTATACGCGTTGCTATGACTTTTTCTAAGTTCACCACGTTAAAAATTGATTGCAAAACACTTATAGATGTGTTCCAGCAACTGTATTTGGGAGCCAGTACCCTTCTAAATTTAGCGTGTTTTCACATCGTCATTTAAAACCACACGAGACTGTGGTTAAATGCAGAAATCAATGAAACAAACTCGCAACTTATATTTATGCAAAAGACTATCAAATTTCATTATTTTTACTAATATTATAAATGAAAAAGTGTATTTGTTTGTATGGTATGCTTTCACATCTTAACTACTACACTGATCATAATAAAATTCTGCATTCATGTTATAGGGGTACAGAAAAGGGCGTACTATTGTTCCCAGGTGACAGGTTAAATCTACAGTAACACGAGCGAATAGTAAAATATTATTGCTGTCGAATCTTTTGGTTGTTTTAATAATAAACTTTACAAAATAATAAACTTTGATGTTTTATTTTGACAGAAAAAGAAACAAACATTTTTTACTTTTCTTAACAGCGAGGAATAGGTTTTTGATTTATAGAACTGCAATATAAAGTTAAAGATAATATATACAGCGTTAGTAGGGTCTTACCAAATTCTGTGAAGTTCAAGTCAGGAAGACAGGGTGAGCGACGATGCATCGGTAAGGGGCCTTTTAAACCTGCGTTTAGATCACAAGCCCTAAACACTGGCCCGGTTTCCTCACTCTGCAAGATGGTGGACTCGTGTTGCACATATCGAGATCGTAATTAATGGTATATTATGAATCAGTAAAAGTTTAAGCGATCTATATATAATTATTAATATAATTAAAAATTGCTGTTACAAGATCCAATAAATAAAAGTTTTGATACATAATTAATTGATTATTTGTAACAATAATTATATACATCAAAAGCCGAATTATGTTTAATTTATTATAATATACTTCTACAATAACATGCCAAAGGCGTGTTCTCGTCGTAATTTTCATCAGTTTAATTAAACTTTACAATTTTCAGCGTTCAGTTTCAGTAGTTTTTCGCTGGGTGCGGCGGTTCCAGGCGGGAAATGATTGCCGTGGCTTCATAGATGCGATTAATCATTCCTATATACCCGGTAGGGTTGAACTAACATAATCCTAATATTTTCTTCATATTAAGGAGTAGTAACCCGTTACGACATTTATATGAAACTAGTTTTCCTCGCAACTTTACTCGTATTGTTGTAGATTAGATCTATTCCGTAGGAAGAATAAATTCTTTCTGAATTAAAGATACTTTGTGTCTTTTTCTGTATCCTGATTTTAAAATTTTATGATCGTCTGAATAGCTAAAGCATGAAAGCGTAACAAACAAACTCACATTCTCATTTATAATATTAGTCAGCTATGCTTGTAGCTCCGCTCATGTGAAGTACAAAGAAGCAGTGACTGTTATTTAAATATGAAAGTTAGTTTTGCATCTGTTTTTTTTTTTGCAATTTATGGTTGTCTGCTGATTACTAAATGTAGAACTTTAAATTTGTTGCAGTTTGAAATCGCCAATACATCGTAGGCTAGAATGGTGATTACCTCCATCGATTTCTTCAATAAGAGACCTACAATCCAGCAAAGGAATTTACGGGCTGATATGTTGATGATGACTTTGCTTTAGCTGGTTTAACAACTCTTGAAAAAACAACATTAAATAGATAGTACCTATTTTTAAAGTTGACTCGTTAGAATACTTAGGTATTTTTTTAGGAATTTGAATATATTGTTATCAAGATATTAAATTTATGATTCAATATTATGAAAAAAAGTTTATTAAACTCATAATTTGACTTAAAAAACCAATTGTTATAACGTTTATCGGCGATTCATTTGTGAATAAATAAATGTAAAGTAAAATGGATGATTGTTAGATATTTCAGTGAACAGATAATAATTACGACCTCCATATATAATGTTTTACAATTACTGTATAAAAAACATATCGCGTTTACAAAAATAAAAACTTATCTTTTTAAGTCATATTTTGGGGCATGGTCACTTAATGGACCATTTACCCTAATACAATAATTTCACTGTCACACGATAAGAATTGCGAAAGCATTATTAAACCTTGCAAAATATATTATTTATTATTCATTGGAAACAGGTTCGTCTGACCTCGATATTGAATCTACAAGAGAGCATATTTTCTCTATTATTCACGTGTTCCACCCAACAGCGGAGAGCACGGGTATTGACGTATCTTTCTATTATCGAAGCAACTGTGTCAAGATCGTACTACGGTGATTCATACATAAGTAAGCGTGAATATATTAAGGCAGGTATAGATATGACATGCAACTATACAGTGCCTGATATTTCTTGTTTTTTACATCAGCTGAAGTATTTCCCAATGTTAACATTTTATAACCTATTACACTGTTCAAGTCACTCTCGATGAAAATTTTCAATATAATAAGACAATGACATCAAAATTTGCATACCAGTTCTCAATTGCTCGGTGCTAGGGATTTTTCTAAGTCCGTCTGGCTAGCTACCACCCTCAAGTAGAAAATCTGTCGCCAAGCACCTGTTGGTGTGTTCCGGCAGCTGCACTTGAGAGCCAGTCTCCCTCTAGGCTTAGCGTGACTACCATCTTAGATCACATCATCATTTAACTTCAAATGAGATTGTGGTCAAACGCTAACCTATAAAGTTTAAAAAAAAACTATTCAGTCTTTATCAAACATTTTAGCTAATGTAATCCGTTGCTGCTAAGTGGTACGGCAGACATGAAATTCTTTCGTTAACTAAGTATCCCAGCATCAGTCACACTCACATCATGCGAAATATTTTTGGTATCATGTTTAAGACACAAGGGGTTTGATAACACTTTGTTCCCTCGATTATATTTTAAACTAGTGATGCACCCTGGCTTGTAATATGTGCAATGTACTTATGTTGTGTCATAAGAGTCTAAAGAATTTAGATTATTTTTTTGTTACTTTGGTACATGTTTTTTTTTTAATTTTGAATCTGTGATATATTCTAAGATATTTATTGAAACAATACAGGGTAAAGGAAAGTTGTAGTCTTCATTAAATATCCAATATAACCAAAGTATTTAAGTACTATTATATTTATTAATACTACATTTATCAAACTAGCACCTTAAATTACCAATTATTATTTTAATAATACGTAAAATACATAAACGATTATTATAAATTAGCCTTAAAAGATTAACGTATACTAACTATTGTTGATCTTTTATTGAGGAATGTTTTAGATGTACAATTCTGTAACACTCTTTTTTGTATGTATCTCGTAAGATTTGGCCAACGCTTCTAATACCTATACGCGTCCCAAAATTTCTTCCTATGACATAGAATACGTAGGCTTTTCTTTACTTTGTACAAATTCTAACTAATATATAAATACCAATATGAGTTTGTTTGGTTATTACACTTTCACGCCTTAATTACTGCACCGATCATCATAAAATTTTGCATACACGTTGTCAAGAGTACAGAAAAGGACATAGGGAACACATCATCCACAACAAAAATACTGTTCTCCAGGAACAGATCAAATCTTCATTAAGACAAGCGACGCCACGTGCAAAAGTTAGTATAATATACATTATTCAGTTACTATACACATAAACCTTATGGAAGAAACTCTAAATGATAGTAGCAATCGAATCAAAATACGTTGTATAGTTAATACAATTAAGGTAACACACAGACAGACACGTAAAAAGACTTTGCTACAAAACTACGCTAGGAAATATAAACAATTTGACAACCCTAAACGTATGAAAATATTAATGTAACAACACAGCACCTTAGCACAATGGTGTGCATCAGTGTCGACACGGATTAATGGATGCAGTGAGCCTTGCATAATGAGTGTTGCACCGAAATACTAGCCAGTGAATCGCATGCCACTATAATATTAAATAATTCTAGACATTTAGACAATACGGGGGTTTGAGATATGGCTGTGTTTTACATCCGACTGCCTGCTTAATATCAAAGCTTTCCTTATTTGTTGCTAGTCAACGATAATGGCTTAGTTGATAGTGTGTCACACTGTATTCGCACAACGCATCGATCGACGCACGTTCGAATACTTGCGAATAGGGCAAAGCTTTCGGTGAAGGTAAAATATTGTACTGAAATCATATCGTAGTAGTAGATACCTATGTCTGCCTGGCTAACTACCACCCTCATGTTGAAAATTTGTTGCCAAGCAACTGTAGATGTATTCTGACAGCTAGCTGTACTTGAGAGTCAGTCCCTCTAGATTTAACTTGTTTACCATTTTGAACCAAGTTGTCATTTAACATCAAGTGAGATTGTGATCAAACGCTAAATCCTAAAAAACACAAACGTTTTACCATCATTCGCATAAATGTTATTTTCGAAAACATTTCGGCGTTTTATTCACATAGGAACTAAGTTTGATGGTACAGCTTAACTTTAATTGGCGTTTTCGTCAAATATATTAACAATGTATGAAGTCACAAAGAAGACTGGTTTTGAAATATAACTCTGAAAATATACCGATAGGTAATAATAATTCTAGCTTGTGTATATCTATCTCACTATTGGGTAAATGCTTCTTTTACAGAAATGATATAATGTTTATCGACATATAGAAAAAGGATTTGGCTATTTGAATGCATATTAAATCAAATTAAAAATACTTTATTCAGTTTAGGCCCTGACAATGCGCCTATTAACATCAAAACTACCACCGGTCCAGAAAACAACCCTGTCAATGAGAAGAACCGGCAAGAAACTCGATCGGGCTTACTTTTTTAACGTGTATATTTCTATAAAAACATGTTACAATTACATGTTACGAACACAGAGAGGGATGTTAATGCTAGACATCAGAAGCATTAAAAAAAAAATCAAATTATACTTTATTCAATTTCGGCCCTAAGAAGGCGCTTATGAACGTCAAAATAACCACCGGTTCGGAAAACAGCCCAGTCATCGAGTTACAATCGTTAGTAGTGGCTGCATAGAGAAGAGTCAATGCTATATCCGAATATTTGTTCACACTATAATCGAAACATCTAAAGTCCGGTTGACATACTGCTTGAACTTACTATCCGGAAAATAAGTCAGCAACAGAGACCTATTTTGAAGTTATACTTCTATTAGCGCGTTAGGGAAAAATGATGAGAGTGAATTTTTACGATGCGCGCGCACACCGTCACGAAAAACCGACACCCTGAAGTTAGCTATAGTCAACATATTATTAAAAAAAAGTATGTATCTATTAAATACGTTTATTCTATTGTTAGTGTCGTTTTTTCTACAAACGTAGAATAAGGCGAAAGATAAAAATTTTGAAAAGATTTTTATCTTGTTACTCCAAAGAAGTATAACTTCTAACGCGTGTACACAAGTACACACTACTTTTTTCCATTATAATATGGTATATGAGGTTATGCGTCACGACACCCACGTTTGCTACCGATATTGTTCTTAATTGTTCATTAATACGAACAACAATGAAAATTAGAATTAAGCAAATAAAAAAAATGGTACTTTGCATATCGTTATCAGTTTGATATTCCCTTAGTTTTAATTGAATGAAGACTACGACTTGTAGTGTTATATTCTTGGTGACAATTTAACCAACTTTTATCTACGCTGTTCGTTAAACGAGCAATGAAAATCGTATTAGCATAACATAGCTTTATTTAAAAAAAAATGTTCGTTCGTCTTATGTTTACTCTTTGTTCTAAAAATAACTACTTCTGATTATGAGTACTTAATATTACAAAGTTAGCAGATAACAGCGTTTCCAATTACATTTAACGTGTAACAGAGTTTCAGCAGAAATATGATTTAATAAACAAATTATCGTATACAGCAATTTAATTCAAACCAATGTGTAAGACGATATATGATATGAAACATGTCTGTATTTCTGACTTTCGAATCACTATTGTTTCGAAGGAGACATTATAATGATTTATCTGATATTTAGATCCTTACTGCGTTGGATCACACTGAATTGTGTACATTTATTTCGATCATATAAAATGAACGTTTTCTAAATGATATGGTGAAAAATTTTTAGAACATCATTATTTAATTATTTTTTTGTTTAAACGAAATACAGTTCTATTGATGATTTTATGTAAAGCAAGCAGGCAGTCGATATTAGTGCTTACTTATACAATATGGCTATTGTAAATAATTATAACTTTCAATGGTGCTATGGACTTCTTTGTCGTTACACTCCTATGCAGTTAATAGTTATCTCAAAATTAAATTGATACTGTATACTAGTTGAGCCCGCAGCTTTGCTTACATTCATCATTCAGTACATCCCATCTCGAAATATTTTTTTACTGATAATTTATGATTTTTAATAGTATTATGGTTTGTGTGTTATAAATTATTTTAGAATGAAATATGAATGAAAATTAATATTATTTTTATTTTACGGTTATTATTGACAAAGTACTATTAAGTTTTCCTTTATATACTGTTTCTTAACTTTTCTATTTTTTTTTGTACAAAATATCACCAAAATCTATGATACCGTTTTTAGTTCTCTAGATAATACAAACACAGAAATAAATTAAGTCCTATTCATACGTCTTCGTTTATAAATTGAAATTAGGAAAATGTTATACAAACACAAAGAACTACGAATATATTCTTATACATATAACAAACATAATCAGTATTACATCATTCAATTTGAGTTTTTACGTTTAACTACGTCTGATGTTATAAAAGTTTACATAAATTAAGAGTAAGTGTACATTATATTTTAAAGGTTTTTTATACATGTCAGTTATGAGGTTACTTTGTGTAAATCACCTTAACGGATCATTTACACGATGACAATACACGAGCGACGAATAATAGAATGAGACACGGACCGATGGAAAAAAACAGTCATCTCATTCGGACACCTGCGATTCCCAAAATCGATTATCCACGTGTATGGCTTATGTTGGATTTATGCGATGTAATTTCAACCTAATGATGGAGGTTATAGTGATAATTTTAGTGCAATAACCAGCGAGTGAAAGAGTATAATTGTTGATTTTGTTTGTTAAATATCGTAGCGTCGCCTCGTGAAAGGGGTTGAATGTTTGTAATAATACGACTTAGTTGCATCGTCAATTGATTGGTACTTATATTCTAAAAAGGAGGAATATTTTTCACGTAGTTATAGTTTTTTTTTTAATAAAAACTTCTTTACCACGTCGAGTGATTTTTGGGTAGGGGAAAAACATATGGTTTCGCGTCACTGATGACCTCGACATGCCTGTGACGTATTCCGCTTGCGGCAGACTAGCGATGCGTAGTATAGCGGCCTGTCTACATGTGATATTAATATTTTGTGCATCCCTTCATATGTTTGATTAGTGAACAATATGTATACGAATGTAATAGATGTGAAAATTAGACTAATATTAATAATTCGAACTCTATAATTGATTTTAAAATTCAAATAGAACACGGTTATTCCATTGTTTTAAGTTTTCACTTCTGTCTGCAGTTTCTCGTGACTTTATTCAATTAATTTTCTATAATTTCTGTTCCTTTTACACGTTAAAATTAAACATCGAAATTCAATCTAAACAAATGAAAATCAATTGCTGAATGTCTGTAAGCGCATGACTTCAAAACGTCTACACCTATTTGACTAATTATTTTATTGTCGTGTTGTATGAATATGTTTGTTAAATCGTACGGAAAAATGAAAAATTTGTGTCCATATAAAAATATAAAAATGTCAGTTAGTAAGGCAGAAGAGAAATATTCAAAAATATTGTCAAAATTTAAAGATAGATCTTCAGTTTTTAAAGGGATTATTTGATCTCATCTCGTTAGTACAGCCGTTCGATGAAGGAGTGGGCAACTAGTTTAGAGAGGTTTGCCCTACATTAAGCTTAAAATCAGTTACAATTATAAATAATTTGTTATAAACCGAATGAAATGGCATTATACTCTGTAATAATTATTATATTGCCTCGTTTAATTTATAATTTAATTACCATGAATAGTAGTTTCTTAACTAAAATAAAACTGTAAAATAAAATATTAACATAACGGGTTTTGCGAGTACGACTATGAAATTATGTACAAGTAAAGGCTATAGGAATAATTTGAAATCCAATTAAAGTTATTTAAAGGATACAGTTTGGTTAAAAGAAATTGTTTTATGGTACATTGAATCCACCATAGCGTGTCGGACACCGCGTCAATCAACGTAACTTTGAAACCTCGCAACGGCAACCTCACGAGTTTCTATGAAGGAAATCATCGTGATGAAATCATAGTGTGGTGGTAGGGCTTTTCTTAAGTTTGCTTAACTAGCAACTGTCATCAAATTGAGAATCTGCCTCCAAGCATCTGTTGGTGTATTCCGACAGCTGCACTTGAGAGCCAGTCTCCCCTTTAGGTTTAGCGTGACTATCCTCTTATACCACATCGTCATTTAACATCAGATGAGATTGTGGTCAAACGCCAAAACCTATTAAGTATTTAAAAGAAATGTAATATTAGCAAATTTTAGCCTTATCTGTGTAATTCACCAACTACACCATTTAGAGATACGTATAATTTAGCAACAGTAAAAGGCGAGTAATCCCGCAGAAACATACTGCAAAATTATGAACAATCGTTTATGTAATAAACACGACAAGCTAAACGACATTTCCATAATGCTACCACAGGTCACGTTACCCGCATTAATGTATGAATCACGTGAAACAAAAGCGACCTTCTCTCCATATATACAATAGCTTTTATATTGTATCATAGCGATACCCGCGGTGTTCCTCATTGGAGACAGATTTAATTTTAATTTCGTTGCAAATCACATTTAAGATTACGAAAACTGATTAAATATAAAGATACAATATATATATGTACTATGTACTACATTTAAAGGATATATATATATATCTAAAGGAATTAGTAGTGGCCAATTAACATAACGCACTTGTAATGTTATTTAAGTAATAATGTATTATTACCACGTGTGATGAAATTTAACAACTTCCTTGAAAGTTCTAAAGACGGGGGCCTTCAATTCATTAGAGCACTGAATAAGGCGATGTTTTTAGTTCTGAAATACGCAACGTTTACCGATTTTTTTTTAATAAAAGCAATAATATTCAAAAAGCAAGATCGGTTACCAAAATATCGAGAGAAGACAAAGAAGGAATTTTATTTAAAAAAAAGTAGTGTGTACTTATATACAAGCGTTAGAAGTTTTACTTCTTTGGCGTAACAAGATATAAATCTTTTCAAAAATTTTATCTCCCGCCTTATTCTACGTTTGTAGAAAAAACGACACTAACAATAGAAAAAAGGTATTTAATACATACATACTTTTTTTGAATGAAATGTTGACTATACCTAACTTCAAGGTGTCGGTTATCGTGACGGTGTGCACGCGCATCGTAAAAATTTACTCTCATCATTTTTCCCTAACGCGCCAAAAGAAGTATAATTTCAAAAATTAAATATTGCAAATGAATCCACTATAGATAGAATTTTGATATATTTAAGTATCGTTAGCCCAAATCAATTTTGCTATAACAAATCTGTGATATAACAGGGACATTACAACCACCAGGTGACTTCTAATGTTTGAGTTTCTCTTGAAATTCATGCCGACATTTTGGCGGCCTTACTCATTTATATCATCACATGAAATACCTTCATATTTAGGAATGTTACATATCGTCAGCCTGTATGTATACCACTGCTGGGTAAAACTTTCTTCCTGGAGGAATCCAACTAACATAATCATTTCTTCAGCCCACATTGTTGTAGTAAATGAAGAGAAATCGACAGTTACATATTTCTTCCTCATATAGTGGTACTACAAAATAATTTCAAGGAGGGTTGTTATAAGGCAAGCGGCCGATTGAAGAAATTAAGCCAAATCATATATCACAATATGACAAACATATTGTGCCGACCCTACTTAGGTGGGATATGGGTAAGAAGATGATGAACAAATCTAAAAGGTCAGGAATATTAGTGAAAGAAATATCGTGATGAGATCATGGTCCTGTATTAGAGTATCTTGTAACGCTAACTAGGTTATACTGTTCCTAAGCACCATTTCTAACTTTTTTTATTGATTCTGTATATTCTGACGATCACTTGCGTTCCTAAAAGTGACCTCAAAATTAATTCCGATAAAGGTGTAGAATAACGTTTGCACACCATTGTCATTTCAATAGTAACTCGAAATTAGCGTCTCCAAGTTTATTTGATGTACGTAGAAACCGCGACCCCAGTTATTGTGCTGCGTGTATCGTCATGCAATCTGATAGTTCGTAACGCATAACGATAATATCTTCCCACATCTGCATTTAGTCTGACCATAGACAAAACTTCGTGCCGATATACGTTGGTATAGGAGTAGCATTAGGAAAATGTCTATTAAAAGTCTATGATTCATCGTATCGGTTTATAGCTTTCGCTCATTGCAAAATTGACACCTCCGTTACATACCATAATATCTTATGAAGTGAAATGACAATATGAACGAGAAGACTTCCCCTTTCGAAACTATGATAAGACCACGTTAATCGTAGAATAGAACAAAACTTCATCAAATGCAATGATAAGAGATTCTTAAAGAGTAGTAGATAAATACTTACTAATGTAGGAATGTAGCTTGTTATCAGCCTACTATTTCATAACAAAGTTTTCCTTCACCAAAATGTCTGGATCTTTGTAGAATTCAAAAATCAAGATTGTTCAATGTGGAATTCCATAGCTACCATTAAATCAGCACTGTTTTTTTTTATATATCGGAAAGTTCTATCCGTGTTAAGACAACAATTTTCAACAAATAAGCACATGTTAATTTGGCACATGTCGGGCACTCTATTTTTATTGCTTAATGCACACATACTGACGTGGTAAATTAATTAAAACAAAGTAGACTCAGGTTAGTCTTTAGTATGAAGCAATAGTGTACCCTTGATTATTGATGAAGTTCATTTACACCACTATATTTTAAACGAATTTCAATGAGCATGAAATTCTACAGAAGTATTTATGTAATAGGACAGTATTCCCTGGATTTAGCACCCTTTGACTGTAGCTTATTTTTGTCTTTACAAAATTATTTGAAGGGTAAAAATTTCAAAAACCAGGAAGATATCAAACAAGCATTAATTCAATTTTTACGCATCAAAAGATGAAATATTCTACAACAATGGGTTATTTGCCGTTATGTTTTGGCAAGAAGTAATTAATAATAATGGCAAGTATACTTTTTAATAAAGTTTGCGGTAGGTAAGAAAAATATGTATTTTGTTCGATACTAAAAATATAGAACTTTTCGTTAGATCTATTTTTTAAATTATAACATTTTTAGTTGCAGTACATTACACATTAAGGTTGTAAGCGTTAAAAATCTTTAAATGAATTCGTAAAATAAATTAACTGTTACACGTAACTCGTCACCAAAAAAGATAACAACTGACCATTTCAATTTACCATAGTGATTCACCACCGATAATATATTCTTCCTGGCTGTATAACGTACAATTAGCATATATTATAAAACCATTAGCTAAGTGTTAGTGAGTGTTATCACAGCAGGCGTTGTAAAAATTTATGGTTATTTTATCACGGGCCGATTTTAAGAGAAAATTGTATTCAGAGGCCTGAGCATGGTTTTAGGTGTTATAATTATCTTGAGAATAATTGTGATGGAACCGTGAGGCCGTTTATTCCATTAACTTCGAAATATGAAGCGAAGTATTTATCAGTCTATTTTAATTTCCGTCACTTCAAAAGGAGAACCAGTTCTTTTACAGTCTAAGATAATATCGTTAAAAGATCAATGCCCGGTTTCTGAAGCCGTCAGTTAAACTATCAATAGCTATTGATTCAATAACGTTATCCATAAGACAAGCGGCGTTTAACTGTCAATGTTTCTGAATACAGAATGAGACGTAGACTGACATTTCTCGTGTCATTGTGTATTCAGAAACCCAATTTGACAAGTTATCGAACCGATAGCGCTATTAAACAGATAAACTACAGTTAAAAATGCTTCAGAAACCGGGCACAAAAGTGTTAAAGACCTACATAATAATGTGAAAATTATTGGATTTTGCCAACGTTTGTCAACATTTGACAGAGTTAATAATTCCCAAACTATTACAAAACAACGCTGTAGTAAAAATCTGCCAACATTTGTATATACCTTTCCGAAGAGAAATACTTTTATCAAAGTGGTTGAGTTTACAAAAGTGAAGCGTCACACTCGAATCGGTGATGCGGAATCGGTCTTACTCGGTGTCACTCGACATCGACGACGTTTATTGTTTGACAAGGAGTGAATCGTTCCAATAATTACATTTTTATTATTAATAATATAATAATAAAATAATATTATGGATGTTTTTTATATAATCAGTGTTGTATTTTAAGTGTATGGACGTGTAAGTGTATGTGCCTTATTAAAATTAACTATTATTTATTTACCTATAAATATTAACAAATTTGTACGAACTTTAAATTCCATGTATTTATTTATACGTTTTAAACTACTGTCGTGTAGTCTATAAGCACACATTGACATTTTTTTTGTTTTTAACCATAAACATTCTCTGGCATTATCTATCATAAATAAACTATAAAAGATAGGGGTATTGTAAAGACACACGGCAGAGGTGAAACTTTTGTATTACAGGGAAACGCTTTAATTATAAATAAATGTCCAACGTCGTGTAATAAACTCAACTCATTATTTACCCCCACCATTTTTTGCCATACAAAAAGGTTGCGGATCAAAATTCCAAATCCACTTTAAAAATAATTCAAATTGATATTATTCCCTAAAAGAAGAATACTGAGGATCAGCCAACATGTACATAACCATAAGTCAAAATTTTTCAGAATTACTCTGAACACAATGTATTAAAACATTGTGGATACACCCCGCCGCCAAGGCATTCCCGTACCTTAAGCAGATTGACATTAGAAAAACATGCTAACAATATAGAAGCTAAGCAATAGTCAATTTACTTGTTAATTAGTACGATCAGATAACCTTCCATTGTTATCTTTATTCCAAAATAAAAAGGAGACTAATTAGATAAAGTTGACAAACATTACATAATAGAAATCCATACTCGAAGTAATGATTCATGCAGTCAAGTCAGTAAACTTTAGAACAAAGAACGGTAAGTGCGAGTATTATCAAGTATAACAAGCAACACGGTTAACAGAACATTATTGACATGACCGCCATAAAGCCTTTAACCATTATGGAGTTATACAAAGAAGTTTTTATTAAAATTCGTTCGCTCACACATTTTATCTATCCATAAGGGTTTGGTAGAATTAATAAGCTAACAGCGGTTCTAAAATAAATTAGACAAAAAAAAAATCAAATCAATCAAATCTGTTGACAAACAGAGGAGAAAAAGGTGCTGAACTATTTGATCTTTGCCTATGTAAACGCTCGATCTTATCGGAAAAGAAAGTATTATATTTAGGATCTTGTATTTCATGGCATAATTTTATTAAACGCTATATTGGACTGTTATATTCTTTAAATTATTGTATTATTGACTAATTACCCTTTTGGTAGTAACTACCAATGAAACTCAGCTTTTACGTGACTCTATAGCCGAAGATCACGGGATTTAAAAAGACGACCGAGTTCATACTACAGCTATTAGAATAGAATGCAGTCTGCCTATCTACAAATTAATTCTTACAAATATTTAGTTACCCTACAGTGATTTTTCTCTACGCTCCCGTCCACAAACAATTTGATTCTTTCCATATCTATAGTAATTTTAACAAATAAAAAAGGATGAGGTAAGTTGTGTGTTTTGCCTTATTGCATGTTCGGGACTAAGCCTCTGAAAGGAATGATGTGAAATTTGGCATAAAAACAGCTTTTGACCTTTAGTTAGGCTACTTTACATTCTGTACTCACGCAAAAATATGCAGAGACATCGGTAAGAAAAAAAATTATTATCGCACAAGCTTTAAACTCCGTTACAGCATTTCTTTTATACTCAACAATCGCAGTACCTTTATCTTAAATAAACATTAGATTTCGAAGCATTCGTAAACAACTCGTTTCGTCATCTCTCATTATCGTTCGAATGATCTTTAGTATATTTTTAATGTTAGTGGATCAATAAAAGATAGATGGTCATTGAACCACTGTTGAATAATTACATACGTGTAAAATGGTTCTAAATTTGTTGACAAAGTTAAGTCGAGATAACGTTCTCGGTTATTATAAATATTGTGTGCAGTCTAGTACGACGATAAATGTATTTAAATGATAGCTTAGTCAATTTAGTTAATATTTCTTTTACACTTTGCATCGTTGTTCACCGATCATCAGATTGATTTTTAACCGACTTCAAGATAGAGATGGTTCTCAATTAGGTTGTATTTTTTTAAATGTTTGTTACCTCAGGACTTTGTCATTTACGAGAAACGGATTCGGAAATTTCTTCGCATTAGAAAGGGAACATTTTCGTTAGCATCGGACCTTGAATATCGAAGATACATTAAAGAACTCCGCAAAATCGAATAAGAAATGTATAATAATTTAGATATTGATAGGTTTACAATAATCCAAGATTAGGTAGAAGGAAAAAAAAATATTGTCACAGAAAAAGTGTACAAAAAAAGAACCTTAAACTTAATAAGTAAATCTTTGACAAAAGACCTGGCGTTAGCGTACCTACGGCCGCCTGTAAAAACGACGCTGGTTTTCAGTTAGGCCTCAAATGTTTCTCCGGGAAAACTAACTATGATCAAGAATGTACTGACTATTTTTTTTGATCAATTAATTTCTGGAAACATATTCTATGCTAATACATCAATGATTTCAATGCTACATTAAAAGGGCTGTCATTTACACAAGATGTGTATATCAATAAAATTACGGACAATTATTTGCATATCAAATATGGTCCACAATATTCTACACTTCATATATGAAACGATTTGACTATAATTTCACCTGAAGTTAGATATCGATAATGACTCGTCGATAATAAGATACATACGTTAAGACTAAAGGGTCTGTTCTTAAGTGCATACAACACCCCTATTATAGGTACCTGGCAAAACTTTTTCAACTTAAATATGTTAACCAGCCAAGCGTGCATTACAAACTGTTTTGTTTTAGCGAAATCTTAGACTTATTACAGCATCCGAACACGCTGTGTAATTTTAATAACGTTGTATCTATTCACCATCGGAGCTGTGAATTTGTGATGTAGTTTTATTTCTGAATGTTTTATCTATTAAACATACCGAATGACTTATAAAATACTGCTGAAACTGATATATGAATTAAAAGTTCGATTTATTTATTTTTAATTTTTTTTTACCTAGAAGTCACATCATTATTTGGTTATCATCTAAGGACTGTAAGCCCACTTCGTCAGTTAATATCAAGTGCGCTCGGTTATATCAATGCATAGCACAAAGTACTGGGTCTAAGGACGTGAAAAGTTGTACCCGGATTATTTATACACCGTAGGTGAGCATTACGGAAGTATTTTTTTCTTAAATTCAACCCTTAAGGAGGTGAAAAATGGGATGACTATTTTATTTTATGAAAATTCGCCATTCGGTTAGTCATTTACATATAAAGATATAAAACAAATATAAAATAAGTGTATAGAAAACGAACGTGAAGTCTCGGGAAATTGCTAGGCTAGTACAATATATAATAACGCAATGAAAACAGATTTGATTATTTTAAAGATTAGGTTTTCTATTAGTGTTGAAAGAGACACGTAACCTTACCATATATTGCAAATTAATCCTAAAGGCAATGTAAGAGGAATAACAAGAAAGACGTAAGTGCTAATTTTACCCAAACGAAACCGACGGCAGAAGCTATTCATTTGTATGTTAGATGTTACTGGAGAGAAGTTACTCTGAGTCTATTATTTGAAGACAAAATACGATGAAAAAAAAAACGTTTTCTCATACTAAAATGCGTACAAGGAAGCAGCCAGACTCGATTTATGATGGTCGTGATTTACGCGTCGCCATAAAGCCGCGTACACTATTGTCCCTTATCGTTTTTAATAGTTAAATACTGTAATAAAGCTTACATCACGAATGCTAACAGTTATTCTAAAAAAAAACATTGTAATATGATGTATTAGATCGTATACTTTTTGACATTTAATATTTTTCAAATGAAAAGCTCGTACATTGTTGCATTATTTTATTAGTACGTAACTGATGCTGTCAATGCTGATTCTGTACCGTTCAGTACGAGTTAAAATTTTATTACTTAGTTTAAAAAAAATATATTGAAGTTTTTCAAAGGCTTTATTATATTTCATTTACTCGTATACAGGTAGATCTATTTTTTACATTTAGACAAATCAAATAAATTGTTTATTCATTAAAATACTGATTACGGATGGTATTTGTATCCATATTCACCCTTTTCGAGCATTAATTTTGGTTCGCTTTTGCAAAATATATATTCTGCAAAGGAACACACAGCTTAGTTAAATTTTATTAACTACCTGTTCATAGTCATTTCCTAATTTAAATTGGTAGCACTACCGGTTGACGGTGAAGGAAAACATAGGGAGGAAACTTGCACTTGAGAAATGATCTAGTAGTACCACGGTATATGGGAAAATTATAGAACTGTGGGTTTCTCAGAGCTTGAAATCGCCAATACGTCGTGGGCTGGCGTGATGATTAAGGGCATACCTTCCTTCAGGAAGAGGCCTATGGCCCTGCAGTGGATCTCATGGTAAATATAAGTCTCTACAATTCCACTAACTACATATCAAATTACACACAGAAAGATGTTAATAAAAAACAACTGCCAGCTCCAGTTTCACGCGGGTTTAGATACAAATAATTAGATTAAAGCATCCCTTTGCAATACGCTCATGTAATGAAAGGAAATAACAACTGAACAAGTAAACGTTGTTCAATCAATCAATTCTGTTACTATTGTTGAAGATTTTCCTATTGTTTTCTGTGTCACTCACTTTTTTATATAGAGATTTTTGAATCCAAATTTTTCAATATTCCTTACGATTTTTGAACATAGACCTAAAAAAGAATAAGCCAAATAGATGCAGCCGTTTTGAAGTTTTTCGCTTAAAAACATTCAGCAATGGATTTTTATTTGTACAGACATACATAATTTTATTATATGTGTTAATATTAAATTACCACAAACATCTTGTTATAGTTTGCAACAAAAAGAAAATAGTTTTTGGGCTTTTCTTTTTTCATTTTACCACACTACTAATGGATTTGACAATGCAGCCTCAATAATATGTTTCTTTATTTTTATAGATTTCACCGTTAGACCACGATCTCACCTGATGTTAATTGACGATATTGACGATGTGGTCTCAATGTTAAACACGTTAAGCCTAAAACAGGACAAGTTCTCGAGCGTAGCTACTGAAACACACATAGGTGCTTCACGACAAATTTTCAACTTGAGAGTGGTAACTAGCCAAGTGGGCTTAGAAAAAGCGCAACACCATTCTACAGTTTTATAACAATGTTTTCCTTGTTCGCTCATTCTCAAGGCTCATTTTTTTTAAATTATTAACATGGGGAAATCCATCAGGAACACGGCACTCTCTCGGGGGAGAGAGTAGATAGTGTGAGACTCTTACTCGCTAAAACCCCACGGTGTACCGACCACCGCTTTGATTGGGGCGACACGGGATCGGGCATTGCTATCACTAACCAGACCTAACGAGACTCGAAGAAGCAATCTTCGAAGAATTCTAACTAAGTGCTCATCTAACCTTCTAACACTTAATACCTCAAGTACTTTGTATATAGGTAGTCCACCACACTTCAAATAAAAGACTCGTCATGTTGGCAATATTAGCCGTATCACATTTTAACATCGACTACCGTATATTCAGTAGTTAACGCGGGAAATCAATCTGTACCAGTCTGGACTGCTACCACCACGTGTTTTTTTTTACTTTAGAGGTTTAAGTGTTAGACCACAATCACATATGATGACAAATAACGACATGCTTCAAAGCTATAATACGGTAAACCTAAAGGGACTAGCTTTCAAGTGCGGCTGTCTAAATTTATTGAAAGGTGCCTAGCGAGAGATTTTCAAGTTTAGGGTGGTCGCTAATCAGACGGACTTAGAATAAGCCAATCATCCTGCTATGCTTTCATCACGAAAATTTTGGCTCATTCGCAAAGGTTCGAATCGGCGTTGATAGACGCTGTGTTCGAACACGCAACCGACGGAGCCATCATCGCTTCCAAACATGATGATACGATGGTGACTCTTTTTTGGGTGTGTGCATTTTGCGATCAGCGGTCGACAATCTTGCAGGTAAGCATGTATAGATTGTTATTTATTTATTGACCAGTGACAGAAGTTGAGAAGTAAAAAGTCAGCGTAGTACCTATACTATACTATACTATATATATCATGAGGAGAGATGTAAGTCATGTAACTAGAAAGGTTTTAAGTATGACCGAAAAGGTATGGGTAGAGTTTTTGAAGAATTATATATGTATAAAAATTGCGAACACTGACATGACATGTGACAGGGGAGAGTAGTACTGGAAAACATGTTTTTCTGACCCTACTTAGATGGGATAAGGGTAAGAAGATGATGAGGTAGTGATGATTTATTTTAGACCACGTGATTCTGATTATGTTTAATCAATCAAATATTATCATAATACATCAGATAACATATGGAATACCATCAATTACTTTCTTTTCATACCATTATGAGTACTTAAATTCGATAGCACCACTTGAGCAATGAAACTATAATGTTATAAGGTCGGTTAACATTAACTCACAAATTGATGGGCATATTTGAACTGTACATTATTTTTTAACTTCTATTCCTTTGTCGTGAGAGAGTGTTTGACGATTGGGATATGACTCATCTGCGCTGGCGCACGTTTTATACAGCGTGCTGTTTTCTGTTCACAAATTATTTGTAAATATCCTAGGGTTTGAATTAATGTTCTTAAAAATAATATAAAAACAAAATATGGAATTCATGTGCAAGATGTACAAATAAAGGTTCTTTGAGAAATTAGATATGAATATAGTGTTGCAACAAATTGGTAACGTTGGTGACAATCACTGTGTAATAATTAAATAATGTAATTTTTAGAAATAAATTACTAATATTTATAAGTAAATGCTCCTTTTGTCATGGTCGATAAGAGGACCTTTAATTTTTTTTTCAAAATCTGAATCTTAAACTGAAATATATACATATATATATATATAGACTTGGCTTGGAATATCTATACTAATATTATTTACCTAAAGATTTTGTAAATCTTTTTTTTTAACGGGTTAATCTCCAAAATATCAGACAGATTACAAACGTTGGTTTAGCATTTCATAGTCTATTTATAATGTAAATTTATACATTGTCTAATATCTTAATACGACTCTTAGTAATAGGGCAATTACCATATACATTGTAGCTCATAAAGCACGCTAACTGAAAATGAAGTATTAGTGCGGGCAGCCCGTGTGGTAGGAAAAATTAAATGCGAGTGATTCTGCGGGACACAGCTGCCTCTTACCTATAGTAATGTACTAACTGCGCCTGCAGTACACATTAGTTGCTAGACATCCTATTCTTATAATTTCATAACTTCCAACTGTCGAAATAATTAAAACTGATTTCATAATAAGATTCACATATTTTTATTGTAATTATTAAATACTTTATAATTTCAAACTAAATGAAAGAGGTAATTGAAAAAAATCAGTAGATACAGTAGAATCTCGATTATCCGAACATCGATTATGCGGATATCACTTTATCCGGACTTATTCTTCACGGCTCTAATTACCAACTTAGAAATAACGACTTAGAATTTGACGGTGCAACGAGACATGTCACGATGAGTTTTTTCCCGCCACTGATGTGTAGTTACTCCTGCTCATTTTATTTGATAGCTTTCAACTATGGTTGAACTGCGATAGTGAAGACATGAATTTTACAGTAACGATAAAGAAGATGAAGAAGACTACAACTGATGATGTATGTCAAGTACCATCTGACGCAGAAGCTTTTGAAGCTCTAGATGTCGCTTTTAAATGGTTTGAAAGACGGGACGAATCGGATACCATACAGTTATTACAACTGAAGCGCATCAGGGACTTGGCCGTAATGAAAAGATGTAATTTATTACGTCAAAGATTAATCACAAATTATTTCCAACCAAAATTTTAAATTAAATAGATTACTCGATTTTTGTTTGATATCGTATTGTCTAAATTACGTATATAAAACCCTTTTTATAATAAAAATTTAATAATTATTGATTTGACTTTGAAATCGATTACCCGGATTTTCGATTATACGGAATACCCCTGGTTTTATTTGATTCGGATGATCGGGATTCTATTGTACACATTTTAAACTGGGGTATATCTAATTACAAAATTCAAGGCAATGAGTGAATTTAAGAACATTTTCGTTGCTGGAAAAACTTGGCAACGTTGCTAAACAACGTAAGTTATTGTAACCTGATTGCAATTTCCCATTGTTAGTTCAATTCGGTTAATCTTTAACGTCTATTGTGCAGTGTCTAGACATGGTACTACGTCTGTGTCAACCTTTGGCATATTGTGTTTGTGGATAGGTCGTAAAGGGTCAGGTCGTTGATTGTCGCCAACATTTTAGAACTCTATTTAGGTGATATTTAAATTTATCTATTTTTTATATTTAACAAGCTACAGCGACTTTGTTGCGCCTTTATTAACTTTAAATATCATTGAAAACTGAATAATAATAAAGTATATCTTGTGTCATTCAGAGATAACGTAGATTTCTATCAGTGTCATAACTTTTAGAACTGGGTCAGTACGATCTTAGATAATACCTCCTAGAAACAAATAAATTTTACTTCTATTATTTACTAATTTGCCAATGAATGAGATAATTAATATATTTCTAAAAAATGAACTTTGGTAAAATAAAAATAGAATTGATTCACACTTTTTATAAATTACTTGAAATAATTCACGCTGTATATTATCTGATGCAAGAGATAAGGTGCGTACACACAGGCTTTTTTTCGAGCTCGGTGCCTACTCGTACCACCGTTCTACTTCTGCGCATGAGTCACCGGCCAGTGAGATCCGACGGGAAGCCGTAGAGACGCGCTTCGAATTTATAATTCTTTTTTTAGAATCATTAATAGATTTTTTATTATGTTTTCTATTATGTATTCGTCTATGGACGTTTGTAATGTTCACAAGTTAGTATTTTTTTATTAAAACGGGATGTTAATGGTGGATTGTAAAGTTATTTCACTGATTTGTAATTTTATTGTTTAATTATAATTTACATTTTAATTATGTTGAAAAATGTACTAAATCTAAAGTGATAGTAATGTTAATTATTTGGTTATAATAAGTCATTAATTTATAAAAGTTATTCAAAATGTATTTACAATACATATATTCTTTATTATAATCTCATCCACGGCCTATATTTTGTGTATCTTGAAGTGAGGAACATTATTTTGAAAAATACAGAAACACAGAAACTCCATTGCTTTTTCTAACTTTCCGCTCTGTTGACCAAACTCGAGACGATGTATTCAAACAATTTTTTTTTTATCTATTTGACGCCGAAAATATTTAACTCCTAAACGTTTCAAATTATAATTAGGACCTTTTGAATTGGTGATAACAACCAATTTAGATTTACTGTCAAGGAAATTAGCTTTTTTATGGTTTTCTTCGTGGTCGACATTTTTTCGACTACCAAACCCGAATTGGTCGATAAAATTGGTTGCAGAGACTTTCATATTGGACTGAACGACCAATATTAATCTTAAACTGTCGCTTATTGTAACTAGATGATTACTTTATGGTGTCGCTATGGTTTTGTTACTTATGAGACAAATGTATAGGATTTCTCTCGGTATGTGTGTGACTCTGACTATGATGAATTGAATTTTGTCATAGTTTTCATTGTAAAATGACGAAATATGACACGATTGATTGAACTTTGCTGTAGGTCGCGGCTTATTTAGTTTATTTAATTGTATATTTTATTAATCTGAGAAATAACTAGAAGACATTATGTGAATACTTCTTAATTTTACTCATTGACAAGTTGTACCCGAGTCTTTGCAAGTGTCTTGTTATTTAAGGCAACGCTTCAAGTCGAAGTTCAGCTACTTTGACTCTCTTCAACTTGTTACCATGGGGCTGAGTGTCATAAGTGCTCGCCTTAAAACTCAATGGATTTTGTTATTATTACATTATTATCATCATTTCATCATATATCCATTACATTAAATACATTGTTGAATTATTAAAACAAATGAATTTTGTGTAAGCATTCTCTGTGTTTCAGTATATGTGATGGGCTGATTAGCGTACAACTCGAAGCAAAGACTGACATGAAGAGTTGGTACTATCATGAAGTTTACCTACGATGAATGAATTTAAATTAAAAAAAATGTGCAGGATGAGAATGATTATAAATAAATAAATATATAATATATGTACATACATATTTTTTAAATAAAATAAATAATTTAGCATTGAATGTTGAAAACGGAGTTTTAAGGTTCTATGAAACTTCATAATTATTAAATACACTCTAGCTCTACCTAGTGTTGAGTTCTAACAAAACATAGCAATATTTTATGACGGTGGCCTATTTAATAGCGTGTTCGGATACTACATTGATCGAATATCATTATGAAACCATAGCGTGGTGGGTAGGACCTATCCTAAGTCCGCATGGTTGGATACAAGTTGATGGGTAGGACTTCTTCTAAGTCCGCCTATTTGGGTACTACCTCTCAAGTTGAAAACCTGTTACCAAGTATCTGTTGGTGTGTAGTCAAAACACAACCAGGACCAGGAGCTTGTCCTCCTTTAGATTTAGCATATTAACGAACTTAGATCACATCATCATTTAACATCAGATGAGATTGTAGTCAAACGCTAACCGACAAGGTATATAGAAAAAAACACCCGGCCAGCGTGTTCCGTCCTTCCTATGATATGGTATTCTTCAAATGTACGTAAAGAAACATTTACGTAAGCCGGCATGATAGCGGCGACTGGAGGATACAATTAGGCATAGTGATGTATGTCACTTTGTCGTGCTAAAATAAATAATAGTTACAATAATGTTTATCGATCTCATATACACCAATATTCATTGTTATGTATATGTAAGTTTGTCAACGTTATATTATTGAATCTTCGATAACAACACTGATACGATACAATATAATAATTAAGCGATATCTTTGTCTAATTGCTTAATCCAAAACTCGAAACTGGTGACCGCAAACCTAACCGTATAAGTCTAAAGCGAGCCCCATTAGACCAAAGTGGAACTGTAAATTTAATCAGCAGAGTGAAACTTCCCAGAGCCACGTGAACTGTAGTATCGTTGATTAGTTCTGGAAAGTTCCACAGTACTGGTTATCGAGTTTCCTATCTATAGATTCTATTTCGTTATATCTTAATATTGGCGGAGAATGACCTTCTTGTACTAACTATAGAATAATGTATAAGAAATTGCCTTTAAGACACTGTCTGACTAATACATGTGGATAAATGTAATAAGCCCTTCTGTAAACGATGAAATGTTGCGAGAGATATGACGCGTCAAGTCTTCGACAATAATTTAGATCGTCAAAAATCTCTTATTGTATCTTTAATAATGCAGCCTTCTTTCAGTTCTTCCTTATAAAAGCGTGTTTCAAATTTTGAATTACTAAAAGTAAAGTTATACACACGTCACAAAATTTTAGAAACATATTTCCCATTTATTTTCTTAATGTGCTTATAACAGAATAGCCACTAAACCATTTTACGTAATTATGTCTACATTTCTAAATCATAAATGCCTTTATTGGCCAGGTTTTAGTATCAATGTTTTATTACATTAGGCAATAATAATATACGGAAGGATTTATGAAATTAAAAGTAAATTGACCAGATACGAAATACCTTACAGTACATGTTGTTTCTATGTTTTATCTCTCTTTCTCTCTCTTGAGATCCTGTCTCCAAAATATCGAGCCAGAGGACAGCCAAAATGCTTTTCCATGTCGTTCTGTCGATGACTTCACGCTTCACCTCATTCCAAGTAAACCCAATCTTAGTACATTCTGCGAGCAAAAATCTTTATCTAAGCTATTAAATGTTAAAAGAAAAGAAGTAAAAGAAATCTAATTTTGGTATTGAAATAACAATGTCCCCTTTTTTTGTGACAAATTATAAATTAAAACAATATCACACCTACAACCATAACCAAAACAAATGTTTGATCAAACGTTTGCCTTTACACTCATATTAATCATATATTTTGTGATAAGTTATACGCGCGCTCAAGTACTACGATACTTTATTGAAATACCTCACTCATAGTATCAAAGTGATGCGAATTTAATATAAAACACTTTAAATTAAAAAGGGTCAAACAGGTTGTGTCGCAAATTAAATATTTCACACAATTATCTCGTAAACGCAGAACAGAAAATAATTCGAAAACTCGTTTGCAAGTAATTTCGTGGTAACGCTTCAAAGGATATTTAATTTTGTATGATTTCCAACAAAGCGTTCCATGTAAATCTTTATTATTTCATTTATTTTACATTACTAGTACATTGGTTAACGAATACCATAGCGTTGATATTTTATTTATGACGTTTAAACTGTTTTACTATCTATTAACATGGATGTTCCGATGATCTAAATGATTTTAATGGAAAATATTTTTATCCTTTACATTTTACTATAACTCGCCATCAGGTGGCGTTAGGCTGTATATTATTATTAAGTTTTACATTGTAATTTAACGTGAGCGAAGTTACATGCATTAACTGAGGCTCAAGATTTTCATTACTCTAATGTAACTGGGCTTATGTACTCTATTGCAAGTGATCATGAATGCTGTCTCATTTCTTAAGATAGTTCGAAAAGATTCGTTGCCAGATCTTTGCATACGTTTGAGTAAATCGGGTAATAAAAAATGATGCGCTGTAGGTGCTTGCTAATAGGTAGGTAGGTATTTGCTAATCAGCCAACCTACCTCAGTCAACTTTTACTCAATCTAGCTTATTATTTTAGATAGTGAAAATAACAGTTAGTTAAATTGTTTGCCGAATAATTGACATCGCTTTGAAATACGTCGATAATTATTTTTATTTATTCATGCAAAAACCATTATATTATAAAAAAATAAACCACCAACAAGCACACTCTCGGTGTTGAAAAAATGTGCAACATTGTCTCTTATTAAATTATTTCGCCAGACTCTTTCAATGCAGCAGTACCGTGTTCCGATTCCAAGGATGTCATCATCAGCCTGTATAGCTGCAGAGCCATAAGCCTCTTCCCAAAGGAAGGTACGGGTAAAATCACCGTGCCAGCCCACGGCATATTGGCCATTTCAAAGTACGAGAAATCCACAGTTCTATATTTTCCCACATACGACGGCACTTCAAGAACATTTCTCAAATTCAAGTTTCCTTACGATGTTTTCTTTCACTATCAACCGATATTATTATGAATTGAAATGAGTAAATCTACGCCAATTCAGAAAATAATCATTGAGTTCGAACCTGCTGACATCAGATTGATATTCCACCGATCAAACCACTCGACCACCACGACTTGGACCAAGGATATAATTGGTCACATATACTGGACCAGGAGACATTCCAACCTTGTCGTGACTGGCTTTAGAGCTGCGCTGTTATTGAAGTCAGGTATAATCATAATCTGCATTGATAACTTAATTTTTTTTTTATAATTATAATGTAATGTGGAATGCATGCTTACTTATTTGATTCATAACATTAAAAGAAAGTAATTTAGTTATATATTTTTTCTTTTAAATAGTATTACATCTATTGCTATCTACTTATAACATACGATCGTGATGCTTACCAATTTTACCAATCACCCCTCTCTGTAAATGCTTGGTATCACTTTCAGTTCAAACATATCATATATATTTTTTTTATAGATTTGACGTGAATTTAGAACTTTCCCAAAAAAAACTTCATAGCACCCAAAATAAGGACCATCCCAGTATTCTTATGATGATTGAGGTTATACTCTAATTAAACGATTTGATCGATGCACGAATGAACTACTTGGGCTACTCTAAAAGGTAGGTACTAAAAAGAAAATGAGACATAAGGCTTGATGCGAAGATGATAGTAAAAAAATTATAGCGAAGTAATGGTTGTTGGAAGCCATAGAAACCACTGATGCAGCCTGGAGATCGCTTTCTTCCTAACGTGACAGGTTCTTGCATGAATTTTATTTTGCAAGAGATTACTAAGCTTATTACATTTAATTATATGTAGTCTAAAATATTGTTTTAACTTTGTATTTCTTTAACCTTAAAGCATACTGTGATACACAATTTTTTTTTTTTTTTTAAATAATGACTTGATATATTAATTAAGTATAGTTCTGTTATCGAGAAGAGACATACTCATTAAAATTGATAATAGTTACCAAAAAAGGAGAGAAATGAAAAAAAACGAAATGAAAATACTCTTTTAGTTAAATACTCGGAAAAATAAATTGAATATAAATGACACCCACAATTAATTCCAATGACACCTCATCACTTACTATTTTGTCTAGCAAAATTTTAAAACGCTGACAAACTTACCGAAGATCAAGTTCATACTATGAATCATTGTTTTTATTTTTCTCTTCACTCGGTAACTGTTGCAGCATCCACTTGGCAATAAGTTTTGTAAGTATGCCAAACCTGCGATGAGTCATGACAGGCGTGTGTTGACCCCTTATCCTAATTATAATTCTAGATTAATATCTCAAGAACTAGGGTGATAAGGTCAAGTTGTGATACAATATTACGATCCAATGCTTAAAATCTTTTGCTAGACGTACTGTAATAATTCTCAAGGCAATCAAGCCGAAGAGCAAGAAATTGGCTAGAAGTTATAGTGACTTCGTTCAGTTTAAATAGTTCTGTCGTTGCAATGGTTTGAACTGGAGTAATTATGAATTGTCTTTTGTTTTTATTGAAATTTTCTCATTACTACTTAAAATGAATTAGCCTCTATCAGTCGGTAAAATCGCTTTAGCTGTATCAGATCTCATAAGTATAGAACATATTCTAATCTAATTTATATGTACAAATGTATGTTTATTTATAAATCATTTTGCGACTCATGGATCATGAGACATTATTAGAATACTATCATGGGACTCGTTAAGAGAAAAGAAGCTGATTCGATTCAAAACGCAGCCATCTGTCTGTCTCCCTACGTTTTGTACATTCCAATTTTTGACGTTTTTACAATATTCAGTTTTATTTACGATTCGCTATTTTATAGCTTCTTCAGTCTTTTGAAGCGGTAATCAATCTTGTACTAAATCAGATGCAATCTACTGCCTCGATTGAATTAAAATGGTTTCTATATCTCTCAGCAACTATTTTTTCGCTGTAAGTGTTTTACTGTAATTCTCCCATCGAGCCTTAGTTCTCACTTTCATTTCAGTTTCTTTTGGAGTAGTCCATGCAGTTAGTTAGTTTGTTCATAATAGTCAAAATATCATTTTATATACTCTTCACTAACCTTTATAATTTTTAAAACAAATTGGTACACAAGTTATAATATTACAATTTTAAGTAATTTGTTAAATTACTTTAGAAATACAATATGGCATTATTTCACACTGATATTAAGGCAATTTTATTATATAATGTATAATTCTTTTTATTTTATTATCTTATTGAAGCACTAAAATCATATAAAGTTTCAATTATAAATATTACAGCATCTATTACATACATAATTTAAAATCAATAAAACGCTATGAGTCATTGTGTCTCAGGTCACAGCCCGAAACTACACTACCTCACTGATTAAATATGACGTGTTTGTTTCATCATCTGGTTATGTCGACTCGAGGGGCGTGGTCGTCGTAGCATTCGTTTGCTATGGTTTACTCTGCGTCATCGAAATGTATTTGTTTTCACGTAAATCAAATATACTTAACATAGTTTAGACGCTGAGAATTCAATTATTAACTTCAGAATCTACAATCTGTTTGGAAGTTAGATCTCTCGTTGACAATAGCAGGTAATTTTGTTTCCTATTTACATATTTCACAAGATCAAGGAGGTAGCAGAAATCGCCGATATTGCTTTTAAAATGACATTCAGATTTTTGTAGGTGGTAGAGCTACGCTGAAGCTATCACTGGTTTCAGCATGAATGGGTCGGCTCGCCCGGGGTAGTACCACCCTCTCACAGAAAACCGACGTGAAATAACAGTGCTTGCACTGTTGCGTTTCGTTCGGTCAGTGAGAGCGCCGGAGGCCCACATATATTAAAAGGCCGGCAACGCACTTGCGACTCCCCTGGTGTTGCTAGTGTCTATGGACGGTGGGGATCACTTACCATCAGGTGACCCATCTGTTCGTTTGCCCCCTATAATATAAAAAAAAAAAAAAAAAAAAAATCTACCAAAAATCACCTAGCTTTATGGAAACAACGGTGAAAATGACACCATGTGTAACGCCATAATCATCCTGCAAGTATGTCTATAGACAAGAGTGTACATTTAAGTTCACTTTATGGATGGTATTTAATCTGGGTTTGATATTTTATCCGATATTGCTATTGCTGTAATGGCTTTCCTCTTATGCAGTACGTAATTAGCGAGTAGGTTCATTAATCAACGTAATTATATTTGTTAATTCTAGTACTTTTATAACGTGTATAATTACATTATTGAATTGTGATCCATATACATAGGCAAGATACTTCTAGACAACTGTTATTCACTTAATAATATGTGCTATAAACCTTCGAATAATATGGCAAATGAATAATGTTATTTTGTAACATTTTTGGAAACTGAAACATCATTGTCTGAATGTCTTATTAAATTCAAATAACGGTACACAACTCATCATCTTACCATAAGTAGGATTGCTGTAGCATATTTCTCTTCTATTCTTCTTTATTCGATGGCATCTCAGTATTAACATCTTTTATACACAAACCATTCTTCACAGAATCCATCCAAATATTCTTCGATCTTTCTCTACTCCCATATCCGTCCACTGCTATTCTATACTGTAAATAACTATTTTTGTATTAATTTCACTCATTCTTTGTCAATACCATTTAATTTTAAATAGTTTCTACTAGAACAGATACAAATAAAGTGATACAGTGAAAAAAGCTACAGCCTCGATTTTTGAATTTTAAAATTTCTCACATTAATTGTATCCATATTTCTTCTGAATTGACGTTAGTCTAAAGATATCTTAATCATATTAATATTTTAAACAAAGAAGGTTGTGAGAACCAATTATTTTTTCTTAAACTTTCAAGCAAAAGCCGCTAAGCAGATTTTTACGAAACTTTCAATAACATAACTCATACATCAGAATAACACATATGCGTTAATTTACAAAGGTATTGTTGAAATTGGCCAAATTGTAACGGTAAATATCAAGTAAGTTGGAAAAAATCCCGCCATCTAAGGTCCATTTCGGCGTGCGCTTGGATAAAGCGTAGGAGGTATATGAAGATAATGTATCTTGTCATCATAAAGAAACAAAGGTAGATAAAGCCACGGGCAGCCTATAGTACATTTATAATTATCACATGAATGTAAGAAAACAAATCTCATTCTCATAGCATGAAGGCTTTCACGCTCAAGGAATGTTGCTGCGATAAAATTTGAAGGCGCTTTGTTACATATTTATTTAAACCAGACTCAACTACTTTCCTTACCATAGGTGATCAGCCTCATCATATGGATACATATCAATTGCCTTACAATACGGGACAGGTACTACAAATGCAATTTCAAATTTTAATAACCTGAAATTAAAACCTAATAAAATTTCATACTTAACAAATATTGTATCAATCCTACAGTAGTATAACAACTGTTGTTCCGTGTTTTTGGAAGCGATAATGTCTGAGAGAGTGCTTGTCGGAAATTGTTTATAATTCTTCATAATAAAACATAAAAAGACGGTAACTATCAAAACATCAGCAATCCATCGCTGGTCGTCGTTGGCATACCAGCCTGAATTTTTTTCTGACAAGTGGCGATAAAGGAAACGAGAGTCATTCTAACAACTTTAGAACCATGTGAGAAATAGACGCAGCTTAGTCAAGTTCAAATTTGGATCATACGATGACTTTGAGCTTTTCGAGAAAGAACAGATCGTCATGAAACAATAGTATCTTTGTATTATTACATTACTATGCTCAAGTTAAAAATCTATTGCCTAGTAACTATAGCCTCCTATAGGTACATTCCTTCAGCTATTTAATACTACTTAGGATTATAGTCGCTTAACAGATGAGATTGTGATTAAACGAAAGTCTTATACAGAATAATAAAATTGCTATCAAACTCTATCCTACGGTCACGAAACTAGTTAGACTAAATTAAAAAGTATATACAAATAGCCTTTAAAAGTCATCAGTAAGAGTTTCGAATTAGTTATGAGCTATAAAGTTAGCTTGAAATAAACGCCAGCCTTCGGTTTGGAAAAAAATATGTTCCCTAAAGAAAAGGACTCCCACCACTAACATAACTTTACATAACCTTGAAAATTATTAAAATAAGCAATCAGACCAGTAATCATCGTGTAACATAAATATAGAAATAAAGCATTTAATGTCAGTGACACCAGAATTTATATGAAAAAGACCTTGCCTAGATAAATGCGCATAATGCGTTATTGTTTGTGCCAATTTGAATACATTAGCTTAATAGTTGTGTTCGCGAGTTAAATTAGCCTGTGCTGGTGTTTTAATGTTTACTAGTTTTATGTAATGACTTGTATCGAGTTGTGTTGTAAGGGAATCACTGTTATTTTGAATTGCGTACTTATCTACAGAACATTTAATATCTTCATTGTTACATAAATTACGTTTTTTATTTATACATTATACGTTTGGCCACAATTTCATCAGATATTAAACAACGATGTAGTCTAAGATGGTGAATACGCCAAAACCTAGATAAAACTCGCTTTCAACTTTATGGCACGATGACACGGCTTTTATTAACTACTTCGGGGTAGTTACCACCGTCAAGTTGGTAATATGTCGCCAAGCACCTGTTGGTGTGTTCCGGTAGCTGCACTTGAGAGCCAGTCCCCTCTAGACTTAGCATCTTTATCATCTTAGACCACATTATTATTTAACATCACACAAAATTGTGTTCAAACGTTTAACTCAGCAACGAATATACCAAAAATATCTCTCAATTTTTGTACATGTTTTAAAGATTTTTGCCCGTAATTACTTACAACTCTGAGAGAGTATATAATTGTTACTTTATTTATATGGTTATATAAAATAGCGTTTTAGAAGCTTTGCTCCTATAAATGACTATGTTACTGTTGATTATTTTCCAAATTAATGCTGTAATATACAATGTGATTAAATGTGACAAAACTAGATTTAAGAAAAAACTGATCTGTTTTTCAAATTATCGAAGACTATATAATTCAAACGTTATTTTTATAAGCACTATGTTTTCAACAATGTTCGTTTTCTGGCCGTGAAAATTGGCGTAAGCTATATGGACCTTATATTTTTTATCTTTTTGCACAAAAATACTGTTAATATAGTAAATGCCGCAGACGGAGTCGTGGGTATCACAGCTAGTATGGAAATATGTATATTGGCTATTCTACAAAAATGATCACCCATATATACAAATTAAAAAACTACACGTCTAAAGTATACCAATAAGACACCTGATAACTTGAATGGTAAAATTAAGTGCAATAAACACACTCGCTCAATTTATACTATCAGTGGAAAAGTCCTCCATTTTATCATCATTCCAAACACTTTTAACATGATCAGAGTCATTTGAAAACTATAAAAAACCTCATGTATTCTAATTACAGGTTTTATTTTCATTCGCCAAGCATGACAAACAGATTGCAAATGTCAGAATCTCACTAACCATTTCAAAGATAACCATAAGCATTTTACTGTTTTAAAATGTCTAAATTTTACTTATTGCAATAATAATAAAATTGATATTCGATTCGAAGTAGTTTATGGAAGGGCAAACTTAAATTTGTCGTCTGATGCGAGTATATGGGCCAAGGGAATTGAAACTGTTAATCGCACATTAAAGAAATGATAATCGCTTCGCAGAATTTATGCACGTGTTTTGTTTTTCCTTTATATTTATTTAGAACTGATGTTTACAGATAACAAAGTTGTCCCGATTAACGATATTTTCAAAAGCGTGGTAAGTAATATTTAAAGTAAGGAAGTTAATACTGGATTTTCTTTACCATCTAACGCAATAAATGTAATAAACTAAATAGTATTGTTAAACTCATTTTAACATTAAAAAGCTTACATTATTATATAATGTATACTAGCATGCCCCGCGGAGGTTGTCCTGCCCTGATAAGAAAAACATATACTTATGTGCTTGAAATACTCAAGGTAACTAATTCATTTAATTTGATAAGGATTAATACTGTATCCGTCTAAGTAGTCTTCCAATTACCTCATTATATATGACCATTTTTTTAAAAGATAGGTGGGTATAGTAAGCTATCCTTAAAAGATAGGTATAAGCCATTGCGGATATTTTTGTAAATCTATAAAAGACGAATATCTTACCATGCATTATTTTGTTATATCTCAAAAGAATTAGGCAGGGTTTTCGATGAAAACTGCCGTGCGGCTCGACTTTTTCCAACACTTCCAATAATTATCGCTATATTTCAACCAATTTACACAAAACCTTGACAAATTATATACATAAACCCTCCTTATCTATTACTCTAGCTATTGGTGAAGACCACATTATAATCAGTTCAGCAGTTTTTGAGTTTATCGGGAACAAACAGACGGACAGACGCGGCGGACGACTTTATTTTATAATATGTAGTGATTGTATACTATTGTTTATAAAACAAAAACGTTCCCATTCATACTATCTAATAAACATAAGGACCCAAATCTTGCAAATAACTTTTTTTATTACGTACGACAAAACAGTACCCTCGATTTAAGATATCTTCAATTAAGTATAAAGTTATTAAAGTTTTCTATAACTACGATTCCTTAATAAGTACTACGTGTTCAGCAAAGTTTGTTTTTTGCTGTAGAGGAATGAGGTAAATGGTGTGGTGCGCATACGTAGAAGAGAGAAATTAAAAGGATAACATTGTTTACAAAGAAATTTTGTATTTTCAATTGTTTATTGTTTTTTTCAATTCTGCTAAGATAATAAATAACGCAGATGAAGTCGCGGGCGGCTGCTAAGTATATCCTCCGAAGATAACATCATGATAAATATTTAATTGTTTTTTCTATAAAAATGTACATTGTATACATTTGTGTTTACTTCAAAAAACTAAAAAAAAAATATTGTTCTAATTTTTCCACAAGTAAGTCTGCAAGATTCTTATCCGTCCATGTATGTAAAGATTTGAGTGTTCGCAAAATATTTTATGATGCAATTATAAAATAAAAGAGGACAGGTCTCATCGAAAGTTTAATTGTTCGTCAAATTTGACCCTTTCATGCCCGGTTTCTGAAGCATTTTTAACTGTAGTTTATCTGTTCAATAGCGCTATCGGTTCGATAACTTGTCAAATTGGGTTTCTGAACACACAATTATACGAGAAATGTCAGTTAACCTCGGTTCAATTTAACTGGCCAAGATTGGGCGTTTATCTATTCGATAAGTTGAATTTGACGTTTCATCTGCCAAAACTGACCTGAAACCCTTTTTTCTTTGTGTAGGTATACTAATTTTAGCACAAATGTTGTTTAAATTATTGTTTATTATGTTCCAAAATATGAATAAGGATCCGAAAAGTCGTCGTAATCCAGTATAAAAATACTGTAGATAATTTCTAATCTCTGTACTTCAAAATCATTTTATGTTTATTTTTTGTCGACACAAATTCTTTAGCAACTATATAATATTTTAATATTGTTTTCGTGCTTTATTATCGTACATATATTTTTTTATCTATTTACAAAATACATACAAATAATGATTTCAACAAGATTGCTGAGTATAAAATCTAACTGAATCAACAAAAAATATACTACTATGCATGATAATAATACCATTCAGGCAATAACAAAACCAAAGTTTTTAAAATGTTCGTCATTTTGGGAATGAGGGGTCAATTTTCAGTCTTTCAGAAACAGCTATGTAACAAATCAGCATACAAACTTTATAACTAAAATTAAAATAAGGTCACGAATCTAAATTGACAAAAAGCTGTTACAATAGAACAACAATTAATGACGAATTGAAATGATAAAATCAATTTTATACACCATTTTGTAAAAAGAGTCATCTAGTGAACATCAAAGAAGTAGTTATTGGTTTGATAGTTATTTGACGTCTCGTTGTGTATTCAGAAACGCATTGACAGTTAAACGCCGCTTGTCTTATGGATAACTTTATTGAATCAATAGCTATTGATAGTTTAAATGACGGCTTCAGAAACCGGGCATCAGTGGTGGGTGGGAAGTGTGTAAGAGAAAGTTAACTAAGTGACTCATATCTGTTTTGCACTGATATTTAGATATGGAATATTCCGTATAAATGGCAACTTACAATGAGATATAAGGAACATAACCTATAAAAACTTTATAACTCAACGAACACTAATATTAACGATTTAAATAAAATTGATTGTCTAATGTATTTGAATTGATTTTAATTAATACTTTATTAAATGTATTAATGTTGCTTTTAGTTTTTTTAAGTGATACCAAAATACTATACTATATAAACAAAATTATAAGTAGAAAATAAATATTTTTTAGGAACACGTGCGACATCTTGGACATTTGTTAGTTATATACAATTTAATATTTAATGGTTTTCAACGCTATTATGATTCATATTCTTAGTAATAGCACCTTATATATCCCATACTATGCGCGTTACAAGCACATCACAACTTACTGTAATGTTAATTCTCTAGACCATCCGTGTAAGATCCGATCAGTAGAAAACATTTTATAGTACATAGACATTCGTAAATTAACACAATAAGCTAAAGATCAACCTCAAGTACCCACTGCAAAGATATCGTAAGTAACAGCGTCCATTAACTTTATCAGGGTTATATATCTGATAAGCAAAGAAAATAGGGATACAATTTTATTGTGTTGTCGAGTTATTTTACAAAATCGGTTATGTTCGTGGTAATTCACCTAGAAGTAACCACTTTTTAAGTGGTACCAGTAATTTTAACAATGTACGAAATAATATCTCACAATATCACACAATAAATCAGAAGAGTAATAATATACATTATCAGACATCTAAATAACAAAGTAATCAAGGCATTTTTTTGTTTCCTTTATATTATTTTATAATACACGATTTGATTTATATCTTAAAAAAACAATCCTTAGTTTAGTAAATTTATACGTCTAAACTTTAAAATCTCTAATAATAATCCTTACAACATGGCTTCTTGCATGGTTTGTAACTCCCTTCAGTACACAGATAGGAACGAATTTTTTTAGCCAACGGGCAGTCTAGGCGACCACAAGGCCCGTGAACATCCCGTTTGTTAACAAATTGGCCGTGCTGGTATTTCCCTTTGACAGTCTCTCCGTGTATAAATTGATGCTGGCTGCCTCTATAGTCCATTCGTTTAGGGCAGTTAGTACCTCCACAAGGACCTTTTGGGAAACCCATGGCTAAAATTGCAAGTTCGCTACTTGTAAATGGAGCAACAAAATCTTCATATACTTTAGGCTCTTCAGCAGGCCTTATCGGTTCTCTAGTTATGTCAGGAGCACCGAAAAAGTAAGCCACAGGTGGTACAGTGTCTATTGTTGTACCTTCCCAATGCCTAACAACCTCCACGTCTTTCAGTTTTAAATCATCTGATAGATATTTTCGGCCAGGTAACCTTTCCATTTCTGGTAAAGCAACGAAATAACTGATCACTCTATTTCCTAAACATGTAAGTCTGAGGTAAAATTCAATTTCTCCGGATGCTTTCAGATCTTCTTCGCATTGCAATGGTCTAGTTAATTCTACCGTGTTAGTTACCATTTCGTGTTTAGCCGTATCTCTGTATTCGGCCTGATCCATATTCACTGGATTTAAATCAGCAGCTTTTTGTAGACAGTCAAAAAATGATTCGTGCCATTCGACTACGCAAAAACCAATACAATTCAGTCCTTCATCTCTATTCCAGACTGTTATATAAATAGGTGTTTTTCGTAATACTTCTTCTAATTTAGAAGGCCTGGATAGAAACATGACAGAGTTTCCTACACCGAAATAAGGAGGCTGAGGTAAAGGTTCTGATGGAAGAACAATTTTTTTCGGTACACCTTTTTTGCGCTTTTTAGAAGGTTGTTTTGGTTTCTTTTTTCCTTTCTTCTTAGGTGGAGGAGCAAGCTCTGGAGCGATGAAGTTGTCATGCGCTACATAGAAGTCAAACACGGGTAAACAATTCATTTGCGTCGTACACGTTTGCAAAAATTTCATTTCTTCTTCGGATGGCATAGGCGGTTCCTTTCCCTTTTTACCTTTCTTACCCTTCTTGCCCTTTTTCGCACCACCGCCTTTTTTACCCTTTTTACCTTTTTTGGCGGCTTCAGCTGCTGCTAAGGCTTCTGCTTCTCGTTTTCTTTCTTCTGCCTCCATACGCAATTCATACTCATCCTTCTCTGGTGGTTCGATTTTTAGTATAATTTTTTTGATGAAAACCTCAATCATGAAGATTTGCTCCATAATTATTACTGAAAGAAAAGAAAGCATGAAAACTTCAAATAATGTTATATAGGATAAATAAATATACGGTTGTATCAGTTAGACCGGATATCTTCAAAGGCCAAAATGATACTGGATAAGCGTAACAGACAAATTGAGAGATATTTATGTATCTTGGATAATATAGAAACATTAGTTAGATACATTTGATTATTAAAAAATTTTACAAGGTGATGTATTTCTGTGTAAAATAATGTTTACCTTATTTTTTATCTTTCTGTTCGAGAAGGTAAAGTGTATCGTGTTAAGCCAATGTTTAGAGTAAACATATTTATTTAAGTCCTTTATTGAATAAAATTTACAACACTATCAATTTGTGTTCATAATTTTGAAGATCAAAAAGAATTGTAACAATTTATTAGCAAACCGAACTGATTTCATGACATTGATGTTATTGACAACTGGGAACATATTTTTTTTTAATAAATAGTTTAGATATTTATTGCTAAGGTTGCAAATGTTATTCGCTCATTATTAATATCTGTAGTTTAATCTGCACATAACTTAGTTTTTAATTTAGTCATAGAGATCTATCATAGAGACTGCTGATAACGAATATGACATTCAATTGTATATATGTGTGTTTATATGTTATGATCTAATTCAAAAACAGCTCGACCGATTTTATATTTTATATTTGTACCCATTACGTGCATGCAAATTAAAAATACAAAAATATAATTATCACGCTCGTAATACAAATATTTAACATTACTTACTTATTTTGGTAATTAAACAAAGAACATATATGTCTAGAGTGGTTTGTGCCCCACGAATGCCGTTAAAACACAAGGGGAAATTATATAAAACCATAATAAGACCAGTGGTGTTACATGAATCCGAGAGCTGGGCTACGAAAGAGACAGATGTACAAAGATGCGAATGTTAAGATGGATGCGTGGTGTAACTAGAATGGGTAAGATTAAGAATGAGTATGTCAGAGGAAGTTTAACAATAGCACCAGTGACAGAGAAGTTGAGAAGTAATAGGTTAGCATGGTACTGGCATATTATGAGAAGAGATGAAAGTCATATAACTAGAAAAGTTTTGAGTATGAAAGCGGACGGATAAAAGAAGACCGAAATGTATATAGATGGATAGTGTGAAAAATTATATGTGTACAAAAGGTGTGGATACTGAGATAATATCGGACACGGGAGAATGGAAAAGGAAAACATGTTGTGCCGACCCTGCTTAGGTGGGGTAAGAGTAAGAAGAAGAAGAAACAAAGAATATATATATATACATTAAATTGATTGCAGTTTATAAGTAACTATAAAATGTAAAAAACGAATTATCCGAAAAAAAAACTCAGTACAATAATGACACCAAACAAAATCACCTGGGACGGAGATAAAATAAAAACAGAAAGAACAAAAAGCTATGTAGTTGGAGTTCATCCAGCGAGGTCACGTTTACGCACGCGGCCAGCGTAGCGTTGTGGTGGGGCCGGCGCGCGGCGTCTGCGCAGGACAAGTTAGTTTATACATGAATAACCTGTTATCTGGAAATGACAAATTTATTTAACATTATTAATGCGCAATTTAAACATACAAACAACGGTGGTAGAGCTTTTGCTAAATCAGCCTGGCTAGCCGTCCCCCTCAAAATTGAAAATCTGTCATCATGTACCGTTCATCATCATGTTTAGCGTGCTTACTATCATAGACCACATGATCATTTAACATTAGATGAGATTATGATCAAACGCTAAAACCGATATATTATAAAAAATAAATTATTGTAACTTTGTTTGTAATAATTTCTTTAGTGGTAGTGTGCTCGGCCAGCGCGCCCATTGACATAAGTTCAATTTTTTGGAATGAACTGTAGCTTTCGATGAAGAAAAGATCGTGATAAAACCATAGGATGGTGCATTTAATATTTACTCGTCTTGTTAGCTACCAACTTGAAGTTGAAAATCTGTCAATTTTCTTCGTCATTTCCTTTAAAATTGTTAACACTTATATCTGGCGATAAAGAAAATATCTGAACCTGAGAAACGATCTTACAGTACCAACTACCATTGTACGTAGATAAAATATAGATAAATTTTTCATAGTTTGAAAGAAGATTTCCTCTGGAAAAGGAACCCAACAGTAGAACTGTTATAAACCGACGTTATTATTGTATAGACTTGTAACTATATTTACGATTCACTGTGATATTTACATAAAATTCAGTTTCATCTATTATTATTATTTCAATTTAGGTAATATTCTAGAATATTGCTTGTACTACAAACTACAGAAAACAGTGCGATATATTAAAATGTATAACTATAACATAAACTTTTATAGTGACAGTCGTTAGAACGTTCAAGCCTGATCCAGTTTAAATTAAGTCTATGTACGTGGGCACGAGCACACTATCCGTCTCGCTCGCACGTCGATATTTAAATTTAGAATCGCGTTAACGTCGTTTGATTCGCAACACACGTCTGCCTTGATGGGAGCTTTGCATTATTAAACTAAATCTAGCTTGATTTCTCCCAGTTGGAACTAATCAGTGCTCAGGGTCAAAATACCTACTTACTTCCACTTTTTTAATGAGCTGGTTTTGGGTTAATTCACCATTGAAATTAAATTAAGATTAAGTGAAGATTAACATTATTTTATGTAAAAATGTTCACTAAATTTGTTTAGAGTTGAAATATATTTATTTTTTTCTTTCTTCTAAATACTTTCGTCATTTGAGCTTCGGAACTATATTGATCCAGTTTCCTATTTTTTTATATTCATAGAAAGCCAAATTTTATATCTTAGGTAATCTCTGAGAGAGTATAATCCGATTCTGAAGTTTTTTTCAATGACAAAAACCAAGTTTTCTAAGAGTTTTTCATACTATCAATTTTCTTATAACTCGCCAACAAGTGGTGCTAGTCTTTATTTATTTTTTGTTTATTATCTTAAAAAATACATTTTATACACAGTGGAAAAATCGTTAAGGACAATTAAATAAAAATATACTTTGTCTACAAAATTTCTTTCTAAACAATGTTATCTATTTATTTCCTCTGTCCGGTGTATGCGCAGACACCTTACTGAACTCGTATCGCTTATAATAATTGTATTCTTTTGACATTTTAGTAACTTTGTATTAAATTACGGCATCGTCTAAACGTATTTTATATATGTCTAATGTTTAAGAACTAAACAAAGTAATTGAAATCTATCCAGTAGTGTTTGCGTAATGCGTCTATAACGACAGACCTCTACCATTTAATTTATATAGAAGATAAATTGTAAATTTACGTATCGAGTCATCGACGTTTGCCAGTTTTACATAAATTGAATTTTTTAATTATACATACGAAAAATATCTCCATTAAATATAATTTCACATTTATAGATCGAGATGAAACTGTCTGCAAATATATTTATTTGCCTCTCTTATTTAACCTAAAGAATTACATTAATATTGTAGTATATTATTATTACCACAATAATTGAATATATAAAATATAATATTACCTTTTCCTCGCGACTTCGGCTGCATGTTTTTCGATATTCAAAATTAAAAATAGTCCGTGTTTTTAATTATATGATAACAAGCTATCTCTATGCCAAATTTAATTATAATTGATTCTGAAATTAACCGTATAAATGTAACAATAAGGCATGGTTATTTTGTCATTTATAATATAATTGTGTAGTAGTATAAGATGTAGTATTAAAGAATATCTTATAAAAATGTTCTGGTAACGTTATAATTGAATCCAAAGAATGTGTTCCGCAATTCTCTATTTATAAACAACGGAAGATATAAGAATCAAGTACTACCATTTTCTCCTATGTTTATCAATTGACTATCTCTAGACTTTTCTTTGTTTAGTAGCTATTAACAGGCTTTAGTGTTAGTATTTAAAAAAATGGGAAATATTTTTAAAGCGAAACTTCTTATGATATAGTGGGGAAAAGATTTCTTTACGCGTTACGCGTTAAACGTAAGTGAGCTATGTATTTGTGTGTACTTGTATGTATGTATAAGTGTCTGTCTGGGTCTAACAGTATACAAAAATGAGTAAATGTGTAGTTAAATATTTATACTACGGGGCTTCGTATAGTACATAATTTATGAGCATTCTCATATATTACAATCCTTGCGTCTATAATGTACAATATTTCTACAATACTCGGTACAGTTTTCACTATGTAGAAAAATTATATATCAAAAATATATACAGTGTAATAGTAACACTTGAAGAAAACTTTATACCCTCTATTAGGGTCGAATTTATGCTACCAGTATGCATAAATACACAGGTACTTCATATTATAAACAAGAACGTATTTTTTTAATCTACAGAAGCTCCAATCTCTGAAAATGAAGGGATTAAAGAAATCACTCGTCGATTGTAAGTAATTACCTTAAAAAAAAAAAACGTCGTTCTAATAAAGGCTATAAAATTTTCCGTTTCGCTCGGCGCCAGCAATCGATATGCGGAGAGCGGGAGGGGGTCGTTAGCCTACAAAACCGGTAGCGAGCGCGCATCGTACAGCTGCGCTTGCGCACAGATAAAGGCATGTTTACTACGATATATTTAATGTGTAACATTTTATAAGAGATGTTACAATATAGAAGATATGCACTAGGCCTCGTTAAAACATAAACCACAGCTAGGCTAAAGCTATTTTTTAACTAAAAAAAAATATTATAATCGAAAATAAAGATTTTGCCGTTTAACCTTGCTAATTAAATTAAATTAATGAAGTTTACGTGAATTTTGAAATATTCATATGTGTATGTGGTATATACCGAGGCTCTAGCTTACTAATATTGCAAAGATAACCTATTCCGAATTGAATTTATCAAAATTCTAAAGAGTACTTGGTAAGGACTCACTATGCTATCAAAATATATTAATATAAATGAATTGCCAAATATACGTAAACGCATAAGCAAGTTCGGTATGAAAGAAAACATTTAAAAGTGAAAATTTTGCGTTAAAATATGTCCATATAAAAAAGCTAGTAGAAAAATATGCAAATGTATTATCCGAATTGACAGACTGACGTTCTATTCTTGCCGTTTTATTTAATTACATGGTTGTACTGCAAAAGTAAAGATTGGTCTTTTTTTCGTTCCTACATCCCTGCAAAGTCGGGATGGCCAGTTAGTTATTAAAACAACTCTTTTACTTAACATGAATCCAAAGACATAATATGGCACAAACTAAAGTAACGTAAATTGGTTTTGTTTAAAATTTTATAGAAACTGACGAAACAGTAGGGTGTCTACATCCAAACGCATCGCTACCCTTATCCATTCTTTTAATTAGCCGTGTTTCAGGATCTGCCAGATAATATCTGACATGACAGCTAATACTGTCAAAGATCTCACAATGGTAGCCGTTGGTTTTAAGTTATACTGTGTTCATCTTATTATAAAAAGCCATCAATGTTTATTAGATTGTCATATCAGGTTACAATCTCAACTTATGTTAAATGACGATTTGGTCTAGATAGTAACCACGCTAAACCTAGAGGAAGACTGGCTCTCGAGTGTAACTGCTGGAACAAGCCTATAGGTGTTTGACCGCAGATTTTAGAGTTGAAGCTAGTTGTCAACCAGACAAACTTAAGCTATAGTTTCACGATGTTAACTTTTCCCAAAAAGACAATTGACGCATTGTCGGAATACGCTAACCACAGCTATCATTTTTTCCGAACTAACTATCGTTATTGGCCTGATGGACCTTCACAGTTTCAACGGACTAACATAGCTATCATACTACCATGAAAACATAGAGAGAAATCGACTGTTAAATATGCTACTGACATTTTTGAATTTCAAGAATAGACTGAACATAATTAATAAAAAATGGGGAAATATCTGTACAATATTTTAAAAAGTTAATAACAATGGTAATATTCAAGCTGAAGGTGATTCAACCTGTAGTTTTACTTTACAACAAAGAACGTGCGTCATATCGCTTAATATGAATATATAATGCAAATTGTCTAGAATTTTCTTCATTTCGTGTGAAGGTAACGTGTTAAATATATAGAAAGATATGTAATAGTTTAATTTACACAAAGAAGCATGATGCATAATTTTATTATATATTCTATTGTATTTAATAATTACAATAAAATATCAAATTTCATATTTTTTCTTGTGTAATTTGATGAAACTGAATCAAATCCTTAGATTATTAAAAATTAAGAAAATTTTAACTTGCCTATTTGTGAGTATTATTTAACAAGATTATTTAAAATAAAACGTAAGTTTTTTAGATTATAATTAATCTGTAGTACCTATTATATATTTAATCGTTCATTGAAACAAATAATAATATAATACTATAAATATTAAAAAGATCTATGAATGCTAAAATGTAGCTAAAATCTTTATTGCAGATACTATCGACCAAATAGACAATTTTTAAATAACATGCGAAATGTTGAAGCAAGTCACTGTAATTAATTTAATTAAAAATTGCAATTAAAGTCAACACACAACAACAGACCATATGGTATCAACATTTCCAAAACCACCTACTATATATGTTGCGAATATTGTGAGTGAGGTGGTCGTATATCAGCTTTATCCGCAATATTAATTATTTTGCTCTATTTATACAACATAAGTTGTATAGTTCAAATGTTGTTGTGGCTCGCTGACTCGCCGCTCGTAGAGTCGTTTGCCGTAGGTATTACTGTGGTTTGTTATCGCTGCGTATCTCTTATCATTGTTTTTTTCGAACTAACTACTCGCCATCGGCGAAACCATACACCTAGTGTGACGATAACCCGATTGATGCGATTTCTAAGAACGGTCGGTCGCCAGTCGGAAGTGTTGATGACTTTATCGTCGGCATAACACACTGCCTTGATCCCCGGGGACCGAAGTAGGTCACTGGTGAACAGATTAAAGAGAGAGGGCGCGAGCATGGATCTCTGGGGTACACCTGAGCGTATCGGGTGGGGCTGGGACAACTCACCTTCCACTCTGCCGCGGAAAATCCTTTCAGCGAGAAAATCGCGGATTATGTATAATAGACTATAGGGAATGCGAGACTGAAAAAGTTTATATACGAGCCCGGCGTGCCAGACCTTATCAAAGGCCTTGCCGACTGTGTCTTACTGTAAAGGGAAACTTTTAGAGTTAGTAGAGAAAAGTCACCTATAAATACCTTTCTAAGTCAAAGCCCTTTGTAAATCCAAATTCGATGACGTTGAAATTCGAATTACCAAGTTTTCTATGGTATAAATAAAAACGATTTGATTGTCCGTCCGTGGTACGATATTACATTTTTGACGTGATAACGTCTTATAAATCTATGAACGCCAGCTGCACGCATTAAAAAGCATGACTCATTGTCACGTTACGTCTGAGCCGAGCGTGCAAGTGAGAGCGCGGAATAAGCAATAGAGAGGCGCGATCGGCCTAAACGTTCGGCTTGTGATGCATTGACGTACGTTATAATAATTAAATTAAATTCATATAAGTGTGCAATTTTTCATCAATGTTTTCTTATTACGTAATCACGTAAAATTATCGTCCATAAACGGACTTTACAGACAACCAATTTTTTTCTTGCGAACTTTAGTATGGACACGCCTTTAGCAATCATCTCACAGCAGAAGTAATATAACAGCGCGTACGTGCGTCTTACACTACACTAACAACTGAACCGTAATTATATTATACATACGTATGTACACATTATATATAGATACATAGTGTCAACTTAACGCTTTGTAATATTAAATGTAGTATTACAAGTTTTTATATAGAGTAATATATATTAATCTCGTAGTTAATTTACATTTCTATTAAATTGATTATATAGATGTATAATCTATTAGCATTGGTTATCATGCCGGCCTGCAAACCTATTAGTTGCTGGATATACCCGCTCATCTTAAGCGTATAGCGGTTGTTATATCTAATATATTTATGGTCTTTACGGCACAACCAAAAACAATGAGACTTATACCATGTTCTAATCACCTAGCAAATAGTATTGTTGCTATTCAGTACTATAAATGCTTAACATTAGATTTCGAAATTCAGGTTGGTTTGTATTTTGATACAAACTTGTAAATGACACACCACTGTGAAAAGTCCTTATCCAGTATTAACCGTGTCCATTAAATTACAAAGAATCACAAACAATAAATTGTCCTTAAAATTTCGATGTTATCATTTAAAAAAATATATATTCTTTCAATAAAGTTGATGTGTAATATTAAAAAAAAAAAACAACAGACTCCAATTACGTGAACAAAGTTTTAAAGTGAAATTGATGGATCCGGTACAACTAAGTTATAATAAAGTGCGTGAAGAAATAAACTTCCTCAAAATAATATCCACTAACAATTTTCTGAGCGATCGTCTATTTAAAAGTTTTAACATTTTGAAGTAGATTATGCCCACTTAATTGATATTAATAACATAAGAAGCTGTTTTATTAGTTGAAAGTACATAACTTTTAATATTTTAACTAATTTTGGACACTATATTGGTACAGAAGACATGATTTTAAGTGGTAGTAACTTCAAGAGGACCGCAGCCCTGAGGCCAGTAATTGTAACCTATCTTTTGATTGTAGTGCTTTTAATTCAGACGTTTCGAAAAACCCGAAATTCACGTTAGATTCGATGTATTGAATAAAAAAAAAAGAAATCATAACCGATTCCAACAAATCGCGCCGTTAACACACAGGTGGTTGTGTTATGACAGTAAGTTCGAGCGGCGACGGCGACCAGTGTTTGCGCTTCAATTAAAACTAGGAACAATAAACACGGACGGCTCATTTACATGGCGGCAGTTGGTTTTAAATTTAACGACTATCGTGTCCAAGTTACAGGCTATTATCGAATAGGAGCATTAAGGTTCCTCAAATAAACCAAATCTATTTTTTTATTACACTATCCATATATTTGACCACAATCTCATCTGATATTAAGTGACGATGTGGCCGAAGATAGTAAACACGCTGAATCTAGAGAGACTGGCTCTCAAGTGCAACTATCGAAATACGTCTATGTGTGCTCGACGATAGATTTACAATTTGGGGATGAAAGGTAATCAGATGGGTTTAAAAAAAGCCTACCACAATTCTATATTTTCCGCACGATGTTTTCTTTTACCGAAAGCTCCGGTTCATTGGGAATGATTCAAACCTACGTCAATACCTGTTATCAAGGCTACAGTAATCTAGGACTTTAATTATGTTTTTAAATGATATTTGCTGTTAGATATTAGTATATCATGTACATAGATATGGTAAATAAAATAGAATTTGTGAAAACTTCCCAAAGACAGCAATTTAGTACCTTTTTTTTTTTTTCTTTTTTTTTTTTTTTTTTTTTTTTTTTTTACGTGGGGAAAATCCGTAACGGATACCCACCCCGTCGGGCAGCGGGGGGTGGGTTATGTCCGAGTCCCACGGACTAAAAACCCCACGGTGCCTCTCACACCTATTTGGCCGGGGAGCAGGAACTGCCAATGGCATTACTTCTGCTCCCCGGCAGGTGTCGGCCCCTCATCAGGGGCCCCGTCTGCGGTCTGAGGGGTCAAGATGGTAGACCCCTCAGGAGGGGGCGGGTGTTAAACCCCCCCCGACGAACTGTGGGAGTCGCTCGGCACAAGCGCCTCCACCACGCGGGCCTGTGCAGTTTGACGCTGCTCAGGGTGACGGACGTGCCCGCCCGTCCCGTCGCCCACAGGCCCTTTTTACGGCGGCATGAGGTCGTCGCCGACCCGTCGCCGCCGTGTTCGTCGACCGCGGGAGGGGAGCCTGGTGGTCTGCTCCCTCTCCCTCTCCGCCGCCTCCTTCGCGAGCATGACTGCCTCGCAGTATGAGGCGACGGAGATCCACCCGGTCTCGCTCTCGACCATCTTGACGATGACGGTCGAGAGCGAGAGATCCGGGCCTATGGCCGCGACGAGCTCGCGGCGTGGCTCGTCTCAGGCGGGACACTCCTCCAGTGTGTGCTGCGCATTATCGGCTGCGCAGCCACAGTGGTGGCACCCTGGCGTTGGCTCCCGGCCAATGCGACACAGGTAACTCCCGAAGCAACCATGCCCCGAGAGCACCTGTGTCAGCCGGAAGCTCAGGGTGCCATGCCGCCTGGTGAGCCATTCGGCCATGACCGGCCGAACGGCTTCTATGGTAGCCACGCCCCAGCTCGGTCGCTCAAGTCGTCGTTCCCATTCTTCAATGACTAGGACCTGGTGGAGCTGGGACCGGAGCACCTCGATTTCCTGAGGTGCGAGTCTCCGGCCCTGCTCCAACGCCTCCACGCGTCGTTGGTACAGGGACGCGTGGGCTCTCGCTTCCAGGTCCCAGGGTGGGGATCCGGCTAGAAGGGAGGCCGCCTCAAAGGAGATCGTGCGGTATCCGCGGATGGCTCTGACGGCCATCACTCTCTGCGTTTTACGCAGCTGAGCGTTGCTGATGGCCGTCAGGCCATACGCCCATACGGGGGCCCCGTAAAGGGCCACCGACCGCACGACCCCGAGGTACAACTTCCGGCAGACGGAGTTGGGCCCCCCCAAGTTGGGAAGTAAACGGGCTAATGCGCCCGCTACTCCCATTAAACGGGGGGCCAGCTGCCGGAAGTGTTCCTTGAACGTCCATCGGCTGTCGAGGAGGAGGCCGAGATACCTCATACTCGACCCGACACCGATGGACTCGCCTCCCACGACGATCTGGGACCCTGCGGGTGGCGCATTCCGAGGCCCGTGGAAAAACAGGGCCTCGGTTTTACTGAGCGCCACCTCTAGTCCCAGACGCCGGATCCTACCGACGACTTGAGCGACTCCTGCAGTTGCCAGGATCGCGGCCGCGCGGTGCGTCTTCCCCCGGGATAACACCAAAGTGTCGTCAGCATAACAGACAATGCTGACGCCCCGGAGGAGCGCACCGCGTAACACCCAATTGTATCCGATGTTCCACAAGAGGGGGCCCAGGACAGACCCCTGCGGAACACCGGATACCACGTCTCGCCGACTTATCCTCCCTCCCTGACCCGGGAAGGTGACGTACCTCTCACAGAGGTACGCCCCGACTACACGGCGGAGGTAGCGAGGCACTCCATGATACCGGAGTGCCTCTTCAATACAGGCCCAGGGCAAGGTGTTAAAAGCGTTGACGATGTCAAGGGACACCGCCAAAATCACCTCGCCCCGGGCAAATGCTTCCTCCGCCTGGATCTTAACTGACATCACCGCATCAACGGTGGAGCGCCCCTGGCGGAAACCGAACTGGTTTTCCGCCAGGTCCGGCCCTACTCCTGTTAAGTGCCGGACGAGGCGGCCTGCGATTATTCGCTCGCAGAGCTTTGCCGCCTCGTCCAACAGCACTATGGGCCGGTAGGCGGACGGACTGTCCGCCGGGCGCCCCTCCTTCTTCAGCAGGACCAAACGGCCGGTTTTCCAGATGGTCGGAAACCGGCCCTGCTGAAGCGATGCGGTGACGATCCGCAGTAGTCGGGGCTCGAAGGCCTCGTAAGCCAGGACCCAGATACGGCCAGGTATGCCGTCGGGTCCTGGGGCGGTGTTTTTCGCCTGGAGGCGTTTCACCGCCGCCCTCGACTCTTCCCGGGTCACCTCGGGGACCACGTCGTCCTCACCGCAGCCAGCCGCGTTGGGCGTGGGCGGAGCCATCCTGGGAGGCGTATGCTCTGTCCTGGAAGGGAACAGAGCAGCCAGAATCTCGTGGAGGAGATCTGGCTCGAGACTCTGGGTTACCGGGGGGCCGCCCTGACGTAGTTTCCCGCGTACTACGCGGTACGGGCGCCCCCACGGATCCCGGCTGAGGGTCTCGAGCATCTCCTCCCGAGCAAGGGCCTTCCCCTGCTCGATAGCTCTACGGAGCGCCAATCTGGCTGCTCTGTACCCTTCGTAAAGCTCTGCCTCCCTTGCGGACGCGACCTGCGAGCGGCCCCGCCTGCGTCGCTGACGGGTGTACTGGCGACGGACCGCCGTGCACGCTACGCGCAACTGGGCGATTTCGGCGGTCCACCAGTACACCTGACGCTTGGCGGGGATCGGCCCCCTAATCCGGGGCATCGCCGCATCGCAGATTTTCGTCACGTCCGCTCGGAGTGACTCCGCCTCCAGGTCGACGTCGGCAGGCCTGTCCGGTAACTCTCCTGTCACCCAGGCCTGCACGACGACGGCCTCCTGAAGCGCCTCGATGTTTAGGCGCTTCAGTGCCCAACGCGGTCCTTCCGCCACGGGGGTCCTACGGGCTGGTCCGTCCGAGGTCTGGGTGAAGACGTCGAACCGTATGTAACGATGGTCCGACAACGTCTCCACCCCCTCAAGGACTCTCCAGCCCCGAACACGCCGTGCTAGAGCAGGGCTAGCGAACGTTAGGTCCACTATCGACCCGCCCTGCTGTCGCACGCACGTGTTAACGGACCCCCTGTTCAGGAGGAGTAGGCCTGATGTTATGGCCCACTCCTCCAGCACCCTACCCCTGACGTTCGTGGCCCGGGAACCCCAAGCCGTAGACTTGGCGTTGAAGTCCCCGAGCACTAGGACGGGGCGAGGGTGGCTGCGGCCTACGACGCTTTGTAGGTCCCCGAGGAATCCCTCGAAGTCGGCGAGACTCATGCTTGGGGGTGCGTACACCCCCACTACCACTACGCCGCTGTGATGCGCCGCTACGTATCCCCGGCCCCTCAAGATGTTAGAGAGGGGGGGGGAGCCGGCGGCGGCCTGGGACACTAAGGCCACCGAGCCGTTGAGGTCACCCGCCCAGTTATCCCCGGGCGGGATGAAGTACGGCTCGGCCATCACAGCGACGTGGATCAACCACTGCGCCATGCTTTGAAATAGAAGATCCTGGGCCCTGGCGCAGTGGTTGAGATTGCCCTGTAGGAAGTGGAGTGCCGCCATTAGGGGCACTCCACATCCACCTCCAGTGCCACCGGCACTTCAACAGCCGGAGACGGCGTGGAGGATTGGGGAGGTGCCTTGCGGCGGTTTCGCCCTCTCCCTCTCCCTCTCCCGCTCCTCTTTCTAGTTTTGGTCGGGGGGCCCTGCTTGAAGCAGGCACTGCCTCCCACCCGATGGCCGGCGGGTTTCCCCGCAGCCGCACACACCGCACAATGCGGGTCGGCGCTGCAACCGCCGGCCATATGCCCAGGTTGACTGCACCTGTAACACAGGAGACTGCAGTCAACCCGGGCGGTGCATCTTGTGCCCAGGTGCCCGTCCCGCAGGCACCTCAAGCACCTCAGGGGTCGGGGGGGCAGAACCGTAGCCTGCGCAGAAACCCACCCGACCAGGAGTCGGCGTCCGTCGCCAAGCTTCTTGGCTGCTTCCACCGGACAGGTGATGACGGTCGTCCATAGCCCCCTGACTCCAGGGCGGACGCCATTTGACCTCACCTTGTCCGGTGGGCAGCCCGCAGTGCTGGCCACGGCAGCTACAACCTCTTCGGGGGTTACGGACTCGTCCAGGCCCGAAATGCGCACATTGGCGCACTTTATGGGCCTGGACACCTTAACCCCCTCCGGCACAACCTCCCTAATTTTGGCGGCCAGCGCATCCGCCTTGTCTCCGCTGCCCGCCCCAGGTATCTCCAGGAGGTAGCCGCCCGTGGCCGCTTTCCTCCAGCGAATGCCGGGAGCGCCGACGTCAGCCACGCTGACCCCGGCCTTTATCTGTTTCAGGACCTCCAGGTAGGAGAGCCCCTTCTCCTGCCCCCCCCGTTGCAGCGTCAACGTCACTGCAGACGACTTGGGGGGGCGGAGGTCCTGGGTTCTCTCCTTCCCGGAGGCCTGTTTCTTCGTCTTCTTCTTCTTGGTCCGGGGCCGTCTATTCTTGCCAACCAGCACCCATTCGTTTCCCCGCTTGGGTGCTGGCCGCACTTCCTTGGCAGTGGCCGACGCCGGTGCCTTGGCCCTTCGTCTTTTCCGTCGTCTGGGCGGCGGCCTAGACACGACTTCCTCCATGGGCCACGCTCCGCCCGGAGAGGCCGCTCCAGATGGAGTTGGAGCTGGGGCTGGAGCAGGAGCTGGAGCCGGAGCAGGGGCGGCTCTCCTATCACCGGCCAAGGACGGCCGCAGGCGCTTAGCCGGAAGTAGTCTGTCCTCCAGGGCTTCGAGGCGCGCGCTCATCATATTAGTCATATGATCAGTTAGTGAGCGCGCCATCAGTTCTAACTTCTCCTCGAAGCTCCCTGGAGGCTCCTCGGCTCGCACCCTGCCCTGGCGCCTCTGCGGGAGTGGCGGAAGGTCCTCCAGCCTTTCCTGATACGGAGTCAGGGGGGGCTCCAAGGGGAGGGCGGCGCGCGTGGCTATAGGCTGAGAGCGGAGCCTGTCGAGTTCCACCTCCATTCGCGCAAGCTCTCTGTGGATCTCGACAAGCTCACGCTCCTGCCTCGCGTTCGCCTCCTCCAACCTGGAGTAGGCCGCCCGGAGCTTCGGCAGCTCATCATGCGCCTTACGGGCGCTCATTTCGTTCACTGCATCCGTTATGGATGCAGCCGCCTCGTTGAGCGCCCGTACGAACGGGCCCTGTAGATGCCCCGATTTCTTGCCAACGTTGACAACAACGTCAACGTCGGCAAGGATCCTTTTCCGGAGATCTTCCGTCTGTTGATCTCCGGTGTTGTCGGGGACAACTATTTTCTTTTTTCCGCCCGTCCGTTCTTTGCGAGCGCGCGACGCCTGCGCCTCCAGCTCCGCTTCCGCTTGGCGTCACAGCTCCTCCTTTTTGAGGCGCTCCTCGAGTTCCTTCGCCGTGGCCATGCCGACATACTCGCCGGTCGTTGCCGGCCTGCCTCGCCCCCTCTTCCTCTTGGCGACCGGAGTGCAACGACCCGTCACCTCCTTTTCCGCCCCCGAGCTCGAGGAGCGTGATCTGGGTCGAGGCGACGGGTTCGGCCCACGAGGAGTGGTGTCCGGCTCGGCGTTAGCGGGGTCTGGAGCTGCGTCAGCGGGGACTTCGTCCTCGCCTTCACTCGCCGTGTGCATTCCGGGCTGGCTCGTCTCGCTACACTCCGAGAGAGTCTCCAGCACTTGCTGGCTCCCTTCCGGTTGAGCTTGTTGGCTCCCTGCCAGTTCGCTAGGCAAATCGGTTGTCCGTACACGTGTTGCCATGGTCTTCGTTTTTTGAGCAGAATCGGTTATCCGTTGTGCTGCTCTGGTCCTGGTTAAAATGGGTCGCGAAATTCTGCCCCCCCCAGAAAACGAGGGGCTGCCCAGGCCAGAAGGCCTGGGGAGGGATTCTCCTCCCGCGGAGCGGGAGGTACCCTCCTGGGGTAATACCTTTTTGGATTTCGCTTTCATCGTAGCTCCCTACCTACGTCAAGTTTGCAGTACGCCCGCCGAGGCCAGTGTTGAAACACCAGCCCCGCCGGACGCTGTCCGGGACTGGGCCGTTGGGGCTCAAACTGAGCCCTCATCCGCCCCAGCCCGGTACTGGATGCGCTGCGCACGTACCACATCCAGGTCAGAAGTCAGCCGCCGGTCAACATGACCGACGTTGCCCGGGGTGCACCACGAGGAGGTCCCTGACATCGTTTAGTACCTGTAAAAATGTTCATATGACATGAAAATATCAACAAAAAATCGCGAGTCACTTTTAACATACGCCGTAAGTACAAAGTTAAGCTTAAAATTTATAGGGTATGATTGAAAATATTGTGTGTGTGAGTCAACTTTATGTGTTTTCTTACATTACGTTGATGCATTGTGTTACCTATTTATGCTTATAATAAATCTTGAATAATATGCATTTATGATACTTTAGAATGCTTTATGTGCGTCACTCTATATAAAATTCATTTTTATGCGTGTTCGATATTCAAACATGAAAAAAGTCTATAATTAAAAAAGTAAGTAATATTATCTACATCCATTATATTCTGTGTATATTTAAACCTTTTCTGAGCAAGAAATTTAGAGTTTTATCTATACACGTTGTATTCTGTCACCATTCGATAACGTTATAGACATTTATCACCAGCTAATGGTGTTTCTGTATTTGATACTTGATTGATTTGAACTTCCCACTATCACTACGATTCACGTTTTTGTTACCATACCTGCATAAATCAATTATGAGTGTAATTCAAAAATGATTGTTATAATTGTATAACTGTAAAAGCCCAAAGTTTAATGAAAAGTGTGCGAGTTGCCTTTGAAAAAATTACACTATATTTACACTTTACCGTTTTTAATTCAATACGCACTGCCCTCATATATCCAAACCAATCTATATTTTTTAATAACACATAGCATGTACTCTAATTTATTTATCTAATATGGTAAAATCACTACATAATATAAAACAAAGACGCTTTCTCTGTCCCTATATATGCTTAAATCTTTAAAACTACGCAACGGATTTTGATGCGGTTTTTTTAATAGATAGAGTGATTGAAGAGGAAGATTTATATGTATAATAACATAAATTAAATAGTGAAGAAATATTGTTATTTTTGAGACTACTCCAAATTGAACGCGTGCGGGCCACGGGCAGTAATAAATAAATCAACAACTAATGGATCGATTATAATCATTTTTTCAGTGAATGACATAGGCTATATATTTTATACCCGTGTGAAACCGGAGCGGGTCGCTAGTATAATATAAATAAATATAATATAAATATAACCTACAATTAAATTTACCTACAGAATGACTTATTATGTATGTGTGCTTTAACAGACGCCGCAAAAGATAATATAACAGAAATTGCCCTAAACCCATTCAATGTTGATAAAGACAACAGTCTGCAACCAAGAGGAGTATTAAATAAACATACAGTGTAAGGTCCTATAACCCGATCCAAATTAGTTAATTGACAGTCCAAAGTTATTATTGTCCAATAGTTTTGGCAGATTCGAATAAATACACGGCTATGTAAATACTTGTTAATCCTGGTTCCGGATAGTCGGTAACAAAAATGTTTTTCATTTTTTTCCTTGTTTTTTATATTCATTTTTATTACGATTGTTACTGAGTTTTAAAAACGATTTTAGAATATTTAAGAAGATAATACCCGTCGTTTCATCTAATTAGTTTATTATCTTAACGATATATTTTATCATTGTCTTCTTACCCTTATCCTACCTATATATAAATGACTATAACGATAACTTTTATGAACAGAGGAAAGCATACAAAAATTAAAGGAAAAAAAAATATGCTTGATTACAAAAGGTATTTAAAAAAATATTATCTGTTTACTTCCCCTCTCCTGCATATGCATACCATATCGCTTGCACTACTTCACGCATTGCTTATAAAAAATATAGTCTCTTAAAACGTTATACGTATTTTTTTTTACAGTTTTAGCCGTTTTAGTACTTTTTTTTGATAAGGGTAATCAAAAAAGCAAAAATTGTATCCTGAAGTTATTTATGATGTGCGCACAACAGCAGATTTTTATCATTTTATTTATATATTATATAAAAAAAACATAAGATAAATTAAAGGTATTCAAGCAATTACTTTTTATCGGATAAAAATAAAAATAGTTGTACTATGTATGATATAGAGTGCCATTCAAAGCCCACGTCGACCACCGGCTGAACTACAATCCATTGCCTACATCATGCCATCACAGTTAATAAATAAAATCTCTATAGTTAGTTCACATAACCTCTTATATGATCCTACGTTATACATACATTTTGTAAAAATACATTTAGATTTTGCACATCGAATTTCTAACTTTTGTGTTGTTTCGCAATGGAAATCGTTTTCCATATAATTGTTTTTGTTTGACATATTTAATATCTGCAATACCTACAATAACTTTTATTTTTGACCACAATACCGTTAGTTAACCGGAAGAAAACACCGTGTGTAATGAAATTTGTCAGTTTACAAATTAAAAAGTGCAATAAAGTATTTATTCATTTGTATAGGTCTCTTTGAGATTCTCTGCCCAAAAACACAGTAAACTATTATTATAAACATGTATCAAAATTACAACAACAAACTCGGTAGAGGTAAAACACACAGAAAGAAGATAATTAAAGAAATAGTACACTTTTAGTAGACGAATACTTTTTGTTCTTAACTGTCTTGCCACACTATAATTTAATCAATATGAAAAACACTCGACAACGCCCTCTTGTTTATGCAAATATTATGTCACCCGCAATCCTCTTTGATAATAGGACGCCATTTCCAGGACCGTGTTCTAGATAAACTTCATCAGCTTCAAAGTTTCGACTGACATACTTCGTGTGGTCTCTTAAGTTAAAATCCATTAAATTCTAATTGAAATATATTACATTCATAGGAAAAAAGGGCCCTTCTTTTACGCAATCAGACAAAAAGCATCGTATATATAAAGAGTTACTATTCCAAAATGTTGAAAAACAGGATTTGAATATGCACATACCAGGACGTCCTTATTTAAAAACAGGAAGCGATATTGATGTCTATTGTATTGTACTTTGAAATAGCATCTAAAAGTAGCGTAATTTTAATTCAACTAATAACAGTTAAAATTTTCTTTAAAATAAGACTAAAAAAGCAAACAACAATGAATTTTAAACCTAACCAGGGACTTTATAATCGCCAAGACGTTACTGAGGATACCGTAAAAAGCTAGACTTAGGAAAACAGAAAAGTTGATAACCCTACCGTAATAGGGAAATTAAAAACAACATTATTCCAGGACAAGTCCAGACTTGACTAATTTATTTAACCCGTACTCGCGTAGACAAAGTACCCTCATTGTGAACTCAACTGGGTGAAGCCCAATTATTTTCCACGTCAGTACCTACTATATAATATTTGCTAAGATCTTCATAAATTCTGCCGCCGACTTGGATGGCCACTTGAATTTTGCATACCCAATTAGTTTTGAACCAACTAAAACAGATAAAACCAACTTTAATAAACTACAGGGCGAAAGCGTCTTCTCTATTATGAGATTTATTCTATTTTATATTTAAAATAAGTTTAGTGTAGGAGGAGGTCGAAACGACCCCACGTGTGTTTATTACATTATACTTTTTTATGGATAAAAATAAAAAAGTATTTATTACTAGAGTGTTTTAAGTGTTGTTAGTTAGATAAATGTAACATAGGTTATATGAGGTATTTTCGTCCTCCTACCAAATTGGGAAATTATATTCAAAAATTGTCGACAAAGTGAACAATGTTTGGTAGCAACTGATTGTTTCTTTGTGTATTACATTTCTTTATCATTCTTTTGCTTTAAACATTAATGAACCGAAAATCAGACTCCGTTTTATAATGATGAACTAACTCTGCTGACCATCTAAAAAATACTGCGTGATATAATCACAGTATTATCATCAACAATATTTTTTTTTACAAATTTTATAATTCCTAATCTCCCCAGATCACATCCAGTTGACTGCGACATAAAAAATGACAGACGCATTTAAATTTCGAACGCGGTCACGACACATCAATTCTGGCCATCACAGTCGATGTCCACAGACAACAAAAAAGTGTTTTTTTTTTCGTTAAAATTCCCATAGAGTTATAAAAATAAATGAGGCTTCGCAAACATTGGGGCGAGGACAATAGTTAGGCCATTAGGTTCGGTCATTTGGACGGAGCTGCGGTATCGAGTTGAAAGATGATGGGGTAGAAATATATAACCTGTGCTTTTGAGGGTTCAACGGCTTTGTGATTTTATAGTGATGTAGTATTATAGAAATTCTACACATGTAAATACGTGGGATATTGTTAATATCAGTTAATCTCCGAACCATCCGAATCAATTAAGTCAACATTTCCACGGCTAGACTATTTCATAGAGGCTAAGCAGTATATAAAGAAAAAATAACTTAGAAAACTAAAAATTAGTATGAAGGTTGTATACAAGGGTTTTGTAGTTATTATTATCTTTATTAATATTATAAATGCGAATGAGAATTTGTTTGTTTGCTACGCTTTCACACATGAACTAGTCTACCGATCATCATTATATTTTGCATATATATGTTGTCAAAAGTAGAGAATTCAGGGAATAGATCAATCTACATTAATATGAATGAAATCACAAGCAATAGCTAGTTATAAGTAAATAGAATGAAGATCAAAATTAATCCGATAAAACGCGTACCGAACCGGTAACATGCCACTTCAATAGTTGAGCGTACTACTATTGCATCATGAGCTCTGTCATTATGTGATTTTTCTATTATTTACACGTATGTAAATAAATCATTGGCAGTTAAAACACCTTTAAAATCAGCAAATTTAAAGATTTGTCCTGGAAAAAGACTTATGTTGTGTTCATCTTAAGTAATATAATAATTGCGAAAATGAATGTGTTTGTTACTCTTTCACACATTAACTACTCAAGATCATTATGTCATTTTACATACACGTTGTTAGGACCATAGAAAACGCGAACAAAAGCTATTTTCACTATAAATCACCACTAGGTGACAACGCCGCACATCATCTCGTATAGAGTTCAAAAAATCATGGTCTAGCAAATTCGTGCACGACCGTCCTACGGAGTGACAAACGTTGGCGGGGACGAGGTTCTCTAGATGTTAACGGGAACGGGAGATGTAGTGGGGTAGGGAAACAGCGTACTACCACACCCCGCAACCCAGGACTGTCGCGTACGAACTGGTCTACCTATACACACTGTTCATTATAATATAACTCAACTATTTACTACAAAAATGAGTAATGGAAACAAATGCATACATATATTTATTTATATAGTTATCATTAAGCGATCTAATTCGTATCAAGAAATAAATTAAACAGATGCGTGCATAATAATAAAGATAAAATTTGACAACACCAATCGAATCATAAATAAGGATAAATGTTCGTGCAATTTTGAGGAGTTACGTCGGTGTCAACGAACAACGGAATAAGAATCAAAATCGATTTTTTTATGTAACGTTTATTTTGCTAACATTGTAAAAAGTCCAGAGACCTATTAAAAAGAATTACATCGTTCCTGTATCGTTACATTAATTTTAACGATTAAACCCGGCAAAACATTATTTGCCACTTGTAAATGGGGGGACCGAGAAAGCCTATTCAAATGTGGTCGTCGTAAAAAAATATATGTCGACGAAAAATTTCACTTTCAAGCAATAAAGGGAAGTGGGATTGTAATTCTTTCGCTCGAATTGTAATTTTACCGTTCAATTTGACGTTTGGATGGGTCTTTTTTCCTGCAAAAATTATGTCACACAATATGTTTTTGTTAATTTTATACCTTTGTTGCATAATTTTTGGATAATTCCAATATTTTCAAATATAATAATAACTTTTGTCACTTTATTTTAACAAAATTTGTATGGTTAATATATTTCGATGGCTATAACTTACTTTTAAAGATATTACACGATATTTTATGTGGAACTTTCACACTCTTTCATTACTATTATTATTTTTGAATTTAACGTACCTCCAGTAAATCATCTTTGAATTAATTTTTACTTTATAGAATCGTTCCACAAAATGTAAAGTTGTCATATACTGTAAGATGAAATAAAATAACAATTATTTTACAAAGTACAATACATACACAATAAACAATACACTAATCAAAATAAAGATTTTTTTAGCTGTTTTTGGAGTGTCTTACTGAGCGTTGTCATCTCCAAATAAAAAAAATGTAGTAGGTAACATAAAATATTAAACGATTATACAGCTACGCCACTAATCAATTTACCATTGCAATAAAGTCAAATTTTCTTGACTTTTCTTTCTTTCCATCTTCATCACCCATTCTTGCCATCAAACATTCAGTCATAACTATAATAATTAACGTTTTACTATATCTATATTTATAAATTTATATTATTATTTACATTTTTGTCCAACTATTGCAATAGAGGTCTATTATAAAGGCTTCTGAAGTTGAGATGACCTTAAAAAATACTTCTAACTATCTATTTATTTGCTTGCCTGTTTATATGCACGGATTGAAAATAAAATGGTTGTACAGAATAAAAAAATAGATATACATGGACGACACATATTAATCTGAAGTTGATAGGCTATACTACTACTTTTCAATTTATTAAAAAAGAACTAACACTAAAAATTAAAATCTTGTATCATTTTCAACCTGTTTGATGATACTTTGTACACGGTTATAACATTAAATCAAATAATTCAATAGTTAATGAAGAATGAGAATTGTCAATAATACTTTTACAAGTAGTAAAAATCCATAAAACGAACATTTATAAACATTCAAAAAACTAGCCTACTCTTTTCTCAAGAACCGAAAATGCATCTGTGATTCCTCTCGAATTGTAGATGTTCATGGAGAACGGTGATCACTTACCAACAAGTGACCTGCATGTTCGATTGCCTCCAAGGGCATAAAAAAAATTAAGTAGCCTCGATTAGTGATAAATAATTTTATAAGAAAGTAGTTATACGTAACTATATGTCATCTTAAAAATGATAAATCTTTAAAAATTAGCAGTAATAATTTTTGGGAATTATAAAAAAATACTCATTTGTTTTAATCATGACTCAAAAATAATTACTCTTTAAAACTTTACGATGGGAAAAACTAATGGAATATTGGAATAATAATTATTTTACTTTTGGTCTGTTACTCAATATGAGTAATTAAGTTAAAAATATGAAACATAAGTATAACTTAAAATTTTCTTAAAAGTACTAATATCGTATAAACACTATATACAGTTATTTTGCTTAAAACAGAATAAAATTTAAACATGTAAAGATATTATACACTTTTATGAGTCATTTTTGTTTAGAAAGACTAACTAAGACAGAAGTATTAACGTTGATTATGGATTGTTCTTTTTTTATATTTTTCATATCGATAACAATGGACGTGGGAAATTGTTAGTTATAACTGTTTAGAGAAAGCAAGAAATGGTCGATTATGTGCAAGAAAGTTACCGAGTTGTTAAATGTACCAACTCCAAATGTATTCATATCTTTTAATCTGTTATTTTTTTTAAAACAATCTTAATGTTGAAATTTATTGGTGTAGTTACTATTAATTGAAAGAAATATAATAATAAAATTACAGATTTTTGAAGTTATACTTGTTTTGACAGTGACTTTTTACGATGCGCGCGCACACTGACACTTAAAAGCGACACCATGAAGTTGGTTTATATGTATATTCGAAGTAGTTATTCAAAAATATATGGAAATATAACAGATGTTTTATATCAGTAAATATAAACCAATATATTCATACAAATATACATATGTATTTGTGATTCTAAATTATATGTGTTGGTAAATGATAATTTATTATGAGTATTCGTGATAAACGTGGTTCTCTATATTATAAACTTTCTTAAGTTGGCTTATAAATTTGGTAGGTTAAGTATCGGTATACATACTTTTTATTTTTTTACAATATAAATTATTATTACATTATTATTTGATAAATAGTTTTTATTCTACTTCTTTTTAGTATCTTACTTTATTCTGTATATAGAAAATTAATTTTAAAACCTTTTAAAGTTAATTATAATTTTCTTTAATTAGAAGTATTGGTACCATTACCATTACCATTACCAGTATTGTTATTACCCATTACACTTAATATTTTTTAAAGCTAAAGAATATAAATTCTTATGTGCGTACATAAGTATACACACATATTTTATTATTATCTAATAAATCTAATAGTATCAAGAAATTTTTATTTTTTGAAATGCACATTTCGTATATACCCCCGTATAATAGAAAAATAAAGATATAAACAATTATAGTATTCTGCATACAAGTAACATTCGCGTGCGCATATTAACAGTAATTTAATTGACGTGATTTTTTTAAATTACTTTTGCTGTAAATGTATATAAAACTGAACCTTATTTACAATAGATATAGTGTTAAAGCTAACTTTACATTCATTAATAGGAACAAGAACACAATAGCAGATCTTTCAATGCACTTGAAGTTTTTTTAGCAATTCCGTTCTTAGGTCAAGTTCGGACTTGTAACTTGAACATCCTATGCGGTCATTGACTGTAACTGTGTTATTACTTTACTGGAAGATAGCAAAAAAAAATTAGTAGTACAAATATATGTAGTGTAAAAACATTGTTTATATATTGCTCATAACAGAATTACGAATACTAAACGAAAATAATGACTTTCTTCTAAAGTTTATGAGATATTTTAAAAATACAAATTAATAATTGTTTTTACGGAAAAAGGAACACAAACGCGTGACGTCACACTTTGCCAAACATTGTTCTAACATTAACACATTTATTTTTACCAAAGAAAACTATTTTTGCTTAGAATGGTTTGGCGTAAATCGAATATCATAATAGGAATGGGGGTTTAAGGAGGATATTAAAACCCATATATATGACACATACATGAAACTAATTTTATGAAATATTTACTTGTATGGATTTTCTGATGGATTTCTTAAAATACAACGGTAGAGTAGCATAATGGTAAAACATTATTTCGCCAAGTTGGCTAACACCGTCGCGTCGAGTAAAAATTAGTCGACAATCATATATCGACTTTTTTATTTAGCTACACAAAAGAAAATTCCGTTTCTGCGCTTAGTATGCAATCATCTTTGACTACATAATCACTTACATCAGGTCTCGCTGTATTTAAACGCCTAGCATTGACATTTAAAAAAGTATAATATATTTACGCTGCTAACCAAACAATAATAGAAACGGAATAATAGCCAACGATGACAAGCGGTCGGTCGTGCCGCGAATCAACGGAACGCAAACAGCTGTTTTGGTTAAGCGACAATTTACGAGTAAAAACGAATTTAAACTTGCCAATCCTGTAACGATAGATTTCGGAAATGTTTTCATTTGCGCATTCTGCTCGCGATTAGAACACAATAATATTATTATAGAAGTATTTGGAGTACTATTTTTTATATATAAATACGTTAAGTTAAAAAAATTGTCACCCTCTTAAGCTCACATTGCATGCATGGAGGTATGTTAAATTCGGTATATTTAAAGTTCATATGGAAAAGGAGTTCTGAAAGATAAAGTTTATGTATTATATGTGTTAAAAATGTATTAAATAAAATAATAAAAAACGTACTTATTTGCGTTTTTATTCTGAACTGAGTAACCATTAATATAACTTAAAAAATATACATGTTATTTCTACAGCGTATAACGTAATTTGATTTTTTGAATGATCGCGTAAAAGAAACGTCCTGCCTTATTTATAAAACAGCACTCCCTTCGCTTCGTGACCTAAACATAATGGCTCCTTATAATTACACTGTCAAGGATCTTAGACCTTGTTTACTGCCTATTGTCTTTGTTTTAGTTAAAATCCAATTCATTGTTTTGATCTTATTAGATTGCAATTTATCCACGCATATTGAGTGATTGATTAGTGTTCTTGTATTTTTTTAATAACTAGTTGTGCCCGGGCTTCGCACGTGTGTATTAACTAAGAAAATGCTACTAAATTCTATTTTTACAGTCATCAACATCAGCCTATAAGAGATCTACTGCAGGGCTATAGGCCTCTTCCCGAAGGAAGATATGGGCATAATCACCACGCCAGTCCACGACGTATTGGTGATTTCAAACTTTGAGGAATCTACAGTCCTAATTTTTTCCCACATACGGTGGTACTACAAGAACATTTATCAGGTTCAGGTTTCCTCACGATGTTTTTCTTCACCGTCAGCTGATAGTGTTTCCAATTTAAATTGGTAAATATACGCGAATTCCGAAAAATTCGTTGATACATGCCGGAGTTCGAACCTGCGGACGTCGGATTGACCTTCCAACGGTCAAACTACTAGATTAACACAACATTTTACAGTACAAAACTCGATAACATTACGACAGTACGTTAGCAATATAGCATGATGGTAGGATTATTTTACAAGTCATCCTGACTAGTTAACAAGTTAAAAATCTCCCACCAAACAGCAACAGAGAATCTGAGAACCAGTCCACCTCTAGATTAAAATTATATCATCATTTAACATCAGGTAACATTGTGTTGAAACGCTAAAACATAAAAATAAACCATTTTCACGAGAATGAATTCACTGGCAGAAGTAGGCCGTTACTTAAAGATAAAGAATGCTGTAAAATTTGTGTAGTGTATCATTCGTAAACTTTTCAAATAAGGTTGGCAATATAAGGGAAAAGAAAAGAAAATGAATAAAAACAGTTAAAGAAAACATATATTTAAATTTATTATCAAAACGCAATTGAACTAACCCTACGCGGTGTATAAACAAAACGTTTCTGACGGCAAATAAATTAATCAACTCCAAACATTCAAATCAAAGTTAATACCGTCGTAAACATACAGAACTCATGGATTCCTTTGTCTCGGTCCCGAAGGGCTTCAGATATGTGTTTGCTCTAACGTAAATCTGATCGGTTTTAAAATCAATCAACTGGCTATTGAAGAGTATACGGGAATATTCTCGAACGTTCTCGGATAGTTATTGCCTCATTAACTGCTTCTTAGCTTCATGTTTATTACAATGCTATTACATTCACGGAACAAATAACTGATGAAAATAATTATTCACATCAACCATACTTTCCATTTTGCCAAAAAGATGTACACTAACAGTCGCTCGTAACTTCGACTGCATTTATAAATAAATATCTATAAAAATAAGTATATTTATAAATAATAGATATGTTATCTTCGTGTAATTCTAGCGGTTTATGTATCTTACACCGGGGCACCTCTCAAATGGCTGGATTTTTTCCAACCTACTAGTTATTTTACTCTATTTTAGTACTATGTTTAAACATTGTATTATTCTGAGTAATACTGCAGAGGTTTATCAAAACCCGTTTAGCAATTTTTGCGTAAAAAAGTAACATACGTACTATAAACAATAAACATACATCTTGATAAGCTTTCTCATCTATATAACTAAAAATCTATTGCCGAATATATTTAAGCACACGATTTAAATATCTTTTTATATGGTGAATTTTTTTTTGCTTGTATTTGTAATTGTCGCGGCAATTTTTGTATGAAAGATGTTAGGTGGTAGAGCTACGCTGAAATTATTGCTGGCTTCAGAATGAATGGATCAGCTCGCCCAGTGTAGTACCACCCTCTCATAGAAAACCGAAGTGAAGTAACAGTGCTTGCACTGTTGCGTTTCGTTCGGTCAGTGAGAGCGCCGGAGGCCTACATACTCGTATATTAAAAGGCCGGCAACGCATTTGCGACTCCCCTGGTGTTGCTAGTGTCTATGGACGGCGGTGATCACTTACCACCAGGTGACCCACCTGTTCGTTTGCCCCCTATAATATAAAAAAAGAAAGAAAATGTTTGAAATCCTACTCCTACTCCTGTACTCCTGTAATCCTAGAGAAAACGCAAAATTCGGGTTAAAAACCTCCATATAAAAAATTTGAAACTGATTCTGATAAAAGACAGTAGGGAAATCTTCTATAATAACGACATAATTTATAGATTGGACAGTATTCCGTTGTCCTTGACATAATCTATCTGCAAAGCAAACATTTGTCCTCATTTCTTTCGGGTTTACCCGTGCGAAGCCAGGGTGGGCAGCTGGTATATAATAGTAATTGGATTTCTTAAGATTTTTTATTAACCATATTATAAAAGGCAAAATACTTTTTGTTAAATTATTCTTATCGAAGTAAGATGTAGTAACTGTACATGATGGTAAGAACAATGTAATTACTGAGAAGTCTGCAATCCATCGCTAATTGACTCGTCAGCTGAATATAGCTCCACCGGAAAGGCTTGTACATTTCTGTGACAAGAATTTTCGACGCGTAAGCATATGTTTATTCGACACATAATCGGCTCTGTATTTTTGTTACTTAATGTACTTATACTGTTATAGTAAATAAACTAAAACAAAGTTGATTCAAGTTAGTCGAAAGTATAAATCGAGACACATCCACGATTACTGATAAAGTTTGTTTACGCCACTATATTTACACGAATTTCAACGAGGAAGACATGCTACAGAAGTATGTAGACGATAGCACCATATTCCCCGGACTTACCTTGTGAATGACTATGACTTGTTTTTGTTTTTACAAAATTTGTTCAAGGACAAAAAATTCAAAAATGAAGAACATATCAAACAAGCACTGATTCAATTTCTCGGATAAAGAAACATTTTTCAATAATGGGATATCTAAATTGTCCTCACACTAGCAAGACGTTATTAATTATTGAATAAAGTATATTGACAGTAAAAAACATTTGTATTTTGTTCTATATCAAAAATGGGCACAACTTTCCAGTACATTTATTACAGTATTGTCTGATTCCAAAACATGAAGAACAATAATAGCGCTACTATGATGAGATGATCACCTTACAAATAAATCAGATTACAAAAAAAAATCGACAGTACCATATATTTAACTGTTTTGTTTAAATCACAGTGATTGTTTGTAAATGAAAAAGCGAACTAGAAACGTTAAACGTGACATACAAAACGTTAATTTTAATCTTAACTAATATTACAAACGCGAATGTCAGTTTGTTTGTTTCTTACGCTTGTACACCTTAATTACCTCAACCAATCATTATAAAATTTTACATAGGTACACGTTGTTAGGGTACAAAGAGAAAATAAGCACCTTTAATCCAGAAAAAGTGTTATTCTCAAGGAATATGCCAAATCTACATTGACGGGATCGAAGTCACGAGCAAAATATAGTTAGAATTTTTTACTGCATACGATTTGGCTCCATTATTTAGATAATATTTTTGTGAGCAGATAGACCCTGTGAACAGTCTTATTAGCTAAAATAAATCATTGCAATGTTTAAAAGCCTTATTACAAAGTATCTTAACAATATGTTTGCAACCGAAGTCGCTGGCACAGTTATTGCACATAAATATTCTATATATATTGAAGTTTTGGTTTGGGCTCTCCTTTCGTTTTAATTTTCTTTACTACGCTTGACGAACGTAAACTCTTTGCTTTAACCAATTTTACCAAAATGACAACACTATTTCTAAAAGGCATATTCTCGCATATAGACGTGTAACCTCATAAACGTTCACTTCATATATCATATTGCCTAAGTGAATTCAAAAGTTATTGATGTCTCAGCCACGTAACTTACTACAGATATATTGGTAGTAGTTACTTCAAAAAGTCATTGATCTTTGTCACCCCTGATGATTTTACCTATTATCCTAATCTGGGAGTCGCGTAATAAAACAACTTTAAGTACCAATAAAATATTTAAAACCGACAAGATCCCTGCAGTAGGTAAATCGAAGACACCACGTTTTTTCGCTCGACAACATCCAGCGTGACTTGGCCTTCGTCAACCCCTAACGGTGCTTTGGTTCCTCCGACAATTACAAAATACAATTCAGACGCGAGAGACCAGTGTATCTGGTGTAATAATATAAGCTGTTTTTATGGTACTATTTTAAATATGGCATCTTAAACGACGCCCCGACTTAACAATTTATGATGACCGTAATTTTCTTTGGCTTTAGACAATGGTTTTAATTATTCCGCGTGATAACTGCCTAACCTATAAACCGTTTTAGTGCTTTTCACTCGGCCTAACAGGTATTATTCAAATGACTAAACATAAATGTAAATCGCCTCGTACTTTTTTACTTTCGTTTATTTCCAAAGCAAAAGAATCGTTAATATTTTTATTATAGAATACGTTTTTTTACGTTGACATATAAATAACAGTATACAAATTTATATATTTTCTCATTTATCTACATATTAACTAACTGTTGCCCGCGAAGTCGTTCTCGTAGAAATAATTTTATTGTTTTATGGGGAGTGGAAACTACACCTTTTATGTGAATTAGTTGTGGTCTGTAGCCGTTATACCGATTTTAAGATATCTCTGTTTAATTTTATCATTGTTACTTAAACCCTATGGATAATCGTAAAAATACCTTATCTAAATCACACTATAATAATCTGCTAATAAAAGTCTCATGTCAATCAGTTTTGGCGTGTCGAAGATAAGTCCCGACTAGGAGAGATAAATTAAGAGCTTCGTGATGCAGAAAAATAATTAGGTATGTTCTAGTATCTATAATGGAGAGACTATACTGGATTATAATCATGTATGTAGCTGTAAGCGAGACAAAGCGAACTTAATAATTCCGATTCCTTCGTTTCTAGTAATTCTCATAATTACAATCTTATTGTTCTTTTTATCTTTTTACTCAAATGTATATCTTTCAATTTCTTTGGACATAATTACCCGATGCGAATATCTAAATAAACCACCATATGACTACCCAGAACTGCTGTGAAAACACATTAAACGATCTTAAAATACAACAGCCTGTAGATGCCAAGTCAAAGACAAACACCATAAACAATGCTTAAAGAAGCACCGTGCATAATTATCAGATCTTAATCTCCTAACTGTAGTTTAAAGTTGAGTTATTGATATGCTTAAGTTTATATTTTTTTTAGTTCTTATGTGTCCATGGAACACATAACTCGTGGATTGGAGTGTAAAAGAATTTGTCACGTATTTAATTTTATACGTATAGTCAAGTACCAATGGAATCCGAAAAATCATCTACCAAAAATTCCACATCGAACAGTAACACTCTTATGTTGATATGTTCAGTAGTTTCTACATGATTTTACAAGACTTATACTGGAATTAGAGGATATATCATAATATTACATGGACTACATATAATTATGCTTTTCTATAAGGGATAAGCAGTAAAGACATATTTTTTGATAAAGGTAACTTGAAATCGATAAAAATTATAATAGGTAAGTAGCACAAGATTGTAATTAAAGGAACAAAAAACGATCCATTATTAATCCAAATAAAATACCACGAGCTTATTTAAGTAAAGAGAAACCGCGTCGTGAATGATTCGTTCCTTCCAAAATGGTGCCAAAGAATAAATTACTATTAGAAATTTTACAACGAATTAACCTTACGATATGTTATTTCTGATACATGTATTGGTTTACTTTATATCAACCGACAGCGAAGCCACTGTGTCATCTATCTTTTTTTTAATAAATAGATAGAGATCTATCATTGAGCGCGCATTGCGTAATAACTGTTGGTTATATTTTGATCGCAATTTTTAGATTTACTTCTCAGACACTTAGTCTTTATCTAAACAAAAATATCACGATATCGTCATTTCATATAAAATTTAAAAATTTTAAAGAAATCGTCATTTATGTGCTACGCGTTCAGCCATACGTAAAGTGGGGCAAGCGGTGTGGTGTGCCTACGCAGGAGAGATGAGTAACAAGATAACATTGTTTACAAAGAAATTTTGTAAGCAAAGTATAATTTTTTGTCGTTAATCATAAGACCTATCAATTGAAGAATTACTCGTAAATGCCCTGTAAAAATTATCATAAATGTAACTCGAGTCCTTTTAATATCATATACATAATCAATGCCACTTATAATAGAAAAAAAACTTAGATGTACAGCCAGAACTATAGATTTATTAATATATATATATAAAAGATGACACTAAGGAATTCCTGATTATCTTTTATAAAGGATTTCTTACTGTACTAATACTTTTGTTCAATAGAAGCCTACACTGAAAGTGGTATTACCAAGTCTTTTGAGCTCCTATTCCACCTATAAATGAAACATAATCGTTTTACAGTTAGTTCATGAATTTTTGCTTCAGACTCGGAACTTGGACCACTGACACGGAAGGAAAACGTTTTACCAACCACCTCAACAAGTCAATAAAATGCAGTAATGGTACCAAATGATACACGTAACCAGCATGGGAAAACCAGGGTGTCACATAAGACCCCATAAGTGACATGGATCATTAGATTAACGATGTCGCACTAATAGACCTCAGCATGCGATCTCGTTGTTAAAATGTGGGTAGGTAAATAATCCCTATAAATCGATGACCATTTTTTTATGTTCTAACGATCAAATTGTATCAAATATTAGTGCTATATAGTTAAAACTGTTAACATACCAATATATATGACTGACTCTTAAATATGGCTGCCGGAATAGACCAGTGTAAAGATAAATAGTAATCAAGGGGGGTGGTAGGATATCTACCAAATAGAAATTGGTATCATCGTGGGCATGGCGATAAATCCACCACAATAACTCTCTTTAAGATTGTTGTGTTTCTGGGTCAGCTAATATGTTTCCAGCTGTCGAATGTCGAATAAATATGGTAATACTACAAGAACACTTCTCATGTTAAGGGTTCGTCACGATTCCTTCAGACGAAACGATGCCAATTTCAATTATTAGATCTATGTGAATCTGAATAAATTGTTGGTACAAGTCGAAACTGCAGTCATGAAGTCTACATTCCTTCGATGAAACTACTTCACTAGGTACTTGGCATTAATATTATAGTTATTTTATTTATTAATAGTTCTACAATAACTGGTGTTTCTACTTTTATTTTCTATTTTATTCCTTATTTTATATTATTCATGGAGTCAACCGTTTGTTGAAATTACACATGGTTTGTTAGCTAGTGCGAATTATCATCGCTTCATTTCGGTCCTTCAAACTCATTTGCAAATTATAATCTTTTCTCTTAATCATGCTTTAGTATATTTTAGTGTGTTTCTTCAAAAATACCCTGAGTTCAATATAAATTATGAACAAACATCGTAACATCGATTGACGTGGTACAGAAAGTTGATGTCAAGTCAACATCGTTTCGAGTTTCGCACTATGAAATATCTGGTGACCATGAACAAGTTAGATGGATACTGCAAACAACTAGTCATAAACATTATTAAATGTCACAAGCTTTGAATTAAAGATATGCTATCAAACTATGCCTGATTCATATATACCATATGCCTATTCAGATAGCGCACGTGAACGCCTGTGATTCTAGGCTTAACCAGCTATATCGTCACTAAACTTTTAAGTTTATTAGACGAGAAATGAAAAAAAAAAACGTTACAAATATCAATTTTTAATAACAAAGCACATAATCACGTATTTGACTAACTAATACAAACCGGACATATTAATATAATGCTATTGTTTCCATACGAGTTTTTGTTCCCTTAATGAGTGTCATTTTCGTATCATTAGATAAATGTTTCGTCATATCCTGTACTTGTCCGATTTTTAAATTCGATACAGGTTGATGATTCAACATGTATATGTATACTAACTAAGTTCAGTGGGTTTACTCGTGCTCTTCCGCAATATTACTTTATTCTGGCTTATCGCCTTTGGTATGGTAATTGCTCTGCTCCTAAGATTGACAGCATGATGATATATTTTAAATAACCTTCCTCAAGAAATCTTTATATGTATAATTCTTCTATGCATATGTATGTGACTGAACTCCTCCTAAACGGCTGGACCGATTTTGATGACATTTTTTAGATGTGTTTGAGGAGACCATGGATGATTTAAGTCTGCAATTGGACCTGGTAGGTAACGATGTGATCTCATTCCAGATTTCTTTTTCTATTATCATGGCAGGACAACTTGTGCTGGGCCCATTGGTAGAGTATAAACAAATAAAAAGATGTGTTTGAGTGGACCCATGGAAGGTTTAGATTCACAACTGGACCTGTTAGGGGGTGTCGTGATCTTATTGTAGATTTTTTTTCTATTATCATGGAAGGATAACGTGTGATGTGCCTAGGGTTGCCAACCGTACTTATTAATAAAGTATTTCACGTTATTTCAGGTAATTATAGTCTATACTTTATGTGAATAATAAAGAACACGAAAATACTTTATTTGGCATGATTTGGTTTCTTTGGGATTTTGACAAGTTTATTCATATGTATTTTTTCGTTAAGAGAAATACATCGATTGCTCAATCGATGTTGCCACTCGCTAACGCCACATCACCTAAGCACTCGTTTCTTTAACAAATATTTCTGAACGCAATTTAACCTCAAATGTCAACATTGTCACTATCATTAATTGTTACAATTTCTTGTTTGTTTCGTGCGAAGCGGTTTAAATGCAATAACAATAACATTTAAAGTTCTATTTAAAAAAATTGTAACTTGTAAAAAAAATTGTACGTTATTTTAATACTACGTACTTTTTTTTCCTACCTATAATAACCAATGTACTTTATCTGCAAAAAAAGGTGACAACCCTAGATGTGCCTGCTAGTAGAGTATAAAATGCAAATATATTTTGAATAATTCCAGAAACAAACGCGTCAAACAACTAAAACAAAAAAAATGTATTGTATCTTGAGATGTATAATATTTGATTAATAGATTATATATTAGAAATACAGTAGTTTATATCGTTAAAATATTTAAATACAAGTTTACTGTAGGAAACTGTAAAATCTACACAAATAAATACTAAATACATAAAAAATATAGTAGTATTATGTATTTGTAAATTATTTTAATAACTGCATCTGTCTTTGTGCACCACTAAACAAAGAGCAATATAACAAATCATAATCGAATCGTAGTCAAAGAGCAGTATTGTAGACGCACCAATATATCAAGATAAGCAACGATCAGTTACTTTGGCACCAACGTCTTTTTAAGTGTTTGCTTGTCACGCGACCTTTGTGTTACTGTTCGTACATACTATAAAAATATATAGTTACTGTCGTTACCAAGTTTAGATACAACACATAAATTTACTATTATGCCATTTCGTCGACGGTTAGTCAGAAAGCATTTTATGTATATAAATTCAAATAAATTATTTCGTTTAGCATTAATTACTGTAAATTCGGTAAGGTTAATTCAAATGTTCAATAGTATTGTTACTTAATTTTAATTTATAGTATACTAAGCTTTTGTATTTTACTTCAAGTGGTTTGATTAGGTAAAGAAAAACAAAAGTGTGGTTAAATTTGATATATATAAATGTAATTAATTATAATTTGAAAAGGCCCTAATTCTTTATACAAAACCAATCCTTAATAAAAAATAATGATAAAAGAATCGAATCACTTATTAACCAATCAGAAATAACAGTGAAATTATATACGGTGGATGTTGAATAGAATTATATAATTATTCTTTCCAATTAAAAAACTATCGAAACTTGAAGAAACGATGTACAGATATGTTTGATATCACCTAAACTTGATCTCGTGATCGTAGGAGCTGTATATAAAACCGAATAAGCTTGTGCAAAAGAAATACAATGTATTCTGTAATGTATCTTATTATGTACTGACACAAAGATAGTCCGAACAAAATGGACAAATGCATTCGACAAATGTAGTTTCGATGCAAAATTGATGTTATGCTCTTTGTTAACATATTATACAAACTCTTCATAATTATTTTCAAAAACAGAAATAATAATTCTACTTTAACTACATAGACACTAACTATAGTATCATATTAGCGGGCATAGGTATCTTTTTAAGTGATGCTAAGTTAGCCAAGATAACGTTACCGATTTTAAATAGATAAAAATCATAGTAATTACTGCTTTAAATTACGAGTTTATTGACTATCTGAACTCTTTACAATGCTTTCTTAATTCGATTCCCTCTCAACTTCATGTTAAAAATCAATTAATAGCTAAGTGATCAGTAAGTTCGGAAAATACGTCGATCAATATAGTTTCAAATCCTTGCAAATGACCTGGAGCTTTCGGTGAATGAGTACATAGTGATGAAACCATAGTATGGCGGAAAGGCTTTTTCTGTGCCCGTCTGGCTATCGAACATCGGTAAGTTAAAATATGTTGTCAAGCACCTATTTGAGCCTAGAGCTTAGCCTGTTTACCATTTTAGACCCCTTCATCATTTAAAATCAGGCAAGATTCTGGTCAAAGATGAAGACCTATAAAATATTAAAACGTAAATTAATTGGGACTAACAGTAATCATATGAGCGATGAATTTAGATTAATTTGTTGTCCCACTAGCTAATAACATTAAAAAACCAAATATACATAGTTATACAAATAGTTAACATCGACGTACAAGTATTATTATTTGCAATATTATGTTCCACTCTGTGACTAATTTTTTCTTTATCCCACCACCCTTCTTTCGAGTAACAGGTAGATGGGACTTCCAAAATGCTATTTCCCGTGTATTTTGCAAAATCACACCCTATTCCGTTATGTGAAAACCGAATACATCAGTAATGGTATCTTTGTTTCCCATTACCCCAGTTTTGCCACGAAAGCGAGTCTTGCAAAAAAATCTTTTGTATTAGATGCACGTGTTTCGGCTAGATTAAGAGTTTTTGTTAGTTCGCAAGTGTTTTGTTGTTGTCGTTCTCTTTTCTTTTTAAGTAGGCTCGTAAGTCTGGTAACCACCTGTTGTATAAGTTACACCTGATAGTTTATGAGAGTTTGATTTCTTAAAATATTCATGTGTTAACTGGACAATTATTATTCGCAAATAATAAACCTTTGAAGCTGTTTCAGAAGTCTATAAGGCTCATTATCAGGACTATTTGCTACATACAAATAGTGCTCACTCTGCTATGTTTTGTAATAGTCACTAGTAGTTTCAAGTGATTCCCTAGATGTTACCACTATGATTTCGCATTGAAGTTGACTATAAATAACAATGAAATGTGCTTATTGTCATTAAATTTAAACAACGATATACTTTTACCGTTTTCGTTTTATATTTTATCAAACTTTATTAAAACAATTAAGCCCTTCATTTTTTTTTACATTTTGGTTTAGTTATTACTAAGATTATATTAGGGTTGTAATACTTTTATACTTATTTTACAAAGATCCACATTCTATGATTTTAATTTCAGTTAAATCCTCCGAGATTGTTATATATTTTTAATTATTAACTAGTTAGTGTCCAGTAGTTTATTCTGCGAAAAATTATATCATGGTTTTGTAAGAATTCAGTGTTTTATCTGCAGGTTGTCTTTCATATTTTTGATTGGAATTTTGTCACAATCACTTCAATCGCAATAAACTCTTCCCCCGATAATTAGTAACCTCTATTAACTTTTACTATTATTGCCTTAATCTCTGTGGAAAAACGTAATGATAAGTAGCATAAATAATGCTCTGCTAGATCATCTCTATCTATCAGTAAAAGTCACGCCAAATTCAGTTTAGATAATTCAGATATACTTGGACAAACACAGACACTTCATTTTTCAATGCTTGAGTAATAAAATATATGGAGATTATTAATTTTTATTTTTATTTAACTGAAACACGTTTTGGTTTAATTTAAAAATCAAAATACAAAATATATAGTAAGCCTTCACACACGTACACAAAAACTACGGCCAGCTTACAAAAACTGCTAATCCATTTCAACACAATAAGGACCTATCAGCTGTGTAAACACAACATAACCTGCGACCGACCGTAAAAATAAAAAAAAGACAGAAAAACGTGACGCGTCTATCGTACCCTCAATATAAGGGTGTTATTAGAAGACATCGTGATGGTAGTATCGTTAAGATCGGCGAAATATCGATTCCATGTTCGTAGGTTCGACTCTTGGTACATACATAACTTTTTTTTTAATCGTGCATACGCATAAGTAAGGATTATAACGTGCAGTGTCTTCATTTTATAACATGCAACAAAAAATAAATTTATAATTTCTAAAGTTAAGACGATGCATTTTCAATTAGTAATTAGATTAAACCAAGTAAGTCCCTGACATGAACGTAATGTGCAGATAAATCTCCGCAGCTGTGAAACGTAAACAGACCCTAGATCTTTGGATAAGTCTTTAACTGTCCCTCGTTCAACCTAGTTTCAGAATAACTGCGCATAAATTACTTTGTATCTGTTAGTTTATATTATACTTGTAAATAAAACCAGCCGTGCCCGTGGCTACGTACCCGTTTTTTATACTTTAACACCAATCGCCTGCGACTTCGTCTACGTTAACATCTTTGTAAAGAAATACGCCATAAACTATCTTCCTGTAACTGTTTTTGCAGCGTACGCAAAGATAGCTCTCATATAACAGGATTTAGCCTATATTTCATTCTGATATATAAGCTATATTAAGGTAAAGTTTCATTAAAATCAATTTAGCAATTTTTGCGTGCAAGAGTAACAAACATCCACACATGTCAATAATATTTCTCGTTTGTAATATAAAAGAATTTTCGTTTAATATATTAAATCGACTTATAAATTACAACTTTTAAAAGTATCGTTGACAATTCTTAAATGTCTTGTTGTTTGAGGAATGACGTATATAATGCTTGCCCCTATAAAAAAATATTATCGCAAACTTCTTAACAATCGGGCAGGCCGTCGCGTTGGTCAAGAAAATTCATATAAATAGAAAGACATAAAAATGTAAAAGGTATTGACAGTTTGTGTGAAAAATGATATGTGTATAAAAGGTGCGAATATTGAGATGACATCTGAGAGGGGAGAATGGAATAGGAATACATGTTAAGCCTACACTACTTAAGTTGGTTAAAAGTAAGAAAAAGAAGAAGAAAGAGGACATACACAAACTAAACTATGTATCTATTTATTAGTATAGAAGATATGAATCAAGGCGGGTTATACATAGCGATAGTTTACAGTGACCCTTTAAGGTTAGGTAAACATTTAAAAAAAGTTATGTATTCATTTTGATAATAGTTTTATAAATACACATTGTGGATAAAATAATTAATCACTAGCTTTTGTCTGCAGCTTCACTCGTGCTATTTTTTTTTTCTTTTTTTCTTCGATCTGCTTTATGGGCTTTCATAGCTTCACCGGACTAAAACTTCGTGCTTAATACAGATTTGATATATCGTTCATAAATAGAACTATTTTTCTAGATGAAAGGTACTGTATACCTTTTTTGTACCTCTGGTAACATGCATGCAAAACTTTACGATTGGTTGAATAGTTAAGGCATGAAGACATAACAAAGAAACAAATAAAGAAACACGCATTTTCATTTATAATATCGCATATGATTTCAAGTAAAACTACATATTTTGTCAACTTCATTTTCAAACTGTAAATACCTATATTTACAGTAATTATACTACCTATACGATTTATTTTGACCACAAAATATAAATATTTCGTTCTAAAGAACTTGTAAACTATTTCGTTAATCCTAGAACACACTGCGATTAGAGAAAATATTAATTCTGTACAAAATATTACAACAATGTGGACCGAGTGAAATCTTTCATTATTATTATCTCGCCGCTATATTACGAAATTCGTTTACCAGTTGCAATAACAAAGCTTATCAGTACTCTAATGGCTCCGTTCTTATCATTTAATGCATTTACAAGTGTTTTTTTTTTATAAAACGAAGTCAGAAGTCAAAGTTTTTGTTATAGCCGATTTTGCGTTGTAATTTCACGTCTAGGGTAAAGGATTTTATAATTGACTATTTTACTCCTTAGTTTTTTTTTTTGTATTTAGATATCATTGAATATTTTACTAAGAAATTCCAGAGTAACGTAAATAAATGCATAAAGAACCCAATTTTACTTCGCTTTAATGGTGTAAATATGAAGTTAATATCTTTCATAAATATAAATGTAACGATCGAAAAAAAAAACTTCCCATATTGTATTGAAGCCATTATGTAAGAAGTTTCAAAACGAACAAATAATTAGAATTATGACAAATATAAATTATATTATATACTAGCCGCCCGCTCCTACTTAGGATGAGTATACTAACAAGGGTACTACAACAAATTTGTAGGTGGTAGAGCTACGCTGAAGCTATTACTGGTTTCAGCATGAATGGGTCGGCTCGCCCGGGGTAGTACCATTCTCTCACAGAAAACCGACGTTAAGTAACAGTTGTTGCACTGTTGCGTTTCGTTCGGTCAGTGAGAGCGCCGGAAGCCCACATATTTGAAAGGCCGGCAATGCACTTGCGACTCCCATGGTGTTGCTAGTGTCTATGGATGGTGGTGATCACGTCGTCATCATCATCATTATCTTCTGACCCTTACCCCACCTAAGTAAGGTCGGCACAACATGTTTTCCTTTTCCGTTCTCCCCTGTCAGACGTCATCTCAGTATTTACACCTTTTATACACATATTATTTTTTACACAGTCTATCCATACTTTCTTCGGTCTCTCTCTAATCCTAACAGTCTAACTTCATATTTAAAACTTTTCTAGTTACATGGCTTTCATCTCTCCTCAGGACATGCCCATACCATGCTAACCACTTACAGTACGACTATAGAATAAAATAAATATAGTAATTGAACAACTGAATGTCAGTCTGTCAATTCAATCAATATTTTTGAAGAACTGTCTTCTGTCCTATTCAAATTATTATGTGGTGATTTTTAACCCACATTTTGCACCTTGTCGTACGATTTTTTAAACATTTTTTTTCATAAAAACCTTGTCTTAACAATTATAAGCACATCAAAAAAAGAATTAGCCAAATAGATGTATCTGTTCTGAAGCGATGCGCTTACTTACATTTGGAAAATGATTTTTATTGGACTTACTATAAATAAATGTAGTCTAGGTTTATGTAAAGCACTATTATACAAGTTTAGAATACAGATGTAATTAGGAAAGAACGTGTTTTACTCAATAAAATTCAGTTAACTATTAAAACAATAATAAAACAATTTCTTATTGCATAAAGGGCTGTATTGGGATAAATACATAAATATTAAAAGTAGACCTTAATCTATGTTAATACAAAAAAAAACAAATATTTGTGAATGTATTTGCAAGAGTTAATCATCGGAACTATTAATGTTCGCTCTTTTATTAATATAAAGTTACAATATACATAATGTTAAAAAAGCCATGGGCAATTGATAGTAAAGTGATAAATAAGCGAAACAATACAAAGGTGACACAAACAGAAGAAAGGTGTTTTTTACTCATTTTATACTCTTAAAATAAATTAAGATTAAATAATAATTAAATACTCTGATTCGACTATAAGTTCCTTTACCCTTAAAAAGGTTATCGCGTGTCCACAACAAGTCCAGACTTGGCTCCGATTGAGAGTTTGTTTACGTTTTTTGTGATGTTCGGAGTAAAGTTTTTTTTTGCTTCATCGTAGTAAGTAGGTAACGAAGTTTCTCGGTTTTTTTTTTGTGATCAGTTTCAAGTTTGGACGAGAAGTATTCAAAAAGTTCAAGATTAACGTTGCGTTCGGGGTTTCGTTTGGTTTTTTTTTAATGAATACAGGTTTTTGTGAAGCGTACTTAAATCAAATTACCCTATAAAAATTTACGATGTAATTTATAAGTAAATTATAGAGAAATCGTAACATTTTTTTTTAAATTTTACAATTCACAATACTTGACAATGAATGTTCTCTATCCATATTAACATTGCAAATGTAAGGTTGTTTCTTTGTTATACCTTCAGACTTTAACTAATTAACCGATCGTCGTGAAATTATAGATACATGTTTTCATAGGGAATAGAAAAGGATATATTGGGCCTTTCGCCTCGAAAAAATAAGGTTATTAAAAAACTAGGTTCGAAACCTGCAGTAGAGGGGAGATTTCTATGAAGGAAAACAACGTAATGAAAGCATTGCATAGTTTGTCTAATGCCCGCCTCGTTAGCTTAAAACCATCGCACAGTTTTTGCAATGTTTATTAATTATGCCAAAAGAGTACACAATTCAGCATAAGCTCGTTGCCACCTAGCAGGTGACCTCTACGAGCTTTTCCAATTGTGGCTAAGTAAGTGGTGAAGTCATGGCATATTATTCGTGATTATCTTTCCAATAGAACTTTCCGCTGTCGAGTGAAAGGAGAGCTCTCCCCGCCCCACCCGATCCGCTCAGGTATGCCCCAGGCCTCAATCCTCGCGCCCTTACTGTTTAAGCTATTCGTGAGTGGCTTATTTTGATACCCGGAAGTCGAGGTAGGTTGTTACACTGATGACACGGTCATCTACTGCTCAGACTGGTGGAAAATAAATTTCAGAAACCTTACCAGCTGCTTAAAATTTCTGCGATGACAGTCGAGGTTCCGCGGATACCATTGAGCTAGCAAAAAGGCCAGTGAAATATATTTTCTTCTTGTAATAAGTAATGAAACCAATATTCGTTGATATGTCGCTGTTTACGCAGAGAACTTATATTGATAACATATAATGTATAGTTCCCACGACTTTCACCATCAGAACCAACGTAGTGTGACGTCGTTTGTGAGCGTGGTGAGTGAAAACATCAAGAATTATACATATTTGTAAAATAGCAGGTACACTATGGAATACGCAATCGCACACTATCTGTTTTAATTTACTGAAAAAGGCCTCACAATACAGAGTTGTGTTTACTATGATTATCTATAATTATAGTGTGTTAATGGTCTTATATGTAGCGATAAAAATGATCGACCCCCTGCTTTTGTATATCGCAAAGTAAATCGATGACAGAAATGGCAAAATATCGACCACAGAAAAGAAAATTAAGAATTTTTACTAAGCATATCCAAACGTTATCAAAATAAACACTTAACACATTATGCATAAATGATGTTTTCTATTATTTGCCATATATTTTCATATTTTATTAATTTTTTACTGTATTTACTTAGAATCGATAATATTTATCGTGTATACAAGAGAATAATTAACTTATTAAGATTTTTTTTGTAAAACACATATAGACTAAAGAACTGGTCATCATAGTACATGGTACTGAACAGCTCCATATCATTATAAACCACGGTACAATGAACTCGCGAACTGTGCGGCGCTAATCCGTGCGCATCAGATGAACTGCAATTTGTTAACTTACCGGACATATAAGCCCACGTTAAGTACGCGACAGTTACTGTCTGTAATTTAACGGCAATTTTTAATACTTAACAAAATTACTCTTAACATTGATGCTATCGTGAGATAAGATATCTAACATCAATCTTAGGTAGCTTAATTTGACAGAATTTTATTATCGTATATCAATTATCCCGCGGCTTTATTCGTATTGACATAACCGAACAGACTTTTGAACAATATATACATGGTAAAAAATCGGTTATATGACACACTACAAAAGCCAGAAATTAAAATCATAGTGACATTGCAAAGTTTTACTACACTTTAGTTCAACGTAAAACTAATAGACAAGCTATTTTCAAATGTATATAATACCATGATAATTTCAACAAATGTCTCTAATTCTTAAAATTTCGACATAAGCGAAATAGATTCTTATGTAAAAAATTAAGCAAGCAAGTCATAATAAACACTTGACACAATTGCGAGTTTTATATCTGATGTATTGTGGTCGCGATTTAATCACTCAGGACTGTTTTATCCTACCTCCAAAAATATCGTGAGAGATATAATAATAATTCAATAGCAAAATAGTTAAAATTTTGTTTCTATTTAGAATCATCCGGGTAGCTTGTGTAGAACAACAAGGTAAATCACCCTTTTAGCAACAGCAACATTTGTCTTCCATCGTTCATAACTTGTATTAATTACTGTAGCGGCGTTTGCAATAGCGTGCTACTTATGAATTTGGACTTCATAAAAGAAATGTTCCGATTTGCTATAATTTGATTCCGTTCTACGATTTAACGTGTGCGTGCGATTCGAATCTAGTTAATGAGTGACGTTTGTGCGGATGCTACTCTAGGTCGCTTGTCATTAGACGTTTCGTTCCAAAACAATTACTGTTAATCTATGTCCTAAGACTAAATTAATACAGTCTGCGGTAACAACATGATATGGGCTCAATATCTCGGTTGCTCCACTATTGTCATTAAAAAAAAAATGTCGAATCAACGAGAATCGAACTATTTCGCACTCAAAAGCATGGAAAGCCGAGTGCACTATAAATAAGCATTAATATTTAATACGGTAATGGAAAAGAGTCGTAAATTTATGTAAATACGATTGACATCGGCTGAAAAGCCTCCACAGGTTATATCGCTGTGCTGTTTTCCAAAGTGATGTGTAATGAATTAATTTTCACTATAGTATTGGCTTATATAAAAGACATATATATTACATACACACCAGCTTTTATTAAATGATTTTCCCTTTAGATTCATTACAGACTAGCTGTGCCCACAGCTCTGCTCGCGTGAAGTGTGAATAAGTAATCACTATGAATTTAAGATATATAAGTAAGATTTTTGGTATGGCTGATATTTTTAATCGATTTTAAAAACGCACTTGAAAAAGGAAGAGGTTCTCAGTTCGGTTGTATTTTTTTTTTAAGTTCGTTACCTCTGGACTTCTTAATTTATAAAGAGATATGGATTTATTTCATTGTAGAAGAGATAATTTCAAGGAGGTCCCATTTCAATTTCTTCAAAATTGCATAGAAAATGGAATGTAATCTATACAATGTTTTTTGTCTAGTAACTATCGATAACCTTTACAGTTTACTGTAATGAACAAAAAATATTTGGAAGCAGTTCTTTCCCTTACCATACCATGAAGTGTCGAAACCTTTATTTAGAAGTCTCTATACTCAATAAAGTTATTATCATTTAGAAGAAAAAAAATAAATATTATTGGTATATTAACATGCGAAGAAAAATCTCTGCACCTCTTGTTAAGAGCTGCTTCTTTCGGACTATCAAGGTTAAAATAATCATGTGGTCTAATATGCCACCACGGTAAACCTATTGGAAGAATTGGTATCAACTTCTTGAGAGCCGTAGAAAGGCGGTTATTACAAAAATTGTACGAGATCTGTATAAACAAATTATACTAAGAATCTACAATCAACAACTGAAATAATGATAATTTCTATGTGTTCGATTTTAATGATTCCGAAACAAATTAATGCAGAATCACTAAATGATTATTGAAAACATTAATAATCCTCGAACAAACATTGTCTGTCGGTATATTCGGCAGTTAAACCTTCACAGAACCAGTGTTAATGACATTATTATAGCATATTTCTAACTAACACCGATAGTAATTGTAAAATAAATAGCAATAATATTAATTACCCTTATCAAAATGACCATATCATAGGCTCTTTGGGGATTCACCGTGATGTAATATTTATAATAATAATGTTATATGTACAGGGTATTCCCCTAAATATGTGTTAATTTCATAGAAATCCCCAAATAACTTAAGTTGCAATAATTATCTAAGTTTTTATTTACAACAATTTTATGTCAATTAAGTTAGATTTCAGCGCGGCTCAAGTGACATCAATTCACTATCTAGTTGTATGAGGATAGAAAAGACAAAATACATATTAACTCTCAAATGCTATATTTCAAATATAACAGCGCCCTACAAGACTTATTATAAATTAGTAGTCCGGTGAAACTGCGAAGGCCTTGCCAAGCTAACAGGCCAGTACAGTCAGGTAGGTCAGTTCGAAATAAAAAACGTATTATAAATTTCTGAAAACCATATGTTTCGAAGATATTCTTATCATTATTTATATTAAACTATGTATTTAAGTCCCGTTATAAAATCCATTTCTTTATTAAAAGTGAAATTGTACTACATTTCATGCTCGAAAACCCTTTAGTTAGAGCTATGACATTATGGTTGAGTCAAAAAACTGTACGGCTTGAAAGAAACTCTTATTTCTTAATTTCAAGTACCAATACCTTTACTACTAGACATGTGAACCCTCGACAAGCCAAAAGCATCAATATTCATCTACACGTTTTATCAGCACATACATTCTTACATAAGTCGAAAAAAAAACATCTGTAAATTGGATGTAATCAATTTTTTATTTTTTACTACTACAAACAAATAATTTTAAATGAATATAATATATAAAATAGACCAAACAAAAAGTAAGTCACCGAACTTTAAGAATATTACTGACAATATGTGTATACTATCTTAGAATTACTTGAAATATTACCTTAACTCATATCGTTATTGTAACTCGTTATTGTAAGTTAGGTAGTATAGGTTCTAAGTCTCGGCAAATCGAACACAGAACTTTTTTGAATTCAAACATTTATAACTCGAATTTGTTTTGTCTTCTTTACTTCGACTCACTGAGGTACTATTGTATATATAATATATTATTTACTATCAGCCACCCGTGACTTCGTCTGTGTTTATATCTTTACGCCTCTGTGACGCCTCGATCGCCACCACTATTTATGTTTTTACCTGAAAAAAGACAATCAAACTATAAAATTTGGTTATCATAAAAATGATATCAAGTCATCATAGAAATTACCAGGGGCAGTCCGTGTTTGCAGAGGCTCGGAGAAGCATGCGTATTATCAACAATCTTACTGGCTAAAAAACATAACGATGCAATGCATTAATGAACCTTGCATAGCTGAGCATTCTGCGTGACACTCGCCGACTGAGGTAGCCCGTTTCTCCGACTGCCACCTAATATGTATACCTAGTAAAATTATAAAGTAATATAACGTAAATAAAATAATGGTTGTTTGATTTGCGAATAAGCCGACTGAGAATTGCATTATCGTAGGATCCCCAAAATACCATACAATATGTAAATAGTTAATGCAACGCACGCCGGGTCTGCTCTTAGATGACAGGATTTTTTCAAATTTATTTGACACTTATCATTATAATTTGACCTATTCAAACAATATATTAATAATAATAGCCTAAATATTATTCGGATTTATAAACTATACTACTCTCAAATTTCACCAGAACCAGTTCGGTTGTTTTTGCGTGTAAGAGTTTCAAACATCTTATCAGAGTATCGTAGTATCAGTACGAAAGAGACGAATTAGAGAAAATTACAAATGGCAAAGATGATGCGAATGTTAAGATCGATGTATAGTATACCTAGAATTAATATGATTAAGAATGAGTACGTATATAAGAGAAAGTTTTAAAACAGCACCAGTGAGACAGCGAAGTTGAGGAGTAATAGGTTAGCCTGGTATGGGCATGTCACGAGGAGTGATGAAAGCCATGTAACTAGAAAAGTTTGAAGAATTAAGATGGACGGACATAGGGAGTAGAGGAAGACCGAAGAAGGTATGGATATATTGTGTGAAAAATGACATGTATATAAAAGGTGTAAATACTGAGGTGACATCTGACAGGGGAGAATGGAAAATGAAAACATGTTGTGCCCACTCTATTTAGGTGGGTTAAGGGTAAGAAGTTGATGAGTATCAAACATTCATTACTATAAACTTTCTCGTTTACAATATTAATAGGATTTAGATTTATTTGCGTGTAATAAAACATTTATCGTCCATGGTTAAGGCTGTTGATGTTCGGAAAGATCGATTCGAAATTAATCTTATACCACTTTAGTGTACACAATCTCCGATTTTCCACAGTGCGCTTGGAGTTCTCGATTCAACCTTAAATCGTAATTCCCGTGACAGCTACTGTTGATTTCATGGCATCGTGCACATCTCGCCCGTTCATTGTCATTTAACAATATATTCACTAGTGTCGGTCGGTTAATTCGTTTCAAAAATCTGAACGAAATTAATTAATTTGATTAAGAAATGGACATCGAACTTTAATTCAATAACGTATTACAGTATAAAAAAATTACAGACGTTTTCCTGCGTAATGTATGTACTTTCTACTTCCTTATTTCCAATTTTTACTCTCTACAGGTACATATAAATGATAATAGTGCAATGATTAACATTTTTAGACACTGGGCAGATCAACGTAAATGATCTTTATGAATGCTACGGAGCTTCCAGTAAAGAGAAACATCGTGACACACCAAGGTATAGTGGTACAGATTTTTCTAAGCATGTCTGGCTTGAATATAATAAAGCGTACCACCATCAAGATGAATATCCGTTACCAAGTATTTAAAAATGTGTTCTGACACTTACACTTAAAAGCCAGTACTCCTTTAGTTATAGCGTGTTCGCCATCTTGAACCATATCGTCATTTAACATCAAGTGTGATTATGGTCAAACCTTGAAAATATCAAAAACAATGTTAGCGCTTAATTCAACCATAAAGAACCTTTTTCTCAAATACAATACAAGATCGACCAAATTAACCGTAAAGCGAGCGACGCCGCGAGCAGAAGCTCGTAATGAATAAAATTTTACAAAATAAAGAAAATACATACGGCAATTTGTTTTAAAATGCCTAAACTCTGTGTTCAAACGTCTCTGTAAAAACTAAAACATAAAATGAAGCCATTACGTATATTTTTCTATAAAAAATTAAGAAATATTTTTCATTCAAAGTAAACAATAATATAATATTTCAAAGTTACTATGACATTTGAGTTAATTTGAAATCCGTTTTCATCAAAGTTTGCAACATTTAACAGACATTTGAAATTACTACTGACGCCATCTGTTGACGCGTATAATAACTGATATTTTAATGCATAGAATTTTACGACGTACTATAAGAAGTGTAATTTTTGGTATAGTGCTTTATTTTTGAGAAGTTATAGTATTGTGATATATTTACTTCGCTTTGAACAACAACCCATGAGGTTAGATAAACTAAATAATCGTAAAGTAAGACACAAAACTTCCAAGACCTAAAGATTGTTAAACATATATGCATGTTCTTATATAGATGTAACATTACCAGGTAAATATCTGAATGTGCTGAGTCATATAAATTGCCTTATAAATTTCATAACAAAGAATCAAGTTCACAGTCATGCATTCTGCGTTCAGTAGTGCTGCCAGATGTACAAGAAAAAACCGAAAACCTGTAACGATTTTTTTTCTAATTCAAGATCTTCAAGATATAAGGCTCTTTTGTTTCGGAAAATATTATCAAGGAAAATATTTAAATAATGGGGTCAGACTAAAATGCATTCTTTTTTAACATCTCTTTCTTAGAAAGGAGGAAAAATAGCTAATGGTTTTCAAGACTATTTCGAAACTCACGAATTTTCATGTTACTGATATATTAAAAGTTCACTTGATAATAAGTATAGACTTACTACTTTCTTAACATGATCAGAATATTTCGTGGTTAGGGCTATTTTACACAAGACCAAAATCTCAAAATATTTTTGAAGAACGACTATTCGCAATGTTCTTCTTTTTAATTTATAATTTTAATAAGTTTTACCAGCTGATCTCATTCTCAACTGATATAAAAAAACTCCAACAAAATATTTTAATAAATTACACAGTCTCAGCAATATATTTATTCGCTTTTGAAGGCTGAATTTTAACATCTTGTCTATTGAGCCTCAATGTAACGACGTGTATTTTGACACCCGTAAATGTGATCCAAATATCTCTCTCTATCTTGTCCTAAGTCCTTAGTTTAAGGTACAAGGCATTAATATAATCTTTGGTGTATAATTGTATAGTGTATATATAGTAGTATAAACATGTATTTAAATTGAATCTACAGATATTAATAAAACAGAAGTGTCTACTTAGACTGTTTATAGGCAGATAACAAAACTTGTCTAGGCTATCCCACATAATAAGGGCCTAATTAGTGATGTAAAATTTAACAGAGATGAGATTTTTAAAATAACTTAAAATTGTTGAAAGAATTAAGTACTAACAATAAAAGTACACTTTAAAGGACCCCAAAGATAATATAGACAAATGCGTAGTTATCATAAAATAATTTTCACAACAACTAAGGTATGTACCAACGAGGTATAAACGAAATAAGAAAATTCTGGGTAATAACTTATCTCCTGGCAACCCGAATCATATGCCGATCGCATAATTGAACAAGTCAGATGTAGGTCAACACGAGACACGACGTAAATATAACTTTGTGCTGGGAAATGGATTCAGCGTCTCAGAAAGATACATTAAACACGCATAATTTACAAATACTTATGTTTCCATACATCAAATGTAACAACGGCCATTATAACACGCTTAGGAGTATCGTATCAAGGGATCAGTCAGTATATCCAGTAACCAAAAGGTGTGGTAAGAAGTTGTATTCGATTGGGTCGTAACTATCAACTGTATAGCAATAAACCCCTTATAGTTCTTTGATTTGCTTCATTACGTTGCGTCAAGACTTTAGTCGCAAAGGCTTGTAAGCTATCATCGGCGACGACTGCCGCTGTTGTTGGATTAAACTGGGCTTACCAAAGCGCCGTTTGTCGTGCTAAAAAAATATGTAAAAAGTAGTAAAAGTATTGATAAAGGCAAACAAAAATCCTTATATTTAAACGTCAAGTCACAATCAAGACGAATCTAATGACACATTACATCTCATCTTGTTGTTTAGGCAATAGAACGTGCCTAGGGAAGAAATATACAAAACACTCCAAAATCGCCACTCTCCTTCTAAAAAATCATACGAAGTTAAAGTATTACATTTATCCTTGGTTTACGTTTTAGCAAAAAAAAATGCACTTTCAAAAAACCTTAGATAGACTTGAAAGTTAGATAAGCTAGTTGTAAAATAAAGTAAAACCCCATTTGGGTACACGATAATGTAAAATTTTATTATAAAGTTGTACAATAAATTAATTCAAGGACCTTATAAAGCGGGATTAAGGTTTATTACTGTTTATCATGTGAATATAAATATTTTTATACTAGCAAACGCCCGCGAATTCGTCCGAGTCCGTTAATTCCAATACGAAAATTAAGAACAAAAGGTAGCCTAGCGCCACCTAGTAAAATATATTAGAATATGTAGTAAAAAAACTGTTCTTAGATATATCGCCATCCAATTGTGTATATATATTTTCCAATATAATTCTAGAAATTATTTCTATTATAACTAGCGTTTCCCGTAGTTACCTCTGCGTGTCTTTCGGTGTAATCACACTAGAAAGTATCCTATATTCTTCTACAAGTTCCAAGTCTGTTCCAAATTCTATTGCAATCGGTTCAGATATTTATTTGTGAAAAGTAACACACAGATAATTTTACTTATATTTATAATACTATTAGTGAGGATTTAAGCTTGTAAAGTGACGGGTGCTTACTAGGTCATCATAGAATAGAATAAGAGGCAACTTATTGACGTTTCTAGCATGCTATTATTTATGGTAGAGCTATTTGCGGAACTCATTGTGACTTTGTCACTTGTCAGAATATAATTACTAGCCCAAAGTCACATTCGCATTCATAATATTATATAGGGTTATTAAGTTTGCTTGCTTGTTGGATACAATCTTCAAAACTACCGATTTAATTATTCTTTTCACTAATTATTATTAGTGAAAACCTCATTATTCTTGAGTGGCATCGATTTTTTTCTTTTAGTAATTCATAATAGTTTATTTTTCATAACATAACAGGGAATGTTACATGAAACGTTATTTATATAACGATGTATTGTACTTAAGTCATATGTCGATATAACTTATGATATTAAGACCTTAACAATAACAAATAAGCATATTAAGCTCTTTTTATATATCATTTTACATAGCACCAGAGAAAATGTATTTAATTATTATTCTTAAAATCATAAACTCTTTCAAATTGTAATAAGAACTATTTTGGAAAACATATTTAATTTGAATATACGAGATTGTATGATTAGTTAGTTCCTTCGGTAATTTATTTATGATACGAAACAATTTTCAAATTGACACCCTGTTTACAAATTTTAGTCAGTCCAGTTTTCCGATTTTCTTTAATCTAATTTTCATATTATAATTAAAATGTTGGTATGAGGTCGTGATAATTATACTGTAGACATAAATAAAATGTCTGCTGTTTGTCTGAACCGATTCTAAAGACATTAATATCGACGGATACAACAACTTTTGAATTCTTATCTAGGTTACGTATCATTGCGTTTTGCACAAGTTTCAAACAGTAATAAGAAATCTTAACAACAGAGATAAATTAAAATCTGTGAAAAGGTTATAGAGGTTAATTGTAATATCAGAATTATAGATTAAAAAATAAAATTCGGTCTACAATTAATTAATGAAACAACTAATCTCTTTTCATTAGAACGAAGTTCAGACAGCAGAAGTGCGTACAGTTCTCTCGATTGTTATATTTACAATTGGCTTTCGGATAAATATAGCCAGTTTAATTCAGGGGAAACCCATACTTTAGGATTTGTTGTTTATATATATAATATATGTATGTTTATACACGTTATTCGGACTGGATTTTATGTGCTTTTAATATTTCAATCACGTTCGCATGCTATCGTTTTATGTAATATGACAATAGACACATATTTGTCCAGACAATGTACTTCTATTGACGATATTCACAAGCCACTGATCACGAATAGAGTGGCGAAAATATTTATTTTTCTGATTAAAATATATATATAATGAGTCAGTTTGTTCTTCGTATGTATACACTATGACTAATACCATTTCAAGATATTATAATCTCGTGTGAATCGTTTTAGTTAGCTTTTGGATTCTGATGGGTTGTGTTGTGTTAATAATTTGATTCGCAAGTACAACATGAACTTGTGTTAAATGTTGTATGAAGTGTTTGTGTTGTAAAATGTAAGTGCAATTTACATTATATGTATGTCTTAATTTAATTATATTTCAACTTATGTATATGTAGCAAATATTGATATTTTTAACGTGAAATAATAATTGACATGTTATAGGGCATGTAAATGATGTAGCCTGAAATATACTTATATCCTGATTTCATTCGTGATAGAATCTTCTGGAAGCTGAAAAACATTCATCAAATTTTTACATTGGTTCGAGTGTCGTCAACGTACAAAACGAGAGAAATATTTTTGTCCTTTTTATTCGATTTTTTTAACACGTTTTTTTTTATCCGTTATTTTTAAATATTATTTATTTATTTATTAACGTTTTCCGATATTTATGGGTGAATTTTTTTTTAATAAAATTATCACTAGAAATATTGTCTGCCCATTATACAAGAATCAAATATAAACACGATATGTGCAATCTCTTTCTACCGAAACATAACCTCTGTGTAAAGATTTATTGTAGTAGTATACAGACAAATTATATTTAAAAATCAAAGCAAGTAAGTTACATTAAATAGTTATGAAACTAAACCAAGTGTTTTGTTTTTATTAAGCCATTCCACGTTAACTGCTTCGGTTATCAATTTTATTACCCGTATTCAGTAAATCTAAACAATGGTTTCCACTCGGCCCTAAAAGTCAATAAACCCAAAAACACCGTCTATTGCACAAACTAAACGATTATAGCGAAACCGCGTACATTAAAACGTTTTACGTGCGCGAACGTTTTACCAAATTACCTAACAAATAAAAACACACACTCGCTAACTGTTGACACGGTACCCGATCTTAATTCGTATTACGTATCTCTCTCCTGGCCTGAACAAAGAGCCGTTAAATTCTCGACAGACTCGCGTAACATGTTCCGCACCGAGCTAGTGATCGAGTGAACGCTCTCCGTTTAACAACCCCGCGAAACCGAGACCCGTGTTACGTCACCTCACCCCACACGAACCGACCAATCACCTAACCCCATTCGCTTTGGCGCGCTTTCTCGGTACCGAGTACGAAATACACAACCAATTCTCTTTCCCTTTCACAAAGGGATCCCTGTAAAACATACGAAGGAGAGAACGTTACTTCGTCGAGGTCTATTGTAACATGATGTAACCAATTTGAAATGAGAAGGTTAGACCTTCCGGTGTGGTGTAAGAAAGGGATAGCAGATTCGTTGTCAACGTTGATTGTAGTGGTAGAGTGCGAAGGGAACGTGCTACCGTGCGTTCTTACTATTTATAATCAAATGTGGTACGGAGGTGTGCGTGTGTGCTTACGTTATGCACCGCACGAACACATAGAGAGGGGGTCGAGCGAAGCAATGATGTGCACGAGTATTATCCTTTATTACACGATTCGCTTCCGCGCTGGACACACGCGAAGTAGTGACGCGACCTCCTTTCTCGAGCGGTACGCGAAGTCTCGATCTGTTTACATCGGTCAAGTCTAGCGATGCATAAGTGCGTTCGTTAGTTGAGACGATTGTGTCATCGACCGTACGTTTGTTACCGCTAAATTACTATTGAATTACGGACAATGCTCGTAGGAGCGTTTTTTTGCATATGAAAATTGTGAACTGTTATTTTTTTTTAAAACGGCTAACTTTGTGATCCTTGTAGACAAAGTCGTGCGTATTTTTTTTAAGACTCGTCGTGCTGTTAGTTGTGTTTCATAGAGTGAACTTTTATTAAGTGTATATATATTTTTTAAATTTTGACTTGCTGAGAAAGTAATTGCTAGCGGAGAATATTTGCGAGATTTTTTTTAAATATAAAATATCGTAAAAAACAATTCAAAGACACTTGAAGAGTGAAAAATCAAAACGGCCAAGAGACACTAAGTTCAAAAAGGCAGACGGCCTTTATGAATACAAAACAAACGGCAATCTGTACACGATTCCGCCGTAGAAAAAGACAAAGATGGCTATAGCTTTCAACTTGCCGAGCGAGCGAGAGGCAAACGAGGAGAACTTTTCGCGGTTGAACCGTCTCTTAGCGGAACTGTACGATGTTCTATGCCACATCTTGGTGTCACGACAGCCTGGCCAAGAAGCCCAGGAGAATCGCCGAGGTGAGTTTCCTCGTGCGCCTAACCCACCACCATATCACTTAAGATGCAATTCGACGTACATCGTGAACTTAGTAATGGTCGTGGCCATAATAAAAGTGTCCCTCGCATCTTCGCTCTTCAATACGATCAGATAAAATGAAGATCCGTGATTAATATGTTTGTTAACAGTGACACTGCATGGCAGGTCTGGACTGTTGTTACTTATTTTTAAGTCCATCTTATTTTTGTAACCGTAAAATTATTATTTTTCTATGTAAAGAGATGTTCTGTCCAACTGCACTTTAATTGTTAATGGTGGTATGAATCGAATTAAAATGAACTGAAGTTTAATTTAAAAAATTCAATTTAATTCGATAACGCTTTTATTGTTTAATTATGATTATTGCTTTTTTTTCCATTAAATTTGAGTGAAGTTCGACAAAACGCCTCGTTTATCGTCTATTTCTATGTTGTGTTCTATGTCTTCTTTTGGCGATGTTTGCCTGCTTTCTTTTATGAACATATACTGATATAAATCTGTGAATGAAGTGTATACAATAATAAGGTAACTCTGCTTATAACTTTGTTAAGTTTTATTATTAAGTTACAGGTTCCATTTGATCTCTAATTTTGTTTATCTTTTTTTTTTAGTATCACATTTTTTTTATAGTTACTAGTAAATAGTATAGTTTAATACGATTAAGTTAGATCCTTTGAAATATCATAATTTATAGATCTCATTTTTTTATATTAGTATCCAAAATATGGTTAAATAGTCATATAAATATTTGTTTCGTTTATCGGTTTTGTAAAATTTTCGATCAGAAACCAAATATTAGTTAAATACATAGAAAATCTTATAAAAAAAAATCAATTGCTAAGGAGACATTGGTCGACTTTATTTAACTAGAAATTTCGATTTAAATTATTTATAATTTAATGTAAATGTCAAATTAATTTCTGTAATGTAATTTTGTTAATTTATGTAGTTAATTAATTTTGTTTTAACTATTTTTTCTGTTTAGAAAAAAACTCATAAATGAAGTGAAAAAAAATATATAATTGTGTAATTTTTTTAAGTGTAATCCGATGTAGAATATTATTTTTTACTTGTAAATATTGCATTTAATAATATCTTTGTGATTCGTTTTTATTTTTCTTTTAATATATTTTTGTAATAATATGCATTTTTAATTATTTACGTTTACTTTTATAAAAATCTAAGAAGCGCTACCTACAATATAATCATTAATTTTAACGTATTAATAAACTGGACTGTGTTTTATAATTCCATTACCCATTAATATTTCGGGGTTTATGCGAAATAAATATTATATTTTAAAACTTATCAAATGACTTTTTACTTATCTATCATTACATTCCTTATAAACAAAGTTAGTTTTATCAATAGTACAAAATTATACACAGGGGATATTTCAATTCTTTAAAATTTCAATTAAACTCTGTGTTGGTAAATTTACTTATTTTACTGGTGATATAATCATAATTATATTAGTAAAGAGGTAAGCAGTGAACTAATAATACAAACATTTAAGTTTCCTATAAACCTATTAAATTAAAGTCAAAAATATCCACATAATGTCAACTACACGCTATTACGGTGATTCTTATAAAATAATTGAACATCGAGTCAAAATGGAATAAATAAAGAAATATGTTTCTAACTTGTTTGGATAAAAATTGTGGTTTACTTATCAAATTAATATTAATAATAATTTCACAGTCAACGTAGTACAATTCTTTTACTGACACAAAAATAAATTAGTATTGAGACTTTCTCCAGTAACAGATACGAATATATGTAAAATAAATGAATACAGATAAATAATAATTATGACTTTTACAATCGTGGATTGTTTGCTTGTCTGTGACCGCTGAAGTCATCCAGTATAACTCTTGTGTCATTTAACTCTATATTTTGTAACGTTGGTGGCATTTTACGTAATATAGTTCCGTTATTATGCACCAGTGAAGTGGATAGAAAATAATACTACTGAGCATCCCTTCATTCTGAGATGCCACAAAAACCATTAGAAAGTTCTAATTAGGGAGGCCACCTTCTTATAAAAAAATGCAATAACCATAAGGAACCTGTAATATTGTTACCGACTCGACAATGGCAATAATATTCTCGAAGATTTATTGCCAAAGTTGAAATAAAAAACACTCTATCAAACTACCAATTAAATTTAGATTGTCATGAAATTAAAAGTCATAAACAATAAATACCTTTGTATTATAACCTGATTCTATAATGTATATCTTATTGTTGTAATAATAATTTTTTGGTAAACAAAGACACATATATCGTCGTTCGAACATCATCCGATCCGATCCGAAGAATTAAATTGTTTGTTATATACGACACATGATTTAGGTTTTTCACGATATCTTCCGCCATCTATTGAAGTAATCTTAAACTATTTATTTCTCTATTTCATAATTACATAAGACTGTTATTTGGGAGTTTTTGGCGGGATCTTCGTCTGTCATGTAGTGGTTTTTATATTTTATTCATAATCTTGTGTTATTAGACTCTATATTTTGTAATATTGGTGGTGTTTTACGTAATATAGTTCGGTTATTATGCACAAATGAAGTGGATGGGAAATAATACCACGGAGCATGCATTCTGAGATGCCATCAAAACTCCATGGAAAGTTCTAACAAGGAAACCACCATCTTGTTAGAACATTATAATTATCACAAGACACTTACTTGAAACAAAACATTGACACTGGCAAATGCTTCTGCGGTGCCAAAACAAGAAGAAGAAGAAGAAGACTGTTATTTGGTACATTCCAATTAAGTCTTAGAGACTTAAAAGTAACGTATAAATAAATTAGTCTGAAACCGCCAGGAACTGCTAGGAACCATGGAACAGGAATTTATAAGTTCTACTGTACCTATAATTTACCTTCGCTGTAAATGAGTGGAGTTAAAAAGACATATGTGTAATTTATTTTTTCTCTTTCTCATTACCAATGAACTTATACGAGGTGGTTGTTTTAATTTTGATTTTGTTAAAATAATATATCAGCTTACGGGAAAGTGACTGAACTGTATCCAATAGTAAGCACAGTACGATCCGAAAATAACGACGACCATTGAGGTATCAAAACTCTACCGCTAGTTGTCATTGTCATGCCGGTTTGCAAACACCATTGGATAAACAATGGGTGATTCTATAGTATTTATCTCCATAGTATATAGTCTGGTATAGTAGTCGGGTACTATTCATATAACGCACGAGTAACATAATATATTCTAGGTAATTAAAGTGGTGGGAAAAATTTATGGGTTTTATAGCATTTGACTACAATCTCACCTGATGTTAAATGATGATGTGGTCTAAGATGGTAAATACGGTAAGCCTAGAGAGAACTGGCTCTCAATAGTGACTACGCTGATATTGCCAAATCTTAACCACTATACTATGGTTTCTTTATTTTATTTTTTTTAATTTATAGGTTTTAGCGTTTGACCACAATCTCATCTGATGTTAAATGAAGAAATGTGGTCGAAGATACTAGATACGCTAAGCCTACAGGAGGACTAACTTTCAGATGTAGCAGTTGGAACATACTTTGGGACATATTTACAACATAAAGGTGATAAAAAAGCTATGCTTTCATCATGACATTTTATTTTACCGAAAGCTCCGGTTCGATATAGGGATTTGAAGCTACGTCAATTGTCGCGATGTCCGAACACGATTCCACTAAGCCACCATTATTAATTCTTAGCACTATATTGAAAGTTATATAAGCAATATTATAATGTTTGTCGATACTTAAGAACTAGATCAGGCAATGTACGAAAGATTTGAACTTGGCACGCTCCAATTCGCTGACTACAGTCACGATCACCGATGGTCTGAGCTATAAGTGAAGAGCGATTTGGAAAATGATTGCAGATAGAACATATTCATCTATATTTATTACTGTATATTATATATTATTTCTATGTAATATTCTAGTAGTGTGCTGCGCGGCTTCATTTGTATTTATTATATTTACTTATATATTATTGAAGTTATACTTCTTTTGGCGCGTTAGGGAAAAATGATGAGAGTAAATTTTTACGATGCGCGCGCACACCGTCACGAAAAACCGACATCCTGAAGTTAGCCATAGTCAACATTTTATACAAAAAAAGTATGTATGTATTAAATACCTTTTTTCTATTGTTAGTGTCGTTTTTTTCTACAAACGTAGAATAAGGCGAAAGATAAAATTTTTGAAAAGATTTTTATCTTGTTACGCCGAAGAAGTATAACTTCTAACGCGCGTACATAAGTACACACTATCTTTTTTTTTTATACAAATAATTTTTGCTATAATGTGAGTCTTCTTCGTATTCTAAATCTATGCGTGCTAAATTTAATGGCGAGATGTAATAAAATGAATAGCATAGAGACTTACCTCATGAAAATACACTTAATTGTGCTCAAAAAATATGTAGGTAAATTTTTATTGTGTTTGGAAATCATCCCAGTTATTAAGATTAAACACTATCAGTCATCTCTGATTACGTAATTTGGAAGAGCAGAACGATAACCGACGTTTGTTAGACAATAATTTGTTGGAAGATATCGGGTGTCCGTTGCTTTACTGAGGTTTAGTTATCAATTCTATTACTATTATAAAAGATAAAGTTTATGAGGATGCAATTTTCATGGTTTCTCAGTTAGCACAAGATTTTTTTCAGTGATTGAAATTCAGTTATTTTTTTAATCAAAACTCCACGCCATACTGTGTGGTCTCTAAAATTTATGAATTATTTTCAAACCAAATTCTAGTTTACTAATAAAAAGTTGACTCTTCCATTAGTTCGATTCGGGATAAGGGCTTTATGGAAGGCAAAGTATAACATTGTATTTCTAGTCACGGTTTAGATAAAAGCGATTTATACCGACAACAATTGAACTGTAAAGGATATGGTCGGATGAGTAACACTGTTTTCTTCATTCTCTTACTTTTTAGCTTTGTTTCACCACGACAGAACCAACCAATGTCGCTTGATCATCGTAAAGTTGATTGGTTTTACTTATTTTTTTAGAGAACCCTATTAATTTATTTTAATCTTTCAATGAAGTAAATACTGACACTTGTAATCTTTTGAGTCGAACTACAGACAGTTTTATTGTTGATTATGTTAAAAATGTAAGAATATTTAATTTAATGTAAAATAATGTTGGTAAATCCAACCTCGATAAAAATAACCATGTTAAATAGAAAACATATATAGAGGAACTCCTGTTCCCACCCTAACCTTGTGTTCAAGTTCCATTAGTCCAACATTAAATCAATCTTTTAGGTAAATCGAAACCACTTTTTATAGAACGTATCGGATTTCCATCGAATTCGATTTAGCAAGGTTTCTGTGTATTAAAACGGTATGATTTCGAATTAGTAATGATGTATCATGATATAAGCTACAATAAATTTTATATGGCTAATAGAATCATCTAGAAGGATTTCTAAATTTGAACACATAAAGTTTTTTTATATCCTCTACGAAATGATGAAATAAAAGTTCCACGAATTGTTGGAATAATACTACTCTAGCCATTAATTAACACTATGTTTAATTATTTTTGACAGTTTATAGGTTTTAGCGTTTGACCACAGTCTCATCTGATGTTAAATTACGATGTGTATTGAAGTGGCTGAACTTCGGCTTGGACTGTTGCCTCGGATGCAACAACGCGATTCTATCTAAGCTAACCTGGCTAAGTTAATCACACATATACGAATTAGTGACGCACACGTGTGTAATAGCATGTGTGCCCGTCTAAGTGCACGTATGTGGGGGTGATCTGTGTTATGTCTGTTAAGCTAGTGAGTGAAAACACTTTGTGTCACTGTATCACGTTACCCTCTTTGCCAACTTTTTCCTGATTTTGACACACTTACCAGATTTTCAACTTGACAATGGTAAATATCCAAACGAACTTAGGAAAAGCCTTACTACTATGCGAACTAATTAAAAGTTGTAATTGTGGAAACAAATGAACAAATTCAGTGTCTTTTATTATGCATATAAATAATAACATTATGCGTAGGTTTCATAAATATACTTCTCTTAACTTTACTTCAACGGTCCATAGTCATTTGTATTAGACCTTAATACCTTGGTATTTAACGCAAATGCATAAAAATAACTAGCGTATCTATGTTCCTAGATCGAATCCCTTTACTGCGAAGAATCAACTTGCAACCTTTTTGTTTAAAACTAGTATATCATTATTAAGCCGAAAATTTCTCCAAATCTAACGTTCCTTTTTTGGAGTAGGTACGGAGAATAATTAAATTAAATAGTTATACAACACATCATGGACCGGTTTAATACTCGAACGTAGTTCACATCATTTACATAAAACATATTTGAGGGTTAACATTAGGTAAGTTCAATTGCTCGGAATGTGATTCTGTATTTAATTTGACCGTTGAATTAAACGGTAAGTTAACTGTGGTTGTTACACCTGTTAGGGCAGAAATGTATAAATAGTTACGTCTGTAGTCAATCAACACTAATGTTGTACTATTAGCTTTTGTTCGTGGCTTTGTTCGCGTTAAATCAGATTTGATCTTTATCTCGGAAGCAGTATTTTTCTGAACCAAAGGTAAACTATGATCTTTTTTGGATTCCTGACAACGTGTGTGCAACATTTTATGATAATCCGTTGAGTAGTTAAGGCGTAAAAGCGTAACAAACAAACAAATTCACTTTAGCATCATCAATCCCATATCCATTGCATATTATAGATAATGTGGAATTGTTCCTATATTTGTTATGCTTTTAATTTTGCATACACATCGTCAGGAGTACCGCAAAGTACATTTGAGTACATGGACATGGGGCATTTGGTTTCATTCAGAAAATGAGTGCTATTTCCGAGGGATAGTTAAATCTTCATCAGCACGAGCAAAGCCGCGCATGAACGCTAGTTTGTAATATTAGGTAGGATTATGTATAATGATAATGACATAGCAAATCATCAAAGAGATATTATTATGATAATATACTATGGTATAAGGTACTTAACTTTTGTAATGTATATTTCTTCGTTATTATTAAGTCTGATGTATAGAAATATTCAAATGCGAAATCGTCTATATGAAAATCTATGGTCACCGAGTATCTATTTAAACATAAGTACTCCTTATTTCACTTGACCGTTAGTAAGGTTTCTAGAGTTAACGTGTTACCATCTTCAACCTCAACGCTAATAAAAGTGACTGGAGAACATGATGATTCAGTGATTAGCGTATTTGGACACCGTATCGAATGAAGTAGGTTCAAATATATCCTTTTGAATGAGCAGGAGCTTTCGATGAAGGAAAACATCGTGATTAAATCATTGCATTTTGTTAGGGCTTTTTCTATGCCCGTCTGGATAGATACCAACATCGAGTTGAAAATCTGTTGCCAAGCGATTATAGGTGTGTTCCGGCAACTACAATTGAGAGCCAGTCCCTTTCTCCCGCTTACAAACTTAGACCACATCGTTATTCATCGGATGAGATTATGGCCAAACGATAAAGCGTGTGAAATTAAAAACAAAAGAATTTTTCCCAAAAAATTAATAGCAGAAAGAAGGTACCCAACATATCAAATTTCTGTTATCGCATGACTCATAAATCAGACGCTCGACTTTACAAGCCCATAACTAGTAGTAAAAGTATAAGCTAATGTTTTTCTGCGTTTATTTCCTTCCATTAATAATTTAAAATCTTTATACCTTCCAAAGAGTTCGATGTAATAAACGTAGCAATTCGTTTCTAAGACCTCTACGTAAATACATGGTCAGTGGTCGGCGCGATTTTCATATAACCCTAATATTTAACAAGCTCCGTGTCCATTTTCGGCAAATGGTTATACAAAATATTCCACAGGTGTCCGAAACAGGTGCCTACGTTCCCCGACATGTCCGTACAGGACCGATAGCTTTGTCTGGACTCGCTACTAGGTCGAATTTGGTATCCTTTTTTTTGTGAGGCCCGATTTTTTCGAGACCGTGGCTCGAATAAATATTGCTACGACCTTTGAATACGTAATAATAGTTCAATTTCGAATTGATTTATCGTTATGTAACCTATATATTATGTTCAACTTGTATTGGCCAAGTAAAATTACATGACATTGTGTATTTGTATGGATTATCTTTACTTTTTGCAAATATAATGAAGCGGATTGTTGTCGTTTTGTATTGTTATTTTATTATTACAGCTTAGTCGCTACAGAAAAGCGTAAATATCGATATATGTCCCAAGTTCTTCAGGGTTATATTAATGTGAAAACTAATTTTAAAATGCTTCTTATTTCTTCAAGTGGAACGTGTTCTAACATCGATTTGATTGTATCTTAGTAATCGCAAATGTTTTTTTTATTGTGTATATAATTAAAGTATAACACCATTAAGAGAAATAATATAACTTATGTCGCTCAGGGACAATATAGTTTTCTGTTAGTGAAAGGATTTTTAGAAACGAGCGACTAATTTGAATGATCATGTTTTAAAAACAAACAAATTTCATATTAACTGTACAGCGGTAATTAGTGGCAGCGTTTTAGGCAACCCCTGATAAATACATGGAATCAAAATTTACAATGCTTTTTGATAGTTATTAGTTTATGACAAACGCGTTGGACTATCTCACCTGATGTTAAGTGACGATGTGGTTTGAGATGACACATGGAGTCTATATTTTCGATTGTGAAAACACCAAAGTAAAGCAGAGGTGTATTCGCGCTGGTATATAGTAGTTCGAAGAGTGTGAATGGCAACCAACACGCACTGATTCACGGGACGTTTCAAGTAAATTTTTAAAACTAGCAACATATTATCGACTGCAGGGCTTTTTACTACTAAGAGACACATACGCTAAACATAGATAGATGTCTGGCGACAGATTTACCAATAGTAACCCACATACTATGATGTACAGTTTTCCTTTTTTTTTAACTTTCTAGGTTTTAGCGTTTGACCTCAATCTCATCTGATGTTAATAACGATGTGGTCTAAGATGGTAAGCATGCTAAACCTAGAACAGGTACTAGTTCACAAACGCAGCTGCCGAAGCAAGCCAACAAGTTCTTAGTGACGAATTTTTAATTTGAGGGTGGTAGCTAACCCGGTGGATTAAAAAAAAACTGCACCACCATCCTACAGTTTCATCACGATTTTTTCCTTCACGGAAAGCTCCGACTCTGTCGCAAGGATTCGAATTTACGTCGGTCGATGCAGTGTCCGAAAACGCTATCAACTAAGCCATTATCGCTTCAAAATCATTACATGAAACTTATTTTCTTTCATTAAAAACTCTGACTTCATTAAGAGATTTAATTCTGGTACAACTGATACACTATCCTAGATTATCAGCACTAAGTCTTTTGAACGCGTCATATAATATTTGCAAATTTAAGACTTTATCTTCGTCCATCAGTAATTTCATATATTGTACTTATGTGATCGTTAAGAAACCTAATTTCCATTTCAATTAACAGACACATAATACTATTTATTAACATAGATTTTAATGAAGTTTTGATTAAAATTTGCTTCCAGTATTGTCACTATGAAATCATAATCTTACTACTAAATGAATGTTTAAATGAAATTGGTTTATGGGAATAACTATAATGAAATCGCGTGTATTATTTCCCGACCGTTAACTATATTATCGTAGGCAATTTGTGCCATCGTAATATAACTCGTGTCTTTATTAATATCTGACCTCACGATATTTTGTGGACTGAGAAAAGTCGTAAAAACTCTCTTTGCACTGCTAGAAATCCTTATCACTACATATTATACAACAAAATTGTCCGCCGTGTTTGTCTATATGTCTGTCTGTCTGTTCGCGATAAACTCAAAAACTACTCAACGGATTGTAATGCGGTCTTCACCAATAGATACATTAGTACATGAGGAAGGTTAAGGTATATAATTTGTCAAGGTTTTGTGTAAATTGGTTGAAATATAACGATAATTGTTGGAACTGTTGAAAGAAGCCAAGCCACCTGGAATGTTTCATCTATCTTTTAAGGATATCTTACTATACCCATCTATCTTCTAAAAACTGATCACATAAAATGATGTAATTGGAACGCTATTTATACAAATACAGTATTAATCCTTATCAAATCAAATATATTAGTTACCTTAAGCATTTGATGCGCATAAGTATATATATTTTTATTATCAGGGCAAGACAACATCGGTCGGGAATGCTGGTAATTAAATAGATAATGATTTTAAATCTTATTTAACTTGAAGATGCTAAAGAAGTAGCCGGTAACCTGATGTTGAATGATATTTTTGTTAGTGTGTCTTTGTGTGGAATTAGTGTTATAGATATTTATTTGTATTCTTATTAGAATGTAAATGGTTATAATTTATAACAGAACACAAAATAGTCAAATTAGTGCACTATATTCTCATAACAATAATTCGAATAGTCAGTATATCAATATGACAAACATCAATATTTCGTCAATCGTCAACAATTACTTCACTGCCGTCATGCGTACATAGATGTAACTTATATGTGTAAAAAATTACTACAGATTTACGAGGAAAGCGAAACTTATTATATTAAATCTGTCCTGTTATATATAATGTCCTATAAATGATAAGTATCACGTTGAAAAAGCGCCGGCGCTTTCACGGAGTCCAAGCAATTAACTTTGAAATTGAATTAATGTTAATAGTACAACTCATAAAGATACTTTTCATTGTAAGCAATTATTTTCACAAGCGATGATGCGTGTATATCGCACGTTTTATAGGCATAATAAAAGTTCTGTTATAGTAGTAAGTGAGTGCTATTCATGTAATATGAGTGTAATTATTGTGGGAATCATATAATTTTACGAAAGCTATGTTGAGATTTTAAGATATATTTGATAACTGTAAGACAGTTTTAAGGCTAGATCATTTTTTTATTTGTTTAAACACGTAAGCTCTGATAATATAAGTTAGATTTTAATAATGATTGTGGCATTTTATAGTATTACAAGTTGACGCAATGAAACTATGGGTAAAACTAATGTATTGCTATCTCTCGACTGAGTTGTACAGTTTGCATTTACTGTATGCGATAAAGCTTTTAATGTAATTCTAACATACAGCTATCCAAACATAAATTAATTGGTTATCTGTTGACTAATTGATATGCGAATATGTGTGACATCCATTTGTATCATGTTTCTAATACATTGTTGTTGTTTGATTTACATTGAAAGTTTAATTTACATTGAAAGTTCAATTATTTATCAAATTACAAACATGTATCAGTATCCTCTTCATCAAACGTTATAAGTCTACGGGCTTACAATATACGTGTTACAAAAACTTTTTTACAAGTTCTTGTAAATTACATTTATCCAAAATAGGAAGTACACAAACTCAAATGTTATACAATTTTATATGAATTACATTTAACAAATATTTATTTAATAAATTGTGAAATGATTGTTCTATAGTATTATATGTCGATAAGTAGAAACTGCGGTACAATAACTAGTCAAGTTAATGATAAAAAAATAAAACTGTTTTCAAATAATTTGATTTTGTGTCTTAATAAGCTATTTGAAAGTCAACGGGAGCTCTCCCAATTTTTCATAACAAGTTACAAGCTTCAAAGACATTTATGAGAAACAAAACCACAAATACAAGTGTGAAAAAGCATTTGTATTAAAAGTGATACCATTTGTACCCTTTACTCCTACACCTCCTACATCTTGTACTCATACATATGTAGTTTTGTCAAACGCATTTCTGTAAAAAATGCACTAATTTACAACGGAAAACGTTTATAATACAAGGCTTGTAACGTTTGATAAACATGGCACTGATGTATTTTTTGTACATAGTGACGTCATTTGCTGCGCTGTTGTACACAATGAAACCTGAATACAAGACTTTAAATGGGAAAGAGTTTAATTTAAGTTCTAGGACATGTAATATTCAAATCCGGGATACCGTTTCTGTAGTTATAAATTGGATACTTAATACCTTATTTAATATAATTACTTTTGATTGGAATTTCACCTGATGTTAAAAAACAATATAGTTAACGATGGTAGCATGGTAAAGCTTTAGAGAGAACTAAAACTCATATCGCATCCCCATTTGATGTTAAGATAATCAATTAGAAAACTGAAGCCAGTCATTAATATGTTGCTGTTGGATCTCTTAAGAAATAAGCTAAAATGCTTCGTATGCAGTGGCATAAGTTCTAGAGCCTTGCGGTAAAGATATGTTTGGCAATCATGCCGGGAAAAATTAAGGCCTAGCTAAAAAGCAGCGCCGTTTTGTAACCATCTTTACAGAGGCATGGTAGTACGCTGAAATCAGGTCTTTTGTTATAGTTTCTATGTTCTTTTTGTTCACATTACCTCTATGGCAATCAATATTTTACTCTCTTACTGTAACTTTCTACCATCAGTTAGGCCGTCAGCCTGTTAACTGCCTTTCAGCATTAAAAAAAACTTTTGTTCATAACGACCGTGTTGTAAAATTACAGCTTTAAACTCATTAGGTCGAGTCCGAGTTTTGTTGGTGATCACAAAACCCGTATTTGGTCCACCGGATAAATAAATTCGCGGATTGTACGCGCAGTTTTTGTTAAGATTTTTTTTAAGCTTAACGATTCGAAATCGTAAAAGATTTTTTTGGCTTTATTTTAGTTGATTATTATTGATTTCGGATTATTTTTTTGAAGTACCTAACCTTTGGAAAAATTACAACTTTACAAGTAACAAAACCGATTCTAATACATGTTTTGGTGAAAATGAGGGAAGCAAAATGAAATTTGTACGAAATATATATCAATATTGTTCTGCATCCTGCTTGCCTGCAGGATATTATTATATTTACTGGGTTCTCTATGTTTACTTCTTATTCCCCGATTTTAAATGATCATTGAATCCAGTAGATACCTAAAAGAAATCTCAACCATTACGCATTTTACTTACGCATCGAGGTATCCGTTATGGCAACATTTATGTTAAACAAAGCGTTTTATTTGTTTCGCTTTGGGATCTTCATTCAGATCAATTAAGGTTTCATACTTAATAAGGGTAAAAAGACTAGACCTCTTTAAAGATGGGATGGACTTGGTAATATTGTTCCTTTTCTCGGAACCAATGATAGATTGCTTTTTGTTGGCAGTTTTTGTTTTTCTTTTGAACTCGTCTTCACCATTTTATTATTGGTCTCATTCTATCTAAATAATTCTTCTCTGTACTGGATCACCTGTATTCATTGTAACTTTGCCTCCTTTACAATGTCTTCGTGCCATTTATCATCATCCTGTTTGTATACTATTTCTTTCCTCCAAATACATACATATACTCTAGGAGTCTTGTGTACTGACCATGATTCGTGTATGTACATTGGAGGTTGGTTGAAACTATTTATTATGTTTTACATCATTGTTTTTATAGATGTTGGTAGAAAGAAAACATGCACTTTTGATTGAATTAATGACTGATTTATATAAAATAGTAATGTACGAGTAAAGTTAGATAAGGTTAATTATTCCTTTATTAGATCAAACCAAAATCTGTTTTAGACGAAAGATCTGTAACTTCTCGACTCAATTGTAGAGAAGTTACTGTGTCTATACGACGAGGACTGTTCTAAAAACATACATAGACAAGAATTGGGAATACAATAAAAATCAAAATAAAATTAACACAAATCCAAGAATACAATAATTCAGGCAGCAAATTAATTTAAAAAGTATTTCGTAGAATAAATACAATGATAGCGTTTTCCTGTTCGACCTCTGGGAATGGATGAACTGTTTCCGAGAACTGGTACAACTCTGCGGTTAAGATTATCATAATATTATTGTTTTTACTACGATTTAATTCATATTTTATTTACTTAAAGTATTATTATTTCTAATAACATGATTTAATACAAAATATTTTATTTAACCCAACCAAACAAAGTATACATACGATGACAAAAAAATTGAGAGGAACTATATTTCTATTATTTAAGCAACCTATGTTTTCGGTGGACACATTAAAACAATAGATAAGGTTATGATATATTTTTTAAAAAGAGTAAAAATTTTACTGTTACGAAATTATCTAATATTTAAATAACGAACGTTTTCATAAATAGCTGTTATTTATCTTATGAAATGAAAAGTAACGTATCATATGATAATTGTGTATTTGCATGATTGTTATCATACAGCATGAATGAATTTCTTTAATTATAGCTACTTATCATATGACGTATTTTGAAAAGTTGTTCGGCATAGAAACTACAATTAAAAAATTATTTTTACTTAAGTATAGTGGAATTAGTCGAGTGGTTTGACCGGTGGAATATTTATAGGTTCGAATCCCGGCATGTACCAACGATTTTTTTGCAATTCGCTTACATATATTAATTTCAATTGGTAAGACTATCGGCTCATAGTGAAGGAAAACATCGTGAGGAAACTTAAACCTGAGAATGTTTTCTAGTACCATCATATTTGGGAAAATATAAAACTGTTGATTTCTAGGAATTTGAAATCGCCAGTACGTTCCTTCGGGAAGTAGCCTAGGACACTCGCAGTGGGTCTCTTACAGTCTGATGATGATGATGGTGGGATTAACTGAAAAAGTAGAATATACCAGGGTCGTTATTTATCTCCTGTAAAATAGCAGTGATAGGTAAATTAGACTGCTATATCATTGTGCTAAAATAACTATAATTGGCATTGCTCGTAATAAATTACATTTAAAATAGGCTGAAGTTCTCATTAATAATTTTATGTTTCTATGATATATAATATAGGCACCTATAGATATATTGTAGAATCCATTGTATAGATCTGTATATTAATTATGTTGTAATTTAATGTTCCAATATCTTGATTTCAGGTAAATATTTATACATACCTTTACACTAAGTTATCCAGAGTTCAAGTAATGGTAAGTTGTGCTTAAAATATTTTTAGGTAATATTACATAAATGCAAATGAACCTCTAAAGCATATAAAAATGTACAAAAAAGGGAATTAGACAAGCACTTTATTTCATCACCGAATAAATTATACTCATCTTGTTAATTTATGAACATTCAGATATTTCTCATATAAAATTCCGATGTATGTGTTCGTAATTTTTTACCTTTTAAGTTGTTTGACCGATTTTGATGTCATTTTTTTATAGTTATAGGGTCACTTGAATGATTCTTGGATATAGTTGAAAGAGATAGTTGACGCTGTTGTTGTGGTCTAGAAAGGTTTCCAATATATTTTTATATATATCTATTTATGGATGCCTCATAAAAACATATAATCCCAACATAACATAACATACTAAGATCTATAGCAGGAGAACGATTGCCTACCAGGTCCGTTAGTAGTCTGTAAGACTTGAAATGTGGCATATACATTTTTTTATGATGATAAGATCTTAAAGCGATGATATTTCAATAGTTAGCGTGTTCGGACAGCGCGACAATTGACGTTGGTTTGAATCTTGACGAATGAGCCGGAGCTTTCGGTGAAGGAAAACATCAGGAGGAGAACATAGCATGCTCGTAGGGCTTTTTCTAAGCCCGCCTGGTTAGCTACCACTCTGAAATTGACAATCTGTCACCAAGCACCTATGGATACCTTCTGGCAGCTACACTTGAGGTCCAGCCCCTCTAGATTTAGCTTGTTTACCATCTTAGACCACATCGCCCTTTAACGTCAGATGAGATTGTGGCCAAATGCTAAACCCTATATAGTATTAAAGAAAGTAATTATAGTTACGAAAATGTTTTGTTCAGTTCCATAGTAATTGAGAAAAAAAACCTTCTAGTGAGGTTGCTATGAGTTGTCACTCATTTGTCATCAGTCGATCCCTTAGTTGTCATCTGACGATAATTTTATGATAGAGGTTGGGCGAAACATTTTAACTTGAGTATTACTTCATTTCTATACGGCTGGTACGACTACTCTCAAAGCGCGCTATATAAAATTAAATAAATATATATGTCGAAGTATATAATGAGGTGTCACCAGCAAGCCTCCTATGCACGCCATCCTGAGGGTATATACATACACTTATCGCGAATACTCCCGATGGATTTGGTTCCGGATCGACACGAACGGAAATAATGACAGGGTGCTATTAAAATGATTTGTCAGATATCTATGATGTGTAAAAATGAAGTTTAAAAAGGTCTCAAGATAATAAAAGTTCAATTGTATGGTTTTGAGTAAGAGACATCCTAATAAGTCATGTCTCACGAATGATTTCAAATAAGACGGGTAATTATCCTAATAACACAATACTGTGACACTGAACCGGTAAAATTAAGCCAACCGTAACGCTTCACCACCTCTAATCTTTCACCTTAACCTCAGAGTAAAAAACTGTTAGATGTTCCCAAGATCGGTATAACAAATTTATGTTTACCGGTGTGAAAATCGATTTTATCGATATATCCAAACGGTAAAGAGTATAGTAATATAGGTTGTACGGTAAGAGAGAGACAAAAAAGATTGTTCTCCTGTAAGGGCGATCGATCATGGAAAGTTTCCGAATGTCAGATTAAAGTCGATATATAGTTAGTGATGTAATGTGATACACAGTTCTTATAAGATGTTCGAATGATATGATAATCTATATATATATAAATGAAGGTATATACATTGTGAACTAAAAAGGAGAAAAGAAAAGAGTTTTCTTTGTAAAGAGTTTCTAACATCACTTTTTTACTACCCTTATCTAATACATTTATCAAAAGAAACTTTTTCGTTGCCACACAAGGCCTTTCCTTTGACCATCCATGTTAGCAATTTGTTGATTTAAAAGCAAAGTTGATTTACTACTGTAGGTGCTTAGTAACTAAGAACACAATTTCCTAGAGGCACTGCTATCCAAAAGTAAAGACACACGTGTTCTTAACAATTAACAGTTGAAAAAAGAATCAGTCACGCTCCATATTACTATTTTTCACAAATTAAATAAATATGTATATCCACAAGTGTGATCAGCTTGGACCACAAAATTAAGATTTAAGCTATAAGCGCGTAGTTAATTTATTTATTTGTTACCTCTTCATGCATTAATAATTATTCAACCGATTATTATGTACTTTTGCATATACGTTGTCAAGGGTACAGAAAAGGACATAGATTACTTTTTATTCAGAAAATTGGTAATTAATTAATTTAAGATTTAAGTAATTATGAAAATACCTCGCTATAGGCTTAACGTATACTCATGATGCAGAAATCGTATCTGAACAAAATTGTAATTTTGTTATGTTAGTTAGTTTTTTTTATGAGCATAAATAGATATTACTTTAAGACCGTATAATAAAAATAATGCGTTAGGTTTCAAATCTAGAGTTTTCTTTTATGTTACATATAGGTAGATTTTCATATAATGTATAAGATTAGCTTCGTTCGTTTTATAATATAGGAATTAATATTATTTGAATACATATTGTTATAAAACATATATTCATTAAAATAAAAACATAATTTTGACAGTAAAACTAAAAGCTATTTTAAAAATCCCATAAATCATTTACAAGCAAACCGTCTGTGTACACCAATGGATAATATCTGATGCACCTATTGAACAACTTCTAAATTACTGTTAAATTTATCCAACATTTAGGATATATAACGTCTTAAATTTAAAGAAATAAAGTTGAGAATTGAATGGTGTTCGAGTCTGAAAAGGGCAAATACAAATTGTTAACTCTACAAAATAAGAAAGATTGGTAAGAAAGCGTACACAAAGGTTTATGGGCGTTACGCTTAATTTAGCAAAAGTATATCGAATTCATCTACTGTAACGTCTGAATAGAGTGAGTTTTTATTATAATTCGTATTAGTAAAAAGGGCATTATTGAAGATGAGTATTTTTTTATATATTATGTATAATATTCAGTTATAATCAAGTATAACGCAGCTTAAGTAGTGATTGAAGTGGTGACAATATCTTTTAGGGATTTGGGGTAAACGCCAAAAATAGCGGGTGCCTATGCTTTTTTTATTTTTGATGTTGTGGAGAACAAACTTATTAACTGTTCTATTTTTTTTTGTACACGTAAAGAAACTTGTGGGAGATTTTGTAAAAATTATGTCAATGCTAAGTAACCATAAGAGTTGGAGGCAAGAGCTTTTCTTTCTTTTGCTGACAAGGGCTGACTATAATTCTGCATAATACGAGTTTGTTATTTGATCGGTACCCTTTCGGTTATCTACATAAAGTTTTGGCATTGCTGCTATCTATGTGGTAAAGCGTATTAATATATAACCTGTAAGAATTATCTATTTGTCGATTGAACTCGTAAATAACTAAATAACAGACATTTCAATTTTATTTAGGTATGTGTGGTCAAAAGCCAATGCCCATAAAAAAGGTATAAATTTATGTAATACTCAAAATTAATCATTTAAATCTCCGCAATAAATAATAAGTGAATTCGAATTATTTTATAGACTCGTTCTTTCTGTGAAGAAAAGTATGATATAACCCTATGGTTATATACTATACTATTATAGTGGTGGAGTAATTGCTTATGCTTACATTAAAGTTGGAGTTCTAAGGAGCACTTAGAAGCAATGATGACTTATTAAGTTATTATTTAAAATGATGCAAGAATTAACTTGAAATTTTAGTATCTTTAGATATCTAGTCTATAAATATATACGAATACTTGCGAATGAGCCGAAGCTATCGGCGAAGGAAAACACTATGATGAAACCATAGTGTGGTGTTCGGCTTTTATAAACCCTCCTGGCTAGTTACCACCTACAAGTTGCAAATCTGTTACCAAGCACCGATATATTTGTTCTGGTTGCTACATTTTAGAATTAGTCCCCCTCTAGGTTTAGCGTGTTTATCAGTTTAGACCACATCATTTTTAACACCAAAGGAAATAGTGGTTAAACGCTAAGCTTTATAAAGTACAAAAATGACAAATAGATTTGCAAGAATAAATAAAAATAGTTCTCTAATGTTCCTACCTTCTCCAATGTGATAATAGAATAGATAGATGTACTAAAGAGTTTTTTATATGAAGTGTCATTAAACGCTTTCCTATTATGAAACTGATTCTTATTTTAATAAACATTTTAAGTGCAAGTAAATTATAGTGGCGACGTTTATGGAAAAGTCATTAATCTGTCGCAGACGACTACCATTATTTTGCTCTTCAAACACTATCGGTTCAATTATTACGCATCGTTAATGGGCTAGATATTACAGATCGTCACGACTCAACATTATTCGGAGCACGTGCGCCATTCAAATCCGATATGGGAACGACGTCTGTCTTGGCTTCTCCTCTTTGCACCTTTTAGCGGATGATAAATGTCACACTCGAAGGTTATCGGTGCACTTTGCCGTTTCGCATCTACTACATTTAGTTTTTTTTAACAGCGTGATTATTAAAATCACTCCTATCTTTTCACAGGTTCGATTAGAGAAATGGATTTCTGAGTGGAGCCCGTATTCTATTGGGATCGTGATTTTTATAGAATCATCGACATTAGTCAAAAGGCTGAGTTAAAAGTGTACCTTTATGAATACAACATTTGGTACTTGACGACAGCTTTCAAACATGAAATTGATGGTCTAGCTACGTGAGTGCTGCAAATAATAACGAACCTATTATTAGAAGTAGACTCTTGTTCGTTGCCAGATTTTCAAGATATTTTATTTAGATACTGTTCGCAAATCCGGGACGGATACATAAAATAACTCCACAGTACCTAAGATAGAGTACAAAGACAGGCTGTCTGTACTGACTTTACTAAGTACATTTAGCCACTTGTCTCGCGTAGTTTGTTGCACGTTCTGTATCAATGTGAGTGTTGTTTAGAGGTGTCCAGCCAAGTTTTCTCTTCTCTCTTGAATGATAAAATCACAGCCACTAGATTACAGAGTCACAGTTTTACGTTAAAAGTTTGCAGTGCGGTTTCTTTGTCGTATCTTGAGCTTTAGAACTATTTTTCGACCAGTATGTACCTGGCTTCTACTAGCTGAGCATCTTTCAAGCGTAATGTAAAATAATATTCACAGAGGCTTAATCTCTTGGTCATAATTGCTGTTTTTTAATCCTTACAAAATGGAGGAGGTTATATATTCGGGTGTATGTATTTTTTTATGAATGTTTATTGATATCTTCGTCGCTTGTGACCCATTTTAATGATTATTTTTTATTTGAATAGGTTGTACTCATATATGGTTCCATTTAAATATAAAGAAAATATTGAACCGTTAAGGGATCGAAAAATTCTATATTTGATTTTCATCCACTTTTCGTCTACGTATTTTCGTCGATTTTTAACCGATTTCAATGATTTTTATTATATTTGAATTGTCCATTATATTATGTTTACTATCGCATAGTGAAATATATTTGCTGCGTATTTGCTTAATACTGACTCCTAAATATCTTATTTCACAATCAAGCTGAATTTATTTTGAAATCACTACATACATTACTGACTACTGTGATATATCTAATGACTAAGTACAGTTGTAAATAATTATCGACTTGTTACTTAAGAGCAGTAATTGATTAGAGACATAAAGTCAATCTACAGCACGTGGACTTATTGAACAAGTCTCCCTCCAATATTTAGTATTACCCGTGGTTTCGTCTGTGTGTAAACGATATTTTATTATATTTCCAGTACTGATCATTTGCCTTGGACTGCAAATTATAAAATGTACACTACCTTTTTGATTTATGTCACGAACGCTCTCTTCGAATCCTAAATTAGTTAAAGCATTGATGTGCCAATTATAGCGTGTTCGTACAACGCGTTAATGGACGTAGGTTCAAATCCTCAAATAGCTTTTATAACATGGTGATAGTTGGTAGGCAACAATCATCATCAAGTTACAAATCAGTCGCCAAGAAACTATAGGTGCTTACGGCAGCTCCACTTGAGAGCCACTTTTATTTAACTTTTAGCTTGTGTTTTGGGCTACATCATTACTAAACATTATCTGAAAATGTGGACAAACGCTAAAATCTACATGTAATAAAAAAGTGTGCATAATATTATGCCTTATACAACAAAACAAAATGACACTGACATTAGTAGATCGAATGTACCACACGCGATGCGCCTGCGCAACGTCATCGTGACATAAAGCGATGATGGCCCGGACGCGTGTTGATTATAAAATAAGAAATGATTTTTTAGATCCAGTTAATGGACGCCTATAATCTGACACACTGATGTTACTACTAACCAATAGAAATTATATTCAACATCGTTGAAACTTTGTTCTATAGAAATGGTGATAATAAGCATAAGCTTTGATACTATATTCGATTTACTACAGCGTTAACAGCGACACCTTTAACTTTAAGTAAAGTGTATACTTTAAGATGTAAACAAATTTGATTACCAAGAAGAGCATATTTCACTTAATGAGTATTAGATAAGTGTTCAAAGAAATTGACACATTTTAACAATATAAATAGAAATGAAAATTGTTTGAGAAATATACATTGAAAATATTTTTTGTTTTGTGTGTAACAAAACTTATTATAACAAAAAGTAAATAGAATATGAAAATGTATCATTTAAATATTTTTGTTTAATTAAGTATATTGAAAAATATGTTAAATTGCAAAATATATGATGAAGCGGTTTAACCGTGCTAAATGTTATGAATCTTGATTGTCTTTTGTAATTCTTAACTTATAATATTCCGATTTTATTTTCGCAAAAACTGATTTGTGAATGTAGATTTTCGTGTACAGTATATTTTCTATTAAAATGTAAGTCTTCTAAAGCAAAACTCACCTTAAGGTTTTTTCATTTCTTTGTATACATTTTAAGTGGAAGTTAAACTATGTTTTTTAAATATGTAGTATTTTATGACTAAGCGATTTTCAGTATTTGCCAATACATTATTATGTGAATATAATTTTGGCATAAACAGAGCTATTCCCACTAAAATCATAGGCTTTTGTTTCTAAGACACCTTATTACGCATTCTATTGCGATATCACAACATTGCTTACCAACATCATTACAATCATCTATTTTGCACGACCGTATGTCACTTCAAAAGTGTATATATAACTTGAAGATCGCTCGATTTAACGACGCTTAACATTACTGACGGTTTTTTTTTGCTGTGACTATTTAATACATTGTAATCTATATATATAAAAGAAAGTCGTGTTAGTTACACTATTTATAACTCAAGAACCGCTGTACCCATTTGTCTGAAAATAGGTGGTGAGCTAGCTTAGAACCAGGAGATGGACATAGGATACTTTTTATCCCGTTCGACAGCGTTCCTGTGTGACCTGACATAAAACGTCAAAGAGAATACAAGTCGCTATAAAACGTGGTATAACAAAAACGCTTCTGACATGAAATAACAAAACGCAAAACGTAATTTTGTCTATGGTTAAGTATGGCTGAAAATTTAATAATTACAAATTTTTCAGAAATCAGTAATTTGTATTCCCTTTGAATTGTCATTAACAATGCCGCGACCAGGACGATCGAATATTTTCCGACAAAGCCGTAATGCAAGAAGGATACGAAGCATTGCGAATGAAAGAACTGAAGGAGAACAAGAAATTGCCAGTGAAGTGCGCCGCGTTAATATGGCTTGACTTCTAATAAAATCCAATATCTACTTATTTATTGCTTCTAAGGCAGAACAGAGTTTGCCGGGTCAGCTAGTTTTAAAATAAAAACAAGTTATATTCTATCCATATATGGCTGTTGGTATATACACATAACTGATATATATAAACTATTAAGTTTACCCGAGTGTCTTCTCATCGAGAAGGTTGTTACGCTATCAGTTATGCTATAATTCACTATTAGATAGTGCTGCAATGCATTATTTATATACCGTTCAACTAATCGCTATAAAAATTGATAAACGCAGATAAGAGCCTAAGACACAGTTAGTATTTTATATTAATAAATATTTTCATAGTTACTTATTTCAACGAAATAGGCTACAAACCATCATAATATTAATAGAGGCAAAGTCAATAGTCAGTGTGTAGTCTACACTGTGTTAGTTCTGATACAGGCTAATTAGGTACTTCGGGGAAACGCTGTCTCGTACATTGAAAATCTTATATTTATTTTCAGCTTACGTTTATCAACCAGAGTCTTACATAAATGGAAAGTTCCACATCCATAGAGCTCAAACCAGACGGTATTTGAATTTGAGGGCTATAATAACCATACTGAATTATTTATTTGCGGGAAGTATTTCAATTTTAACTTACTTTTCAAAATTATTTCAAACATACGAAAATTTACTTCTAGCTATATGAATTAAGCACTATTGAGGTGCTGAGTGGATTCAATTTACCCTTGAATTTTGACCAGTATATATGTAGATATATCGGGAACCATTATGTACCTGGTATAAATATAGAGTAGTAAATAAAGGGAGCAATTATGGCTCACCGGTTAGCGTGTTCTGACACCGCGTTGATCAACGTCGCGTTCGTCCGTTCAAATTCTTATGAATTAGCTGGAACTCTCGGTGCTGGAGAACATCGTGATGAAACCATAACTTTTTGGTAGAGCTCAAGAACTACTTAAGTTTAAAGTCTATCACTAAGCACTTATGGTTGTGTTCCGGCAGTTGCACTTAAAAACCAGTTTCTCTAGGTTTCCTGTGGTTAACATCTTCGAAATCGTCATTTAACATCAGGTTAAATGGGATCAAACACTGAGACCTACAAAGTATTTAAAAAAAGCACTCACCACCCTTGTAAGTAAAAGAAAGAGAAAAACTTTTCTATCCCTCTCCCCTCCTATACCAACGTAAGTATTTGCACAATTTTTACAATTTTTTTTTTTTTTTTCGAACTGACCTACACTGCTAGCATTATGCCTTCACAGTTTCACCGGACTACTAAGGGGAGCGCTTAGGGCACTCACCCGATTGATTTTTTAGGCGAAACATCTCAAGGGCACTCGGTGCACCTCGGCTTGAGCTGTCGCCGGATTCCCGACCTAACTAAGCTATCTAACCATACAATACACATATATGAATTCGTGAAAAATGCATGTGTGACCATGCATGTTTCACGAATGTATATGTATATTTGGTATCTGACTACTGTGTTATGTGACCTATTTCAGTCCGAAAAGGGCAAAAAAACAGCCCACCACTGAGTGCCTAGGGGACCTCACAATTTTTACAAAGTTTCTTTGCAAATTAAATAAACAAACGAAGCCTAAACAAATAAATGTTGATGGCTTAACCATCATTCGGACCCCCTTTTAACTCATGTCATCAAAAATAACCCCCCCCCCCTTCCTCTTTTTGTGCTAATATAATACTCCAATGACAACTAATTAGTTAGCAAGGGTTTTAATATGCAATAGACATGTATAAAATTGCATATAATTGCATCACTAGCTATCACAGTAAATTAATTCACAGGCAAGTAAACTTTGAAAGGCTTTTTATGAAGCAAATGACCGTTAGATAAATGGTTAAACTTCATAACATCCTTGTCTTTCATATCATATAGATTACAATTATATTCTCAGAAAGAGCGAATACTAGTAATTTTATGAGTAAATTACCATGGACTACCGTCTGTTTCCACTCGGTACTAGTATACGACGGCAATAAATATGATTGTATTACATTACAACTCGTATTTCAAGTCTGGCGCGTGCGCGGATGAAATCTACGGTCCGTTTTAATACGTCTCTAAACGGATAGTGATGTACTTCAGATTAATTAATCGATAGAAATTTAATCATAAAGTGTGTCTTATCTTGTTTTTTCAATACACTCACACCATAAAATTCAACTACTAACTGATACTCGTGACTTCGTCTGCGTTGTTTCTTATCTTAACAACAGGTTTTATGTATAGATGTAAAAACATTTGTCCCACTTCTCCACGGTAAGAAGTATGCGTAGTGTTTATAAAAATCTAATTCTCTTAAATCTTTCATAAGTTTATATTAAATGAAGGGAATTAGATAAGGGCAAAGTCTCTAAAATAAAAGAAAAAAATTAACGGAGTCTACGCATTAGTTTATGAGTGATGCGAACACAGCGGCAGATCTCTATCATTTTAGTTATATATATAAGATATAGTTATATATAACATACAAATTAAATTTAAGTGTCCGTTTGTCAGAGATAATCTCCGAATTGTTTTGAAACGGTTTTGACGAGAGAGTTAATGGAAAATTTTGAACATTTTAAGCCTTACATCAGACTCTTTTCCGAATTATATTTTTAATTCTTATGTATTTTTGTTAGTATATTTTTCATATTCTTTACTATAATTATAAATGCATATGTGTGTTTGTATGCTACGTTTTCACTCCTTAAATGCTCAACCGACCACTATGAAATTTTAAATACACGTTGTTAGGATACTGTTATCGGGAAAAATGTACTGTGCCCAAGAGATAGGTCAAATCTACATTAACACGAGCGAAATTGCGAACAAAAGCTAGTCATGTCTAAGATACAAACTTATATGAAGTCCCGGTTGTTAGTATCTATAAAGATATTTATTTATAGTGACACAAGCTAATATATAATATAGCAAATTGTGGACAAAAATCGATAGACTTCAAATGCTGTTTATCAAAAGCACATCACTAATTTACCCGTTTGTCGTATCAAGCGGTTCTGCGGTGTAAGGAAAATATAATATTTTGCGGTCTACTATTGGTGAGCCGTAATCGGAGACCGATGAAAGCTAATCTAATATTGAAATGGTAACGTTGTTACATCGATCAATCATTTTTTAATATTATCCATGTTTCGAATTTGTTTTGTACTTGTTATATAATAATACATTAGTATTTTATATTGTTTTAAATGTATTTATAAACATATCTAAGTGTAATGCATGTTTTGTTAATTGTCACTTTTATAGCGACTCGTGGACGTAGTAATCATTTTTTTGGAATACCTACCACCTTCAATTTTTTTGTCTCAAGTTTGTAAACTTTAAGGTCCTGTATAGACTCACAATTAATTTGAGATTTGTGTTTTATTAAATAAGCACAGAAGTGTATCATTTTTCAATTAATAAAAGAAAATAGAAGAAAAAATCGACGCATCGATGCATGTTGGGGAATTTTTTTCCGCGATTGATCAAAGTGTCTTTTGAGAGAAAAATAGAAAGTTAAAACGCCAAGTTAGGGAGAGATATGGTTTTTGAAAGATTGAAAGATAGAATCGTCATCGCTGTCATGCCGGCCTTTAGGCGCTGATACCGAAATGCGACAAAACAAAAAAAGAACAGGCACAGTGACGGGCTTACCACCATTTATGTGGTGATCACGGCCCAATGTAGTACCCTGTATTACTGAATATACATCGTCTGATCTTGGAACGGACCAGCCTAAGGGTACCATGATGAGTGTATTATAACTAGTGTATGGTTATAATAGTTCAGTCTGTAATAATTGCCATATCTCACAACCTGGCAAACTTGAATAATATGGTTAGTAACTACTAAATCAAAGATTAATTCATCACATCAGCTTATTAGGGAGGCACTGCGGGATGATAGGCCTCTTCCCGTAGTGAAGTATGGGATATAATCACAACACCAGGCACTAGCCCACTACGTTTTGGCGATTTCAGGCTCCGAGAAATCCACAGTTCTGTTTTCCCACAAACGATGGTACTAGAAAAACCTTTCTTAGGTTCAGGTTTCCTTACGACCTTTTCCATCACCCTTAGCTATTACTGTTACCAATTTATATCGCTAAATGTACGTGAATTCCACAAAATTCATTGGTACATACCGTGGTTTCAACCTACGGACATCGAATTGACATTCCACCAGTCAAAGCACTCGACCACCACGACATTCGTCAGATGAATTAGAGTGAAGGTAATAATAAAAATGTTTATTTTATCATATGGGTGCACTGTTCGGCTTCCTCAGATAACGTAGTCTCATGTAGCATGTTTATGTTACAATAATAATCAATTTAGATTTAAGGCCAAGTGATATCTATTATTATAGCTATGAATAAAAAATGGAATATTCATGAATCGTTATATTAACTGATGGCTTAGTTAATAGCGTGTTCGGACACCACGTCGGTAGCCTTAGGCTTGAGTCTTTACAACCGAGTCGGCTTTCGATGAAGGAAAACATCGTGCTGAAACCATAGCATGGTGACAGTGCTTTTTCTAAGTCCGCCTGGCTAGCTACCACCCTTGAGTTGATAATCTACCGCTAAGGACCTGTTGATATATTCTGATGGTTGCACTTAAAAGGCAGCCCCTATCTAAGATTAGTGTGTATACCATCTTAGACCATAACGTCATTTAACATTAGACGAGGTTATGGTCAAACGCTAAAACCTATAAAGTTTACAACAAAAGGATCGTTTTATAACTATAACAACGGCTTTTGTTGGCTATTAATAATGGTAAGATTTTGTAATGATTACCTAACGGGTCATGACTATAGTCTATAATTCATCTGTAACAGCTACTATAGTAGCACGCTTAGAAATGTCACATCCTGGAATCGGGCAGTGTACCTCCTGTATTCAAGGTCTGACGTAGAGTCGCAGGGATCTTTCATTAAAGTTGCAAGGATCTGTAATTTCCTTTCATAGAGCCCTAAGTATTTACCGTAGAGTTTCACAGACACTACTGTTTTAAAGCAATCGATACTACCATAACAAATATTAAAATAAATAAATATTTTCGGAATCAAAACTGCACCGTGAAACGTTTGTTATTTTTTTTTAAACCAAACCGTTTTCTTATGATGATTAATCTTTTAATATACTTTCTCAAAATGAATTGGAAGGGGGTCCAAACCAAATTGAAAGATCGTAATGATAGCTTTGGTTTCATTAAGTTCTAGTGAGCAAAGATATTGTGGTCTATCACAACTATGAGAGAAAGTATTCGTAGCAAGCGTAGTTGTAAAGTACTTGTGAGATCTGTTTAGAGTTCGATCAATGTGTATCCATAATCTATTTACATTTTACCGAGAGTTTAACGAGCTAGCATAACACCAAAAACTACCGATATATTTAAGATCTGTCGTTGTTCGTTATAGTTTTAAGATTCTACTGCCACATCCATGTTACTATCACTTTTTTTATGCCACAATAACAAAAAACACAATTACCTTAAAAAATTCTTAGTATACCGTATTAAAAAATAGCAACATTCCAGTTTATAAACTTATTAAAATACGATTCTATAACGTTTTCCTTATAGTAAATTAATAGTCGTAAATAAACAGAAAAAAAAACTCGCTTATAAATAGAGACGTTTAATTTACAATGATTCATTCAACCGCAAATGGCTTGGCCTTAAATATAATACGCAATACACGAGAGCCCCTTATCTGCTCGCGTTGCATATGCGTAGTACGAAGTTGTAAAATTATCTAGTTTATGGACATAAACATTGTAAATACTGGTCTTTGTATTTCTATGTGTTTATGTTATGTAATTATTCATAATTATGACGTGCAGTTACGTACTGTGATCGAATAGACAAGTGTGAAGGTTTAAGGTTCAACCGTGGTTGTAATGTTTATACTAAAGTACAGATATCTATATTATCTACGTATTGTGGGCTCGTACTATGGCGTCAGCAGTGGATTAGCTTCTCATTTCATACGCAGTATATTGTATAGTAGTTATATTTATAAATGTCCTATAGAATCTTTATAGGACCTATGGTGATTATGGATCTGAGTGTTAGGCTACAAAAAAGTTTGATAGTTGTTTTTTCCATTTTTTATATTATACGGGACAAAAGAACAGATATGTCACCTAATGGTAAGTGATCACCGCCGTCAATAGACACTAACAACACCAGGGGAGTCACAAATACGTTGTCGGCTTTTTTACTTTCACACATAGATGCAAATGGTTAAATGTATGTATTGTATCTCCAGAAATAATAATATCAGCTTTCATATCAGATGAAATATAAGTAAGATGCCAGTTAAAAATATTTTTTTTATACCACTATGGTGGTAAACACGTTTGCTGTCCACCTGATGGTAAGCACCAACATAAGGACGCTTTCAATACTGGTCAGGTATCACATACGGGTTGCCGATCCTTGAAGTCGAAGAGTAATATGTTAACGTGGTATGAACGTTCCTTAAAGAGGGATAAAAGTAATATAACTAGAAGAGTAGGAGTAAAGGAAGACCCGAGAAGGTATGGATAGATTGTATGAAAATGCTATTTGTATAAAAGTTGTGAACAATGAGTTGAGAGCTGATGTAGAGGAGTGGAAGAAGAAAACATATGGTCTACAAACTTTCCTTATGTGGTATAAAAGTGCGAAGTGGTGTTCGAAAAAATAGTTCATTTTGAGTTTTTATGGACAGCACGGCCGTTCGACATATCTTCCAATTTTATAAAGACCTTTCGGTGAAGGATAATGTTATGAAACATGAAAACATAGCATACATCGGTAGGGCATTTTCTAATACGTTCTGGGCTAGCTACCAATCTCAAGTTAAGTCATCAGGTGATATCATGGACAAAGGCAATACTTATCTTCTATTATGTAATAAAAGTACAGTTCTTTTGAGGCCCAATAAGGTCAAAAATACTGAATTTAGTAACATAGCACTATGACCATTGGATGCGGATTTTTTCATAAATTTTTGGGCTACTTTTTTATTCCATTAAACATTTACACTTGTTTAAATATGGACAGGGAATCAGCTGATTTATTATCAAAACATGACGATACAACTGCAATTCAACATATCAAAAATACACTTTTGTATAACATATTTAATTGTTAAGAAATCTAAAAATTGAATTTTGTGCGAAGCCAGTTCATATAATGTTATTACCGACTCGCCCGGCTCCGCACAGGTTGAATGTCCTAATTTTATAATTGTGCAAGCGATTTAGATGCATGTATATACCTACTATCCGATACATTTAGGTATTAGCGCTTTGTCATTGGCAGCTCGTCAAAGTCATAGAAGCTTCGTGTGTCTCGTCACGCAAACAACTTTGTATTTTTTTGCGCGTAATATTAAATCTATGATATCTTTTAACATAATCACTGAAACGGTATAATATACAGCGTAATTTTGATAGACATTTAATACTTCACACAACTAATATATTTCATTGTATAAAGACTAATACTATAATGGAGAAAGTAGCTTCAGAATATAATTTTTTGTGTAAGATGTAAAAGGTTACTGTGGATTATCATAAGGAGATAAATATAAACCATCAAGAACTATTCTGTAGTCCTTTTTAACGCATATATTTCAGTAGTACATTCAAAATTAAAAATAATTTATTCAGTTTGAGCCTTAAGAAGGCGCTTATGAACGTTATAACTACCACTGGTTCGGAAAATAGCCCAGTCATCGATCGGGTTTTTTCTTTTTAACATATACTTTTTAAGTGAGTAGGTGGTAGAGCTACGCTGAAGCTATTACTGGTTTCAGCATGAATGGGTCGGCTCGTCCGGGGTAGTACCACCCTATCACAGAAAACCGAAGTGAAGTAACAGTGGTTGCACTGTTACGTTTCGTTCGGCCAGTGAGAGCGCCGGAGGCCCACATATTTAAAAGGCCGGCAACGCACTTGCGACTCCCCTGGTGTTGCTAGTGCCTATGGACGGCGGTGATCACTTATCATCAGGTGTCCCACCTGTTTGTTTACCCCCTATAATATAAAATATATATGTATATATATTTTGTAATATACATATAATAAATTACACGTTACAATCGTTTTTAATGGATGCACAGGGAGGAGGAAATTCCAAACATCACCATCGTTCACATTTGATAGATTTTTGGCACTAAAAGCCGCTTGACATGGCGCTTAAACTTACTCTCCGGCAAATCGGTAATATGCTTAGGGACTTTGTTATAAAATCTAACTATCTATCGGATTTACTGAGTTTGAAACATGGGACGACCAGTTTGTCACAGTTTCTGGTATTTAGATCATGCCGGTCTTTTACGAAATCCAGCTTTTCAAAATTTTTGCATACAATATTATTTTCCATGTACGCCATGAATTTTAACCAATGCTAATAGTGTATAGGCCAGAAATACATCGGCTTTTCTCTACTTATTATTCTTATAATATACATGTTTCGTACATATAAAACTTCCATAAGAAATTCTCCAATTGATAAGCTATATTAAAATACGTTGCGTAGTTTAAACGCGTTGGGCACACAAACAGACAGACTCGCACAGTGTCAATGTGTTATATTATTGATTGATATTCAATTCAATAATCTATTACAATTGTATAAAAACAAAGCCGCAATTAATTTACGTTGTATTAATTATTTTCCTCTTATATACATATATAATATATATATACATATTGACAGATTTTATGTTTATTTATAATTGTTATTATGTGTAATTATAATATAACGTAAATTTATTTAACGAAAATGCAAGTGTTTATATGTATTGTTTTATTTTAATGCAAATGCCACAATGGAAATTTTACTTTGTCTTCATGATCGGTAATAATATTAGTGTTCGATGTGATAGAACATAATATTCCTTTTGTTGAAGTTATACTTCTTTTGGCGCGTTAGGGAAAAAAGATGAGAATAAATTTTTACGATGCGCGCGCACACCGTCACGAAAAACTGACACCCTGAAGTTAGCTATAGTCAACATTTTATTCAAAAAAAGATGTATGTATTAAATACCTTTTTTCTATTGTTAGTGTCGTTTTTTCTACAAACGTAGAATAGGGTGAAAGATAAAAGTTTTGAAAAGATTTTATCTTGTTACGCCAAAGAAGTGCAACTTCTAACGCGTGTCCATAAGTACACACTACTTTAATACTGAGTACCATCCCGCGAATTCGTTCGCATGATCTATAAGATATGTAAGGACGTTGATGTTTCGCCCAGGACATCGTTTTTTATGTATATACCTGTTGCTATGAAATCTTATAAGTTCTACGCAATACCACAGTGTCCTAAACGGGTTGTTGTATATTGTGACGGTCATGAGAATCATTTTATTTAGATTTATTTCACACGAACGTTTGACGTAACTCAGGGAATTGGCAAAAATTATAATAATCACTATTAAGTATAAAAGCAAAACGCTTTATATATATATATATATATACACAAAAATTATAGAGGTCTGACATGTAACAAGTACTGGGTGGATTTTTTTTTCCTGTGTGTGTTTCCTTACCGTGGAGAAGTGGGGCAAGCGATGTTGTGTATTATGTTCTTTGCTCTGGACTTAAAATATATTATTAAGATAGTCAACGATGCAGACGAAGTCACAGGTATTAGACAGTTAGAAAATAGATGTGTATACATATATAATTGGCTGGTATGTTAATGGATGATATGTTTGCGGAATAAAAAAAAACAAATAAATAACAGTCTGAAATATTGTTATTTTTTGTTTTAACATTTTCAAATAATTATTTATATATTTAACTATTTTTTTCCCGTTACTTTATTCTATCCCTCGAGAATAGTTTATTTTCATAAAAGATATTCTATTTCCTTTTCTGTAATCCTTTAAATGCCTATGCAAAATTATAACACACACTTGTAACAATGCTAGTAAGAATTATTCTAGAGTCGATACAATTAATTATTCTACAACTTTTTTAACATTTAAGACGACTGATTGATTTATGTATGTCTTTCTTTACTTTTTTTTATTGACCATTTCGAAGCAATTCTTCTCAATTTTGTTACAAAGAACCTTAAACTACCCACTGAAAATTAAAATCTTAACGAACCAAGAGTTTGAGAAGCCGACTTCTTTCTTCTCATCACTTTAAGATCATTATGGTCAAACACCTACCCGTCGATTGATAAGAAAGCTATATCAAAATGATTTGTTTAAGCTAAACACTGATATATAAATCATGTCAAGTACGTTTGTAAAGCACTTTAGATATTTTGCAATATGAAATACATTAACTGTGAGTGAAGAACGATGGTCGGTGTGGGAATCGATCCAATATTTGCGTAGCGTATCTATGAGTTCCTATTCAAATATATATTATTTACATATTAGTGCATACTGTGGGCTATATATATATATATATATATATATATATATATATATATATAATATGATGCATGTCTGAAAACAAATAGGATGCAGATTGTTGTTCGCGCTATACCTAATATAAATAACAGCGATGTCAAAGCCGAATCGAATGGTGGAAAACGAATGAACAACTAATATTTTAAAAGAAATCACACAGCTGTAATATGTTACTATTTGACGACATATTAGTCTCTGATATCATCATCGTTACCCTTATCCCACCTAAGTAGGTTCGGCACAACCTGTTTCTCTTTTCCACTCTCCCCTGTCAGATGTCATCTCAGTATTCACCCTTTTATACACATATCATTTTTAATACAAACCATCCACACACCTTTTTTGGTCTTCCTCTACCCCTATATCCTTCCACTTTTAAGCTCAAAACTTTTCTTGCTACATGATTCTCATAACTTCTCATAATATGGACGAACACAGCCACAATATTGGCTCAGCCGTCTATTTCGTAGCTCAGCACGTGGATCCATATAACATGACTGGTCCTACTGTAGTTTTATACACCTTCCCTTTGAGTTTCAACGTCATTCTTGGGTCACAAACTACTCCAGACACGTTCTGCCAATTCATTCACCATGTATTTAGCCTATTCCTAGTCATATATTTCCTTTCATTTTGACGTAAGAACATCTCTGCGTTCGAGAAGTGATAGCCAGTCAAACTACCCCAGAGGCTTTCTGCCAATTCATTCACCCTGTGTTTATCCTAGTCATATTCCTAGTCATATATTTCCTTTAATTTTGACGTGAGAACATCTCTTCGCTCGAGAAATGATAGCCAGTCAAACTACCTCAGAGGCGTTCTGCCAATTCATTCACTCTATATTTATCCTATTCCTATTCCTAGTCAAATATTTCCTTTAATTTTGACGGGAAAACATCTCTTCGCTCGTGAAGTGATAGCCTGTCAAACTACCCCAGAGTTTCTTTTGCTTAATGCGTTTTTCTCCCTATGAAAATATGTTCCATGTTTTTAATAATGACTAAATTTCAATGTTCTAACAAGATGGTGGCTCTCTTGTTAGAACTATCCATGGAGCTTTGTGGCATCTCAGAATTCATGCTCCGTGGTATTATCACCAATCCACTTCACTTGTGCACAATAATAATCGCACTGTAATACGTAAGATACCACCAATATTACAAAATATAGAGTCGAATAACACAACATTATGAATACAATATAAATTCTACTACAGGACAGACTAAGGTCTTGTTATAATTGTATTCTGACGTTTTCACGTAAAAATTACAAGCGTGAACCTAAAAACCCCCCGGGTTCATTCTTTTATTTATAATTCTGCGTTATTTATCCCTATTTGTGTATTATTCTTTGCACGTTACCTAATCTAGTTTGGATATTCATGTACACAAATGAATTGAACTATAAATAATGATACCAAACATTAACTCTAATATATTACAATATCTCCCTGAAAAATTTTAAGATGGAAGTCACTTACTTCTTGGAACACTTAAGACATCTCAAGTCTTTTTGTAATAATTACCCTCTTCATATTTGACAGTAATAATCATCAAATAAAGAGGATTAATTCTATCAAAGTTGAGAGAAAAAGAAGAGAAAACTTTATTCTAAAAATGTAAAAACAAATTACAAATCAATGAAACAAACTGCATTTCAAAGCTAATGAGTAAGCAAAAGTTATATTTTGAAAAGTCATAATTAATATTTTTAATAAATGTAAGTGGCCAGTTCCGGGCATTTTAGAGTGGCTTGTGCATAACTATATTCCAGTTAAACTGAAGCTAATACTAAAAGATAAATTAAACCACTTCTTCCTAAACAACAATGATAGGGGAGGGTATCACGTTTCTACTAATCATGTCTATTCAACTAATGTTGCTACCTATGGACAAAAACAAAGTAATCTCGTGAATTCTAACCTAAAAACCTAGCGTACGTCCGCGTGGACAATAATAAACATGATTCTAAGCCGTCAGGAAAGCTAAGAAATAGCTCGGCGAGGGTTAGCTACTGTGGATTATATAGATACATGGCATGAAAGGCGAGCGTCACTATCAAAAATAGAATTTTTTAATTATGAATAATAATAATAATTATTATTGTTTTTTATTTTATTTATTTTCTATACATTTTTACGTACTCGATTATTTGAAACTTATTAATTCTGTAGTTCAAAGAAAAGTAAGAATTTGCCAACAGTGTTAACTTAAAATTAGTGAGAATTAATCTTAACCTCCAGAAGTAAGTCAACATTCTTTATACATCGAAAATTCTATAACAAGAATTTTTTGGCGTCTCATCTGAAGTTAGACTTACAGAGGTTCTACTGTATATTTGAACTTGTTACAAGGACTTTTTAAACATTCCAAATGTTGTTGGAAGTAATTAGGCGATATTCTTACAGAGGCGATAGCAGTGTTGTTTATTAAAACTAAATATTAACTTGTATGCAGCTTTTTTGTAAAATAGCAAATCAACTTTGTATTAACAGTCATATAACAAATGAGTTAATAGTAAGAAGGCGTACAAAGATACCACGTTGGTCGACGTGTGTCCCATACCCTATATCTAATGAGTATTTGTTGTCAAAAAAGGGAGAGGTCGTGATAAAACCATAGAGAATCGTGGTTGGGGTTTTTCTAAACCGGCTTGCCTAGCAACAGCTCTGTAGTTGAAAATCTATCGTCAAGCACCTATACGGGTGTTTCTGTAGCTGCACTTGAGAGCCAATTCTTGCTAAACTTATTTATTGGCTTGAAATTCTTTTACACTTTAATCAACCAATCATCATGCAATTTGGCATACCCATTGTCAACGATATAGAAAAGGATTAAGAATAACTATCAGCCAGATAAAATGTACTGTTCCCTAGGGATAGATCAAATGTACGTTAATGCCAGTGGAGCCACGAGCTGAAACTGGTATTGAACATGTTCAAATGATTTACTGAAAATTATTACGAATTAAGAAAATTGTCGTGGTCAAGTGATTTGACCGGTGAAATGTCAATCCGATGTCCGCAAGTTCGAACCACTGCATTTACACACGATTTTTTCGGAATTCGCATACATAATACTAATTTAAATTGGTAGCACTACCGGCTCACGGTGAAGGAAAACATCTTGAGGATACCTGAACCTGAAAAATATTCTTGTAGTACCACTGTATGTTGGAAAACATAGTAGTGTTGGATTTCTCAGAGTTTCAAATCGCCAATACGTCGTGGGCTGGCGTGCTGATTATGTACATACCTTCCTCGGGGACTCTTCCGTAATGAACTATACCTATGACCCTGCAATGGTTCCGTTACAGGTTGATGATGAATAGAAATTGTATATCGAGGACTTCGTTTGAAAATATATAAAAATTACTTGTTACGAGTACATAACGAAAGAGGTTCATTAGACTAATCTACTACTTACTAAAAGTTTTTATAGTTATCTTAATATACCTTTATTTAAATCTTCTCGAGATATGCGTTTATTATTCTTGGTTGTTCTTGACTCTGACGAGCTCATTTTCATCAAAGTTCGTCTCCTTAATGCACAAAAAAGGCCACGAATGAAGAGACATGGGCGTGAATATGTTCCTCAATGAAGTGGAAGTAAATCTGAGAGACAACAATTGATAAAGTTGAACTGGACAATCGCTAACTGTTCCTTTCTTGTACTACACAATAACTATACTATCACGTAGTGCATTATACTGAGCGTATACAATATACACGTATGAACTTTTGCAGGGTACGGCAGAAGCGGTTTTAGAACCGGTTTAGTGAGCACTGCACGCTGCTCCACGGAACAGAGATGCTTTGAGACGATTGCTTACTCGATTTAAGTTTTATTCACCGGGAGTTTTTTGTTTACGAAATATGATTTCCTATTTTACTTCTATTTTGTGGCATTATAGGATAGTTATATTGAGCCTATACTTTTGATTTGTTATGTTGCAAATGATTTTTATTAGCATTTGACCAGTTTTTTCGGTCGATTACGTCAATGCACTGTATTAGGGCATAAATACAGGACAATAGAAGAACAAAGGCGGCCACTATGGTTTCATACCGGTCTTCAAGCCACTCGGAAGATCGACATAGTCTAGATAATCTATTACGTGACAAACCAAAAGCCAGTTCTTGTTATTACTATTGGGGTATGATAATAGTAATAGATACAGATACGGTTAGATATAGTTATTTTGTCTTAAAACCCTCTAAATTATTATAATAAGTTCATATAAACGACAATCCACTATGATTAAATGAATCAGAAAGGGCTGTTAGTTTCTCATAAGGAGAGATCACTACGTAAAGTAAGATATATTTACAAAACAAGTCAGAAATCTTCAGCAGCAACAGCATTGTGACTCACAAATCAAACGAGAATATGTTACAAGCGAAACGATCTTGTTAAATCAAATAAAAGTATATACTTAGATAAACAGTACCGAGTGTAAAAATAATTAACACTTTTACAGTTAAAATGAAAATAACGTTTAAGTAAAAGATTGCTGTCAATATTGATGGATCGATATATAAAAGAAAATACGACACACATGATACTTGTGACAACTTATCATCTTGCAAAATTATAGTATTTTAATGGAAATATTATAATTCGAATACTAAAAGAATGGATTTGATATATAAAACATTAATCTCCTATAAACCTTCTCATATCAGTGTAGGAAATATTCTCCCGATTCCAGTACATTTATTAATTTCAGCAATCCATTTATCTATCTAAATATCGCTATATAAATCTTTAATTTGTTATCCGATGATTACGAAACGAGTCATCTTAAAAGGACTATTCACAGCGCATCCATACTGATATCTAAACATAACTAAATCCGTATCAAAATATATTACACTTTCTAAAGATTTCACTGTTCTATACAAGATTTTGCTTTGAGGCGTCTTTATTACTCCACGTCCTAAGATACAATCAGCAGCTCGCGCACACTACATACAATCACTTAGTATAACTATATTGAGCCTATTCCGTTTCCTGGTTTAAACAGAACCTGCCTCTTCACTTTTATTCTCTTATTTGATGTGTTTGTTTTCAATCGTATCATTGTCATTTGTTTCCTGAGAACAAGGAACTTAATATCGATAACTAATAACAAACGGTTATGATTAACAACTATGAATAATATTATTGCCTTGGACTATTATTTCTTTGTTCATCTGTCTTCTACTACTTATCACTTAAGAGTGATCTTCTATTCTATAAAATCAAATCACTTGGGTAACTTTTGTTGATTCAATTATAGCATTTGTCGTGTTATGTGTTAGTCATGTCTTTCCAAAAAGGTTTAACTCGTTCACTGATTGGTTAAAAAATATTACTCAACCTGTGTACAGTAAATGCATGACTAAATGTGGATAACCAATAGCTTTATTATTGGATATGAATGATGATAAATATAAAATGATTTAGAATCAATATAAATTTACTAACCACAATTTACAAACATTACCTATTGGAAAGACTATGCCATTTTATAGTACACTAAATAAACTGTAACCCACTTTAGCGATAACTACTTCCTAAAAATTTTACAAGTCACCCGTAAATAATTTTATAGTGCGTTACATCAAATTAAGCATCAAATATAGTTGATGCAGCCATAAACAAATTTAAACTCGTTAATATATAAAAACCACAAACTTTCGACATAGAATACGAACATTATAATTCTAATCTCTCATACATAAATTATAGGGCAGTCGTTAAATATCAGTTCTGAAGCGATTGCAGTGACATAAAGCTGCTTTACATCAGCTTCTATATTAATGCTTTCTGCTTCTGCAGCGTCAATTCTAATTCCGTTTCAATAAGGTTTATTTTTCATTTTCTCAACTACATTCCTTAGTTTGACACCTAGATCTTTACTTTATGTAATATCAGCACGAGCCGGTTGATGCAGTGTTTTGTATAATGCGTCTTTGACGTTTGGTATAATTGAAATTGTCTTTGGAATATTTAATTTTAACTGCTTATTGGAACTATCAAAGCTTATTTAACTAAATAAGGTCAAACTTGCAGATTTTTTGCAAATATTAAAGTTTTTGGTAAAGCTTGACGTCCTAGCGACGTGGATCTTTAAATAATTGTCTCTATTTCATCAGAATTACAGGCCTAGTTCACCTGTTTGTATAAATCTATTAAGATTTATTTTTTGTACTTTATATCTAAAAATTCTGACGTTTTATTGTAGAATTATGACGATGAATACAACATTTTTGTTTATTGCATTGAAATTTTTTAAATCATTATTCCTTTTTACAAACTATATCATATCATCCTATTATTTATCAAGGTCATTGATCAAATTCTTTGAAACTTACACAAAACTCACAAATTTTGCATCGACTCTTTATAAACGCAAATCTGTTGGTGTTGTAAAATTTTAATATGTACATTTTAAAAAAATAAATACTCATAAATTTAAGCATCTTTAATAAAACTGTATTGATTACGTAATTGGAAAGATTTAAGCACTAGCAAAATTCATTGCACTTTAGAAAAAGACAGAATTTATTCATTATGAGTTAATTTACTTGTTTGAGACTGTATATCATTTTTAGAAATTATAATACCTCTACCGTTACACATACACATATATTTTGAAGAAAAGAGGTATAAATGAATTTATTTCAAGTAAACGATATAATAATACAAGAGTATCAAATTACAAGTAGAAGACAAAAAGACTATAAATGAAATATTATTTACCATAGGTAAATTTACCACTTAAAGCAATATTTGACAAGTGTTGATTTTTTACGTACTTATTCTATTTTAAAAATGATTTTAATGTTATATTTAAAAGAAAAAAATATGAGTCATTTACATTTTTGAATATTTTATTGTATTCTTTACGTCACTTTCACTCGGTTGCTAAAAAATATTATTCTTCATTGAGAAATGTCAAGTAAAAAGCAACACTTGATCAGTAAATGGTAAATTAAACTCCTATGGATAAAGTCATCGATGTTTCGATCGTTGATACTGATATGTTGTGGCATCGTCATTATTGGGAAGACCACTCAATGAAGTTAATTTTTGCACTAAGAATTAATTCGATACGGACAAATGATGACGTCACATAATGAACCCCCTTCGGAACTGCAAACATGTATATTGATGACAGATTTGGATAAATATATATCCAACATAAGATATATTTTTCTTCATTTTTATCAAATCTTACTAGCTATCCGCCCGACTTCGCATGGGTGTACTACTGACAAAGAAAATGAGACCAAATCTTCTTTTTGCTATACGACCATGTAATATGAGAATTGATTTTTAAATGTTTTTTTAATAGATTAATAACAGTTACGAATTTCACAAAATGTAATATAGGTATAGAACCGTGAAGCCAACATATGTTGTCCTGTAATAATTTACCGGTAAACAAAGCCTTGATCGAAACCCATCAGCTTAGTGAATTGAATGAAGTATGCAAATACGATTATCGGAGAGTACTTGTTGAAATCAGCACGGCCCAGTGTCGAATTCACAACCTGCGCCAAACCAGTCCGCCCGCGCCGTCTTGCTATACGATAGTGAGTGTACCCACCTTGCACAAACTCGTTTTTGCATAAACAAACTCCTATTCGCAAGCCGTAGAAGGCTAGAAGGGCTCGCTTGTATTTACGCTTAAAAGTATGTTGTATATATATAGGTATCAGATATCGATGTAAATATATTCTGATAAAGGGTTCGATTGTTACAAATATTATACTGGTAAATAGAAATAACTAAGGTCTCTTAAGTAGGCTCGAGTGTTGTGATTTGAACTGCAGAAATCTTCTTGATCAGTTTGTAAACAACGGCCAAAGAAAAAAGCAATTTTTTGATTTATCGAATACAGAATAATTTTTTAATGTATGATTCTTACATCTTTTTCAACTTTAAGATGGATATGTGGTGTAATTAGAATGAATAAAATTAAGAATTAGTATATCATAGAAAGTTTTAAAACAGCACCATTAACAGAGAAATTGAAGAGTAATAAATTAGCATTATATGCGGAAGTTATGAAGAGAGATGAAAATCATGTAACTAGAAAAGTCGTCGGATATAGAAGTAGAGGAATACCGAAAAAGGTTTGGATAAATTGTGTGAAAAATGATATGTGTATACAAGTGGTGAATATTGAGATGAAATCTGATAGGGAAGAGTAGAATAGGAAATATTTTGTGGCAACCCTACATAGATGAGATAAGAGTAAGAAGGTGATGACAATTTTCCTAATACTCCCTTCTAATTAAGAGTCGTTTATAATCTTACTAATAAAAGGATGATGGTTGTGTGTTAGAGTAGAGTATTAGAGTGGAAACCGCATCAGTCGTAGTAAGTTCTGCAGTAGATTGTAACTTATACACTACGATAGGTAAGTAAGTACGTTCTATAGTAGTATCGTTGTAGGTTGCTTAGTTAGTTTGAGCTTTGGTTGAAGTAAGCCATCGTAATGGTATCATAGTACTTTTAATGGCCAGCTAGCTAGCTCTACCACTTTCAAGTTGAAAATCCTTTATTAGGTACATGTGTGTTTTGGCAGATGCATTTGAAAACCAGTTTCCCTCTATGGGTATATTAATTAACATTGCCTCTTAACATGTGACATCGTACTGAAACGCTAAACCTTTTAATGTCTAAAGATGATAAACTTATAATAAAGATTTTCCATTTCAATACGCATAATTTATTAAAATGTATACATTTATACGCTATCACACTAAACGATTTGCGAAGTCAATATGTAGTACATGATTGTAGAAAAATGATTCATAATACGTCTGTTCTTGACCCACATATAGACGTTCACGCAAGATGCGCACGCGCACACAAGGAAATGAAACGTTATAAAATTATTAAAATTCCAATTCTGTGAATTATCCGGATAATTGTTAATGGATAAAACTATAATTATGTTTTGTATATAACACAAATAATAGAAAAATGTAAGTAGATAAATATTTTATTTTATTTCCATGTATTTCATTAAATTCTTTATGTGATAAATTACTGGGTTTTTGAAATGGCAGAAGGTTAGTTAATTTAATTGGGTATTACAAATATCGATAAAAATGAAAACATCTGCAGAAACATGCAAGATCTGATATACAAGGGTCAAGTATTGTAGAAAACAAAAATATGAACTTCTTTCAAATTTAATTCGCACTCATTCAGTTTAAAATTTCAATCTTAGTTAAAAACTGTTGAACACTATTCAAATAAGAAAATTCTTTCTAACCAGAGAATGTTCTTACAAAGGAAATTGGTTTGCATTTTCTGTTTAACAGTGCACGTTAAAGGGTATTTTATCCATCATTTACCTTTACCTTAATGTTTCTAACAATTTGCAATACTTGTTCTAACGTAATTTACTATAATTTTGTAACAACTATGCAACACTATCTCATAGGAACTTTGGATGATTTTATGGGTTAAGTGCGTGTTCTGTCTTCTCGAGGAGTGTTCCAAAGAGTAATAAATGTAAAGAAACCGATGAACGAAAGTACAAATAATCTTCTTGTTTCATATTTTCGAAACATTTTTTTAAGCGACGATAGCTTAATTGATATGGTGTTCAGGCATTGTGTCATTCAACATTGGTCCAAATTCTTGCAACAGAGTCGGAGCTTTCAGTGAAGGAGAATATCTTGATGAAAACTCAGCATGGTCGTAGGGCTTTTTCTAAATCCACCTGGCTAGCTACCTCTCTCGAGTTAAATATCTAGCGCCAATCACATGTCGGTGTGTTACGGCAGCTGCACTTGAGAGCCATTCCCTCTCTTATATGTTTACCATTTTAGATCTCTCTCCCTGCTTTCCATAGCCTAACCACGCGTGTTCGACTCCGAAGCCACAGTTTTACGTTAAATTCTGTCTAGGCAACGTCTTACTTTGCCGTACTGTGAAACTGTGGAATAATCAACGGGCCAATATGTTCCTTCGTAACGTGAAGAGACATTTACGCAAGCTGGTAAGACAGTGGCGACAGTGGCGAACATCAGATGGATTGTGTGTCTCTCGGTAGTCGCCGTTGTTTTTTAATTACACCATGCTTATTATCAGGCATAGTGCAGTCACTTTGTCGTGCTACAATAAAAAATACCACATTGTCAATTAACATCAGATGAGATTGTGGTCAAACTCGAAAACCTATAAAAAGTATTTAAAAGATATACCTGTACATGAAAGCTATTGTCTAAATGGGAAAGCGCCTCCACCTAAACCATTACACTGTTCTACATACAATTTAGCACATGTAAACAATACATAAAAAAGCACCAACAATAGAAATATTATATGTACATTAAACTGACATGACATGACATGTTTCAATTATGGGGAAGAATCGTGCTATCGTGCTTGATAAAAATAGATGAGAAGATGAAGAGAATACACTTTTTTAAGGAACTACTGCTGTTACCAAGGGTATTTTATTAATCTTTTACACGTTGTAGCGTTTGACCACAATCTCACCTGATTTTAAATGATGATGTGGTCTTAGATGGTAAATACGCCAAACCTAGAATCGTCTGGCTTTTCCGGAACACACCAACAAAGGCTTGGTGATAGATTTTGAATTTGAGGGTGGTAACTAGCTAGCCGGACTTAAAATGCCCTATCACCATGCAAAAAAGCACTACTATCATGCATGAAATTGCCATATAATTATTATAGCATAAATGAAATCAAAGAAAATTACAAATCTCTAAACGTCCAATTCCGAATTAGGTATTCAAGGTGAACGCTTACAGAACATGTTTAGGTCTAAAACTAGACATGGTTTGAATGATAATTGTGACCGTTATGCGTCGTGATCATGGTGCCATGTCAGAGGGTGCTGACAGGAATATTATCATACTTAAATATGGGAATGCATGGGAATGACCTAGTTCTTCGGTAATGGCAAATTATTGACTTTAGGACGGTGTTTATCATTATTGACAATACTATTTAGATTTTTCTTTAGTTACAAAAATTACTATGATAGACTGGCGAACAGGATTTTTTTTTAAATTATACGTGATATCTAAAGATTTGTTGCCATAATCACTTCGGCGATATATATTTTTAAAAAATTGGTAAATAACGATACCAAGTTGTTTTCTTGTTTTTTAAGCACGCATTACGGTGTAAATAAGCAATAGGGTCCGATTTCAATTAAAAAGAATTCGTTTGTGAAAGAGAAACTCAGTTAGTCATCTATTGTCAGTGTGACGTATTGTTTGGACGAAAGTTCCCAGGGTATCTTCCCATACTTGAAGAATGAAACATTAAAGAAATTAAATAACTAATTGCCAATAACTCAATCACTCATTGATAGCTATAATCACAATACATACTTATTTGTAATTTGTATGTCAAAAAATTCAACTTTGTTAATTCGTACTAGATGCGAGACCAAACCGTGTACTTAATTGAAGTCATTACTATGAATCCAGTACGTGGGTACTGGAGTGCACGTAAGTGCAGCTATCATTATATCAAATTGATAAATAATTTTAATGCATTTTTAAGTACAGACAGTGATAAAAACCTTTTATTTTACAAATTTTTTCTGCTCATTTAATTGTCTTTATGATTAATTTATTTTTGCCAGTATACATCAATTTGCGCATTTTGTTATTTATTGCACAACATTCATGCAACATTTTATAAGGTCGAAAACTGACAATATATTACTATAAAGGAAGTCGCTAGTAACTGTCAGTATTTAATAATTGTTTCAAGTTTATTTTTTTTCAGCTTTGTCTAGAAAGATAGGATAAATAAAATATATATATAACATTTTCTACATCGATTGTACCGCTGAGTTATTGCCTATTGTTGCATTACACAACAAAAGATTACTGTACCTTATAATTACGAACTCGGTACCGTATTACCTTTACATTACAATTTACAATGTTAATATTTGATATATAAGTTTGATTTAGTGTTAACACTGACAGGCCGGTTGAATAACATTAAAAAGGAATTTCATTGTATTGAAATTGTTAATTCGGTTATAGACACCGAAGTTTTCTAAAGTGGAAATTTCTTTACGCGTTTTGAACAATGAACGAAGAGTGAATTCGAATTATTAATTTCGAATCGGGTTTACTCGGCTCCACTCGGCATCCTGCGCGCTCGAGTCGGTGACGCACTGAATCGTGTATCGGTCCGAATCCGATACCGAATCGTGTATGACTGGCTCCAACCGTCATCAACCACGTTTACTGTCTGATTACCTATTATGCTAATAAATAAAATTGTGATTATAATATATATTTTGTATCTAATCAATGAAGTATTTCAAGAGTAAATGTTGGGCGTATTTAAATATTACTATTATTTGATTATATATTATAAACATTGTTAAATGTGTATGAACTTTAATATTCATGTATTTAATTGTGAATAGTCTCTTGTGGGCATAAGCACACAATCACTTTTTTATTTTTCCTTTTTTTTACGGTAAAATAATTTCAATGCCAATGGTGAGCACAGTGTGATCCGTAACCCATCTCTAATCAGCATTACCGTACTGGCCTTGGAGAGTCTTAATTACTGAATTTTTCAAGGGCGGTAAGAGTATTGCTTACTGTTGGTGACTAGGGGAGAGGTCAAATATTATAAAAATTCTGCTTATTTAATACATAAACGGCTCCAGAACTATCTAATGCAACATAGTTATGATTTCCTTTTGTGATATTGTTCTCACGACATCAATATACATATATAAAACAAAGTCGGTTTTGTTCAAACACTTATAACTCAAGAACGTCTGTACCGATTTTCATCATATTTGACATTTTGGATTTGTCTTCATCCCGAATGTATATAAAGAAGAATATAATTTTTTATCTATCTATTCTTCTATGTTCTTCTTGTTTTATATAACAAAGTCTGTTTAGTTCATAGCAGAATTACTATCAACATGTCATATTTCAAAAGGTGTTTCGCTGAAGATAATATAAACCAGAAAGTGACCCATGCAGCAAAATACAGAAGCATTAACAAAGCATATGTCTTGCTGATAAGCTATTGAAATACTTGGTTATGTTGTTTTATTAAATTTTTATTTAATTTATTTGTATTATCGTAATAAACTATTCAACTTGGTAAACTTTTTGTACATTTTATTACGTTAATAAAACCATAAATTAAATTTAGCTAAAAATTAACGTGACATTGACTAACTGTTAGCCGGTACAAAGTTCGCCGGGTCAGGTAGTTTAAAATAAATAACAGTTCGGTTGACTGATGAATCTTAACCATTCAAATAAGATTTTGTCGAAGCTCACCTTAATAAACAATGTATTATATTATTACTAAATGATTCCCACCCGCTTCGATGGGTATTAAAGCATTACAAAGAGTCAGATTAATCCAAAAAATAAAATAGCCTACAACCATCTACGGAGAATTCTGGATTGAATGATCATAGTCCTATGCCGAAACATTCAGTAATTTTGACTTGATTTAACTTTAAAGAAACTGTATTTTCATTACATATACGTATAGATGATTATTGAATATTATATTGAATTGTTTTATATATTCTGTTTACAAATCTGTTACAATATGAAACAAGTTATAAGGTTTATATAAACATAATAAATTTGAACTTAATATATATAAATTTATGTGTAACAACTACTTGTGTCTTGTAAAAACTGCCAAGACGGTATTAGATAATGACGCCTTTGTTACTAGATACGGAGGCAAAAAGTGTCGAGGCATGAGCTTCGGATAGGGCTGTGACTTATTACGATATATTGTTTTTCTTTTTTGTCTCTTAGAACTTGAAGATATCGTAGAGTTTCAGTAAACCCTGAATTACAGAATAGTCCTTAATGATGGTCAACATTACAACTGCTAATAATGTAGTGCATGGGAATAACCAACTCATAACAAATTATTAGTGATATCATTATTCTGCTTGTGATTATAAGTTATCTATTATTATTATCGATAACAACAAAGGTTGGATCAACTTTTCGCAGTCAGTGAACGGAATAAGCAGACATTATGCAACAGTCGTGAATGAGAAAGGAAAATATGAATATTCACTGATGAAAGGGAGAGATTGTTAGGATAGAATAAAAAGAACCAATAGCAGAATAATTGATAACAGCTTACAATAACAATTATTGCAAAGTAAAAGTAGTAAAAGCTTATTATTTTAAACAAACACAACTATTAGATATGTACATAATAATTTTACTTAATTATTTTTATACAATACTAGCAGACCCGGCGGACGTAGTCCTACCTTGATAATAAAAAATATATACTTATGTGCATGAAATGCTTAAGGTAACTAATATATTCAATTTGATAAGGATTAATACTCTATCCGTCTAAATAGTCTTCTAATAACGTCATTGTGTGTGACCATGTTTTCAGAAGATAAATAGGTATAGTAAGCCATCCTTAAAAATATGTATAATTCATCGCAGACTTTTTTGTAGATCTGTAGAAAAGGAATATTTCACTATGCATTGTTTTGTTATATCTCAAAAGAATTGGGCAGCGTTTTCGATGAAAGCTCCCAAACGGCTTGACTTTTTTCAGTACTTTCAATAATTATTATTATATTTCAACGAACTTACACAAAACCTTGATAAATTATATACTTAAATCTTCCTCATGTATTACTTTATCTATTGGTGAAGACTGCATTACCATCCGTTCAGTAATTTTCGAATCCCAAAAAAACAGACATGCGCAGCGGACGACTTTGTTTTATAATAATATGTAGTGATTAATAACGTTGACTAAAAATACTTCGTAAACGATTTAACAGATGGTGGTATTACATAGTTCGTAATATTTTGAATAAAAGACAGCCTAATTATTATTACTTATAACAGTAACTATAGATAACAAATCTAGATCTTCAAAGATAATAATACTACAAGAAATCGAAACTTTGAATAGATTAATAAAAGGTTCAAAATGTGTAAATAATTGCAATCTGATTATCTCATACATATATTAATAAAAAAAGAAACAAACATATTTTTGGGATATCATACTGAACAATAACTATAAGTATAATATAGATAGTAACTGCTGAGAATGTTTTATTAAACATTGTATTTTTTATTTTTGTTTTTGTGTGTGTGTGAAAACCCTAAGTGCTCGTACTTCAGAGCTACTGTCGGGTTCAGAAGTTGGTCACGAATCGATCGATTCTATAGACAACGTGCTTTAAAGCTGTAGTACCTTTTATTACAAACAATATCCAAAGTAGACACGTACCTACTCACGGTAGCCGTCGGACACCTCGACTGTTCATTTGGTAAACGAAAATTTATTGATATTCAGTATTGTTCTGTTTTTATTTATTGTGATCTTGTGATGTGTCTTTAATGTGATCTTTGTTAATAAAAATTGTTACTTGATTTTTATTTATTTTGGATTATGTATAAATATACGAATTTCATAATAACTCCTCAATGGATAATCCATTCTAAGTTATAACACATCCATTTTAACATTCTTATCTCTGCCACGTGTAACCTTCATTCGCAACCCAGAATTGAGGTCCATACATCATAACAAAGTTTTATTAGTTACACATTTTCAATACAAATTTTCATCCAACTTCAGTGACATTTGTTGTCTAAATTAGTTACATATGGTATCCAAGACCTAATGTAATGAAGACGTTTATTATCCGTAGTAATACCATAAATAGCAATATGAGTTTGTTTGTTACGCTTTTAAGCCTTGACTAGTCGACTGATTATTGTGAATATTTGCACGTACGTTATCAGGGGTTCTGAAAACGATACACAATATGTTTCACTCAGGAAAACAGTACTCTTCTCATGGAATAGCAAAATATATTTTAAACAATCATGCGGCATATCAAATCGACCTACTACTATTAAAAATATATAGCATGATACCTGGTGTGTTGTAAAAGGAACCTGAGGGCTAATATTAGTTTTCTCAGAAGAAAAAAAATCTACATTCAAGCAAGCGAAGCTGCAACCAAGAACTAGTAATAAATACAAGTACAGAAAATATTTAAGATTGGTTAGCATTTCAAACTTTGACCACCACTTTTCAGAACTATATCTCACGCATTCACTTAGCGCGGCGAAACATTCTTAATACAATTTGTTTAAATGTGTAATCTATTTATGTCCGTATCGTATTATTTATCTCTTATACTGTACAAGCGGGGCAAAGCTCAGTACCCGGTCTCATGTTCCAAGGGCTCTAGCATCAAAGAGACCGTCTGTTTTACCAACAACATTGGAACGGCGCAAGTCATAAACTCTACTCTCTTTATTACTCTCTATACATTGTTTAGTTTATTTCCATTGTAATTTCTTTTAGTATGTATTCTTATATGTACTACTATTATTTTATATCTATATGTATAAAAGAAAGTCGTGTTAGTTACACTATTTATAACTCCAGAATAGCTGTACCGATTTGGCTGAAAATTGGTGGGGAGGTTGCTTATAACCAGGAGACGCACATAGGATAGGTTTTATCTTGTTCGACCGCGTTCCCATGTGACGTGACATAAAACGTCAAAAAGAATACAAGTCACTATAAAATGTGGTATAACAAAAACGCATTTGACATGGAATAACGAAACGCAAATGACAGGTAAACGTAATTTTGTCTATGGTTAAGTATGGTGGAAAATTTGATAATTATAAATTTTGTCACATCATATCATTGTCATTATCATGTTATTAACAATGCCGCGACCAAGATGATCGAGTCTTTGCTTACAAAGCCGTTATACAAGATGGATACAAAACATTGCAAATGAAAAAACTGAAGAACAACAAGGAATTGCCAGTGAAGAGCACCGCGTTAGTATGGTTCGCCTTCTAATAAAAAATTGAACTTAATAAAATCCAAAATCTGTTTATTTATTTCCTCTAAGGCGGAACGGAGTTCGCCGGGTCAGCTAGTAGATATATAATACGCTATTATAACAACATTATCATTCATTCACTACCATTTTACTCACGGCACAGTTATTTTAGTTCTATAAGTGAGTTTGAAATAAATAATTTAGGTTTATAGGAATTTGCGTCGGCTATTATGGCATTGAATTAAAATATTTCTCAAGTCACAGTAGTTTATTGCTTTCACCGTTGGGATATCGATTCGTGTCCACAGCCTGGGAACTACGACATATATTGACGAATTATTCAAAATTCGCGTAAAACTTACTGACGGTGAAAGAAAACATTATGAGAAAACCTGATCCGGAGAAAAATTTTCATGTAGTACACCAATATGTGGGAAAAATTAAAAAAAAAAAATCTCGGAGTTTCAAATCGCAAAGGGTCGTGGTCTGCCGTGATACTGTGCTCATAGCTTCTTTTGGGAAAGAATCTTTATCCCTCAGGAATAAGATTCTTACATGTTGACGTTATTAATATTATTAATAATTATATTTCAAATATAAAATTATATCTGAACTTCAACACATATGTAACTAGTTAATAGGAGAAGCGAAATATGCAACAGTGTTGAAGTTGTAATTTATTAATTCCATACTTCTATACCATTTTCAAATACTCTTTCTAACAACTTAATAGTTAAAATGAGAAATTTATACCCGATGTAATTGTGTTAAATATATAGTACAAGACAAAAAAACGGTTATGTGACAATTTCTCGGTAAAATAATTTCAAGTAAATTAACCGCCAAGTTGCTTTAACTTGCACCGCGGACGAACTAAAGCGCAGTGTAAAGGTTCAATTTGTCGGTAATTAACAGAGAGCAACACCGGGTTTGTTGTGTAGTGTAGGTTTTATTATAGACAACATCTCTGGTAATCTGATATGGTGAAAATAATGTAACACCATCTTAGACTTGTTTATTTTTATTACATTATTTTATTATTTTGACTTATTTTAGTACAGAATGTAAGGCAAAAATTATCTTAAGTGCATAGATTACTTTAGTGAAGGAGGCTGCGAATAAAAATTATTCTGTAAGTAGTTATGAAAAGTTTATATTAATGTTACGAATCGCTAGCTTGCAATTTTTTTTTTTAATAAATAAACGGACATTTAGTTAAAATGTTAAATATATAATGTTAAACGGTCTCCTCATATATATTAAATTAAAATAAAACTAAAAAACCAGGCGGTCAAAAGGACTACCAGCAGAAGTAAAAACTCGAAACCATGGAATAATAGTGTTCTTTTTTAAATCTTAAAATCAATTGAGGTCATGAGAACCATAGCGGCCTAACTATTTATTTTACAATATTGAATTTATGATTGTTTGTACTAAAAATGTAAAATGGTGATAGAACCAAGGTGATCTAAAAGTGATACAATGAATATTCACTAGATGGTAGCAAAAACACCGTTATGGTTTTTAGTCTATGATCTAAAGGTAAAAAATAACGTTTGGAGGTATATATAGATATATCGGCGTGCAGTGCCAGTGACGCAAAATTTTGCATACACTTTGTCAGTTGTAGAATGAAGGACTTAGAGTATCTTTAATTGCGAAAAATATACATAGTGTTCCCTACATTAATTACATTATTGTGAGGAAGGGCAAAAGTTAGCAAACAATATTTGGTATAAACGTTATCTAAATAACCTATTTCAATTTCTCCAATGTTCCAATTAATAACTTTATTTACAATTTATATACTACACACAAAAGATAACATAGAATAAAAAAAATTAAATGTTTACCTGATTTTTCATCGGCTGTATCTAAGTCAAAAATGTATCGATAATACAAAAAAAGCATTATGAATCTCCAAGCTAAACAAAAAATTTCGTGCTATTTTTTCGTGTAGCATTAAATCCGTGGTTAAAAAAAGCTCGGAGAATCAAAAACTACAGACTCGGAGCTTAAAAATGCTTTTTTTGATATTCTCGATACAGGTAAAAAGTTCTATTTTTTTCTTGTTCACTTAATTTTTGTGATAAGAATAGTTATTGTTGTTTCCGTTCGTCGAAATTGTAAGTTAATATCATGCATCCATTTTAGGTGTAGCGTTTCATACTTTCTAAGAAAGAAAATAAAAACTTATGGTAGTCATTTAGGCACCAAGACTACTTTATCGTAGAAGCTTATCTCATTTTTCAAACGTAAACATAGTTTGTTTTTTCACATTTGCTAAATAGACGTTTGGAATGACGGGCTGTAATCACTAGCGCTTTAATACTAAAGGATTAATAAAACACTTTTAAACTACATATACTGATTCCATCCATGATAGTGTATCCGGGAACTGCACCGATGGGCATAAGGTTGAATCCCACATAACATCATCGCACGCTTATGGGCCACTTTTCACCATCTGGGACCTTAGCTACCGCACTCAAGATAAAAATCTATCACCAAGTAGCTATAGGTCCGCTTGAAACGTAAATACGTTTCGATACGATAAACCTCAAAATAACATCACCGTGAAATTTCGCACAGATTTGTATTACACAAAGAATGAAATGTTGTATATAGCCCGCTTTTGGTTTTAAGTTTAACTAAGAAACCATCTCCGCGTCTTTCGCCGCGAAATAAACTTTAGTGTTACGCAAGTGAACGTTCTGGTGGTCACCGATGGCAAATAGTCATGGAACGTTCGAGGATTCGCAGCCGCATTTAGAGGCGACTCGATAAGCGAAAGGTGCTTTATCCACCTCCTATCTTTCACATACTCTGAGATTCACATATATAGATACAGTTAGGCTAACCAGCTTCCCCGTTTTCAGTCATATAGATTCTCAATCTACCGAGTGAGCATGGCTACTTATACGCCCTCACCAACCATTCTTTTCAGAGTATGTGACAACAACCAATTGAAATTAAAGTGGTTCCTGTAACTCGCTATAATTCTGTTACTTTTCTTATACATTAAATTACAATTTTAGTAATATACCGTTACATTACATACCATTGAATTAAAATAACAAATTAAATAAGGCTAATTTAATTTCAAAACAACATTATACTTGTCGTTTGCGAGCCCTTGACTCGGTTCGGTTCGGAGTAATTGTTGAACACCTGCGACCGAGTTTGAAGTAAGCTACTGACAGACGAACGATCGTTTAACAGTTAAAACCATAGATTAGAATAATATAACTGCTGCTTAAAATTTTAGTTTAACTCACCACGGATCCTTGTTAGCAGGAACGTGAACTAAATGTATAGATTTGATAAATAGTTCCAGTGCTTTTGTAATTAACATTTTTTATGCGACGGACACCAAAGGGTCGAGCCCTAAGGAAAGCATCTGGTCACCGACGATTCAAGCCGCTTCATTTTGGATTCGGTCAAAATGATCTAGATGCCATTGAGGCGCTCTGGTTCAGACATGAGAATAGTAAGCCATGTTTGGATGGAATTGCACTTTATATGGCAGAACGCGATGATACGGAGTGAAATACCGTCCTGCTCTGTTAAGGACACCTAACTTTTTTCAGGCCAGTTTCACCACTAAACTGAACGTCGCTTGATATGTCAACACCAAGAATAACAGATATTATAATAATTGTAAACATGTCAAAAAATTGAACATCCTCTTTTATATTACGAAGTAACAGATTTCAAGCCCACCATGTTAAAGTGGCCATAGGAACCTACAACTATATATAACCAATCTAGAAAGAACTACGTCCTACTCCAAACAAAGTTTGAACAAATTTGCTACTGTTAGTTATGTACAATACTGATAATGACTATAAAATGGTTTGCTAAAAATTCAACAGATGGCAGTGTCATATATATAGTTCATAATATATTGAAATAAAAAAAATAGTGTTTTGTATTCAAAAAATAAAGTTAACAAATCTAACTCTTGAATTAGAATTAAATTATAGATTTTAACTCTACAGTTTGAATAGTTGTGTTACAAGAGAAAAAAAAGAAGTACAAATTGTCTTCTTTAAGAAAGTGCAGCAGAAGTCTTTGACCATATGTAGTAATTTAGGTAGCTTACCTAGTCTTAGACTATCATAAATCTACCAATACATCAATCATTATATAATTCCTGTTCGATTTTGAAGAATTTCGTATGTATCGTCGAAGTCCAAAGTTCAACAATGGCTATAAAATTTAAGTGAAACTCCCTTGTAAATATTCCTTTTCCAATATATTTTTTTTTCAAATCAGTTTATAAATCACAAAGCCTTAGGTAACAAACATAAAAAAATATGGTCGAGTTGGAAACTTTCTCCTTTTTGTAACCGGTTAAGAAGATGGAAATTACTATTATCTGGAATATAAGGAAACACTTTATTCATTTTAATCATAGAAGCCCAACTGTTATCCAAAGATATCATTCAGAGTGAAGACTTATCACTTCACCTTGTATTGTATTGGCGATTAGAAACGCTAATAAACATTTACTTTTTTATGTTTACTATTTCGCATAGTACCGTAATATATTTCATTGTATACGTGAGTTTAGATATAGTAACTACTTTGAAAAATAGCACAGGACGTTAAAATGGATGTCACGGGCACTGAAATTATGAAATCGTCGGCATATCACGTCGGAGGCGGCACGACGGTTATGTGCCAACATCGATAGCACTGGCATTTGGTTATTCCCGTAACAGTTTAAAGGCCACTTGTATGCTCTCACACTTTATTTCCGATATTATTTGGTAGTTTGTCCACATACATATAACGCCCTTAGTAAAACGTGTTTTCTAATATCCTAAAAAAATCTAGACTTTTATTGACAGTTGCTAATTTTACATATTCTTTTTAGCTTTGTTGATTTTTACTGTTACCAAATTCATTTAGTATACGTACGCGAATTCAGAAAAATTCTTTAGTACTGTCGATGTTCGAAGCTGCGGATATCAAATCTACATTCCACCGTTTAAGACAATCGACCATTACGACATTTTTAATTTTAATCTATTATACATAGTACATATTAACATTGTTGGTTTGCTTTTGTACTTCATAGGTTTTAACGTGGTCCAAGATGGTAACACGCTAAATCTAGAAGGACCGACTCTCAAGTGCATTTGCCGGAACACACTCACAAGTGCTTAGCGACAGTCTTTCAACTCGAGGTAGTTAGATAGGCAGCCTTAGAAAGAAACCCTTTGACCACATCGTCATTTAATATCAGATGAGATTGTGGTGAAATTCAAAAACATATAATGTATTAAAAAAAAATAATAATATTGTGGCCCACTTGGTAGAAATTTCCAGGAAGTTTATGTCATTTCTCACAATTCATATACCATGTTATTATTATTCGTAAATTACTTGACTTACAATAACCAAACTATTTAAGCGATATACCACAAGTATATAGCATATAGGATCAAACAACGGAATCTTATGAAGAATAAATAAAAGCGATTATATGACAGACTAAAATCCGGTATTCTGCTTACTTCAATTCTTAAAACTTACTGACATACATCAACACGTATTATGAGCTGGTATGTGGTGGAAGTTCGAAAATTTCTACAGGAATTCTTTAAACACATATGCAAGCAATTTATGTTGAACATACTTTGTTTTGTCCTCTAATTTCATGGAATTATTGTCTACATGTTCATATGATTGCTAGTCGGTGAGTTTAGGAAGGGTTCTAGAAAATTCCCTACGAGGTTAACAATAGGACGATTTCTGAGATGCTAGCTATAGAAAATCACATTGGCTGAATACACACCTTGAAAACCATATGAACCCCTAGAAGCTATTGTATAATAATGTATTAGTAAATGAATTTCTTGAGATATTATCATCTGGTTTTGCTCTCATGTGTTTAGTAAAAGAACCTCACCTTGCGTTGTTTTTTTTTTCACAGAAAAACAAACAAAATGAACATCAAAGTGCACCTCACACAGTGTTGTTTTCGTAAATAAAATTCAATAACCACAGTGTACTACACAGCATGCCATTTTAAAAGGGTTCATTACATTTAAAATTAATAATAACGAAATGTAACTGCCAAAACATTGAAACTTTTTAGTCATAATAGTTACCGAATTGCTTAGTTGAATATTAGTTAAGCAATTAACTTATTTACATTTATTTATATATACTTAAATATTACCAATAATAATTTAATATAATAATTTACGATCACGATCAATGTGAAGACAATTCATATGTTACAATTCGAAATTGTATTTCGATTCATTGTTTGCGCAAATTTTTTATTACAATTTTATATATAAGCTACGCTTCCTACTTTTTTAAAGCACCGACCAAACATTTTTTTTAATGTTTGAAAATGTACGGTAAAAAAATGATAAGTATCTAGTCTGGCATGTAGTTTGTTAAGCAAATAAAAGTAATCGAACTAATCGATAATACTGTAAGGAAACCAAAATTCCAGTGAAAAATGTTCTTGTTACGCCATATTCAAGAATGGTTTTAGGTGTTTGAAGTCACCAAAATATCATAAGCATGAAACCTCCTGGAATTTGCTATAATTATGCTGTTTTCCGTATTAAAAAAATAATTCAAAATCTCACCGTGTGTCGAATACCTGTGGCAAATGTGATGTTAAATCTGTTGTGTAGGGATACAAATAAACTAATTTTCGAATTTATAATAATATATCCTTATATATTATATAAGGATAACAATAATATATAGGGACATATTATTATGAATTCGAAAATTGGTTTGTTTGTTACATTTTTACGCCTTAAGTACCAAACCGATCATCATAGAATTTGCACCTACATCTGCACAGGGGTACAGAATAGGACACAGTGTAACGTTTCATCAAGAAAAAAATTTACTGTTCCCGAGGGACAGGATACATCTACATTGACGCGAGCAAAGTCTAAGGCAAAAGCTAGCAATAAATAAGGAAATTAAAAGCATCAGGATATATTTAAAGTACTAGACTGTTTTATATATATAGAGTATATCGTTCTGTAAATTTTCGAAATAAATGCCTTTTATAGCTATGCATAAGTTAAAAGCCAAGTATAACGATTGTCGATAAATTATTTTGCTAAATTTACATACATACATACAATTTAACATTATGCAATATATTTAATTGTATGAGGTTATCAGGGCTTTGTCATTTTACAATCACACAGAACCCAAAAGAACCCTAACTAAGGGTGTGTTTACACAATCAGCGACGAACCAACTTTAATGCTATATTTATTTACATTGAATATAACGCACGCGCACCAAGGCACGTGTTCGAGACCCCGGTTGTGTCATAAAAATTTTTGTACTCAACGCATCTGGTGCGGTTTGTGTACTAATGTTTAAATAGTATACGTTTAAAATAACAAAAAGAAAAAAAACGCCTTCGATAGGCTAAAACGAACGTTAAACATTTTTTCAACGCCTCCTGTGACATATACGTCGATTAATGACCGTGGACGTTGTAAAATAAGGTAATAACTATACCTTAATGTCGTTAATAAGTAAAACAGATGCTAAGTTATATATACTCTCACGCTAATTTTGATAATTTAATGTCATGTCAACGAGGTGACAATACCAATACAAAATGATTTTATACAATTTACAAATTAGTGTATAATTGAAAAAAACTCTTGCTTCGTTTTATATTAACATATTTTAATAATCATGACAAAAAGGACAAGAAAGGGAAAAACAAGTATCAATGAGCCTTCGGAATCAGATTTGCAGCAAGAAATCCTCAGGGCTATAACAGACCTGGAACCAGAGCCTGTGGACGTGCAATACCCTCGGATACATTGTACACAAGCACGTCATTTGAATCTTTACTACCTATTTTTTTTATAAGTTATAGGTTACCGTTTGACCACAATCTTATCTGATGTTAAATTATGATGTGGTCTAAGATGGTAGTCACGCTAAATCTAGAGGGACACTGGCTCTCAAGTGCAGCTGCCGGAACACTCCAATAGGTGCTTGGCGACAGATTTTTCAACTTGAGGGTGGTAGCTAGCCAGGCGGACTTAGAAATAGCCCTACCACCATACTATGGTTTCATCACGATGTTTTCCTTCACTGAAAGTGCCGACTCAGTAGCTAGGATTTGAACCTACGTACTGTGTTCGGTCTCACTTACTCACTTGCATTTTTTTATATAGACAATTATTAAAACCAAAAGTTTTTACTACTTTCTACGATTTTACAAACACTCTCTTACTGTGTACTGACAATTACATACACCCCCTCCCCTCGGCAGCAGATCAAGGCTAAGTTCGTTACTCCGGAGCACACTATTGCGATACAGTGACGCTGAAAATGTTCAATCACTAGTTGAACAATATAACACAGATCACCCCCACATATGTGCATACATACACACAGGTAGGTACACATATACTGGTACGGTTTCTTTTTCTCTTATTTTCGACCTGGGCTAGTTTAGATAAGCCTAGTTATCAGATAGTTGTTGAAAGTTAGTTAGTCTGAATTCGTGAATCACACATGCCTGTACACATGTATATCTCTTTTATGTATGAATACCTAGCTTAGTTTAGCTTAGATATATTGCGGTGTTGCATCCAATGCAACAGCCCAAGCCGGAGTTGGGCCACTTTGGCACCTTTGAGCTTGTTGCCAAGCGGCGAAATGCCTTCGGTGTTCGTCCTAGTAGTCCGATGTAGCTGTGAATGCCGATCAGGGCAATAACGTATTCAGTTGGAAAAAAAAAACAATTACATACACAATAAAAATAGAATTTGCCAATTAGAATGAGATGTAGCCGATCAGAAGTGAAGCACTAACATTTAGCACGCCCATGGTAAGGCACGGCGGACAGCTATTTAAAATTAACAAATGCTGCATTTAACACGTCCTACTATTAATATTATACATGAGAAAGTTACTGAGGATGGATGGTTGTTTGTTACGTTTTCGCGCAAAAACTAATTAACGGATTTCGACGAATCTTTACAGTAATATAGCTTGTACTCGAGAATAACACATATCTAGATTATAATTATAAAGAAATTATCAAATAAGTTGGGAAAATATCTACTGTTTTAGAGTTACTTCGGTGTACGCTGCATCAACAGATTTATACGATAATATATAGTGAAATCATTTACAAAGGTATAGAAAAAAAGTGGCAAATAACCGCTAGTATTAAATAAAGACTACAGAAGCTGCGTTTGCGCTATGTTACGATTATCACAATTCATGCACACACGCGCGCGCACACACATACTTTGACATAATTCCAAACGACGAATGGAAATCGACCGTTTCTCGGATTACGATAGATTGCAACGCAGATAACAGGAGCTCTTTATTGTTTGTTTACGCCAGTGGTTCTCAAAGTATAAATGATGATCTGTATTTATTACAAGTATCCGATTCGATTCGAATCCGATTAAGGTCAGATTTGACAAATTATTGTACTCATAATATAACATGTAAAATGGTCAAACTTGTTAAAAAGCAGATTTACTCAACGTGAATCTTCATGTATTCAATTTTAAGTTTTCCAGGCTTAATACCAGAACTGTTTTATACTTTTACGTTTTTTCGTTTGACAACAATCTCACCTGTTCTTAAAGCACGATGTGGTCTAAGATGGTAAAAGTAAATATGCTAAACCTAGAACGGGCCAGTTCTCAAGAGCAGCGACTGGAATACAGCTATAGGTGTGTGGTCGCAGATTTTCAAGTTGAAGGTGTTAGCTAGTTAGGCGTCCTTATCAAAAGCCCTGTCATGCTATGGTTTCATCGCAATATCTATCGTCACCAGAAACTCCGGTTCATTCGCAAAGATTCAATCCTACGTCGATCGACTCTGTGTCCGAGCTCGCTAACCATTAAGCTATTATTGCTGGTAATTAATAAGGTACTTATAATTAAAATATACATAGATTTAAGTTTTATATTTTTCCATGCAAATAAAAAATAGTGGGGACACCGTTTGAAGTTTGACCATCACTAGTAATGCTATGTATTATTACTTGCATAATATTTATGTTGTTGAGCTGACCTCGCCTCGCTGTATGTAAGTGTAACTGTGTTATGTTATTTATATCTGTGGACATGATTACAATAATTGTTTAATTATCGCAATCGATTTAATTAAGCTGCGGATCGGTGGAGTACTTGTGACCGATTACATTGCAGTTGCCCTAAACTAACTCACCCGGGCGCGATTCGATACAGACTATTATAATTTTGTTCATAAATAGTATTTAAAAGCTAGCTTCTACATGAAGTTTCTCTCGCGTTAATATAGTCAAAGAAGTTTTTCTACACTTCATGAATAGTATTTTTTTCAGGATGAAAGTGTACCCTATATCATTTTCTTTACTCATGAAAAGATTTATACAAAATTTTATGATTATCGGTTGTGTACATAAAGCGTGAAAACTTAACAAACAAACTCACCTTCGCTTTTTAGTTAGAATTAAGCAATTAGGCATCTTTCTGTCACCATAAGTAATGCGCATAAAAATACTGAGAGGAGGCTCGGTGACTGAAATTTGGGATCATGTACATATATATATATATATATATATATGTTTTCTTTGCGACTGATTCAGCAAAACACGTTCGCCCAGACATTGATTCAATTTTCTCTGTATATGGTGTGATAAAAATAATAACGGCTAACAATTACTAACATATTAAAGATAAAATATGTTTATGTATTACAGCTTATAAATAAGCAATAAGCGAAATGGTAATCAATAAGATAACCCACGTAAAGTTTTTAAAAGGGTAAACAAGGTACGAAAGGCTAAATATTTCTTGAGTCCGAGAGTAGTTTTAGAATTCATTGGATTACAAATTTGGGTAGTACGATAATTAAATTTCTAGATTTATTACCTGTGCGTTTTATTTAAATGTCATTTGTGTAGGAAATAATTTTAGTAAGTGTTCAGTTTACTAACATCCGTGTTAGACATTATTAAATGTATTCATTTTTAAAACTAGCTCTGTCCACGATTCCTCATGGGTATATTGCTCATTCATTGTTTTTCTGTAGTAATTTTATATTTACTCGTATTTCTATCATTTGTCAAAATGATTATTTATAATTTATATACGTGAAAATTTAGTGATTAAATATATTTAATTTTTATAACAATCAATTGTACCGTTTTAAGTTCATAATCGAATATATAAACACACGGAAAACACTGTAGTATAAAATTTATAATCGCTATTATTCTATAATAAATAATTTGATGAACAGAAAATTATTATTTTTAAATATTAATTTAAATTGTTAATAGTGGGATTTAGTGAATTAAACCTTGAAAATTTTTAGTCTTTTGACCACAATCTCACCTGAGTGCACCTACACCTGAAAATAGTAATATGGTGAGCCAGAAGGAAGACAGACGATAGGTTTTGCAACTTTTAATTGGTAGTTTACCAGGCAAGCACCAGAAAACCCCTACGAACATCTTAAAATGTCTAACTCCGAGGAGTTTTTCACGACGTATTCCTTCACCGAATACTCGTGGGCTCATTGCAGAATTCAAACTTTCGTCAATCGAGGCGGTGTCCAAACAAGCGGTACTATACATTACAAGAATAAATTTCGTCATAACGTTTATTATTTTTATGCATAAAAATCCTATTATCATTATAAAGGGGAAAAGTTGTTAGGATGAATGTGCATTGATCACACTTGCACGCGAAAACTATTGAGTGGATTTTAATGAAGCTTCACTGTAATATTGTTTAGACGTCATTTAAGTAATATAAAGATATTGCCTAAATAAGCCAAACTATAATAAAAGTTTCGAGTAAGTTGAAAAGAATCCTGCAATATGAGAGCTATTTCGGCGGGTGTTACAATAAGACAATTAACTCCCAGTTATAAGTAATTATGTTGCGAAAATATTATATGCTTTAATATACCATTTTTTTTTTGCTTTTGTGTTATTCAATTTTGTGTCACGAATTTCATACACTTATAAAAAAAATTACATTTACAAAAAATGGGTCACTTTTGTGTTACATTGATGTTATCGTAACATAAAAAGTCACTATGTAATTTTTGTGTTAAAAGTAGAAATTTTGGCGGCTTTATCCAAATAGTATTTTCGAGCATGTCCGTACAAATTTAGAAACCAATTAAAACGTCAATTGTCATCACTTTCACGTAGACGCGGGTATTTAAATAACTCGGAGGTTTTCACCCCAAAGTTTAAACAAAATAATGTCGTCTCGTGACATTATTTACGAGCTTCAGTTCGACAGAGTGACAGTTACATTGATTTCGGACGTTTTAATTTCAGGTCAGAGAGTCGGGGAGAAATTTCGGATTTGTTTTGGTACGAAAATTAGGAATCGCTTTTAGAGATCTCTCGAGTTGGCAATGTCAGGAATTTGTCACGGTGACGTGCTGTGACGGGAGCCTAGGACGGTTAATCCTCACGTCTATTCATTCTGTGACGTAAGGAGTAACTTCATCTCTTGGTGTTTATTCTTATAATATTAGTACCTGTGAGACAGACTAGGCCTAGTACTGGTACTAACTACGAGTACAATGCAAACTCTTATGGACATAATTTCAACCACTTCTATAATTAATAGTGATAATGAAGACTCAGCCAACTCTACCTTGTTAAGGCCCCGTTCTCATGAATGCACAAATTTGTTCTTTGACTAAATATTTTATATGTATCTAATTAAATTCTTAATTACAATGGGCTTAGTAATATTAACTAGCACGTTTGTAATTAAGTAATATATATAATGGTACTTGTTGTAATTTTAAAAATAAAAATAATATATTTGCCAGTTTCCGCCTGCAACTTCGTGTGCATTTATGTCTTTATCAATAGCTGGTTCTTGTCTGCGGCTTCGTTTGCATCAATGCAGATCTCATCTATAACTCGGGAATAGAACCATATGTGTTTTTCTGTATTTCTGACAACGCGTATATACAATTTTATAATTACTTTACTTGGAATTAGACTTTCATATCAAATGTGGAATAACATTTTTAAAGGGCAGTTTTAAGGTTTTGCTCATTACTAAAATCTTTATCGAAACCAGCCTGAGATGGTATGAAAAGGTTATAAGAAGACCTATAGATCATATAGTGAGATAATTTATTTCCATAACCACAGCAAAAAGAGAACAATCCAGTCGTAGATCAACTGGTTTACTGCTGAAAATATTGTACAGAGAAGGAAACTACACCTCTTGACTATTAGATAAAGTAGTGTAGAAAAAGCATAATACAAATATACAGCTGATTATGATAAGAAATAAAAATAAAGAAACCTACACGTAAAATACCGCGAGTGTCGAATTTTCCCAAATAAATACGTTAAAAGTTACACACCGACTCAAATGACGTCAACAAAACACCCTGCACTGAGATTACACGTAAATTTATTAGCCATCGCTTGTCTGAAGCGTCTTTTGTCACATCTTGGTAAGTAAAAAACGAAACATTAATTACAAAACTCGACGCGGCATTATTCAAGTAGTATTTTGTCTTTGACGTTGTTTAGTTCGAGGAACCCCAATTCCGGGGTGTTTTTGTCCTTACCTCATTAATATTCATTTAGTTTAGAAGATTTTTAGTTGAGATTAAGTGCTTTACGGATGTATTGTTGTATTTCGGGGGTAAAAATAAACTTCTATTTGTCATAGAAATTTGTTTTTGTTATTTTTTAAATGTGGTTCACGCATTGTTTCGCTTATAATTGGTATGATATTTTCGATAGATCCTTTGTTCGTTTGAATTTGTTTTAATTGTTTGTTTGTGTTACTATTTTTATAGAAAATTTGATTATTATTATGTTGTAGATTGTACTCTTATTTACAACTTACTGATATCCGTGACTTCGTCTGCATTTAACCAGCTAAAGCACTTACTTAGTTTCTGTGAAATAACAAAACCATTTTTATGTAAACCAAGTCGCGAGAATGCGTAATAGGAAATAAATAAAATTTCCGTTATATATAAATATGTTAATAAAATGCGGCAAAAGATGGCGCTATTCACTTTATGGACTTGATATTTACGTATTACCATATTTTGTATACCTAAGCGCGTAAAGTAGCATTGGAGGGAGAGGGACAGAAGGGTATATATTTTTCACTTACATGACAATTTCTACCATTTACATTTACGTTTAGGAATTTTGTTCAAAAAATATAAAAACAACCCATAGTTACTGCGAGTAAAATACATAGTCCGCATCACCTAACAAAATAATTTTAATGGGAACGACGTCACGGGCATAAGCTATACATAAATAAAATATAAGACATAATAAAACAAGAATATAAAAATATGGATAACCAACAATGTAAGATGTGAAATGTGTGTTAAAAACAAATAAAAAGCTTTAAAAAACTAATCTCACTGGTCTTCATAAATACGTCGTAAAACACGTAACAGCCTTTTACTAGACTTCAAGTCGACTGTTATTAACAATTTCATATATTAATGACCACTTATAAGGAGTTTTAAGTCTCAACGTGGCTTCCGTCAGAGCTTAACCGGCCAATCTTTGCGAACTTCACTCGTATTCATGTCAATTTGACTCAATGGTGGCCCGTAACATAAAATGTTACGAGTGAAGTTAGGCAAGGAGCTGCTGATCGGAATTTAAACATCCGATTTACTGTGAATATTATAATCATTATCGTTTGAATCGTTTTCCGTTAAAACTTTTTATATCGTTTCTCAAATTGTGATAATGACTAATCAAAAAATCATTTCAATATGATTTTTACACGAGTTTCCCAAAATATATACAAATAGTATATCTAGAAATACTCTAATAATAAAATAATCTAGATTTGGAATGCATATTTTTTATGCTGAATAACATAATAAAATATTACTTTCTTCACAAATACTATAATCTATGCAATATGCCATCTGTTGATTTTTTTACAAATTATTTTAATTTAAAATGCTACAAACTATGAAACATCGCCATCTATTGAATCTTTATTGAAGTGTTTTTATAGTCGGTATCATCATTACTGTATAGTAATAATTCTAACGAATGTCATTAATGCGAATATGAGTTTGTTTGTTTTTACGTTTGTACGCTTTTACTCAACCGATTATTATGAAATTTTGCATACACGTTGTCAAGGTTACGAAAAGAATATATAGTATGTATATGTATGTATGTATATCTATAAATGTATGTATGTATTGTTATGGATGTATGCATACATATGGTATATATTCATTTAGAAAAAAATACTATTCCCGAGGAAGGAAAAACTTAAATATAGTTCATTATATAATAAGTTCACTATTAGGTAAATGTTACGACTTTACAAATAACATTTTTTTTACTTTATAATAAATTTAGCTTTTATTTAATCAATTAGTTATCCCCCTCCAAATAAATAAATAAATAAATAAAAAATAAATAAATAACATGCCATCTAATGTTCGAGAAATTGTAGCAATCACAATTGCCGCAACACTTCCATACGAATTTTATGACTAGTTCTTAACTAGATGATGGTCTGAAAATAAATATCTAGATGGAATAACTAGTCACGGTATATTAAAGCTACCATCACTCTTTTATTATAATGTATAGGCTTTAGCGTCGGACTACTTAAATGATGTTGTGGCCTAAGATGTTGAACACTATAATTTTAGAGGGCCTGGGTCTGATGTGCAGTTGTCGACACCAACAGGTGCTTGGTGATAAATTTTCAAGTTGAGAGTAGTAGCTAGCCATGTGGCTTTAAAAAAGCTCTGCCACCGTGTTATAGTTTTATCATGATTTTTTCCTTCACTGAAAACTCCCTCTCACTTGCAAGGATTCGAACCTACGTCTTCATCGATGAAGTATCCGAACACGCTAAGCACTGAGCCATCGATGCTTCAGTGCTTGTTGTAGATACAATATTTTTTAGAAATTCAGAACTAAGGTTCATTGCAGGGTCAGAAACATTTTAATAAAAAGTTTTACTACACTCTGCATATGCACTCGGTTTTATAAATAAGTAATAACTTGAACATAACAGCTTACTTTGTTTCATCCTTTACGGTGTAGTTAGACGAAATGGACTGTATCGAGGACCTGCTGTCTTTATTTATTAATATTTGCCAGGAATATTCCTTACATAAAGACGTCTATTCAATGAGGCATCTTAAGACATAAAAGTCTGCAATTTTCATACGAGTATTACCTTAGTCTCTGATACGAGGATGGCTTAGTAACTTAGGTGAAATTTATACCGATGGATAAAAGATTCAAACCCTACAACAAGTGAGAACTTAACAAGTAAAACACTGAATTATTGTTTAAATTACATTAACGAACGAATTGTTCAGTTTAGTATTGATACTGTTATAATTATTATAACAAATAATTACGAACATAAGCTTATTACAATCATAATAAAGTAAACGAAAATCGTTTTTAACTGGACGAACATTATTTTCACCCATTACATCTATGTGACACTAGACGCTCTGTATTTACTAAAACGCTTGTAGCGCGGTATAATATCAAGCAATACACCATTGTTCAAATTTAAGTTAGCTGTTTGCGTGTAAACGATAAAATAAATTCTTCGTTCTGAAACGATATTAAGATCATTCATATAGAAAATAACTCATTTTCTTTAATCTGGCGTACAATCACGAATGCAATTGAATCCATAGATATATATCCTGAATACCATATTACTATATTCAACTCTTTTTCGCTATCGTGTTCATGTATTTAGTGCTATTAGTTACTCTATAATATGACATGTCTACGCCCCCAACAGCCTGTGCCCAGCCAAATACTTTACAATTATGACAAAGTTTTAGTTGCAAATTACTGGTCTAGTAAAATACTTCCAAGTCATTACCTCTTCTTTGTACACGACACGACTCACGACCACATTTTCTTTAATGACTGTGTCGTAAAATTCATGCTCGCGCTGTCCAATACATTACAAACTCCTTATGATATCCACTGAACACTAAATAAAGCTGTACAGTCTATTTTAGACAACATGGGAACATTTCTTACCCACTCGAATTTATTATTCATCGAGTACTTAAAGAATGGAGTCTTAACTGTAGAAGAGGCCTATTGAACTCGGCTTCGTGTTATTAATGTGTTTTTATTTCTGTAATTGATTTTATTTTTGGTACTGTGGGAAGAGTAGGTAGCGGCTTTGTAGATACTCAAAACTGTTGCCTCGAACTGTTTCATTAGTACGCAACGTGGTAGGTAATGTGATAAATTCAGTTTGAGACTGAATTTTCAATAAACAAGAATATCTTGATGCAACAATGCAGTTATGGTAAAGCAATTTGAAATTTAGTTTAGTTGCCTTTACTTTAAAGTTGAAAATTTGTTGCCAACACATTACTTACTTCACTTGTAAATAAGTTCTCTTTAAAAATGGGGAAAATACGTATTCTTAGCGCCTCTATTTATACATCAAATACGATCAAAGTCAAACACTAGTCTATAAGAATAAAAAAAGTAGATATGATCCTAAATCAATATACTTTTTGCATTAACTTCCTTGTGGCGGACATCAGCTGAGGTAGACACCATAGTCCTACTACAAAAACGAGTAGTTCGGGCAATTTATAATATGAAGTTTCACGAATCGTTAAAGGATAAGTTTCAGAATCCCGTATTTTAACTCTGCCCTTTCAATAAATTTTCATAATCTCATGTACTTAGATAAGCGGGATTTAGTAAAAGACCGACATAATTTAAACACTATAAACAATGAAAAATTGGTTATTCCACGTTTCAGGTTCACTAAGACCACCATCATTTTTTTAGATAATAGTGTTAGCTTTTGTAACAAAGTCCTAAAGGATAGTGAGTTCAAACACCATGTCAAGGAGATTTTAATGTGTAAAGGCTATAATACGGTGTATCAATATATGAATTATGGTGACGTCTGAAAATGACGCACCTCGCTGTGCTTCCACCAAAAACGAATGTAACTATTTGTTTGTAAAAATATCTAAAATGAAAAGATACACCAACACACGGAGTTTCTTGTCGCTTCTAGTCGATGACGGGATTGTTTTTCAAGCCGGGTGGTAGTTTTGACGTTCATAACCTCTTTATTAGGGCTTAAACTGAATAAAGTGTTTTTAGTTTGATTTTGACAAATTGTTACGTATATCCTTCTTCTTTCTTTTATACATTTTTCCATTTTTAAATTCATGATTGTCCCATAAATGGGTATTAAGACCACGTTTTCTATCTTTCAAACTTTGTTCATATTGTCATGTTAGACCGACTTTAGACAAGTTAGGAACGTAACGTTACGTAAGTAAGAAACATAATCATCATTTTACCCTTATCCTACCTAAGTAGGGTCGGCACATCATATTTTCCTTTTCCGCTCTCCTGTGTCAAACGTCATCGCAGTATTCACACTTTTTATACACATATCGTTTTTCACACAATCCACCCACACCTTTTTCGGTCTTCCTCTACTCCTATATCCGTCCACTTTCAAGCGTAAAATATTATTTGTACTTTTCCATCACTTCACGTTACCGAAATAAATCCACTGTTTATAATTTCACGGCCATAAAATAATAATCATTCTTATCCTCTTAAATTTCTAGAATATCGTGCAAATTTAGGACAGTACTAAATTTGCGAAATTTTCTAAACAACTAATTTCATAATTTGAAACTTCACATGAATTCACATTACTTATATAAGATAAACAAACTGTATCATTTTACATTTCATTTGAATTATATAATGCATAAATTACAACAATATATCGAGTTATTCCAATAAGAATTGTTACATATGTATATTAAAGTTACACTGGTTTGAAAATCCATTTCTGGTACCATGTATATACAAGAGTTCAAATAAGGATATCGATTATTGAATACCATTTAGATTTATCACAGCACCAGCTGCGTATGTATCACTCTAAGCACAGTGTGATCTGTCTTCGCCAGACTGTGTGGCGCGGCCGGCACACAAAAATGGTCATGGCAGAATAACTTTGTGATGATAGAGAATGGGAGGGAGTCACAACGGTTATAAACACAATTTTTGTCTACAATATATATCAGCCGGTTACCATAGAGAATAAATAACAATCAGAATATCTACAAATGTATCATATTTCTCGTGACAATTGGCTTTTACCTCTTCTTAGTATTAGTGCATTTTAGTTCTGCAACCGCTCTCTATTATTGGAAATTGTTTTCTGCGATAACTACGTTTATAAGTTTAATATTTCTTTCTAGCCTTAGCGTAACATTTATGACTTTAAATCAGCTAGAATCAAGTAGACGTATGGTGAAAGACTTGCTCAAAATACAATAATATTACCATTTAGTAACATAGACATTCAAACACTACGAAGACCCTCAGGTTCCACTTAACCTGCGACGGAGTGACTTTTTTATTGATTTACTTTTAAATAATACAGCGAAATGAGGTGTTAAAAACAATATTTGCGAAGGCCGGGTCCTTCAAGTACACCGTATAAGGCTATGTGACAAAGGGGACGTAAGTTTGCACCAAACAAAGGATCTGGTTTCGGTGCCAGGCCGTCTGGCAATTGTTAATGTTGTGCGTAACGTTGAAGCATTGAGCACGGGTCTCTGGTATTACATACCTGGAATAATGAATCGGGAATTCGTATAATAAAACATTTACAAATCTCAACCTGTGGACAAAAATTGTATAAGAAAATATAGTTAATATCTCCATCAAGTATAATTAGATATAATCTTTGAAAGTAACGAATTTTATGTTTTTTTGTGTGTTAGCTTTTATTGCAACGGTTTTAGGAGAATTGTGGAGAAATGAAGAAACCCGGCTACATTTGAAAATTACAACAACTATACTTAGGAGTAACGATATTACAATGTTATACTTGCATCATAGGTAAATAGCAAATCAGCATCATTGGCCATAATATAAGGATGAATATTATAAGACAATCGATATTAAGCAATTCAAATCCGATCAACGATTTACTTAAACCAAAACTAATCATAAAGGCAAATCGTTGAAGCGATTATGTGGAGACCGCAAACCTATAAAGCAGAAGTCTGTTACTAGAATGGAGATTATTGTACTGTGATCGCGCGACTATCTCTTTATTAATTATAAATGAAAATGCTTGTGAGCGTGGATGTTTGTTACAATTTCACGTACAAACTACTAAATGGATTTTAATGGAAATTTATAGTAATATTGTTTATAATGTATGGAGGATGGTGGTAAGGTTTTTTCTAAGCTCGTCTGGCTAGCTATCGCCCTCAAATTGGAAATGTGTCACCAAGCTCCTACAGGTGTGTTCCGCGAGCTGGGTTTTATAGCCAGATGTCGTCTAGATTTATCGTGCCTACCATCGTAGAGCACATCGCCACTTAACATCAGATAAGATTGTGGTCAAACGAGAAAACCTATCAAGAATATAAAATATATAAAGGCAGATCGGTGATATATATTCGGCATGTCTTAGAGATCAAATTTAAAAAAAATGTCTAATAATTTGTACTATAAATTTATACATAACATGTCTATGTCTATACAGAGATCTTCTTAAAAGATAAATATACATTATATATAAATTCTCTTATACGAAAGACTTTTAAATTATGAATAATGCCAAGGACATTCATATATCGAACGAAGAATACAATTTTCCAGTTTTCATTTTCAGTAAAAACTTGTTTCGATGCACGCGCGATATTATGAACACTCGCTTGTGAATTTCACAATGTATTAATTATATATAGCCTCTGTCGCTTATTTTAACCTTACGACCGTTGTATTAAGGCCGTTTTTTTAATGTAAACTGGAATATATGTAATGAGAAATAATGCGTAGGGCCATTGTTATCAAGGTCTTCGAGTCCGTACAAGTTGAATGCCAACGTTTTGTTTACGTTTGTATTATAATTCTTGTTGTTTTTTTTTTGTATTCATTCTATATTTAATTCAAGTATCGTTGTATTTTTTTTTGTTATAAATTAATATCTGTGAGTTAGCAGGATAGTTTTAAAAACCTTCATAAAACTATGATTCACCGATTTTATATATTCTCACATGCAAAATCAATATGTTTAAATATTCATAACAATTTAGCGTCAAGTGTTTAAGAAGAAGTATAGTTAACTAACTAACTAAATAACTAATATTTTGTTGTAATTGTTTATCATTGTTTTTCCACGAATCAGTAAATTTTGTTAAGTCCAAAACATTGTTTTAGTATAATCCAAAAACTCTTCTTAAATCATAAAATTACAAAAGGAAATGTTTATAAACGTCAGGTTTAATGTATTCCTACGTCTCCATCTGTACCAATCGGATGAACGTATTTGGCAAACTAAGCAGGAATCGTTATGTTTTATTTGCGTAGGGCCTGTAAAATTAACGGTACCGCCAACAAGCCGGTCAAGCAACAACAATGGTGCAAGTTAGCGGCTTAAGAAATTTTAAGTCACAAAATCATTCATCGATTAATTTTTTTGGAACACGAATGATACAGAATAACTAATTTTTTACAAATAAACCTATCACAAAACTAATTCTATACATGAAACGAAAGGTAACCGGAGATTAGGAACATAATAAGCAGCGATTGAAAGTCTAGTATAGAGTCCTAGTCGTGGATTATGACTTGTACTTTGCTTGTTATATATTTCAACAAATGGAAAACACAATATGCAATAAATATATTATAAATATGAAAAGTAATTTAGACTGACAACCAATAATCTGTTAACAGATATAAGTAACATTAAAAAGCTGACCCTATTTATAACTATTGTCAAAGGAAAGTTAATTAAAAATATAATGGAATAAATAAAATTAATACAATGGAATTTGTATAAGTTTCAACGAAATTAGACCATGTTTCAATGATACTAAACAGAATAGTAAACAATGGGTAAGGTTATTAAATGTGAATGCTGGGCTACAAAAGAGACAGATTAGAGAAAACTACACGTGACAGAGAGGTAAATGTTACACTGTGGTATAACTTGAATCGATCAGATTAAGAATAAGTATATAAGATAAAGTTTGAAAATAGCACCAGTGACAGGGAAGTTAAGGAGTAATAGGTTAGCACGGTATGTGCATGTCATGAGGAGAGAAGAGCCATGTAACTAGAAAAGTTTTAAGTATGAAGGTGGACGAATATATGAGTATAGGAAGACCGAAGAACGTATGGATGGATAGTGTGAAAAATGATATGGGTATACAAGCTGTAAATATTTAGATGGCATCTGACTGGAAAATGAAAACATGTTGTGCCGACCCTACTTATGTGTGATAAGGGTAAGAGGGTGACGATGAGTAAGATTTCTTTATGTATTGTATATCTTATAAGAAAGTATATTGTTAGTAAAGAGATTTTAAATGTACTATAGGTGTACTTTGAGCATTTGATGTTACATCAGGTTTCTTTGTAACGTGCAAAGAAAGATCAGAAATGTGTTTCTCAATTGGGACTTCGCTCGTGTTGAATATGAATTTGATTTGTTCATCGGAAATAGTATTTTTTTCCAGGTGAATAGTACAGGCAGTGCATATTACCCTTTTTTGACTACTTAACAACATGTAGGCAAAATTTCATGGTGACCTATTGAATAGCTGAGAAATGAAATCGTAACAAATAAACAAACTCACATTCGCATTTATAATATTAAAAAGGATTAGGATCCATCAACATATTTTATTTATTTATATTTTTGTTTACTAGCTGATACCTGCGACTTTTTCTCCATTGTTTATTATCTTAATTTGTAAATTGTAGAGAGGAAAAGACATAAAAAAATTGAATGCAAAAATATACTTTGCTTAGAATATTTTTTTGTAAACATTGTTATCTGTATACTTTCCTGCAAGGGCTGCACACTGCTTAACCCATTTCACACATCGCTGGACGTGTGTTGCTTATAAAATTCTAGTTTCTTAAAAGTTTAAATTAAATAAATATATATCGTTAATATAAGTATCTAAGAATTTAAACTAAAGACAATTGATCAAAATCTATCTAACAGTATTTGCGCGTTGCACGCACGACAGCGAACCTCTCTCATTTTATTTACTTGTACTACTGTACTAATTACTTTGTTTTGCTATTAATAATTTATAGAATTTTCTTTATTAAATATATCGTTACAGGTTTAAAACATAAATAATTATTATAACAGTGTAGGTCATGTCGCTCCAAATCGCTCCTCGCTTATGAATCAGTTCAAAACGTGTTATTCCAGACTGGTTTCAATGTTTGCAACCTTTGCGTTTGTTTACAGTTTATTTTTAGCAATATCTTGCTGAATTATCGCTTCAAAATTACATTCTGATTGTGCTTCGTAAAACTTCTCCTTTTTTATAAATATTAATTTATCAAGAAATTGCCCTTCATATGTGAATAAATTCGATGCCTCTTTTATTCTTTGTACATTTGCAACAATATTTTAACTTATACAATTAAAATGATTTACTTCTACTAAATAGGTTCGCAGAATAAATACTAAAATAGACAAACAATACAGACGGAGCGAAAGCTTATTTACAAATTTGCATAGATTCTTAATAGCTCTATAATTATCGAGTCGGAATAAACAACTGGTAATACTAAATTATTTTTCAGTTTACAAAAGTATATGTAAAAGATCACAATTTTCCGTCTTTTTTTATTACATATAAAGATAATTGTTGTAAAAACTTTATTGTCAACCGTTGGTTTTACAGCTAAAGCGCGACATAAACATCTACCATTAAATTTATTTTTGGTTTAAGAATCTGCATGAAATATCAGAGTCAAAGACCCTTCGGGGCGATGGTGATCAATGGTTTTTATACAATATTAAGTAATTCGATTTAAGTAAGTACCTTTAAAATGCAGAGAGAGTATCTTCTTATTATTCTAATGATCTTGAATACGAGTATATTGGTCTTTAGTATCCCTTGATGTAGGTCTATCAATTCTCAAATAATCCTTCTTAAAATGATGATCGGCTGTCTAATTAGTTCTTTTACCTATTTCACTTCATATAATTTAAGGACTAGGGCTCTTAATGCACTTCGATATTCACAAAACTTACTTGTCGCTAATACATAAAAAAAAAAAGTACTATAAAATTGTGCCCACACTTATAGATGCTCATGCAGCAAAAATTTTATGGACTATGCCCTGATTAATTACATTAGCTTTAAACTTTTTGTTGCGTTGTTTCAGTTATATTTTGTCTACAAATGTTGCATATCTTCGGTTAATCAAAATACTTATAGCTCACTGGCTTGTGTAGTTTTGTAAATCATCGGAACGTACGAAATAAGAAATGGGAAACCTTTTTTATCAATTTCCATGTCGCAATCAAAAATACTGTTTATGAATACCTTTTGGTTTGTTCTCATTTTATGGATTTCATTTATTTTAAATTACTTTTTCTAATAATAATGTTTATTGTCAGTTACACCGTGGATTTGTAGAATTGTTTTTTAGATGTATTAGTATATCTGTCTTGTTCGCTCTTTAGTAAAATTACCTTTATCTGAGGAAAATTGTGCCATAGTTTTTGACAACACTTCAACCCCTAGGCTGATTTTTTAAGGTGCAGTTCTCAAAATGGCGGATTAAGCTTTATTTTTAAATATTATAATATTTAATTTTAATGCATTAGAAAAAAAAGTTCGTACAAATGAAAAACTAATTTCAAAATACATTTTACTTAAAACTTATAATTTTACAACAGATCATTTGTTATTTTTTAAAGTTTTGTAATAAGTCAGGTATTTTTGAAGCATATGCTGACAACAGTCTGTTCACCTGTGCCTCATGTGTGAATGGAACTTAAACCTTTATGGTTTTGAACAGTCCAGGGATAATAGACTTCACATGATTCGCTTAGATAAAGATTTGTGTCTATATTTCATTTAATTATTCCTTATTAACTACTAGTTCTTTGACAACATCAACACTTTCCACCATCTTATGCTCCTTTAAAAAAACGAATAACGTCTATAATATTTAGATAGAGATTTAATCTGCGAGAGCGTCCGAATAATACGCAGTAGCCACTTCCTTGGAACTGGTTATTTTGATCAAAACAAACCGAGTACCAACCGTCATAAGTTCATCTGTCGCATACGCATGCGCGATCACGTACAGCTCCGTACGGTCGCTGGGCGAATGACCGATTGTGCCACAACGTGTCTGCAATAATATTAAAACGGCCACCTTACTTTGACCTGTCATCTTCATCTATGCATTTTGAAACGTGGTTTTAATTAAATTTGTCACCGGTGACAATAATATAACCAATTTGTTTATAAACTACTACAGTGGCGTCTTAAGCTGTTATTTTAAGCTTGTCTTATATGGTTTAGATTCCAGTTCTACAATATTATTGTGCTGCTTTATTTTAATGAATAGATGACCAAGTGAAAGCGCCCAGTTTTTGTTAGATACAGTTGAATCTAAACGTAATGGCGACCAATACCGGTCTTCATATATGATTCTCTATTTCAAAGCTTGAAAGACGCAATGTTATAGGAAGAAGAGAATACTCGTGAAAGCATTCTCAAATATCATGATACGGTAAAAGACATTGCGAATTTTCTTATATGCTTGACTGTAAAACTGTGGCTCCAAAGACCAGTGTTTGTGGTTCTGTTATAGAAAGGAAAGAAGTGAATTAGACAGAATAGTTTTTCAGAACCCTCGCCATTAAATTGCTGATAGAATACGCTCAGAGTAGGTAATGTCCTCGAGTAGCTAAAGCGACTCTATATTTTCCTTTTTGTATTTATTTTTAACTAGCCGCGTACCCGGCTCCACCTTTGTTATTTTTTAGTTGTTTAGTTTAATTATTGTAATATGATTGATAATAATGATGATTGAACGAACAGTCAAAAAGTTTATCGGTTTCATATTTACCAACATTCATTATTTTATGTAAGAAGTAAAAATAAACATAAAACAAATTTGTTCAGAAAATAAAAATAATCTTGATATAGACAATAGCGCCACCTATTAGATCTATTTACAGCTACGAACGATCCAGATGATCTCATAAGTATTAAAAAAACATCAAAATCAGTCATGCTGTTTAGTTGGTGAAGCAGGAATCTTATATAAGTAAAAATGAATCGCCAAATAATTGTAAGAGCATCACTTCAGTACATAGCCACCGCTATACTGTAAATGGAAGGTCTAGTCTCAGTTTCTTAGAAATATGTGCAGTTAGTTTGACATATAAAAGTATATATATATATATATATATATTTCTACTAGGCTTAGGTTTTAGGCTCACTAAGACCGTAACAGTTTTTTAGGTAATAGTGTTAGGTTTTATAATAAAATTCCAAAACACGTTACCGATCTGCCGGATACTAATTTCAAGCACCATGTCAAGCAGGTTTTAATATCTAAAGGCTATTACAGGGTGGATCAATATGTGAACGACGGTGACGTCTGAAAATGACGCCCTCTCTGTGCATCCACCAAAACCGAATGTAATTATTTATAACTATGTTTTAAAAATGTGAGTTATAATATGTTAATGAAAAGATAAACCAGATCGAGTTTCTTGCCGGTTCTTCTCGATGACTGGGTTGTTTTCCGAACCGGTGGTAACTTTAACGTTCATAAGCGCCTTCTCAGAGCCTAAACTGAATAAAGTATTTTTGATTTGATTTGATATGATTTGATTACTTATTACTTTAGTAAACATATAAAACACTCACAATTTGTTTATCATATTATCTATGAAGACCTTAATACTTTACTTGCACAGTCAACTTTGAATTGAATTGAAAAAACATTGTATTTAGCGCGAGAATAAAATTTGCATAAGGAACCTTAACAATGATTTGTGTTTATATCAACTCGAACTCGAAGTCGGTTCATTTGCATCGTCTCGAAACCGACTGACGAACAACAATATTGTAGTAGTAAACAAACTGTATACTATAGTCTATTTCCAGTTTGATAAATAGACGTGAAGGAAATTCAACGACTCCGTGGCTGTTTACACTACGCTATGAGATGGTACGTTGACGCAGGTCATGAACATCTGGTGTTAAAACGTGTTTTTTGTTAAATCTTTTTTCTCTGTTTTTGACGACTGCGCAATGTTATATATGTGTCTATTTGTTATTAAATTAAAATAGATAGTATTATGATTTATAACGTTTTTATTGATTCATTCATATATGCAGAGAAAACAAAATACAACAATAAAAATCAAACAATGAAAAAGTAACTTGAACTCGAACGATGATGGCTTACTTGATATTGGATAAGTGGTTTGGACTTCGCTTCGGATGACGTAGGTTCGAATCCTCGCAACTGAGTCGGAGCTTTTGGTGAAGGAAAACATCGTGCTGTGGCAGAGCTTTTTTGTAATGCCACCTGTCTAGCTAACGCCCTCAAGTTGAAAATCTGTCACCAAGCACCTATTGGTGTATTCCAGCAGATGTACTTGATAGCCTGTCCGCTCTAGGTTTAGCGTGTTTACCATCTTGGAACACGTCGCCATTTAACATCAGATGATATTGCGGTCAAACGTAACAACCTATAAAAAAAAAAATTAAAGCCTAACGACATCTTAACACATAAATGTATCTATCGTTCAAGGAGTCACAATGCCTACACGATAAAAGACACAGATAAAAAATCAAAATTACTTCAATTAAAATATAATAGCGACCCGCCCAACTTCGTACGATGAGTGATTTAGCCACACTGTCCGTTCGCAAGTCATCACACAAACAACTTTTTATATTGAATATCTTCCAAAATATTTATCACTTTCAGTGTTATAGCGAGACAAACGAACAGCAATTCATTTTTATACATATAGTAGAGATTATAATAAAGATAATAATACCTATTACATAACTGAATGGTTTTTCTAATGGAATACCGTTACAATGTCCGCAGATTCGAGTCTGATGTGCACCAAGAACATTTTTGGAACTCGCGTACATTTACTAATCTAAATTGGTAGCACTATCGAATGATGACGGAAAACATCGTGAGGAAACATAAACCTGAGCAATGTTCTTATTGTACTACCGTATGAAGGAAAAAATAAAGAGCTGTATATTCCTCTATATTTTAAATCACTAACACATAATGCACCGGTATGGAGATTATGCCTATACCTTCCATAGGGAAAAGACCTATGGCTTAGCAATGGAAGTCTTAAAGCCTGCCATTATTATCAAGCTAATAGAAAAGTTTTTAAAGCGTGGTCTACCGTCAACTGTATATACAATTCACGTTTCTATTTATTACTTTAAAGGCTTTAGCGTTGACCACAATCTCGTCTGATGCTAAATGACGACATGGTCTTACATGGTGAACACGTTATTCTAGACTGGCTACCAAGTACAGCTGCAGGAAAACACCTATATGTGCTCGACGAGAAATTTTCAACTTGAGGATGATAACTAGGTTAGGCGCGTTTAAAGCCCAACCATGTCTTTTCTCACGGTCAGTACCTTGATAGAAATATCCAGCTCAATCATAAGGATTCTAATCTACTTTGATCGATGCGGTGCAACATCGCTTCACTTTGAAGCAATGTAAGGAAAGCGGTATAAATAAAATAATTGAAAATTTCTTCTTTTTAAAATATACATATTCCCATAACCCACATTGTTGGTAATCAATAAGGAAAGGACAATTACTTTGCGGCCATTATATGGACAATGTTAATTGATTTTATGTACCTGTCGAAATCGATCGTTACGTGACCTAGTTCGTAAATTGCTCGCTACCGGTTTTCACGTTTAAAGAGACGACATATGGTCTAAGTTATAGGATAAAAGTTCTTTTGAAATGTATGGTATCCTAATACTTACTGTTTAACTAATATTATAAATGTGAATGTGAGTTTGTCCGCTCGTTTCGCTTTAACTACTTAACCGAGACATCATTAAATTTAGACACTTTACCAACGGTACAGAAGAGGACATAGGATATCTTTCATTAAGAAAAACTACTTTTCCGGTGGGATAGGTCAAACCTACATTATCATGGGCGACACCGCGGATAAAAGTTAGCTGATTATGTTCATTTAAAAACGTGAATTGACGTTAAATTTGAAATGTTTTTTTATTATTTCAGAATAGAACATAAAAGTGCGTTTAAAACGTGATATCTAGAGAAAAGAGCGCAGAAAGCGTTTACCTATTTCTGTACTGTGGAAATTATTATAGAGCAAAATTGAAATATTAAATACTACTATTGTATAGTATACACCTTCCTAAGACTGTAGAATAAAAATACAAGTAACGTTTCACGTAATTTAATTTAATGACATATATACATTTATCCTACCATTAATAGCCATTAGCATAACTTGTTGGCAATACTACTACTAATTACTGATTTATAAATTAGTAATAGGTGAATGGCAGCAAATTAAACATTCGTTGAAGGACAACATAGTAAAGAAACTATAAATTTGAAAGTCTTTCGCTAAACACCCACACACACCACACACAATATCTTTGCCTTTATCGTATAACATAAAATGAAACGTTAGCATATTAAACGATACAAGAAAATAAAAGTAGAAAACTGAGATTGACCAAGATAGTATCAAATTTTTTTTAATTTATTTGTATAATATTGTAAAATTTATTCTATTATAAATATTTGAAAAAGAAATATGATGCATAAAAGTTGGCAAAATATGTTAAATGTTCGCTGTAAATAACGTTTTTCTGCTATATTTCTATAACCGATGGCGTTTATATAGTAATTGAGAGCGGACCAAGTTGCGGGTCATAGTTTACAATACAATATGCTATAGTCTAGACCCAATTTAAGATGTAGCAAATACACTACACAGACTTTGAACTACTCCAGCACTTACTGAGACCTATCAACACCGAATCAGGTTGCCTTAAAACTCATATTGCACAGCAACGGTAGTAAATTTTGTGCGTAACGGTTTTACACAAATACGATGTTGGCGCACCAATACTTGATGAGTAAGTATCGCATGACAGCTGCTGTCAGCTGTGTTTTGTTCTTGCATTAAGCATTGAAAATATATGTCAATGAAACACATCTTAATTAATTCGCGAATAAAATAAAGAACCGCGGAATCTCATCACTCGGACCACGCGGGCGGAGTACAGCGCATTGCACTTACCACCGCAAATTTATTATTTAAGTTATTTACGGTTTGTTTTTTGCAACTTAAAGCGTTTAAAGAACCGGTACACGTGTGTTATGGTTCTAAATATAGTTGTTAATTACGTTTTTAATCGTATTAATATTCAAATTTACGTTAATTAGCGAATCGAATGTCGATATTTTAGTCACTCCATCGTTAATTTCAAGTGTTATTTTGTTGTTTTTTTAATCGCCTGAATTATTTATTAAATATTAGTTTTTGTCCTTAGCTTCGTTTGCATTAATGTATGTATATTTGACCTTACTAACAGTACTTATTTTATTTTATTGTAACACAGTAAAATGACTGCATTATGTCTGATACCAAAAATAAAAAATAACAACAACCACCGAGAGACAAATAATCTTTCACCAGTCGCCGCTGTCATGTCAGCCCGCGTAAATGTCTCTTAACGTTACGCTTGAAGGACCCTATATCGTAGGAAGAAGTAAACGAAACACACTGGGTAGGAGATTGTTTCACAGCTTCACGGTACAGCAAAGATAAGACGTTGCGATCTTCTTAGTTCGTGCTGAGATAGAATTTACCGTAAAACTGTGGATCTGAATTCCAGCTCGCGTGGTTCGGTTGAGGAAAGGAGAGAAAGGGATTAATTTGAATAGCTCTTCAGAACATTCGCTAGGATACAGATGGTGGAACACGCTCAGTGAGGCAATGCACCTGCGCAGTTGAAGCGGCTCTAGAAATTCTGTAATATCTGCATCGTTTACAATGCGGACAGCGTCTCTGCAACCTATCCAGGATATCGAGAAGGTATTTTACGGAATCGTCCTATAGGTGCGAACAGTATTCTACGCAAGGCCGAACTTGTTACTTATAAAGAAGATACATATGATCAGGCGTGAAAAACCGTCGTACCTTGTTCAGTATTCTGAGTCTCCGAGATACAGCGGAGATCAAGCTCACGATGTAATAATCTTTGGAATTGAAGTCGCTGTGAATATTTATACATAAGATATTGAGACTGTCTCGCATTGCAAGTGAGATGTTGTAAAGAGTAGAAAGAGGGTTAAATGGGGATCTTTTGCAGGTAAACGCGCACACCTGTGTTTTGTTGGTTGTAATTTGATGGTTCTGGATCAAAGGTGCCCTGTGTTATTTTCTGTGTCCCTGACAACGGGTATGCAAAATTTCACGATGATCGGTTTAACACATAAAGCGTGAGCGTAAAAGCATAACAAACAGACTCACATTTGCATTTATAACTAATTATTACAATATTTATTACAATAAATTATTAACAATATTCACTCATTTTATACACATTCTTCAAACCTTCATATAATTATTTGGTTTTTCTCTACTCCTATATTCATCTGTCCTTATACTTAACACTCTCCTAATTATGACTTTCCACCCTTATCAGACGTTTTTTGAAGTATATTCACTTGAAGTATATTTAAGTTCGTTTAATTACCTTAAATTGCTTCCTTTGAGCGTTTTATTGAAGCAATAATTAACGGTATGCTATATTGAAGCTTTATTTGAATTGTAATTACGTTTTAAAACTATCACAAAATAATATACAAAGTAGCGCTATGAAAAAAAAGGAGATGCGCCGGCGCACGCCCGCTGGTGACCAGAGGAGGTCAATCAACCCGTTCGGTAGCCGTACGAGTTTTAATACAATATAAATAGTGGGGCGTATTGTTGAAGGCGACTTAATATTGGACAAGGATGATCTATTTTGAGATTACAGTGTTACGATCTCTCATTTGGATATAGTCAAACCAATATAATCTGCTTGTAATTATATAACTCATGGTAACAATTTGTTTTTAAAGTTTAAGTTTCTCTTACCACTAACTAACTAAATTTCGAAGCACAACCATATTTTACGGTTAATTTACAATTAAGGTACAAACATTGTCACTAACAAAAGCAATTTGACACAGATTTTTAGACATTACATTTTAAATTTACCGCCATTTTGTAACCTGGCATGGGCGGGCCATATTTGTTTACATCCTTCAAGAGTTAATTTTAAATAGAAAATAATTATCAATAAAATACCAAACTTATTATTTTACATACATAAGTGCATCTATTTATTTCATAGTCAATTTCTAAATAAGGTTTGATACATTTTTCCCGACACAATTATGAAGCGAAATCTTCAGGTATTAAATGTTACATTGGCGGCCATTTTATAATGTCATAGTGGCCATATTTGTTTATATTTTTGGTGAATTATTTTCAAATACAATAAGCCGATGAAATACGAATCCGGTTAATGTACACATATAAATGCATCTATTTAATGAATATAATGGAATATCATTTATCACCTACACTGTAATTTAAGTATCAAGTCGTTAATATAGTGAAATGAGAATTAAAAAAATACATTTTCTGATCGGTAGCCGACCGAGGGTTACACTTTAAAAGACAAAAAAATTGAAACAGTAAACTTTTAAAAGTGTTAACTTTTTATAGATTTAATTTATGGAGAAATAAATTCGTGCTTCGAATATTATTATATTTTTACCTGAGTCTAGTCTATTCGATGTTTTTTTGTTGTAACAAAATAAAAAAAAACGGAGATACGTCATACGACATTTGAATAAATTCAACGGACCAACGATTTGGATTTAAAGACGATCATATAATACTAGTAAACGTTTGTGACTTTGTCCGTGTTAAATTACAACATAAAAGTTAAAAACAAGAAAATATAGCCTAGCGCCACCTAGTAGTGAGTTACAGTCAAACGGTAGCATGAATCCCTTGGCTGATTTTTTTAATACCCACATCTCAAATTGGCGGATCATGTTTTTAATTTATTTTTTATTTCACGACATCGTACATAGTAAATTTTCACGGCTTAGTAAAAAAAATTGTACAAATGAAAAAATATTTAAAAATACATTTTACTTAAAAATATAACTTTACAATACATCATTTGTTGTTTTTCAAAGTTTTGTAATAAATCAGGTATTTTTTAAATTTATGCTGCCAACAGTCTGCTAACCTGTGCCTCGAGAGGTCTACATTCGTTTGTATGGAACTTAATCCTTTATGGTTTTGAACAGTCCAAGGGTTTAGATTCCCTCTCCTATGCATGGGCATCACCAAGCGTCCAAATATCGAAAAAGTATAAGAAAATATAATTCATCGAACTCTCTCTATCCAGTACATTTTGCGAGATGCGAGCGCAACTGTAGACTTCTATTATTTTATTTGTATTAAATAATAAAAAGATAATTGGTGACTATTATGCCTAATAATTATTCATGTACAAAATTATTAATTTTTATGAATTACTCTTTCTTAATGAATACCAATAAGCTTCATTTAGATTAGTCGAAAAGTTTTAATATTTTATTTTAGAAAGATTCGTTGGCAAAATAAAGAGATGATATTTAAACTGAGCAGAATGGCTATCACATACTCTTAACGTATTTTCAATCAGCTTTTACAACTGTCCTGTTGTTTTATAATTTACAATTAATTACATAGAGGAAAGCAAAATAATGAATACAGTGCGGTGGTTCAAGGAAAGTAATTGAAAACCTATTAAAATCTTTCATTTTTTATCATCTCTATACATGATACGATTGTAGACCTTTTTCTAATGTCCGCCTAAGTATAGTATCACACTCAAGTTGAGAATCAGTTATCGAGCCACCTATGTATGTATTTTCCGGCATCTATATTCGACTTTATTAGGTTTAGCGTGTCTTAGACTGCATCGTATATTCACATCATGCCGGATTATGATTAAACGCTATACTAAGTATAAAAAATATCTTTACTATTCTATTCTACTTTTCGCCGCATTGGTTCTGATTACCTTTTTATTTTTTTCTGCAACTCGTAGTTTTACTATGTAATTATACTGGTTCCGATAGGACAATCCCTGTTGGTTCTGATTTCTAAAATACATGAATATTAAAGCAATATATATAATAAATAGAAGTATATAAAGTAGAATTAAAAGAAACAAATGATTAAAAATATGATTATTAACAAGAATATATAATTCATTTTTTTAAATCCAAACATTACTGGCAATATGTTAAGGAAAGGATACAAAGTTTTTTCTTTCACGTATATAACTGCAATAGATACCTATATAAATCATTGTTAAATTATTGGTAACGGATGCCATCCATCTCACTGCCAGAATGATATATATTTAGAAGGCTTGCTGCATTGACACGTTATACTTCTGTCAATACTTACATGGTGAACTAGGTGTGTCGATCAGCCCTCTGGAGGTGAGATTCACCGACCAGGCGACTCGAATCTGTATTAGAACAATTTATAAAAAAACTTGCGCTTAACCAATGAAAAATAAAGACTCGAAGTTCTTCGCATTCTATGAATTCATCGTGCGAATACTGGGACCATGGTTGCAAAGTTAGGAGCCAGGGCAATGCCTAAACATTGAGACCCCTTTGTACACATCTCCAATGCCAGCACTCGTTTCCTTGCCTTGCCAAATTTGTCAAGAACGTACTATTACACCTTTAGATATTCTTTCCAATAAGGATCTGATGGATGCTTTTAAAAGACCAAAATATTTTACCAGTCGCTTCCACTTCTACTACATTCTTCTGATCACATAGCATTGTAAAGATATATATCATATAAGGTAAAATAAGTTCAGACGGACCTTTGCAAAATAAACTTACTATAGATAATTGGGTAAATGCTGCTGCAGTAGTCAGCATTGCAAAAAAAAAAAACATTTTCTGCTCAATAAATAATACCCCTTAATTTACCTTTCTTCCGTGGACACCCAACAATAGGATTAGTAACAGGTGTTCCACTTTCATTATTATTACTACACATTAGTTTACGCATTAAAGTAAAAAAAAAAAACGAGAAAAAAATCCAACTTGCCACGAATCAAATCGGTATACGACAATGATTGCTTTACTCTGAATTACAACACATCTATAATTACGGTAATGTTTGAAGAAAAAGCAACCGTTGCACATGAAAAGTAATGTTTAAAATCGCATATTACTATTCATTCGCTTATGACGTTTTGTCACGAGATCGTGAAGAGGTCGTTGGTACTTGGGGGAAACTAAAGCACAGGTGTCCAGCGTTCTGCCTGCTAGAAAAGGACGGTATAACAGCGTTCGCCTCGATCGAGAAAGGGACGCGACGAAAATAAACGTTGAACTTGTGTTATGTTTTTTTTCTTTTTGCTCTCCCTCGCCTATGTTCGTGACGGCTTTTTTGTTTTGTTTTTTTTTTCTCGTTTTGTTGCTCTTGTGTATTAGTCTTTTTGGCTTATTTTATTGCTTTTAGCTATATTTTTAGACTAGCTGACCAATTAAAGTTATTAGGTCGGTTGTTTTGGGAAAACAGAGTTGGTTATAACGTGGGTGTATTATAGCTGCACCGTTTGAAGCATGTGTGATATGAAGAAGTAATCTTTTGGATATATAAAATAACAGATATATCACTAGATTTTTTTAAAGTTAATTGTTTATTGGGTATTATTGTTAATTCTTACCGACCATTACTCAAAATTTTCATGAATTTAAGGCCCGACAGGCTTGACATAAAAATACAAATTAAAAACTGTATTTCAATTTACAACAACTGAAAATAAACGAGTAACAGTGACTCTTTTTTGAGATGCCACAACTCGGAATCAGCCAGGCAGGCAGTCAGTCTTGTAGGCTGGCATGACAGCGACGACTGGTCATGTAGTTTAGATCCCTCGATGGTCGCAGTTGTTTATAAACTGCATTCTGCTTACCACAACCAAGTACACTATCATTACTAAATTAGGCTACAACTGTAAACAAAGTGTATATGCTTAAGACTACCACACGATAGAAGTGAATAAAATCTTATAAATAAATACATGCACATTAAAGTACTAACAGATTCATCAATATTTATTCTTACTACTATTATAAACTTGAAAGCGTGTATGTTGGTTTATTACGCTTTCACGCCTTAACTACTCGCCTCATCATTAAGAAATATTGCATACATGTTGTCAGAGATATAGAAAAAGAAATAGGTTACTTTTTATCTACAAAAAGTACTATTCCCAGGGAATACGTCAAATGTACATTAATGCAAGCGAAGCCGCGAGCAAAAGCTAGTATGTACAAAAGTAATAATAATATTGAAATACGCAAAACATATACACTTGAACTATTACACTGATTACATACAATGCATATATAACATTAGTTTTCACTGTAATCAAGGTATATATATGTAAAAATGAATTGTTGTTATTTTGTCTTGCTAAATCTCAAGAATGGCTGGACCGATTTGGCTACAAAATTAGAGAATTGAGATTATTGTGGAAGTTCAGGGAAGGTTTAAACGGTAACAAACATAAATAATACATAAAGGAAAATACTAAAAAGTCAATTTAATTTTTAAATACAAAATGTTCCTAGCTATGACACATTTGATGTCTTATGTCATTTAAAAAGAAAAATAGTTATTCGTTTGTCAAATATTGATAGGTGTTTTTTTTTCTTTTTTTTTTATGAAAGTATTTTTCATAGCTTAAAGCATTAAAATTTGTCTGTTTCATAGCTATAGTATGAGGTCCGATCTCATTGATCTGTTTTGTTGAAATACAAAACAGTTATGTTTCAGAAATAAAAACAATACTTGAGAATGCTTTAAATTGATTAAGTGCATATCTGTGTTACATGTATAATGTCAATAAAATTTTGTATTAAAATTTGACTACATTTTACACAAATATATGTAAGTGATACGAAGTTCACCGGGTCATCTAATACGTAATAAAAAAACCGTAATTATTGGAGCGACGTACTCTTTCTCAGACTGTAAACGTGCTTGATGGCGACTGGAGCCGAATATACACGATTCAGTGCATCACCGACACGAGCGTTCTTGATGACGAGTGGAGTCCAGTAAACCCGATTCAACGTAACCGACAAAACCGGGAGCGTGGTATTTCCCGTTCGTTCATTGCTGTATGCGCCTAAATATAATTTCACTTCAAAAACACTATTCAGTATAACATTTTTCGAGATCGTAACTACGGACACCAGTAGGATGAACACAATTTAGTATATACCATACTCAACAAACTTCTCCAAGAGCGCTAAAAGCAGGAAGCCTCGGCTTCCACGAGAAGTTTGGTAACCCTGCCCATTACTTACAAACAACATAACCACTATAGCGACTTCGTAATTTCGAAAACTATATCATTCGTGTAATACAAAACGCTAATGCATTCAAAACAACTTGAAAGCACACACCCAACACAACAATAGCGACGTAATCACAGTCCCATTTCGGATTTTATCACCGTCATTATTTTTTTACATATCACAAAAACAGAACACAGTTAAAAAAGAAATATGATATATATGCCTATATTGCAATATTCACAATGGAGGTCACGGGAGATATAAGAAATAAAAAAAGTCGAAGCAGTCATAAGGACTGCTGACAGAAGTGAAAACTCAAAACAATAGAAAAACTGTGTTTTTATTTTTAAATCGATTATAGTGTGAACTATTTAAATTCCACAATTTGCAAATATAAATTATTTACATTAGCCTGGTTTTTCCATCTATTGTCACTCCGAGCAATAATTATATACAGTTTATTAATTAATCAAACATATAGTGGCGTGCAGCCCAGCCTCAATACAAAATATCAATATTACATGTACACAAGCCGCTATACTACGCGTCGCTAGTCTGGCTCAAGCGCAATACCTCACGAGCATGTTAAGGTCATCGGAGACGCGAAGTCATAAGTTATTAAAAATCACTCAACACGTTTAGAGAAATTTCACTTCAAAAATTGAAAAAAGTAATTGAACATACAAAGTCGAAAACCATACCGACCCAGATAGCCTCGCTGTTGGGCATAAACTGTTTGTGGGAAAAATTACAGCGTTATTACTGATAGTAGTTTTAAAGTTTATTCTTTTATTAGTTTATTACATACCTACCATTTGATCACAATATCGCCTGACGTAGTGCAGCTGCCAGAATACATCAAGAGATGCTTGGTGATAGATTTTCAACTCATGTATGGTAGCCGACTTAACGAGCTTAAGAAAGCCCTACCGCCAATCCTACGGTTTTTTACTATGTTTTATCCTTTACCATCACCGGATAGGGTTACCAATTCGCATTAGTAAATAAACGCGAATTCTGATAAATACCCCCTGATATAGATTTGAGTCGCAAGCTGTTGACATCAAATAATATGCCACAGGTCAAAACATTCGACCAAAATTACAAACCGAAAACATATCTTAATTTATTGCGTAATAAACTTTTAATTCGCAAAGAATATACTGATTTTCGTAATACGATTTTTGTTTTTTTGGCAACAAATCTTTTAGATTATTACTGATATTGTCGAGTAAGGTGTACAATACTAGAAGTGTCTTGTGATTATCACAATGTAAACAAGATGGTGGATCTCTTACTAGAACTTTCCAGGGAGTTTTTGTGGCATTTCAGTGATATAATTTCCCATCCACTTAACTTGTATACAATACTCGAACTATATTACGTAAAAATGTCACCAATATTACAAAATATAGTGTCAAATGGCACAAGATTATGAATCACTACACATTATAAAACAAAGTCATCCGCCGCGTCTGTCTGTCTGTTCGTGATAAACTCGAAAACTACTAAACGGATTGTAATGCGGTTTCTATCACCAATAGATAGAGTAATACATGAGGAAGGTTTAGGTATATAATTTGTCAAGGTTTTGTATAAATTGGTTGATAAATAACGTTAATTGTTGGAAGTGCTGGAAAAAGTCAAGCCGCTTGGGAGCTTTAATCGAAACGGCTGTTTCATTCTTTTCAGATATAACAAAACAATGCATAGTGATATTCCTCTTTTATATATCTACAAAAAAGTCTGCGATGGTATGTACCTATCTTTTAAGGACACCCTACTATTATACCCATCTACCTTCTAAAAACATGGTCACATACAATGGGGTAATTGTAAGGCTATTTAGACGGATACAGTATTAATTCTTATCAAATTGAATACATTAGTTACCTAAGCATTTCATGCACATAAGATTATATTTTTTAATATCTGAGCAGGACAACATCCGCCGGGCCTACTAGTAAAATATAAAATCCACTACATGACAAACTAAGATCCCGCCAAAAACTCTGTTGTCTGTCTATTATGAACTAAAAGATATGAATAAAATTATATTATATTAATTATAAATTATCACTTTTAATTGCATCTTACGACAAATAAATATCTATAATATGGCCATATTGTATTGTGATAATGAATATTTGCATAGTTGTTCAATGCAATTATAATCTTTAATCCTGTGTAAAAATTCCTAAAAGAGTAGTCCGATGAATCTGTAGAGGCCAAAGTGCCAACAGGGTATGTCAGTTCAAAAAAAAAATATAAGTACGAGTACCAAATGACCCTAAATTTGGATTATATATTTTTATAGTACTTAATGATAAGTGAGAAGTCTATGTACAACCACCTTTAAATAATCGCAGTTCTGATGCCAATTATAATAGGCCGGTACTCCTGAAGAGTGACTTGGAGCATCAATGTGTATTGACAATCACAGAACTAGGACAATAGCGAGCACTGCAGCTCAGAGGTAGAAATGGGTATTGAAATGGTGCTTTCGCAATAGTTCCTTAAACAGGATCCATCGCTTTTTTTTCGAACTGTCTACACTTGACCTGGCAAGGCCTCTACAGTTTCACCGGACTACAGTTCTGTCGCTTTTAAATTCACGTTACTATTTTTATACTAAATGCTATATAACACATAATAACTAGCTTTTCCCGTGACTGGGCATATTTTTCTTGTTATTTATTGCTATCAATTTTTGTTGCATGATAATTGACAAGCGGATAAAGGCCATGGAAGTTGATACATTGCTACCATCTAATGACAATTTATAACAAAACGAGTATAGCATAAAACCTTCTCCATAAAAAAAAACTTAATTCATGCCAACCTTCATGATGTTACACATATAATTAAATTAAAAAAAAAACAAACTGGATTACAATCAATTAATAGATGATTCTATATTAGATTTATCTTATAGTTGTTAATATTACAATAATAGATATTGTAAGAAAGAACACTGGTCCAACAACGGGTTTGCAGCGCACACATAGAAAGCTGTAAAACGAAGTGTCTACTCGGGCGCACACGTACGCGCCGCGTAAAACCAGTAGTCGGCCAGTTTATACGTAACCGAACGGTAATAATCACGATATTGTTGAGTACGGTGAGCAAAACAAAATTATTATTTTTTTATAATTCCTTAAAAATAAAACAAGACATCAAGAAAAGCTAGTTCTGTAAAATAATCGCGTAATATTTTCGTAAAATATAGTCAAAATAAAGTGTCTATATTAGTCATTGAAAGCTTCTATTTATCTTGGGACTATTAATGCAATGTGTTACGTATTTAACCAGCATTGTGCAGATAGAAACGTTGGTGCAAATAGAGGTCTAAAGTGTGCTTGTTGTATATAGGTAAGGCCACTAAAATTCTTACTTTTAACACAAAAATGACATAGTTACTTTGTAAGCTACGATAACATCAATGTAACACAAAAGTAACCGATGTTTTTATAAAGTTTGCTCCGTATAAAAATGTATAAAATTCTTAACAAAAATAATAATAATACAAAAGCGATAAATCATAGTATATTTTGTAAAGAAAATATAACCTGTAATATTTAATGTCTTCGCAACATAATCACTTATAATTGGGGTTAATTATTTTAAACTGAATGTAGTTTTAACGTTAGATTTTTCAAACGTCAATAAACGACGCTATATTTTTGCATAAAGATGGGAATACTAAGTAGCATTTCAGTTTATATTTTTACTAAATACACTTGTTAAGTACCGTTTATGGCTTGGAAAAGTTAGCGAACTAATCACTTCGCAGATCCCAGCCATCAGGAGAGTTGTAATGTTTTTTTTTTGTTGACATTTTGATCTTATTTGTTGCAAGCAAAAATGATAATTTTGGCGCCTTTGCCCATACAGGTGCCATATATTCTATTAAACAATCATATAAATTATTTTACAAAATAAAACACCCCGTAATTGCATATTACAACGCGTTTGCATACATTACAACAACAATAAACGAACGGCTTTTCAGACGTAATATAATACGAGAGTAGCTAAAGAAACAAACTTCTTCACATTTAAAAAATCTTTATTTCAAACACAATTTATATTGTGTAGAAATACAATTTATTTGGAAGTAAAACATGAAATCTAAATTTTAATTAGTTTCTATTTTACTGTAATATACTCCTGACTTGGCTTAAAGGAGTAACATTAACAAGAAAGGAATTAATTTGGATTACTGTGATCATACCGCACTCTTCCTAGAATAAAGATATAAGGGTAATAATGGCCATTTTTTTATTGATGAATTGAATGGTAAAAACAAATCTTGAGATCAATTCTCGTAACAATGATAAAAAGAAGTGATTATAGAATAAAGTACGACAGAAAATAATGAAATTGTTAAAATAGTTTATTCTAAATATGAAATATTGAATATATATTTAATGAAACTAAAATTACAAACCAATAATCAATATAACTTATTATATTTTAAATGGTTTTTGGTTTATAGTAATGTATATTTTTCATGAGATCACCGTAAAAAAAATACAAAGATATTATTGTAATAATATTACTAATATATTTTTGAAGAGAATTCTTTGTTATAAATAGTAGTACAATTAATATCACCAATCAAATGATAATTAAGAAATAAGATACATAAAGCACACAAATAAATAGGTTAATCACCGGAAAACATTAATGCAGCGATTTTAATTTAAATGTATAAAATAAAAATGTGTCTTGCAATTTATAGATCAACGTTTTCTTGCTTTACGAGAAAAAAAAAAAAACAAATAAAACTTGTTTGTCTGTTGACCGTATAAGTCGCCAAGCCGCCGAGCGGTCCACACATCCAAAACACGTGGTACAAGAAAGAGAGAAAATAATAAACCTTTTAATTTATGCCACGATAGTATGTACTTGTATCTTGAATATATATATTTTTTTGTCTCTCGAACCTTTTTTAAGTCACTGGCCTTTAATGCAGAACCGTGTCGATATTTTTATCGACGTTTCTTTATGTCGATAACTTTGGACGCAGATCGATCCTCTTTTCGTAATTATAGTTGTAATCTCGTTTTTAATTACATTCAATACTAGTGTATGCGGTGGACGGCGTTTTTTAATATTAATTAAAACGTCTTAATGCTTCGACAATTACTTCCAAGTGGTGAGGCTGGGAATGATATTTTAATTGCTTTATTAATCAAAATGATACCGTTGATTAAGCAGTGTAATGTATAAAAGAAAGACATGAACAAAAAGGAACAAACCATCCTATAAAGAATAGGTGTGACTCGACCATGGTTCGAACATACATACATCCCATTTACAAAGCTATTTTTATCAATATTAAAGTCAAAAATTATAATCAGGTGTGTGATATTTATAATTTTTCTATTTTTTCCATATTAAGCATAGAATATTTTTCATCAAATTATCATATCAGTGTAATTAATATCAGACTATTGCACGTTATCATAAAAAAATGCTTTTAAACACCTTAAGCCCGATAGTTTAAAAATTGGGGTCCATTTTACAATTTGGTAATTTATTCGCTCGTCATCAGTGTCTGTCATTCTACTTGGCATTAAGCGCGTTCCATTAATACATATCGATTGCCTTTTACGAGTTTGTTGTAGGAGACTTTTTAATTAAATGTATAAACATTTCGTTCGATGGCATATGTTTGTATCTCATCCTAAATGTGATAACATATTATATCATACAATTATTTTGGAGCGGCTAAAAAAATCGATGTTAGATTATTTGTATAAAATGTCACGTCACTATTCCACAATACGGTAGCAGGTTCTACGCCTACACAACGTTGGCAGACGTCACAAATCATGGCATAGACTCTCGCTTCTCAATTTTATAATCGTCGTAAACCGAAACGAAACCGCATCGAACGAATAATACTTGAGTTCATACATAATATTTCGATGCCGAAATAATGTGTATTCGAGGAGTAATATGTTATTTTTTATTCTCTTTTGCAAATCGTCGTTAGGCACGGGCTTTATTATTTCATTGATATATCGATAGCGGGTTATAACACAATTGTCGTAGTGATATAAGTTACATTGTATTTGAGTATGACCCCTGTGAATTAGACATAATATAGGATTAACTGTCTAGCTATTTAAATTTATTATTGCAATCTTTAAATCTTATTTCATTTATATAATTTTGATAATGTAAATTATGTGTTAGTGCATACTTATCAAATAGTGTGTTGGCGTTTAAAGGTCAAACGTATTTTAAACCTTGTAATAGTTGTCCTTTAAATAAATATATACGAATTGTATATACGTTTGTGATCGTTATCGATAAGTGACCTCTTTGGCTGGTGGCATATTTGTAATGAATACTTAACATTAGTTTAAATTGTTTGGTATATTACTTTGCTCTTAATTTCAGTGAAGGCAAACATTGTCGTGATGAACCCATAGCATGCCGGTAAGACACCTTCAAGTTGAAATACTGTCGCCAAGCACCTAGTGGTCTACTCCGGCAAATGCACTCGAGAATCACTCTTCTTCTAGATTTAGCTAGCTATTGTCTTAGACTTTATCGTCAATTAACATCACGTGACTTTGTGGTCAAACGATAAAACCTACAAAGAAGAAATAAATATATAAAGAAACTGAAGAGCCTTCACCATACAATCTATAGATATAAATCTACTCAGTTCTAACAGAATTCGACCTCGCGTGCCTCAAGGTTTTAGTCGGGCATATTACGTTGGACCCTTGAAACTACGCTGACCTTAACGATTCTGTTATTTTTTTATTTCCGATGCAACCGCAGCTACCTGAATTGATTTTGTATACGGGCCGAAAATATTTTCGGTAATAAAAATTTAAATTACCAAATTTTATCGATAACCGTGGCTCGCCGCGTATAAATCTCTCGGATTCGGTACGGGCGTTTTCGACATTTGACATTTAGTACAATCATTTTTTACGTCGTCACAGTTCATATCTTATAAAAATAGCATAATAAATATATTTAAATTTTTATATACAAAATCTGTGTGTTTCTAGTTCTCTAGCTTCTAAATGGCTAGAGCGATTTTGATGATTTTTTGTAGTTAGTAGGTAGTGCTCTGGTCAAGATGTAGAAACGCCATTTCAAAGGGAGCGAAGTCAAGAGAAAAAACTAGCATTTTATAAACTTCTATGAACAGCTCAGTTGAACTGACTTTGAAGACGGGCGATTTTTTAATATACGTAACATACATAAAATTGTTTATATTCGTCTATATTTTTATGTGTATAACGAAACGCTTCTAGAAACATATCTTTGTGTACCGATTTCAACAATTTCTATAAACAATTCTAATATTCAATTCGCTCGTCTGTAATAGAAAATTAATTAACATTCAAGAGGCCTCTCAACGACAATTATTAATGACTTTCTGGCTCGTCCCTTATTTACATACAATGCGACATGCCCTACTCCGTCTGACGTGAGTCCTCTCAAATGAATTGGATTCTCATTCGCTATGTTTAGAATTGTCGCGTAGCTTGTTCGTGCTACTCTTTGACGCATGTTACCTTGTCGAATAGACAGTGATTATATCTATATATTAGTTAGTATGTGGAGAAAAACTTTGTATCCGTTTTTAAATACATTGCGCACACGAAGGTCTGTGAAATTTGGCAAAGTTGGAAAATTTGAAGGGCTAATGAGAAGTAAGAAGGAAAAAGTAAGCGTGAAGCGGTGGCTTACCTATAAATTAAAAAAATAGAAAGACCCTAATTAAAAAGCTTGAACTAACCTGCAACTCAGCACCTCATATGGAGCAGCAGCGTCACTGGGTTCTCACTCGCAGGAAGAGCATTAGCGACGGTTGATGGATAGTAATATAAATCAATACAAGCGAGAGAATCAATTAATTATATGTAGCGATTCCTCTTACGATATGAGAGTAATTTTTGATTTAATGCATAAAATTTTTCTTTTTATATCATCTTCATATAGGTTATTTGATAAAACGTCTACATATTCCATATTCAATCAATGAGATGCAGACCAGAAACACATCTCATTATCTGAAGCGCAGCTATATTCAATAAAATATACACTTTTTGCATTCATACTAAATGCCAAATACATAAAAATCAGACATCTATCTGTAGTCAAGCGATCGTTTTAGTAATTAGCAGAAATTATCATGAAAAAGTTAGAAATATATCATGTATTTTAATAAATGGAAAATTAATGTGCAATTATGTATTTGTACACGTTCGCTGTCGCTCGCTGGTTCGCTATATAGAACAGTACTTGTCAAACTTTTTAACCGCTCGGAATATTGTTGCAAAGGACACAAATACATATTATATATATATGTATATCGAAGCGACTTAAAGATAAATAAATTCCAATTTTAGATCCCCGTGATATTTTTTAACTATGATTGGTATTAAGCTCTTAACAATATTAAGCACAATCGCCAGACTTACGACTATATTCAGAACGGACGTAAAGATTGACCACAACAGTATATTCTTTGACAAAAAAAAAAAACAAAATATTGTTCTAACTTAAAAAAAGAAGTTTTTGGCGGGATCTTGGAATGTCATATAGTGGATTTTATATTTCATTCATAATCTTGTGTTATTTGTCTCTATATTTCGTAATATTGGTGGCGTTTTACGTAATATAGTTTGATTATTGTACACAAGTGAAATTGATGGGAAATAATGACACGAAGCATGGATTCTGACTTGCAACAAAAACTCCCTGCAGAGTTCTAACAAGACGGCCACCATCTTGTTAGTTCACTGAAATTATCGCAACGAACTTATAAAATCATTTTCTATTCGACAATGGCAGTAATAATCTACTAGAAAGTTGGTTGCCAAAAATAAAAATGAAACATACAATGTATGATGTCGTGAAATTAAAAAATAAGAATAAAACATTATTTGCCATTTTGAGATCTGGTTCTTAGAAAATCAGCCGAGGGGTTAAAGAGTTAAGTTTTTATGTCAAAACTGCAGAATAGAATCCGCCCCTACTTAGTCTAAATCGTAGGTTCCCAAGTGAACCACATGGACCACTGCCGGTCGATTTTGAAGTTCTAGCGGTCCACGCTAGCGCAAAAAAAATCTGGGTTCGCCGAATTATAAGTGGGGGTTGATAATAGAAAATTTCATTTAAAATTTTAACTTTCTATAAATATAATAATAATATATGATGGTTCGTTTACTTACATAATATTTTATTACAAAAAAAATGTAAGTAAATATTTCTAAACGGTAAATAAATCATTATGGAACTGGATAAAAATATGAAGCTAGTTCAGAGAATTTCATGATCACACACATCCATCAATTATATATGGGAAAATGGTATGACATAATAACATTATTTTTATAGGTACTTTTATTGAAAAATAAATTATTCTACAATTAGTTATTACATAATAACTTCATTTATTTTGGATTCTGTTTTTTTTACTTTTATAAATATACAAATTAAATATGCGTTTTTCACCTAGTGAAATCTACTAACATCAAGTCAAGAACAATGTCACCTATCAAAACCACATTTTAATTTGTAAAAATTCAGTTTTGAAAACATAAGGGTTCTACCTAATACAATAAAAATTTGTTATGGATCTATGAAACAAAAAAGTTTGAGGACCACTGGTCAAATATGAACAGTGAAACAACAAAACTATTTTCACAAGACTGAAGTCGCAGGTATTGACTAGTGACATGTAAAATACAGTCCATCGCCAGCGAATGATAAATGTTTAATAATTACATTCACAATTAAGTCATTGAAAAGGAATCGACCTATGTTCGCAATTATACATATAATTAATAGGTTATTCAAATTATAAGTTATTTTACACTTTCAATATAAATACCCCTTACGAAGCTATAAATATGTCAAAAAGTCTTCATATAAATATGGTAGAATCATTAAAATAATTTGGTAACAATTTAATTGCGTGAAACATAACCTATTTATGTAATTTTTTGTTACGATTTAACTACTGCAGACGTAACGTGTTTATTGTAATAAAACAATAAATATAATAAACAATAATGCGTCTAGATTATTGTTCTCGAAAAGTCGTTAAATGAAATAACATAGTTACTTGTCTATGGTCAGAGTTATGGTTTGATGGTCTGTAATCGTGCGTTATCTATGGTTTGAACACCACGTGTAATGGGATCGACAATTAAGTTTAATAACGGGTAATTGTTATAAAACTGTTCTGAACCTTCATTTGATTACATATGAGGATTAAATTCGTATCTTTCTTGAAGCGTTTACGTCATAAGCGTAGCGAGGGAGGTGATTTGATAATTTATTTGAATTATATTGTAGCAAAATCTTTTTTGAAGTGAAAACCACTTTAAGCACATTGAACAGAGTTCGAAAGCTTACCGTCACGCTCGGGTTAGTGACGTTGAATCAATTTTACTCGGTTTCCCACGACATAAAGCGCGCTCGGGTCGGTGACGCACTGCGTCGTGTATGCTCGGATCCCGTCGTCATCAAACACGTTGACTGTCCTATTACACATTTTATCGTCGTAAATATGTTATGCGTATTTAAACATTGCTATTATATTTTAATATATAAACATTGGTAAATCTTTATGAACATTAGTTTTTTTATATAAATACAAAAATATATAAGTTTTCACTGCTTTCACGAAGTCCATAAGCACAACCACTTTTTTATAGTACGAAAAGGTTTATTTTAGTGTTTTGTATTATATTGTAATTTATAATAATGGCACAATTATTCAATCAATGGACGTAGTTTCTATCGTGTGTTTCAGTATGAGGAATGTGTAGTGTTCTCCTTTTTATATTTTTTTTCGAACTATCTACACTGTTGACCTGGCAAGGCCTCTACAGTTTCACCGGAATACATACTTTTTACACCTATCAGTCGTTGTATAATGTTTGCTGGTTCACACATTGTAATAACGCGGACGACCATTATCTTTGTCAACATTAACAACATTTTAAAACTTTAATCCCATTATATTAAATAAGCACATCATGTTTTTATAAGGACCAAATATTTTAGAATTAAAACTTAATCGATCGATCGATTGAAATCTGTCTGGTAGGTTTTGCGTGGTACGTGCACGACAACAGACGTCTGTTATTTTATTTATTTATACATCAAAACAATATAGATGAAAGGGTGGCACGGTCTCTTTGTGACCAAATCCTTTAATAAATAAAAAAGTGTGTGTTCGTATGACCACACAAAAGAAATGAAAACATTTTTATTAAAAGTACAACAAGAACCTAACGCCATGCGGTGTTCCCAGGCGGTCACCCATCCAAGTACTTACTGACCGCGCCCAAGGTCCAACACTTTTTTGTCAGACAAAAAGTTTGCGGATCAGAATTTCAAAGCCTTCCATAAGAAGTTTCACTTCAAAAGGGAAATAAAATATATTGTTTAGATTGATCCAGATATAATGATACTTGTGTCAAACTGCAGATGCAAAAAATCTTGTCATCTGAGAGATGTCTCGGCGTGCGTTGCATAAATCGTTAGGATTTGAGGAAGACAACAAATATATATCAACAAATTAGACGAAGTCGTGTGCGAACGCTAGTACTTAATAATTACAAGAGGTAGTGTGGTTCGTAATTATTGTTAAACACATAATGGTATTTACCTCTTACTCGAACCGTTAGGGAGCCGGTTTGTAATAATAACTGTGATTTCGTTAGGGATACCTGACCGCCCGCCGGTCTTACTTCAACGGTTTTATGTACACGCGCTGAAACATTGAAGGGGCGGCAGAAAAATTAAATACAGATTCATACTGTTATTCTTGAACTAATTTTTATCTATTTTTTTCACCACATCTCTGGTATTAATATCCGAATTAGCCTTAAAACACCATCAAATTACGAGTAAAAGCAAAATGTATTTTCCATTTTTTTTGGTTTCTGTTTTTAGCAGTCAATCTTCTAGTAATTTTTTACCGTCATTGTAGAGTAGGTAACGATATTGCAATGAAGTAATAAGATGGTGGTAGTCTTGATAGAACTTTCTAGAAAGTTTTTGTGGCAAATCAGAATCCATGCTCCGTGGCATTATTTCCCATTCATTTCCTTTGTGCACAATAACTGAACTATATTACGTGAAACACCACCAGTATTACAAAATATAGAGTCCAATAACACAAGATAATAAATAAAGTATAAATTTACTACATAACAGACTGAGATCCCGCCAAAAACTCCACACGAAGTACAACAAAAACAAAATAAAATCAATAACGTCACTTGGCGATATACCGCCAGAAAATCGTTCAAGAACTCGATATATCAAATACTGTAACCACGGGCCTAACACTTGAACCACAGACCATAGTAAATGTCATTTCACACAGTCACTATAATCCTCGTGTTATAACAAAAAAGAGGTTAGTGAACTTTAAAAAATTAAAAATGACCGACGACAAATATGAATACAAATGTCTTTATCCTGAGAAACTGAGCTCATCGATTAATCGTTCAACGGTGATTGTGTTGTATTTTTATGTCAAATCATTGAACTTTCTTTCATCGAGTCTTTTGTGAGGAATAGTGGTCCGTGATAATTCGTCGCTGGTCAGCCATGTGTTAAGGGTCGATCAAAACAAGATTCTATGGGAATTTCTGTTACATTTGTACAAATGTGTGAAGTAAAACATTCTGATAAGACCGCAGTAAAGTTGTAGGACTTTCTCTGATATCCGCCGTATTTAGTTACCATCCTAAAGTTGAAAATCTATCGCCAAACAATTACAGGTGTGTTCCGGCAACTGCACTTGCAAGCCAGGCTATTTCTAGTTTTAATGTGTTCTAGTAAAAATGCTAAATTGTGTAAATGTTCTTTTGTTTGGCAACTTATCAACTCAAAATTTTTGAGACAAATAATGTCAAGAAAAAAATACAAATGCGCGAAATCAAGGAACAAAGACGTATATAGTTTTAGAAGAGGCCGAGGTTTCTTTCTGATTACTTAATATTAGTTTATAATAGACAGTTCTTTATAATGAGTCATATTTTGATTGCATAAATAAGTAAATAAATACTAGTGAAGTGGCTACTATTGGGCCGAGATATACGTCGCGACGGTTCAACTGACTTTTATGAGACCTCTACTAAGGAATAGAATACTTTTCAGAGTATTTTTTCGGCTACATATACATTACTGTTTTCCATGAGGGTTATATACGGGAAACCGACTAAATGAATATTAAACAATAAAATATTTGTTATGAAATAGAAAAACAATTTTCACATGAACGAAGCGCATTACGGGTATCAGTTAAATTGACTGCACCTGCCTTTTTTTAATTCTTTATTGGTTTTAGCGCTTAACCACAATCTCATCTTATGTTAAATGACGATGTGGTTCAAGATGTTAAGCACGCTAATCTAAATGGGGAGACTAGTTCTCAAGTGCAGCTGACGGAACACACCAACAGGTGCTTGGCATCATATTTTCAACTTGAAAAATCCCAACCACCATGCTATGATTGAAATCACGATGTTTTTCTTCACCGAAAGCTCCGGCTCAATCGCAAGGATTGAAACCTGCGTCGATCGACGCAGTATCCGAACACGCTATCAAATAAGCAATCGTCGCTTCATCATATTCATCGGTTTAGTCTATGACAGTATAGTCTTTGAACGAAGAGGGTTGATGAAGAAGAATGATTAGTTACTGATTTACAAATATAATTGTTTCTACACATTACTTCCTTTTTTAATAATTTGTTGCACCTCTGTCTTTCCGTATAATCTATGAACAAAGATGAGCGACGAAGGAGGGCGATTAGTATATTGATTTGCAAATATAATTGTACTAATTAAATCTCAAATTATATATTTTAAAATGTTCGCAATCCATTCGGATGCTAATGCGCGACCACAATTTATTTTTATTATAAAACAGAAAATTATATATTTAAGAAATTGGTATCGTACCTCGACTTCTTTCAAAGGCGATCGACCATCGATACTTGATTTATGTGAGTCGTTAAACCGTACGTTTTATAACACAAGACCGCTTGATGCGCCACTTTCCTGCTAGTGTTTATACCTAAACAACGTTTTTATTTCTCTCCGTCATCGTTTACGTGGGCTCGTTTGCGGTATTGAGTACTAAATAAACTGTACCAGTGTACCATCTATAACTGGGCCGATTAAGAAATGCTTTCACTCTAACACCTCGTAATAAGATGAATACGCATTTAACAAGTATTTTGACATATGTCTATGGATATTCTATGAATGTCGCTTTCCGCGTCTGTTTCTGTGTTCCCTTAGTTATTTTAAACTGATCAACGAGTATTGAATATGGTTTGAACTCTCGTTTACACAAATTGTTCCTGAAACTATCTATATATAACATAACATTTATTATATTTATGTAGAGAAGAGGAAAGTCGATATATTGTAATAAAGTCGTAAGATAGTTTTCGAGAACATGCATTGGTAACGCTAGTTAAATCATAAGATACATACATACATACATACATATAAATACATATAAATGTAATATATTAAACATAAGTCCATTTTAATAATGTCTAAAAAAAGCCTTAAATGGTGTATATATCTAGATACTAGCAATAACTCGTCTTAATTATTTTTGTCTTTTATTATAATGTTACAAAAGAATAGACTATTTACGATGTTATTTTGGTTCGTATGGTATAAATTCTAATCCAATTTAATATGTTATTTACATTAAATGTTTTAAATGGATTAAAACTACCTTTTATAATATTTTATCTCAATAAACACCTTAAAATGTATCACAGGTATCACAGGTATCACAGGTATCACAGGTATCATTACGCGGTACTAAATGCCAAATAATAGTAAATACCAAAGCGCCAAGTAATGGATCTACATATATGAAATAATCATCTAAATATTTGAAGCCGGAGTGGGTCGCTAGTGCTTTATAAGTATGATTGCCTTTTTGAATGCGACAATAATATATTATTATGAAAAATTTTGAAACTTATGTTTAGTGACGCAATAGCAACTCAAATGTACATATTTGGCAGCTAAATGTAAACATTTTTCAAAGGATCCTATAATCAAATGAGGCTGAGCTTTCGTGAAGGATAATGGCAATAAAGATTTTTCTAATGATAGTTACAATCTTGAAGTTACTTAATGTGATTACACCTATTAGAAGTGACAAAAGAACAAACATAGTAAAACGGACTTCACTTATTTAACGCCTCTGACTCCAAGTCAGAGGGTATGGAATGAAAATCTTGAAGTTGATAATCCGTCGCCAAGCACATACGGCATAAGCGTAAGCACACAATAGGGGTGTTCTAATAATTGAGACAGAATCTTCTAAATCTACCGTCTTACAATCATAAGCTTTGTAACATCAAAAGGAATTACGGTCGATCATTAAACATTTTAAAGAAGGTAAACAAAATAGTTTCGTAGTAATATAATTAAATTAAATTGGCTTTTAGGGTTGATTGCACCCTTCAATAATAACGGCGGGTACAACCACACTCTTGTCGCGTGTTTTTCGCCGTCTATCGGTGACGAACGATTTTGATTAAAGTGAATTGCCACATACAAACCAATCATTATCCAGTTTCAAGAGAGCAAATCCTTCATTACGGGGCTTACGGACTGTCAGGTAAATACGAGGTGAGGAAATATCACGATTCCAATGATTATTCTATTCAAAAATATATAAATCCTAGTTATAACCAATATGTTAAATGCGAATGTAAGATTGTTTATTACACTTTTACGCCTTAACAATTTAACCGATTACCATGAATTTTTGGTATACATCTTATTTCTTTGAGTACAGAAATGACTATTTGTATAAGATAAATTAGTTTCTCAGAACATGTGTAAGAAATATAATAATTATTTACAGATACTTAAAGTAGATGAATGGAAACATAACTGATAATTAAAAATTTCATCTAAGTGTTTTAATTTCACTATAAAAAGGTTTTTTATTGTCAATTAACTAATAATTTGAACTTTCGATATTTATAGTTGACATATATATATGACATATACATATGCACCGAATATGATAAAATAATTTCAACCCCTAGACTGTTCAAAACCGTAATGGTTTAAGTTCCATACAAACGAATGAAGACGTCATGAGGCAAAGGTCAACAGACTGTTGGCAGCATAAACTTTAAAAAAATACGTGATTTATTTTGAAACTTTGAAAAATAACAAATTATATATTGTAAAGTATAATTTTAAAGTTTATTTTTTATGGAAAATGTATTTTTATATTATTTTTTCATTTATACGAACTTTTTGTACTAAATCATGAAATTGACGATGTCGTAAAAGTAAAAAAAAATAATTAAAAACATATTCCGCCATTTTGAGATCTGGATTTCCGAGGGATTCTTCTTCTTCTTTATTTTTTGGCTCCGCCATGGTTTGTGCCCTTTTTTTTTTTTTTTTTTTATTAACGTGGGGAAATCCATCATGGACACGCCACCCTCTCGGGGGAGAGAGTGGGTAGTGTGAGACTCTTACTCACTAAAACCCCACGGTGTACCGACCGCCGCTTTGGTTGAGGCGACATGGGATCGTGCAGTGCTATCACCATGTTGCCTCAGCGGCTTGCCCAGCGGAAGGTGTCCGCCGGGCGTCGTCTTAATAATGGGGGCAACTGGGTACACACCAGCCGCCCCCTCCTCGTCAGCCGAACCTGTGCAATGGGGAGATGGGCCCCCCGACCCATCCCCACAGGTTTGGCTACGGAGGTGGAAGGTGGAAGGAGACGGACAAAACGCCGCCCCCTCCCACCAACTCTGCGTTGGCGGAGAGGGTCACTCAGAGGATTCTCCTCACGGACCCTCTCCGCCGCCTCCTTCTGCGAGATGACCTCCTCGCAGAAGGAGGTCACTGCATTCCATATGGCTTCGCTGCCGAGCATGGCCGCGACCACGCTCGGCAGCGACAAATCGCACCCCACCGCCGCAGCCAGAGCACGACGCTGAGACTCCCACGCAGCACACTCAGAAAGAGTATGCTGCGCAGTGTCCGTCTCAGCGCCACACTCATGGCATGCGGCGGTCGGCTCCCTGCGTGCTATCCGGTGCAGATACCAACCGAAGCACCCGTGTCCGGTCAGCACCTGCACCAGTCTGAACGTCAGGGAGCCCCATTCCCTGTTGCACCATTCCAACAGGACCGGGCGGACGGCGTTGATAGTATACGTACCGTAACGCGCGTCCGCCAGATCCCGCTGCCACCTCTCCATCATGTCCCTCCGGACCCTCTTTCTCATTTCCTCTATTTCCCTGGGAGCTGGAGGCTCCCCTCGGCGTTTCTTAGCCGCCGTATAAAAATATACGGCGGAAAGAACCTCCGCCTCCAGCTCCCAGGGAAGGGAGCCGGCGAGCACGAAGGCCGCCCCCGAGGACACCGTCCTGTATCCTCGTATCGCCCTCTGCGCCACAATGCGCTGAGCACCGCGCAACGCGCGAACGTTAGCGGCGCAGAGTGCGTCCGCCCACAACGGTGCCCCGTAGGCGGCCATCGACCGCACGACTCCCATATATAGACGGCGGCAGCTGGCACCCGGCCCCCCGATGTTGGGAAGCAGACGGCTAAGTGCCGCTGCCGCCCCAACTATACGCGGTCCGAGCCCCTTAAAGTGGGGCTCGAACCGCCAGCGTCCGTCAAGGGTGAGGCCCAGATATTTCATCTGGACCCCAACCCTGATCCGGACGCCCTCCACCAATATATGTGCCCCAGGAGGTGGCCCCCGCCGAGGCCCATGAAAAAGTAGAGCCTCGGTTTTGTCGAGGGCCACCCTGAGGCCTAACCGTTGGATACGCCCAACCACGAGGGTTGTAGCCTCCGTGACCAGGCGCATCAAATTTCCCCATTCCCCCCCCTGGGCTACGACTAGGGTGTCATCCGCAAAGCAGATGAGGCGCGCTCCTGATGGGAGCGCGCCGCGAAGTACCCAGTCGTAGCCCATATTCCACAAAAGTGGCCCTAGGGCCGAACCCTGTGGGACACCACAGGGAGTCCCTCGTCGAACTATCTGTCCTCTACTGTCCACGAAGACGACCTCCCTCTCTTCCAGGTATGCCTCCAACAGCCACCGCAGATACGGGGGCACTCCGAAGAAACGTAGCGATTCCCGTATAACTCCATGAGGCAGGCTGTTGAAGGCATTGGCGATGTCCAAGGACACCGCCAATAACCTTTCTCCTCGGGAGGTCGCCTCCGTGGACAGCCTCTTCAGGAGGCTCAGGGCGTCCAGGGTGGAGCGCCCTGGCCGGAAGCCGAACTGCGCGTCCGAGAGGTTCGGCCCCACCTCTTCCAGATGCTTAACGACCCGGGAGGACATTACTCTCTCGAGCATCTTCCCAGCATCGTCGAGCAAAACCAGAGGCCGATACGCGGACGCGCAGTCCGAAGAGCGGCCCTGCTTAGCCATAAGGCAAAGCCGCCCCGTCTTCCAGGGCTTCGGGAACTGTCCGACCACAAAACAGTGGTCACATAACAACGGTTAACATATTAATGGATACTATAGCAACAGTTACTCCTAACGCATAACGAATATTTTTAACTACCGTGCCAAAAAAAGTTTCACTTAAAAAATTATGTAATACAATATAAAACCTTTATACTAACAATTATCGACAACGCCGAGAGGTCGAAAGTCTGAACCACTTATTTTGTAATTATATGAATGAGCAAAAGTAAACAAATCAAAATATAGAGGGTCCTTGTACACGTCAATAATAATAAAATAGTTTTGATATAATAATATAAAGTAATGGAGTGGTATTGTAAATAGTAGAGACACCTGTGTTACGCAGCCTATGTGGACAATAAAAAAAAAATGTACATGGTAGAGTATCAGCAAACTGAACGACAGATTAATATGGACATTTAAATATAATTTTTGGTTAGAAATGGCAGCTGCTTCGTATCGTATGTTTTAAAGGATTTTATTGTATTTGTCTTTACTTCCTTTTGTGTTTAACGTGTCAACCCCGTAAATCCATTTATTGATTTTAATTTACCTTTGTTAAAGTATATTGTCATTTTTTCAACTTGTAGAAAAACAGGATTAATGATACGAAATAGGAAATATTCTTAAGAGTTTTGTATCCATTAGCAAAACTTTCGTTAAAATCGGTTCAAGTATTAGATTAGTTCGGGCATACTAGAAACTTACTTTTAGTTTTCATTTATATTTTTGCTAACTAAGGCTATTCGCAGTTGGCTATAATACGATACATTTTAAATGTAATTTCTATTAAGGCTGTATAAGATCTTATTTACTCCTTTATGTTTAGAACTTAGAAATGAAATTTCTAGTTCTCCAATCGGTTTATAGACTCAGTGGTAATTTGTGAATTACAATGTAATCTCTATTATACATAAACGACTAAATCTAATGATAACGTAAGAAAGACTTCAAACAAACATGAGTTAGAAAATATATTATTTTATGATTGTTAAATTCATTATGTGTTAAAACTTTTACATAATTTCTTTGGCGTTGGTACCAAAATCAAATCTTTAACCAGTCACTTTGATTGTGTGTACCAAATGTATGAATACAATCGCTAAAATTTCTTTCATTTTTGATGAACATTATTTAGTTACGATTTGTTATATTATAATTTATGTTTCAGTTATTATAATCAGTAGTAATGATTAGTGTGTTAATCTCAAATTTTGCATGCGTACAGCAGTGTATCTGTATAAAACTAACCTGAATTGAATTATCGTAAATTGGTTACGAATTCTATTTACATGTAGGTTTAACTATCAAAACAAAAATGGAAAATAAGTACATGTCGCATGCATAGTTTCAAAGAAAAGTTTGAAATATTTAATAAAAATATCTATTGAAATTTTGAGTTTTTAATTGCGATATGTTTTTTTATTAAGTTATGTCCACAAGTTATCATCGTTGTTGTTTAGAACGAGACGACGACAAACTCCGTCTTCCTTTAACGGCGACCGGTCGCTGCACGTGTGTCATAGAACTGGTTTCGCCTCGAGACCAAGATTTTATTAATTTGTGTTTCTTATGTATATCAACCTCCACGCGACTCCTGTTCGCCTGGTACTCGGGCCATCGATATTGTTGATAACAAATTGTTTTTCTTTGTTCTGCCAATTTTGTACATTTATTTTTATTTATTCCCCCTTTCGGCATGAATAGTATTTTTTTGTGTTCTCGGATATCTGTGGGCGGAGTGGCAATTTGCCAAAAGTAACAGCAAAAAATGTCCGAAGTTTTTATACAAATTACAAATGACATTCGAATGTCAGAATATCGCGATAAATCTTTGCATTCAGTATGGAGATCATTATAAAGGTCAGGATTAATTTTATCACTTTTGTCTTTGTCATGCTTCACCCAATTTTACAATTTATAAATCACAGATTAATCTATAAAATGCTAATATATAGCGTTTCACCATATTTGTAAATAACTTCGATCGACTTAAACATAAATATAAAACTAAACACACGTCGATAAATTTACAATAGACATTTGAAGGTTATGTATTAAAATTGTCTTTGGATTTTTTGGCGGGATCTTAGTCTCTCAAGTAACACAAATTATTTTGTTCTCATATACTTATATTGTTTAATGTATCATCCAATATTGGTGGCGTCTTAAGTAATTTAACTTGGTTCGTGTGCGCAAATGAAGTGGATGGGAAATAACAAAACTAAACACGAATACTGAGATATCACAAGAGCTTCCTGGAATGATTTAACTAGTATTGGTTGACATATGATGTAGCAACCTTACTATAATGTGAACTTCGGAAATCATTTATTCGTTATAATTTCATAAACCATAAATAAATCTGCATTATAATATATTAAAAATGAAATACTAAAATATCTATTTTTAATACAAATGGAAATAAATCAGGTACTGTGTGTGACTGGCCGATTATAATCAAATGTCAATTTCGTAATCGAAATCATACTTCACTGGTTAAAAATTTGGTTATTAAAACTGGACTAGAGTTTTTGGCGGGATCTTAGTCTGTCATGTAGTGGTTTTTATATTTTATTCATAATCTTGTGTTATTAGACTCTATATTTTGTAATATTGGTGGTGTTTTACGTAATATAGTTCGGTTATTATGCACAAGTGAAGTGGATGGGAAATAATACCACGGAGCATGCATTCTGAGATGCCACCAAAACTCCATGGAAAGTTGTAACAAGGAAACCACCATCTTGTTAGAACATTATAATTATCACAAGACACTTACTTGACAAAATCTTGTTACTTGACGCTGGCTAGTGCACAAGCCGTGACGGAGCCAAAAAATAAAGAAGAAGAAAACTGGACTAGTTTTCGCTCCCGGTAATATAAATTTGACCTATCCCTCGGGAATAGTACATTTCTTTCTGGAAGAAAAGTACTCTAAGTCCTTTTTTGAAACCCTGACAACAGATATCAAAAATTTTATAATGATGAGCAGTGAAAACGTGAAAGCGTAACAAACAAACAAACTCATTCTTGTATTTATAATATTATTAAGGGTTCGTAGAATTCAACGATTGCTCCAATATGCTACTTTTGCTATAGTAATGATTGGTCGTTATATTTCGTAGCTATTTAGCTTAACGCCAAGAGAAATCGCAATTATTTACTAAAATACGTTTCTTATGTTATTATAGTTATAGCATAACATTTATCGCGACCGAAATAAAATTAGGATTTTGCACTTAGTGTGCTAAGTCAAAATAACAATAGTTCCGATCTTCAGTTCTAACAATGCAATCACCATATTGTTCGAACACCGAAGTCAATACAAGACATTTCCAAATAATCTGAACTGAAATAAAAACTTAAGTCTGAATAATCACATTATTCAATATATCCTTTACAGTAACGGTAACAGTAATTGTAAATCCATTATGTTGTCTTAGTTAGTGTACAACTCAAAGTTGAAACAAAAGAGTAGAAAAGTTATCACCGTTTGGCTTACTATCGCAAACAATTACTTACTTCAACGTTCGCATTGTCTATTCATTACTAAAATTATCTCATTAGTTAATGTTCTCTCCGAAATTTATTGTTTAAGGTACCCGTTTAAAGTATTATTAAACCAGTAACAAGAAACTATCTTCTCCTAATAATAACAATATCTTTATTTTGAAACTAGCTGCGTACCGCGGTTTCATTTAATTTAATTCTTTGCTCTTTAAACCCCGATCGATACCCCGCTTTTCACTTCGCACTTACTAATACTTCGTTCTAGCTTAGCACATTTTCCGACCTACAATTTGTAAAACATAATAAAACTATAGAATGGAGGTTTGCGCTTTTTCTAACTTTCCACCACTTTCAAGTTAAAAGTATTTTATTTCGAACTGTTGGCTGCTGTTGGAGGTTAGTCTGACGGGTTTTCACGGTTTCATCGGGCTTTTAGGACGAACAATTACCTTTATTCATTCAGCCGAAGAAAAATTGAAAGTCTATCGCTAATCATCTATATTTGTATTCCAGCAGCTATACTTGAGAGCTAATACTTTTCAAGGTTTAACGTGTTTACCGTTCGAAAATATTTTGGATTTTAATTTGCAATATTAATGTGATGAAAGCGCTAAAACTGTATGTGGCATAAAAAATAAAATAAAAATATATACTTTTTCCAAGTCTTTGATTTTAATAACATAATTATATATAAATTCAGCAATAATTATATAATTTAAAATCTATAAATAAAAATATCTGTCTCCCTTTATTTAAAGAAAAGAAAACCATTATTTTTAAATACGGATACAATTATTATTTTATTTTAACCATTTTGAATACATCGAGTTTTTGTCAGAGGATATTTAAACAACTGTGCAAAAATAATATGAAGGTTTTAACGAAACTAATCGGTTTCGGTTCTGCTATTAGATAGTCTATTTTTATTATTATAGTGTTTCGAGTTTTTGCGCGACACGAGAGTGAGTCATTCGGATTATGCTACTCCCATACCTGCGTATGTCGCTTCGAAGTTTTGTTTAAGGTCGCAATAAATGCAGATGTAGGACCACATTATCATCATGGGTTACGAATTACGAACTATCAGGATGCGTCACGATAGACGCAACACCATAACTGAGCCTACGGTTTTTACACACATCAAAGAAACTTGGAGACCCTAACTTCGAGCTAATATTGGAATGGCAGTTGTGCCATCGTTTTGGTGCGCCTTTATCGGAATTAGTGTTAAGGTTAGTTTTAAGCTCGACGAGTAGCCGAAGCTTCATCACAGAAGTATGAGAGTAGCACTAGACGACGTAATCACTATTCAAGCCCTTCCATCCCCTTTTGTGATTATGTATTACCCAAAGGGACCACAAGCCGTTTAGGAGTTTAAAGATCTACGAATGAACGCACACCAAAATTCCATATACAAAAAATAAAAAGCTAAAAGCTTACCACTACCCATCATGTGCTTATTTTGTAGTAAACCTCTAAAGCTACCGTAGTTTCTTCTTAGACTTGATAAGGCAGGGATAGAAATTGGGGCAGTGGAGGTGAGCGTCGGTATATGTATCGACGAGGGCTCCTTAAACCGAAATACATCTTGTAAGTCCTAAGCACTACTCCAAGCTTCTTGCTCTGTATGACAAGATCCAAGTACCCGCACGGTATATCCATAGAACATTAAGAATTCGACTCCTGTTTTTGCAAAGATTTTTTTATGGTGGCTTTATAAAAATATGTGCACCTGCACATGACAACAAAATGCTTGAAGCATAGTGCAATTCAGAAACGGCGACCATCGAAATTTCTAGAACTCATCGATAGTCAATGCTGTTATGTCGATCTGCAAGCTTCTCTGCCGCTGGATATTCATATCGTCGGCTCCTCGCTTAACTATTGGATACACTATTGGTATGCAATTTTCCTAAACAAATCACTATTGCGTGTCTTCCGTAATCACATTTACATTTTATAATAGTTACTATAGTTTCCAAAAAAGTCTAGTAACTATTCCATAAAAATTAAATCTTCGTGACTCTAAAGACACCAGTGTTCGCCCACTGGTAGATATACGACCATAATTGTTTTTGAAATTGTCCCAAAATAAATGCATGTAATCATTAATTCGTAATTAGAAAATGAATTTAAATTTGAAAATTCCATGAAATTTATACATAAACCTTGTTGTCTGTTGTGGTTAAACTAAAGGGAGGGAAAAAACTGTTTCCAAGAGTTTTTTTTTAATTAATAACAACAAAGCTCACCGACTGTTCTAAATTAAAAATAAAAAAAAAAACAAAGGAAATCGTTAGACGAACAGAGAAGAAAAAGGTACTGAACTATTTTGTCTTCACATATCTATACATAAGACTAGAAATTTAAACATGATTCAAGTTTCAATGTTAAGGAAAAGAAAGAACTTTTATTAGTTTTTTTCGAAGCTCACCTATAGCTACAAAAGAAAAAATAAAGAAAATCAGTTGAAAAACGGTGAAACAGATGTACTTAACTGTGCTGTCTCTGTTTGTTAATACATAAGGAGATATCCAATGGTGACAATAGAATGAGTTTTAGACTATTGCATATTGAATTAAATAATTTAGAAATACTTACTAGAAATTATATCTTAATTTTGTAATTTCTAACATCAATTTTGATCCATGAATCACAATAGGAAAAGCGTATTCTTTTACTTCCAGCATGCCATCTCTACTACATTAATATGGTATACTCCAAACATTGCGTTAATACGTTTTTTTTTTAATTTCCAAATTTTACAATCACAATTTGTCAGTGTAACAATACGATGAACCAACCAATCGTCAACCACACAGAGGCCGTGATAATCAAATCCCAACTCATCACATTTCCGACACACAAACGTAATAATCATTTGCTACTGGTTACGTTTTGTGGTAAAACAATTCTCTGTGCACAGACCACACAGAGTTAAACAAAGGAATCTTATACTCCCTTGAAATGTATCGAGCGACCGCAAAAATATTTTTTTAGAATAACTCTGTTATATTTTTTACACCCATATTCGTTGGAAATCATCTCTGTTTTTTATTATTTTTTTACTCAGCGGTAGGAATCTCTAATCGAATGTATCTCTACTGCTATACAGTCACAGTGACTTATTTTTAGTTTGTCGCGTTTCGGAAGCGTGCCTGTGTCGTTTGTTGCAGTTGTTTGAATAATACTGTGCATATCATCAGGCACAGTGTCTCCACTATGTATTGCTACTGTTTAAAACGTGTTCGTATTTCCTATATATTCATGGTTAAAAGTAACCCGTGATCGTAAGTCTCGGGCGACATCTATCTATAACAAGTGTAATTGGAATGTGTTCAGGGCTTTCCTCGTGAAAACCTTTTATCCTTTGTTCGCGACTCTGCTCGCGTTGATGTAGATCTGACCTATCCCCTGAGAAAACTACTTTTTTCTAGGTAAAAGATACTTCATATTCTTTTATAGACCCCTGACCAGGTGCCTATAAATTTTAGTGATGATCCGGTTAACTAGTTAACCCTAAATGCATTATCTATTCATATTTAACCAAATGAATATGTCGTAAATATGTGCAGTGAAAAATGTGAAAAAAAAGGAAATATAAGTAGTATTATTCACTTTTCTAAGCAAAGTTTTTCCAAAATTATACACCATGCACTACTAACAATTCGTCAATTTACATATCATGTTAAAAAAAAAATGCGCGGATTTATTTGTTATTTCCTTTGAAATGTAAATCGGAATGTAAAATTTTCAATAAAGTCCGTACTTCAATAATAAGTCAAAGAGAGTGTTTCATTTTTGAGATACTATGCATTTAAGTGTTAAATCGTGAAAGCTTATAAAATAAACAAACAAACTCACACTCGTATTGATAGTATTATTAATTTTGATAGTTCATTGTCATCCAAGTATTCACTAGACAAGCAATTTGTAGCCAGTAAAAACGCTATCACTATTTCGACGGGCTTGGCTGAAGAGTGGGTGGGTCACCGGGGACGCTGACGTAGCGTAGTAATTCGCAACATTATTTCCATTAGAATATCATTAGTTGTGAGTGTCTTTATACATTTTTTATTTATGATTGGATTGAGAAACGCATTCTTAACGTTCGGTTGTGTGTCTCCAGAAAGCATATAAAATACAATGACGCGTTCTGTATAATTTGTAAGGCAATTAACGATTAATTTTCGAGTATTTAAACATATTTTGGTAAAAATAAGGAAATAAATTAGTGAAGGATTCTAACGCACATTCTAATTATTTAAGTAGACGTTAATTTCATACAAAAATATCTATTATTTTGACAGCATAATAAAATATCGCGTACCTGCTTGATTTATATTGTGAAGTAAATTTGTATGCTTCAGTTTTAATCAATCGCTGATTAATAAATCGTTCATTAACAATATTGACTATTAAATAAGCTTAATAATAAATAAACATGATACATAAAACAAATAAATATCGGGACACAATTTTACATAAGACCATTTTCATACACACATATGTATATGTTTAATACCCAGCCACACAATAATTGTACCAATCTCGACTCATAGTAAAGCTTACTTTGTCAAATAGTTACATTTTGCATTTGTCAACAGAACGTCCTCACTCCGACTCGGAAGTCACCATCAGCCGCCCCGCACCCGTGCAGCAATGTCGACGATCCGCCTCATCACCGCCGCTAACTTTCAACCTCGACTCTGACATGGAGGATGACGTCTTCATGCCCCGCAACGATCGGAACGATATCTTCTCGACGAGGAGCCTTGAGATTTTCGGGTACGGAAGTACTAGGACTCCAGCTGGGGTCCTCCTGAGCCCACGGCGCGAGAGGACCTTCACGTTTTCGACGACCAGCGAAAAACACTGGAGAGATAAGGGCGGGACAGACGTCGCGGATGGAGTTAGCAGAGATACTGATGAGGTAAGCACCTATTTATACTATGCCATATACATACAATTACTGTATACAAATACAATGGTCCGGTGAAACTGTGGATGCCTTGCCGGGTCGACAGTGTAGTCAGTTCGAAAAAAAAAAAAAACAATTACTATAACTATGCAATAACATATAGATAACGATATAAATAAATAATTATATAATAATTATTTATTTATATTTGTAACTCCATACGTGTTTATTACGGTCATTATTTAAGTATAGTTGATCTTTTTTACTCATATTTCACGATCTCCAATACTATTTACTAACTTATTCTTCATATACTTATAGGCCATCAACTTCCGAAAGTTATATACAACATTTTCTCATAATCGGTTAAAAATAAATAATCATTTTTCTGCTAATGATTTAAACTAAAAAATAAATTCTATTATTGAGTTCAGGTTAGATATACAAAGAGACAGAAAAATAGATTATTTTTGTTAATATAATATTTGTGATCAGTGTTAGATATATCATCAGATATGTCTATCTCAACATTTGTAAAAAAAAATACATGTACAGATATAACTATCAATTTAATAATATATGTAACAAAAAGCGTGCTATTTTAATACCCATATTGACCTACACTATAGTAAGCTGTATATATGAAAAATAATTTATCTCTTTAGTAGTGTTTATTTTAAAAGAAGTTTATTTAAAAATATATATATATTCTAATTGTTGTTTTTTTTTTCCGGATTGATTGAATGATAATATTGATTTCGTCAAAACCTATAATCATAGGAAAAATTAACTCTTACAAATCAAAATATTAAACACTAGCTTGTCCTCTCGGTTTCGCATGTGTTCATGTAAATATGATCTATCCCTCGGGAACAGTACACATTTCATATTCAAAGATGTCGCAATGTATACGCAAAATTGTATACTGATTGGCTGAGTAATTAACACGCAAAAATGTATCGAATAAACAAACTGACGTTCTCATTTATAATAGTATTAATATATTTACATAATTACTGCTATCGTTAAACTGTTACGCAATAATTTTACAATATTATGAGAATTTATTACAATTTTATTAAATATAAAGTGCAATAGGTACCTATTTATAAATCTACTGTTTTCACCATAAAACTGTATCGTTAGACATACAAAACGCACGTGTTCCCTTTGTCCGTAAATGAATCATTGAAACGTCGAGAACGTATCTATATTCGGTGTAATCCGTCATAGTTTTGTTTCGGTTTGCCCGTTTTAATGGTTCTTCACAATATTATATTCTGTTTTTGCTGTATTTATTAGTGTGTGGTTTATATGCAACATTTAACTCCTTTGTAAATAAATTAAAGTCAAGCTGTATGGATATGAATGCTGGGTGGGCTATCAAAAAGACGGATGAAAGAAAACTACAAGTGGCAGAGCTGCGGATGTTAAAATGGATGTGTACACCACACTAGAATGGATAAGATTAAGAATGAGTATATCAGAGGAAGTTTGAAAATACCACCACTGCCACAGTAGTTGAAGAGTTATAGATTATCATGATATGGACATGTCATGAAGAGATGTGAAACCCATGTAAATAGAAATGTTTTTAGTATGAATGTGGACGGATATAGGAGTAGAGGAAGATCAAAAAATGTATGGATAGATTGTGCGAAAAATGATTTGTGTATAAAAGGTGTGAATATTGAGATGACTCTGACAGGGGAGAATGGAAGAGGAAAACATGTTGTGCCAACCCTACTTAGGTAAGATTAGGGTAATAAGATGATGATAACAAATTTAAGCTATTTGTCTCTTATTTACCTTTGTTTTCTTTAAGTATTTTTACAACTTCAAAAAAGAGGAGATACAATCGTAGATTTTATTTTTTTAAGTATGCTCATTAGGTACTATCTTCGTCAATTGTGTACCAATTTTAATGATTCTTTTTTTAATTACTGTTCGCGCATACTATGCTTGAATGTCTAGTCTTCTAATACAACCTCTGTAGCTGTCTATCGCCATAGAGTTGGGGCAATCGCGATTGCTTCACATTCGTAAACACCGAAAACGAAAATGTCTGCAAACTATCGTCTGTTCTAGTGAGTACTATTTTTTTTATAAATTTGAATTATTTAAGGGCATTTTCAATTACATTTGTTATACTCAGGGGTGGTCCCATTTAAATATTAAGAAAATATTGTACTCCTATGGGGAATATACTAGGTACTTATTTGATTCGAACCCACTTACACATAGTTCAGTCGATTTTAAACCGAGTTCAATGATATTAATTTTATTTCAATTGCTGGTACTTGATGGTCTCATTGAAATTTAAAAAATATACATTCAAACCCAGGGTGGAAAAAAAAGAGAAGAACGTCGCTTATTTACTGTTGTATTCTACGTAGCATTTGTTTAAGGCAAAGAATTAAAGGTAAAAAAAAATTCGATAATTATCGGGTTAAATATGTATAATAACACAATTGTTTTCATTTTTTTGGCTTTTTTCCGGTTATGTTAAGTCTCCACTATTCGCTAGGATAGCTTTCATCGGCATTTAGTCTGTGGTTACTTACAAACTACTTTCAATATGTCTGAAGTTATATTCATACGTATCATAATTATATTCTTAAGTCAAGGCACGTAAAATACTCTTCATTAAGAGCCTTATTTGTATAATATTAGACCAATAAAAGCGTAAGTCAATATATCAATGATTTCATACTCATTTTATAATTGCGATTATGGGTTTGTTCATCATTTGTATTCTTTAATTACTTTACCGATTGTTTTAAAATTTTGCATAGATATTCTCAGGATTACAGAAAACGAGGTAAAGTACATTTCAATAAGAACAACGGAGTTTTTACAAGAGATATATTAAAATTACATTGACGCGGGCGAAGACGCGTACAGAACTACTAAAATAATAAAAAGGTACAGAAAACAGGAAAACAAAAAACAACTTGAAACATGAAGTATGAGTAAATAACTACGAACAGCATAAAACTATTAAAAATAAATTGACGTAACTTTTGGTGACTCGAGAATATAAAAAGAACCATGGCTTTCTCACACCTAAGTTTTGGCAATATAAACATACTAATATCTGTGATACTAAGCATCTTTAAATTTCGACAAATAAATAAGTATTAACAAAAATACCAAAATTTCTTGTAAATTGGATCATTTTTCCAAGGAATCAAATCATATTGGTATATGAAGGTATACATTACATCACAAAAGCATTTGATTTATCAATATTTATGCAACAAATACGGACATATTAATTAATATTTATAAAATTCATAAACTTATCTATAAATAAATAATACGCCTGCTATTTAAACACAAACTGAGTACACACATATTTGCTATTCAAAAAAATCAGGCGCCAAAGTTCTATTAACTTTTCATTATTACATATATTTCGAATGTTCAATTATTGTATTGTTTTGTTTAATGTATATAATAAAATAAAAAGTGCTGACTGAAAACGAAATTAAATCTTTCCAATAGATATCAGTTTTACGTTCGAATAAATTTTAGTGAGGGTGTTTCGGTATTAGAGATTTTGTGGGGTTACCGTGAGTGGAAACGGCTTATTTTTATGTTGCAAGGTAAATAGCTTCGTTTGAAAATGCAATGACCTATACGTTTAAGTATTTATTTTTAATATTAGAACACCATCAGGAAGATAAAATATTTACAATGAAATCCAATTCATTCAAGACTCAAAAAAACTCAAAAGATCCTAAAGTTCATAGAATGTTTTAAAGAATTAAATATTTTATCAAAAACTAACTGCCCTTCCCGGCTTCCTGCAGGTGTTCTAATGAAGGAAATGAAACCAAAGTCTTCCCGATACAATATAACCATATAATCAAATAAAATGACAAATTAACAACTGAATGGTAATTGTCAATATTTTCGAAGATGTCTCTACTGTCTTCTGTCTCACTCATTCAGTCACTTGATAATATGGAGATATTTTAATACGTTTTTCATTATGATTTTTGAAATATTTTATACAAACCTTATCTTAGTAATAACAAACATAACATAAAGAACATTACAGAAAGAATAACTGTAATAGGAGCAGCCGTTCGGAAGTGATAGTGTTCATAAGTGATTGTTTCAGCAAAAGATTTTTTTGTATGTATTTGTAAGACCGATTCTACTAGCTATTCTTAAAATTTCTTTATATTACGTACGATTTATAAAATGATAACGATTTCATCTTGGAAATCATATCTAAAATAAAGAATACGAATAATACAAGTAATGGTAATATTTCAAATGTTTATAACATATTTAAGTATAAAACGCATTCGTGGCAAATTGCCAGCTGAAATATATGCAACTTTTGTTGTTTTAACATATCGTTTTATAGGTATTGTAATAATCAAGTATATTTATAAATATGTACAGTTAAATGTTCACATGGATAAAACATTTTATACAGTACTATAATATATAGAACGTATAACCAAGAATAAATTTCCCATGTAGAAAATATTTTTATTTTGGTTTTACACGATAAAGTTTTACTCCTTATTCCTTGTCTAAGAACTGAATACAATCTTGACTGTCATGACTTTGATGACCTAAATAAACTGATTAAAGATAATCTATCACCGACGATTAATAAAAAAAAATGAGTTAAAACACTAGACTGTTTCGTGTGAATCAAAGATCCGTGTAGCGCACATTAAATACTTACCTTTAGTTTATTATTTTATTTGCAACTGGTTTATATTTATATCAGAAACTTTAGAAATATTAGCGCTTGTGGAAAGTTCGACTACGAAAGCAAAATCGTCACGTCTATTTCTGCCGTAGAGTATTAGTTCTCATGCTATTACGTACCAGTTCAAAGTGTATGGCTTGCAACACTTACTGGTACACGAGGTATTCTAACATAGGGAACGTATTACGACTGGCTTCACAACGGTGGTTATTTTGAAGTCAGTTATTATTAGTCAGTTATATTTACAGATTCTCCGGCTATTTTTGTACGAACGCTTCAGGCATTCAGCCGTATGACAACAAGCTCAATAGCGCCAAAGTGGCTGAAAATCGGCTTGGGCTGTTGCCTTTAATGCAATATGGCGACTGCTGAATCCGACTAGGTTAAGATAGCTAAACTATTCATACACGTATGAGTTACTGAGATACATATATGCTCTCAAATATGCGTTTCGAATCTGCTAACTTAGCTAAACTAAGCTAACCAAGTTCGAATGATAAGGAAAAAAAAAACAAAACCCTTCCATCACATGTGTGTGTGTGTTCGTGCATGTGGTGCAATCTATGCGGTACTTGTTGATCTACAAAGTGAACATTTTTAGTGTCACTATATTGCACTAGTAGCGTGTCAGAAATTATATAGCACGGGCTTATATTCAAGGCAATGTTTGCGAAATTTAAAAAAGACAGTTCTCTCTCACGTAAAGAAGTTTTAACTTCAAAAAGTCGACTCCATACTTTGGATCACCGTTCCAATCGTTCACACTTAACATCTGACGGGAAATAAACTTATTTTAGTATTTAGTATAAGATTAATTGCCCCACAAAACATCGCAGGGGGAACGACTGTTACGGATGGATTTACGCATTATTTGATGCGAGTACTTCGGATTCTGTATTGCTCGTCTTAATGTCACTATAAACTTTTGAATCGGCTATGTAATGAATTGGATTTGGTAGATGATACCTTTTATATACTTTTACCTTGGTATTGTCGATGGCTCGATGTTTGTTCTAACGGGATGTTAGAGGATTGCAAATTGTTTCGTATGCATACCTTTTTTCTGAGTATTATTCTATGTACAAGATACTGGTGCGCAATAATACCAATTTTTAATATCGATGACACATTTAAATGTTTTTTTGAATCCTTTTTGAGCTATCTATACTTTGTTTTCATCAATCGGGTGAGGTAGCAATGGATCGAGAGTGTGAATTTTGCAAAATAGCGACCAAAGTACATACCGCGCTATCAATTATAAATTATAAAGAAATAATAGAAAAGTATCGTCAATGTAACTAACGGATTTTTTTTCTAGTTATTTATTAACTATAATATTAATAATAATTATTATTTATCATGTATATATTATTTTACAAGTGATCAGAATATATTTCATAATTCAAAATTTCAACCAACCTAACGAAATTTTTTATATATGTATATACATATATAATGACAATACAGCTTGTTTGAGTCTCACTCACGTAAAAACTACTTTACGTACCGATAAAGGTCTATGCCTATTTGACGCACAATTTTTCGTAGATGGTACTAGTCTAATTATGTTTTGGATTTGATTGACCCTTTGCAATTTTTTGTAATACCCAACGAAGCCGGTGGCCATCGCCTATTATACTTATGTAGTAAATGTTATTTGTTTGTAGTTACCTCTGGAATATCTATTGTCACTGAAATGACGATAATATATTGAAATACACATCAGACTGTACAAGAAAAGACCTAAAAAACTTGAAAGCAAAAATACACTTTGTTTACAAGTTTTCGTTGTAAACAATGTTGTCCATTCACATCTCTTGCTTCCACTTCATATAGTTCTTATAATATTCATAGTTTCTTAAAACTTCAGTAGTCTTATATTAAATCAACTCACTGTAATATATATTTTTCGATAAGGTCCAAGTGTCTAAGAAGCAATACTAAAAATAAATGATCAATATTTATTCAGTACTTTTTGTTTAATGCGCGCACTATAATAGACCTCTAACATTTTATTTTTGTATTGAGTAGGTAATAATATTATTTTTTTCTGGTTTCTTTTTTTTAAATACCACGACATAGTGACAGCACTATGTCTGATGTTAAACGCAGTACAATCCAGCAATCATCGATCGTCGATGTCATAACATGCAAGCCTCTTAACTGCTGGATGTACACTATAATGCAACAAACTGAAAAAGACACTCTTATCACTGTTTGTATGAAAATAGCGACCCCATTTGGTACAGATTTCATCCCAATTAGTTACTAGATATAACATCTTCTTATCTCGGTAAGCGACTAACCTATACGCCACATTAAGGTCGATGTTACACTTGATGTATGGGAGTCGCAATATTATTATTAATTATGGTGTTCTACCACGAACTACTTAATCTGTGACCTTGATTCACCTAACACAAACACATCACCTAAATAACTCATAAGTAACTCCAAGCTCTAAAACTGAATAATACGGTACATTTTACTAAATTACCCGCCCTTTTCTGTGCTTATATTCGTCGCGTTATAAACTGGAACTCGCCAACTGCAATAACATCATTACTCCACTGAAGATGTTTAACGATCCAGTGTCCTTCTATCTTGTTATCGGTTTGTACAGAATTGGCCGATGTTTTTAATATGAGACGGTATACAATACATTAGGTCTACCGTTGTGCGCACATAACGAAAAGAAAGTAGTATTTTCAGATAGTTTTCGCTTGAATTTTTTACTTTTACTTCTTAGATACTTATCTAAAAAAATATTATGACGATATCTTCATTTAACATAAATTTTGAAACTTTAAATAACTGCGATTTTTACACGAACTACCAACGTATTCAGACACAAGTGAGTCGAGAGTGGTGACGTACAGGGGGCATGATGACATAACAAAGTGGCATGCCGTTTACCGTGACGGTACATTCTTGAAAATGTAATTTACGTCCGCAAAAACTTAGATAAGCCAGATTTACTAAAAGCCCACATAATCTAAATACAAGAAAAAATAACAAATTGGTCATTTCATATTTTAGGATCACTAGGTTCCGCAACAGTTTTTTAGGTAATAGTGTTAGGTTTTATAACAAAATTCCGAAGCACATTACCGATTTGCCGAATACCAGTTTCATAGACCACGTCAAACAGGTTTTAATCTTTTAATGTCTAATGCCATGTAATACGTGAACGATGGTGACTTCTGGAAATGACGCCCCTCTCTGTGCATCCACCAACAATGAATGTTTGATGAATTATCTATGTATATAACTATAAAAATGTTCTTAAAAATATGTACGTAATGATCTTAAAATTATGTTTGATGAAAAGATAAACCAGATGGCGTTTCTTGCCAGTTCTTCTCGATGAACGGGTTGTTTTCCAAACCGGTGGTAATTTTGACATCATAAGCGCCTTCAGGGCCTAAACTGAATAAAGTATTTTTGATTTGGTTTGCTGTACGGATTGACTTTACTACCAAGGCGCACTAATAGATGTTTCTGGATGTTTCAATAAATATATTTGACAATAGAAAAACTCGTAACAATTAAACTAAGTTTTTAACATTCTGTACACATCATAAAAATATGAATGATGTGGTTTAGATCAGAGAAATTTAATTGCAGTAATATATCATTATTTGATAGCCCATAAAAATAAATTAGGCCAATACACAACAAAGTCATTGTACAAAGTAAACGCTACTTGAATCGTATATTGGCCGATCTATTCTTGTCTGTTCTGATTCACAGTGGGAGAGTTTATTATAGTATGTAGGTACGTCTATTAATTTATATAACCCACATATCATTAATTAATAACCGTCCACGATTTCGTTCACGTAACTTCCAATTCCGATACAACATTTTATCCAAATAAATAAAATAATAGAAGAATTCAAACAACTTCTTTCGTATTATTTTCCAGACTCTCGGTCCTCAACTAAAAAAAATATCAATATAGCTTCACCTAAAATACAGTTGATAAAGTTTTAAAAAACTAAAATTTTATAGGTACTTCGCGTCCGACAATGTGTGTTATCTTACTATGGAAAAGTGAGGCGAGTGGTGTATGTTTTAGTCCTCTGTACATAAAATATATTTTTAAGATAATAACCGACGCAGACGGAGTCGCGAATATTAACTAGTATTAAATAAGATTGTACATATTTGTATTTAACAAAAAATATTATACAAAAAAATGCCACTCGTGTAAGAGATCCTGCGATATAGACACTCACAAATATTAAATGCGCAGAAAATTACACCGCTCCTTATATCTTTTGTGTTTTGTCATCCGTCAAAATGTATTTTCGTATTTGAGGATCACTCAAGGGTCTCTTAAACGGAACGTACTCGGTATTCTACGTAAGGGGCTATATAATCACTTAAATATGTTTTTTATATTATCTGATTTTCGAATGGAATCAGTAATGTTCAGAAACCTGATTTTTTACGTCTTAGATAGAAAAACGAAGAATCTAGATTATTTGAGATTCTGATCCGCAACTTTTGTGTGTGAGGAAAAGTGGTGGGTGTTTACACACTGTGTTGAAATTAAGCAACGTCGAGCGCGATCAGTACTTGAATGTGTGGCCGCCTAAGAACACCGCGCGATATTGGCTTTATAGTTATACTTTTTATTTAAAAAAAATCATTCCTTTCGTGTGATCATAAGCACACACAAATTTTTTGTTATTCATTTCTATACTGGAATTGATGCGAACGAATCTTAGGACGGTTACTAGAGAACAATATATTCGGCAGAACCTGGAAACATTTTAAATTTTGCTGTAAAAGTAGATAAGCAAAAATGTATGTGTTGTATTTAAAATCAATGGATACCGGAGATCCAAATAGTTTTATGAAAATAAAGGAAGATCCAATACGTCCCTGGTAAAACGGAAAGCCTTTTGTTGCCAGTGTCCGGGAGTCTTGAGTATTTTTTCCCCCGATCCATCTTATTCGCTTCACTGGTATTAATATTCATAAGTAAATTACTAAGATGATCCTGAATGATGTTTTGCGAAGGGATTTTTAATTTACTAAGGTGGATTACTTTATATGCGGGAAATTGAAAAGCAAGCGTTGTATTGAAATATGTCAGAATTTTATTAATTACTACCCGTAATTTTATTCTTGAGAAAATTATTTGCTGTTTATTGTAAAATACGTGCATTATCTGGAATACTTTTGAGCTAAAAACTACGGAATTAATTTTAATTAAACTTCACAAGTCCTTTATAGGTCGCCTTTCATTTTCAAAAAATTGTTGTTTATTACTTCTTCCAAGTAATATTTCTGTTAAATAATATATTTATCTGTTTATATGTTATTTATTTCAAAAATACCTACTCTAAATCATTGTTACATCCGTAAACGATGCGCTTTAAACACGTCATACACTTTTCCCTATTGGAGCGCGCCTCATATGTTACGCGGACGACACCCTAGTCATAGCCCGGGGGGGATTGGGAAAATGTTGTGCGCCTGGCCACGACGGCTACAACCCTTTTGGTCGAGCGCATACCGCGGTTGGGTCTCAGGGTGGCCTTAGAAAAGACCGAGGTCCTTCTAATTCATGGGCCTTGACGAGGGCCACCACCTGGGACCCACATAATTGTTGAGGGCACCCATATCAGGGTGGGGACCCAGATGAAGTATCTCTGCCTCACCCTGAACGGGTGCTGGCGGTTCGAGTCCCATTTCAAGGGGTTCGAATCTCGGATTTCTGGAACGGCAGTGGCGCTCGGCCGATTGTTACCCAATATAGGGGGACCGAGTGCCGGCTACCGCAGACTGTATTTGGGGGTCGTACGGGCGATGACCCTCTACCGGGATCTGGTGTGGGCCGACGCCCTCAGTGCCACCAATGTGTGCGCACTGTGGCACTGAGAGCGATACAGGGATATTGCACCGTGTTCTCGTCGGTGGCCTTCGCGCTCGCCGGCTCCCTGCCCTGGAAGCTGGAGACGGGCGTGCTTGCCGCCGTGTATGAGTTCACGACGGCAAAAAAACGTTTACAGGAGCCTCCGGCTCCCAGGGAGATTGTAGTCAAACACGGGCAGTAAAGGAGGAGGCCCTGGAGAGGCGGAGATAGGCCCTGGCTGACGCGCGGTATGGAAAATATACAGTCAACGCCGTCCGTCCGGTCTTGCCGGAATGGTGTAATAGGAAGTGGGGCTCCCTGACGTTTCGACTGGTGCAGATACTTACCGGCCATGGTTGCTTTGGCTGGTACTTGCACCATATCGCTCGCAGGAAGCCCACCGCCATATGTCACGAATGTGGCGCTGAGGAAGATACCACGTAGCACACTCAGTCTAAGTGTGCTACGTGGGGGGAACAGCGCCGCACTCTGACTGTGGCGGTAGGTGGGGGTTTGTCGCTGCCGAGCGTAGTTGTGGGCATGCTCGGCAGCAAAGAAACATGGATGGCAATGGCCTCCTTCTGCGAGGAAGTCATCTCGCAGAAGAAGGTGGCGGAGATGGTCCAAGATCTGGACCCTCTTAGCGGTCCTCTCCGCCAAAAGAGGGTCGGTGGAAGGAGGTCCAGCTGACGAGGGGAAGTAGCTGGTTGTGTACCCAGTGTACCTCCGCTGGGGTGACATAGTGATAGCTTTAGCACGGTCCCATGTCGCCCCAACCAAAAGCGGCGGCCGATACACCGTGGGGTTTTAGTCTGTGCGAGTCGGACAAAACCCATTCTCTCCCCCAAGAGGGTGAGTATCCATAAAGGATTTCCCCACGTTAATAATAATAAAAGAAAAGGTGATACACTTTAATATCGCAGCTTTTCAATTCGTTAACTGGTAAACCAACCGACCTAGGAAAGCGCCAGATGTCAACGCAGTGCAACATGCATATACTTTAATCGATCTATTTCCATATGTAGTATAAATTTCATTTAAAAAGTTCAGGTATACTTACTATCAATATACACTTTAAGAGCTACATTTTGGAATAAAAAATGTTTCGTTATAAACGATCGTTCAAGTTACTAAAAATTTGTTTTCAAATGTTGGTATTTTGTGGTTTTGTAAATTAATAAAAAATAACTGTTCAAGTTTGATTTTATGTTTTTAAAAACTGAAAAAATTACCTACATTTTATTTTAGATTTGTTCAATTCGAAAATGTACTTCCGAAAAATTCGAAATTTTAATATTTCTTTTCTTTAGTAGCGTATACCTTGGTATACAGTAGTATATAGTATCGTAAACATTACAGAAAAAAACTGTCTATTCACATTTATACCTACTAGAAGTGCAATTAGGTTACATATGAATGAATTTCAGAACCTCTCTTTTATATCGTTGCCCGTTTCACGTGGAATACCCCAGGTAACAAATATCCTTTCAAACGAACAAACAGAGCATTATAAACTGACTCATTTAAATATTCCTTCTACGTTCTGTGAAGAAGTGCTCAAGATATGAGATTAAATAGGGATGCCATCTCATTGTGTACACACCCACTTGTTCGAAGCAATCGCCCGAGACGATGCGACGAGAAAATCTCGGGGAACACTGTGAAAGAAAATTATATCGAATTTTTTTTTTCGTCGCTGTCGTTATTTTATGCTGGCGGTGTATTATAAATATTTCTAAAACATAGTTTTTAAATGAAAAATTGTTTAAGGATCTTGAAAAAAGATCGAAATTCAACGGTCAATCTTGTAGTGGTGACTCTGGATCGGGCCTACTCGGCTCCCTATTCCTCGAGCGTGCTGAATCGTGCGTCTCGGGTCCAGTCGTCATCACCCACGTTTACAGTTTGACAAGGAGTGCATCGTTCCAATAATTACGTTTTTATTATTACGTGTAATAATTATAATATAATATTTTTTATGTTTTATATATAATCAATGTAGTATTTCAAATGTATATATGTATGGTACGTATTTCAATTTAACTATTATTTATTTACATATAAAAATTGATAAATTTGTATAAACTTATTTACATACAAACATTGTATGACCTTTGTGCATGTATTTATTTATAAATATTCACTTCTATCGTGTGGTTATACGCATACAACAACTTTTTTTGGTTTCATATAGGTTTTTGTCTCATCGCGACAATTTGAACTACACTGTTACTAAAGATAACCATACTGTATTCGAACACAACGTTGACCGTTAAGACATCTATAATCTACTAGGAGTCGCCACTATTGAATGTTGGCCACACGTTTCTCAACAGCTAATTATAGAGTGCTTATTTGTGAATCGTATCAATGTGAAAGAAAACCACTGTGATTGATTTATCGACATGGTTGTAGCAGTCCAATCTGGTTTACATACCTTATATGTGTATCTTTTATCTTCCTTTATAAATTCTTATTTTTATTATAAATGCGAATATGGGATTGTTTGTTTGTTTGTCAGGCTTTCACGTCTTAACTACTCAACGGATCATCATCAAATTTTGCTTACACGTTGTCATGGGTACAGAAAATAAAAGGGGGTACGTTTTTTCAAGAAGATAATACTCCTTCTGATGGATAGACTATTGTACATTAACGCAAGTTAAGACATAGGAAATAGCTAGTAGACTATAAAATGCAAAAAAAGAAATACAAACTCGATTGATCGTTTCAGAAATAAACAAGCCTTAGCTTTATTATATTAATATAATAATTAAACCCGATCATTACTAATTAAGGTTCTATTTAGTTAACGCTTTTATTTTAAAAATATTTTACACTTTTGTAAAGCTTTCAGCAAAAGCTATATAAAGCCTTAAGAACGCGTTAAAAATATCAACGCGACATAAAAAAAGTCCTCAAGACATAGAAAAAATTGTAACACAAAGGCACTCACCGGACCTAAGCTTCGGCATTACACCTTCAAGTGCTAGAGGAAGCTGAGCCAGACGTTTCCACGAAAAACCCAAGGGCAAAGAATCGAAAATAGACTAGAAAAAAATCGAGACATCTCCAGAAGCGTGGTCTCAAGCATTAGACATCAGTACGGCTTACACACCGAAGCGAACTAGAATAGAATGTATTAAAATTATGAATTATAAAAAAATATATATTTAAAGGCGATTACACCAAAACCATAAAATCAGATTTAAGTTTGTAAACAAGATTTAAAACTGACAACTTTGTACAATTTTATAGAACTAAATAAAATTAAGATAACAACCAGATTTAAGTTTTTAGTGCAAGTGTTTCTAAATCCGTCAGACTTACTAAGTACCATTTATAATTTTACCAGCTTTTGCTCGCAGTTGCGCTTGCGTTAATGAAGGTTTGACCCATCCCTAGGAACAGTACTATTTTCTAGATAAAAGTTAGATTAGGTATGTTCTTTTCTGTATCTCTGACAAAGTGTATGTAACATTTCTTAATGATCAGTTGAGAATTAAGTCGTGAAAGCGTAACAAACAAACAAACTCACATTCAAATGTATATATTAAGTTAAGATTTATTTTAAACCCTAAATAGAATAATAGCGAAAATTTTATTTCTATTTTTTATTAAGTTTATCATGCGTTCTGTAGCTCAATGAGAATATAATTTATACTTTCAAAATAAAAGTAATAAAAACGTTACACATATGAGATATTGTTAAACACAATATCATGTTCAAAGAAAAAAAGGAATTCATAAACTTTAAATCAAATGCGCGCTGGACACCGTACATACTTTTGCAACCTTTCTTCACAACCTAGTAAATAACGTAATTGAAGTCTTCCTGTCGTATAAAATATTGTGTATATTAAACATAAAATAAATATGCACACCATTTCATTTCATGAAATGTAGATTATTTAAACGAGTTTATTACACAACGGTGTGATACGGTCTCACCTTTGTTTTTCGCCACTCGCCGTGCCGTATCATTAACTCGGAGTGGATGCGAGATTTTTTCGACTTTTTAAAGTTAATCCTTTTTTTTATTTATGAGAAAGCGAAGCGGTGTCACGGCTCTTTCGGTTTCAAGAGCTTCTCACTTACGAATCGCTGATGATGCGCTCGTGGATTAATTAGTGGAAAATATTTTTTCAGTTCTTATAAATTCTGACTTGCTTAGTCTATATGTATAAGAATATTCTTTTCTTCTTGCATTACTTTTCATTATCTAAGTTCGTTAAGTCAACAAAGTTCCTGAACCTTGTGCATCATCAATAATCTATACTCATTAATAAAATTGAAATGTCTGTTTGTAATTTTAAAAGACCAAGGGTTTGGAAATGGATATGAAAGTATATGCGGTACTTATAATAAATAAGCAACTACTAACATTTTTGTGTGTCTGTCTGTCTGTTTCGGCTAATCAATAAAGTTTATAAATAAAGTTGAGTATCTGGTATGTGTCTCCGTGTGTGTATTCCTTTAGGTCTTGTAAACTACGCAACGGATTTTGATACAGTTTTCACTATAGTTTACAGAATTTATCCCAAAACGGTTACATGTGTAATGCACACATATTATATTTGTAGTAAGTAGACAAAAATTGATGTATTGTAAACTAAATCGAAATAATACTTTCCGGACGAATATATTATTAACACTGGTTGAACGTTCAAACATGCATGAAAGCAATTACTTCTGTATATCATCAAAACGCCTATAAAAATACCCTGAAAGGTATTTGAAAGGTGAAAACATCCACTGCGTAGTTTAAAGGTATTGAAGGATCACACAAACAGATGAGAAAAGCGGCTTTATTTTACTATATATCAGATAAATAAGCGCTTGAAATATCCTCTACTCAACAGTGGGACATTCACAGGTTCGTTTCACGATAGTTAATAAAGATTTATAAGAGGTCGAAAGGCTAATAGAAGGTCTTAACTTCTAAGTGAAATTACGTGCTTATTGGTGCTTCCTGTTGTTGTGAGATTTAAAGTGAATTAATAAAGTACATCTCGTTTAGGGTTGTCATCTTTTATTTGTTTTTTTTTTTATATATTTGTTAAGCCTAGGAAAATGTTATCGGCATAGTCGTAAGGTATTAGTGCGGACAGGATAATTAGGTCTTCATATATTTATCGTATTTTCATTTTCTGTGTGAATGAATGTTTAGCCAATTTTATTACAAAAAATCTTTTTTATACTTATATTTTTATAGACACTTATTATTAGTTGACGTCTAGAAGCATGTTCGATATGTAAATTTTATTCTTCAATTCAGATACGGAGATACACTAAAAATGACGTAACATATTTATCTTATTTTAATTTTTTACGTAAAACAATTTCTAGAAGGATCAAAATATGTATATAATGAAAAAAAATAGATAAGTTATTGTTCTTAAAAATTATAGAGGAAGTAGTAGACTGCAACGTGGATCCACACTCTCTTTAAAAATTTGCGGTGCGCCCGCACTTACTTTACTTTGTCTTCTTTTAGCGTACTCTGTGATCTATACTTTGTATAGTAACTACTCTGCTCCTATAGGTTGAAGCATGATGATGATGATGATGATAATATCATAGTCCTCAATAAACAGACTGTTACATACAAAAAGTAAAAAAAAATATTGATTGGTAATAAAGATTAGCGCGTTCAAATACATAATTATAAAATAATATATGTAATAGATATATATATATAGTGACTGACATAGTTGATATGACTCTTGATTGACATAGTTCGTTGGCACAGTCTAAACTACTGGGGCTAGAACCGTGAAAATTTGCAAGCAGATTTCTTTTACACCATAGGTGAGCACTAAGCACGGATTTTTGGAAATTTGAAGAAAGAGATAAAATTTCGTCATTTTGTTAACTTTGATTTATGAAAATTACACTTAGTAATTCAATTATAAAGTAAAAAAGGTGTGTTTCATTTTTGTTATTAAGAATAAGTTATATAGTTCTTTATAAAAATACTAACGCAAACGAAGTACCAAGCAGTTTCTAGTAATCATCATCATCACGTAGAAATATGTATAATATATTACAACTGGCAAACCTAACGTAACTGCTATTATTTACCGTCGTATATTAGTATTTTTCCTTCATATTTCTTCCATTTCTATCTAGGATTTCTCCACAAATTACTCTTCTCTCCAATCTTCTAGATTGTTATAGAATACGAAGGCTTAGACTCGCCCAGATCTTTACTGGTAAAGTTTGATCTTGTAACATTCTAAAGGAAGTCTTATTCTTCCAGTTCTTGTAGCAATAGTTTCACACTAACCCACTATCTCGCTTATAAATCGTTTTATTCCCACAAATAAAATCATAACTGAAAATTATCTCTTTTAAAGTTTAGAAACTAATGTAATAAATATAGAAGTAGCTATTCAAAACCCGTTTCGATATGGGAATGAACACAATCAAAGGATAGTACCTAAGTAAGATTATCTTATATTGTTCAAGCGAGTTACGCTTCATAGCGTTTGAATGAAAAGGACTAATGTTGAAATCTGATATTAAATACCAATCTTTTGATTCTTGCCTTTAAGAACTGTAATAAATAGAGGTAGTTATGTGACTACAACTAATAAAGTTATGTGTTATTTATTTGCATTAGTAACAAATTATTGAAGACAACATTATTCCGTTTTTCATTATCTGTTGTCTGTTATTATTATTGACAACTAGCAGGCCCGGGGGATGTTATCCTACCCTGATAATAAAAAATATGATGTGCATGAAATGCTAAGGGAACTAATGTATTTTATTTGACAAGGATTAATACTGTATCCGTCTAAATAGCCTTAATTACCTCATTATATGTGACCATTTTTAGAAGATAGATAGGTGTAGTAAGCTATCCTAAAAATACAGGTATATGCCATCGTAGACATTTTTGTAGATCTATAAAAGAGGAATATCTCAGTATGCATTGTTTTTTTATATCTCAAAGGGATTAGGCAGCATTTTCGACGAAAGCCCTCAGGCGGCTTGACTTTTTCCGATTCTTTCAACAATTATCTATATATATATATTTTAACCAATTTACAAAAAAACCTTGCTAAATTATATACCTAAAGTTTAAATTACTCTATTTATTGATGAAGACCGCATTATAATCCGTTCAGTGGTTTTTGAGTTTATCTCGAACATCCAAACAGACAGACAGACGCGGCGGACGACTTTGTTTTATAATATGTAGTGATAACAATGTAACTAGATACTAGAATATGTTTTAAAGGGAGATCGTGTATTCATTTCATTATCATAGCATTGCTACAAAATAGCATATTGTCCAATAAGATAATAATTGTCTAAACTAAATTCTAATAGATTCTGCTAGATATTTGACATCTTCTATTAATATTCGATGATATGTTAGTGAAAAGTTAGTGAATGCAATAAAAAAAAAATACAAAAATCATTGTTGCTACATAGCAGTATGTTCGGACATCACGTCGATTGACATGGGTTCGAATTCTGTAATGAGCTACAAGCTTTTGTTGAAGGAAAACATTATGATACAACCACAGCATGGTGCTTCATCTAATCAGGCTGGTTAGCTACTATTATCGAGTTGACATTCTATTACCAAGGGCTATACGTGTGTTTCGGTAGCTGCACTAGAGAGGCAGTCTTCCTCTAGATTTAACATAAGCTTAAACCGCATCGTCATTTAACATTAGGTGAAGTTGTGGTCAAACGCTAATATCCTCAAAGTATTAGAACAGACTTATTTGAATGCAAATCGAATCTTAAATAATATTCCAAATGCGAATGTGAGTTTCTTTACTTGTTACCCTTTCACGCCTTAACTACTCAACTAATGATCATGAAATTTTACATAGATAATGTCAAGGGTATATAAAAGAACACAAAAGTATCTTTTATCCAAAAAAAATGTATTGTTCCCGAGGGATAGACCAATATATACGAGCACAGCTGCTAGCTGGTAGTTCATTACAAAAATCAACAGTAAACGCAGCAATTATATATCAATAGCACTGTAGATAAGAATTAGAACATAATATTTTATTTTCGAAAGCTTTAAACTTTATAGATCATCCTGGGCTCATACATAGAAATACGTACATTTAATTTCTATAAAAGTCGCACACATACAAACATTAACCTGAAAAAGACCCACTACAGGATTATAGGCCTCTTCCCGAAAGAAGTTATAGGTATAATCAGCACGCTAGCCCACTACCTATTACCGATTTCAAACTCTAAGAAATCCACAGTTCTATATTTACCCACATACGGAGGTACTTACTATAAGAACATTTCTCAGGTCTAGATTTTCTTACGATGTTTTCCTTCACCGTCAAACGATAGTGTTACCCATTTCAATTAGTAAATGTACATGTATGTATATTTCACCGATCAAGCCAGTAGACCACCACGACTTTTATACTTGCATACAAACATACTAGCAAAATGAAATATAATATATCCTTAAATCTATTATGAATTCTCTTTAAATATGTGTAAGTACGTAAAATTTTCTAAATTTATATGAATAAGAACTCGTTATAAGTTCCAAATATAGTTACAATCTATACTAATATTATAAGATATCGGATGCGACAAAAATGAATACAAAAGAGAAATAACACCGGCGAATATAAATCAAGCGATTCTTCTTCCGAGGTATCGTAATGAAATCGGTCTTGTGAAAGAAAAAATTAAGGCGAACGTATATCACGTTTATTTCATAATCGTTCATCATAATGAATATTTCTATGCAGTCAGCGATATACTTAAGAATAATTACAGTGAATATTAAATTTGGAGTTCACAGTCATTTGCAATAAACTACAATCTACATAAGTATAGATTATTTATCTATATACAGAAACAGAAATAACATCTTTTAAGAATCATCAATTTTAAAGAACTTTCAAATAGTTATTATATGCTAATATAGAATCAATATCAAAACACTATAAAAACGTCATAAACAAAATTGAATACGTGTATTTTAGTTACAGTAGAAGTGAAAAAATCATGAAGCTAGTAAATTTGAAATTTTCTTTCAAAATCGCGAATGTGACTCATTTAATATTAGATGTATCTATAGTTGTAGTATTTATGACCCAGTAAAGGGACTAGATATTTAGGTAACCAGAATGGTGCATTAATAATAAATTCTTCTACGATTTCATGATACAGTAGGACAATAGAATCAGACAGTATAGTTTTAACGTTTAAATAATTACACTATTTGTATTCAATGTCATTTTAAAATTTATTTTAGAATAAAATTTACTTCGAATTAAACAAAGGCCGTTATTAATGTATCTACTGGGATATAAGTGAGTTAACTTAGACATTAAATTCTCTGGTACATTACGCCTTCGCTATCGACTCGGACTACAATCCTACTTAAAGTTTAATGACCAAATTACCTCAATCGATTCATCCTGTAATATTACATTTTAAAATATGAGCGAGGTTTAAAATTATGTAATTAAAAAAATTACAAATCAAAAGAGCTTACCCTTAAAGGGCGCACCTTAAGTAAAAGAAAAAACTGCCAAATCTCACAGTACGAGTGAGACGTCATAATTCGAAGCGAAAGAATAAAGATAAAAACTCTGGCAGCCATTGAGATTTCCCCCGCGTATACCGTGTTTTTATTACAAATCTCATCAGATAAGTGAGACGGGGGTGGTGATGTATGAATTTTGTTGTTTTTAATTTAAATCAATATTTGCCATATACATTTTCAGCCATATTAACCTTCGCATATTGTTTAACTACACTCGATTGATTAATTTGCATTTAGTTTTCAAAATTTATGATAACTGTCAACGTAATTAAGCAAGCTTAATTAAAAGATGTAAGCTCTGGTGAAGGAAACCGGCTCTGATATTGAGCATTCACAGTTCGACAGTTGTCTCGGTAATGCTCGATTCTCGCCGGACCGTTAACCCGCCGTGGGTTCCCAATACCCTTCGTCGTGCTACACGTCCCGCCTGCAATATCGTTCTCTAGCGTTCTTTCTTACCTTTGATTTGTTTGGTAATTTTCCGCTCGTAAGGGTCATAGTGTAATGTTAAAGATAGCCAATAAGTCTCCTAAATAAAGACGTGCATAAAAGAATACAATTATGACTGGCAGGTCCAGATATAAGCGAGTAGCAAACAAACAAAAGAATAACTTCAGAAGTCTTATATGTAATAACATTTTCTTTAATTATTTATTTTACATATATTATATATGAATAAAATGATAACGGTTTGTCGTTGTGCACGTATCACACAAAGAGCATTGAATATATTTTCATCAAATTCATTTACTTTTGGACCTTTTGTACATTTGGTTCTTGTCTGAAATAAAAAATATCATGATATTTTAATTTAACATAAAGTTATTAAAGCTTTAACAAACTATTATTTTTATAAGCACTACGCATTCAGGGATGTGCGTTTACTTGCCGTGTAGAAGTTGGGCAAGCGGTATGGTGCGCAGGAGAGGGTAAACGTTTTTTTGTTTTTTTTTCCTCTAAATATACAATATATTTTTAAGACAATAAACAACGCAGATGAAGTTGCCGGTATTAACTATTACATTTAAATAAACATATTAATACTTATTTATACCTAAATTTATGTTCTGAGTAGGTACTTGTCTTCAGAGAGGTCGAAAAGTTTGGCAAAGACTGTAGTACAATGTAAGATAAGCAAAAAATATATATATTGTAAATTAAGATAGTAAAATGCATTTCCAATATAAAATAAACCGCCTCAGTAATGTGTTGATACGCTATACGCGGCGTATGGGATTTATTGTTGATAATAACTCGAGTTTAACGCCTAGCACATTTGTTATGAAAATATTTCCTCTCGACACCGGCACCTTTGAGTGACTTTTTATTATAATACCCGAGCGAGACTTTAACGTAATGGGTTCGCGATATGTGAAATTGTATATTATTATTATACACGTCTAATACTAAAAAAAAAAAATAACTGATTCGTTTCGCTTTTTGAATAAAATGAATGAAATTTAAAAAAATATAAATAAAAGTAGCTGGTGACTTAAACTCTCGTATTTTATATGAGTGAATTATAGGTTTATTCCCTTGTTATTGTAATTTTCAGATTACTATTTCAAACCTATAATCATTTTCTACCGAATAATTCAACAACTTGCATTCATCGAAACAAAAATCGATCACCAAGCGTCTTGTGAAAATTTTGGTTACTGCAATTTTCTCACTCTCACAATATACAGTATAATATTGATTTTATTATGTATGTAAAATATAATGAATATACAATTAGAATACATAAAAGTACATGGGTTAGGATTTATTAATAAATTACGCCACATACTAATGTGAGGTCGGGAGCAACAAAGTGTAACAAGGAGAGAGAGTAGTCATAGGCTTAGTGACGTCACAAGTGTATATTCTAAAGAATTAGAATTCTAAATATGAACTGTAACGAAAATGGAAAATGTTTGATTTATTGTTGAATTAGAAAAAAAAAATAAACAGTGTTGTTTTAAATCAATAATTTATATAGATGTATATATATTAGGAGGGATCATACAAACATGGCCATCAATGACAAGAACAAGGTAGGATTTCCAAAATCACGAAGTACATGTGGCGTAATTTATCGATGTCTCTATATCTTGTTTTTTTTTTTTAATTTATATAAATTGCGGGTGGTTGCATGTAATTTATATGAATATACATATATGTGTTTACACCAATAATATAAAATGACAATTCTTATTAATTACTAGATATGGCTTCCGATTCCTATCTCTTCTATAAAACGATTTATGGCATTTCTCAATAACTCCTTACTAATATAATAAATACGACAGTGAGTTTGTTTGTTACACTTTCACGCCTTAACTTACTGAACTGATTTTCATTAAATTTTGCATACACGTTATCAGATATACAGAAAAGGACATAGGGTACTTTAATCCACAAAAAAGTACTGCTTTTGAGGGATATTAAATCTATAGAAACGCGAACAAAACGAGTAGATTATACCATGCAAAAAAATTACAATGTAAATTGGTAGTTTGAGAGGTTAACGCATTCAAACAAACATAAAACAAATGCTCTCTAATGGTTTAAACGTTAAGAAGAATAATTATTTCCCCTATGAGTATGTATTCACATATGTCACATTTAACTGGCAACACAGTCAGTGAACGCGATCACTCGAACAGAATCACCCTAAAACATTATTGTAATCTAGATAATAAAAACGTTATAAAATTTAAGACCAGTTTTTTTAACGGAATATGAAAAACGAGTATTTCATATCAGTTGTTAAAATAATACGATGGATTTAGATGATGCAGGGGCACGTGCCGAGTGTAAAAGTCCTGGGTATAGTGGCGAAGTTTTATACCTCTAGATAGCTTTATTCGAATAAAGTGTGTTACAATAAAACCCTTGGTTACGTACCCAACTGTGTTACATATATCTTTTATTTTCGAAAGAAAGTTCTCTCTCCTTTCTACTATGACAACCAATTCATTTTATTCAAGACTAGCTCTTTAGTAATACTGTATGGATCTGTATGCTGGACTACGAAAGAGACGAATGAGAGAAGATTGCATGTGGCAGAAATGCGAATGTTAAAACGAATATGTGGTGTAACTAGAATGGATAAAATTAAGAATAAGTATATCGGAGGTAGTTTGACAATAGCACCAATGACAAAGAGGTGGAGGAGTTGAGAGGAGAGCACATAGTATGAGAAGAAATGAAGGTCATGTAACTAGATAAGTTTTAAGTATAAAGGTGAACGAATATAGGAGTAGAGGTAGACCCAAAAAGGTTTGAAAAGATTGTGTGAAAAATGATACATGTATAAAAGGTATGAATACTGAGATTACATAGGGAAGAGTGGAAAAGGAACACATGTTGTGTTGACCCTACTTGGGTGGGATATGCGTAAGAAGATGATGACTAGCTTTTGCACCCGGCTTCCGTAGCCCCGCTGACCTTTATAACCCATTTCTCTTGTCTTTTTGTATACTTTTGACAAGATCTAGGCAAAATTGCAGGATCATAAGTAGCTAAAATGTGAAAGCGTAACAAATAAGCTTACATTAACATTTATAATTTTAGCGAGGATTATTACTGTCATTATTAAGTAGTTAATTAGTAAAAGTGTCTTGTTATGACTTCAGTGTTCCAACAAGATGGCGGTTGATGATTGTAACATTTTAGTATTTATGATCAGTGTTATCATTTCCCTCATTTGTTAACAATGCATACGCAATATATCAATAACATTACAAAATAAATGATTAAGTAAGGCACAGTTATGAGAAAAAAAAAACAAAAGCCACTTCAGGACAGACGATGATGCGACGAAAAACACCCGAACACATATTCTTATATTTTTATATAACCTTTCTTTTTCATGTGTTGTCGCAATAGAAGCATTCGCCAGTGACAATGTTTATTTTACTCTTTTGCAAACATTGCTCTAACAAAATGGAAAGTCTCTCATCAAAATTGTTTAGGGAGTTTTTATAGTAATCAAAAAATGCTTTTTCCTAGTTAGATTCTATAATCCAATTCACTTAGGCACCATAATCCAAGCAGGTTAGGTAAAATACCATAAATATTAAGAATTACAATTAAAATTACCATATCAGATCGAGATCCCTCAAAAACTTCTTTCACATAGTGAATATACCGAGGAAGCGTAATGTTCACGTGCATTCAGATCAAATTCAGTTAATAAATTTTAGAAAAACCGGCCTTCAGTACTCAGGTCCTAACTGAGGCATTGGTGCCCCTGAAGATAGAATAGCTGGTAAGGAGAATTTCAATGATGTAAAAAAATTGTGTAGGTTTTAAAAATAAGCATACAACTGCCTACAACATTAACAGCCCCGAAACAAATCCTACAGGATATTCCCTTATCTTAAGCAGCTATTATTATTTCCTTTGAAATAATACCAATTTTATGTGGCCCTTTTTATTTGCCATACCAGTTTTACTGTTAACATAAAGCAAGAAAATAAAAGATTTGTTGTAAAAATTAAACTCTTAAGAATGCTCCCCTCAAAGTCGGTTATAACAAAGGAGGTTATAATTTTTATTATTGTTCTAAAAATGGCCGTATCTTACGGCGCCATTTTTGTTTTTTACAATTCGAATTTTAAAAAAATTCCGATATAAAACGCGCGTAAAATTTATTCGTCTTTCTACTTTTTTATAGGCAAAATTAAATATCCTTAAATTGAATGTTTCAATGAATAAAATAATGGATTAAATATTATTTTATACATGATCAGTGACACGACTAAACGTGGCGATATTACACCTTGTTTATGGTCCTTATTCTGCTGGACACAATAATCAAATCTCATTATTCTTACAAGTATGCATAACTTAGCTAGTTTTGCGTAGTAAGATTCGCGTTGTTGCATCCTCAAGGTACAATACAAAAAATATTAACGCACGCAAACTGCAACCAAAAGTTAGTATGTCATAAAGTGGCTTTTTTAATTCATAATCTTGCATTATTTGACTCTGTAATATTAGTGCCATTTTGTGTAATAACATAGCTTAGTTATTGTGCACAAGTAATTATGACACTACACATGAAGTTCGAGATGACACAAAATCTATCTTAATATTTCTAACAAGGGGCTGCCATCTTTTTAATAAAGCACTCAAATCATCATAAGACACTTTCTGTGGTATCCATATCACAATATTACTTATTTTGCGATTGTTGTGCATTGCGCCATTTTTTATTATTCTACATTACAGTGAATATTTGGCAATTAAGTTTAAAACTTGTATATGTTACACTTGACAAAGGCGAAATTGCGTACATAGACAGAAGCCAAAAAAAAAGATACTTAATCTAACGAAATTATTACCAAGTCGTTAAAATTAGTAATATCTAGCAATAATAAAGTGAAATAATAAAGCAATAATAACATTCAATAATGAAAATTAAGTAACAAGAAAAAGAGAACCCAATTTATCTAGTTAATTCATAGTTCAATAGAACTTAATGATTTAAGTATTGCGTTTATTAGTTAGTAGATTTTTTTCTAATTGAAACACGCTGTGGGCCTGATATAGCCTTTACGCTTTACCGAACTACTAAGGTGAGCGTTTACGGCAATCTGCTGATAAGCAGCTAACATAAGGGTCTAACGGTAGCCTTGGTTTAGACTGTTGCTTTGAATTGCCACAAAAGCGCATCGAGAGCTAAACTAACGAAGTTAGCTAAACGCGTGTATCTAACCAACGTGTACATTTAGTTCGTATCTGGCAATTTGACTAAAACTTACTAACCAAAAACGACAATGATGGGGAAAAAAATAAAAACCTTTCCACAATGTGTGTGTGTGTGTACCTAATAAATTAATAGCGAACATCTGTAGCTTAGAATTGCAAGTGCCAGCAGCTTCACACATGTTGTATGCAATTTTGACTCCTCATTTTATAACAATTTTTTTTTTCGAACTGGTACTACACTATTCATCTGAAAAGGCCTCTACAGTTTCACCAAACATCATATATTTTATAAATTTAGTTGGTGAAACTGTTTTTGGGTTAAATCCGTACAAATACAGCCAGTATCTTTTCGAACGATTTAGCTGCTGTTGACCTGACGGGCCTTCACAGCTTCACTGATCGTATTCGTGATCAGTCGTCTTTGTAACAGATATATTTAACAAAATTTGTAAAAAAATTATCATCATTAGGTTATAAGAGAGACACAGAATGGTTACGGGCCTCTTTCCGAAGGAAGATATTGACTTAATCACTCCGCCAGCCCACGACGTATTGATGATTTCAAACTCTAAATAATTTACACTTCTATATTTTCTCATATACATTCGTACTACAAGAACATCTATCAGGTTCAGGTTTCCTCATGATGATTTTCAATCACCGTCTGCCAATAGTGCTAGCAATTTAAATTAGTATATATGTACAAGAATTCCGAAAAAATCATTGGTGCATGCCGGGGTTCAAACTTACGGATATCGGATTGATATTTCATCATTCAAACCACTTGACGACCACGACAAAAAAAATGTCTTTATAAATAAACGTACGTACAGATATAACTTATTATAGAAGAAGATAGATACGATGGAAAATGTAATAAAAAAGGTTTCTATTAGTGAAATAATGTATAAAATTACATCAATATTTCCCAAGATAGCCTTCTACAATGGTTTGTAGAGTTGGTACAATTAAAGTCACAAAGTGTACTTATTTATAATATTAGGCTTAGCTTTGCTTTGTATTGTGTTATTTATTTGATTAATTAGTGACCAATGTCTATTTATTTCTTTATTTACTTGCAAGACTAACAGTGATAATAAATAATGATTAATAATTGGAATAGACACATCAAGCCATTTACAAGTTCTCGGCAATAAGTAACAATATATAAACACTTGCATTTATGGGTATTAAGTGAACCTAGTTAATAATAAATGCAAAAATATAAATAGTCTATTATTGTTAGCAACCGCCATCATTAAAGATGCATTTAAAAACGTTGTCGCCTTACTTATGATAATGTTAAAGAGATCAAAATCACCAACCTCAAATTTGACTTTCCCAATTTCAATATGTACGGCTAGTTTAGTCTAATGCCGACTACTTTTCAGATATAGTATTATTTCTCATAAAAAAAGCTATTTACTTCTCTGGAACATACATACACTAATAAACACTTTAGTTTGTGTCCGTAGCCAATTGAAAATTAATTGACAATGGACGATAAAAATAACTGTCATAATAAAGTGAACTTAAATAATAATATAATTATACATTTTAAATACCAATAAACGGTACTCAACGACTAAAAACGAAATTATAAAGATTTAACATGAAAGATGACGTCATAAAATATGACATTGAGAACGACGTTCCACGTTTGAAATTTTATATGATTATTTTTTACGCCGGCGACGCGTGCGCATGTTAATGACATGTTTTTATGTATTATACATGTTGTTATATTTTTACGATCGCCTGTATATATAACGATAAAGGGTGCTCCGTCCATTATCTGGTATTTAGTGCTAATTGACTGGTTTTTAGTATCGTCGACGGTTATTGTCAGCAGTTTTTATTACCAATGAGTGTAATGGTTCAGATGGCTGTGATTTGAAAATTAATATTACGCGGAGTTTCATTGGTTTGTATTGTATTTAATTATGAATATTGCATAGCATCAAATTTAAAAAAAAACTCTTTTTTATATGTTTTAAAGTTTAAATTATGATGTGATGGTCTAAACTTAAAGGGGTTACTGAATTTTAAATACTACGGTCAAATCACACCCATAGGTGTTTGTGGTAGCTATCTGGGTGGGTATTAATAATTAGCCACCTTGCCACCTATTGCCACCTATTGTCACGATGTTTTCCTTCACCAAAAGTACTCGGGCTAATTACAGAATTCTATCCTAAATCCATCGACGCGGAATCAAGCGCAGTATAAAACAGTTACAATAACTAAATAAATATCAAATGCAATTATATAATGAAAAGAGATCATTTCATAGTCTGTTTATAGAAAGGGAACGACTAAATTTGTAATACCCGTTTGTCTAGGAACGTCAAATATAGAAACTTATTTTTTTTTTGTTATACGATTTCTTTGTGAGGTTGCAGGTGTAAATAAAGCCTTTAATATTAAAGTTATCCTATGTTTGTAATGCTGTTTTTAATGTTTCAAAGTTATTTACTATAAGTGTGTGATTATGGACCGTCTGTTTATTTATGTGCTATTTAAAAGCTAAAGAAAACTTAATTTTTAATTAAGCTACTCTATATTTAATTAGACTACTATGTTGACTTAATAATTTAAACTTGAGAATAGTAAAACCAGAGATTACAATTTTTAACTTTCTCTGGTTTGGGTATTTTAAATTTCCCGATAAAAATAGTGATATTTTACTAAAATGCGTTGATCTAGCAACCAACTTAATTAGAGAATATAAGGATCGAGTTATGTGATGCAACTATTTCGTATGAATATAAACAATAACTATGAAAAATAATAGGCGAATATAATTCGATCAATAAATAGTTTATGGGGGTCTACAACACGTCCGAGTGCATTTATATCGAATGGGATTCGAGTTTATAGCGAGATGGCCCGTTTAACTGAAATCTCGATTTCTTGTCCGTAAATAATGTGAATAAAATATTAATGTACAGTCGATAACAAAAATACATATGCGAATACGAATAGAAAATAGAGATCAGTGAAACTAGTTTCATCTGTATACATTATACGTTTAAAAAGAAACGATAACATATGATATAGGTTTAGTATAATTAAAAACCCATCGCTTCTCACTTTATAGCTTCTGCAAATACATGTACTTTTCTCTCGCAAATCTCAGAAGTGATAATAACATTTAATTATACACTTGTAACTATGTTCTACCTTTCTAGAATGTACTTTTTGTAATAGGCATGGAATTCAAATGTTGTTTTTTCGTAAAAAAATACTTTAAAAATAAATTGTGACTTTAATTTGAACCTTCTGTATTACTAATATGGATGCAAGTGCTGGGCTACGAAAGAGACGGATGAGAAAAGATTACATGTGGCAGAGATACGAATGTTAAAATTGGTGTCTGGTGTAACGCGATAGATAAGATTAAGAATGTGTATATCAGAGAAACTTTGAAACAGCAGTTACAAGGATGTTAAGGAGTTATAGGTTAGTATAGTACGGTCATGTCATGAGGAGAGATGAAAGTCATGTAACTAGAAAAGTTCTAAGTGTGAAGGATGATGGACAAGAGGAGTAGGTACTAAATATAAAGTTAAATGGCGAAAAAATTAAGTAACACAATAAACGTTTTTAGTTACTCACTTTCGAGCTAAACGAACCCTAAAATCGAATAACTTACATTTTTTTATTGTCACGCGCCTGTACCACGACCGAGTCTTTTTTATAGTGATATAACAAACCGATATCTCGATATAAAAATACATACATTTTATGATCGATTTTAATTTATTTTTGTCATCGTAAATGTCGACGAAGTAACTTCGGGCTTTTCGACTTTATTTGTTACCCACGCGGTTTTTGATGTGCTCGCTTTTGTATTCGTTTTGTGGCTTTAACGAGTGTATTTATTTTAATTTGGGTAAAGGAAATTTAGCCGATGTTATTATTAATATTATTGGAGTCATTTGACCGATGAAATGTAGGTGTTGGCTGGTTCGAACCGACTATTCTACCGAAACTAAAAAAAAGAATGAAATATTATTTATTTAGTTTAGGCCATGAGAAAAAGCTTGTGGGTAACAAAACTAACACCGGTTCGGATAATAGCCCAGTAATTGAAAAGAACCGTAAAGAAACTTTATCTTTTAACGTACATATTTTACATTTTCGGATGCACAGAGAGAGCTGTCATTTCCATACATCATCATCGTTCACATATTGATCCACACTATAATAGTCTATATATATTAAAACCCGCTCGACGTGGTCCTTGAACTTACTATCCGTCAAATGGGTAACGTCCTTTGGAACTTTGTCATAAAAGTAACACGGTTACCTAAGAAAATATTACTAGTTTTAAGAAGCCGGAAACATGGGATGACCAGTTTATCACTGTTTTTAATATTTACTAGCGTACATTTATTAATTGCAACTGATTGTCTGATTTGTATACAAAGAAAACGAAATTGTAAATACGTTTTTAAACGTATAAAACTGTTCTTACTATAAAGAATTCATGAACTTAGCAATAAAATTCTCCGTAGATCTAGATAATATCTAGCTGCTATCGTTTCTTAGTTGCTTTAGTGTCGATTTAGTGCCCTAACCGTTGACTTACAGAAGCATTGTCGTTTTATTAGATATTTTTATTCCATTTTCTCTATGTACGCAAGATTAAACAGTTGTATATTTGTTGATAACCTATTATATAGACCGCCTCTTGAAGTGATGATGTCATATGAATTCCGCCATTTTGAATATTGATAGAATAGCAATATAATATACCTATGTATCGGATAATATATTCTATGAAACTGGAACAAATAAAAAAAAAGACGTAAAAACAGGATTTTCTTATTTTTTTACTATATTTGTCGCCATATCGGATCAATTATTTTGTTTTTCAATAAAGTAGAATCATAACTGATGATTTTGAAAGAAAATGTGCTAAACAAACCTTATTTACAAGTTTTTTTCTTGAAGTTAATTCAGAATTCCTTGAAAAATGTCCATAAAACTGCTTTATGTATGAAACATTTCATTTTGGTGCTCATTTTGAATACGCTATAGTAAAAAATAATAATAAAACATGGCTTACCATTTTTTTATATGGGTTTTAGCGGGTCCAACTTTAAGCCTAGGTCAAATCTGACAGACCAGTTAAAAAGCAGAGATTGCGAGGAATCGATAGCTATGTAACATATTTATATGTGATTTTTCTATAAATAGTTACGCGGTCAAATATCAATTTAAATTTTATGAAATATGGTAGTAAGAGACTATTGCTAAATAAAAAAACCTATTTCTATTCTATTATCTATGTCACTCTCACAATTAAGAGTAATCTATCGAATCATACATTGAAGTCCAATCGTTCAGACTATGTAGTGTACTAAAGAAACACAAAAAATATCCTTTTTCTGCGCAGTTAGAAAAAAAGGATTTATTAAGATTATAAAATTTAAACATTTAATTGAATCTAAATATTTCTACACTTTTTGTATCGAAGGAACAAAAACATTTAACATTCGCGATTTTATGGTCAATATAAAAAATGAGAACTTTTACAGAATTTTGTAAGAAGTGGTACTTTAATATTGATTGTTGTAAGTAATATCTGCGACGTGGAGGGAGGAAACCTCCTTAAAAAGTTACTGTGGGAGAAAACCACGTAATAAAGTTATGGAGGGTAGTGCCTTTGGGCGGTGGGAGGTTGGAAACCCCGGTAAAAAGTCACCGTGGGAGAAAACCACGTTAAAAAGTGACAGAAGGACGGCCTTTGAGCGGAGGGAGAGGGAGAAAACCTCGTTAAAAAGTCACCGTGGTAGAAAACCACTTAAAAAAGTTACAGGTGGTGGTAAAAGGTAATGTCTGCGACAGAGAATTGTTCGGTACTTATAACTTTAATCGAGCAGTTCTTGTGTACACATAAATTTATTTTGTGTATCTCCAAAATGGCTCTAAAGATTTGAATCTATATTTTTATTTATATAACGTATTGCTGATTAAATTTATTTATGTAGGTTTCTTATTAGAAAAAAAAACTATTTTACGAAAAAATCTACGAGCGAATTGGATGTAAGTATACATATCTAAGATTCATAAATTCGAACACACTGAAGTGTTTTTTTAATGGGAAAGTTTTTAGAGTTATCCATGTTACTATGGTTTGCTACTAGATGGCGTTGCGATACATCAACATTTATACCGTTCAATCGAGCGCTAAGAATGTTGGTGTGTATATATTTATATAAATCGATTTTGTTATAACACAAATATTTCTTACTACAAATAATTTAGCAATAAATAATTGGAAGCACATGCGCAGCTATGGGAAGAACTAGTATAGTATATAAAAAAGTGATAACAGAACACGTCTTTACAATATGTCTAAGATTTTATGAATTTTGTTTGGGGAACAAAGTGCACCGAATCTTTTTAGTATAATTTGTATCGTTCGCAACGCTTAAACTTTTATTTAAATTTCAAGGAAATCAAATAATAAATGCACCTACCAGGTCATTAAAAATCAAATTAACCACCCCTTCCTATTTCCAATATTCGACATCAATGAACTTCCATTTTGTTTCGCTTAATAAAAAAAATCCGCGCCAAATGAAATAGAATTCATTTCAATCTTTGTGTAAAACCTCTTTCCTATACACTGTAAATAACAGGACTGATTTCGTGCGATATCCTACTAGAAAATAAATCTAACTATTCAAAGAACAAGGTACAATTTCGCTTGTCGTTGGAAATTGGCGAGATCGGTATCGAGTGAAAATTATCTGCTCGCGTCTCGCGTCCCTTTGAAGCGATTTGTCGTGAGACGTTGAGATACCTTTTGTTCAACTTCAAAGGTATATTTGTTGGGGTTACTTTATTATTACGCTTGCGTAGGTAAGCAGGTATTATTGTTTACGCGGGAGAAGATTACATTCTTTTTTTTTCAGAAATATATTTTATTACTTAGCACATGCCATATTTATAGTCTGCTTAATTTGGTTATTGATATTTTTAATTTGTTTTGAACAAATGATTCCGATTCTATTTTTAATAGAAACTAAACGTTTTATCTGGAATCATAAGTTTTGTATTTTTAAATAGTAACGGTGTCATTACTACTTGAGTCCTACAACCTTTTCACTGGTTTTAAGGTAGCTCTGTTACATTTTATTATTATAGCTTAACTCCCATGGAGTATCGTAAAGATACGTAGTCTACACGATACGCTGATAAGTTCTCTATCTACAAGTAAAAGTTTACTTAACATTGGTTCAAGCGTTTCGTAGATTGGTGACAAGCAGACATTTTCATTTTGATGTATGTATGTATGCTATTGATCTATTTTAATTCTAATTACCTTTCATATACATAGTTACTTCAATAATACCTGTAAATATACTTGTTTATATAACTGTTGTTTGTCTAGTGGTCGAAATACGACCACAATTTTTGTGGCAAAAAGTGTACTACTATAATCGTTGCGGATTTTTTATTTTGTTATAATGTGACAGCGATCGTGTACAGATACATCATTATGCATTAATTTCCGGTTTATTGAATTACATATAATATTGTCGATGGTAAGGTAAAAAAGGAATTGTTACCTTTTTTTTTATTGTTATTACGAAAGTTTGTTGGTACCTGCAACACAAAAAAAAAACGGCTGACAAACAAGATAAAAGGGTATTATTATAGTATTATATATCTTTGTCTGCTTATATTCAAAATAGCTATTTCCCGCGGTCTCCGACGCATTTTCTATGCAGTAAAGAATATAAAAGAATAGGTGACTAACTGACGGAGATATGATAGATTTTTTTACAAACTTTCATCCTCTTTTTCACCAGCTTAGAGGTTGATATTCCAAATATATATATGCGTTTATATGATAATCAGACCGTTGGTTACTCTTTTATAAGCAGAGATGTATCACCAGTAAAATTTTGAATATTTTATATAATGTATTGGAAATTTCCGGAATGTTCTCGAATTTTTTTCTAACTATACACAGCCTCCCTTTTTCCTTATTTGAATAAAATAATATATTCTTTATCAATATAATTAAAATGTCCCCTACATCAATATTATCAATAGCAGGTAAACAAAAAAAAACGAACGTTTTTGTTATAAATACAAAAAATCAGATCTAAGTGACGTTCAAAGAAAATCTACTATAATTGTGTAAACATTTACCAAACTTACCATCAATAACAAAATACCGTAAAACCCTTTCGTTTCCCCTCAAAATGTTTGCGCAACAAACAAATACTAAAGGTATAGATAGTTGTTTGAACAAACTAAGATACTATTACGAAGGATTCACTTTGTGTATTGCATTCATAGAATTTGTGGACACTCTATATATAAAGATAAAGAAAATTGGAAATTTAAACAAATCTGTATCTCTACTACACTGGAATAAATTCCATAAAAGGTAATTCCAGCGTTCGAATTTCGAAATTGTAACAATTCATATTTTCGAATTTGTGCCTTATTCGTTTACATTTGAGTACAATATTGGAAACCCCTCAAAATTTAGGGGTCGATCCCATTGCAGGTTACTTTAATTTATTTTTTTATTTACTCCACAAAATGTATGCAAATGTGACTGATTCTTAGCGATTGATGTTTTGTTGCTAGATTATCAGGTCGGTGTATCTCTGATCTTTTCTTTCTTATTACGATTTGTATTATACATCTCTTTTGGACGGTCCCTGAATAATGAAAGCAATTTGTCGGTTGCGTATTCAATTTGGTAGAAGAAAATTAAGTATAATAAAATTATACAGATATTCGCTCAAGAGGATTGGATTTTTTTTCTAATTTAGTATCCGCAGGGGTGTGTATTGTACCTGTGGTTTGTAATCTCTTAATAAGATTGAAGTACGGGAGTATATAAAGGTATAATACCTTACTGTAATGACAAAATTATAACATTGTTTAAACTTGATTAGCTCACAACTCTCTCTCATGTGTGCAACTTGAATATGGTAACCAATCAGGTAAACATTAGAAACAAACCTTCATGCTATGGTCTCATCACGAACTTTACCTTCACCAAAATTAAAATCGAAAATACTTTATTCAATGTAAGACTTGAGGAGGCGTTTATGAACTTTAAATCTACAGCCGGTTCGGTAAACAACCCACTCAACTCGATCAAAAGGCAAGAAACTAGATCCGGTTTTTCTTCTTATTTTTCATAATTTTTATAAATAGTTTTAATAGTTTTTAACGGAGTCATAGAGAGGAGTGTTATTTTCAAACATCTTCATGGTTCACATATTGATAAACCCTATATTAACCTTTTGATATCAAAACCCGTTTCACATGGTGCTTGAATCTACTATTGGGCAAACCGGGAACGTATTCTAGGATTTTATTGTGGAACCTAACACTATTACCTAAAAAACTGTGTCTGCTCTTACTGCACTTGAAACAAGTGATGGCTAATTCGTGATTTTTCCTAGTGTTAAATTGATGGTAATCTAACTTTATTAAGTTGTTCAGGACATTAGATTATCAAGAATTTATCGTAAAGGCATAGTTAAGATACCGAAAGATAATGTTTATTGTAGGGACTCGAACCTATATCAATGCTCGAAACCAAGCAATGAGTTATCAATTCGAAATATTACTCCTCAGATGACCGACGAAAAATTGACTTTAATTTATTTTTTATTTTAGTATACTAAAAAAATGTTAACCCATTATATCCAAACTATAAATGTACCCCATATAAAGATGTGTATATTACTAGCTTTGTATAGTAAAAGTATGTCCAATATTGTGTAAATATTTTCCAGTTTCAATTATCTATTTGCAATAATTTTTATGGTGTCTGTCTAAATTAAGAACGTATTTATTTGTCACAGAAAGTGGCTCTAGCACTGTAAAGAATGTTTTAACGTAACAACTTTAAGGTAAACCAACGAAATTCAACAAAGAATATAATGATCAACGTTATAAACAGTTTACACTCTATTTTTTATAACGGACAATAAGCTAAATAATATTTATTCACACTTCACCAATATACATACATGAACAACGACTATCCTATCAAATCTTCTATTATAGCTCTAACAGTATCGGGAACCAGTTTAATGCAGCCATAACATGCATTGTTTCCACCCCAAATGCAATAAAAATACCATTCAAATTATCCATACAATAAAACAGTAAAGTGTATCACTCACTTGAATTAACCTTCGGCATGTTTACATCATACGATTTTTTATATCGTATCGTATGAGAGAAGTCGTCGATGGATAAATAAAATGTTTTTATATATAGTAAATTCTTGTATTATTTTTATAAAGCTCAGTATTTTACGTTGAAAATACTAACAGTATGTGTTTCTAAAATAAAATGAGGGGTAAACGAATAGTTAGTTATAGATATCACTAAGCCTGTATTAAGTGTTGTTAGAAATGGTGGTGATTTTTTACACACTTCTGCTATCGCAACGTGTAAATGTCTTTCTATACGAACTCCACACTAAACTTTATTACTGTATTGTTTTATTAATATCTATAAAAAGAGCTTCCAAGTACGACGTTTTAGATAGAGAACTTCACTTATAGCTTTGTGTGTTAGTGTTCATGGGTATGCTAAGTTTATTGGACTGAATGCGCGTTTCCAAGCCTACACTTTGCTTTATAAAAGAATCGTAAATGTTAGGGGCTTTTATCTCTAATACGATCTGTGTACGAATACGAGGTATTGTAATTAAAATATCTGGAAAGATCGTGACTCGATGAGAATCCTATCGAACGGATGGAAAGATATTAATAAGTAACGACATATAAAACTGTAAAAAAAATGCCGTAAGAATTGCTTTACGTTGCGTTACATTGAACATTAGTGAGAGCTTTAGTGTTATCAAAAGGAAAATATTTGGAAATAAATTTCTTTTCTATAACATCGAGTGAAATTAAAGTCTGTATGTCTCTATTCGTAATACTGTGTGTACAATCTATACATATAATAAGAATGTAAATCCAACGTGTCTGTACTTTTTTTATTTTTGAGAAAAAAATTGTTGCATGTGTCTAGGAATAAGTAATAGAACCCATTTCGATCATTTTTAGAAATGTCTGTCTGTCTGTTTGTTTGAACAGGCATCACTGGTAAATTACTAGGTTTCTGATAAAACTCCATAATAAAATAATCAAGCATATTCTGAAGCAACATTAATTTTTTGTTTCATTAAAATCGGTTAACTCTATCAAAAGTTATTGTAATTTTATTGACGATGGGAGTTAAGTACGAGAGAAAAATAGATAAGTAAATGGACTTTAGCCTCATCTAAAAACCATGGTATTTTATAACATAAATAAACATTACCACAGTATAAAATTACTGAGACATAGGACGAAAGAAAAATGGTTAATATTTTATTTTCGCATAAATAAATATTAATAACCTAAGATGTTCAGTAATTAATTAATATGCATTATTGCAAATAGATGGCGTTCGACCGCCATTTTCTAAATCTATTACTACTATAATATACATTCTAAAAATTGGCCAATTACATATATTTCATATTTCTATAAATTGAATAACTTACTTGGTACTTTGTATAAGTAAGATGTGATTCTTATTTTTCGATCACATAAGGTTTATGATTAAATTTGTAAATTTCTAATTAGTTTAGTGTTGTGAATATTGCAAGTTATTAAACCTTATCGCATTTTAGGAAAGTTTGTTGTTATAATAAAAAAATAGAGAGACTAAAATTGTTCACTGAACATAAATGTAAGAAAAAATCGTCTTTAGAAGCAATAACAGACTACCTTGTAGACGACAACAGATGGAGCTAAACTAAAATTTTATTGGTTTACTGTGGTAAGAATATTATGCAAGGAAGAAAGAGTACAGATAACAGTTAGATTATTTCTGTTTGTTAGATTTATTTCGAATTATAATTTTCATAAATTTACCTTGATTCTATTGACTTAATTACCCTTTCACTTAATGAATACTTTTTGGTTTATGCATTAGGGAGCTCGCATTTTCTTCCAGCGTTACTCTGGAGAAAAAAGACTGCAGGCAATGCAAATAAAAGAAAGGATAACATAAAAATAATAATAAGAATGAGCTATGTGAAGTATATATGAATGAATATTATAAGCCCTTGGCTGATTTTATAAGACTCCGATTTAAAATGGCAGATTATGTTTTCAATTATTTTTTAATTTCACTACATTGTACATTGCAAATTTCATGGTTTAGCAAAAAAAGTTCGTACAAATGAAAAAATAAGTTAAAAATACATTTGATATGAAAATTATTATTTTACAATTCATCATTTCTTATTTTTCAAAGCTTTGTAATAAATCAGGTATTTTTAAGCGTATACTGCCAACAGTCTATTGACCTATGCCTCATGAGACTTGTATAGAAGTTAAATCTTTATGGGTTTGGACAGTCCAAGGGTTAATATTGTTTTTACAGTTGTTAAATTAGAATAATAGTGTTATGTCACTCCTATACCTGCGTGTATCTTCACGAAGTTTTGTCCATGTTCGCAATAAATTTAGATGCGGACACATATTACCATCGTGTGCTACGAACTATCTGACTGTATGACGATAGATGCAGCAATATAGCAAGGCCCTGGATTTTTACACACATCAAAGGAACTTGGAAGCCCTAATTTTGAGTTATTATTGAAGTGACAAAGGGCTACGACCATTATTAGTTTTTAGCCTGGCACATTACATTATAAATATACAAGATATAAATTCAGAGTATTTCATTAATCACTGTGTTTTGTATTCCGTTCCACGCAGACGAAGTCGCGGGCATAGCTAGTTTAAAATATTTATACAATAATTAATACAGTATTTAGCCTTAAAAAGACAAATACAAATAATGAAATCCATATACTAAAACGTTAATACAATTTAAATATATGCATGTTAAAAAGGTAAACCCGATCAAGTCTCTTGCCGGTACTTTTCGGGACTTCGATATTTTCCGGATTTTTTTTCACAAATATTTTTATTTGTATACACATATGATCTAACGCATAAGATGTTGCTGGTGGTTGTATATTTAAAGTTATTAATATAGACATTTTATTCGTTTCAGACGGACGCTCCACAACCCGAAGAACCTACGGCCGCCGAGAAAGAATCTTCTTCGTCAATTCTCTCGTCAATAATTCCTGACAAACTTTCCGGTTCAATCTGCACCGCTTTCCTTTTCATGTTAGGATGGAAGCTGTTCTCCAAACGGTGAACACCATGTATTAAGAATCAAAAATGTTTCTAAATAAGCGTACGATGAATAATTTTAGGGTTATTCTCCGAGTAACGCTTTCACGAATAACGATATGTAAATAATTATAACGTGTTATTTAAAAATAACCGTTTTCTTCACATAGACGTTATAATACACGGCTTTGTTTAAGTTGTGTGTTTATAATAATCGTCTAACGAACGCACATTATAATCTACATGTATACATAAACTATATGTGATTGAAAATTTTGTACGAAATCAATTGTTGTAAATAAAATTTAGAAAAAGAAAATTTTCGCTACTACCAAAATCATTTAAATCATGAGGTGTATAATGTATAGATTTTGATATATGTTTTTAAAGTATATTGTGATGAATTCATTTATACAATATATTATCTAAATATATGATCGTAAAATTGCTTATAATGTACTCTGAAAATCGAAACGTTATAAAATTATCCCATATATAGTTAAATTTTTGAGACATATTGAGAATTAAATGTTACATTTGAATTTTGATATTTAAAACATTTTTACATAATTATCTTAAACAATAAAAAAAATATCGTAGACTGGATATTACTAATAATACTCTTATAAAACAGTAATAATCGATATATTACATTAAACGGTCTCTAAATAATATGACTTTTTAAAATAAATTATATTTTATTAAGCTTTTTACGTTATTATAATTGAAAAAAAAACCATGCCATAACTAATAAGTCACAAATCATCCAAGCGGGAACTTATTTCAAAAACATTCACTATTGACCATAAACTAGATCGGGTTTGTCAAAACTATTTACTTGTTAAATTATATTATTTGTTGACAGATATTTGTAAATTTTTATGAATAGTAGAACTTCGGATGACATAATATTATTTTCCTGAAAAATAAACATTACCAATGCCGCGTCAAACTTTTTGGTCGCTCTGAATATAACTTTAAGTTCGACCTTACGCATAGTACAGTCAAGTGGTTAATACAAAACCAGATTAAAATATTTTTAAAGGATTTTGAAATTGGAATTTATTAATTCTTACTTTGTCTCGATATTATACGTATAATATTAAAAGTTTTTAATTAATTATGTTTCAAGTAGACATTTGCCTATTATATTAAGTAATAGGGATGTGGCAGTGAAATCACCTCGTGGCAACTTTCAGTGAATATTGCATGTGAAATTTATTTCACAGATTTATGAAATTTGATTTGATTGTGAAATTTTGTTTGAAGCGATTATGCCTTACTTGATAGCGTGTTGGGATACAGCGAAGAAGGACTTAGGTTCGAATTCTAGCAACAGAGTCGGAGCTTTCGGTGAAGGAAAATATTGTGATGAAACCATAGCATGATGGTAAGGCTTCTTCTTAGTCCGCCTGGCTAGCCACCTTCAAGTTGAAAATCTATCACCAAGCACCTGTTGGTGTGTTGGTGTGGCACCGGCGGTTGCATTTGAGAGCCAGTTTCCCTCTAGGCTTAGTATGACTACCATCTTAGAGCACATCATCATTTAACATCAGATGAGATTGTGATCAAACGTTAGCCTATAAAGTATAAAAAATGAAGCTATGATTCCGATTGTATAGTCTTGTAAACGTCTCCAATTTATTTCTATCAGTAGCATACGGTCCTGTGTTGATATTATATGTGTCACTACAATAGTATTACTGTTAATGAAATACATTCGTAGTAAACAAATAATTCGCAATAACCATATTTATAATGGGGTAACACTTTCCATAGAGACATCACGTTTCGAAGTGGATTAATAATAAAGACAAAAAATTACGAAAACAAAAAAATTCACACGAAAAAGGAAAGAGCGAAAATAGTAATAACCTGTAATTGACAACAACGAAACTATTCTCAATGCGACAGTACTGTAAGTAGCACTCATACTGACGCACGTGGCGGCGTTGGTGCAATAGACCTCCACCTGTTTACCTCTATTTACTTCAGAGCGGTCAAAAAATTTGACGCGGACTGTACATTTGTATGGCTTTTGAAAAATGACAAGCTTCACTATTTTGTGGGTACAATATTTTTACTTAAACAAAACTATTCCCATTATTTATAGACCGTTATAATATCTTTAATATTAAAATAAGCGACAATTTACATTCCGCTTTTGATGTTGAAATAATCCGTAGGTATATATAATAATAAATATAATTCTATAGATTAAATAAAATTGAGATGAAGAATGGACCACCAGCGCACTGTCTGTTGAAATGCAGTTAAGTGTGAACCATTCGAATTCAAATGTTTAATACTGTTTTAAAAAGCCAAATAATATGCATCGGTCTCTCTCTGTTTTCGATTTATTTATTTCAATATATTGGTATTTTATACTTACTTAATTGGCTGATAAATATTTCGAAGTATTTTCACTTAACTGCATACACAAAAAAAGAGAAGATTTTTTTTACAGATTTTATATTAAAAAAAAGACAGTTTCTTTTTATTTGTTCCAAAGAGAGCAGCCTAAAATTAAACATCGATTGATCTCATTTTTTTTATTTTTATATATATTTTTTTGTAATAAAAATATGTTTTATATTAGAATTACCGTAGCATATTTTATACAAGTTTGGCCATGTTTGATAAGGGTTAGTGCCAAGTTGTTTCTTATGGAGATATTATACGAGAAGGTATATTTTAATATAATGAATAATTAATTGTACATAATTTAATTAAGATTGTTTGATAAGAACCGTCAATTCTGTTGTACGTGTAAGATAAGAACTATATCGAATTAAAATTGGAAAATATTTCATGAAAATGATATTGTTGACACTGGCATATGTGTCAGTGGGTGAACTGTTTGAAAAAAAAAGCGATGAATACAACAAAAATGACGTGCTTTTGTAATTTAGATTTGCTAGAAATATTGCTACAAATATGTTTATAAAAGAATACTCCTTTTATTTTAAAATAAGGTTATATTTAGTAAATGAGGCTTAATTTTCTCTAACGCATAAATATTTTATATAACAGAACGCTAGAAGTTTCTGGAAAGTTCATATATTTTCATGAAAAAAATGCTACATATATTTTTGAAATGATTATTTAGTGGTTTAATTAGCATTTCTTTATGTCATAAAGGCTATTTTTTCTTAAACAATATATAAAATAATAATTGTATTATCTAGCTGTGGTTGGTGAAACGTATTTGTGATACAATTACTATATTTTTAATAATCGTGAAGGATAGGGTAGTCAGTCGAAATCAATACCAGTTTGTATTCAGCATAGCATATGCTCAGTTTTTGGTTCGCTGTTTTTAGCATTCCACCATTAATCACTTTTCAATATCTCTCCTGAAAGAAATTGGGCAATTAGCCATGTGGGAACTAGCAAATTCTAAACAACAACAATTAATTATTCCTTTATCTGTATATTTTTTATATTAACATTTTTGTTCGTGCCATTATTTAACACGTTCCGTTCCAAGTCAATTTTGCCTGACATGTCGTTCAGGCCATTTGATATTTTGACTAAAAATTGATGTATTATCATACAATGTTACTTTACAATATTAAAACATAAGTCATTCTTTTATTTTCAGTAGTTATCAAATTGTATAAATGTAAGTAAGTAGTGTAAGTATCACATAACAAGTGTGTGGTACACCTGACCTAAAGATCAAGTTTAACGTGTACTACCGATGGTACACGTGGCACGGAACGTGTTAAGTACTTCATATCTTTTTAATATCTTAAAGCTACATATTTTACGTATTAATCAATTTTAATGCTCATTGGGAACAAAAACTGTTTCAGGGAACAATTAAATACGGTAATATTATTTATTTAGCGTCTTCTTTTAACTTTTGAACAGTCACAAAACAAACGGAAGGGTGTGTTCAAATGTGATATGTATTTATTTAGGATGATTAAAATAGTGAATAATTTAAAAAAAAAAGAAGTTTTCATAATGATCTCTTGGAAACTCTTATTTGCTGATAAATTATTTTTGCTGATTTTCGCTAACGAAATTAATTAACTGCAAAATTATAACGTGGAATTTATTTAGAATAAAAGTCAAATTACTGTTTTAACGACATTATTAAATTGATCGCAACTTTTTTTTTGTAGGTCAAAGTACAATATCGGTAGCGAAAGTCATTGCAAAAAATTATATAGTAAATAAAATAGCTAATAAGAGTTTTGTACATAATTTAATTGGTATATGCTTAATGCACTTTTATATAAGTAAAATGTAGTGAAAAAAATTCTAAATTTTCAACGTCATAAACCCGTTTTTGTATTGAAGAAGCAGAAATCTGAGTAGCGCATTTGCTTCTATATTATTTCTGCCATCGTTCAATGGCTTGACGTGCGACTACCTTTTGTTTTTCGAACTGGCTAACCGCTGTTGGCCTGATGAGCCTTGACAGCTTCACCGGGCTTTTAGGTGAAGCGCTTAGGGCACTCAGCCGAAACGCAACAAGCTCAAACGTTAGATTACGTTCGACTACCGTTTTTTGATGCGCCTATGATGACAAATCTTTTATTGTACTTCCATACTCACTACCTTTTATTCTTTATTAGAACAGACTACACGCTGTTAGTTCGAAAGATTTTTACAAGGTCACTAAGCTTTTTGGCGAGCACGAAAGATACTAAGCTGAGGCAAACTTACTACCTACCGGTAAAAAACAATTTTTCTGCTTCTTCTTTATGAATTCAACTTGCTTACTGCTACGTCACCATTAAATGTAATTAAGTTTGTAATGTTAAAATTATAAGCAATATTAAATGTACTCTATATATAGTTTTTAAGGTGAATGGTCTCACTACCGCGTCTTTCTAGTTGTTTAGTCAACTGATGATCTTTTGTATTGTAAAAACATATTTCGAAATATTTTAGTTGCAAATGTTAATTATTTTAAAGGGTATTGGAATTTATGTACAATATAGCTTTATTTAAAATTTTACGGCTTATATACCGTTGTTGAAGATTAAAAGCGAGCTACATTTCTCTGCTCGTAAGTCCTAAAACTGTATAAAGCAAACTAAGGAGTTCTGCGTAAGCGTGCTAATTACTGAATCGTTCGTAATTAATTGACTCATCACACACACTGAGCGTGCTCACCTAGTAAGAAGTATCTTTTAACTGTCCGTAAAGCGAGCCGTGTTTACCATGCATGCGTCCACTACTCAGGCGTCTGCAATTAACCTGCTCGTTACACTGTGTTTGCAGGCTTGTAAGAAGAAACGAACGTATCAACAGCAAGTAAATAAAACAGACCGCGAGCTCTGCGCAAGCGTGCTCAGCTACTCAGGCGTCCGTAGTTAATCGACTCAATATAATGAGCGTACTCGCCCTGTAAAAAGCCGAGGGTATCTTCTAACTCTCAGTAAAGTCAACCGCATGTTCCGAGCAAGCGTGCTCAGCTTCTCAGGCGTCCGTAGATATTCGGTTCATTACTATGGGCATGTTCGCGTGTAGCAAACGTGGGCGATGTTTTAAATACTACAATATAATTTTTATGTAGAAAAAAGCTGAACTTACGAAATACAATCCACGACCAGAAACCATAAATAAATAAATTCTTTAGATTCGCTATCATAGATTGATGATTAAAAAAATGACATTCCGTTTTCCTGTTACCCTTTGAAATAATTTTAGTAGAAATCGTAATTTAATTTTTTTTTTTATATATAAATAAATTAAATGTGTGATGTAAAGAATGGCCTGTATATTTTAGCTAATTTTAACATTTTTTTTAGTGAATACATTTTTATTCTCAATATTATATATATTAGATTTTAGTTTTGTATTTAGCTTCGTGTAATGGTCGTACCAAAAGACCGTATAATTATATCACTTAGATAAGTTTCGCTTTAATTTCCATACTGCCGTTTTAGTTTTGTTCTGTATATCAATTATTATTTGAAAATATACTTTTTTATATAAGTAAAAAATGTGTTTTATTCAAAATATCCAAATTATATGAAAATGTTAGTAAGTTTTTAAATGTCTTAATCACATTTTTTGGAAATAATGTCATAATTGACATTTAGATGACACCACTAACCTAAACACTGTACTATTAAAGCCAGAGAGTATGAGAGCTAGAGTGTATACCTGAAACTAACATCCCAGCACGATTAAAGTATACAGCTGCTAGCCAAGCTTCATACCCAATGGATAGTCTTGTACAGTTACCGAACCCATGGACTTCTGTCTTCAACCATGACTACATAACATACCCCAAGAAACAGAAATCATAAACATAAATCAATCTATAAACCTGCAGGCACACATTAGGCTAAAACGAGCTCATAATATGTACCAAATACAAGAATAAAATCAAAATTGATATTGGGTGGAACCATGAGTCACGGCTTTGAATGTAATAAATCAACAGACTATTGTATAAATTAACTAGCTTTTGGTCGCAACATTGCTCGTGTTTACGTACGTCTGAGATATCCCTTGGAAATGGTACTTTTTTCTATGTCTTCTTTGTACCTCTAACAACGCGTATGCAAAATTCTATACACATTAGTTTAGTAGTTTAGGCGTAACAAACTCATTCAGAATTTAAAATATTAGTAAGGATGCATATCCTAAAATGTATTCAAATTTGTAATGCTCGTCCAGAGGTTGGTGACATTAACTACAGCCTATACATACTTACAACTTCAGAAGACTGTTGTTGATTGAAGATTCTACCACTCTATGTACATTAAAATAATTGAAGCATTGCAGTAACTCAGTTGCTACAATGAGCTAGAATTTTCGGTGAATATATATATCATGATGAAACCATATGTATGTATACATAATACATATGTATGTAGATATTTATGTGTAAGGGCTTTCACTAATACTTGCTTTGCTAGTCCAGTTGAAAATCTGTCACCAAGCCCCTATATGTGTGTTCTAGCAGCTGCATTTGAGAGTCAGTTTTCCTCTAGCTTTGGTGCCTTGGATCACGTTGCCATTTAACATCAGATGAGATTGCGTTCAATCGTCAAAACCTACACATCGTAACTTCTAATTTGTCAACCATACACAAAGCTTAAATACTTAAAGTGGTAACTTAAATAACAAAACTTTTAGCAATATCCCCGCACATTTTCTTTATATCTACCTCGAACTTTGATAACTTACGTTGAGTCTAAGCACAATCCGTCTAAGTTAGATGTGTTTTACAACTTAAGGAAACATTGTCCGTTAAAGCTACAGTCGAGTTAACGTGGTCACTTACGACTTGATCTATTTCACTTAAATGCAACTTAGATGGTTTTATGAGGTGCCTGAGAGTGAAGTTTTTAACTTACCGGTTAGGATTTATAGTATTTATTATATGTCGGTTGAAATTATGAAGATTTGATTTAAAATTATATTACGTACAGTTATAATATGTTTGTTTTTGAATAGATTCATTATTTTTAATTTTATTTTATTTTCATCAATTGTAATCATTACTGCTTAACCCATATAATAAAGCGTGATAATAGGCTCTATCGCGATTGTAATCCTTAAATTAAGTTGAAAACTTCGAAAATGATATAAAATACACAAATTTAAAGAAACGGCTTTTCCGACATCTATTCTACGCAGTGGTTACTATGTTACGAGCTCTGCCCGTGTCCTCGCCTGCAGTATTTATATATGTTTTTAATGACTGTCTTAACAGGAGTACTTTGTAATAGTTGAGTTGATCTTACTTAGAAGATATTTTTAATATATAATTAACACAGATATATTAAACACAGATTTAAAATTAGGAGCAACAAATAAAAAGTTGTTTCTGTGATATTTCTTACGTAACATATATAACGGTCATGAACTGTAATTATCACTAGTTCACTGGTTAAGAATGACTATTGTTATAATTGTGAATGTATGTTTGTAACGATATCACGACTTTATTACCAAACCGATCATCTAAAAAAAATTGCATCGTTCTCATGGGTATATTTTAACCAGAAAAAATAGCGTTCCCTAGGGATAGGTCAAGTCTACATTAACGCGAGCGAAGTTGCGAGGAAAAGCTAGTTATATATAAATAAGTGCCTGCACATAATGTTTCAATCGTGAGAAAACAAAATGTAACACAAAAACACAGCGGGCAACATTAAGTATTTAAAATGCCTTTTTAGACATTTAATGCGTACATTAGAAAGATAGACAAGGGACGGAATACGAAATTAACAAATAAAATGTGCGTATGCATAACTTAATCATGATTGGATTTTTTTTACTTATTTTTGACTGTCACGTTTAGTTACTGAGGGTTATATCTTTCATGGAGATAACCTTTAATTAGTTGATCCCAGGGGAATGCACGTTTCAGATGTTCGCCTAAAATACCAGTTCCCACAATTTATAAACATTAAGCAGCCATTTGATTTGATTTGTAATGTACATATTTAGTATATTGTAAAGCTTATTCTTTCGCCCTGTATATAAGGCGTGCCTACCAACACGTTATCGTAAATTTTTTCTAATTATTTTTGCCCTCAACCGTTAGGGTTACGTCGATCCAGTTGTTTACATGGTCTTTATTAGAAACTACCTAGCAATATTTTTGTATAATGGATAGGAATCAAGATTATCGTCAGGTTCTGATAAAATAGCAAAAGAGTTGACACTCGTTTACCTTATATGTTATAGTAACTATTTATTTGGGAACCTATTATTATTATTTATTTATACCCTACCGCACCGAAACTTTGAAAAATTAAAAATCCGAAATAATTATTTTGTTCTAGACAGACAACAGAATTTTAAATTCTTACAGAACTTTAAATTGTCAAACTTGTAAAAATTAAAAAAGAAAGAAAAGTTCTCAAATCTTGTAAAGTTTTTCGATTCCAATAATAATGATTGATAACATTCATTTGCAAATAGTAATCCTACATGAGAATATGTTTAATCATTCATGTCCTCAAACGAGAAATAAGTGAAGCTAGATTGGCATCCATCAAAAATCCTATCAAACTACAATTGGCAACCGAATTGCCAAAGCTCCACAGCTCAGTAACAACTCGGAATTTTTTGCATAGGGTATTCAAATTTCGTTGTACAGGCACAAATTTAGTCAGAGACAATGGAGGCATTGCTCCTACATACACACGCAGCTTACAGCTTACAACTTGTTTTATTATTAGTATTAATTTATTTATTATAATTACTACGCACGAACTTAAATTATATAAAAAAAGTTATTGATTTGAATATTCAATTCGTCAGTTAAACCATTGTTGAGATTCGTTTTCAAGGAAATTACATTTATATAAGGTATATAAAGTGTACATATTCAAATGAAAATGGGCAACACTGATAGCTAGTAGGAGTTAATAAATTTTTGGCAGCATCGTCAATTGTCACGTAGTGATTTTTTTATTTAATTTCTTTGACTTACGTTATTAAGACACATATCGTTAAAAACTGGTGTTTTTTGAGTGTTATAGTTTGATTTTTTCGAATTAAAAATATACCACATTTTTAAATACCTGAGTACGTTCGATGCACACACCATTAACTATTGTATTGAAAAAGAAAGCAAATATGTTTTATTTGGTATTCAAATTTTTGTCAGCCGCGAACTATTGTTAATTTACATATAAACAAGGTAGCAATCATCGATCAATGATTTCGATAGTTTAGGGTCGCTCGATAAGCGATAATGATGACGAATTACAACGGAGATGATGTGTTCACACATTACTTTGATATCTTTTATGTAAATACTAAAAGGATTTCTTTCACGGTTGTCATTGGTAAGTAATTAATCACAGTGTTTTATTTTATTAATACCCAATGAGGATTATTTCAATCTCCTTAACATTTCTTAAAAAATAACTACCCAAACTCTAAATTCTAAAGTATTACACTATACCATTTCAAAATGTAGACTTTTTATATATAAAATAATATAGATAACAAAATTATATATATATATGTTATTTTTAACAAATTATTTTCCTTGCTATTGGATGTAAGCAGACCTGTGGGTCACCTGATGGTAAGTGATTATCGCCGCCAATGGACACCTGCGACACGAGGGACATGACAGATATGTTGCCGGCTTTTGAGATAGGAGTAGGTTCGTTTCTTGAAGGTTTGTAGGTTATTTATCCGGAAACACCGCCACTGGGAGTTCATTCCAAAGAACCGTCGAACGAGGAAGAAATGCTCGCTAAAACCGCACAACAGACGACCTCTCCAACCATCAAGATGATATGGATTGCAATTTAGCGAGTCCTTCGGTAGTGGAACTGTGCAACAGGTATAAATCCGAACAGCTCATCCGAACACTCTCCGTGGTTGTTTTTGTTAAGGACGCAAAGTATCACAATGTCCCTACGAAGCGTAAAACTTCGTACCTCTTCGAATCGCTTTGCGTTGAATTCGGTGAAAAGGAAGTAAAGGAACCGCGAACTGTGCAATACCGCCATTTGTGAAATAAGTTAGGAATATATAAATACCAGTTTCTCGCCCCGGCTTTGCACGGGTCATCTTACGAAGAAATCGAAATCTAATCCACCTTAACAGTACGACCATGTAATAAAATAAAATGGCAACTGATCAAATGAAAGTCAATCTATCTATTCTGTCAATATTTTTGAAGAAATCCATTCTATCCCACTCACTCACTTCATAATATTAACAATTTAAACTAGGTAAATGTACGCTAATTCCGAAAAAATCGTTGGTACATGGTGGGTTCGAACCTGCGGACATCGGATTGATATTCCACCGGTCAAACCTCTCGACAAACACGATTTCGAAGGAAAAATATAGTAATATGTAATTATTGAAACAATTGTATCAAAACAATACCAAAACATTAATATCGCATTATATCATACCACCCGTAATTAGATTGTATATCTAATACTGATTATCTCTAATCGATTCCCAATTAACTCGAAAGCAGATGTCACGGCAGTCAATAAACAATCGGCAATTTCATGTCATTTGTGATTAAGATTGATTAGAACACAAATGATAGAGGATATTGCATAAATGTATGGACCTGTTAGCTTTTGGGCGCAGCTTCTCTTGCATTAATGTGTATTTGGTGTACCCCTTGGAAACAGTAGGTTAGTTCCATATGCTCTTTCTTTACACTTGTCAAAGTGTCTCTAAATTTCATGACGATCGATTGAGTTGTTAAGGTGTGAAAGCGTAACAAACAAGCAGACTCACATTCGCACATATAATATTTAGTTAGGTGTTCATTATTATAACGGTTTGGATGACAAATTATTTAATAGATTATTTTGCTGTTTATTATCCGTTGTCTGGTGTCATTAATAACAAACATAATGATCGATCGATGTTATGATGTGTGAACTAGCAAGCGTTGGACAACAGTTAAAAGGTGTGCATTTTACGTTGCTCTAACTTCAGCTCACAATACGAACGACGAATATTCATTTTATTAATACGTTAAAATAGTAACAAATCACCCAACAGCAGAATAATTGATAACAGTTATTAATAAAGGCTGTTATAAAATAACACAATAACGTTATGCGTTATTATTATATTACAACTATTGGCATTATTGCTTTTTTAATTTTGTACTTAATAAGATAATTATTATTGGTTTTAGATTATAATGGATTTTCAAATTCGATTTTACAAATAAATATATCTTTTTAATATTAATTGCTAAATGTATGTATCACTGCTCATCATGTATGCATGTACATGTATGCCATCACTTCAGAACGTTTGTACATATGTAACTAATTATATGTTTGGTCTGTTTATAATCATCAGAGCAAGGTTTGTATGAAAAAATATATTTAAAAAATTGTACGGTAAAGTAAAAATTTTTGTTACGAAATCTTCATATCAAAAAGCTAGTGAGTAAGTGAGACAGAAGACAACGAGGAGAATATTAGCAGGTTGTTGATCCAATAGCTTATTTAATTACATGATCGTATTGGAAAGGAAAGATTTGGTCCCATTTTGTAGTAATATAAAAAAAAATCTCTTGACAAAGTCGAACTGTTAACTAACACAAGGGATCGTAACAAAGCGTTATTGTGTGGTAATCCCCATACATTCCCACCTTGCGACCAATAAAAGTTGAAAATGAAAAAGAAAAATAATAATATTTACGCGTCATAAAAACCACAATACTGCGTTTTATTTGCTTGCGTTACGCACCGGCGGGGTGGCGTATGCAAAATTGGTAGGAAATTGAAAAACAAATTTGTTACATATTGCTTTTTTGAAACCCGCTGTTGGTCCGTCCGCTAGAGAGGTTATTCTTAAATAAGAGAAAGTATTTAAATTATAAATCGTTTTTGTATTACCTACCTAGTTACGAATCGATAATATACGAGGATATTATTAGGACACTTGAAATAAGTCGTAGCGCAATGGTTGAACCGTGAGGACGCGGATTCGATCCTTCCACAAAATTAACTTTTAGTTGATGAGGACATTTGTCATTCTTAACACAAAAATGACTGAACTAATTTTCACAGTAATATAAGTTACACGTTGCTTATTGTTTAAATTACAATGACAAAATTTATAAAATAAGTTAAAAATAGTAAAAATCTGACATATGAAAGCTCTCGGTTTAGAGATAATCAATGGTGTCATCATTTTAAAAGACATAAACGCAGACAGTCATAGGTGGCTGCTAGTATCTATACATATGTATATATATCTTGTTAATTACTATAAGATAAGCTATGATTAATATGGAATTGAATGATTTTGTGATTACATGAAAAAAATCTCTTCCCGAGGGATGCAACAAGGATCATTTACGCGAGTGGATCTACGGGTAAAAGCTAATATTTCATAGATATTACCATAATGTGTCCGCTACCTTGTAAAACAAGATCTAAGGTCATTAACACCAATATATGACAATTATCGTTTAATACATTTATTAAAACATACTAAAAGATTATAGAGTCATTTTAAAATGATTATTATTATATGAAAATGTACTATTTTTCGAGATTTTTTCTTCAAATAAAAAGTACCATACTGACTATGAAGGGAAATAGAAATTGAAGTGTAGTTTTTTTTTTAATATAACGACTGGTTCCAAACTCTAGAAATTTTCTTAATCATATGTTAAAGATTTATGGGGTTTATTTGCAACCATCTTTAATATTTTCATTTTAGTGGAATTAATAAAATTAATTATCAAAAAAGTTAACGAATAAAGCGATAACCGCGTTTTTTTGGGCTATTTTTTTATAAACTTCACCATACTATTTGATTACCTCATTGCAACATCGAAAATATTTACTAAATACTAAGAATATTGCAGAATAATGCTTTATCACGACAACAAAGGGGTTGTCATACATCGACGCGTCGCATCGTGTTACCTCATAGCAGAGGCATTATTTAGCCCGGGAATGTTGGTACATATTTGCTATTTCATTCATTTTACGACTCACTTTATATCACCACAGTACGACGAGTCTGTATATATGATTGAAGAACATCGAATGCCTAAGCCTTTTTCCCATATATGTAAAAATGAATTAGCAGCTGCAAGCCACTTCGTCTATCTTTGCACGTGATAGTATATTTTCTTCGTGTAACTCGTAATATTTTACATAACTCACACTGAAATGGCTGACAGATCGTACGCTTTTTTCCCAACTCATTTGACAATTATAGTTATATTTTGGCCAATTTATACAATATTTGTATTATTCCAATGTATAAGCTATGTTACAGTAATATTTTAATAAACTCAGTGCAGTAGTTTTTGTTTGAAAGAGTATCAAATATTTGTCGATCATCGCAAATTTTCTTGTTCAAATATGAATAGGACTGACATTAGGACTAACATTCAATATCATTTGACCGGTCACCACGATAGATATTAGTAAAAGTTTTTTCATGGAATCGTTTTTGATTCACGAAGGTAAGTCAAAATATCAATCTTAAAGGAAAAACGCATGAGGTGTCTCGAGCGGGCTTCCGACCCCAGTACACCTGGGAATATACGTACACTTATCGAGAGTGTGGCCGAGGGATCCTCTCTTATATCGGTCTCCTTAACCACATCCGGAAGTGTCGCCAGGTTGCTACATAAATCATCTGTTAACAATGTGATGCCCTGCGATGAATTTGTATACTATCCGTTTTATTATAACCCGCCACCAGATAGCAGTATGCCGTAAAGAATGACCTTTACCTAAGTACAATTATTGTTTAAAAGAATTAACAATTGTAATAAATAATAACGAAAACAATATGAACCTACGGACATAACTTGTATGATATAAATGTCATGTGAACATTAAATTTAGGCATCTAGAAACCTTTCAATGACCAAATACATTATCTAACGCTAATTCATCGCGTTAACACGTCGACGCCGTTGTTGGAAATGCCAGAATCAATAATGGCGGCCACACATTCGCTTCTAATATCACTTAAACACGCTGCTCGGCCCCCAAATGGGAAGCCTTAATAATATTCAATACATGTCATAGAGTAAACAATATGGGAATGAATAGACACGTCATATTAAAAAAATAACAAAAGTATATTTTTTACTTTTATAAAACGGGGGTAATGTAAAACCTGAACTATTAGAGAGGTAAGAAATATGGAACATGGTAAAAAGGTCTAGAATTTTATACCATTACGTTCATAAAACACACTAAATCAACATAAATATACCATCAACTGCAGTATTTATGTAAGCGCTTCTTTTCAGATTAGCTAGAAATAGAAAATTTGGTAAATTTTTCTATTGCTTGTAATCATAAATACAACGTGTGTATGAAAGAGAATGTTTGATGAATGGCAATGAAAGAAAAGTGCTTAGCGAAAGAAAGAAATAAATAAACCACGTTTTTAAAACCATCGGTACCATTTTTCAGAAAACTTCGTTGTTTTGCATCTTAGGTTTCTGCCGTCGTTTTTTATTGCACTCTGCTTACAATATTATTGTGATTTTGTCGTGTTCAATTAAATTAAAATTTGTCAATCTATAGACTGTCCCGTCTGCGTTATTTGTGTTTGAGATGTAAAATCATCCGCTGATTGCGCTCGGTAGTCGCTGGACATCCAATATCAATGCAAATGCACCACAGACGAGGGTGTTTTATGTACCTAGGTTTCATGTTTACAATATTTGAAGTGTGTCGCGTTTATTATAATTATGTAAAACTAGCGGCCGCTCGCGAATTCGTTTGCGTTTTTATATTTATTCTAAGGGCCCTTGTAGACGGCACCGGACAACATTCCACGATTATACCGTTACACCGGACCGTTATCTGTTCCGTAGTTTGCTACTCGTCACAGTGACTGTAATTTCGTTTGTCGCTTAGGTAGAGAGAGTGCCATAGACCAGTGGTCAGCAAACATGTCCATTCAATAGAGTCAAATATATAATATACAAAATTATAGTTTATGGAATGAACTTTTTTTTTAATTTAGCTTTGTTTTAGTAAAAATATTTTTATGGAAATAATTAGGATGAAAAGTACTCTTTCGAGCTTGCCTTTGCTATATTTGTCATTTTTTTGCGAGCGACAAATTATGTTATTGTTGCTATCTAAGATGCTGTGTATCTCTTTTCTGTAGGCTTGCGTTTTAAATATACTAACTCGTCTCTTACAAGATAGGTTAATAAATAATATTCCGTGCCTGCACTAAACATTTCGTGGAAGAGAAGCAGCCGGAGAGTGAAAGAAACGCATGCGGCTCGCAAGTAGCGGTTTGCCGATCCCTGCCATAGACAAATCTAGTCGCATTAGATTTTTTTTTTATTTCTATTAACACTGACCCCGCATAAACCACCCTAATATGTACACATAATCCTAATTATCAGATTAACATTGTCAATATAAAATTTATTAATATTCCAACAGTAAAACCCGGTTTACCTCATGGGGTAAGTGTGGTTAACCAAGCAGGTACCGCTTCACAAAAAGGGCCAATTTTACAGCACGTGTCAGAGAAATTAATAAGTTTTACGCTTAGTCATATTATATTATAGTGTGGGAAGATTACTGTGAGATTTATGATTATAAAATATAGTGTTATGGTTAAATTATATTAACCCCTGGACTGTCCAAAATAATAAGGGTTTAAGTTCCATACAAACGAAAGTAGACCTAATGAGGCACAGGTCAACAGACTGTTGGCAGCATAAGCTTAAAAAATACCTGATTTATTATAAAACGTTGAGAATTAAAAAAGTATGTATTTTAAAATGCATTTAAAAAAATATTTTTTCATTTGTACTAACTTTTTTTTACTAAATCATGAAATTTACAATGTACGATGACGTGAAATTCAAAAAATAATAATTAAAAACATAATCCGCCATTTGAGATCTGGATCTCAAAAAATCTGACGAGGGGTTTATACGAGCTTCTGCTCGCGACTTCGCTTGCGTTAATGTAGATTAGGCTTACCCCTTGAGAAACAGTACTTTTGACTGGATGAAAGTACTCTATACACTTTTTGTACCTCTGACGTCTATGCAAAATTTTATGATAGTCGGTTCAATAGTTAAGACGTGATAGGGTAATAAACAAGCAAACAAAGAATCTCACATTCACATTTATATTAATAGTTTGGATTAATTAGATATGCTTAAAATATACAGTATTTTTAAGTAAATATTTTGAGATACATGATCAACGTGAAGATTAGAAGCATGTACTGAGAGATGATGAAATATGGATATAACACATACGCGGACGGCGCAAACTTTTCGATCTGAAATTAGAAGAACTAGAGTAAGTCATAGAGACGAATATCACCATAATTATTATTGATACGCTGCAATTTTTTTGCACATTTTCACCAAATGAGAATGCTCTGTTTCTTGAAGTGTTACTTGAATTTCCTACCAGATAAAAAGAAATCGAATTAAAGAATATTAAGAGGTTTTGGGAGGCTATAAATTTAGCCTTTTGTATATTTTGTTATGTGAAATAAATAACATAAAAATAAGAATATACAAAAGTCAGAAAACTGAAATATTATCCATAATAGATGTCATATCAGACCAAACTATGCCCATAAGTGTAGTAGCTCTAAAAGTAAAAAAAAAATCATCAATATCGGACAAACTGATTAGGAGAAGAATTAAGCAGATACATACCGGATATTATTTAAAAAAAGACATATATTTAAAAACCGCTGATCCAATTTTAATACTGATAGATAGAGTACTTTTCAGAATATTATGTAGACTATGTATTATTACGTTAAACGGTAATAAATTTAACAGAACTAGCTTAAAATCGGTGAAAAGGTTATAGTCATTAAGTAATTATGATGAAAGTACAATTGAAAAAAAACGATGTATGCATGACCACACGATAGAAGTGAAAACTTCTGATTTCTAATTTTAAAAATAAGATATTAAGTACTGACTGGATATGCACAATATAAACAGTTGAAATACTGATTATATATGAAATATAAATACGGTTCACTGTTCGTAAAGAACGGAAAATGCGCTTAAAAAGTTTTCATTTCAGAGAAATGACTCACAATGACTCAGAGAACGTGGTTCTGGTGCAATTAGAGTATTGTCTATAAGTACTGTTGTAATAAAAAAAACTACAAATTCATACCCCTATCTATTACAAATCCCATCGTCTCGAACAAAAAAATTATAATCAAATCCTTAATGACGGCATTTAAGCTGTTATTCCGTACCGACGCGTTTGCTTTCCTTACCCGCCACGTGGCTATCGCGTGGCTCTGGTATCGGCGCCATTTTGAAAATAATTTACCAATTTAATTTGATCTCCGTCTCCAACATTTTCCGTGTATAAATACAATTCAGGTTATAGTAGTCGTATTAAAGGTCATTATTTCAACCATTTGAATAACGTATTCTATTTAAATCTAACATTTGCGGTTGTGAAAACAGTAAATGTTCGTTACTATATAGAAAGTTTTCGTTTTTCAGATGTAAAAATAAGTTTGATTCTTTTTCGAGCAATTTGATTGCATGAAAGGCGTCATTGGTTTTCATGAAATAATGGATGGAGTTTATTTAAATGTTTGTAAAATGTATGGGCGGGTTTTCGGTGATAATTTTCTTGACAATACATCCTGTGTTTATGTAGACGCGTGGCTTTATTTGGTTAAGGGGGCTTCATACAATATAGGCGAAAATATGTTTACCACATGATTTATTTTTAATATATATGTTTTATATAAATGATACAATTATACTACGAATTTGTTTATATTGGATGGTCCTCGCGACTTCGTCTTCTTGTTTCATAAAATCTACATGTTTTGTATGGACTATTAATTGACTTTTTATTTTTTTTCGTGTCAAATTTACCCCATTAACTCTCGATTTACTAGAAAACCTATACAACAGTCTGAAAGTCTATTGTCCGTCACTAAAATTCTCGCCAAACCCAGTCCACATTTTTTTTAAAAAGACTGGAACAAAAATGAAATATTTCATTTTTAGTTGTTATTAGGACGAAAATTACAAAGTCTGAACATAAACGAATTGAACACAAACTTATGAAATAAAAAAAAACCTACACGTATACAAATAAAATTATGAACGACGTATTATCAAATGTCAATACTTCCCCCTGAGAGTAAATTCAGTAAAACCGCAAAAATCATAATCAATGTAACGGCAACCAGACGTGTTAAAAAATAAAAAAGTCACTGACAAGGCGGGGACGACAAAACCGTTTTAAACTGATCTTCATAAAACCTTCTTGCTACTCTTTGTACCTTATCTTCAGTATGTCGCCCCGGCGGATGGGTGTTCCATTTTAAAATTGACAGCCAGTATTAATGATTCGGACCTCGAATGAGACGTGCGAAATTTAATCTTCCCCGCAAAAAGTATTGAACAGAAAGGGACAAAAAGACCCGGTGAGTGATAAATGGATCGCCTTAGTGATCGTGAACGCCTGGTACTTTTTCTAAAGACTTCTTAACTTTTAATTAATTTAGTTTAAAGACAGCTGACGTATGTGGATATGAATGTGTATATACTATTCTAAAATTTAGAAAGAACTAAAAAAATATAAATATACGGAGATTTTGGTCCTTGTCTGGAAAGTTGATTTAACTATTTCTTTAAAAAACAAATAAGAATCCTAACGGTTTTACTACCTCAGATGTAGAATTGAGTAAGTGAAGAAGAGTCGAAGGACGTCAAGTTGGACACTAGAAACAAATCAAACTGTCAAGATTGTCGTCTTGTTTGTTTTAGCGGTTTTATAGTATAACAATAACGTTTTGACATTTTAGTTAAATAAATGAGCCCGCCTGTTTAATACAACCTGAATGATCACATGATGTATCACTGTAAAGGAAATAACAACTTCATTGTCTCTTTATAGTTCCATACACATTAACAAGTGCTTTGGCCCTAATTTGCATGAATTGCAGATACGGCAATTAAGTTGCTGATAAAGCAACAGTTCTTTGTTTCGTCATTGCATATAAGTGTCACGTCAAAATTTAAAATATACCGATGCTCGAATCTGTAGATATAGATTTATATAAGTGTTCATTTGACCACCATGATTTTCAGTAATTTGCTACCTTAAATTTATCTGGTGTAGCGTGGTCTATTATAGTCTAATTAGACCTTAAAAAAAATATTTTCTACCAGTAAGTTAAATTTCAACAATTGTGCAATATTAACTGTTTAATAAAAGATGTTATATATATTGTTATATTATATACTCGGTCTGTTTCAAGTGTTCTGTCAAAAATCAATATATAGGAAATACTGTTGCACCATAAATAAGGCTACTATCCTATTTTGACCTACTAACAGAATAATTGTCCGGCTGTTATTTTCCTACTACAGAGTGTAGTTAAGAAGCATTCACATACGCGTCATCTCTACTTAGTCCCCAATTATTCCCTAAAACAATGTAGTCAAAACTACTAGTTGAAATATAGCACTAAGAAAGACAAAGTTATTAACTACTATGTAATAAATCTTATTCTCCTCTATATCTATATTCTCTTCCTAGTAATATTGTATAATTAATCAATTTTTATTTTTCCGAAACAGTGTAAAACAAAGAAAATTTTTGACTATCTAGTAAAGACTAAACTCAGATTAGTACGTTATTTTATTCGATTTTATACTGATTCTTAAAGTGAATCTGACATGGACTCTATTTTCTTTTACAATTCTCCGGTATAAAAAGGCGGGGCTCAATCCATCACGAAAACAAGTTTCAACCGATGACGTGGCGATGTCGTTGAAGTCACAAGACTTTCCGGTCCGGGAGGTTCACCGAATGTACCATCCCCGCACCAAAGTCCCCTTCAGTCTGGTTTTGGTTATTCTTGACCGAACTAAAGAAGGAAAAGCCATTTTTAATCTTTCTTCCGTATGCGGTCTTACAGGTGTGACCGTCGAGGCTCCGAACAAAACCTACGCACCCTCGCAGTGTCACAACTGCCAGGCGTATGGTCACTCGGCAAGAAATTGCCATCTCCGCCCTAGGTGCGTGAAGTGCCTCGAGGACCACTCTACCAAGGAGTGCACACGTACCCCAGCTTCTGCCGAACCTCCCAGCTGCGTTCTGTGTGGTCAAGCGGGTCACCCTGCGAATTATCGCGGGTGTTCTCGTGCGCCTCGCACAAAGCGGCCACGACAGCCGAGACAGGCTAACCAGGTTAGGGTACCTGCTACTGCCACTCATCCTCAACTCTCACCTCTAATGTCCTTAGAGGCTTTTCCCGCTCTACCAAGTAATTTCAGGACTTCGGCAACACCCGCATCCGCATCAAAAGCCCCACAACAGTCTGTGACGGCTCCCTCGGCCCCTTGGGCTCCCATGCCCCAGTCACCGAAGGCTACACAGATAACCCCGGTCTCTTCTTTCTCCATCACCGGTATCGAGTGAGTGGGCCAGCTTCTCCTCGTGCACGACGTACAGGAGATCATTGCTTTCAACGCGATGATAAACAGTAATAAGGACCTCGGTCTCCTAAATGCAATCTCGCAGTTTCCTGACGTTGCGACTACCATCCAACGCCTCGCCCGTGCTTCCCACAAGTAAGTTCCTTTTACAATGGATAGAATAAAACCACGTAGTATTTGTCTTTCCTTTTTTAATGCTCGAAGCCTTAAACCCCAGCGCGATCAAGTAGCTGCCTTTCTACGTGAACATCAAATAGATGTGCTTCTAGTTCAAGAAACACTTCTAAAGCCCGGTAATCGTAATCCCGCGATTGCGAATTACAATATAGTTAGAAACGATCGCATAACTCGAGGCGGTGGCACCCTCATTTACTATAAACGATCGCTATATTGCATGCCAATGGACCCTCCTCTTGATCTTTTACATATGGAAGTGTCAGTATGTAGAATAGGTATGACGGGTCATCCACCTGTCACAATAGTTTCCGCGTACCTCCGCCCGAGCAAAAGAATACTTAGATCTGACCTCGAGGCTCTGTTTTCGCTCGGCGATTCCGTTATAATAGCGGGCGACCTCAACTGCGGGAACGTCATCTGGAACAGTTCGAGTACCTCTCGCAATGGAGAGTTGCTTGAGGATCTAGTAGACGAGCTTGAATTTGACGTCGTAGCTCCTCTTGAACCTACTCATTATCAGGATCACTGTCGACCGACAGTGTTAGACGTAGCTCTCCTAAAGAATGTCTCGCTTTCGATACGACACGTTCAAGTTATACACGAGCTTGACTCTGATCACCGTCCAGTTATAATACAGTTAGGTCATTTGGATGACACCAGCCCTCCTTTCGTCAGAGTGCCTGACTACGCGAAGCTCAATAGGTACCTTAGTGATAACCCCTCCTCGTCCAGTCTTGATAAGATCCCGGACATGCTAGTGTCCAAAGCTGATGCCGACCTGGCTATCGATTCCCTGGTCGACCACCTTCAGACTGCCATCAGGGTGACCTCAAGAGAGGTACAAACGGCGAACGACCGCCGTTTTATACTTCCTGATGACGTGAGAGCTTTGATCACGGAAAAGAACGCCGCGACGCGAGCTCACGACACCTATCCATCCGAAGAAAATCGTGCCCGCTTACGCACGTTGCGGAAAGCGGTGAAGGCCCGCATTTCCGAGATCCGTGGCGAAAGATGGGATAGGCTCTTAGAAGACATCAAACCGTCTCATCTGGCGTACTGGAAGCTAGCACGATCCCTAAAAGCGGACAACACCACTTCGATGCCTCCCCTCGATAGAGGTCCAGGTATGTCACCTGCATTCGATAGTATAGACAAAGCGGAATGCCTAGCAGCAAGCTTAGAAAAACAATGTTCTCCAAACACAGTGAACACTGACCCAGTCCATATCCGATCGATTGAAACCTCGGTGGAGAATGCAATCCTGTTCCCCCCCACGGATACTCTAACCCCGGTAACCCGGGAGGAAGTCTGTGCCGCTATAAAACTTCTGAAGCCCAGGAAATCTCCTGGTCCTGATGGTATCAAGAATGAAGTTCTCAAACTACTTCCCGATCATCTCATAGCCCTCTTGGTCTGCATCTTCAATGCGGCCATGGCCCAGGGTTATTTTCCAGCCGTCTGGAAAAAGGCTATAGTGATAGGTATTCACAAACCTGGTAAAAAAGCCACACTTCCTGATAGTTACCGCCCGATTAGTCTTCTCGACACACTCGGTAAACTCTATGAGCGGCTCCTTCTGAACCGTCTCCAGACCACTATGTCCGTTTTAGATCTGCTACCACATGAACAGTTCGGCTTTCGAGCTGGACACTCTTGTACACAACAAGTGCACCGCCTCACGGAGCACATCCTGCATAACTTTACTGAACCTAGAATATCATATCGTACTCTCGCGATCTTTTTCGATGTAGCTAAAGCTTTCGATAAGGTGTGGCACGCCGGACTCGTTTATAAGCTTCTTCAGTTTCGAATCCCCGATAGATTAGTTCATATCATTCGCGACTACCTCTCGAACAGAACTTTCCGCTTCAGAGTGGAAGGTGAGCTCTCCCGACCACACCCAATACACTCAGGTGTTCCCCAAGGATCTATTCTTGCACCATCCCTGTTTAACTTGTACATTAGCGACCTACCACGATCTCCGGGAGTCGAAGTAGGTTGTTATGCCGATGATACAGTGATTTTTGCTTCAGGCAGGCAGAGAGTGCATCTCAGAGCACGCATCCAACGTGCTGTTTGTAATCTCGGCGAATGGTATCGAAGATGGCGTATAGAAGTTAATCCAGATAAGAGCTCCGCAATACTTTTTGATTCCTCTAATAAACAGAACACATTAAAACCTCTCAGGCTATTCGATACTGACATCCCTTGGGCTACCGAGGTTAAATATCTCGGTGTCACATTAGACAACAAACTTACCTTTAAAACTCACATCCAGAGAGTGCGGAACAAGGCTGCTATGGTCTTGAGCCGATTACATATGCTATTATGCTCACAGAGCAAAATGTCACTAAGACATAAGCTCACTCTCTATAAGACGTGTGTCCGCCCTATTCTTACGTATAGTTGCCCCGTGTTTGCACATACATCGAAAGATAATTTTGAAAAGTTGCAGGTCATACAAAATCGCTTCTTACGAAAATGTGTTGGCGCCCCCTACTATGTTCGGAACGACGATCTTCATAAGGATTTGGATATTACTTTGATTCAAGCGTACATCAAGTCCGTCACAGCTAATTATTTCGACAAGGCCACAAATCATCCCAACCCGTTAGTGGTATCTGCTGCAAACTACACCCCCAAGCCCGCCGCAAAGTATCCTAAAAGACGACCGCGACACATTTTCAGCGATCCCCCGGATGACATAACGGCTGCGAATGATCTGCATACCGACGACTCTTTAAATAGAGCGTGCTCGCGCCCACGCCCCCGAAACCACCGATCACGCCGACACGGTCGGGCGGTCAACTTCGCTCCCGCACACCCGCCACGTCCTCCTTCGGCAGCAGCTTAAGCCTAGGTTCGATCCCTCAGACGGGAGCCCTCGAGCATGCTGCTAGCGCGATACAGTGACACCACATTCACTAGCTCCTTGCACACACGACACTGCACTCTACACACGTGCACATTCACACGGTACGTACACTGGTTCTGTAAGGGACCGTTTTACCTTTTTGGCTAGTTAAACTTAGCCAAAAATATCAGGCACTATATGCATGTGCGCTTTAGTGTGACACATATGAAGGTATGCATATGTGTCTCACTAAAGTGTACATGTATGGCATATAGATATTTTATTTTATGTAGATATTTTAGTTCGATTCACGTTTATCCCAAGGCAACTGCCCAAGCCGAGGTTCGGCCATTCTGGCACCCTTGAGCTTGTTGCCTCTCGGCTGAGTGCCCTAAGCGCTCGCCCTAAAAGTCTGGTGAAGCTGTGAAGGCCCATTAGGCCGACAGCGTTTAGTCAGTTCGAAAAAAAAAAAAAAAAAAAAAAAAAAAAAACATCACGAAAACGAGAGTCTCGTTCGAGCAGCGGTCGAGTGCACACGTGCGCTCGCTCGCAGCTCTGACGGTCCGTTCGGCTCGCCGCGCTCGCCTACCTGCGCTACCTGCGCACCAGATGTTGGCATTCCAACGATTTCGTCACTGCCCGACCCGCATTGTTGCCGAGTGAGTCATCGCCGGTGCTATTGTACTCGAGCTTGTGAAATTCGAAGAAAGAAAACATCTGCTGCGAAGCCGCACTTTAGTGTGTTTACTCGGCTATTGTCAATCAACACGCTCTTTTCAGAGCGACGGTGCACCTCCTTTAGTGTACCACATAAACCGCACTTTTCGGTGCGAAGCCGTACACACTGTGCAGTGCGTCGTTTCGCCGTGCTACGCGTCGTGCTTCGTGCTGCGCTTCGAGAGTCGTGCAGCGCGTCGTGTGCCGTGCAGAGCGTCGTTCTTCGCGCCGTGCCGTGTGCAGTTTCGAAGAGAAGATTCGCGTTCGCGTCGCGTCGCGTTCTCCCTTTGGCCCGGACACGGATTGTCCGCTAGATTTGAATTAGGCGCACCCCCCTGCCCCTCAGGCAGGGAGGTTAGTCATGTCTACCCCCGCGACCCCGCGTGCCCATCCGGCCCTTCCGGCCGTTGATGATACCGTCCACCTCGAAGAACTGTTACGCTTCCACATGTTCGTCGAAAAGGAAGACCCGCAACTCGTCTCGGAATACAACAGACTCCGGAAAGTCTACGCGCGCAATCCTCCCGGTAAGATACCGCGTTGTTTCTCCGCGAACCCTTTCGCGAATCTCCCGGACGACCCGTTCACGAGGCTCTCGGACGTCGATTCCGATGACGACTCTGATATGGACTACGATACTGTCCCCGCGACCGCGCCCGCGACGGTAACCACGGCCGCGACCGTGCCTGCGCCCGCGACCACGCCCGCCGATGACGACGGTTTCACAACCGTCACGCGCCGCGGTAAACGCCCACGCGCCGCGAATCAGACCGATAGCGACTCTGCTGCGGGACGTCCAACCCCAAAGCAGTCCAATATAGGTGGCGCTCGGGTGCCCCGAGCCTCTCCCACGCCCTCTGCCGCGAATTCGGCTAAAGCCTCGGCTGCGGAACCCGCGGTCGCGGCTAAGAAGCCACGCCTACCGCCTCCCGTCACCTTCCGTGACAAAGCCCGTTGGGTAGAGATTTCTGAAGACCTTAAGTCGAAGGAAATCGTCTACAAGTCCGCCGTCAACACTGTTGCCGGCATTTCTATTCGTGTGTCGACCCCCGATGAGCATCGCAAGCTCACGAGATATTTCAGGGAGCGTCAGCTCCCTTTCTTCACTCACGCGCTCGAGGAAGAGCGCCGCCTCCGTGTCGTCATTCGGGGAGTTCCCTCTGAGCTCACCGAATACGACATCTGCGATTGCCTGAACGGTCAGGACTTCCCAGTCCGGAGCGTGCAGCGCATGCACCACCCCCGTACGAAGGCCCCCTTCAACTTGGTGTTGGTCACTCTGGACCGCACCTTGGAAGGCAAGGCCATTTTCAGCCTCAACTCAGTTTGCGGCCTGTCCCCTGTCTTCGTCGAGCTTCCTCGCAAGTCCCAGGTACCCTCGCAGTGTCACAACTGCCAGGTGTACGGTCATTCCGCCCGACACTGCCACCTGCGTCCCAGGTGTGTCAAGTGTCTCGGGGATCATTCCACTAAGGAGTGCCCCCGCACTCCCGAATCCGTCGAGCCTCCGAGCTGCGTCCTCTGCGAGCAAACGGGTCATACCGCGAATTATCGCGGGTGTCCCCGTGCGCCTCGCTCGACCTATCACCGCCGCGGCGGTCGTGCGACCCGGTCCAGGGCGCACGGCCCGCCGACTCGGTCGAATCGGCCTCCGCCTCCGCCCATACAAAGCCAGAAGGCTTTCCCCGATCTGCCGGGCACCTCCAGTGCGCCGGCAGCATCCGCTCCTGCGCCGAGCGCGCTCTCTTGGCGCGTAAGGCCTTCCCCGCCAGCTCCCTCGGCTCCTAAAGCCAAGCCCCAGCCCCCAAAGGCTCTGTCCACTCCTGCGCCACCTATCGCGGCTTCAGCATCGACCTCCGGTATAGACTGGATAGCTCGCTTACTTTTGGTACACGATGTACAAGAGATAATCGCATTTAACGCGTTAGTTAATAGTATGTCTGAGCTCGGGCTCTTAAACGCTATCTCCGCTTTCCCGGCCGTCGCGACCACGGTACAGCAACTAACCCGCGCCGCGCATAAATAAATTCGCGTAAATCAAAATATCAGATCGAACCCGCGTGTTCATACACAATAGACCGATACATTAGGATTTGTTACGTAATTATTTAGTTAAATCGGCACCGTGCCGTTGTACTTTATTTTTTAGCTCGATTCCCTCTCAAAAGATGCGTGTTTGCGCCCACGCCCGCGACTCTCTCTGCTCACGCCTCCGTGAGCGGGGGGTGAAGATTCGATCCCGCACACTCGTCGCGATTTTTCTTGTAACAGCTCGAGCCTAGGTAGTCCCTCGCTGTGGAGCCCTCGAGTATGTTACTCGCGCGAATACAGTGATTTACACATGTTCTACACTTACACGATCACCCCACACTCTTGCACACCTAGGCACTCAGTGGTGGGCTGTTTTTTTGCCCTTTTCGGACTGAAATAGGTCACGTAACACAGTAGTTAGATACCAAATACACATATACATTCGTGAAACATGCATGGTCGCACATGCATTTTTCACGAATTCATATATGAGTATTGTATGGATAGATAGCTTAGCTAGCTTAGTTAGTTCGGGAATCCGGCGACAGCTCAAGCCGAGGTGCACCGTGTGCCCTTGAGATGTTTCGCCTAAAAAAAAAAAAAAAAAAAAAAAAAAAAAAAAAAAAAAAAAAAAAAAAAAAAAAAAAAAAAAAAAAAAACAATCGGGTGAGTGCCCTAAGCGCTCCCCTTAGTAGTCCGGTGGAACTGTGAAGGCCTAATAAGCCGGCAGTGTAGGTCAGTTCGAAAAAAAAACCATCACGAAAACGATGGATAACTACCGCATTATTACATAGTAATTAGATCCCAACGAGGGCTGAACCGCGATTCAAAAACGATGCTTTGCCGCCACGTGTCTATTGTTTGTGGAATATTCAATCCTAAATTATGGTATTCCGTACACTCGGACGACTCCCTGTGCCGATATAGAGCTTGTCGTTTTGTAATCCGTAAAAAGATGCTTGATGAAGATTTAGGGAATATAAAAAAACGTGTGTGGTCAGAGGACTCCCGTCAGGAACGGAGTTCTTTACGATTTTTCTTCAGTTTCGAATATATATGAAATTTAGATTTAGATTGTTCATATTTGTATATTTTCGCCACCAAAGAAAAAAGCGATATACCACTACCATGCGACTGTCTCTCTGTAATCTGTATTTTTCATATTTTCAATGCAAATAACTAAATGTAAGGAATGTAATCAAGTTTCATTTCATATTTTGGATTTTTTTTATTTATTTAAATATTTATATATAAAAAATAATTGACTAAAGTCGACTACAGAGTAAATTAAAAAAATAAACACAGGCCAAACCATTTGGGCTAAAGGCGTAAAAATTTGCAAGTTGGTTTCTTTTATACTGAAAAATTGTATGAAAATTCGTCATTTTTCCATTTGTAAAGCAATCAGTCAGATTTTTTTCATAAATATAGATATAATGTAAACAGTCAAAAATAATACTACATAAAAAACGTGAGTAATGCAGTGAGAAATTGCCAGTTTATATTAAATAGTGGAATTATTAAAAAAAATTGGTTATCAGTAAAGTCGGTTTACGGATGATAATTTTATGTGATAATGTCATAAGAAAACATTGATGAAAAATTGCATACTTTCATGAATTGAATTGAATTATTATAACTGAATTATCATTATTTTGTATAATACAAAAAAGGATTTAATTAAAATAACAATTTTTTCGAAAAATTATGCATCACAGGCCGAAGGTTAGGTTGATCGCGCCTCTCTATCGCTTTTCCACGTCAGGCGGAACGTGACAATGAGTCATGCTTTTTCGTGCGTGCAGTAAGCGTTTGTCGATTTATGAGATGTTGTCACGTCAAAAACAAATAATATTCTATGAAATTCCCAAGCGATCAACATTCAAGTTATACAACCAGCAGCGCAAAATGTTTGTCTGCTCGAATTTTGATAGTCGCTCGTACACGCACAGTCATATAGAATAGCGTTAGAGAAAGAGTCACAAGGAGAGGTGTACACCACTTTTTCGTTATGTGACGGTTTCTGCCAGTTAGCTCCTACCATAAGCTGCGTTGAGGAACTTTATTATGTCACTAGTACTAATAATCTATTTCTGCATTACATTGTATTATCATGTATACGTTTTCATCATATTTTACAGCCCTCGACGAATTTTTTACCCGCTCTGGATATAACCGTAAGTTCGCGTAATACAGTCTAGAGTTTAATACAAAATTAACTTAAAAAATGTTACTGTAGGAATCTAAAATTGGCATTTATTAATCCTAAAATTGTCGCGATGTTATTTATACATATAATATAATATATGTTTATATCTAAATCTGTGTTCTGCGCATCTTTATTCAGAGCCGTCAAAAAGTATGGCAAGGACTGCACTCTAGTTTTATGTATATTACATTCTAGTTCCATATTTCATGTTAAGTAACATCTCAATCACTGAAGGAACATAGTCGCATATGACAACTGTATCAAATAGTAAGTATCTTCGTGTCAGTATCATACTTTTTACGTTTATACTTATATCTGCAATATTATTGTAACTATAACTTAGTGTTGTAGTTGTATTTTACAAAGCACTATACCATTATATATCACTATAAAGCTTCCAAGTTAGAATTAACAATGAAATACGAATTGTATATAATTGTTATCTTTTCAAAGTCGTAAAAGATTATGTACGTCATTTCAACGCGGTGTAATCACTTTAATCGTGTCCTACCACCTGGAAAACATATTTAATCTATGGCTATTGGAATCGAGAATGATGTTTACAATCATTATTTAATATACTATATCCTACGTCTTTTGATCCATCGTGCGCTTTATGAATATTCAGTAAATTCGGGTATCTAAAAGACAGGAAAATCCACGTTGAAACCCAATTATTTTTCCATTTATAATGTACAAATAATCTCATTTATAATACATGGCTAATAGTTTTTAATTATGTCTCCACGTATTACGGACACCCCGTCGACCGTAATACGACATCAAAGCAAATGCGAAATTTCGACCCCCCGACCACATTATTTACCGTTCGTAAACAAAAATATCCGAACAATCTCAAACCATTACATAAAATGCGACAGCAAATTCAAATTTGTAATATCTTGTGGTTTGAATTAATATCTGTCAGCTTTTAGATTCTTTATATCGTCATTACTGTGTGAATATGACACTAGAAGTGTGCAATAATGAATTTTGAAGCGCTTTCACAAGGATTCTGGGATTACTTTGTATGAAGATCAGTATATTGTTATACTAATAGCTGCCGGCGACTTTGTCTGCAATTGTATCTTTATAAATGATGATCATATGCATTATCGTCATTTAATTCTAACGGTCTAAGCAGCGTACGCTCGGATAGCTTATTCAAACTTCCTTGTTACTTCTTGCTATGTTTTGGCCAATTTAAACAATGTCTTTATAAATCATAGTCTACGTAATATTTTGATATGTAAGCTATATTACTGTAGGTTTTGTCAAAATTTGTTGAGTGATTTTACGTGAAAATGTCCATCCTAATAAAGGCTCTCCTTTATTGTATGAATAGGTTTATATTATTACATACAAAATTATTTGTAATTATATTATTGGTTTATGAACTACTGGATCTATTGGAAATTATTTTCGTTCTTATATAGGATAAATACATATTGTTGCGTTAATAAATTTTTGTAGTTTATCATGTAAAGGATGCCGTATTCCTTACACTTTATAGTTCAAAATAAAAATACTTTATTTAATTTAGGCCATAAGAAGGCATTTACGAATATTTATGTATTTTTAGTTGTATTTCAATATTAACTTCATTTAATTATCTTATGTCCGAGATAGAGACCTCATTGGAGCGTGTCTCGGAGTGGAGAAGACAAAATCTAGTCAAATTTAACCCCACAATTGCAACACAAATTAACCTCCAATTGCATAATATGTATATATATTTTTTTAATTTACACTATCTACCATACCTTTTATTCTTGATAACAATAACTCTAGTTAACTGCAAGCAAACGCCTTCAGGCATTAAAGTTGCCATTATACAAAACAAAACATGCAACAAAGTATTCATTCATTTCTTTCGTGCATCTTAACTAAGCTACATTACACAAAATTTGATAAACAACGCAAAACACGGCATGCTTCTCATTTCAAAAATAACTGACTGCATTGTAAACGTTTTGCAAAAAAAGTATGACATTATAACCTTGTAATCGAATTTCTGAAGAGTTTATTCAAGAACAATATCATGCAATATTATAAGATTTATTGCAATTAGAATAAAACAAATAAAACCAAAATTTTGAAACCATAAATCAATCGTTTAAATCATTCATATCTTCTTCCATGACGTCCCACAGAAACCGATTTTTAAATTCGACATTTCTTGTTTCTTTCATATTTTTTTCCTCCTTAACAGGCTCGGGCATCGAATCCAAATCGTCATCTATTAATGATGTGACGGAGAGGAGAGTCGAATCGGTAATGTTCACGGTGTCGCCAGCATCACCTCTCTCTGGTAGACCTCTCCTAGATCCTAGTGTCTGTGAACAAGACAGTTACTGTGTGGAATAAATATTAAGTGGACCCTCATAAGGTTTTAAGTGACGAGGTGGCAACTTAGCTGGCACGTAAATGAGTTCTAAAACGATTCTAAATTTTCAAGTACAAAAAACCATCGCGATGAAACCGTAGCATTATAGTAGTAGTAGTATTTCCTAATATTTGCCAAGGAAGGTACCACAAATAAGTTGAATATCATTCGTTATGCACATATCAGTATATTGTCTTCAGACTAGGTTCCTTTTTTAGGTTCGCAATTTACTATTTTAGTCATCCTAACGAAGATAATAAGAGTAAATATTCATCAAACAGTAAAAATACAAAAAACTGATCAACAAGTCACAATATTAAAAAAACAAATGAAAACATGTTTCGACCAGATGACTGAATCCACATTAAATGCCATAATGTTCATGATTTTATACGTATTTTTCTTTTATTTACTAATCTTCCACTGCCCTTAACCCATCTACTCCTATATGCAGACTATATCATGACCCACCGTCACAATGTTATCAGCCAATACAAGTTCTGTATTTTCATTGATGTTATAGATAAATCAGCATTCATTTTTCTAAATTTTATCAGTAAACGGCTGAAAAAGTATACCATTTTTATAAATTAATCATTGTACGACGTTCCAAAGAAAATCCGTTTACTAGTTTCAACTTGATACCCTGACAAATAGTTGTTATCGCAGATATAAAATAATAGAAACTCTAATAAAATAATAGCAATTATATTAATGGATGTGAATCTATTTAGTTATTCTTAAATTGCTGAGGTCTAAACATACTAAACATGTTTAGGAAGAGCAATTCATTGTTCTGGTTTACCCTGCGTAGGAAATGCTGTTAAAATAAATTGACCATGTTGTTCTCACTAAAAGCTTCTAGGGTTACTACCTTTTTTATTATTTTCTTAGCATTCAGTTTTGCTCAAAAAAATTATAATGGTACTGAAAAACCATTTTTTGATGGATTTAATGTTGAATTACATGGAGTCTTTAAGATGTAATTGAATATTCTAAAAAATCAATGTTGGCATATTGCGCAATATACACTCTACACTCCACACTATTAGTTTATAATTGCCGATAATTTTATACATACATCAATGATAGCCATATGCAGTATAGGCACTTCGAGCTTCAGAGGCTTGATTTCCTGGGGCTCTTCATCCAGGTAAGAGTATTCGCTGGGCGTCTGCCAATTAATCTAAAGTATCCGTTAATATTCATCAATTTAGATCAAATAAAAAATACTTTATTCGATTTAGGTCATGAAAGTGTGCTTATAAACCTTAAAATTACCACCAGTTTGGAAAATAACCCAGTAATCAAGAATAATCCGTAGGAAACTCAGTCGGGTTTATATTTTTACCCTGAATATTTTATAACAAAGCATTATATTTACAATCGTTTTAGCCGGTACACAGAAAGGGGTATTATTTCCAGACATCAATATCGTTCACATATTGCTCCACTCGATAATAGCCTTTTGACATCAAAACTCGCTTGACTTGATGCCTGAACTTACTATCAGGTACATTGGTAATGTGCTTTGGGATTGTGTTGTAGTATCAAATTCTGTTATCTACAAAAATGTTACTGGTCGTATTAAGCCCGAGGCTGGGGATGGATAATTTGTTGTTCTTTCTAGTATTAAAATGAAGTCGGGCTTTTATTAAAACCAGCTTTTCCAAGTTTATGGATTGATTTGATTGACAAATGGATTACAATAATTTATGACTGTTGAAACCATAGTAAAAACCTTAGTTTAAAAAGGAATCACGGCTATTATTTTCCACCACATTAATTTAAACTCTTGTTTAACCAAATCATACGGTGGAGAACTTAAAATTGAATTAAAACTCTTCTGTGGAACATCGACGTAAAAGTTAAACAACAGAAATGCCACACTAATTTCTGTACATAAACAGCAGTGCTCATACTGCCGTGCTCTGGTCTAAAGTGTATGTAGCAATAGGTACTAGCGCACGAGACTTCCCAACTAACTTCTCCTGATTGCCACCTTGTAAGTAACTGATGACTGATTTATATCTGCATACCATATACCTTCCTATCACAGTATTGTACGATGTTACGTATAAATAGTATAGTATCACTTTATCTGAACATACTGCTTTATCTAATCACGCATTTATATTTCCAGAAGATATAGAAATTATCTTAACCTATCCTAAGACAATTGAGAACGTACACGTCTCAGGCGCCACTTCTCTAGAAATTCGTTCGTCTGCTTCAGAGCGTCCTTGCTTTCCTTCAGAAGTTCATCTATACGATCCTTGACACGAAACTGTTTGTATTTATGTAAAAACTAAAAAGGAAAAGGAAAACTTTTAACTCTGATATAGAGAAGAATCTCACAGTTGTACATTAAATTCTAGCATGATTCTATATTGTACCACACCAGTTTGTTAATTTACTCAGTTACAGAACAAGTTGCAGATAGTTTAATTAAGCAAATCCAATCTTTAAATAAATAGTATTTTAGTACTTTAGCATTTACGAGAAATGATTTGACACTATAGAAATGGAATCAGCTTTCGCACAAACTTTAGAATACAGTAACGGCCGTAGGTCTTAAATTCTGTGAGCCAATGCAAAATTCTTTACAGATGCACTATGTCAAGATTTATTTATCTACTTACAGCAATTGTCAAAGACAACACCAAGATTTCAGTAAACAAAACTGAAACACTAATATTATTGACTGTCCCCGCTATCTGAGCTTGTTTCACTTCCTCCCTGATGGTTTTCTTTACGAAGCAAACGATCGTACATAATACTTTTCGGAACATATCCACAAAACCGTTGCCCAAAAAATAATCGATAAGGAAGAGGCTTAAAAATATAACGCCATAGAAGACGGTGTTCATGGCTTCAACCAACATCTCTGATAACGGGGTACTGTGTTGATTTGAACATTTACATATTATTTTAATACGATTAATTTAACTGACTATTCATTACTGACAATTTAAAGCTTCATACCAATTTTCTACACTGACAAATCATTCTATTTCCATAGATTAGGATTATGCTATCCTTGTTTTTTTTTTTAAATAACTGCATTTATCACCAAATAGACCGGTCTGTATATTAGTACACAGAACATAAATTTAGGTGTAAATACGTATTCTATAGTAGGCATGTCGAACATCGAGATAACCTGATCATAATAAATAAATACTAACGTTTTTGCATTAAACTCAAATCTTTTTTACGCGCAAGCCCGAACTTCAGAGACCTTATATTCAGATCGGCCAAAAAGAAAGACGAGAACAAATGAACTTTTATTTTTTAAATGCGATTGGAGGCAAACGAACAGACGGGTTACCTGATGGTAAGTAGCCACCGCTGCCCATGCAAACCTGCGACATGAGGGGCATCACAAATGTGTTGCCGGCCTTTGAGGAAGGAGTAAGCTCGTTTCTTGAAGGTCTGTCGATTGTACTGCTCAGGAAACTCTGCCACTGGAGGTTCATTCCAGATGACCGACGTACGTGGGAGAAACGTACGCGAGAACCAAACAGTAGACGTTTTCTAACCGACGTGATGACACGGATGGAATTTCACTTTGTGGCGAGTCGTTTGGTAATCGAACTCAATAGCAGGTATCAATCCTAATAGCTTTTCAGAACACTCTCCGACACTTCCTACACTTGAGTCTATAATCTAGCTAATTTTTATTCTAATTAGAAAAAATATATAAATATAGAAAAATAATTAAGACTCCCACAATTCTCGTATATTATTTAGAATCCTCAAATTTATTGATTATTATGTTCAACGTAATATTGCACGTATAGATAGATACTTTTTAAAAACAAAAATATTACCAACTACACTTAGTTGAAAGTAAATCTACAAAAGGATATCGAAAATATAAACGTATTCATTAATAAATTAAAAAAAAACGATACTGTGTACTTATGTACACGCATTTGAACTTATACATCTCTGGCGTTACAAAATAAAAATATTTTCATTAATTTTGTCTTTTGCCTTATTCTACGTTTGTAGACAAAACGGCACTAACATTAGAAAAAAGGTATTTAATACATACATACGGTTTTTGAACAAAATGTTGAATGTAGGATTCAGGATGTCAGTTTTTCGTGGTGTGCACGCGCATCGTAAAAATTTACTCGCATTATTTGTCCCTAACGCTCCAAAAGAAGTATAACTTCAATATCAACTCAACCGTGAAGTGAATGATAACAATTATCATTTTCGAACGATATGTTTCAAGGCGTTTCTATAGTAACCAATAACTGAGCGTTGTCACTAACAACTCCATCAATGAAAAGGATATTTATTGTCAAACCGATTTTTATTTCTCTACGTATTATTTAAATCAGATAAGTTTAAAATAACTATTTCTGTTGATTTTTCAAAATCATGGTGAGTTTCTATGTCTTTAACAAATTATTTTCATTTTACCATTACTATTACATCATAATATATTTGTGATTACTTTTCAAACCTAATTTCTAGAACTAAGCAGTTAACTACTTGAACGTCGTTTTTATTATATGATAAGAATATTTCTGTTAAAATAATTAACTTATTTATTAGGCTACCAACACTAATGTATTATTTGCTTTACTCTGTAAAATCATTTTAAGTCATAGTAAAGTCTAGATAAAATCAGTAACCATCATAAATAAACGCACCCGGATTAAAAAATATGTATATTTATAGTAAATAAACTCTAAGATGATTATTTATATGTTACAGCCGCCAAAAGCAGGTAAAGCTGGAAAAGCTGGAAAGAAAGCACCAGGTCAGAATTTTTTATTGATTTTATTGCTATTTATATCCATCATATATTTTTATAAAATTTCACATGTTATATACAATAACTTTATAATAATAGCTCATCTACGATATAATCAATAGAATAGCAAAGTGATTGATAGCATGCCAGATTAATTTGTCTCCATTTTGATTCAGCTATCGTCATCGATGGAGTAGACACGTCAGAAATGACTCGAGAGAAGCTAGAACAATTTACACTCAAAGTCAAAGAACAATTAGACAGAGAAAGAGAAGAACGTAATTACTTTCAATTAGAGAGGGACAAAATACGGACGTTCTGGGAAATAACTAGACAACAGTTAGAAGAAGCTAAAGCTGAATTGAGAAACAGAGAAAGAGCTACAGAAGAGGCTCAAGAGGAAAACGAAGCGCTTTTGGAGACAGAGAAACAAAAGATAAAGCATTTGAAATATGAACAGCAGGCCGCTGCGGCTGCTTTGCGAGCGGAAAATCTTGTAGCACTAAAAGCGGCAAAAGAAGAACACGCAGAACAAGAGCTAGAATTATTAAACGACAAGAGGACATTACGTCAGGAGATGAGAGAGAAAGTGTTGGCATCACAGGACGAATTGAGACGAGTGAAGTTGATGCACGCTGAAGAGTTATCTAAAACTAGAGCGGAGTTCGAAGAGACAGCTAGACAGATAGAGGATAAGGCTGAGAAGAAACTCCACGAAACTAAAGTAGAGTTAACAGTAAAGCACAGAACAGAGATAGCGGAAGTTGAAGAGAGAAAGAATAAACAACTTTCCGAATTGATAGCACATCATGAAAAAGCATTCTCGGATTTGAAGAATTATTATAATGATATTACTTTAAACAATTTAGGTATGGGTATAATGAATTACTTAAAAATAAAATTACTTTTTTATCTTTGATAATTAGTTAAGTACTGTATGATACGGCAGTATCCATTTGGCTCCTAATTATAACATTTCAAGCCATTTTTTCATTAGATGAATTTTGCCAAAAATAAATGCAATTGTTGTTAAATGGTTTAAAAGGTTTAATAAGCAGCTTGAAACAACAAATGGAAGAAATGCAAAAAGTGAAAGAAAGAGCTGAGAAAATAGCGAGGGATGCTGTCGCAGAAATGAAGAGTCTACGGGAACCACTTGAAGTCGCTATTCTTGAAAATAAGGAACTGAAGAGACAAATGTCGAATTACGACAGAGATAAAGCTGCTTTGGCGGTTAGTGTAAATGTGATCCAATACTCAATGTCCAAATTAATATACAATAAAAAAGCCCAATGTTTCTAGATCGTGCTCGCAATATACATTGTTTATGACATGATACTTCTCAGTTATTGTTTGATTTTTCCATAAAAGGTTTCTTTTAAACCACTTTAGAAATTGATGTGTTTTTTATATCTAAAACGTTCAATGCTAATGTGAAATGATAAAAGTCCAAAACTAAATTAATGCGAGCGAAGCTGCAAGCAAATACTAAAGATGGTATAAACAAACAACATTAGACATAAAGCGCTTAAGTTAAATATGCTTTAATTGATGAAAAGACAATTGGATAGTGTTAGTTCCGCATATCAAAAATAATAAAATTTTGTTTTCTGACTTATCGAGTGCCAATCTAATGAAAATCATACTAAGTTACTGTAAATTTCAGGCGAAGACAAAACAACTAGCCTCCCTCGAGAAGCAATTCGAAGTCCTCAAATGGGAGTACGAGGTGTTACAGGTCCGTTTCGACCGAGTGCTGGCGGAGAGAGATGAACTGAAGAGTCGGTTCACGCGAGCCGTGCTGGAGGTACAACAGAAAGCCTCTCTGAGGACTGCTCTGTTGGAGACGAAATTAAAGAATTTAGAGGCTCGAGACCTTGGACCACGGGAGGTGCATGTAAGTTCATTTAAGTTATACAAATTTTTTTGCATGGCACACAACACAAATTATAATATACGTGTAGTTCAGTCGCCGATCGTCCGCTAATGAAAGAGTTCAAAAGGCAATTGTCAAGGCGCCAGGTGATTAGGGATGGGCGAAAAGAGTGCGAATATATTGTAGGACAAGGATGGGTGTCGCCGTGCAAATCTAGCCTAAACAAATACAATTCATCGGATATTACAAATAATGACGTTAACATAGAAGAGTCTATCTTTGTCATTTATTAATTGTGTAATTGCCAAGACCAATCGGATATCTTATTTTAATATATAAAATTAAAATAATAGGGCTCTGCAGTTGTGTGCGAATGACGCAAAAATGACTGAATATATATTTGGATGAAATCTTTTCACTTCATTTCTTAGACATTAGGCCCTTATCTAATAAATATATATCACGATGTCTTTATTTAATATAAAGTTAGTAAAGTCTGATGAGACTTTAATAAAAATAACATTTCTAAGCAGTTCCTGTTCAGTGTATTTCCTTGCTGTGGAGTAGTGATGTAAGCGGTGGGTTGCGTATACGTAACACAACGCTGACGAAGTGGCGGGTGCCAGTTAGTTCATAATAAAAGCGCTTACATTACACGACAGATACAGAAATATAACTTTAAAAATGGTCATGGAAAATGAACTGTCTGAAGTTCTAAAAATAATGACCTGGCCTAGGTCGGTGTCCTCTTAAGAAATTTAAGGGAATATACCCATACCACGTGCCCCGTTCAGGGGGGGGTGGAAGTATTCAAAGTACCACGCATGATCACAGAGACGAGGGTATAACCGTATTTATGAATTACTATTTACATGAAAACTAGACAGGGGGTCTTCTCATATACTACGGATGGTCACCAAGGGGAGGGGAAAGGGGGTTAAGAAATTATCAAACATAGGTCACGTTGTATGGGTAAATTCTCTAATCTAGACAGTCAAGCAGTAAGTTACTATGAACTAGTAATAATGTAAGTATTTAATTATTCAGAATAAAACCCTTACTGCTAGAGAAATCAAACTATTACTTTCAATTTGGTCAATGAATTTTTATTATCCAAATAACATGTTTGTTAAGGAATTAAAAAAAAACAACACTGCTTACTTTCTTTCCATTAACAATATCATAGTTGAGATGCATTCAGTAAAAATAAAATTATAATCGAATAAATGCGACTTATTTCAATCATAAAGCGATAAACTAAACTTATATACATTATTTTTAACAGGAATTGCTAAAATTAAAAGATACACAAGTGGAAGATCTTCGTTACGAAGCGGCTCGACTTCGAAAAGCCCACGACGATTTACTAGCCACTTATGAAGCAAAGCTTGCGAAATTAGGTGTACCGGCCGAGGAACTTGGTTTTAAGTAAGAACTGTCTTTAGAGACATCTAGTATATATATGAAATACTATTTTACATTTTCTACTCTATGGAATAAACGTTATTGTATCATGTATAGTTGTACTACTAGATGGCGCTGTAATAAATCATGTTTACTATGGTTTTAAGTAATTTATAACATATTATATACTTTACTGTATTTAATACAATTTAATTTTAAAACCATTTTGGTTTTACAAAAAACGTCTCTAACGATAATTTAAATTTTGATAATATGCTTCAGTTTAGTTTTTAATATAGATAGCAGATGTCGCTAACTCAAATTTACCATTTTTCAGACCTCTCAAATCTGTAGCAGTAGCTGGATTGACCCCCGTGATCGGTCAAGGACCGGCAGGCTTAGTAACTAAAGACCAATAAATAATTTAGGAGTTTCTTCGTACTGTATTGAGCAATTTCAATGAAATTCGTCGTCGAAATGACGTCGTCAATAAATAAAACAATAAACCTTTGAAGCCAATAAGTGTATTTTACTTATTTACAAAACAGTCATAAGGCAACAGTTTCAAATGAAAATGCGTAATAATTATTACTTAGTTATATAAATATTACATTTTTTGTTTTTTATATTTGTGTATTATTAGCAAGAAACATTTTTTATTTCATCAAAATTATTATCTAGTTAGAGTATAATATATATTTTAGGGAATTTCATATCACAAAGAATACGTAAAAAATGCTTCAATAATAATAATAACTTTGAGTTTGAGACTACAAATTGAAAAAAGGCAATTAGTAGAAAAATATAGTGATATAATTATTGGGCTATATATATAATTATATATACAGGTTTAATAAGCACATTATATATAATGTAGAAAACGTTTTAGGTAATTATCTGAATTGATGTGTAATGCGCAAATGATATATAAAGCCCAATTTAGAAGAAATAACATAAATGTGTTTTAAAAATAAAATCCTTTAAAAAATTAATCGGATTATGGAAAATTGTCAATGTAATCAATATCTGATGATTATAAACAATAATTTAATGAACACATAACATGACTATATATATTGACTTTAATTCTTCCAAGAAACATAATATACCTTTCGAGATTGCTATACCATAGTATATTTATTTGCGATAACAGAACCCGCTCAAATTAATCACTTCGCCCCAATAAAAAGGAAAATTGTAACCACTTAAACCATATATTATATCGAAAGTTATAGTGTTTTAATGTTAGTAAATGTAACTTAACGTGAAATCGAGAACGGAGCAGTAAAAACACTAGAAAATAATTAAGAAATAGTTACTGTACTGTATCTGTACTTTTATTTCTGGCTTTCACAAGTGTCATGTGATCGTTTCAATATTCTGACAAGATGATGGCCCCTTAATGTTGCCCCATGGAGTTTTCGTGACATCTCAGAATTCATGATCCGTGGTATTATTTGCCATTCACTTCACTTGTGCACAATAACCGAACTATATTAGGTAAAATGGCACCAACATTACAAAATATAAAGTCAAGTATTACAAGATTAGGAATAAAATATAAAAGCCACTACACGGTAGACTAACTAAGATCCCGCCAAAAACTTCGTATCTGTATTTAATGACATTTTGCTGACAGCCAAAATATCGAAATTAATTTATGGCACCATAGATACATGTTCGAGTGCCTAGAGAGGGCGCTAAAATAATTATTTTCAAATGCACAATGTATACAAAACAAATACAGTATTATTTCATTGTTTATCTTTTATGTACTCATAAAATTGAATATATTTATTTGACAAAAGTTGTATAATATGAATTATGATATCATTTCTTTCATATATTATATTTCTCGAATACTGCTGATAACTTTATAATATACATATTTTAATAGAAACTATTAAAAAACCAAATAATTATTTAATAACATTTATTTGAATGAATGTCTAAAAGTTATGAAGAAATAATAAAGTTTGATTTTATGATATACCTAATACTATAATAGCTTTTAAATATTAATGTTATTGTAACCGAGAATATATTTTTGTACCATGGAGTATTTTTAAACTGAAAGAAATACAATATTTATAGGTCACTACTATAGAAGACCATAAAATATAATTAAGTAATTATATCAAATTTGTACAACGGAAAAAAAACAGAAAAAATAAGGATCCTTTGATGCTATATAATTATTAATTTTCATTTAAAACTTCAAATACGAATTTCTCAATTATTTGGTTTAGTTGAATATGAGAGGGAAAATGTTTTACATCTTTTATGTAATATTTTGAGAAAACATCACATCAATCAACGGATTTAGAGAATAAAGATGAAGTCTTAGTATTTTATTTATAGGTACTCTTCAAGTCTCATTTAAATATATTTCCGGGGACGATTCAAAATAATTAGTGTGGCTTTTTTAATGGCTTTAAATTGGCTACCGTACATTTTCAATTATTTTCATACTATAGAAATAATGATACAAAACCATTTCTACGTAACTGTAATTGAAAATATATAAACAACATTAATAATTCAAAATTAACAGTAATTATGACATGAAATAAAAATAGTTTCATTTCTTACTACAGTGTTCTTATATCTTGTTTATAATATATAAGTTGTATACATTATAAGTATTTTTTGCAGCGAATTTTGCTGTATAAAAACATAATTTGTTTAAAAGAAATGTTTTTTTTTATACACAATATGAATCCATGCGCAAATAATTCAAGCATATTATTACGTTATTGAAATATTTTTTTCTTATATAATTACAATGTAATTAAATTAATGATATACTCTAAAAATTATAGATAATAATAATTCTACACAACCCAAAATTGAGACGTTTGAAATCTTTCACATAAATTAATTTGACATTCAGTTACAGATGATATATATACGTTTCTCACTTATAATTAAATATAGCTATTACCTTTGTGTCAATTTAAATATTAAAATGATAATAATAATTACACTGAATAATAATTGAATTACGAATATAAATATGTATTTAATATTGACACTATTTTCTTTACCTATGTAATAAAGCAAAGTTGTTTTTTTGTTTAATGTAGAATATATAATTTTATAATATAATTTCATTCGAATAAATATCAATATTCGTTCTAATCTTTATTTAATCTGCCACATATTACTCCAATTAAAATACAAGTTGCGTACGCCATATTTTGAATAAAAATCTAATGATTTTATTTAAGCATGAGGCAACATCCAAACATAACATAAAACTGATAATTATGTAAACGAAATACAGTAAATAATATTCACTAAATATCTGTTTTTTACTGTACAGAGTTTTACAGTCCAATAGCCTAAATACCGCTCTCAAATTTAAGCGCCGCGGACAAATGCTCAGCCTGCGAGCCCTTAGAGCGGGCGCTGTAAGTTTCCATTTTATAATGTTGAATTACAGACATCAATAGGGTTCTAAATTAAATTTATAAATGGGAAAAACTCTGCACTTATAATAAGTACTTGGTAATAGAATTCAAACTTTACCTAACCAGGCGAGCATTAAACAACATTCCACTGTAACAGTACTATTCAATATATTTTCTTTCACTGTGAGTTCAATAGAAGTAGACCACACGTCGATCGACGTGGAGTCCATTTATGCTACCACCGAGTCCTTTGTTACGAATCTATCTATTTCAATCATACATTCTACATTTTTTTTAAATACTCTTCACATCTGCGTAATTAAGATAAAAATATTAATAAATAAATAATTGTACTAAGCATTTCAAATGAGAAGATAATCTCGTTTGCGGCAACTTCACTCAATGATTATCAAAATTGTTATGTCTGTAACAAAAGCGTAAAATATAAATTACATTTGTTTTTACTATTAATAGAAAAGTAACGCTTACATAATTAAAATTACTATAAATACAGTTATCAAAATTTAATTAAAGCGCCTCGACGAAATCATGTAGACATATCTATGGACGGTAGCCATTTTGCGTTAATTACCTTTTAGTGTCCTATTTATTTCCAAGTAATAATGAAATTATAAAAAAAAAGTATCTATATGTCATAAGTTTATGTCCCTTTACGTGTCATATAGTGTCATTTGCAAATTGTATTGTATTTCCGGTCGGATAATATTTACTGAAGTGGCATGCAAAGCGAGATGACAGTTTAACACTTATCTTCATATTTGAAACGCATATCAATATAATAAAAAAATACATAAATTAAAAAAAAATCACTTTCTTTAATATTAATCGTATTTAATTCTATATAATGTGCGTGGGATTTTAGCAATATTCTCTAAATAATTTTTCTCATACAATCTACCATCATTTGTTTACAGTTATAAATATATATTTCCAATATTATATGTCAACAGTAATAATGTTATCAATGATTCCATTTTTAGAATATTGTATTAATTCAAACAAAAAGGATATTTTTAAATAGAAAATAATTCAAGGTATAAATCAGAGGAACCTTACGGAATGATGGTCCCAGAATTCAAAACAATAACATACATAAATATTATATCACGGTTACACGCATACAATTTGTTTACAATAATTTACGCGTTATTCACAAGCCTTTATGTTATTCGACATTTCATATCTAAAGAAAAAGAAAGCAACAATGACAACCATTTGTTAAAAATTCTAACCTAAAATCACGAGGTCACAAAGGAAACTTACGCCATCTAAAATGCATAATAACAGCCTATTACATCTTATTATTCTAAAGCGTTGAACCTTTGTTAACGAATTTGTGATATGGATTGTGTGTTTGTATTCGTCCAAAATCTCGTGTAATTTAACCCACAGTACTCGTCAAACTTTTTGACTGCTCTGAACACAGATGTGTAGAATACAAATGTAAATATAAATGCGTATTATATTATATGTATAACATCGAGACAACTAAATGATACACAAATGCCAAGTTTATATTACTATAATAATATTTTAACTTTGTTTTATATTAAACTCTTGACTATTTTATGCGCAAGCCGGACTTACGACTACATTCAGAGTGGACAAAAATATTGACTCGGATTGTACATATTAACCAAGTTGTATGCCTTTTTAATAATTTTTATATAAACTCTGTTGAAGATTATTTCTCTTTACGACCACGAAAATGTGCCTTACTATGTCTGATGTTGAACACAATGCAATCTATCTATCTAAATATGATCTCATAAATCGTAACAAATATTACATTTTTATTAAACAGAATATATCCGCTTTAATATATATTATGACATTTGTAAAAAAAATCCATATACACTTTCATGGGAATAAACGAGCTTCCGTTTGAAATGTTCAGGAATTGTAAAGTTTATTTCTATGAGAAGTATAAGGCAACAAAGCTATGAGGTTGTATTAGTATAAACTTCATAATATTTTACTGTTATAGGTATATATAGTGGCAATACATTCAGCCACAATTGTCATTTCCTATCACCCGTAATGTAAACTGAATATTACATAAATAAAGCACTAATACGTGTACTTAAATCCGAAACGGTACAAGGTTGAAATCAGTCGAAATTTCGAACGATAATTGGACACGGGCCATGGAAAAACCGATACTATTGAATAATTTACGATAAACGTTAATACATATCGATTAGTTTATTTATTTCTATTTCGGTAAAATTATTTAGTTAAGTTGCGTCGGTACGGATCGGTGTGGTGTGGATCGGTGTGGACTGTGCTGATGAATTTTTAAACAGTGTACACTCTTGGGACGGAAGAATCGATACCGGCTACACGTATCGGTAAGGCAAGGACTCATAATCGCAATGCGTGCTTTCGTTCGATTCTCTCGGGTTTTGACTAACCGTATCTGCTTTAGTTTTTTTTAATGATTATTTATGCATAAATGAATCGGGACACAATTCTTTTTATATTAGGTTTCTGGTGTTTGATCACAGTCTCAAATGCAGCTGCCTGATTACATCTAAAGGTGCTTGACGAAAAATTTTTAACTTGAGGGTGTTAGTTAGCCAGGCGGATCTAAGAAAAGCCTTATCACCACACTAAAGCCTGTTTCAGTGTGCAGACGGGTGCGGGTGATTGTGCGCGTGCAAATGTGTGTAGACGCCACTAGCATCGCGGGTCCTTGCGCTGTTGCGTGTGGTTCAAATGTACTATTCATCTAATGGAGCATCCATATGAATGCTATGCTACACGCATTTGAAATACACGCACCTTCGCAAAAACCCGGCACCCACCTGTACTCTGAAACAATAACATGTTTCCATGATATTGCTTTCCTTCCCAAAGAAAACTTCGAATGTACTTCGATTGGTACGCTAACCACTGAGCTATCATTGTTTCAAAATTTTACACATGACTACTGATATCCAAGTTAAGACAAAGAACTAGCGATTGTCAGTTAAAAGGCCAGTAATATGCGGAGACTAAACCACTGCGCTATATTATATGCGCTATAGCTTATCATTTTTTATTAATTTTGGAATATTTAATGACGTATGGTCTAATAATGAGAAGGCCACTGTTAAGTAATAATATTTTCTGATAACTTCACTCTCATTATCTAAATTACAATGGACGTATACTCCAATAGCCGTGCGATAAAATTATATTTTCTGTTTGACATCCTATCTACTGGGTTTTTTTTTTACATACATCTTTCCTTTGAGTATATACTTAAAATATAGACAAAAGAAAAGAATTCGCATTTAATTATCTAATTACATTCTATAAAGAAGATAATATTGCAGCAATACTTCTTGCAATAATACTTCCGCGCGGTCTTTATTGGTAAGAGGAAAGATCTGCAAGATATGTAAAGAATACGTTGTAAAAGGCATGTATAGCTGTTCCGTTCTACTACGACTACCGAATAGAGCATAAGAGAGACAGCTGCTGATCGGACTGTTTATATCTAAAATAGACGAAATTATAACTTAGTATTTCCCTTCTTTCTTCCTTCAAAGTACCTATTTTGATTAATTTTATTTTTCGATAACAATATATGCAGGATCTGGATATATATGTATAAATGTTTTTCTTTTAATTATTATACTCGTCAAAGTTGTTTATGGATTGCCTGTAAACAACGGTATAGTTGGACCAGTACTTTAAGAAGACACCTAGGTCTTATAATATTTAATTTAAAAAAAAACATAGGGGCATGATAATGATATATAAATAGATTGTTTGCTATAAAAATTTTGCTCTAGTCCGATAATCTAGGAAAAAACAGAGGAATACGTTTTTTTTAAGCGTTTTCTTGTAAGTTGTATTTGAAACAACAGTGAAATAACGGTGAGTCAAAAGACGAGACAATCACACCATAGGCAGTAATAATTTTGAGCGCTAATATTCTATAAACAAATAAAAAACTTAGCTTAATTTCTAACATCTAATCTATTGTATAAATTAATTATGATATAAATTTAATTGTACCGAAATGGATTTAATTGAAAATTTTACGGTGAAATTATCTTCACGGTGTGTTTAAACTTTTTTTTTCTTGTATTACATATTATTTTTCATTACAGTTATTTTTTTTTCAAAGCGTACCTACCTACTTCCTCAAATACGTTGTACATGTTATCGCTTGTGATAAATCTACAATTAATAAAGTTATTATATTTTATACGGGAATTTAGAACAATTTCGAATTATATTTATCGTCGTTTTAAACTATTGTTATTATATTCATTTTATATATATATATATATGTATAATATGTATGTATATTTTTTGAACGTATTTTTAATATAATCACGCGTGCAATTTGACACCATTAGCGTACGAGCTTATTAAAATCTTATATATTTCGTAATTACTATACGGAGATAAAATTTCATTTTAATCTAATTAACGTTATAATTTCATGATAATACATACTGTATTGAGCAACAAGTCCATGCGAAATGGTTACACTGTCTTTAAATTGTCGATGCAAAGTTTTCGAAATTACAACTTATTTGTTTTATTTCCATCATCTGAATCCCGTTGCTCTAAAATAATTTACACAATTTATATATATGAAAATAAAGCAAAATGAGAATAATTTTCTGCGTTTTCAGAATACACTATCACGAAATTATCTCCATTATATTATATTATCATTTTTCACAACGCATTATATTTAAAAAAAATCTTTCGCTCATCGCTCAATAATAAGTCGTTTCGAGACTTATCTGCTTTCTCTCACCTATACTCTTATAGAGAACGAGAGAGATAAATAGCTGTCGTTAAGCGTTTACATAATCACAATATCGAGCACAGATTATCCAACTCAAATTGTTTTTCATTCATCTAATCTCTTGATGAACTCTGTAACCGACTCGTCCTCTTCAGATGCCCTGTCATCTGTAAAGATAGAAGGATAATGTTAAGTTAAAACATATTAGCAAAGTGAATAAGAAAAAAAAACACAAAAGGTCAGTACTATGAGAAAAGGCAGCGAAGAAAATTTAAAGTTTACTCATATATTGGCAAGTCAGAACAAGCGCGTCTGTATAGGATAGATACCAAAATGAACCGTAATTTAGTAGACATACGAGTTAAATGTTTAAGTAAGTGTAGTTCAAAGTTAATTGTTTATCTTCTTAACATATCCTACAAAAGCAATATTGGATGGAAACAATTAATTTGCGAGTAAAAATGTACAGTTAAATATCACAAAATAAACAATATACACGGAGTAAACAACCTCCCACATTGCTATTAGATTCCATGGTAATAACATCCTGCCTTAGAATTAATTGTAACGCAAGAGTTCGTCTGTGAGGGGATCGAACCCGTGATGTCTTAAAGTGAGTTTACTACCATAATATCATATTTAATAACCGTTAATAGTAAATTATGGAATGTGTAGAAACAGAAAGGTATAATCAATTTAACAGAACGTATTTTAACTGTATAATGGTTTACGCAGAACACGCCGAAATGGAAGGATTCTTTCAAACTTTATTGGCACTCATCGTTTTTTTTTGAGCGATTTTATCTTAATAAATTATAACCTATATGTTATACTGACGTATAAAATAATGTTACAAATAAAAAGTCGTAATTTCATTGGATGTATAAGGTAACTCTAATGTTCCATCAAAGTCCGTTAAATAGTTTTTGTGTAAAAGCGTAGCGGACGTCTATCCTTTCTCACGAACTTTTGCATTTATAACAATGGTACGATAAAAAAATGTGTGTGTATAAAAACAGCTTAGAGGATAAAAATAATTAATAATATGAGAAAAAAGAAAAAACCAACAACTGCAAAAGCTTTTTTTGGTTATTTCATGAACAAGTTCTTCATGAGAATTAATACTAATTCTTATCACTTCTCTATTTTTAATTTGAAGACCTAATACTTAAATATCATATTACCCAATTTATTTCCACAAATAAAGCACATCTAACAACACCTCATATGTTAAAATCGAGAATTAATACTAATTCTTATCACTTCTCTCTTTATAATTTGGAGACCCAATACTTAAATGTCATATTGCTCAACTTATTTCCACAAATAAGGCACATCTAACAACACCTCACATGTTAAAATCCATGAATCCTTTGAAACTACAGAGGATGCGAAACAAATAGAGGTACATACATTTGAAAAACATTATCTTTTACGCAGTCGGATAAAAAAATTAAGAAATATTGCGGTAATTTCGTGGCATAAAATACAATAATGTTCATTTATGTTTTTCGAATAAATGTAGTTAAGCGAAAAGCATAAACAGATATATGAATTACAAATCTTATATTACTGTGCAAAAATTATATGCGTTATTAAGAATATCATCGCACTTTAAGCGTGATTTGCATAGCGTTATTATTACTGAGACATACCTCTATCATTATATTTGCTGTTATATGTCACGTTAGGCGTTGACGAAGGATGACTTGGTCCTGTCGATTTGAGATATTTATATTCTTTAAACATTTCAATTTTAAACTTTATCATCGCCATTAGCCTCTAAGAGATCATAGGCATAGGTCTCTTTCCAAAGAAAGGTTTGGGAATAATTACCATGCGAGCATACGACCTATTTTGGTGATTTCATCATATCATATTTTCCCATATATAATAGTAATAGAAGAACATTTCTCAGGTTTAAGTTTCCTCACGATATTTTCCTTCAACGTGAGCCGGTAGTGCTAATACATAATTGAAATTAGTAAATGTACGCGAACTCCGAAAAATCTGTTGGTACATGCTCGCTTTTGAACCTACGAACATCGAAGTAATATTTAATCGGTCAAACCACTCGGCCACCACGATTTCCAAAAACTGTATTCCATAGTGTTTTTAGCTCGTTGTCTGATTTTACAAGGCAGAAAATAAATGGAAATAAAATTATTGGTAGAGATTTTTATACTTATTGCACTTATTAATATATTTCGCCAGCTGCACTCAAGAGCAAGTCCTGTTTCTAAGTTTAGGTGAAAACCTTTCTAGTTCAAATCATGGCAAAAATGCTAATCTTAAAATAATATAAACTATTGAGTTCATTCCAATTTTTTAAGATTTTTACTTTTACTATAGTAAAAGCTAACCTACATAGGAAATAAACCCGATTTTTACAATGTCTCTCACTCGCAAAAACTTACGGTCTTTTTTTTACAATCTATGAAACATTATATCTTATGTTTTGACAATATAAAGTTTATAAATTAATGTTGGAATGAGAAATCGCTTCGAGGGGAATTACTATATAAAATATATTGGCGTCAAGCGTCTTCATATCATCTTCAACTAAACAACTCTTTCTAAATTATTGCATACCTTAAGAAGACATTGACAAGAGGAAGACGAATTTATTAAAAAATATTTAAAAGAAAAGAGAAAATACAAAGTAAAGATTCTATAAACGAAGAATCAAAATAAGCTTACCCAGACAGTGAAGCAGAATTAGAAATCGGTGGACTATTGGACTCGAAACCATCCTTCGGTTTTTCGTTAGCCAACTGCATCTTTAACTGATGACCGAAACACGCTAGATCCTCTCTAAAAGTATCAGAACCTGGTGTCGTTGGCTTCTCATCGTCACCAGTAGCCATCCCCTCAGCGTCACTCTTCAACGGAGCCTGCTCCGATTCGTCATCTGTATTATATATTTTAAAATACGCGAAAGTTAAATAAATCACCGAAATTATAAAGGATGGGATCGGGATCGCCATTGCGTATACTAAGTTTAGCGTGTTCTGCCACATATCCAGATCGGTAATCACAAGACCAGGGTCTACGCGGCTATAGTAACAAGTATAGTTACTCCCCAAAGTCCTGTATTTCCCATAAAAGACAGTGCAATTCAAAATGGGTGGATAACCGCAACCTTTCACGTTTGGAAACAATCGAGCTCCAGTGAAATACCAGTCTGAATCATTCCCTTGTAGTCCTGTTGGTAATACGTCTGGCAATTCTTGTTCCTCACCTATCTCCGGGTAAGATTTATCGTCGTTTTCATATTCGTAATCTTTACGAAGTGCTCTTTCGACGCGGATTAGGGTTTCAACTTCTTCTTCAGTTATGTTAGGCGCCTCACCCAGTCTATAGTTGACCCGGATTTGTGTGCATTCGTAGAGGTCTTTTGTGCATCCTTCACGGCAAGACGCCCATGTGCAATTGCTAGCTCCCACCAAATGTTTCACTTGGGCGGTCACGCAAAGTGCTCCTATAGGATCAAACTGCATGAAAATTGTCGTGAACGCTGGTTCTATCACGAATGGTACTAAGAATAAAAAGGCGAAGAGGCTAAACGTGCCAAGAAGAACGAAGGTGGCTGTTGTGTAGAACAGGAGTTTTTCAAGAAAAGTAGGGGGTATCTTTTCGTCTTCGGCCATGGTGGCGTGGTAGTTTTGGTTGCGACCATAGCGCTAGTTTCAGCTGGCTCTCATTTCATCCTTCTGATCTCGGGCTTTTTAAACAAATATGTTTCAAGGTTTTTTCTCAATTTACTTGAGTATTAATTAGTACCTGTTTATTTACATTTTTCATCTATACTGCATAGGAAGCTTTGATGAATACTACATTATTTAAAAGTAATTATACCATTTCAGAATCGTTACGAATTTTTTTTTTTTTGCTTGCATTTATTCACCTAACATTGACTTTGGATTTAAAGTTTTTTAACTGTAACACGACTATAAAATTCCTTCTAAACGAATTCTGCCATTTCTTGAATCTTTTAAGAGGTAGTGATAAAAAGTATTATTAATCGTATTTAAAACGCAAACTCATAAATTACACACACCCATTAAAAGAAATTACAGTCATACACACAGACGTATTTATATTTATATTTATTTTTGGTGCGACAGTAATGGATTTATTACGTACTTATCGCTATGGGTAGTTGTTTTTGTTTTACATTTTAATTCTAGTTTTTATATTTATATGATACTAGCTCTTGTCGGTTGCTTCGCTCGCATTAATTTACACTTGATCTATTACTTGGGGCTACTATTTCTTTTCTGAATGAAAGGTATTAATGTCCTAAACCTAAACCAATTTATTACCTATATCGTAATTACTATACATATCCTATTCGGTTTTGAAGAGTTCCCTGGTATATATTCGAAATCCAAGGTATAGTGGTAATTATAATAAATGGCTTTATTAAAGTATTTATTCGACAAAAATCCTGTCATCGGATTCCCATATCATCAAACTGAAAGGAATAGCCACAAAACTCGAAAACAAAAATTATGCATTTGATTAAACACTATTGAAATCTACAAATTCCAGTTTAGAAAGAGAATCTCGAACTTTCGAAGGTTGAATATAAAAACGAACGAGGTGAAAAATATTAAAGTCATCCGCCCCAGTTATTCGTAGCGTTGTGCCTAGATTTCCCGGCGCCAGACCGTCTGGCTGGGCAGGAATCCAGCTTTCTCTAATCGATCGCCACCGAAATTAGCGACTCCGTTATTATTTGGTATTTGGGGCAGTCGCGAACGGTATTTCTGAACTGCATATTTGTTGACCTATACCAGCGTATTTGGATATTACACCGGAATATGGCTACGCCTTTAAAATCCACTATATATTTAACTCTCACCTATACAAATCAATAATAATGAAGAGTCTGTTTGAAATTGAAAAATAACGGCATTTTAAGAACTTGATACAAAAGTGTAATTATACGGTAATTTTGACAAAAAGAACTATTTTTAGAATTTTTGTCTGTATGATTGTTCAGGCTAATTACTAAAACGGTTGGACCGATTTTATAAACATGCTATAAGGTGAAACATATTTTTATTAAAAAAAAGACAGGGTTCTTCACGAATATAATAAATTAAATAATTGTTACATGCACACGTTTACACTGATCAAAAATAGTAACAAGTAACAGGGATTTTATTATTATATTCAAAATACGTTGCCGAAGTTATAGGAAAATATCGCTAAAACCTGAATCCCTTAGATATCCTGTAAGGTCATAATCTAACAGAAAAAACAGTTATAGCACGCATCGTTGTATGGAACACGTCGCATGCTCGTGTGCTAATTAAACCTGTACTATCCCTTGAGAGGAAAGCTTTTATCCAGCACTTAGATAATTATAGCCCGCTATATTATTTACAAATATAAATAAAGTGTAGATCGTATAATAAGACATGTTTAATAAAAAAATATTTTGATTCATTTAAATCTATTGTATAAGTTTTCTATATTAACGGCTTAAATTGTATCGTGCTATATGATAATTAGCTACAATCAGTTTTTAACTACCGTTAAGTGTATTTCAAATATGTTCTATCCTAATATAATAGGTTTTACCCGCGGTTTTGGTCACGATAATGAATGAAATTAGACCTATCACTTAGGAAGGCTGTATTCTCTACAGGATAAAGGAACACATGTCTTCTTCCGAAATGTTAATCATAGCGATCATAAGCTTAATAATGGAAATTTAATAAATAAACCGAAAGAGTTACTTTGATATTTGGAATATTACTAGCTGATTCCCACCCGGTTCCTTAAGCATGAATAAAATAAAAAAGGTTTAATCAAATGCAAGAAATAAGTAGCCTAGAACCATCTACGCAAAATTCTGCATCCAATGGTCATAGTCCTATGCCATGCCGACACATAGAATACTACCAAACCAGCCACCACACTGTCTTTCACAGACCCCAAAAAATCATGAATATAAAAAGAAATAATAAATGTAAAAACTTTGACAGGTGCTGAGTGGTTGAGTACTTTGAGTGGTTAGAATTATATAATATGTTTCTTATAGGACCAAAAATAATTTAATAATATTCTCGACCTTGACAACAACACCATCTAATGTCTACAATATTTAAAAAAGTATTTCAAAATTGATCATGCATGCCAAGAAGAATTATAAACACACGTACACCGGAATATTATATATATAAAACAGTGTCGCAATACGTATTTTAAATTTATACTACGCTATATTATTATGTATCTAGTTAAATATTGTCGAATAACAACAACGATTTTCCGAACAGCTATATTTTAAAGTTGTCAAATTATTTTGTTATCTTTGCAGTTATAATAGACTAAAATGCAGTGAATTAAGTCTGGCGTTGTCAGTTACTCAATATACAATTATTTGAAAGACTGATTAAATCCTAGTTAAACCTTGTATAATTATTCTAAATGCAGAATAAATAGCATTTCACATCACACTATAATACTCTTACATAACATAACCTCAAAAGCGTTCTGACGTCATAATTTTCAATATAGTTCTTATTTTTGTTTCTCCGCCTGGCATTTTAGAATTAAGTGAATAACTTGTACTTAAAAATTAACTTCTTACAGTAATTAGCATACTAGAATCTTCTTCATCATAAAATTCTTTAGCGTGTTTTTGAAATCAAATATATAATAATAAACATTTGACACTTCAAATTTAAATTACGTTCTGTGACATTCACAAAGAAACTCTATTTTGATTAATAATGTTGAATATTAATATAACAACTAATTTCTTTGGGACTATTCAATACACTTAATGGCATTGTAAACGGAGTATAAAAATGGCTAGAGCAAAAATAGATGGAGTGAATTGATATCGTCAAAGCTTCCTTGCAGCGATTAAACGCAATGTGAATGAAAACAAATATGAATCACTTATAGTTAGTACACTATACCATCCTTTTATGACTAGAACTCTTTTCTTTTGCCTACTTTTTTTTAATACGACATCTGTTTTACGACAGACGTCGGCGCGTGGTCGCGGCGCGGTGCTTACTGGGCGCAAGCCGCAAGCCTTACCGTATCGCTTTTATTGGCACAATAAAAGCCTCATATTACGTTATTTCATCCCTTAAGTTTATTTTCTTTCATATATGCAATGTACAAATTATATATTTTTTGTTTTGTAGTATAAAAAAATAAAGCAGAAAAATTAGGAATAGAAGTTTTAGCTTAAATAAAAAAATATATATTTAAAATTTTATGTGGACATTTATATTTTGAATAACTAAAGTGATATACCAAATTATTTACATGATATTTTTATTAAAACAATTTTGGCGGTCAATTATGTTTTTCGGAGTGCGCGCGTCGTTCGCCCCGGTCGATACAGCTTGTATCATGTGGTTGTACAATATACGGCGACACCGAGTCTTACTAATTCTACAATACTAACGCGAAATGTTTTAGAACGGGTTTCCTTTACGTACAAACTCTGCATTGTTCATTTTCGTATACAATTTTGTATCTGGTTGCTAAGTTATTTTAAACCTTACGGTGTTGTTACGGAGGCTTCGTGGGCTAATTTCGTTAAAGCATTTGTCATGTCTTCTGACGCGTACAGCTGTAACCGTTGACGTTTTTACACTTCATTCGTTGATTACCTGTACTATCAATTTGGCTTTCAATTTCATTATTTATTCATTGTTTTTGGAAGGAAGTTATTTAACGTGGATTGCGCTAGGAGTTAATTTATAGAAATTATCACGTAAGGAAAAGGCGTTATGTCCCCTACACGCGACTCTCTCTCTTTCTCATTCTATTGTATATGAGCTTCGTGCGCTCCCTGTTGGTTGGTTGTATCTCAATACTAAACGTATGGATTTTTAATTAGCATTTATATACTTTTTAATAAATGAATTCTTCCTAAAATGTTAAATAAAACTTTGAGTTTCATTCCTTGTGTTATTTGAATTAAAAAAGTATGTAGAAAGTAAAATAATAAAAACCTACAGATTACGTACACTGCAAAGAGAGAAAGAAATTGGCTTGGGGGTCTTTTCCCAAGTGATAAAAACTACAAATAAAAAAATCTAAATCTCCTTGTCGAATTGTATTCGGAGTTGAAATAGCGTAAAGAATGTTATTGCTGACGGTGGTCCTCCTGACTGCACATGTTTTTCTTGTATTCGTAAAGTAGCCAAATTAAACAGAACTATGTATCTTTTAACGATATCTTTTGTTTTCCAAAACTAATAACTATTAATCCTCGCCAAACTTTTTTTGTCGTTTTTGTCTTGTTTAATATAGACGGGTAGAATACAAATGTAGATATAAATACATATTATATTATATATATATATATATAACATCGAGACAGCTTAAGGATAAATAAATGCCAATTTTAAATCCTTATAATAACTATTTTGACTTTGTTTTATATCAAATTCGTGAATATATTACGTGCAAGCTCGAAGTTACGCTTATAATCAGAGCGACCAAGAATATTGCCGAGTATTAATCCTTCAGGTAATCATTGTATGTGTATGCAATATGTATCATTTATCACTGAGTCTAATGATCCATGACCCATTTTATTATATCACATTATTATAAAACAAGCACATTATACAAGAATTCGCTGGAGATATCGTATTGCAACGTACAAACTTTGAAGCGATGATGGCTCAGTTGGTAGTGTCCTAGCAACTGAGTCAGAGCTTTCAGTGAAGGACAACAACGTGATGAAACCATAACATGGTAGTAGGGCTTTTTCTAAGTCCGTCTGGATAGCTACTATCTTCAAGTTGAAAATCTGTCACCAAGCACCTGTTGATGTGTTCCGACAGCTGCACTTGACAGCCAGTCTTCCTTTAGGCTTAGCGTGACTCTACCAACTTAGACTACATCATCATTTAACATCAGGTGAGATTGTGGTCAAACGTTAACCTATAAAGTATATAAAAAAAAACTATTTTGATAATTATATCGGTTTTCACTGCTCTTGTATTATACTGTGACGTATTTTTTTCCAACAAATTACAATAACCTAAGACATTAAACTCTATACAATACTGATGTAATGTCTGAAGTATCGAAACGGTTAAAAGACATGCATTATTGATATTTCGATATACAGTAAATCAAACTCAAGGTAACTTCGTATGTTTCGTTGCACAAGATACTCATCTTTGTTACATGTAATTTTAAATCTGTCATATCCTCTAAGATATTTATTGAAATGGTATACTGTAAAGATTAATGGATAAAAAATAATACGACATTTGTTAAAATAGATCAGCTTTTTATAATAATGCACATATTTTGGAATGAAATAATTGTTGCGGGTGTTGTTACCCTTAGGAGGAAAACATATGAAATTTTATGTAAGCCCTTCAATTCCGTAATATTTTATTTTGATGTATCATAATATATCGCACTTAAACAGGATACATCGATTTCTCTATATTTTCTATAAATATAATGTCCAAGTATTATATACTTATGTCTTCTGTAAGGAATTCTCCAAATGTCAGTTAACACCCTAATATATTCCATTGCGTAGTTGCGAAGAAGTAAGCACATACACGGACATATGCGGACTTCAAGTTTGTGTTATTTATCTGGATTCTGTAATTATTAATTGTTTTAACTACACCACTGTAGTTAGTTAACTTATCAGTACCCAAATATTAATTAAAATGAAAATTGTCATTGACCATAAATATAATGCAAAATTTCTATTGAAACGTTTCCTAAACAATTGAGACTGGTTGGCTGGCTTAAAGTTAAACAAGGTTTCAAGGTGAAGGTATGTCTAATTCTAACTTTAACCTCCTGTATAATAGTCCATAATTTTCAAAAATACTTTCTAAGTGCTTATCAATGTTTTATAAGGAGCTCCTGCCTAGAATTTCATGCTTCTAGGTCCACTGGTTAAAGTCGTACTTTTTCTTAGTTTTGCCTATATACATGCCTACCATGGCACTTTTTGTAATTTTGAAACCTCACACAGAGGTTTACAATCATTCGCTAAACATAAGCTACCACGAAAAGCAATGAAATAAATATGTCACAACTTAATCCTAAAACGCCATACATCCTTATACATCATTCACTTTTTTTGTCATAATTTTATTTAATATTAATTAATGATGTGGACTAACGCGGTGTCACACTAAGCTCTGGTATGATCAAAACCCGAAATGCAGCTGCCGGAAAGCACCTGTAGGTGCTTGATGGCAGATTTTCGACTTGAGAATGATATGTAGCCTAGCAACCGTTAAAAACATCACCGTTTTGTTTTTACTTCAATACGATGTTATTCTGTATCGATTAATCAGATTAATTGTAGGGTTCGCAACTACATTATACGATAGAGGACTCTACCCTGTTACCACTGAGCTATCTTCGCTTCATGTTTTGTAACTAGCAATTGCCACGATTTTAGAACGACATAGCAAAAAATAAATACATGCTTCTGAATTTTTTAATTCCAATTTTAATAGATCGAATTTAAAAAATGACAGATTTTCACGCAAACTTTCTTCCCTTGTTTCACCACCTTAGAGATCAAACTGCCAAAGCTCTATAGTACTTACCTATTATGTAATAGGAACCCTCATGCAATTTTTTACGGACTTAGTATCCGCAGTATTTTGGGCTGTGCGTTGATATGTTGGTCAGTCCGTCAGTTATCCGTTTATATACGAGTATATATACTCAGATGTAATTAGCTATGTTAAAAAGGAATCAATTACGATGATATAGGCGCCAAAGTGTCTATACATACGGCAATGCAGTAAAACGCAACATTCCGTGAGGCACACGGTCGTTCAACCCTTTCACGCTACTAGAATTTTTTTACGACCGCTTCCACATTACCGAGATGAACGATTAGCGAGAAAAAAAGGTACTTCATAAGGTAAGTTCATACTAGCTTACGTCAAATATCTGTAGTTACATTTCTATTTAAACTATGATAGGTATATAGACGCTTCTATTTAATTTCTTTTAATTTATGGTTATATAAATAATTTTCTGTGGTGAATAAAGTGCTGCTTGGATCAAACGAAATTTATTTGTAGGTATTTGTATAGACAATAAAAACAGAGTTACATCATATTTACATCTTACAAGGTTATGGTCGCAGCCAGAATGAAGATTTATTTTTAATGTCTCCCTTCGTATTTGCTCCGATGTGCAGAATATAACTGAATACATAGTTTTGATGTATCGCGTAAGTTTACCCAACTTTGGAAATATAAGTGTTCGAAAAAAAAAATTTGATTAAAATATATGCCATTTTTCTCTATTTTTTTATAAACTTAATATGCAGTTGACATCCCTCATGTCTTACTTCATCCTTTATAATGGTTTATCTTTATTCTATAAAAACAATATTAATAATATACACGTATATTACAATAATATTAACTATGCATTAAATATTTATTGCAAGAAAATTTCTTTTTATTAGTCAATTAAGTGTTTTAACCTCGTGAGTCATATAAATATTATGGTAATAGATTCAATACTACAAATGAACATAGTATAAACTTTATACACACGAATATGAAAAAACCTTAACTAGTCTTCAGTCATGTAGTGCATTTGGTTATATTATTCATCGGATCACTTTACACTTTTAATCACACTATACGCTTCTCACAGTGCCCTCGTAGATTGGCTTTCGGCTTCCTCGTCTAATTTACTTGGATGTTCACGTAATAACGGAATTGTTTACGGCCGCTCTGAGACTTATTTACATACTAGTTTAAGAATAATATAATGGACTTGTTTGTTATTTCTCTTTGTTAACTGTATTATTTGCTTCATTACACTCATGGAGCTTGTTTTATTGCTCCGTTTGTTGTCTTAACTTTTACAGTACTACACAAAAGGACGGTAATACTCTTCGGCTATATGTATGTATTTATATGTAGCTTAAATGGCTGATAGGGTTTTTTTACATATGACTTGTTGTTAAATTCGTTTTAATTGTAGAAATGAGATAAGCTGTGAAATATTTAATTTAAATGTCTAGGAGTATGGGTTTTCCAATTGGATTTTCGGTTTTTCTATATTTATAATTATAGGTATTTATAATTTTAATAGTTTAGTACACTTCTGTTTAATAATTCTTCGAAACAATACCAAATAAAATTATACATAATTGCGTAATCTCATTCTTAAAGTTAGTCCACCTTCCGCCGACATTTCTAAGGTTAATTCTGTCTAATTGAAAAATTGCACTCATCATCCAATAACGGTGGACATAAATTGAATAAAAAGCAGACATAAGAACGTCTGCCTACTTATAATACAGTCATATCACTAATAGTGTCACGAAAAAGGGTTAAAATAATTATGTTGCTGCCGTTTTCTTTTCATTTCTGCAGTGATACTAACCAATTTATGTTTTCTACGTGTATTCAATGCATATGGATTTGTTTTTGCTGGTTTTAGTTTTTATTTTCAATCATAGTAATAGGTATTTCAAAAATGTAGAGTGTTTTTTATACGTAACTTATATTTGCCCAATAGTGGTTTTATTAATATTCTTAAAAGAAAGCTTTCAACGGATCAAAATATTTCTTAGCACGTTTTATTTGAGATAGAATATTGTTTGGGGCCATGTATTAATATAAACGTTTCAATTTAAATCGGATCCATATTTTGATAACCTCGCTAAATGGAGAAGAATATATTAACCGCTTCGCTTATGCGATGGGAGCAGTCTAATGCGAATGTATAAGGTGAACGCATACATATTATTGATTATCTTGAACGCGTTTTGTTTATTATGACTGCTAATTTTATAACTTTAGGGTTAATTTATTTATTCGTATATTTGAAAAAGGAAGAGAGTGCAGTCGGTAACATTAAATGCATATTTATTGTAATTGTTCTATTAAGGAATACTTTCGAATGCATACTTTTGTTGCGCCCGGGTTTAAAATGTTTTTTTTTTACATTCTTTACGTTTAATCCCCGTAAATGAATATTTTCTCTCTTTGTTATTCTTGCTTTCATATTAATCTAAATCTAAAACCTAAGTACACTGACACGTTTATTGAAACATGTTTAACAAAGAAGTTTGAGTCCCTACTACGTAGCGTCTAGTTTCTAAGTGGTTAATCACTCTTAAATTTGGTAAAGCAGGACATATACTAAAAAATTAAATCATAGCTGCTTAATACTAATCTGGTCATAGAATAAAATAAACGCAATTTTCTGAATTAATTATCAAAAACTGTAAAAAGGAGTGTGCATCAAAGTTTGATAATGAATATCTTTGAAACGCTCAGTTTAATCGAATAAGCATAGCAGAACATTTTTGTAGAGCATTCAATTTCCTACAAAAATATACATGTCCCATTTTATAAACTTTATTTGTTCACGAGTTACTAAATTCATAAGCAAAAAAGAAATTTGGCTGAAAATAATCAAACTTTAATCTTCAATATTTGTTAAATGGTTATAAAAATGTGATAGACCTTTTTTGTACAGCGTTTAATTTCTTACAAAAAACTATGTATTGAATTTCGCTACTATATCAATTACTAACTGATTTATGAATATTTTCTATTGGACTAAGGAAAAAATCGATAACTGTAATGCGGAGGCCCTTTCTATGGAAATTAATAGTTCATTTTAATGACAATTCTCTCAAAGTATCTAGCAACCCATTTTTCAGTATGACTATGAAAAAAAATATTCGATTTTTTTTGGCCCATCCTAAAGTATATATGTCGCACCCTTAGTAAAGTAAAAGCTTAACTTAGAAAGGCATTTTTTTTGCGTAACGGCAAAAAACAAGTCGACGATCACTAGTTTTTTACAAAATTAGCCATAACTCTCTGATTGACGACGTTATTGCCATGAAAATTTACTGTGAGATACATCTTGTAGAACTATTTATAATGAACCCTTCTATTGTAAAAACTAAAATACCTAAATACTTTGTTAAGGGTGCGATATATTTGTCAAATTACTCAATTAATGTAACAATTTAGCTTATAATAAACTGTACATCTGTAACGTTCGCTGAGATGCTGTCTGTAAACAATAAAATCATTTAATCGTATCCTCACTATCATGATATAGATAAGACTGATATTGTGAAAAGTAATAGAAAACTAAATGTACCTTAAACAAATTTTGAAATATATTTCTCAAACATTGTATATGCTGTTGTCCAGTTAAAACCTATTCTAATCTCAATAACATTGGATTATAAACATATATTTTGCAGCTCGTAGTTACTTTAATACAAACAACGATATAAACTGTGAGTTCTCGGAGACTTATTAAAAATCGAGATTACTACCATACCAGGCGATTATAAAAATATATTTTACTACTCTTCTTCTTTTAGTTGTGCTGTTTTTCCTTATCTAAAACCGATGTAGCGCATGTTCACAGCGAGCTTTCGACGCTGTATTGGAAGGTGCCGACATTGTGCCATCATCCTTTAAATAACATTTCATTTACTGCCCTCTAATTATTACATTAGTAAAATAAAATAATGAAAACAAGAAATAATATGATACAAAACAAGCTTTATTTGTCAAACACCTTTACTCACGCACACTGTTGCAATATTATTTTGAACTTTATATCTGATATACATTTTTAAATATTTACATTTATTTAGCATTATATATTACATTCTTAGTGAAAAATAATTAATCTATGTTGTCATTAATAGAAGGAGTAATTCATATAAAAAATAAAATTATAATAAATTAAATTATATTGCATTTATAATAAATTATAATATTTATCCATAAGTTGCGCTTTGCTTATCATAAAAAAAAACATTTGTTATAAGTTGGTATGTATAAATAATACGATATATACTACTTAAATTTAGGTATTTAAAAAGTAGAAATCTTTTTCAGCAATTGAATAAGTAATTACGAGATCGTCATCTCTTGTTTCATATCAAAATTAATTTATAAAATATTAATTAAAAAAGCAGAAGGATATATCGAAATACATATAATTTGTTTAAACATTATTTTTAATTCATTTCAAATGCGCAAAAATATATACCTTATATAGTTGTAAATATGAACAGGTACATGGACTTTAAAACGTACGCTTATAAATTTAATTAATGAATAATAATTAAGAAATCGAATTACGATCGGTTTATATGTATTTTCTTAAAATAATGAAGATGCAACAAGTATATATATAGTAAGTAACCTTCGATAACAATAAGTAAACAATAAATTAAAAATTAGGGTGGACGTTACTTTGCACTTCCGCTAAGAATTCTTTGGTCGCTGTCACGTCTTACTGCAACGGAAATCGGTTGTGAAACAACTAAAAATAATGAAAATATATACTTTGGCGGCGGTCGACATCGAATTTACCTGCCGACCAATCACGCCTTTTAATTATTTTTAGTTGTTTCACAACCGATTTCCGTTGCAGTAAAACGTGACAGCGACCAAACAATTCTTAGCGGAAGTGCGAAGTAACGTCCACCCTAATTTTGAATGATGAATTTCCGCAAAGTAATGCCTACATCAATCAAACAATAAATTATCTAAGATATATTTATTTAAGCAATGGCAGATTGCTTTTTTTATTGATTCTGAAGTTGCTTACTTTTTTTTTAACTTCAATTGATATATTTATCTTGCAATAATAATACTTCAATAAGGTTTTATTTAAAAAATACTTACTTAAACAATGAACAAGTTGTTATGATTCTGAAGTTGTTTAATTTTCTTTAAATTCAATTGAAACATTTAGTCTTCAATGACAATACGTAAATAATGTAATATTATAAGAGGCTTAAATAACATAGTTTTACGATGTTTATATACTTCTTAATTATTAAATATTCAATAATACGTTTATTTGGTGCATGTTGTTATCACAAAATTATGACAGATATTATAAATGCACTCTTAGCATATATATTTTGGTGTATATTTTAAAATAATTGAACATCATAATATATAAAGGTAGCAAAAAAAGAAACATACAACTACATATTATCATTAATAAGGTCATTTAATAACTCCGTAGAAATAAATCAAGTAATAAAATTACATTAAAAATTAATCTATAGCTTAAAGCTTTTATCATGCACTTAAGAATTATTCTAAAATGTTTTACGTTTGTACATTTTTTTCTTACAATGATTTTTAACTAAAATTAATATATACATATGTGTATATATCACAATAATTAATAATTTATTTCATAATTTTATGTATACGCCTCCGTTCACATAAGTGAAAATAAAAAGCACCAAGTTATGAACATGTACATTAGAAAATATAAAACCCTGAAATATACATAGAAATTTTATATTATTGTTATAGTGATTTATTTCAAATATTTTTTATTTACCAAAAAAAAAAAAATTCTTTATATTAACTAACACAAATTAACACAAAACAATTTTCAGAGAGAATTGGATTTTTAATATTTTACAATTGAATAAAAAAGATATATGTTTTCATACGAAAATTACTTGTGCTTTGAAATAGGGCCCATCATAATACTATTCTGTAAGTGAAGGGAACGCATTTCGATCTTTTACTAATGATTTCACTAAACTTGTGCTCGTTTTCAGCGTAGCATTATTCTTGCTACGCTTAAGTGACGTAAGCTAAAAATAGATATTTTCATTGAAAAATATTTTTATGTTATTAATATACTATATTTATGTTACTGTAATATCTATATAATGTCATAAACAAATCAATAGAATTAAATATCAGGCATATCACGAAGCGATTATATTAATATGCGAAGTGATGCTCCTTACATGACTATCCGGCATAGCTCAATTTTAGAATAGAGACGCTATTTTTATGTTATATATTTTTTGTCATTTGTATATATTAAATCTTAATTATGTTTCTATGCAAAAGCCTATAACGCCCGCCTAATATATATTTTTTAATACTGATTGTGTTTGTACCCTATTAATAAAAGACAATTCTCATGTCTTTATTCAAATAACAGGTTGCATATTATCAAAAAATAAAATAAAATTAGTTACTTCACTAAAAACTTGCATATTATTGTAAATATAAAGGAGTAGAAAGAATAGTCTACCTGGTTTTGTTAAATGTATTTTTGAAATTAATACAATATTATAGTTAAAAGAACTAATTTAAGTGTCTGGAATTACTAACATTGCGATTATGATGTTAACGTGGCGATCACACCTTCTTAACGCACCGATCATGGCTTGTTAACGCGGCGATCACAACTGGTTAACGTTGTCACGCTTTATTAACGTGCCATTTATAGTTGCGTGTAGCTGATGCGGGAGGAGGCACGACGGCGGGCGGCTGAAGCTCGGCGTCAGAAGACATCATCGCTTGGATCATCGTCCAACTCGCAGAGTAATTTGCTACTATAACAATATAATTACAGTTTCGATTAGTCACAATTTAGTTACTTAATATCCATCATTATTATTGTTTGAGAGTACCAAGTTAAAAACAATCTTTGATACGCATTGTTGTTAGAAAATATAGAATTGAAGACCTGGCTTTAAGTCTAGCAGAAGAATGGGCTGTAAATCATATTGTTCTCCCTACCCTGATATATGTATATTCACTAGGATATACTTAAATAGATATATAGAGTTTTTAATGATAAAATATTAATAATCGTGTGGACGATGTTACAGAATATAAAAGTACCATGAACTTATAATTATTTTAATTGGAAACTGATTTTTAAGTGTTATTTTGTCGTTATAAATAACAATAGTGCAGTAATCGATGAAAAAACGTACTTGTCTTACACTAAATCCTTTATAACTACGATCTTCCATCAGCGTATTTGAAAAAAGACCTGAAAGTCCCCGATTAATATTATAGTATGATTAAAAATAAAAACATCAAAATAAATTCAAAGAATAAAAAACCTCCCTACGATCTTAAAAACATCATTAGAAGCAACCTAATTACAATTACATTCTTAAATCATTGCAATTTCTGCACTTTGTTTATTTATCTTCTTTGTTACTTTAAAATTTATCATTTAATTTAACACATTCGTATGTATGTTACGCAATGTCTGACTTATGCATTTCAAGATACTACTATAAAGGAACTAAGTAAGGAATAAATAAAAATATAACAATTAATTTCACTTATTTCTGAAATAAATTAGCATCAGCACACTTCCTTATATTTATTCTAAGGAGTGCACACTGGTATAGGATCCATTACAACTGAGTCCTTAGGAATAGCAACCTTGGCTGCTTTCAGTTACAAATGTGATCATGTTCTACAGTCAGTTGTAGATAGAAATAAGTTGAAGTAATAATTTACATTAGTATAATAATAACGTTATAAAAATTTTGCATAAGGCGCCGCGTTACCATTGGAATATAAATTTCAAATACTTACTCTTCTTTACTTGAAAATGATTCTGCGTGGACTCGTCTATTACAGGCTCTGTCGCAGCATCGACAGTGCCAATAGGCGAGCACACTCAAACTGAACATGAACACAGCTATTGGAAGCACCAGAGCAAGGATCAAGCCCCGTACAGTTTGGTCCCATGAATATCTCGCTACGACTAAATCTGGCCTCGTCAAGCTGTAGTAGCATGGGAAAACCTTCGGAGCTTTCGGTCCTGCGTAATCGTTCGCAAAAATCGTACAGTTCACCCTTGGTGGGTACCCACAACCTTCAGGATTAATCAGGAAGCGTAAATCTGTTTCGTCCCACTCTGTAGGAATAGGTGCACCTTCGATGAATGGTCTTCGAGATAAATTAACTCTTATTTTATGGCATTTCGTGTGAGCTGTAGTACATCCCTCTCGACATGATGCCCATGTACAATTCGTTAATGTTTCAGCATGTACGTGTTCTGAAACAGAGCATACACCAGCTTCTGGTATAAACTCGGCTAAGATCGTCTGTATCGCTGGCTCTACGACAAATGGTATAAGAAATAGAAAAGCGAAGACTGCGAGTATGGCCGATGTGCCCAAACACAGCGATGTGTAGAATTTAAATCTTTCAAAAAAGTGTGCCAATAATTGCTCCCTCGTGGGCTCTAGAGGCTTGAACTGTGGACTCCCGGGTTCAGCCGATGCACCCATGGGTAAGGTGGATCTTTCAGACGCAGCTGGGGAGAGGCTAGTTCGTGATCTGCTCACTGTAGACATCTGGAGAGAGTTTTAGCCAATGGAAAGCATTGCAAGCATTTATTCGTCTCTTAGTAAACTAGCCGGACCCTCACAGAGGAGGGGAACACCTGAAATGAATGACAAAATAATTAAACACATTATCACAGTGTAGAAATTTAGAATGAATCAAACGGATTTTTTTTTTATCTAAACCTCTTGTGAACCTGTTATGTTTACTGATTTAATGTTAATACTACGTACTTATAAAAACAAAAAGAAGTAAACCTATATATTAGTTAATATCGAAGTCTGATAAGGTCATTACAATATTATGCATATACAAAAATATATTTAAAATTTGAACGTAATAAAAAATACTCTAAAAGAAATATTACATAACTAACATATAACTTATAAATAATACAAAGGCTTGTAATGTTGTATGCTTACAGTGACAATATAAATTACTACAAATATATAATATACAACTAATTTTGCTTTAAGTTTTTGCCTGAAAACCTCATTAAGCTTACATATAATAACTTCATTAGGTCGAAACACGAAAGTATGTCAAGGCCACTTCTATGTATGGCGTGCCGTTATTCTAATTGCTAAGAAATTAAATAAATTAGAAAATTCTTAAGTTACTTAAACACGATTTACTCATGGAGCTTTGGGCTATATTATGAAAAATAATCTTAATCGTTAGCTCACGTGACTGGTCTCAGAGAGGAGATACAGGATCGTTTGGATGCATTTGCATATCAGCTTGTCCTGCGTTGCAGCCTTTGAATCTCATCTTCGCATCTTCTCCAACCTCCACCGTTCTTTGACATAACATTAACGTTATACATGATACAACAATCAGAACTGTTGGCAGTACCAAGTACACAACAAACTGACGGTATGTAGCGTCCAAGTCAAAACGTGCGACTACTGTATCGGGGCTATTTTCCATGAAAAAGCAAGGAAATCTAGCTTTTGCGTTATGATCTGTACCATCTCTACCATAATCTTTGAGAAACTCTTTGCATTCATCAGCGAGGGTGTTTACGCAACCTTCTAAATTGATCATAAGTCGGCTATCATTAGCCAAAGTTAAATCCACTTCCAATGGAGCTATATCTCTGTTAAGGACCGCCCGAGTCGTGTACAAATATTGCAAATAGGTGAAGTTAGTAAGGTCAGCAATTTCTGTACGAGGTAATAAAGCTGCATTGATACAGTCGACAGCGACAACACCTGAACTGCCATTATGAACAGCATGGCATGAGAGCATGAGCACATCTTCGCCAGAATCTGCCCATACGACGCCCCCGTCGTCTTCTTTAGCTAATTTCGCACATTTCGCGAGAAATACTCTATCTCCGCTAAGCACTATAACATTTTTGTTCCTAGTTGGAATGTCGACGCAACGGCGATCGCAGTTGTACGGTGTGCGTATTTTTCTACATGTGCCACGATTACAAGAGAATAATCCGTGTACATCAATGCAAGTTATTTTACCGCGTCTCCCGGAGCATTTCAACGGTGGATCCGTCTCTCTGAAAGCACATTCGAAAGCATCGGTAATGTTGATGCACTTTCCTTCGGTACAGTTAAATGTGCCAGTCAAATTCTTGCACTCGTCTCTAATGCAGTGGTACTTCTTAGCGTTTTCCTGATCGATACCGAAGCAGGTTTTATTGGCAGCACTACCACATTCCGACAGAAGTAAGGATGTACCATTTTTGCGAACGTTGACGTATATCTGAATACAGGCGCCTGAGGTTTTACTGAGACACCACTCACCGCAGGAGCCCCAATCGCAATTTTCTTTATTCACAGCTCTAGTTGTTGTACACATTATCGGTGTAGGATCGATTCCGGAGGCTATGGCGCGCGTGTACGGCATATAAATAGCAACAGTCAGATACACTATGGCGACGCAGCTGAGAACTGCGGTCATTTGACAGACACAGATCGTGAAACATATTTTTTGATCTTGCGGTGGTATTATCAAATCTTCAACGGGTGTGGGTTTCGGCATTGTCGGTGACTTGCCTCGAGCCGCGAGATGCGTCCACTGACGCAGGATTCGTTTCTGCGCATGCGTGTTAACAGGATCGATTTAACGCTGCACTGCAGGCAACCCTGTGCTATTTTTTTAAATAAACCATCAATGTCAATGGCCTTCACTTAACAACCACCCCACACATTATTGCGACATCTTTTGTTTATAATATTTTTCCTGTTTTAATATTCATTTGTTTTGAAAATATACTAACCATTTTCTTGAATACACAATAATTATAATCTCTTAATAATAACACAGTAATAATAAAAATTGTCTATAAATTGTACACCACCATAATTACATTAAGAAAAGGTTTTTATCATTAGAGTAACTTTTTATTACAAAGATACTTTTCTGGAAAGAAAATGGAATTTCCTGATAGTATTTGACTTATAAATTAGTATATATTTCAATTTTATAGCTTTGTTTACATTAAATAATATTACAGATTACTTTATATCACGCATATTTGTGCACAATAAATAATAATATATTTTATTCGAATATGTAAACAGAAACAAATACCGTGTCAATTAGTACATATAATTACTTACAGTTTCTTGTATAACTGAGGTAACAATTTTCTGGTTTCTTCTAATCAGTGGTTACACATATCACCATAAGTCAGTTTATAATCAAAGTATCAATTTTACTATTCTATAATAGCTACTCTTTCTTAAATCAAATGTTTTTAAAACAATTTCAACATCATCTACACTGTTTTAGTTTGTGTATTATTTTCGACTGGTCTGATATTAGTTACAGATCACGCTGCGCAATGCGGTTTACAGTCAGGCACACTATGAGATGTTCCTATCTTCAGACGGTTTATTAATTAAAACAATTTGGTATACTTGACACATTTGTACAGTCGGTGTAATAAATCACATATATATTTTTAGAAAACTAATAACATGCACTTATATTTAGATACTTTGTAACAAACATTAGAATTAACTTGGCCTGTTTATTCAAAGAAATTGTGTTTTAATTCAACGCTCTCCTAGACAAAGTTTTCATTACTGTTGTCTTATATAATCTTTGTATCTTCACAAGTATTTCCATGTCTTCATTCTGTATTACTGAGGTACTAAAAAATAATACTGTAGTTCCAAATTTCTATACTCTTTTATGATGTGACCCATTAATTTCCCTTTTAGTTTTCAAGTCCCTATTGTTTGGCAACTATTTTATACATTTCGCCGTTAAAAAGGGCAATAGAAAAAAGTAGACACTGTCCTTGTTATATTATACTCGTACATATAACAATTTCGAATGAAAATGAACTTTTTGAAACATATACTTATATGTTATATGATCGTTAAATATCACTGTACTAGAATATTTCAATGTAAAAATAATAAATAAAAGCTCTATAATAAAAGAATTGTTCGTTCTGTATCCAGTTTAACTATATAGGTAATATGTTTATTGGAATTATATTGAATTTATTTATTTTAATACAACTATACATCTGTCTGTATATTTTTAGGTAACGTCTACGTCTATGTTTATCCGTTTGTGTGACCAAGTTTTTAATACAAGAATGGCTTTACTGTTTTTTATAAAATCTTATACAAAGAGAGAATAATTTCAATATCAATGTAATATAAATTATGAATAAGAGGTTTAGTACTTATAAAATATATTCCCATTTTAATAAACGAAAATAACGAGCAGGAAAAGCAAATTAAGCTAGGTTTATTGTGAAAATGAATAGTAATTTTATTTTAATTTATGATTTTATTCATGGTGTCGAGTCAGGTCCGACGTTCATCCAAAGACGTTACATTTTAACCGAGTCCTAGGTGTGAATGAAGACTGAGCCGGACCGATTGCAATTGACAAATCCACTTTTTCACTTGTCGCCGAGATTTTTATCAATATCTAGTTTGTTCTTATTATATCTTATTAAGATAAACTGGTGTTCGTATAAACAGATTATACGTTCTTACAGCCGGTTATAAGGGACTGTAATATAACTAGGCCTGTAAGTAGTTATTGTTTTATGACAGCCCGCCATCTTGTTTTTGTTATATTTGTTTTTAACAATGAAGTACTTCACCAGTGTTTAATTTTTTATCAATTAAAGTAATATAGATACAATAATAATAAACTAGTTTTACCTGGGGCTCCACACGTGTTTGTTATGCGGTAATTATCTTCATATGATAATTATAGTTTTCACTAATAATCTTATGCATTCTATAAGGGGCAATCGAATGTTGATGGGTAGAGATGTCGTCTTGTTCGCAGGTGATTTCTGGCAGACGCTGCAGGTTATCGAGCGGGGTACCGCGACAGATGAGATAAACACATGCCTCAAAGCTTTACCGTTATGGAGTAAGGTGGAGCAGTTATATCTGAATACCAACATGAGGGTCGAGCTCTTCAATGATCAGGAGTATGGACTTTTCGCTCAAATACTCCTCGACGTCGGTGAAGGTCGCCTGCCGATTGACGCTAACGACTAAATAACTTTAGACACCCGATTTAGTAATGTTGTAAGCTCGGAAGAGTTATTAATGAGGTATTTTTGAGCCTACAACAAAACCTAGCTAACGAGCAGTGGTTGTTCGAAAGAGCTGTTATGGCGCCCAAAAACGAATCGGTGGGAAATATTTTAGCGTAGGTGGTAGAGTTACGCTAAAGCTATTACTGGTTTCAGCATCAATGGGTCGGCTCGCCCGGGGTAGTGCCACCCTCTCACAGAAAACCGACGTGAAGTAACAGTGATTGCTCTGTTGCGTTTCGTTCGGTCAGTGAGAGCGCCGGAGGCCCACAAATTTAAAAGGCCGGCAACTCACTTGCGACTCCCCAGGTGTTGCTAGTGTCTATGGACGGCGGTGATCACTTACCATCAGGTGACCCACCTGTTCGTTTGCCCCCAATAATATAAAATGTGTATATATTAACAAAAATACAATATAGCGAGTTCTTAGTATGGTGAGGATCTACATGGCAATAGACATAGTGATGTTTGGGGTGCCCTCCCATAAGTTGGTGCTCAAGGTTGGAGTGCCTGTTATTCTGACCTGGTCCTACCCTGATTATGTAGCGGCACCAGGTTACGCGTCACAGAGCTGAGACGGCTCATCGTGTACGCTACCATCCTCACTGGAGGGGCCAAAGGAGAGACGGTATTGATACCCAGAATCCCCATAATAGCCACTAACTTGCCATTCCAGTTCAAGCGCTTGCAATTTCCTGTGAATGTGGCTTTCTGCATTACGATAAATAAAAGTCAGGGGAAATCTCTAAAAGTAGCCGGCATCCATCTGGGCAGCCCCTGTTTCTCCGACAGGCAGCTCTACATGGGTTGCTCGCGTGTGTTGAGAGCCGGAAATATTTTTATTTATACAGAAAACAATAACTTCTGTAATGTTGTTTACCGGGATGTATTGCAGTAAAAAGGTTTCTGGCCTTCTACGACCGAGACAAATTAAATATGTCAACTTGGCCAGTTCTTCATTTCATAGTCCTCGATAAGTTTAGTTTTCGTAAATTGTTAATCATACTAATCTATGCTCAAATTTACATTTTTTACCTCTAAAAATGTGAATATTTTACTTGTCAGTTAAATAATACACATTTTTGTGTAACTGGTAAACGGTGGGTAACACCGTGGGGCACACCTAGTTTCTTATAAAGAAAAGTAGCCTAAGTTACTCCTTATACGTTATCTTTCCGTAAAAGTCCCATCAAAATCGTTCCAACAGTTTCAGAGATTAGTCGGAAAAAAAGACATATAAACAATTTAAAAAAAAAGCGGTTTTGGTATATGTACCATATATATTTTCAAATCCATTTAGTAAAAATCTGTTATTTTGAGATTTCAAACATACACTTTCAATTTTATTTACTTTATAGGTGTAACGACCACTGATAAGGGGTACTAACAGAGAGCGTAACTCTGTACGCATTGTTAACAAGATAAGCGTCGAATAGCTCATAAATTTCCCTGAGAGGCCGCAAGGGTCAACGCACACGGGACAATAAATGAATAATATAGTCACTTATTGCATTATCTTGATAGTTTGATTGTTCAATTGAGATCGGTTTGTAGAGCCGCGTCCAGAATGTTTAAAAAACAGGTAAGGTCTAATAAATACATTCTATAAAAGTGTAAAGAGGATGTCAAATCATATTAGCCATTTTATTAACGTGAGAAGATCCAACATAGTACTCCCACTCCCTCGAGGAAGAGGTGAATAGTGTCTGCAGATGTGAATCTGTTCTTGCTAACTAAAACCCCACGGTGAACCCTCTGGCGCGCTAATCTGGACCACGTGATCGCGGATACCGACCCTCAGAAGTGTTTATCGGCTCTCCAAACTAGATCTGCAGTGTTCCGCGAGATAGGATCACCGCGAGTAGAATGTAGCTCTTCACCACGCACAACGGACTTAGAGAGCAAGTTAAGACTCCTCTAAATTGAGTTATTCATGCCTGTGATTCAAGATACAAGTACCTCATCACGTCTCTTTAACCTCAAAAAATCATCATATCACCTCACTTCAGCCTATTTTTCTCGAAGAGGAATCTTTATTGATCCCCATTCATAGATCAGGTGGAAATGTCAAAATTGTACTAATTAAACTCTCTCAGTGTTCTTCTCGCACCCTTTAGCTGGGTGCGTAAGAACTACCTCTGCAATACTTCTACCCAATCCAGCAGGTGTTGGTCGCTTAGTAGGGCTTCGAATTGCGGTCTTAAGATGGAAGGCCTTGTATTATACTGTGCGCTGACGAATTGGTGGGAGGCACAATGAAAACTAATGCATCTTAACCGCTTGGGCCTATACAATAGTTGCCAGGGAGACGGACGTGCCCGTGTCCTTTCATCCATATCAAGTGCAAATCGTAACTATAAATGATACACCCTATTGGATAGCAAATTAGCCTGGTGTTAGGGCTTTGGTACCCTGCGGCATGGCTTGTAATCATTTATTAAATTCATCGCGTTTGTACTATTCACATCAACCCTTAATTATGTATTTCGCGACTGCGATTGTAGAAATCAGTACATTTACATGGAGTTACTTTTAAAGTCAGTATATAGAAGTTAGGTAAAAAAAATAACAACTATATTACCTATCCTGAAAATTGTGCGAGTCATTTGAAAATATATATATAGAAATAATATAAGCGTCGCCAGTGGGCAGTGTGACTGATTCTCTACCCGATCAGAGAGATAAACATCACACAAGCTACGCCTGGATGATTCCAGACTAACCCACACATTTACTTGTAAGGGATCGTCAACTATTTGGAGTAAAAACAATATTGTCATGAATCTATAAACAACGCCTACGTAGTGATTCAAAATTTTCGATTTAGTACCGTTTCTAGTATTAAGAATAAACAACTACATTTTTTAACATTATATAGCAAATAAAATCGACTTCAAAAAATGTACTCTAAATAACAATCACAATGCTCGTGACCATTAATAGACACCTATCTCGTCTTAAATTGCCATGAACATATGGCTGACTATATATAAATTACTGGGGTTAAGACTGTAAAAATTTGCATGCGAGTGCCTTTTACACTGTAAGTGAAAACTAGGGAAGAATTTTTGTAAATTTTACCCGTAAGGTGATGCAAAAGAGGATGAAAGTTCACATCAAAATCAGTGATTTTACTGTCAGTTAGCTATCTTTTGTATAAATTTATATCCAAATAGATAGGTGAAAATGTTTACTGCATAGAAAATGCGTGCAAAGATGCGAGAAATTATCAGCTACTAAACGGTTTAACAAATTTTGATGATTTTTTTGTATTTCGGGAAAAATCTGGCTATTTTGTCGTTAAGTTGTCGTTGTTTTAGCTGATGAATTTAGTTCAATATGGTATATGGTGTTGTTGTCAAGATCTAGAGTTTCTCTACTTTCATTTTCAGGCCAATTTTTTTTTTATATATTTTTGTGTTTGTCCTTTAAAAAACATATAAAATCTACATTTTAACTTCCCAACATCTCTCAATATATTTTAATTCAATGTCATGACATATACGAAAATGTTGATGACTTCACAAATACAGGCTCCCATATTAGCCAATATAGTGAAACTTGCGCAGGTTATTCCACTTCTATATAAGACCAACTTTTGAAGAACTCTCTACATTCACGACTTGTGTTCCACGATGAAGTATTTCTTTGTGCTCGCCGCTGTTCTTGTTTTGGCCCAGGTGAGTAGTTACCAACTTTTATCAATACTAGCTGCTTCCCGTCCACTTCGTTAGATATTAAAAAAGGGGCAATGGATCAATTGAATTCAAATAAATAAGCCTAGAACCATCTACGAAAAAATCTAAATCGAATTATCACAGTTCTGTACCGATCATGTACCGATTTTCACTATATCTATTCTATGTTAAAGAATATTTGGATGTTAGCATTGGTTGTTAGCATGCTCTGACACCGCAACGATTAAAATAGGTTCGAATCTATGGAAATGAACCGGAGCTGGTGAGATTGGGAGCTTAGGGGTGTTAGTGGTGTGCTAAGCTGGGATAAATACCATATTTTTTATTACAAAAACGTGCAGTCCGGGCAATATACAATATGGGATCTCGCGAATCATTGAAGACTAAATTTCGGTAATTAATTATCTTAACTCTACCCTCCCAATACATTATTGTTAATTTAATGTATAATCGCAAAACTTTTGAAAACCCGGATTTCGTAAAGACTGGCATGATTTAAATACTAGAAACTGGGACAAAAAGCTCGTCCCATGTTTTAGACTCAGTAAAACCAGTAACAGTTTTTTAGATGATAGCAATTTTATAACAAAGTCCCATAATATATTACCGATTTAACGGACTGTAAGTATAAGCACCATGTCAAGCGGGCTTTGCCGTTTAAGGGCTATTATAGGGTGTATAAATAAGTAAACGACTCCACTACATCTACTAAAATCGATTGTAACCGGTGGTAGTTTTGACGTATCGCCTTCTTAATTGAATTCCAATTGAATAAGGCATTTTTGATTTTCTTAGCTTATTCCGCTAGCTACTGATTTATCTGAGCCTAGTAACACATTTATATAATGACAATAGAAAATATCACCGTTTAAATCATTCTTTAATCAATCTGTACAGTATCAATATCTACTTTACAACAGGGGTATAATATACTAACGATTTCAAGAGAATTCTGATTTAGATCGTATTCGTCATTATACAAATTCATATAGACCAGCCAATATTGATTGAGTGTTGATTTTTCTCTAGGCCCTAACTGATGAGCAGAAGGAAAAGTTGAAGAAACATAGATCGGAATGTTTGACAGAGGCCAAACCTGATGAACAGCTCGTGAACAAATTGAAGAGTGGAGATTTTAAGGTAATGTGTTCATGTATGACATACGTATATACTTGTTCATACTCAATTTATTTCTTACTATAGACAAAATGTTAAAAGACAGACAGCTATTTAAAGTTCGTTTGTTTTTTATCAAAAATCTTTAAATTTTACAACAAAAATTATTAATTTCGAGGGCCCTTTTCGTTATAAAATACTCTAAAATTACAAAATGTGATCGTTTTCAGTCTACTTTTCTTATTTTTTAATTGTCTTAAGTTAATGCCTTTTTTTGTAATATAATATTTTAATATCGAAAATTTACATTTCGTGAGTTCGCTTTAAATTTAAATCAATCATTGATTATAAAGATATTGAAAGGTTTGTGTTAAATTTCAAAATATACAAGATGATGTATAAAATCTTTTATTTATTACTAACGGATGCCCGTAACATTGTCTTTGTCGTTTATTGTCTTAACGATATATTTTATGTACAGAGGAGAAAATATAAATACTGCACGTCGCTGAATGCGAAGTGTTAATAAAAATTACCGTTTTTTAAATTTAATAACTTTATACTAAATGAAGCTATCGTGTAAAACTTTGGGCTTGAATAAGAATCAAATATCGAAGAAGTATAACAAAATGAAATGTTTTTAAATCAGTCTAGTAGTTTTGAGTAATGCTTGCAAAACGACAGCCCTCTATAATTTTGTTTATGGAGAAAATTACACACTTTCTTCATAACCATGTTTAAAATCAGTATTTTTTATCAACAGAAAAATAATAGAGCATTGAATTTTTCAGACCGAAAATGAACCCTTAAAGAAGTACGCGCTGTGCATGCTGATCAAATCGGAATTGATGACGAAGGATGGTAAATTCAAGAAAGATGTTGCTCTTTCTAAAGTTCCTGTCGCAGGTTCGTACCTATATAGTAATATTAAATAGCTTTATAGCTTAAAGTATCTAATTATTGCATAAAAAAATACTTTATTGTTATGTATATGTATGTGTATAGATAGATGATTTAAAAGCATATTAAAAATACTTCTTGATCTAGACCATTTTATCTTTATTGAATCAAATACATTCAAATAAATGTTCTGTTACAGCCGACAAACCCGCTGTCGAGAAATTGATCGACACATGTCTAGCTAACAAGGGCAATACTCCACACCAGACTGCCTGGAACTACGTCAAATGCTACCATGAAAAGGAACCCAAATACCCAATTTTCCTGTAAATCATAGGATTTACGATATAGCATTGACAATGACATCAAATTCAATCAATCAATGTCAACTGTACTGAAATTTGTTTATTTGGATGATAAGATTACACTACTTTCATTACTATTGCAGAAATTATAAATTTTAATGATGATTATATACATATACTTATGAATGTAATTGTTTTTTGTTCAAATTAATATTTATTATAAAATGATTATAACAAATGAACTGCAATTGCGTTTACACAAATAAAACCTAATTCCGCAAAAGTTACATGTTTGCGCAAATGTTTTGGTGTCATCTAATGAAACAGCATTAGATTTGTCAATATCTTTTTTTAACTACAATTGGTTTAATAACTTGATGCAATATAGATCTCTATAGGAAATGACGTAAACGACACCTGTCGAAGGAGAGATAACCGTTATTACCTTTACGAATTTAATAGATTTAGACAGACAATAAAATGCTAACTAATTAGTTTTATTGTTTTCTTTACTCCCATTATCCAGAGCGTGCTATTTCTATGTACTTCATAAGTTATATTGAATAACCAAAGAAGAAAGTTCGGTTGTAATAACCAAGGACATAAATCGTTTATATATAAATTTTTGCTTAAGTTGGAGTTAAATCTGAATTTAGATTCGACATGCAAACCAAAGCTATGAACATCAACAAGACAAGAGAATTAAGCAATGATAAAAATATTGAGCCATGTTTAATATTTGACCTATTGTCATATAGGAGTTGTGCGATATACCATGGAGAATATAATTTATTGTCACAGAACATGGTAGACAATGGTCCATTGAGATCCATTGTCTTGACAAATCTAAGCGGGGAATGTTATTAAAATATAATGACACTGAGGCTTATATTAAAAGACGATTCGAAGAATCGAATTTAGTTCTTCAATGGAAATAGTTCGAAAATGTGCGAGAAGATGACCTTGTATTTTGTCTCTGTTTTGTTCGCTGCCATATTTGTTTCCAAAGTTAGTATTGATTGATTTTTACGATAACTTATCTTTAGGAATATAGACATAAATCTAATAGCTACAGTGAAGTTTATGTCTGTTATTGATGTCTTATGTTAACCGGACAGAAACTCTATAAGCGACCTGAATTGCTTTGTTATAATAATGTTTGTTATAATGTAAAAGCTTACATTTTATTATCTAATGTTAAGTGAAAAGTCAATAACAAATGTAAGTTGTGCTACTTAAATAAACCGATACATACTTAACGAAATATTTTTAACTTTAAAACATTCAGCGTCATCATTTGATTGCTATTAAGCAAATAATTGATGACAATTATGTTACCAATCAAGTATCTAATTTGAAAATAAGTAAATAGATTTGGAAGTATCTGTTATTTTATCAGGGCAATTCTTCTAAACGGCTCAACTCATTTTAGCGAGACTTTTGTAAGATATAGAGGATTTATCACAGTATTACCTGGATTACATATCATTATGATTCTCTATAAGACCAATGAATAATTACAAAATTTAATAGAGGAAGCTTAAAACTGTCAAAAAGTATATAGCAGTTAAATATTTCAATAAAATATATTTCACATTGATTCTACATAAAACACTTTATTTCCGTGAAACAACAAAACCATTCCAACGTGAACGATATCAGCAGACATGTGCTGACAATTCGTTAAATCATCAATCAAGGTTCAATACTAAACTTAACGAAGGGTTATTCAAACGCACTTCAAAGTATAGACACTAATCCAATGCAACTTAAAGAGTTAGTATATCCGACTTATCAGGTAATCCATAATACTTAAAAAAAATATAATATAATAGTATAAAGTGACGTCACTATATCTCATGGTGAATATAGAAAGATGCAAGAAAAGCAGCAAACACCCAAAGATCGGTAATACATTGCCGGTCACCGCTGTCATGCTTCTCGGCTAGGTTAGGGTTAAGGCAAGCGGGGTTGGGGTCAAGCGGGGCTGGGGGGGACCCGCAGGGAGTGGACCCACAGGCGCAATACAGCTCCCTCTGTGGAGCCTTAGCCTGCCACTCCAAGACCGTGGTGCGTGGTGAAGAGCCACAACCTACTCGAGGTGACCCTGTTTCGGCAGAACACCACGGATCTAGGCTGGAGAGCCGATAAATACTCCTGAGTGTGGCGTGTGAGCAGCGCACTCAGTACCGGGCTAGGGCGGAGGAGGGTTCAGTCTGAACCCCAACGGCCTAGTACCGGATAGCGGCTGGCGGGACTGGTTGATTTACATCAGTCTCGGCAGGCGTACTGCGAACTGTACAAGATTCTCATGTACACAATGAAAAGCGCAAAGTCCAAAAGTAAACTACCCCAGGAGGGTACCACTTCCACCGGAAGTGGAGAATCCCTCCCCGGGCCCTCGGGCTCGGGCTGCCCCACGTTCTCTGGGGGGGGCAAAACTTTGCCAAACACACGAACTCGGACCAAGGCAGTGACACGGATACCCGATTCTGCCAAAAAAACGACGACGATGGCTACACGATTACGGACCAAGGATTTGCCTACGGTGGCAGCGGACAAACTTCCGCCTTTGGAGCTTCCCTCCGAGGGTGGCAAGGATAGCCCGGCCACAGAGGCTGTAGAGGTAGAGGTGAGTGACGCGGTGCACACTGCTGAGGCGGAACACGCTACGGAGGGGCAGTCAGCGGCCTCTTCGGACACGGAGCCGGAAGCAGGTGTTACCGGGCGTTGCACTCCCTCTTCAAAAAGAGGAGGAGGAGGAGGTCGAGGACGAGGTCGCCCGTGCACCACAGGCCAATTCTCTGGGCTCACCGAAGCGCAGGCGAACCCCGCCCTCCTCAAGAAGAAGGAGGAGGCCAGCCGAAAGGAGGAGGCCACTCGAAAGGAGGAGGCCACTCGAAAGGAGGAGGCCACTCGAAAGGAGGAGGCCACTCGGAAGGCAGAGGAGGACGTCGTGACGATGGCGTCTCGACTGCGCCGAGAGCGAGCCGCGCGAAGGGCTGCACCTCCACCGGCCACCACTGAGCAGTTGATCCTGGATCTGCATTGGAGGGCGATAGGCGACATTGACATGATAAGCAATGTCGCCAAAAAGTCAGGACACCTCCAGGGTGGATGCATCCGGGCCATCAACGATGCGACGGCCTCACTAGTTGAGGTGGTCACGGAGCTCTGCAGTCACACACCTGACGAGGAGATGGCCAAGCTGAAGGCAGCTTACGACCTGATGGCGGAGAGGAACGCTAGGCAGGAGCGAGAGATGGAGGACCTCCGCAAAGAGCTGGCGGAGGTCAAAATGGAGTTGACCAGATCTCGCCTCCAGGTCCCAGCAGGATCTAGCGTCCTCGCTCCTTACGCCCCTGCCGCTCAACCGTCGGTGTGGACAGCCGGGCCCAAGTTTCCGCCCCTTCCGCAGCGGCAGCAGGGACGCTCCCGGGGGGAGGATGTACTCCAGGACCTCAATAAGAAGTTCGAGGAGATGGCGCGCTCATTATCGGCCCAAGTGGGAAATATGATGAGCGCGCGCCTCGAAGCCCTGGAGGACAGACTCCTTCCGGCCAAACGCCTGCGGCCATCCTTGGCCGCTGACAGGAGAGCCGCCCCTGCCCCAGCTCCAGCTCTAGCTCCAGCTTCGCCTCCAGCACCTCCAGCTCCTGCTCCAGCTCCAACTCCATCTGGAGCGTTCTCTCCGGGCGGAGTGCGGCCCCCGGATGCAGCCGTCACTAGGCGCCCTAAAAGGGGAAAAAGACGGAGGGCCAAGGCACCGGCGTCGGCCACCGACAAGGGGGTGCGACCGGCACCCAAGCGTGGAAACGAATGGGTGCTGGTTGGTAAAAACGGACGGCCCCGAACGGAGAGGACGAAGAAACAGGCCCCCAGGAAGGAGAGAACCCAGGACCTCCGTCCCCCCAAATCGTCTGCAGTGACGTTGACGCTGCAACAGGGGGGACAGGAGAAGGGACTCTCCTACCTGGAGGTCCTGAAGCAGATAAAGGCGGGGGTCAGCGTAGCGGACGTCGGCACCCCCGGTATACGGTGGCGCAAATCGGCCACCGGAGGTTATCTCCTCGAAATACCGGGGGCGGGCAGTGGCGACAAGGCGGATGCCCTGGCCGCCAAGATTAGGGAGGTCGTGCCGGAGGGGGTTAGGGTGTCCAGGCCTATAAAGTGTGCGAATGTGCGTATTTCGGGCCTGGACGAGTCCGTGACCCCCGAAGAGGTGGTAGCCGCCGTGGCCAGCACCGCGGGCTGCCCACCGGACAAGGTGAGATCAAACGGCGTCCGCCCTGGACTTAGGGGGCTATGGACGACCGTGGTCACTTGTCCGGTGGAGGCGGCGAAGAAGCTCGCGGACGGCCGCCGACTACTGGTGGGATGGGTCTCGGCTCAGGCCACAGTCCTGCCTCCCAGGCCCTTGAGGTGCTTCAGGTGCCAACGAGACGGGCACCTGGGCAGCCGATGCACCTCCAAGGTTGACTGCAGCAATTTATGCTACAGGTGCAGTCAACCTGGGCATATGGCCGGCGGCTGCAGCGCTGACCCGCACTGCGCGGTGTGTGCGGCTGCAGGGAAGCCCGCCGGCCACCGAGTGGGAGGCAGTGCCTGCCATACGCCGGGACCCAAGTCCAAGCCCGGAACCAGGAGTAGGAGAGGGAGAGGGAGAAAGCGCCGGAGAGCCCCTCCTCAACTCCCTGCAACGCCCGCCGCCAGTGAGGCGCCGGTGTCGCTGGAGATAGATGTGGAGTGCCCGTGATGGCGGCACTCCACTTCTTGCAGGGGAATCTCAACCACTGCGCCAGGGCCCAGGATCTTTTGTTCCAAAGCATGGCGCAGTGGTTGATCCACGTCGCTGTGATGGCCGAGCCGTACTTTATCCCGCCCGACGATAACTGGGCGGGTGACCTTGACGGCTCGGTGGCCTTAATTTCCCAGGCCGCCGCCGGCTCCCCCCCCCTCTCTAACATCTTGAGGGGGAGGAGATACGTAGCGGCACATCACAGCGGCGTAGTGGTAGTGGGGGTGTACGCACCCCCAAGTATGAGTCTCGCCGACTTTGAGGGATTCCTCGGGGACCTGCAAAGCGTCGTAGGTCGCAGCCACCCTCACCCCGTCCTAGTGCTCGGGGACTTCAATGCCAAGTCTACGGCTTGGGGTTCCCCGGCCACGAACATCAGGGGTAGGGTGCTGGAGGAGTGGGCCATAACATCGGGCCTACTCCTCCTGAACAGGGGGTCCGTTAACACGTGCGTGCGACAGCAGGGCGGGTCGATAGTGGACCTAACGTTCGCTAGCCCTGCTCTAGCACGCCGTGTTCGGGGCTGGAGAGTCCTTGAGGGGGTGGAGACGTTGTCGGACCATCGTTACATACGGTTCGACGTCTCCACCCAGACCTCGGACGGACCAGCCCGTAGGACCCCCGTGGCGGAAGGACCGCGTTGGGCCCTGAAGCGCTTAAACATCGAGGCGCTTCAGGAGGCCGTCGTCGTGCAGGCCTGGGTGACAGGAGAGTTACCGGACAGGCCTGCCGACGTCGACCTGGAGGCGGAGTCACTCCGAGCGGACGTGACGAAAATCTGCGATGCGGCGATGCCCCGGATTAGGGGGCCGATCCCCGCCAAGCGTCAGGTGTACTGGTGGACCGCCGAAATCGCGCAGTTGCGCGTAGCGTGCACGGCGGTCCGTCGCCAGTACACCCGTCAGCGACGCAGGCGGGGCCGCTCGCAGGTCACGTCCGCAAGGGAGGCCGAGCTCTACGAGGGGTACAGAGCAGCCAGATTGGCGCTCCGTAGAGCCATAGAGCAAGGAAAGGCCCTTGCTCGGGAGGAGATGCTCGAGACGCTCAGTCGGGATCCGTGGGGGCGCCCTTACCGCGTAGTACGCGGTAAACTACGCCAGGGCGGCCCCCCGGTAACCCAGAGTCTCGAGCCAGATCTCCTCCACGAGATTCTGGCTGCTCTGTTCCCTTCAAGGACAGAGCATATGCCTCCCACGATGGCTCCGCCCACGCCCAACGCGGCGGGCTGCGGCGAGGACGACGTGGTCCCCGAGGTGACCCGGGAAGAGTCGAGGGTGGCGGTGAAACGCCTTCAGGCGAAAAACACCGCCCCAGGACCCGACGGCATACCTGGCCGAATCTGGGTCCTGGCTTACGAGGCCCTCGAGCCCCGACTACTGCGGATCGTCACCGCATCGCTTCAGCAGGGCCGGTTTCCGACCATCTGGAAAACCGGCCGTTTAGTCCTGCTGAAGAAAGAGGGGCGCCCGGCGGACAGTCCGTCCGCCTACCGGCCCATAGTGCTGTTGGACGAGGCGGCAAAGCTCTGCGAGCGAATAATCGCAGGCCGCCTCGTCCGGCACTTAACAGGAGTAGGGCCGGACCTGGCGGATAACCAGTTCGGTTTCCGCCAGGGGCGCTCCACCGTTGATGCGGTGATGTCAGTGAAAATCCAGGCGGAGGAAGCATTTGCCCGGGGCGAGGTGATTTTGGCGGTGTCACTCGACATCGTCAACGCTTTCAACACCTTGCCCTGGGCCTGTATCGAAGAGGCACTCCGGTATCATGGAGTGCCTCGCTACCTCCGCCGCGTAGTCGGGGCGTACCTCTGCGAGAGGTACGTCACCTTCCCGGGTCAGGGAGGGAGGTTGAGTCGGCGAGACGTGGTATCCGGTGTTCCGCAGGGGTCTGTCCTGGGCCCCCTCCTGTGGAACATCGGATACAATTGGGTGTTGCGCGGTGTACTCCTCCGGGGCGTCAGCATAGTTTGTTATGCTGACGACACTTTAGTGTTATCCCGGGGAAAGACGCACCGCGCGGCCGCGATCCTGTCAACTGCAGGAGTCGCTCAGGTCGTCGGTAGGATCCGGCGTCTGGGACTAGAGGTGGCGCTTAGTAAAACCGAGGCCCTGTTTTTTCACGGGCCTCGGAATGCGCCACCCGCAGGGTCCCAGATCGTCGTGGGAGGCGAGTCCATCGCTGTCGGGTCGAGTATGAGGTATCTCGGCCTCCTCCTCGACAGTCGATGGAAGTTCGAGGGACACTTCCGGCAGCTGGCCCCCCGTTTAATGGGAGCGGCGGGCGCGTTAGCCCGTCTGCTTCCCAACTTGGGGGGGCCCAACTCCGCCTGCCGGAAGTTGTACCTGGGGGTCGTGCGGTCCATGGCCCTATACGGGGCACCCGCATGGGCGTGTGGCCTGACGGCCGTTGGCAGCGCCCAGCTGCGAAGACCGCAGCGCGCGATGGCCGTCAGGGCCATCCGCGGGTACCGCACGATCTCCTTCGAGGCGGCCTCCCTTCTAGCCGGATCCCCACCCTGGGACCTGGAAGCGAGAGCCCACGCGTCTCTGTATCAACGACGCGTGGAGGCGCTGGAGCGGGGCCAGAGACTCGCACCTCGGCAAATCGAGGTGCTCCGGTCCCAGCTCCACCAGGTCCTAGTCATCGAGGAATGGGAACGACGACTTGAGCGACCGAGCTCGGGCGTGGCTACCATAGGAGCCATTCGGCCGGTTTTGGCTGAATGGCTCACCAGGCGGCATGGCACCCTGAGCTTCCGGCTGACACAGGTGCTGTCGGGGCACGGCTGCTTCGGCAGCTACCTGTGTCGTATCGGCCGGGAGCCAACGCCAGGGTGCCATCATTGTGGCTGCGCAGAAGATCGTGCGCAGCACACTCTTGAGGAGTGTGCCGCCTGGAACGAGCCACGTCGTGAGCTCGTCGCGGCCATAGGCCCGGACCTCTCGCTCTCGACCGTCATCGTCAAGATGGTCGAGAGCGAGGCCGGGTGGATCTCCGTCGCCTCGTACTGCGAGCGAGTCATGCTCGCGAAGGAGGCGGCGGAGAGGGAGAGGGAGCAGACCACCAGGCTCCCCTCCCGCGGTCGACGAACACGGCGGCGACGGGTCGGCGACGACCTCATGCCGCCGTAAAAAGGGCCTGTGGGCGACGGGACGGGCGGGCACGTCCGTCGCTCTGAGCAGAGTTAAACTGCACAGGCCCGCGTGGTGGAGGCGCTTGTGCCGAGCGACTCCCACAGTTCGTCGGGGGGGGCTTAACACCCTCCCCCCCCTGAGGGGTCTGCCATTTTGACCCCTCAGACCGCAGACGAGGCCCCTGTTGAGGGGCCGACACCTGTCGGGGAGCAGAAGTAATGCCATTGGCAGTTCCTGCTCCCCGGCCCAATAGGTGTGTGAGGCACCGTGGGGTTTTTAGTCCGTGGAACTCGGACATAACCCACCCCCCGCTGCCCGACGGGGTGGGAATCCGTTACGGATTTTCCCCACGTAAAAAAAAAAAAAAAAAAAAAAAAAAAAAAAAAAAAAAAAAAAAAAAGGTTATTAATAACATTTGGTATAACTTTCGCAATTTTTTTTAAGATTGGCTAACGTTATTGGCCTGATGGACCTTCACAGCTTTACCGGACTAACGTATCGCGTAAAGTGTTGTTCCTAGTATATATTAGTCGGACGATATGTGGCGAATGGGTAAGATTAGGAATCAATAGATATGTCAGAGGCAGTTTGTAAAACACCAGGAGTGAGGAAACTTGTTACCTGACAGATGTCTTGGTAGCCTGTTTGTGAAATATAAGTTTATTTGTTGCGTATTTTATTAATAGGTTACGATAAACAAATGTTGTGCTACCTAGCACAGTGTTTGAACGCGGATGACATAAAAATCATTCAAATTACGAATAAAACTTTTAAAATGTACGTAACCATACAGATAAAGAAACCTAACTCGTGCTATGTAGGTCTGGGTATGGGTTACGAGTGATATGGACGATACGAAAGTTTTCATGTGCTAAAGAGGCAAATATTAAAATTGATATGTGTTGTAACATTGTATATAAACTGAATGGATAAAATTGGGAAGAAGTATATCAGAGAAAATTTGATAGTAAAAGCAATGATGGGATAGTGGAATTAGAAAACATGTTGATAAGGTCCTACTTAGGTGGGATAAGGGTAAGAAAATAAACCATGGTAAGGAAACGCAAGCTTACGTCATATATAATTGTGTCTACTAAACATATTACGAATTAAAATTCACTTTTATTAAAGGGCCTGCAAATCCCAGATGAAAAAGAGAAACCAGTGAAGGATTTGAAAACGTCTAAAGCTGAAGAGGATATGCTTAAACTGAAAACTCATCATATGGAGTGTACCGAAGAAACTCGTGTGGATCCCAATTTAGTAGTCAAATTTAAAGGCGGCGATTGGAAAGTTAGTAGAAATATTACTTTTTTTCTGTTTTTTCCTCAAGCAAAATTCTTATATTTAATCTGATGGTATGTGCTTTCTGACTATAATTTGTATGACAACTGCTCCGCTTCCAGAGGTCTTAGGGTGATGTTAGATACTGTCTAATCTTCATCAATTATAAAATTCAAAACAATAAAAATCAAATCTGTCCCGACTATGAGGACATTATAAATGAGGAATAAATATATATTTTAATTTCTTACAGAATGAGGGATCAGCTCTTAAGAAATGGGTGCTGTGTGTACTAAATAGGCTTGGCTTAATGTCTAAAGAAGGAGTTTATAAATTGGATGAAGCTTTCTCGAAATTTGCTAAAAAGGGTATAATATTTTTTAATATACTCTAATTAAATATAACACGTATATTAATACTCACAATATTCCGGAAATTGATTTATTTTATATATAAAAGGTAATATAATATTTTTTTCAGATGAAAGTAAAGTCGACAAAATTGTCGATGAATGTTTGACTATTAAATCACTTCCACCGGCGGACATTGCTTGGGAATATGTTAAATGTCTCAACGTCAAAGATCCCCACGGCAACTTTTCTTCTATATCGGTATTCCGGTTGTAGTTTACACATTGTAATTAGCGCCATCTATATTTTGAATGTAATATTATGTGCTTAACAGACATGATTGGCCTATGTTGTACTAACATTAAACAGTTTAGTAGATAATACAATAGATGACACTGTACTGTTTTAATAAATATTTTGTAATTATTACAAATAAACGATAAATGCTTTTTTTTTCTTAAAATTTGCTTGTAAGAAAGCCAGCCGCTTTTGACAAAAATTGGATAGTTACATTGTAAACCTCATAAGAAACTTTGACTCATTCATCCTTCAAACCCCTCTCTGGATTGGAGCTTCGATTAGTCCAAATAATTGATATTTACTTACAAACTATTTCAGTACATAGCTGCTTATGTTGAGAATGAAAAATATTTATTGCTGCACAGATAAAAGCTTTTTTTTCCGAATTGACTACACTGTTGGATTGACATGCCCTACAGTTTCACCGGACTACTAAGGGGAGCACGTAAGGCACTAGTCACTCACCCGATTCAGATAAAAACTTAAAATTGTAAGCATAACAACTTTATTCCACGCTCCAAATTATGGAACATAAAATACAAATAAACCGTAAAGGAAATTGTTTCCAAATAAAAGGTGAACCAAAGAAAAAAAATTGGGTCACGTTATCAAATTTATTCATTTAAACAAGTTATTGTTTTTGAAGGCGCTGATAAACCCGTGTAAATAGGTCCCACCAGGTGGGATGCGGTAAAAGTAAAAATGTATAAAAAATGTGTAAAAGGAAGAGAGAGCGTGGAGCGGTAGGTGGTCTTGGCTATAAATAAATATAATAACAAAGACCCCAAATACAAGGCGTGAACTTTTTTTTTGTACTTGCTACACTGTTAGCCACCAGGCCGCTACAGGTCCACTGGACTACGGGCAAGTGTTTGCGATGTCCAATGCGTAATTAATATATATTGTTGCGGTTTTTGGAGAGTAATTTTCTCCTATATAAATGTTTGCGGTGTTCGTAACGTAATTTATTATGTAATTTTCAATATCTTTCTTCTTTTTATGCCGGAATGACAGCGATATATAGTTCTAGCAAAGAGTCTCCATACTCCGCATTCAATCAATGAGATGCAGGTCAGAAACACATCTCTCATTATCTGGAGTGCAGTTATTAAGTTTATTTATAAGGGCGAACCAGTTTCCTTGAAATTTTAAAACATAACAGGGTGTCTCGTAAAGACACACGATGATCGGACGAGAGCCAGTGTTTTCAATACTCTACCCGACACGATGTTTTAACTCCACCACTTTATGCCACACAAAAAGGTTGCAGATCACAATTTTAAAGTCCTCCCATAAGAAGTTTAGCTTCAATAACATATTAAAATTCTGCATCGCGGATATATCAATGTTTGCTTCTACTCTCTCTACAATCACTAAACTGAACAACTTGCGGAAATAATTAATAATGTACGGACTTTAATAATTTTGCTTACGATTTATAGTTACAAAATACTTTCTTAGAAATAAATTTTATTTTAAGCATTATCTTTGTACCAAAAACTTTTATTTAGTTCAACAACTTAACTCAAAATTATTAAGGACAGGATCTAAGTCTCTGCAAGTGGAACATTTACCTAGAACAACTGTTCTAAGTTTAAACCTGTACTTATAGGTCTTCAAATTTTTTCGCATCATCCTTGAAGTTTGTGTCATTAAGGTTTTACTGTAAAATAGTGTTATTACAGTAAGCATAAACGTTGAGAATGTTCAGGTATCGTGGTCTCTCTATTTTTCTCAATAATATAACATTCAACTCTTACTAAATATTCTTTTTCTGCCTGGCACTTTCCCGGCTTGGTGTCAGGGTCCGTTTTCTTACTTAACTCCTTTCATTTTGCCCGGTCTTTGCCATGCTTTTTTGCGAGGTCGTTCCCTTTCATATCCCCTATTACAAAGTACAGCCAACGTTTTGTGGGTTTATCGCGAGATCTAAGCCCTTCTACAGTGTATTTATTAACTTATTACTAATTGCTACTTACTTATTAAGTATTTATCCTATTCAATATTACAAATGCGAATGTGAGTTTGTACATTATCAGGGGTATAGACAAGTATATCGTTTCATCCCGTGGGAGGAGCAACGCCGCATTCTGGCTGCGGTGGTAGGTGTGGACCTCTCACTGCCGAGTGTGATAAACACCATGATCGGCAGCGAATCTATGTGGAACGCAGTAGTCTCCTTCTTTGAGGAAGTCGTTCGCGGAAGGAGGCGGCGGAGAGGGTTCGCCAGCTGGACCCTCGGAGCGGCCGTCTCCGCCAACGCAGGGCCGGTGGAAGGAGGGGGCGATTTGCTCGCCTCGACTTTTACTGAAAAGTCTTCTTATAATCGGTTCATCCATGTCGGAGATTATTACACATCCACCGCTCACGCGCACACGGAGATCCTCTTCCTCGGGGTACCCCGGCGGTGTTTGTGGCTTAGGTCGCTGATATTGTTTATAAGGCACTAGGCTCTAGGTTTTATTACGGTTAACCAGTGATTTTTCCAGATTTTATCATTGTTTTTCAACACAGTTATGCTCAGAGCGGTTTGCACGTTGCGAGAATCAAACGTATTCTGTTGTTTGATAGAAGGCAGTTGTTGTGTTCGTTTAAAGTGCGTTCATTGAAATTAGTGGTCAGATACAATCAATTTCATTAATAAAACAAATATAGAAAATGATTTGTGCTAACATATTACTAATAAAAATATGGAACAGTCCGGTCAAATATCAGACGCGTAGATAGGTACCTCAGTTTTATTTGTCTGTCATTTTATCTCTGATATGTATAGGTATATTATTATTTTTCGCTCACTAAGACTGGTAACAGTTTTTTGGGGAATAATGTTAGGTTATAAAACAAAATTCCAAAGCACATTACCTATTTGTCGGATACTAAGTTTAAGCACCATGTCAAGTGGGGTTTAATGTCTAAAGACTATTATAGGGTGAATCAAAATGCAAACGATGGTGATGTCTGGAAATGACGCCCGTCTCTGTGCATCCACCTATGTTAAAAATATGTGTTTTATTATGTATATTGACAAAATAGACACGATCGAGATTCTTACCAGTTCTTCACGATGAGTCGGTTGTTTTCCGAACCGTAGGTAGCTTTAGCGTTCATAAGCGTCTTCTGATGGCCTAAAAAACTGAAAAAAGTCTTTTTGATTTTGTTTTTAATTAGCGTTTCATAGTTCGAAAACAAGATAAAAAAAATCGATTGCAACTTCAAATTCCGTTTTTTATATCTATCTTTACATACATGTTAATATTTGAGTAGTTTTAACAAAAAAAAAGAACTCAAATATAATTACAACCATTTTACCTCCGAACATTGCTATTTCGAAACGATTTTTCCATCAATTTTTAAAAACCTATGGGTATAATAGAGCCAGCAACCAGGTCGCTGTAATTACGTACAATCTAAATTACGATCTGTATGTCGTTTCGTTGTATATGGCGCCTCATATGGAAAGGTTTGACATAACACATACTACTGTTTATATGGAAAATGTATTTGTTTATTCATGCAGGGGACGGTGGAAGTATGAAATCAGATTTAATAACTATAACTGACTATATCCCAAAAAATGTGGGAGAATTACGTTTTGCTTAGTTTTGATGACATGGGAGTCTAAAAGGAGGGCTAAATGATGACGTAACGAAAATGATTACGTCAGCAATATTTTACATATTTCATCTTTTTTAATTCATAATAAAGTTGAAATACATTTTGTAAAAAATATAGCAATAAGTACTTATCTAGGCATAGAAGGAAGGGTGGAGCTTTTTTTTTGCTGACAAAGGGGAGAGTGGAGTTAAAAATGACTATTTTTACCCTGTACAAATATTTCTCGCCTTTTGACATCAACTTTCTTGCAAAACTTAATAGCAGTTGAACGTCAACTGCACAGCGAATTGACAAAAATTTACTGTTGCAAATGAAGGCCAAATTGACACCAGAAAATGGAAAACAAACTATTCCCAATTGTCGTCTAATGCCATGTCTTTAAACGAAATTTGGAAATCATTGTCGATTTCAAACAACGGTTTTTAGGTACAGCATCCAAACGGGGTATCATTTAGTTATTTACATTAAAAGTTAAACACTTGATAAGAATCTGGTAAGATCTTTGTCTTAAATATTAGTAAAAATATTAATTTGTCAATAGAAACAAGCGCTGCATGCGGAATTTTGGAAGAACTAAAATAGTCACTAGAAAAAATGTTACGGATTACCGTATTATTTAGAAAGTTTTAAACTTTTAGAATTACAGTGACGATAACAAAAATTTTAGTCGTTTCAAGTTTTTGGATTTGTGCCAAAACACCCAATATCAAATAGTGACTGCAGCTTAGCACGTCAAACGATTCCATTGTGTTGATATTTATCATAAAATAGTATAAGTATATAAATACCTGCGTGGTTGAAAATTATATAACTATGCATAAAATATGTGTGTCTGGTCTAGAGAGACTTGTTAATCTCGTAATTTCCATGGAGCACATTTGTATTAAAACGTGAATACTCAGCTTAGTACACATATATCACAAGCGTTATTTTAAAGCAAGCAATAACGCTCAATTATCATTTCCGTTGTTCTGACGATCATAAATGAGCCAATAAAACTACATATTTGCAATAATCAGAAAATACCTAGTTATACTCTGTATTTAACAAACTATTTGTTACCCTATATTTTATAGTTTATTGTTAATATTAGGTACAATGAAAAGTTACGTATTCACCAGTAATAGATTCGTCGAAATTGGTTCAGCTGTTTTGGAAATTAGCCAGGTGGTTGAACAACAATATTTTCGATTTTATTTATATGGACCTTCTAATAGATTCTATGAAATTAGCTTAGAAATCTTTAGATATGGCCGTAATATTTTATAGTATGCAAGTGTAACTTCAAATTGATATAAATCTTACAAATCTAATATTATAAGGTTTTTTGACGCACTAATATGTGAAACTGGCAGTTATATTAAAAAAAAAACTTCTGTTTACAATGTAATTTATTAAGAAGATTATAGGCTATTTTATAACTCGCTACGATATTTAGAAGTTAAGCAATTACCATACCATGTAGGATAAATAGTACGGTAGGACGAATAGTATAATGAGCGGAGGGAGGGAGGAGGTAGGGGGCAAGAGCAGATTAACCACCAGCAGACAACCGAACATTACCGAGAAGAGCTGAACCGAGCGTTGAACTATGCTCTTATGTACCTTATGAAATCCGTTTTAACCGAACTTGTTTATATCGTTTGGTTGATATTACTTCCTATTCTATCCTTTATTATGGCGTCGTTATAATCGCTTATAATTAACAAGTAAGTCTATGTTTAGATATGTGTTATTTATCATTTTGTGAGGATTTTTAGCTAAATTAATAATACCTCTATATATACTTGATAATGGGTATTAATCGTGACACGTATACTTTAGGTGTCTTCGGAAAGATTCAATGCAGTAAAATGAAGAAGGATTCCCAAGCAGGAAAAGAAAATTTCTAAGGTTAAAATAAAATCGAAGATTTAATTCAGTATTGGCGTGATATAGCAGACAGTTCCGTATGTTAGAACACGACATTTTATTCCAATTTCATCGTCGTGACGACCCTACACATGGTAATTTAGGTGGTTAGGTGTCACATGATAGTGGAGACTCACAATGGACTACAGATCTCACGACGGTACCATTGTTTCTGGTCCCTTTGTCTTTTTCAAACAGAAATAAAACAACCTATTTGTAGACTATTACCTATATAGGTAATATATAGAAAGCCCATAACGAGAAATTGTATATCTGTGCGCGAACTCTTTTTTTGCGTAGATACTTATATAAATTTAAAAAAAAAAATTACGTTTGACGTTCGACTTCAAACATGTAAAATAATTTATAAATTCATTAAAAATTGATTTTGGCAGTAAATATCTAAAATATTGGAATATTTCGTAATAGTTCCACTTTTATACCGACATACTGTTGACTGGAGATTATAAGGAGCAGTACGAAGTGCACAAACCGTAATATTGAGCAAGGATTGTTGATGCCATACGTTTGCACTGCTCAGAAGTAATCCGAAGTAATAGTGGAAAGGAAGTTTCATTTTATTTATTTTAGTTTCTAGCTCTAAAATTGTATTCGTATCTAGTGATTATTATTAGTTTTTATTTCAATATGTATTTTGTTAGGATTATGATTAATTATATTTAGAATATTACGTGTTGATCCCAAAGAGGGTTGATGACAGGCAGGCGGCCGATCGTAAAAATTAAGCCAAAGCATACTTCACAACATGATAAGTATGCAAAGTGGACTAGGGTTACCTCAGGATAGGGTGCTAAGTAAGAAACGAATTAGTGATGTAAGATTGAGATTTGCAAGTTGGAATGTCGGGACAATGACTGGGAAGGGAAGAGAATTAGCGGATGTATTACAAAAAAGACGCATAAATGTGGCTTGTTTGCAAGAGACGAGATGGAAAGGGACGAAAGCGAGAGAGATTGGTGCTGGATATAAATTTTACTACTGTGGGAGTAACGGTAAGAGAAATGGTGTAGGGATTGTTTTAGACAGTGAGTTTAAGAAATGCGTAACGGATGTAAAAAGAGTGAATGATAGATTAATATTGGTGAAGTTATTGGTAGGAAAGATAACGGTAAATATAATGAGTGTATATGCACCTCAAGCTGGATGTAGTGAAGTTTTAAAAGAGAAGTTTTGGGAAGACTTTGATGGGGTGATGATGGATATTACACAGGATGAGGATGTATATATCGGAGGCGATTTTAATGGGCATGTGGGAAAAGAGAATGGAGGTTATGAGAGAGTGCATGGAGGGTGGGGTTTTGGGAATAAAAACAAAGAGGGGGAAAGTATCGTAGAAGCTGCAATTGCTTTCGATCTTGCAATAGTTAACACTTTTTTCCAAAAAAGAGATCAGCACCTAATCACATATAATAGTGGTAATCACACCACCCAAATTGATTACTTTCTACTACGAAGAAATAACATTAAAATAGTGAAAGATTGCAAGGTTTTGCCTGGAGAGGTATTAACTACTCAACATAATTTGTTAGTGTTAGATTTAAAAATAAAATTACATCTGGACGGAAGTAAGTCCAAACCCCCAACCAGAATTAAATGGTGTTTGTTAGAAAAAGATGAATATGCGAATGAATTTAGGACAAAAGTTGTTAACAAAATGATAGAAATGAAAGATATGGAATCGAAAACAGTGAATGAATGTTGGAATGAAATGGCGACATGTATAAAGAACGTGGCAAGGAATGTATTTGGTGAAACGAAAGGAAGAGGAAACATAGATAAGGACACTTGGTGGTGGAACAAAGAGGTGCAAGAGGCTTTGAAAGAAAAGAAAACAGCTTTTAAGGAGTGGAAGAGTGTTGATGACAGGGATAGCACGATTAAAGAAAATAAGAGAAACATGTATGCAGAATGTAAGAAAAAAGCAAAAAAAGCGGTTGCTATTGCTAGAGCTAAAGTACAAAATGATTTGTACCAATCACTGGACAGCTCACAAACACAAAAATATTTGTATCGATTAGCAAAAGCAAGAGAAAAGAATACAAGGGATATTATACACGTTAAATGTATAAAAGACGGTGGAGGAAACATTTTGACGAATGATGAGGATATAAAGAGTCGTTGGAAGGGATATTTTGAAAAACTGATGAATGAAGAAAATGATTGGCCCAGAGAGCTAGAGGCTGTACCGTTAAATTTAGGTGTTGTACAGGAGATAAAAGAGGAAGAAGTAAGAGAAGCTGTGAATGGTATGAAGAAAGGAAAAGCAGTAGGGCCAGATGGTATACCTATTGAAGTATGGAAGTTTCTAAAGATAGATGGATGGATGTGGCTGACTTTATTTTTTAATAAGATATTGCAAGAGGAGGAGGTCCCAAATGAATGGTACAATAGTATAATAGTGCCTATCTTTAAGAATAAGGGTGATGTACAGGACTGTAATAACTATCGAGGGATAAAGCTTATGTCACATAGTATGAAAGTCTGGGAAAGAGTGATAGCGAGACGAATAAGAGATGAAACTGTAGTTACTGAGAATCAATTCGGGTTTATGCCTGGGCGTTCGACAACAGATGCCATTTTCGCACTTCGCCAGCTGTGCGAAAAATACAGACGTGTACATAAAAACTTGCATATGGTGTTTGTTGATCTGGAAAAGGCATATGATCGAGTACCTCGGGATGTTCTGTGGTGGGCGCTGAAAGAGAAAAGAGTGCCTGGGAAGTACTTACAACTTGTCCGTTGTATGTATAGTCAAGCTCAAACACATGTTAGGTCCGAGGCTGGAATTACCGACGATTTCCATGTGGCTGTAGGTTTGCATCAGGGATCAGCTTTAAGTCCTTATCTATTCCTTCTTGTCATGGATGCAATAACATCAGACATACAGGAGAAAGCACCTTGGTGTATGCTATTCGCTGATGATATTGTTCTTGTTGGTGAAAATGCTGCCGAGGTCCAGAGTAGGCTGGAGAAATGGCAACAGAAACTGGAGAATTTTGGTTTAAAGATTAGTGGGATGAAAACTGAACATTTGTTCTGTGACTTCGGAGGTCCATCCAGTTTTAGTCATATTACCTTAAACGGTGTATTCTTACCAGCCTGCTCCAATTTTCGGTACCTCGGCTCATTAATCCAAAATGACGGTGGAATAGACAAGGACGTGAGGAATAGGATAAATGCAGGGTGGATGAATTGGCGAAAGGTGTCTGGGGTAGTTTGTGACCCACGAATGCCGTTGAAACTCAAGGGGAAGGTGTATAAAACTATAATAAGACCAGCCGTGTTATATGGATCCGAGTGCTGGGCTACGAAAGAGACGGATGAGAAAAGATTACATGTGGCAGAAATGCGAATGTTAAGATGGATGTGTGGTGTAACAAGGATGGATAAGATTAAGAATGAGTATATCAGAGGAAGTTTGAAAATAGCACCAGTGACAGAGAAGTTGAGGAGTAGTAGGTTAGCATGGTACGGGCATATTATGAGAAGAGATGAAAGTCATGTAACAAGAAAAGTTTTGAGTTTGAAAGTGGACGGATATAGGAGTAGAGGAAGACCGAAAAAGGTATGGATGGATTGTGTGAAAAACGATATGTGTATAAAAAGTGTGAATACTGAGATGACATCTGACAGAGGAGAGTGGAAAAGGAAAACATGTTGTGCCGACCCTACTTAGGTGGGATAAGGGTAAGAAGAAGAAGACTTATATAAATTTACTAATTTGTAACGATGACAGACATTAAATCACTCTCTAGAATTGTACTTGTGTTGCCATCTAGTGTTAATATATAAAACTGTACTTTCGGTTGGCGTTTGAAAAATGGGGAACCCGGGGACCCGGTCATTTAATCTGTTTTGGAGTCCTTACCAAGTCGTAGAACTGCAACTTTGCATATTTTATTACTAGATAACTGTTTCTTTTAATATTATCGTCATAATCTTAAAACTACAGTATGTTTAATGGTGAATTATTAATAATTAGATATAGCATTATCAACCTTGATTTGGTTATGAGTATAATTCTATTTGAATGGACAAAAAATTATTCAATCCCATTTTCCATAATCACTGCCTAAACTACAACGAAATTAGGCGTGATTTTACGTAGATAATAAAAAAAGGACGCACCGATTCCAGTGAGGCGCCTATTTCAAAGATAAAACCTATTTGAATCCGTGGGCCGAGCTACGCCCTTCTCGCTACTCGATTGGCTACCGGCAACAATGTTAGATCGTACGCGGAACTATAGTTATCTCTGTCCCTCGCGTTTAATTGTTACTTCATAAAAAAGTAGAACTTCTCTTTCTCGCACACAGATTAATGGTGCAAATTGCTACCGGCTGTTTCCTACTCGGTTTTTAGTAATCAATTTAAGTTCATTCTAACGTTTGTAAAGTATGCTTAATGATCTCGACCTTAATAGAAGGTAACACGGTAGATATTTATTTAAATTTTGAGAGTCGCCAATTGCGTTTTAGAGTTAGGTGTGTTGGTAGAAATTTAAACACAAACTTTTTTCGCCAAATGCCGTAATGGTTAAAACGGGTTGCATTAATGGCGGCTTTGAGTCGTAAGTATTTTTTTTTGTTATAAAAATGTTTTCCTCGTCGACCGGTGTTTGTAATTATTTGCTTATCTAGATTACAGATTAAAATTATATTTTTTACACCGTTCGTAAGGACGATGCGTTCCATTTTTTGAAATATTTACGCGTAACAATTTACATGTAATACTGTATTTACTCCTATACCATTTTTTTTAAATAAATAAATTTGAATTGTTGTTATGTCAACTACGAAATAACTTGATTGCTTTGATTTTTTTATTAGCCATATGTTATAGTTAAGTTCCTTGATGTATGTAAGTAGGTACATATTGTTTGTTAGACCATGTTTGATTTCGTGAAATATATATGCCTGGTACACATGTATATCTCACTAATTCCTATATATATGAATAGTTAGCTTAGCTTAATTAGATTCGGGATAAGAGACAACAGTTCAAGCCGAGGCGCATCGTGCGCCCTTGAGCTAGTTGCAAATATAAAATTGGGTTAATGCCTTAAGCGCTCCCCTTAGCAGTCCGGTGAAACTGTAGAGGCCTATTTAGCCATAAGATATATAGATAGCCATAGTCAATTCGAAAAATTATAAAGTCGGTTTACGAACGATAATTTTACGTGATAACGTAATAAGAAAACATTGATGAAAAATTGCATACTTTTATGAATTGATTTGAATTATTATCACTGAATTACCGATGGAGTGGAAGAGAGATAAATGCGTCACAAGCCTCTTGCTTGCACACTCGTCTCAAACGGAACGTGACAATGAGTCATGGTTTTTCGTGTGTGCAGCCGGCGTTCATCGATTTATAAGACGTTATCACATGAAAAACAAATAAATCACTGAACCTAAACAGAAACATTAGACAAGCCAAACGCTGTAAGATTTTCTCTCTACACATAAAAACCGTAGAACACGGTTCTGAGGAACGTGATACAATTAAAACCGGTTAATTTGCATATTGGCTGATAATTAATCATTATTAGACATAATCGCTGGTATGTATCTAGAAATCTTTTGTTTTATGTGTGATTTATTCGAATGGAATTATTTATGCGTCGACTAGTGATGTGCCGAGTGTAAAATACAGTTTACTTACTATTTCGGAAATGTACGCAGATGATTACAAAATATAGTACCTAGTGTTTATTTTTTAGATAAAACATTCTGTAAGTGCAATAAATAAGTAAGTAAAACTAAGTGTAGCTATACATCTACTAGGTACTATGGTTTAAAAATAGCAGGTAATTGCATTTCTTCTACTGTCCAATGTTTTTTGTAGGTACCTACTAACGTTAATGTCAAGAGGTCTTAAGTATATTATTTATTGTTTTTTTTTTCATTAATATTCTATAGATGTTAATGTTTGACCACAACTGATGTAAAATGATGATGTGGTTTAAGATGGTAACGACGATAAACCTAATGGCTCTCAAGTGCAGCTGTTGGTGATAAATTTTCAACTTGAAAGTGGTAGCTATCTAGACTGGCTTAGAAAAAGCCCTACCACCATGCATGGTTTCATCACTACGTTTCCTTTTACCGAATGCTCCGGCTCATTCGCACAGAATCGAACCTCCGTCTATTGATGCAGTGTCTGAACTCTGAGCATTAAGCCGACATCATTGTGTAATTGACAAAAAAAAATTATAAACTAAGCAATCCATTATTCAAACCATAATTACTATTTTATGAGAGGCTCTTAGGATAAAATATTCTCATCAAAATACATTTTATTTTCATGGGATCTATTATTTTATCCTAGTTATAGGCTGTCTTTTGTTATTTTAATTGTAGTCCTTTAATACAATTTAATCCCTATATCCAAACTTATTTATCGTTAAACCTGCAAGAGACCCACGGCAGGGCCATAAAACTCTTCCCGAAGGAAGCTATGGGCATAATTACCACGCCAGCCTACGACGTATTTGCGTTTTCTGACTCTAAGAAATCCACAGTTCTATATATTCCCATATAGGTTGGTAGGTACTACAAGAACATTTCTCAGGTTTCGGTTTCCTCACAATGTTTTCCTTCACCATCAGCCGATAGTGTTACTAATTTAAATTAGTTATAGTACGCGAATTCTCAAAAATTCGTTGGTACATACCGGGCATCGGATTGATATTCCACCGATCAAACCACTGGACCAACACAGTTTTCTCTCAAACTTATTACTGATTATAAACTACTTAAAACCTAGCTGATCGTCTAAAGTGTCGACTACTGGATGAACAAATAGTATATATAAATCTATTGCGCTCATCTTGGACATCACTATCGTGTACAGTTGTACTAACAATGTCACAATACGAAATCACTTTTACCGTACGATGGTTTGCATTAATTCGACATCGATTAACGTAGATCTTTTCTTGAATTGTCAAATGATTTATTACATTAATTAGTAAATAGATCGAGTAAAAAAGCTGATTTTTCTCATGTTTGCTGCTTAATTTGTCGATATAATTTATACTGAAGAATAAATTAATTTCGTGGCTCGCTCTAAGCGGTTTCTATTTTTTTTCAATGCATCTTTATTATGTATCCCAAATAGTCATACAATATTTAGAAATCTTGTACATGCCTAATATAACGTATTAAAATTTATAAAAAAAAAAACGAGTGGTCGTTGAGGGTTGAAAATCGAGCATAATGAGAGATACAAACGGTTTCTTCGCGATTTTATATATAGATATTGTTTAATTATATTATTATTTAAATTAATTACTATTGTAGATCGTGAAAAAAAAAACTCTGTTATTCTTTACTTGGTAACACTAAGTCTCACGAATAGCTAGTAAACAAATAAGGAATAAAGAGCTTTGGTTGAGATACAAATGAAGATTTTCTCAACTGTTTTCTCTCTGCCTACTTATACATAGATAATGAAATGTAAATACACGATGTGTTTTAAATCAATAGTTATTACACTATTAAAACGCTTAATTGTTCACTTGTTTGTGCGTACATGCGTTAATCTCTTGAAACTATCAATAAAATTTGAAAGATTAATATATTTAAATTATAATAACGCTATGACTTTTAGAAGCGAAGTACCACATTGCCACAAAGAATGTAAGTCAGATTGAACGCTATGTGAGAACGAAGAAATACAAACCAGAAAAGTTTAGGTATACGCGTGTATTTTATTATATACAAAATTACATCGAGACACCTAAAGTAATTATTTATAACTATGTTTTAAAAATGTGAGTTATAATATGTTAATGAAAAGATAAACCAGATCGAGTTTCTTGCCGGTTCTTCTCGATGACTGGGTTGTTTTCCGAACCGGTGGTAACTTTGACGTTCATTAGCGCCTTCTCAGGGCCTAAACTGAATAAAGTATTTTTGATTTTGATTTAAGAATAAATAAATATGAATTTTATATTCCTGCAATTACATTTTAACTTGGTTTTGTATTAAACTCTTTACTATATTACGCGTAAGCCTGAACTTACAGCTATATTCAGAGAGGTAAAAAAAATTGCCGAGGACTATCACACTATGAGCGGGACCTATGACAGACACTTTAGGAGATATCAGGAGTTGGGGACTGATAAAATTGAACACAGGTGACACGCTTAGTATGTCATGTGTAGTATATGCGTGATCCAAAAATTTTCTTGCAAATCGTGCCATCAATTATTTAATTATCATTCTTACACCAAATAATGTGTTGTCCGTACCACATATTGCTATTTTCTCATGTAGAAGTAAGCCTTTCCTAATAAAACACTATGTACTAAGTTCGTCAGTAGGTTCAGATAACCATCAAAGTTTATTCAACTTTACTCACCCCAGTACCGATAAGCATAAATATAAAATCTCCATACAGCAATGCCCAATGATGTGTCAAACAATTATATCAAGTACAACGATTCAATAATCAATAAACATCGATAAATACATCAGAAGCGTATACAATATCTAAATTATTGCATTTTACTCACCTTTGCCAACTGCTTTTCTTGAAGCCGATTACATTATTTGAACTACATTTAGTCTACTGTTTACATATGATTTTCTTGAGATAGTTAAAAATGAGATGAAAAAACTTCTTTAACTTAATCGCGCTTAGATTTTATGTTAACCTAATCAGAACCACTATCACTACATATTATAAAACAAAGTCGTCCGCTGCGTTTGTCTATCTGTCCGGATGTTCGCGATAAGCTTAAAAACTACTGAACGGATTGTTATGCGGTCTTCACCAATAGATAGAGTAATTCACGGGAAGGTTTAGATATATAATTTGTTAAGGTTTTTTGTAAATTGGTAGAAATATAATGATAAATGTTGAAAGAGTCGGAATAAGTAAAACCGCCTTAAGCGTTTCATGCGCATAAGAACTTTTTTTTTATTATCAGGGCAGGAAAACGTCCGGGCCTGCTAGTTTATATAAAATAATATTCCCGTAAGATTGTATAATCAAAAGAGCGTAGTACCTTTTATGGTATCGACACAGTCACTTTGACTAAACTGTGCCTAATGACAAAGGCAGTTCGGTAAATTTGACACTTATAGCTATTTTAACTAATTTAAATAATATTTAAAAAATATATAACCTGTATGTTCTTCTGTTGTATAAGCTACATACCTACAGATACAAATATCTTTATTTCCAAAATTATTTACACAATTGTTAGCTTTCTTAATATCTGATTGACTTAATTGATGGTGGCGCATATTAACTTTACATTTGTAGGTTATCTATATATATAAAAATGAATTGCTGTTCGATTGTCTCGCTAAAACTCTAGATTGGCTCGACCGATTTAGGTAATTTTGATCTTGAAATATTTGTGGAAGTTCAGGGAAGATTTAAACGGCGAGAAGCATAAATAATAAGTTAAGGGAAATACAAAAAACTACATTTTAATTTTTAAATACAAAATGTTCCTAATTATGAAACATTTGATGTCTTTGGTCATTCGTTTGTCAAATACTTATAGGTGGGTTCAGAAATTTGTCTATGTCATAACTGTAGTATGAGGTCCGATCTCTTTGGTCTGTGTTGTTGGAATACAAAACAGTTCTGTTTCAGAAACAAAAATAGTACATGAGAAAGCTTTAAATTGATTAGATGCATAATTGCATTTATAATGAAAAAAAAATTTGACCACATATTACACAAATATATGTAAGTGGTACGAAGCTCACCGGGTCATCTACTTTTAAATTAAAATTACGAGTAGGTATATCGTAATTCTAAGTGTTTACAATAACGTCATAATGTACTTAGACTACTGTATAACGATGGTGATACTACGCTCGCTAATGTAATTCTAATTAAGAGTAAACGAGACAGATGTACTAAGATGTCTGTGTACTTTGTTTACTATGCTTACATAAGTTATTTAGTATTTTCTACTTAAATGTTTAGGGAAAATTTTGACCGTCATTAAATATGTATAGTTTACTTATATATTATGTGTTATGAAATTGACAACCCTGTTGAATTAGTCATGACAATCATGGACCAAGTTACACTGGATAATGACCCGGCTATATGAATGTCAAATAGGCAAAGACACACCGACTTATTAACCCATTAATTGGATGTAAGTATGTTTTTTTTTCTTATGAACCGTACGTAACCATTTGGTGAAGCATTCATGAGACTATCCACTGAACCGCTGTTGGGAAACGATTAATGGTGATACTAGCTTATTGCATCGTTCACGGAGTTTTCTTTTCAAGCCCGAGGGAAGTCATTCGATGGTAAGTGATCATTATATTGCGATAGCAGGATGTTTGTATTACTATGACTATGACAAAACTGTCACATCCATGAAGAAAAAGCTCATAATAGTGGGCCGATCAATATATCCATATTAAGCTATACCTAGAGTATAAGAGACTGTTGTTCTGATGTTTAAACTTGTTTGTTAATGGTAATACGATTCGTATTTAAAAAATTCTTCTTGCATATTATAGTCTGGCTATTGTGGAATATTTTAGACTATGTAAGTTCACGCTATCATTGTTCAGGTCAGAGCATTTGCCATACAAATTGAAATGATAAAATTTAATAGTTAGGTAGCACTTAATATCAAGTAAATAGTTATATAGGAAAAACTTGTTAATAGATAATAAAATATAATGGCCAGCGCTCGTGAAACAACATCACCAGTTAGTTGACGAATAATTTCACCGTAATAAATATAATTTATTTTAAGAATGAATGGATATTTTTAAAATGTCTGTAATTTTTAAATTCGCCATTTTGTTTTAATTTCATTTCGTGTATTGTCATCAGGACTGAATAAGCATGCAAAATTGCATAGTCGGTGTCTAAAGGAATCGGTTCCAATTCAGCTTGCAAGATTTGACCTGGACATATTATCAAACGTTACAAGCCGAATGAAAGTTTGTAAAAATAACAACAAAAAGAACAATAATTTATTGGTGGTAGTGTCTTTTCTAATCCTGCCTTCTTTGAAGGACTCGATATCGAAAATGGAAGAGAAGCAATGGAAGCAATTTCACATCTCCACAGTACGACAGAGAAGAATTTTCGAACTATATCGAAATCTGTTGTTAATCTTGTAATCTATGGTAGATTTAATACGTAATTTCATAGGTTTAAAACATTTTATAGCTGATACAAACGTTTCTATCTGAATCGACTGAAATATTAACGTCTGAAAAAAGTCAACAGTCATCACCAAAGCGCAATTTGAAGACAATAAAACACTATCTGAAAGTACTTACAGTTGATTGACGTTAACTTATATATTTTTGTACATACATGTCACCAAAGCCACATTTATTGTTATCGATAATTGGCAAATTCATTTTTAAATGCATATCTTTTTTATCCATAATTCGTATCGTTGTCATTCAAAGGAAGTTTTTGTAGAAAATTAAATTTTCTTTATAATTACTCTGTTCAGTTTTCCTGTAACTTTGACCGTTTCATGGGAAAACGCAAAACAAAACAAGAGTATTTCGTTTCGCTTGAGTTGACGTCAATCAACTGTAAGTTCTTTGAAAAGAGTCTGTTATTGTCTACAAATGGTGTTTTGCTTCACTACAATAGTATTAAATGTCGCTAAGGTATAGGAAATTGAAAGAAATAAAACAAAATTTCCACTGTATTTTGTATGTCAACGTTTTAGAAGGAATAAGTAGTTTGAATTAAAATTAATGGTTTACATTATCAAGGATTTACATAATTTGTCAGTACATAAGAGCATTATTGTATTGCTGGAGGAGCGAAACATAAACCCTAATATTAATATTTATAATCGAATGGTTACCAAGTACTCTGAAAACAGCAAAAAGCGAATTAGTAATAGTTTTCACAGAAGGAGGGGTCAACATAAGTTGGTGGCCGTGTATAGCGCTTTAATATAAGTAAAACGGTCGAGACGAATCGTTCAAGTCGGCCCGTTTGATGTGCGCCGCGGTGGCCACAAAGGATCTTCGTAATTGCTGCATCAGTTGCCGGGTTCGTTTCTATTAGCTACGCGGTTCTGTATTTATACGTTGACCTTATCTACATTCATAATACCGTTTTATGGAACAATATATCCAATTAACTGTTAAATTGCAACGTAATTAATTTACTTATATATTATACTAGCGATACATCCCGGTTTCGCGTAATTCAATACACCAATGTGGCGTCATAAATATCTAAACGCGTTGGATATTTCCAATTCATCAGAATGATTAAAGCTACATACGAATAACAACAGAAATAAATTGTTACACTTTGCGCGTAATTTTAAATCTGTGATATCTTTAATAGATTTATTTGAATCATTTTAGTACCAACTAATATTATAAAGGTGAGTTTGTTTGTTTGTTGGTCACGCTTTCACTTCTTAACTACTCAATCTCTCGTCATAAAATTTTGCACTTACGTTGTCAGTACTAGTGGTAGAGGTACTTTTGTAGGTGGTAGAGCTACGCTGAAGCTATTACAGGTTTCAGCATGAATGGGTCGGCTCGCCCGGGCTAGTACCACCCTCTCACAGAAAATCGACGTGAAGTAACAGTGGTTGCACTGTTGCGTTTCGTTCGGTCAGTGAGAGCGCCGGAAGCCCACATATATTAAAAGGCCGGCAAGGCACTTGCGACTCCCCTGGTGTTGCTAGTGTCTATGGACGGCGGTGATCACTTATCATCAGGTGACCCACCTGTTCGTTTGCCCCCCATAACATAAAAAAAAACTAGTAAAAAGCTAGTATTATAAATGTAAACACTAAAAACTAAAGAAACACACAGACAGATATGAAAAATGCCTTGTTTTATTTTATTTTGTATTTCTTATTTAATTTTTACTTTCTTTTATGATGTTTATTGATTAATTGTAATTGTTATATTTTACAAGTCGGTTAATAATATCAATTTGGATGTCTCGTTTCTCAGCATTTAAAATTTGCTAATACGTCAACCGTTACTAATGAGTGAGCAAGAAATTTCTGCCGGGAGTGTCCTACGTAGCTGTTACATAAGCTACATTTACTGTTTCGTTTTAGGTATTATATACTAATTTCTACCCGCGACTTCGTTTACGTGGTTTTTTTTTTTATATTATAGGGGGCAAACGATCAGGTGGGTCCCCTGATGGTAAGTGATCACCGCCGCCATTGCGACACAAAAGGAAATATGTTATGTGTGCACACAAAAAAACATTAACATTGAAAGTAAAAATATTAAATTAATATTTTTATTTATTTATTTTTAGACTTAAGGGTTTTAGTATTAAGTAGATATAAGTTACGATGGGACTGACATATCAGTAATGATAAAAGTCCCTAAATAAAATAAAGAGAAAAAAAATACCTAGCTTACAAAATTGTTTTGTAAACAGACTCATCGATTGCTTATTCGGAATGCGCACTACACCGCTTGCCCCACTTCTATACGGCAAGACAAATCGTCGCTGAACGCGTAATGCTTATAAAAGGCGTAATTAGTTAAAACTTTAATAATTTTACATTCAATTAAGATATTATGATTCTTTTTAGATAATACTGATAATAAACAAATGTTTATGAAATAAAATTAAAAAAATGATCAAAATCGATTCAGTACTTTTTTTATAATGCATGTACAACAACAAATCTTTTTTTTTTTATATCATAGGTGGCAAACGAACAGGTGGGTCACTTCATGGTAAGTGATCACCACCGTCCATAGACACTAGCAACACCAGGGGAGTCGCAAGTGCGTTGCCGGCCTTTTAATATATGTGGGTCTCCGGCGCTCTCACTGACCGAACGAAACGCAACAGTGCAAGCACTGTTACTTCACGTCGGTTTTCTGTGAGAGGGTGGTACTACCCCGGGCGAGCCGACCCATTCATGCTGAAACCAGTAATAGTTTCAGCGTAGCTCTACCACCTACAGAGTTTGTATAAAAGAAGACAGATTACAGTTTAGCCAATTAACCTATTTAATGAATATCTTTAATAACACGTAGGTAGTTATTTAGGTTATCAATATTTTAAACTTCACTAAAAAATATATGGAAAAGTTTGAACAAAACTTCATGCGAACATGATACGAAATTGAACTTAGTAATTATTAATTTGGTTTTAAAAACACAAGATTACATATTGATTAAAAGTGCACCTGCTAATTCGCAGTACAATTATATCGGCCGTACACTTGTATGAAGTTTAGCTCATGCCAGTGATTCTCAAAGTTATACGAATTATTTTTGAATTATCATTTACGGTTACAATTAACGACGATGTTATGGGAGATTTTTCTTTTGCATCAGAAAGTATCGGTACTTTGCCTTTTAATAATCATAGTGCAACCGGAGAACAGTGAGACCACCGTAGGATGATCTATCGGTAGTCGTAACTGCTATGCTATCAAGTCTTTTTGTAGCTGGATATTAACCTACTGGTCCCGGAACAAGATAAACCTAAGCCAGCAGCTAAGTTGGATATTTGGTGTATAATGATCAAAATCCATATGAAGACAATTGGCAGATCCTATGGCACGAATATATCACCCGAGATTTAATGATAACGGTATAAATCCAAGGGAGCTACTGCAATGGTAGCCAGCAAAGAATAACAGGTAGTAAAGGATTTAAGATTTTCATAAATATTTCTTTAAAATGATGTCAGTTTCCTATCTTCAATACACGGTCAGTCCGTGGATAGATTCATTCAGCGATTGGGTGACTTACTGCAGATATAACTTTAAGAAGTATTAATTGAAGTCTGTGTTCATTTTCTATCTCTGATTTACATATGAACAGTGCATAGACAAGTTTTTTCAAAACATCACTCTATATTTTATGGTACTATATTGGACATCATATAATTTGTAAGTGCAAATTTCTAGGATCGGTTATTATTTCCCAAATCGAAACTCGCCTTATATGATAGTGTTATTTAACAGTTAACAACAAACGGAAACAGGACCCTGCGGCTCACGATGACGTGGACGTTGCGTTGCCAATAGGATGTATAGTTATTTTCTTCAACTCATTACGCTATTAACCTGACAGGCCTCTACAGCTTCACCGGATTACTAAGGCGAGAGTTTAAGACACTCGGTCGTTTTTTTGGCATTCAGCTCTAGGGTGCAAGGCGACTGTTGCCTCGGATCGCGAATCTAACTACGCTTACTTAAATAAGCTTAACGAATCCAACTATGTGTACTACTACTGTACTATGTGTACTACTACTGTACTATGTGTACCTACTTATGTGTGTGCGTGTCCACGTCTGTGGAGGTGATCTGTGTTGTGTTGTTAAATTAGTGATTGAAATTTTCAATAAATCGAACAATGTATAGTTTTTTAATAACCCTCAACTTCTTATAGGAAGGCTTTGAAATTCTGATTGCCAAACTTTTCGTGCGTACGTGTGTGCTGACCGTATGAACACTTCGGGTGACGTTGGATTTTGTAGTTTTTTTTAATTAAAATGTTTCCCTGTAATAAAAAAGTCTCACTTCTATCGTGTGTCTTTAAGACACACACTGTTATTTTTAAGTTGAGTTTCCAACATGTACTATTTAACTTTTTTTGACAATTGTTAAAAAAAAACGTTACTTAATTAAATTACTTTTTCATTGTTGTGTTTTTTTACCTTTAGTTGAAGGGATGGATAGCATGCCAAATATTGACAATCACTGGCGAGTGCAAGCGGCGAGACTCCGCAAAAGAACCATGTCCAGTAATTATTCGAATTATCAAAACTGCATACGAATGCGCTGGTGTCGTATCAGTTTAATCGAAAATTGCCTTTCGCAAGCTGACAATGCGACTAAATTATATGATAAAAATGCTCTTTGGAATCATGTTACTGTGTATATTATCTGACAAGGAAGAGGCGTTGATATTTTGATGGTGCATCGTTGTTGTTTAACATTAAATTAATGCAATCGAACGCTGTTGTACTGAAGATATCTTACATAGTCCATGTATGTACGTACATTTCTACATAATTATTAATATTGGAAGTTTTATTAGTTGCCCGCAAAAGTAAGTTATTGATACATCTAGTTTCAACTTTGTGCGTGCAAAATGTGCTATGTACAAATCTTACTTTTTATGTTTTTAATCAAGTAATAAAACAAAATTATGAAAAATATAGAAAGATTGCTTCAGCTACGAAGTGACATCTACATAATAAACTTTCGCTTGAGATGAATTCATGACCGTCTTACTGTGAGATATATAATAACGATACCTGTCAGTGAATTGTAGTCTTCCTCAGTTCCTTTTATTGAAATAATTTTAGTAGACAGATGAATTTTATCGCTCTCTGCGTTAAGTTCAAACAATTTAACTGCGTAGTCATGTTTTGATCTTTATCATTACTAAGGAAACGGTTTATCTTCCCTTAATTAAGATTTGTTCATTGCGGGCTTTGCTTGTACGATATGTACTTGGAATCTAGTGTGTAGTTATGATAGTCATTAGATAATTAAATCAGTGATAAATGAAGCCGGTCCCCAAATTACACATTTCGGTAGGGCATAGTAAAATAAAAAAATACTATGTATCGGTTTTAAATGACGAATACAAGTTATGTGTCAATCGTAACTAGTCCCAAAACAAATATAGTGCTGGTAGCGCGCATTTTTTTTTTATATTATAGGGGGCAAACGAACATGTGGATCACCGCCGTCCATAGACACTAGCAACACCAGGGAAGTCGCAAGTGCGTTGCCGGCCTAAACGGCACATGATCGGCCTGTAAGAGAACCATTGCATAGCCATAGGCCTCTTCCCGAAGGAAGGTATAGGCATAATCACCACGTCAGCCTACAACGTATTTATGATTTGAAACTCCTAGAAAACCACAATTCTATATTTTCCCACATACTACAAAAACATTTCTCGGATTCAGATTTCCTCACGATGTTTTCCTTCACCGTCAGCCGATAGTGGTACCAATTTAAAATAGTAAATGTATGCGATTTCCGAAATATTCGTTTGTTTGGGCTTGCAGACATCCACCAGTCAAACTATTTGGCCTCCGCGACTTCTTTAAAGTTATTTAGAGACTTTTGAAGAGTGCTTGTATTAATTTTCCAATTTAAAGCCGGATATATCTACTTTTTTATTTTATCCTATTTTTGGCAACGAATCTTCTACATTATTACAGTCATTGTCGAGTAGGTGTCCAATATTACGAATGTCCTGTGATAATTTCAATGTTCTAAAAAGATGGTGGGCCCCGTGGTTGAACTTTCCAGGGAGTTTTTGTGGCATCTCAGAATTCATGCTCCATGGTATTATTTTCCATCCACTTCATTTCTGCACAATAACCGAACTATATTATGTAGAATGCCACCAATATTACAAAATATAAAGTCGAATAACACAAGATTATGAATAATATCTAAAATCCATTACACGACAGACTAAAACCCCGCCAAAAACTCCGGATACCTACTTGCGCATAAATTTTGTTTACAGTTATATAAAGGCTGATGTGATTAAGCCGTGTCTAACTTAGAACAGAAGCTTTACTAACTAAAGAGAAATGTCAAGTCAGTATTATTAAATGAATATTTATATATTAATAATTCATAGGGGTTCTACAAATGTGGAAACAAAGGTTGGAACGAGTTCTATTCTGTACTCAGCTGGTATATTTGATGAGTTTGTAACTATTTCCTTCGATTGTTATATCCATCGAGTCTAAACTATGTTGTGGGCGATTATTATAAAGGGCCACTGCTGTGTGATTAGCATTTTAAAGGAAATATCTATATAAATAGGTGAAGACGAACCTGTTAAGAACGTCAAAGCCTTTATTTATTACTTTCTGTTCGTCATACTTCACGATTCTTACAACTATAGAAAGTGCTATATTTATACACTTTCTAGAAAAATATCCACGATATTATTGAAAGTTAAATACAATTTGATTATGGATGAATGTCAACGACTGTATGATCAAAGATTCAATAAATTCCAACTTACGCAGAGAAAAAATATAAAGAATTTATTAATTTCTGCTGAAAAATGTTATTCTAAATAAATGTAAATGATTCTACATGAGTATATTTATTGTATCGTGTTATAAATAAAGGAATTTGTACGAAAGGGAGAATGCTCGTTTTTATAAACTTATGTTTAAATTATATTCCTTTACGCTTACACCAATACACAATCAGTTATTATAGCATTATATTTTTGGTTCAAATCATTATATTACAATTGTAAAAAAATCATTTAAATTAAATGAGTCTTAGGTAGGGGCTTGCTACGAATGGTTGGTGAAAAAGCGCATATTCCTTACAGTTCCAATAAATTCCAGACGGAAGTGCAAAGTAACATGCAATGATGAATGAAGTTCTTCTTTTAACTTCATGGGTTTGATCACAGTCTCATCTGATGTTAATCGAGGATGTGCTCTAAGATGGTAAGCACGCTAAACCTATCTAAGCTGGCCGGAACACATATCTCTAAGCGACACATTATCTGTCAATTGTAAGTAGGCTTTTAAAGGGTCGGTAACGCACATTTAATATCTCCGGTGTTGCAAGCGTTTTTAGAACGTGGTAACCGCTTATTATCAGACAACCTGCAAGCGTATTTACCATCATCATGGTATAAAAAAAAAGTTATCACGGTTATCACGACTGTCCATAGATTGCTAATCTCTTTAATGGTCACCGTTGTTTTGGAGCGTAAGAAAGAAATAAAAAAAATATAATTATTGTAGCAAATACACGTATGATACAACGTGAAGAAAATATGCATAGACTTGCAAAGATATGTATACCATTAAATTGATAATAAATTAAACATTACAAAATATTCAAATTACGCCATGGTATTACTACAATAGAGCACAATTTAACACGAGCTGACTGCCACCATAGCAGGTGACCACAGCGCTGGTTTTCAATCGTGGTAAAGTGGGTGTAAATCACTGATCATTCAATGTGAAGTGTACAATAAATAGGTGTACGTGTATATAAGTAGATATATAATAAACATAGTGATAGATAAGAATTCAATAGGTAAATAATATGAATGAAACTATAATTAAGGTAATGCGATTATATATCCGAAATGTCCAAATAATAGTATTCCAAATTCGCCTAGGAGTCGAGTTAAAAAAATCTTAATTTATTTTTAAGTATTTAACTAGTCGCAGTTCTCATTCGCGGTGGTATATTATTCCAGCATTTACTAACGTTGTATCGAAAGGCGTTGGCTGTCTGTAATCTGGTATAGTGACGTCATTATACCGTGCTCATCTAAAAAAATCAAACTAAATGAATATATTTCGAACAAAGGAATATTTTTAAACTATGTGCAAGAAACTTGTTAAAACTTGTCAGGACAAATTAAATTACCAGGCATTCATAAAAACATAACACGTTCTCATATTTAATGATTGTTATATATTATCATATAATAATGCCGTATTATCCAAAGGTGATGAACTGACTTTAAGATGCGAATTGATAAGGCGCAAAAAGCGCTGTAAAGTCATTGTTTATAGACCACGTATAAATTAGACTTGACCATGTGTTATTTTTTCCCTAATATCATTTAATTAACGGGTATTCGATCCAACGGTATCAATTGTCTGTTATTTTTTTATACTCTTCTCTACAAAAGTATATATAATTTATCATTTTAAAATTGTTAACTAGTACTTCGAAGTCACTCAACTCTCACTCCGATCGATTCCAAGTGTCAGAAATTCGCATATCGAGATTTATTGAGCTGATATGAATATATCTATTACCGAATCTACTGCTATCTAGAAGTGGCAAATGTATCGCTTTAAATGCACAAAAATTACAATAAATAGCTATAAGCAATACTTTTATTATTATTCATATAATTAAATTAATAGATGTATGCTTTTTACGCGTATTATTCAAAAAGTACTTATTACTTAGATACTTGGTCCTTACCTAGAAAGAAAATTATAACGATATCTTCGTTTAACACAAAGCTTTAAAAAACTACAAGTTTCGTACGCGTTACGCTTTCAGAGATGTGTGTGAGATGAGGTAAGCGGTGTAGGCATACGCAGAAAAAGGGTAGTAAGTAAACGGATGATATTGTTTACAAAGAAATATTGTAAGCAGATTTGTACATTTTTACTTTCAACTTGTCTTTATACTTTTTTCTCGATGCAAACAATGTATTGTTAAGAGAGTAAACAACGCAATAGAAGTCAAGGGTCTCAGCTAGAAGTCAATTAAAACACGCTGTTATTGATCAATCAGTAGGGATTTCTTAGCTGCTTTAATCGACGGTAAGGAAATTTTCTTTCTTTCTTAACCGACTTCAAAAAGAAGTCCTCGATTCGGTTGTATTCTTTTCTTGTCCATTACCTCAGAACTTCGACATTTATAAACATTCACTAGAGTAGATTTTTGCCAAATCAGTTTTATTATTTGTTATTCGTTTTTAATACAACACGACAAAGTGACTTTGACACGGACTTGACCATAGTCATAGTAGTCAAAGTGTCATAACACTTTACGTGATGGTTAGTTCAGTTTAAACCAAATACAATAGGAATCAACAATATATAGTCGGACGGATCCGTAAAACGTGACAAACCGAATAACGTCATGACGGTTATATGACCATGTATATGGAGTTAGCAATATAATCGTTTAAAAGAATGTATACTGGCTGATTGCGCAACGACATTCAACTAAGCTTGTCCTGAATTAAAAAGAGAAAAGTGAAATTTTGATGTGAAACTTCTCATGGGAGGGTTTTGCAATTCTGATCGGCAACATTTTTGTGGGACGAAAAACGGTGGAGGTAAACACTGTGTTGAGTACAGTATTGTAAACATCGGTTCTCATAAGTTAAGTAGATTTTTGTTGTATTTTTTTAATTAAAATGTTTTCCTATAATACAGAAGTTTCGCTTCTATCGTGTTTATTTACTACAAATCCAATTTTTTAAGTCATATCACAGGATAAAATACGAAATCACGAAACACGTTTATTAATTGTTTGAAATGATGAAGAATATTACTAATTAATTAGCAATAGAATTTACTAAATGAAGTCTTAATTAACGAGATACTACTTTTTTAGTTACAAGAGTTTTGTTACGTTTTGTTTGTTTGAACGTGATAATCTCTGGAGCCAGCCAGGACGATTTCATTTTTTTTACTTTATATAACCTATATAGTAAAGTGTAGTATATGCTGTCTAACATCAAATTGCGACCTTTAAGAATGAGGAAATTATCTTACATAATGTAGATTACAATTTACAAAGTGATTGTGCTAGCAGACTGTGTTATGTGACGTGGGATATCGGAGCCGAAGGCGGGTTCGCTGTTAGACGAGTAATAAGCATTTGGTCAACAAGCAACCAGAGGAGTCGAATTGTGAATGCCTCCTTTTTAAACTTAATTTAAACTTACCTAATTGGGTTGACGTTAATTCAAAACGTTAAACATTAACCACGAGTAAAGCCGTGCTCCGAATTAATCATAAAGAAACCGTATGTTTTGTAAGTTACAGGTTAATAAGTAATAAGTATTGGTGTAATATAGATTTGACGGAGTCGTGCGTAACCGATATGGAAAGAACTGCCGCATATTAAAATATTATGTAAACAGATGTCTTTAATATTCTCTTTTTTGACGTGACAACGTCTTATAAATTGATGAACGCCGGCTGCACGTACGAAATAGCATGATTCATTGTCACGTGCCGCCTGAGTCGAGCGTGCATGCGAGAGCGCGGAACAAGCGATAGAGTAGCGCATTCGGCCTAAGCTTTCGGCTTGTGACGCATCATCTCTCTTCCACTCCAACGGCCGATGTGTCCGAGTAGAAGAGAGACAGCGGCAGCACACTATCTACATGTAAACTCTTTTGTCAACTGTTTATAAAGTGAAGTGAAAAGTTAATGTGGTTTCTATCGTTTTTTACAACAACAACTACGGCAGAAAGTTTGCAACTTTTCATTAATGTTTTTTATGACGTTATCACGTAAAATAATTGTCCGTAAACCAACTTTAAGGACAACCAATTTTTTTTTATTATCAAAATGAATACACAACTCAGTACATATATAAAACATAACTTGTATTCAATGAAACCAAACGATAAACCTTCAACTACAGTCTTTGTCAATCTGAATATAGCCTTAAGTTCGGGCTTGCGCGTTATCCGGTCAAGAGTTTAATACAAAACAAAGTTAACATATTATTAAATGAATCTAAAATTGGCATTTATTTATCCTTAAGTTGCCTCAATGTTATACATATAATATATTACGTATTTATACGTAAATGTGTGTTCTGCGCAATTATATTCAGAGCGATAATAAACTTTAGCGAGGCCCGTAACTTTTTATTTATTCTGACAATAACAAAAGCTGCAAGGAAACATTTCCTACGTTTTCACAAAAGTCAATAAGAACTTTAATTTAAAACCTTTTTATTGGACAAAGTATGTATTATCAATTTATTATAATTCCGCGTACTTAACATTACTCTCCTTGTAACTTTTGCGTTATGTAGTACAAACCAAAAACTTCGTGCCCGCTGTCAGGCAAATTCAATAATCCCTGTCTCTTTTCTTTGACAAAATAAATCAATCACACATATGTTTTACTAAATGGATATGAAAGTATATATGGCACTTAGAACAATACAAAAAGAAAACAATTTCCATATTTTTTTTCTTTCTGTATGTCGGTTTGTTTCGGCTAATCCCCGAAACGGTTGAACCTATTTTAACGTAGCATTCACTGGTAGATAACTGATGCTATATCGAAGGAGTTATTTCCTTTTTTTTTCTTAAATAGGGTTCCTTGCAAATATTTATAATAAACTAAAGAAGCAGTGTGAAGTACCCCGCGCGCATAACGTGTGCGTTTACACGGAGCAAACATTTTTTTGGTAAAATAATTCCACGCAAACGAAGTGGGGGTAACAGCTAGTATATTATAATGTTTAAAATAATAAGTCAAATAAATAAGTAAATATCATGTAAGTATGATATAAATGGGGTTTTACAGCCAGTTACATTACTTATTGAATATATATTCTAGGCTATATCATTGTTTATATAATTTATCCGAAACCGTTATATGATTCACTAACTCACATATAACAGACATACAAAAAACATCACTAAGATATTAAAGAAAATATAAAATAATTTTAGTGCAGATAAATAAATGTTAATTATTAAAACTGCAATTAGTAGATATAACACATTTAAAAATAGTCGAAATGTTTACGTTTATTGTATGAATTGTCAGATATACGGCCGCGGCATGCGCGTGCGGACAGGAAATCGGTCCGGTTTTGCGGCCAGTCCTCGCTTCTTATCATGTAAGGTCAGAAAAAAAATACATTGCATAATACGGCTTAAGTGACATCTTACGATCCGTTATTATAGTTTAAGCTGATTAAGTGTAATTTCGTTGATAAGGTAACGGAAAAATAAATATTAAATTTTATCTAATCGTATCAATGAATATAGCTTTGAAAAGAGCACTATATAAAATGAAATATTTTTTAAGACTTTATAGGCGTTTGGCCACAATCTCATCTAATGTTAAATGTTGATGTGATATAAGATGGTAAACACCAACAGATGCTTGGCGACACATTTTCAATGGTATACCACCATGGTCAGACGAACTTAGAAAAAGGCCTACCAGTATGCTATGGCATCATGACGTTTTTCTTCGCCTAAAGCTCTGACGTCAATTGACGCGGTGTCCGAACACACTAACTACCGAATTATCATTGCTTTTAACCGAAGGTTCAATCTCCACCATCTCGGTTCGTTATTCCTCATTCTTCATTCGTTCTCTACCCTCTTTTTCACTCATATTTCTCTCTGTTTCAGTTATGCTACTGACTTCCACATCATTTCGTTCACAATGTGTTTTAACTATTAAACAAAGTTGAATGTAATATTTAGTATACCTTTAATTTCTAAGTAAGTTTTTCCCATGACTGCTTCTGCGAATTTTTGAGCATATTTAGGATGAAAATTAGCCTAAGTCGTTTTTCCGTGTTCTTAGCTACATCGATAGCAAATTTCATTGTTGTCGATATAAAGGTAAAATTATAAAAATATGGTAAACTTGTCAACACGTTGATGGTTGGTCACAGTGGTTTTTGGATTGCATTGTGCTTATCCTCAGTCACAATGCCGTCGCTGTGTCGTACCGCAATAGTAAATTAAAAAAATCTTTCATTTTTTTTTTGCTAACGCTACGCCCGTTATTAAGTTACGAGCGGTATTATTCCGCAAGTTTGCAATATACCGTGTACTAATTCGTGTGGTTTGTACGCGCGCCATTCGTCAAGCGGGTGCGATAAGCTACCGGAGCCTAATAATTCCTGACTCCTGACCGGACAGCATAAAGGTCAAACTACACCTGTATGCTTTTGATCGCCACATTTTTTTTTACAAAATATTGTTATTCATACTACTTTATTTCAACTCGAGGTGTTCGAATGGCATTCAGCAGTGAACGAAAGTATACCTTCATGTTCGGGTCAGTGACGCTGAATCGGATTTACTCGGCTCCAATAGTCATCAGCCACGTTTACTATACGACATGAGGTGCATCGCGGCATGGTTTCATTAATTACATTTTTATTGTTATGTATTACAATAATACAATAATAATGTTGGTTTTTTTATATAACCAGTGTAGTATTTAAAGTGTACGTATTGAAATATAGTCACTATTTATTGACGTATAAATATTGATAAACTTGTATGAGCTTTAATGTGCATATATTTATTTATATGTTCTCACTTCTATCGTTTGGTGTGGCATACATTGCAGATGTTTTAAGTTTAATTGTACTTAAATAATATATTCCCTGAAACCCTTCCTCACAATTTAAGACGAACACACAAAAAACGAACAAAAAGATATAATTATTTAACAAAAATAAGAAAATAAAACAAAATATTTACTCCAATTAGCTGGTTGATACATTACTAAACGGGATGTAAAAATGAGGAGAAAAAATGCGAACGACGCCGCGGGATACCTTTAACCCGAACACCAGAAACAAAAGGTTAAAAAGCACCTGTGCCTTCGTTAGCGTTCGCATGTGTTGGAAACATAGTCTGGGCGGAATTACAGCCAGATAAACCATACAGTAATTGTATTTATTTTATTTTATTTATAAAAACGCAGACTATTGAAAAGACACGGAAGCCTATATACCTACAATAAATCACAGGACATAACTGAAGTCAATCACCCCTAGAGAATCCCTAAAAATACCTACCTAAAAAGTACTTTTTTAATAATTACACAGATAATACATTCCTCTTATAACGTGAGATGAAACATTAATTAAATTACGTGACGTCATAGCTTCCGAAACATTGTTCTGACGTTTGGACAATTTGGCGTATTTGTACCGAAGAAAAATAATGTACCTTAGAATGGTGTGACATCATTTGATGTCATTCTGAGGCCATGACAGATATGATGGTTCAACGGGACGCTTGTCTATAATCCCATTCAGTTAGGGACCACATATCTGCTCTATAATTATGTATTTCACAACAGCAAAGCGATATTAGAAATAACCAAGTGGCGGTGTGAATATTGTAAATTCAAGATATGTTATTGATATATGTACCAGCCTTAACAAAGTAATGTCAGTGCTACCTCTGTATCATTAGCATCATCAAACTGTAAGAGACCCATTGCAAGGACATAGGCCTCTTCCTGAAGGAAGGTATGAGCATAAGTACCAAGCAAGCCCACGAAAGTAGTCCGGTGAAACTGTAGACGCCCTGCCAAGCCAACAGTGTAGGTCAGTTTGAAACAAAAAAAAACCTAATGGTACGTATGTAAGTACGTAACGTAATAATACACTGAGAAATCACAGTTCTATATTTTTCCCACATACGGTGATACTACAAAAACCTTTCTCAGGTTCTGGTTACCTCACAATGTTTTCCATCACCGTCAGCCAATAGTGTTACCAATTTCAATTAGTCAACGTACGCGAATTCCGAAAAAAATCTTTGGTACATGCCGGGGTTCAAACTTACGAATAGTGTTGCCTAAATGCAAGACCAAGACAAGACTTGGCTTGTTCTTGGTTTTGGTCTTGCGTCAACACACCTGGACTTGGTATTGGTCTTTGTATTGCGCTCTCAGTATTGGTCTTGGTCTTGTTCTTGCAGCAAGAGTCTTGCAATGACCTATTCGCCTATTGCTTAAATAGCGGCTTTAATCAATTAAGTACTTTAGGTTAAGCTCTAGAATATAGCTACAGGCAGCTAACATTCATACACATATGCGTTTTGTGCTTGTATTGAACTAGCCATATAGACATAGTAAAGTACAACCAAACTAAATTAATTAATTATGAATGGAAGAGTTGTAAAATAAAGGCAATCTATACAATTAAACTTATTAATCTGAGCTCGATTCTAAAGCCAAAGCTCAATTGGAAATAAGTATGTTATGATATAGGTATAATATGCCCATACGATCACAATAATTGAGTTTTTTTGACCATACAAATAATTTGTCTGTTCCGCATGAAATTATATTATGAAACTCTTAAAGTAATATCTTTATGAATTAATATCTTTACTTTTATTTTGAACACAAAATCACCTTCTATCCCAAACGTACAGTACTGTACTGTACAGTATTGAATGAGATTGCAGTGAAACGTGGTAGTAAGACTTTTGTATAGTGGTTATGACCTTTTCTAAGCCATCCTGGCTAGGTACCACCCTCAAGTGGCAAATCTTTCGCCAAGCATCTATGACTGTGTTCCGACATCTGCACTTGAGAGCCAGTTCTACAAATTCTGCGGTTTTACCACCTTAGACAATATCGTTATTTAGGAGCACGAGAGCTTGCAGTTGCACGCTAAAATATAAATTTAAAAGTAATAAAAAACAAAAAGGATAAAAAGGTCTATGCTAAAAAGAGAATAAATTCGCATACCTTCAGTATTTAAATGTGCTTCTCGTTCAATAACGTCGAATTTTAAATTCCGAACGAGTTGTTGTTATTGGCGCGCACATCTGCGCGTGCGTCGTTCACTTGTCAATTTGACACTTCCATACTAAGTGTCCGTGCACCTTCCACGTCTGTCGGCAATTATTCCTCTATGGATTACTTCAGATTAAAGTTTTAAACTTTTCAAATTAAAGTAGAATCGTACTTTTCATGGACTTTGCAGTTTTGTAGTTATTCTTTATAGAAAAAGATTTTGAAAACTTTAGACCCAATACATTTTTAAAAACAGCGGTTAATTTGGCCTTTTGAACACTAACATAACATTTTTATTGGAATATACTGTAACTTAGGTGAACGATGCATTGAACTATGCATTCATCAATTGTCCATCCCCCATTGCATATGCCATACGTTTTTCGTTCGTTCATTTTTAATACGCCGTACATTTTTAATGATTTTTATATATATATATTTTAATATTTTTATCAATACGTTTTTACTGACTAATTACTATTTTAAATTACTGTTTATTAAATAACTATTTTGAAAATTATAAGGATTAAATATAACGAATAGAAAAATTAAATATTTCGTATGCGTTAGTGTTGACCGTACTTTATATTGCCTATTTATTTATTTTTGTGTATTGCAGTATTTTAGTGTAAATTTTATTATTTTTCTACTTCATTGAAGTATCAGGCTTAGTAAGATCAGTAAAAGTTTTTTAAGTAATAGTATTCTACAACAAAGTCACAAAGCACATTACCGTTTTGCTGAAATGTAAGTTCAAACAATATGTTATGTAAGTTCTGATATTAAAAGTTATTGACAGGGAAGGAAGACATCATGAGTAGAACCTGAAAACCAATATATTTGGTAAAATATAGAACTGTAATTTTATCGGAGTTTGAAATTATCAATACGTCGAAGGCCGGCGTGATGGTTGTACATAAATGCTCATACGAGAATACTTATGGCCTTTCAGTGGGACTCTTATAGACTGATGTGATGATGATGGTAGTCAGGTAAAGGGGCGACACTTTGTCGTGCTATAATAAAAAAAAGAATTATCATTGTATATTTGAATTGAATGGGCTAGCGGAATAATCATGTTAGGGTAAATACTTCAGTGGGAATACTAGAGATACAATCCTTAATTACAATTTTAAATGAACTGAGAGAATATAAATTTATTCCACTCCGTAAAGTAAGTTCCCTTAAAGGTCATAAAAAGGTCAGTCTTATGAATACATGACATGATTATGACGTTTTGTTTTTATTCATCGCGGACGGCCATAATTTGTTGCCAATGCTCACCAGTTCACACTGCACGCCTCGTAAATCGAAAGAGTGTCTGTCCCACGCGCTCGGTAATGCGATAGCTATGCGTTTTAGAATATATCTATTAATGAATATTTCGATCCTCTGAAAACGTTTCTGTCTCGTGTTTTATTTGGATTAATAACAGGCTTCTTTTATTTTCCTAATTTTAATTTTATTATTACAATTTACCATTTTTAATTATGATATTACTGCTTGAATTTTATGGAATAGTATAATTTTATGTAGCTTAGAAATGCAACTGGAATATGTACATTAAGCAGTCGTTTATCTGCTATTTAAAATTTCGCCAAAATTGATTCAGCCGTTTCCGAGAGAAGCCTGAATAGAAAATAGATTATTTATTTTAATTTATGCCTAGTCTTGCCCTAAATACTGAAACAAAGAAAAAATAAATATTTCTATTGCCATAATGACATTTATTACTGTTACAGTGTGTTAGTTTAATACATAAATATAAAACAATTTATAATATAAAAAGCTTATTCGAAGTGGTCTCCATTGGCTGCAATACAGTCCTTTAAATATTAACGCCAATTATCAATAGAAGCACGCCCTCTTTCCATGGGAAAATTCTTCACTGCTAATCGTACGGATTGTTTTAGGGACTCCAAATTATCCTGGCTAAGCCGTACTCTCTAAAACTGACTATAAATCATAATCTATCGCATTAAGATCGGGCCTAGACGACGGCCAGTCTCCAGTTCTGATGAAGTCCGAAACGTTCGTTTCCAACCAAGACTGCGTAGACCGAGCTTTATGACCCGGCTCCGAGTCTTGCTGAAACGGCCATTCTTGGTTATTGAACTTGGTTTTGTTAAAGGGTTTCACTACCTTCTCAAGAATGGTATCTTGATACACTTGTGTCGATGTTTTTATACCTTTTTCACAAAAGTATGGCTCAGTCACTCCTTCATAGCTAATACCCCACCAAACAATCACTGAAGTCGGATAGTGCCCACGTTGCACTCTGTCTACTAATTGGGAAGCTTCCTTAGAGATTTGAGCATAAATACGGTCATTTTGTTTGTTAAAATGTTGCTCAATTATAAAAATCTTCTCATCGGTAAACAATTTTTTTCTATGACCTCCCTTTACGTACCGCTTCAGTAGTTGTTTCGATTTCCATATTCTTTTTTAAATTATCACTTAAGAAATGACCAGTACGTCTCTTATAGGCTGCAAGTCCTAAGTCATCTTTTAAAATACGCGACATGGCTCTAGGTGTTGTCTTCATCTTCCGAGATAAAATCTTTTGCTTTCGGACAGGATTTTTTCGAATTCTTTCCCTTAGTGCTTTGACCACCTTTTTTGTACGAACACTACGTGGACGGCCAGATCTTTTTCTGTCACAAACAGAGGAGGTCTCATTGTAGCTATTAATAGTCCGGTACATAAATATTTTACTAATACCAAGTGTATGGAGAGGTTTAAAAATTGCATTTGGCTCCATGCCTACTTTGTGTAATGTAATCACAGCGATTCGGTTCTCTTTATCACCCCACTCCATTTTAATATCGCAAAATACTGTACAATGTATTGGCGCCAAAATGAGAAAACTCAATGAACAATCATATAAAAATGACAGATTCTAAATTCATATGTAATATTTTATTTATTTTTAATTGTAACAATATTTATGGGTAGACTAAGTGTATGTATATATACATGTTTGAACGAGCTGAAGCACGCAGCTTCGATCATATAAAGAATTAGATTTTTATTATGGTACGACAGATTGACGGCACTATACCTGATAATAACTATAACGTAATCTAAAAATAGCTGTGACCAGTACATAATCTATAAGTCGCCACTGTCACGCCACCCTGCTAGTCTCTCAGCAGCTAGATAACTATATACTAGCTGATTCCAGAACACGACACACTAAAAATGTCATTGTATCGGATATATCACCATATGTATGGTGGTCGTAACACAGTCGGTAATAAACAGGCCACCACAAGAAATATGCTTTCCCCGTAGCTTCGCTCAGGAACAGTGCAGTTTTTCAAGAAGAGTACCGTATGTCCTTTTTTGTACCACTGAAAAATTGGATGCAAAATTTCATGATGACCGATTAGTATTTAAAGCGTGAAAGTGTGGTAAACTAACAAACTTACCTTCGCATTTGTAATATTAGTACAGAAATACCGATATGCTAATTTTAAAACGTGACGCGCCTCATCACTGTTATCACCTCGTCACTAGCAGCGCCTACGTATATTTGAACTACACGCACCTGTGCAAGCACCTGCCACCCGCCTGCACTCTGAAATAGACTTAAGAGCTCTACTGAAGCGGTTGTTTTACCTCATGTATGGGGTTGCGATGATTCAGACACAAATGTCACTTCTCTCCAACAGATAATAAATACTGAATAATTAGCCTTTAACTTGAATGTAATATACTAAAAAATTCTACCTGCGTGCAGAAATAATCGCATCGCATTCGCTTAGCAAAAACGTGGGACAAACAATATAATGCTGTTTTCAGATATGGATCAAAGACAAATTTACTAGAAACTAGCTAAGTATTACTGTTAAGTCTGAATATATTTAGATAGCCCTAAATACAATACCAGCTGCCTCGATCATTTTTTAACTGGTATTTCGAACTAAGCCAACAAAATGACATACATCTTTACATGTAAAATTGATTCTTTTACTAAGGCTCCTATTTCATTAAAGTTTATTTTTTTATAATTTCTGATTTATTTTTGATGTAGTTAGATACTTAAATAAAATTCGTATTAAGCTGGCCTGCTGTGTAGAGGACCGCGCAGGATGGTATCTCACTGACATAAGCATTTACAGTTCGGCCCTTCTCGGTAATGTCGAGTGACTAACATGTCCTCTGCATTCGATAGTTTGCGCTACGGTTCACGGATGGGTTACACCATTATTTCATTGCCACTAAGCGTAACTTTCTGACATTACAGCTTATATTGAAATTTCTCCGTTCCCTAAAGTCGTAGCGGGATGCTTGATAGCCTATAGTTAGATTCAATGAATGCGCTATAAAATCCAAAAAGATTTTCTTAAATATAACTAATACTTGTACTTAGCTTACTTTTTTATACAATTTTTATACAAATAAAACAAACTCTTTTCAACATCGAAGGATTGATATATCATTTGATAACAATAAAAATGAGTTTTTGTCAAGATCTCAATGTGTCGTCTAGTAGCTTTTATATTTTATTCATAATCTTGTGTTAATTAACTCTGTATTTTGTAATATTCATAGATTTTTTACATAATATAGTTCGGTTATTTTGCACTAATGAAGTGAATGGAAAATAATACCACGGAGCATGAATTCTGAGATACCATTAAAATTCCCTGGCAAATTCTGACAAGTGGTCCACCATCTTGCTAGAACATTGAAATTATCACAACACTCTAGTAATTATTATTACCCGTTACATTACAATTGCAGTAATAACCTAGAATGTCGTTTTCAGATAACAAAAATAAAAACAGCCAAAATGATTTTAACATAACTTTTGCAATATTGCAATATCCATATTTCAACCCATAGACAGGCGAAAATAACTATACAAGTGAAAATATATAACAAATTAATTTCCAATAAAATAATTACTTATAGCAATTACTAATTTTTAAATTTATATCCACATAAATTCTGAAGTTGGTATATAATGGAAAAATAATAAAGATTACGATATTGATTGCGTGTAATTGCATCGCGGTAGTGACGAGCCGGGAGGCAGGTGATCGGTCCGTGGTACGAATTCTAAATTAAAAATTAGCAATTGCGATCGGAGACGACTCGTCGAATGAGTCTTCCTTAAGTTATTGTTAATTGTGTGTTGGAATTCGTTGGTTAAATTATTCTATCTTATTATGAGAGATTAACTGTTGTGTAAATGAAAAAAAAAAACGTATGTGTGGTTTTATGAAACCACGATGCAAGTGAAATTCGGCTGTAATACGACATCCAATAGAAGGAGGAAAAAAAATGAAGCGATGTAAAAAACGTTTCATTGTAATAAGTTACTTTAATATGCTTGTTCTCTGCTAAGTATTTTAAAATAGCTAAACTTCGAATGCATTATAATTCGAATGTTTTTATATCGTACATTCCAAGATAATTGGTGTTTTAGTTAAAATTACTTTTCAACAATAATATCAAAAGAACATTTTTATCAGCGAATTTAAATACAAATATCCTTCCTTTTCTTTTTCTTAGTTTATTGTATAAATACAAATGTGAGCTTGTTCGTTTATTTGTTTGATACGCTTTCGTGTATTAACCGGTCTTCATGAAATTTTACAAGCACATTCTCAGTGACCTTCCATGCAGAAGAAAATTACTGTTCCCGAGCAATAGGTCAAGTCTACATAAATGTGAGTGAAGCTGCAAACATAAACTAATTGTAAATAGAAATAATAATTAGATGGTTTACTTTTTATTTCATTCAATATAACTTGTAACGTACAATGCTGTGGTTTTAATTATTTATCAGGTGCTAACAATATCTAGTAATAAAGCGAGATGTCTCTACACACCTGAAGCACTAACTGGAGCTACCAAGGAAATGGTCGTAATTTTGTCACAGTGTCTCTTTGGAATTGTCACGTTTTAGAATCACCTTGTGTATATCCGATTGCAAAGATTCTTTTAAGGCAGTTATACTGTTGTGAGAGAAATTTGGTGAGATCGTAGATTCCTTCTTGGTAGCCGTTATTTATGAATAGAACTGTATTCACCATCAGATATAGTGCAATTTCAAAATGATAGAACAGTCTCTAAGCTCACTTCGCTAGCTATATACCTCAAGTTGAAAAACTATCGCCAAGCACCTGTAGGTGTGCTCCGGTAGTTAGATTTCAGAGCCAGTCTTCCTTTAAGTTTAGTCTGTTACCATCTTAAACCAAGTCTTCATCTAACATCAGATAGGACTATGGTCAACTGCTAAAACCGACTAAGTTAAACAAAAAAGTTATAACTATTCGGGAAACATGATTGAATCATGTTTTTTCTAAAGTATATAGACGTACTCGTAACCCTAACTACGTCTTATATTGACCAATCAGACGAGGGCTATTCTTTTTATATTAATAACACTAGCGCGTTTTCGTCTCTAATATTCAGAAAAGAACTAACTCCGAGAACAAGTAATAATAAGTAATATTGTCTAATAACAAACACATAGACAAGAAACAATTAATTTCCAATAATGAGTTACAGGAGATTGTACGAAAAAATTTAACTTTCTTCAAAGTGTATTAAATATTATATGCCGCGGGTATATTCCCAGATAGTTGTTTATATAAATCCACGATGAAAAACAAATTAACTGACAAACCATTGAGAGTCTTTGAAAATTATTAGTATACCTTTCCACCGTTGAAATGAATTTTTTTTTTTTTCGAACTGATCTACACTGTTAGCCTGGCAGGGCCACTACTGTTTCACTGGATTACAGAAATAAATGTATTATTCCGTCTCTAGACACATAATGCTTTAAAAAGATATCTGTAAATATAGTTTACAATAATACGATTTTGTTATTTTAAACAGAAAAATGGAGAAAGTCAAAACTTCTTAATTTTATAGTTGTCATAGAATCAATCTAGGTTTAAGTTTGTATATGTCATTCTTTTCTCAAATTCTGCGACATTTATTTAATACTAGCTGTCCGCTCCAATTACCCTGCTACTAATGAAGAAAATAAAGCAACCGTCCCTTTATGGTCTCGTAACCATGTAATGAAACAAAATGGCAACTGAACGTATCAATTCTGTCAATATTTTCGAAGATCTCTCTACTGTCTCTCGGCTTATTCACTCACTCACTTTACATACAAGGTTTTTTTAAATCAAAAATTTTCGCTTTTCCTTGCGACTTTCAATATATTTTAATTCATACAAACTTGGCATTTATAAGTGCAACAAGAAAATAATTAGTCAAAAAGTTGCAGCCGTTGTGAAGTGATATTGTTATGATACGAACATTCTCCAATTGATTTTAATTTTAATTAAGACATTGATCACGAATGTGACACCTACTATATAACAGACTATAGCTTACTTAAATAGTGATATTTAAGTTTACACTTATTTGTTCGAATAACCAGAGTTCACTTCATTGAAAATTTGGTTACAAACAATTGGTTGTAGGGAAACATTAACATTCATTTAAAAACCACCTTTTTGTTTTGATGGATATGTTTTTAGATCATGTATAGTGACATAGATAGACCTAAATATCCTCGCCGTTATTTACCTCATTCAAGAAATAATGACATTAGTTTACTATAGAAATATATAATAAAGATGCGTCCAGGTCATTTTGTTCCTTACTATCTCTGAGTGAAATTTAGGAAGACTATGTTCACGGCAGACAAGTTATTTCGAGCGTACTACAGGTCGTTGATATTTTTTCCAGTTTGACTTCAACACGGTTGCATTTAGAAGCCTAGCACGAGGCATAAATTACCGAGTATTCCGAGTAATCTTGACACTTACATGATGCGCAATTGATTAATGTTCCCAACAAAGTTTGATGAAACACACTATTCGTTACAAGAATTTGTGATTTTTTTTGTATAAATAGAGTCATGTTTTAGTCAACAGGTGTAAGTAAGTTTTTACAATTTTACAGTTAATTACTTTATACCTGTGACTTTTTTTTCATGGAAATGGTTTTATTATATCATGAAATTGAAATGGTTTACAAGAATTACTTGTAAATTGCTTATTTTTTATTTTTTCTCGGTTATAATTAGTCTGTAAAATTTATGATTACTGTATATCCCATATAGTTAAAATTATATAGTCTGAACAATAAAAATTTCTATATTTATTTGTAAAAGGGTTTTGTAAAAGTCACGTCAAAATCGGTTCAGTTATTTCAAGTATTAGTCAAAAAAAACAAGAGACAATGCAGTTGTATTTATATGTAGAGGTTTTTATAACAGCTCGTGTAAGCAATCTATAAATGGGTGTTATTTTGTTTCCCAAGCTTTGGTGTTCGTATTCGATTGTTGTGTAATGCGAATATTTTAACCACAAGCTAAAGATTTTTGCTGTAATATGAATGTTTTTTTTACTAAAAATCAAACATAATTATAAAAGCATAAATATTAGGATTCTAAGCCATAAAAATACTTGATTATAGTTAGTTTTTATTTCATAGACTTTATCTTTTAAAGGGTTATACTAAATAGCTAATTAAATAACCTAATAATTATTTCAAACATCCCTTATATCTATCTAACTTCATGAACTTTTCACAAATTTATTATAAGAAATAAAACAAAACATTTATTTTACTTACATACTAACAGATATATAAACAAAATGATTCAAGAGAGATATAATAAGTATATGGAGTCAAAAAGATATTTATCTCAACATAAGGCAGGTTGAATAAACATTATTGCAAGCTTGCAAATGCGAGCCAAGCATACGGACAAAATTACACTGCAATTTCAAACTACGTTATTAGATATAACTTACCTGTTTTTTATATGTTACAGATATCTAAGTTATACCGTTTTACCATCCGGGTGTCGAGGAAAAAACACACCGATAGTAATGTAAATTAAAAAAGGTGGTCAATTGAATATTACTTTGTAGAAACTTCTGAAGTTATAATTGAAAAGGGACCATTGTTTTAGAACATTGTTTCATTGAGAACATGTTGAAGGTTAGTTCAATTATAACACTACTAGCTGTTACCCTCACGCTTCGATGTGCATCAACTAAACTTTTATTTAAAAAAAATGGCAAAAATTCGATAGAATTAAAAAATTAAATACACTAGAACCATCATAATCTGTACTGCGACCTGAGACACAAGGTTGCCTAGTTTAGGTGGCAGCGTTCAAAACGTAAAATCCAACAATTATCAACCTACTTTTTGGTAGTTTGCGGAATTGTATAATAACTTATTTTGTGAATTTACAATTTAAAATTAACCTTTTCACTATTGTTGTTAGATTATAATATTTATTACTTGTAATAATTGTAAATATAAAATATATCTATGAAAAATTCAAGTGAATGTGGCGTTAATAAATGTCTCTCGTCAGACAGATGTTGAGATGGAGTTACTCTGAATTTAAAACACGACAGTGTTATTTAATCAACCTTTGGCTGGAAGATGAGGACTCATTTCGCATTTTATCCGCTCAAGTCTACAGGTGATACCCCTCATGATGGAGCTCCTTGTGCTGTCTAAGCTTCAAAGAGATGATCTCTGGTCAACTGATTTGAGGCATCGTAGGATGTTATCCTCATGCTGACTTTACAGCGGCAGGAGGTCATGTCTGATCCTATAACTTTGTTATTAAGGCCTATGTTTTATCTGTTTTTATTGTATTCTTTTTTACAAATTTTGATAGCAAAATACACAATCTATTTAAATAAAATCATAGAATGATGCTATTGTGATTTAGACTTTTAAAAATGTAGCATTACTTCTTAGACTTTTCCTTATTTAAAAAAATGTATCACGATATTTTCATTTAATATAAAGTTGTCAAACTTCTAAGTATGTAAGATTTTTATAAGCACTACGCGTGCAGCGATGTATGTTTTCTGGCCATGTAGAAGTGGGGCAAGCGGTGTGGTGCTTATGTTTTATCCTCTTTACATAAGACATACTGTTAAAATAATGAACAAGGTAGAAGTTGAGCAGTAATAGGTTAGCATGGTACGGTTATGTTATGGACAGAGATGAAAGTCATGTAACAAGAAAAGTTTTGAGTTTCAAAGTGGACGAATATACGTGGACGTAGAGGAAGACCGAATAAGGTATAGATAGATTGTGTGAAAAATGATATGTGTATAAAAGGTGTGAATACTAAAATGACATCTGACAGGAGAGAGTAGAAGAGGAAACATGTTGTGCCGACCCTACTTAGGTAAATGAACAAAACAGACGAAGTCGCGGTTATAAGCTACTTCCCTATAAACATTTATAGCAGGTGATAAAACGATATAAATACATTTTCCTAAATAATATAATTTATGTAATTCTGTTATAAATTATTAATTATTGTAACATTTTAATTATAAGGATAACGTTTGACGTTATAATAATTTTGTAATTAATTATTGACATGGTCTAGCGTGCGTGTCTGCCTGCCCATGTACTAAAAGCTATTATAAACTTGCGTTGGTATAGGTCATCATCTGTTTTAATGTCGTGGTGGTTGAGTGGTTGAGAACGGTGGAATATCGATTGGTTGTCCATATGTTTGAACATCATTTATATTGTATTTATAATTAATAAATACATGTTATGAATGAACTTATTTATTACACCTTTGCAAAAGCTTATTTATTTATGACTAGTTGAGGCTGCTGTCCTCCTCGTGTGCACTATAAATTTTTTGATAAAATATTTCCTGATTAAAACGAAATAAAAAACTATTAAAACTATATAGTTTGACTTACTAAACGTCGAATGTTGTTTAGCCATTTATATTTTACACTGTTCTTCAATACATTATACTGCTTCATATTTTATAAATTTAGATAAAGTATAGCGAGAGAGTGGGAAGGTGGTATTTTATTTTGTTTTTTGTTTTTTAATACACATGGTCAATTAAGTCGAAAGAAATATTGCCACAGACACGTACTTTTGCAACAGGTAATTTATTTGAATCGTTATATTCGAACCAGTATAACTCTGTGATACCAAATCATTTTTTTGACAAATATTAAATTTTTTGTCTTAGCTAATTTATATTTCGTTAAACTTATGTAAAAAAGGAATTCAATCTAAAATAAAATAAAAATAGAATAAATTCGTCAGAAGCTAATATTTGAAATTGATTAACGAATAAATATGAATATGAATTACAACTTTTATTTAGTGAACGAAAGCTTAAACCTTCTAATTCTCTTTTTTACTTATTACTTATTTTCATAAAAATATATAAAAAATCTGCTTAGTCATTATACATGTTCACAAAATATCAATAAAGACTTGAGCTTTGTGGATGCCGAGCCTATTGTATTCCAGGGCGAGGAGACCGAGACAATCCTTAGGACTTGCGAACTAAGTGCAGGTTTAAAGGAACCCTTACTGATGCATCAACGCTCACATCCACCGCTAGCATTCCTTTTTCTGGCATATCTAATTTGATAAGAACATACTAACGCTGCCATGGATATTGTCTCCGAAATTTATATTGCCGTTCTATGAATCGAAATCAAACCTCCGCCTTCAGAATTTGAAAGTCAAAACAATAAAAATGTTTACGCTATAGTTCATGATAATCGCTTTGGCTGCTTTGAATATCGCCGTAAGTTTGAGCTTACACATAATATCGTCAAAAGTGTAATAAAAAACAAAAGTTCAAATATGATTATAGGAAATCTAAAATTAGTATTTATTCATCCTTAAATTGCCTTGATGTTATACATATAATAGATATACCTATTTAAACTTAAATTTGTGTTCTGCGCGTCTATATATAGATCGCTCAAAAAGTTTCGCGTCGACCGTAAAATTATTTTGAAAACAGTTGTAATGCTAAGGGTGATCGGATTTTGTGTCACGTAAATCGGTCTATATCGACTTAAATTAATAAAATTAGTATTTTTCGGAGTATTCATTGATAAAATGTCATTTCAAGTACACTTACGACTACAATCAGCCTGACCGTCATTAGAAAACATCATACCACCATATGGTTTTATTTTCAACTGATAGCTTAGGTTCTTTATATCATGGGAATCAATGCAAAGCTTTCATCATTGAAATTTGGCAATCATGACACACACACAAATGCCGGGATATCGTACTTAGGCTGTGGACTGTATTTTTTAAATTGGCTATAAATAGATACCCCACCGAATATATGTCAACTGTATTCCTGTACAATAGTTATAAAGGCTTCCTTAACCTTCGCCGTCGTCATTTCAGAGTTTTAACGAAGGACCAACTTCTAAGTAATGCACACCACAAAATATCCAATTCTGATTTAGAAGGCGCATCGATTGTGTCGAGTCGAAGCGGTATCCGAACAATGCGAAAGTAATCGGATATTCCCGATTTTTTATTTATACGATTATTGCCAATATACTTATGCCTGCCTCCCAAGTCAACGAATTATGCCCGAACACTATCAATGCATATGCATATAATTTAAAAAATAATCATGTGTCTCGGTTCAGTAGTTCTCAAGTTATAAGCACTCAAACGGACAGACGGACGTCGTATTTTATAATGTGTAAAGATAAGGGTATTAATATTGTATGTTAATCTTTGAAGTTAACAAAGACGTCTATGGTATAATGCAGTAATAATTTTAAAACCAAATAAGTATGTGTTTTTTTTGCATTATACCTAATTATTATTCATTCGTATTTATGTATTTATAATCAGTAATATATTTTGCAACAGACAGACGTTTCATTTAATGCTCGGTCGCGGTATATTTAATTATTCACATGGAAACGTATAACGCAATGGAAATTTAAAGTGAAAAAAATATATATTGAAACATCCTAGTATTAGGGATACTAGCTGTTGTCCGCGGTTTCGCCGGCGTTAATGTAGGTTTGGCCTGCCCATAGAAGTGTAAAACAACATACATTTCAGATCGCTCGCATGTTTGTTACTCTATGGGCCTATCCCACGGGACCAAACATTTTTCGTAGATCAAATGTACCTTATATCTATGTCTTTGACAACGTATATGCAAATTTTGATGATGACGAATACGAATGAAAACAAGTAAACTCGTATGTGCTATTATAATATTAGAGAAGCGATGATTGCTCAGTTGGTAGTGTATTCGGACATAACGTCGAAGGATGTAGGTTCGAATCCTAGCAACTTAGTCGGTTTCGGTAAAGGAAAACATCATGATAAAACCATAACATGGTGGTCGGCCTTTTTCTAAGTCCACCTGGCTTGCTACCATCCTCAGGTTAAAAACCGGTTATCCATCACATATCTGTTGGTGTGTTTCGGCAGCTGCACTTGAGAACCAGTCTCCTTCTAGGTTTAGCGTGACTACCGTCTTATACCACATCATTATTTAACATATATAAGGACCATATTTCCTTTTATTCTTATGTCTCCTTATTGTTAGGTCATATTTATTCTTGAAAATGTTTCCGGCGGTGAATGATAGTGGCTGTAACAGTGTTGTTATTGGAACACACTAACACACACATGTTAACACACTACATCACTTACTAACGTTCATGTAACTATCTGTTTAACCATACTAAATGAAATAAAAAACAAATCCATCTTGCACCATTTGCATTTATCTTAACAATTTTTGTAATTGTTTTCGACTCGTTTTTATTTGTTTAATGAAAATATAAATAACATTATAACATTAAAAAAAAAAAATTAAAGTGTATCTATCGAATATAGAAGAGATAAAGCTCTTACCATTGTTATAGTGCAAAAAAATTCCTACTTCGTGCCCATTCATGTTTACCTCCACTGCTCATAATGCTCTGCATTGTCGTATTAGTTGAAAGCCTACTAGGTCTGCGTTGGGTACTCTCTCTTCAATAAGAAGCTCATGGTGGCTCTTAAGAGTCCCACATCTATTCGTAGATTATGTATTGATTTTTATAACCTTTGCGTTCATTTTCGCTACAAAATCTTAATAAGGTTTAGGATTTTTAATGTTCTTAGTAAGAAACTGGGACATATTTCACAATTAAGTTGACTTTACACACAGTTGACAATTGGCAACTGGGATTTTATCTTCATAGTTAGTGATTGTACGTTATAGGTTTATTATCTCCGCTGGATGATATCGCTGTTTAAAAAGATTTCGGATAATCCTGTACATGTTTTAATAGTGTACGATCATTGGTGGGATTATGAACCGTCTGCAGAAGGTATTCGGTGATCGCGTGACGAATGTCGGCCTCGAGTCAATTTACTTATTCGGACTGATTAGTTTCATGGAACCAAATCCGTCCGGTGGCTTCGAGAATATAAAGTACCGTGGAGTGGGTGAGGGTATTTTTCAAATGAAGACTTTTTGACGCATTGCTCCGTCACGCTCGTGTTGGTGACGCTGAATCGGATTTACTCGGCTCCACTCGACACCAACTATGCTCGTGTTGTTGACGCACACAATCGTGTACAGTACATCGGGCACAGCCGCCATCGATCACGTTTACTGTCTTATAAGGAGTGTATCGTTCCAATAATTACGTTAATAATCAAATATTATTGTTACTTATTCCTGTTGAATCTGTAAATATTCCATTATTAGTTTTCACTTCTATCATGTGGTCATAACCACTCACTCACTTTCATTTTAATAGTAATTTGACATAATAAGCTCATTATCTAGCAGTGCTAGTGCAGCTATGTACCCGTCAAAACTGTTCCGTACTTGACAACGTGTACTCTCATAATAGCTGTTTAAATTCTGTCCACGGTAATCTATTTCAAACTATTGGTTGGCTTCAATTAGTAATTTATACCATAGAAACTGCATGCCTATTTAGTAACTGGAAAATAGGAGAGTGAAAAGAACGGTAACTGTCGAGATTCAATATTAGTTATTCCTAATTTGTTAGCAAAAAGGTTGGGAGTAATGCTTCTTTCTCATCTCCTATCTTCAGAGTTTGACTATTATGTGTAGAAGTACCAGTACCTTTAATAGAAGTTTCCATGGAGTTTTTGTTGCAACTCAGAATACACGCTCCCTATTACTTCGTTTGTGCACAATAAACAAACGCGATAACACTAACTTTAAATTTATGAAATAAAGTAACAACCGCTACATGATGCATTAAGAACTCTCGAGAAAGTTCTTTTTCTGTCTTTGCCAACTAATTCTCTAAATTAAAGAGTATTCCACCATTAACTGGAAAATTATCAGAAAGTGGCTTGTGCTGACTTGAAAACAAAAGGGTGGCCGCCTCTTTGTTAGAACTTTCTAGAAAGTTGTTGTGATATCTTAAAATACACGTTCCATGTTTTCATTTCTAATCCACTTCACTTGTACACGATAACCAAGCCGTATTACGAAAAGGCCACAAATTTCACAAAATATAAGGTCAAATAAAGCAATACTGTATACACATAAATTAAATTGAAATGTCTGTTTATACTGGGTAAAATAACAGCGCTTTACTAAATGGATATTAAACTATATACAATACTTATAACAAACAACAATTTTTATAATTCTGGTTTTTGTATGCCTGTTTCTTCCAGCTAATCTCCAAAATATTAGAATCGTTTTTGATACGAGTCGCACTGGCAGATAGATGATATTATAAAAAGTAACTTGGGTTACTTTTATTCCGAAAAAAATAGAGTTCCACGAAAATATTATAAACAAAGGAAGTAGTGTCTAGTACTGCGTACGTCCCACGCTCTCCTTTACACTGAACAAAATGTTTTTTAAATTTTACGCGTATAAAATCACAGATAGTTACGGATAAAAATGAAAAGCTACGTTACAGACTAAGATCCCAGCGTAAACTACAAAAAATGTATGGGTACTAACGACAAAGGGGAACAAAAAACTATAATTATATTTAAAAATTATCACAGCAGTGAAGTCTCCACACCTCTTTGGAAATTAATCCCATCCGTACAATATTTAAGGTCTCATTACTGTGTCAATATGAGATTAGGGGATAATTCAAAATTTTCGGTAATATAACAACGGTCCGGCGGCGGCGGCGGCACGCAGCATAAGTGCGTTTTTTATATCACCCGCCTAGCCCTCGACGATTACATTGCCGCAAGACAAAACACAATTAGGCGTCGATTGTAAAAAAGAACAGACCTGTCGATGTTCCGAATCTCGTATTCGAATTCGGTACGTATTTTTTTTCTTAACTAATTATGCACCGCAGTTTGATTGACAGTTTATTTGGAAACGATCGCCGAGCGGTTCTCGGTTCATTATTATTGTTCACAAAAAAAATAAAAAATAAAATTCGTACAAAAATTTAAATTTCGAATCGTATCGAATTAGCCGACGATTATCGATGTAACGTGGCATATGTTTTGTATCGATTGTTGCGGTCCGAGAACGATTGAAATTCGTTAAATTTCGAGAATTTCATATAATTATAATATTTTTTGGTAAAATAATTTATTTAGGTCTAAAATAAATGGCTCAGGCTGAATACTGGATATTCGGAAATTAATTTGTCTATTTCCAGAATTATTTAAGTGTGGTAGATCACATATTATGTACGTTTAGATTGGATTAAAGGAAAAAAAATGTTTTGCATACAGTATATATTACTACTTATTTCCCGCTGCTTCGCTCTCGTTTATGTAGATTTGAACAATCCCTCGGGAACAGTATTTCTTTTCTACAATAAAAATGCTTGAATAAATTTTGCATATACATTGTCAAGAGTATAGAAAGAACATAGTACCTTTGATTACCAACGTTCCCGAGGGATTTTTCAAATCTATAGGAAACCGATCGAAACCTCGAGTAAAAGCTAACACAATGATAAAATAAAACACGACCCATTATTATTAATGCAGATAAATGTAATTCCAATGAAATAATAACACCATTTACAAGTAATTATTTATAATGAAAATATATTTCAAAGAGAAGAGATGGAATTGAATCCTGGACAATAGTTTTACAAAATTCGTAGCTTAAAGATAACAGGGGCTTACGAGTTTCTCCAAAGACGCTTTTATTATTGATTTTTTTACTACGCAACTTTACCGAAGTCGTGTGAAGTCTCTCTATGTAGTTACATAAATATACGTAAGATGGAGTCACTTGTGACTTTCAATTGTGATGGAAAAGAAAAACATTACGCTTTATATACAATGGGTATGAGATTAAATGGTGGCATCTATCTTATTTGTAATATTAAACGCATGTTTTACTTATGCTCATTATCAAATGCTACGTGTGAAAGAATGTATGTGATACACAAGAGAACCCCGCAGCGTTGTCCGTGTTAAATTAAAATATGAAACTTAATAATAATAAAATATAGAATAGTGTCATCTCGTGGCGAGTTATAGTAAAATAAATATATTTTATTTAAACCTTGCACATGAGAACACCCGCGGCTGCTTTAAATGAAATAAGAAACTGAATAATTTTAAAATATAACCTAGCGTCATCTAGTGGTGAGTTATTGTAAAACGTTTTGCATATAAACTTTTTCTATGAAAAAAACAAATAGGTGCGTCAACATACGATAATATGTCAAAAGATGATAATGGTTTCAGATACACAAACATTTATTTGTAAATACAGGTATATATATATTTTTAAATAAACAACTAACTTTGGAAGCGACGGTGCCACAGTGATAATGTGTGCTGACATCGCGCCGATTGACATCAGTTTGAATCCGACATTGAGGACTAACTTATGCCTGACACTTTAAGGGCATGAAATTGGTTTTGTCGTTTCAAGTGTTTTATCTTCTTCTTCTTCGTCCCGTAATTGAAATTCGAATATAGTTATATTGGAATTTCAATCTAATATACGTTTTTTTTTTAAGTTTTAGTATTATTCGAGTTTTATACAAATATTGCGGATTAGTAGATAGAAAAAGAGGAAACATAGATAAAATCGGTCAATAAACAGAGAAGCAAAAGGTACTTAACTATTTTATCTTCGCTTATACACAGACAAAATGCTTCCTTAATTCGCTTCAAATTATATTCAACGTAATGGCATTCTATTAATGTTATTACCGACTTAATTGTGACGTAATTGTAATTAACTGATTATGTGGAAAATATATTACACAGCTCTTAAAAAAATGTATGTATTTTGTTTCAGTCATCGGTATAATCCAATCACCAAGAAGTGTTATCTAAAATATACTTATAATTTACCCGAGTCCCAAAATCAGGGACAAGCTTCCCGAGTGATTAGGACCCCGACGCGTGTAACCAAATACTTCCTGAAATTTTACCAACAGATTATAATTCTGATTAATAAGAAGCTCGTACTCCTTACCGTTCCAAACTCGCAACCACCCGCCGCTGACTGGTTTCTCATGCACATATCCTAACGCCCACCAGAATAGCGACAACCGTAAGGTTTTCTAGAAGCTTCATTATGCGCACGCTAACATTGTGGAATGAGTTACCCAGCACGGTGTTTCTGCAGGGCTATGGCATGGGGCTCTTCAAAAAGGGGTCCCTGATGTTGCAGTTGTCCATAGGTGACGGTAACCATTTAAAATCAGATGGGCAGTCTACCTGTTTACTGACCTTTGCCATAAAAAAATCTAAGACCTAGAGGCTTGTCCTGGACATCATGATAATACAGTTCAACAAGCCACTCCTAAGAATACTTTAATACATACTCTCTTTTAAGACTAGCTACGCCACTAAGTAAAATACAACAATGTATACATAAGGTAACATACATCGCTAAGACATTCATTTTGGCCTTACGAGCTAATTCTAATCTGAACTAATATCACAAAGGCGTATGTAAGTTGGTTTGTTACTCTTTAACCTTAAGTACTTAAGCGATCATCTTGAAATTCATGGACGTTGTCAGGCGTACGGAAAAGGACATAGAGTACTTTTCATTCCACAAAAATGTTGGTACTGTTCCCGAAAGATATCTCAGATACACATTAACGCGAGCGAAACTGCGAGTAAAAACTAGTCCTCACTAATATTATATATGCGAATGTGAGTTTCTATTTTGTTTGTTTGAACTTTAATTATTTAACTGATTGTGTCATAAAATTTACCTTACACCTTTTCAAACGTATAGAAAAGAATATATAAGGATATAGGGTACCATTCATCTACAAAAAGTGTACAGTTTCCGAGTGCTAGATCAATTTTTCAGTAATTCGAGTGAAACCACGAGCAAAAACTAGTTACATAAAGGGTTAATATTTTACCATTTTATGCCTTATCATCAGACACTATAAAGGCCAGTAAGTATATATACACACGTATACAATTGTATAAAAATGACATCATACTAACTAGAAGTTATAATCTTCATATGACATTCAAATAATAAAAAGATTATACATTTTTTTTTTACGAGGGCACTTGTATTATAGCCGAATTTTACTATTTCACGTGTGTGACAAGCGATAAGCTCATAGCGAATTTTCAATATTTATCATTCGCTATCTTTAGGAATTTTGATAAACCTCTTTTTCTTATACCGGTCATTGTTTTTTGGAACTTGAATACTTGTAAGGTATTAGACAGTTTTAATCTCAACATACATAGTAAATGTTCGATATTTAGCAGCGTAGTTTTGTTCTGCCTATGTAGTATATATAAACAGGAAGAGCGTAAAAATTGGATGAGTGCTAAAGCAAAGCGAAAACAGGTAAGACAATCGTCCTCATCTGTTTTTTAACCGATTTTCTTTATTTATTATCTCATAAAGCGGTGTGTCCAAAACCGAGAGTTTTATTCTAGATAGACATCGGAGCGAATACGAAGAGAAAAAAGAAAGCCATCTTCAAGTGGACTTCAAATACAGCGTAATAAGGCGTATCTAAGTGTAATTGTCGTGTGAAACCATATCTATTTGAATATTTGTCTGTATGAGTACGAACAATTTTTTCATAGTTTATAGGTTTAGTCTGATGTTTAATGATGATGTGGTCTAAGATAGTAATTACGCTAAACCTAAAGGGGACTAGATGTCAATTAAGCTATTGGAACACACCAACAAGGGCTCAGTGGTAAATTTTCAACTCGAGAGTGGTAGCCATCATCATCGTCGGCCGTTTCAGAATATCTTCTGACACAAATGACATTTAATTTACCGGCATGACAGTATTTGTTAACTTGTACCATGCAACAGAACGACACAGATATTCGTAAAACGCGTGATTTCGGACAATTCACGAATGATTTACAATAAGGGGTGTCACCGGTTCGAGGCGGGGGCGCGGGGTTTCGCTAACATAAATCATAACTTTTCATATTTAAATAACGTTTTTGTGTATACTGTTCGAGTATTTACACTTACAATACATCGGGCTTTAGTGCCTGAGACTCGTAAACGACTGGTTCCCATCGTATTGTTGGCTTTTTAGAAAAACTTTAAAGAGTTTAAGCTTACAAGTGGTAGAGATGAAACCGTTATTTTGTTTTTTATTGTTCATTTCTCATCGGAAAATCATTTACCAGTGTCGATATTTCATTTGTAATAAATTACATTGTTAGAATTGAAATCGGTTTCATGTTTTTTTAGTGTCTGAGTCATTATTGAATAATTCAACGCTTTCAATAGATATACCTCATAATAAGGGTCAATGAAGAATGTTTATATATTTATAATTCAGTGGTCACGAAATATTCATGGAAATATCTCTATATTATGTTTCCATAAATGTCAGGGTTACGTTTCCAAACAAAAAAAAAACAATTGTAGTGTGGTCTAATGTACATAACAAATGTATCTTTGATGTAGGTATATATTAGTTACATTATAGGTACATTTAATTTTATAATTATACGTACTTATAATGATGGATAGTTTAATAAATGATAATAAAAGAAATAACATATTAAGTAGTTCGTGTAGAGTCCTTTACGATTGCGTCAGTGATCTCGTATTAACTGAAACACAACGAATATGTTTTGGTAAAAACGTGACCAACATAGTTAGAGCTATATTAGGTGTTGGAATGGTACTTTCTGTGCACGAGTCTGATTCACATCTATCCATCGTTTATGTCCAAAAAGGCCGTTATAAACTATTCGATCGACGATTGAATTGTTCGTACAATCTACGTACGTTTGAATACTTCCGAATGCACCAGAGCTTTTGTTGAAGGATAACACCATGATAATGACACTCTATCGTAGTTGGGCTTGTTTTAAGCTAAGCTTCAAGTTGACAATTTTAAGCCACATTATTATTTAACATCAATTGAAACTGTGGTAAAACGCAAAAATGTAAAAAGTTTTACTAACATAATTCCATTTTGAGACGATTCCCAACCAGTGACGCGATAACCTGAAAGGAGGATGTGTCAAAAACCTTGCTTTTCCTTTCGTTAGTCCTTCTTTAATGTTTTAACCCCTTAATATGCACAGACAAAGTTGCCATTTTAAGCTAACTTACCCATGGGTGCATAATTCCTTAATACCCAAGTAACGCCAATATGAATAAAGATAAAAATAGTGGCACCTACCTATAATTGTATTATAAATTACAATTTACAAGTTAATTAAATACTAGTGTCCTCCCGTGACTTCGTTTACGTTTGTATGTTTGTAAATGATCTTAGGCTATTAATTTGTAAACTTTTTATCTAATTTAAATATCAAAAGCGATAAAGGTTTTAGAATTGTGATAACAATTAATTATATACTATAAGATGTGCATTGTATTTATAGTATCAAGTTTCAATGATTCACTAAATTGGCGATATTTGTATTCACATTAAAGTTAGTGATATGCTAGTCTAGAACTTGTTTGGAACAGTTTAACAAAGACGAACCCACCATATATTATCTTTCTGTAAGTGTGACGGTTGCAACACTTATATCCCGGTCACTTTAAACAATTTTGTTATAATAGTATATTATTGAGAGCTATATTACTATATTACTGTAAAGTTATATCAAAATTCGTTCAGTAGTTTTTGAGTTAAAGTCTGAAGAAAATCCATACGTCCTCACAAACTTTCTTGATTATAATATTAATTGTACAGAATATATAAACTACGTCATTGGTTTGCCAAACACCATTATAGTCATAGCTGTGTTTAATTGTGAAGGTTTTGATACCATCCATTTTATTATAACTTGTCACTAGGTAGCGCTGTAGTACGTGAACGTCTGTACCGTTCAATCGAATTTCATGAACTTTATTTGTATACATATTAGAGCATAGAGAGTATTTATTCTACTTCAACTTTTTTTCTGTACAAGTGTTTGCCATTACCCTTTAAGTTTGTGTTTGCTATGTTTAATTTAAAACTACACTTAAAATTTAAACACATTTAAAACTAGCTACCCGCGACTACATGTACTTGTGCATTGATAAATATTGTACCCGTGTAAAGGATTATACTTAAACGGAACCTTATTCTTTTTCCACAGTTAAGTATCCCAAGTTACTACTTTACTACTTATAATATCAGCTATCTGTCAATAAAATTCCCGTCAAAATCGGTATATCTGTTTCAGAGATTAGCCGACAAAACAAACAAGCAGAAAGACAAAAATTTTAAAAATTGGAATTTTGTTAGAAGTAACTTGTATACTTTCATATCAATTGAATATAAAGCTGTTATTGGGACATTAAACACGGACACTTTAATTTTATTTATTTGTGTCAATAAGTAGCAACCGAGTTGTAGATATATTTAAAGGCGATTAGCACTTTTAGGTTTAGATAATATAGCATGGAACTAACCTTGATCTCAAGATACCAAAGCTATTCACGAGGCTATTCCACTCTAATTAGCTCCGGACACATTCCGGACACGTTTTTTACGTTTGGGTGAGGTATATTATAAAGGAGAAAGTATTGCGGCTCATGGGGTCAGAAAACAATGTCAGAGCGATGACGATTGTTTATCTGGAAATAACTAAGTGAGAAAACCGAAGTATATGAGAGGGTTCACTCTATTACTATAAATACTAATTAAAACGCATCCGGAGTTAGTCCTAACCAACATTAGCAAATGTGATTCTACTTTATAGTACTTACTTAACTACACTTTATCAGACATGATGTATTCATCACAATGCTGGGCTATTAAAAATACGGATGAGAAGAAACTACACGTGGTAGTGGAATAACTAGAATCTATATGATTGAGAATGAGTATATAAGAGGAAGTTTGAAAATAGCACCAGTGACATAGAATTTGAGGAGTAATAGGGTAGCATAGTATGGGCATATCATGAAAAGAGATGAAACCCATGTAACTAGATAAGTTTTAAGTATAAGTGGACGGATAAAGTGTAGAGGAAAACCGAAAAAGGTAGTTTATGAATTGTGAGAAAAATGATGTGTTTAAAAGATGTAAGGTGTGAGACGACATCTGACAGAGAAGAAGGGAAGAGCCGACCATGCTGGCCATGTTGTGCCGACCCTACTTAGGTGGGCTAAGGGTAAGAAGATGATGAAAATTATAAGCACATATGTAGCGTCTGACCACTTTCTAACCTGATCTTAAATGACTATGAGACGATAAGATGGTAAACACGATAAGAGAGGTACAGGCTCTCAAGTGCAGCTGTCGGTATACACCTATTAGATGCTTGGCGAGTGGCGACAGATTTTTAACTTGAGGGTGGTGGTTAACCTGGTGGTCTTAGAAAAAGCTCTATTACCATGCTCTAGTTTCATCACGATGTTCTTTTTTAAATTTCAGCTCATTCGTCGGTGGTCGCGGTCTCCGCAAACAACGTGTATTTTCAAAATATATTATAATGCGTTGAGTAGCTGAACAAACAAACAAATCTTCGCATTAATAATATTAATAGAGCCTAGTTACGATTTTTATCTTTTTTTATAATTCATAGGTAAGCCTTTGACCACAATCTCATCTGATGTTAAATGATGATGTGGCCTAAGATGGTAAGTTACGCCTTTAACCTAGAGGGAAACTGGCTCTCAAGTGCAGCTGCCGGTGCTTGGTGACAGATTTTCAACTTGTAGATGGTAGCCAGCCAGGCAGACTTAGAAAAAGCCCTACCACCATGCTATGGTTTCATTGCGATGTTTTCCTTGACCGAAAACTCCGCTTCAGTTGCTTGGATTTGAATCTACATCCTTCGACGCTGTGTCCGAACACACTACAAACTGAACCATCATCGCTTGAAACCGCTTTACGTTGGGTACCATATATGCTTAAGCGTTATAAAAGTTATAAATCAATAGTGGATACAGTTTATGCATAACCATTGCTTATTAAAAACGTAGGTAATAATAACTCTTATTATGGCATATTAAATAGATTTTACGATACGACATAAAAACAAAGTTACCAACGATTTTAATACACCACCATAACGTTTATTGTTCGGTATGGGGTCATTATAGTTGTGTTTTTATTATGTCGCTTTTCGTTTTGATTTATTTTAGCAATCAAACGTATAGATAATATAAAACAGCAGGGTAAATGGTTCGAAGTTTTCCAGTGCTCGTACAAACTAGGTTTCTTATATTGTTTGTTATCGTGACCGACTTGAACGGTGTAAAAACCATAATATAGGAGAGTTATGGACATTTTTAAAAGAAATTATATTCCTATAAAAATATGTCATTCTCCAAAAATATAACAGCGACCGACTTCGATTTTGTTTATATGTGTGTTTGTATAAATGACTAGCTCGTGATCAAGGGTTCACTCATACAGTGTTTGTTTCTGTATCCCTGAGAATGTGCATGCAAAATTTCATGGTGATCTGTTGAGTAGTTTAGCCGTGAAAGCATAACAAACAATCTCATATTGGCATTTATAATATCAATACGGATTTTTTTACTGACAGTAATATTTAACATATCTTATGCAACAAAATTATCTTACCACCTAAAATACTTTAATATTATCTGTATAGTAAGTATAAATATATCTATATATAAAATTAAATTATCTTTGGTTTGTTCAGCCTAACCAAATCTAAGTTAATCATCCAAAGGGCTGGTATAAGTTTGGTGAGAATTTTATCAGCGGCTAGACGACTTTTTACGACTATTATTTCGTTACGATTTTTTATAGAAACCAAGAAATAATGATAAAACTGGATGCTTATTTACTATTTTGTAACATATGGTAGTAAAATTATTCGAACGAGCATAAAAGTACTGAATACTTCTTTAGTTACTTATATATGTATATAAAAGAAAGAATTATTGAATTGAGTGTAAGTTAAAAACTAATTTTAATCTCTCTTCTATATTTTTATTAACGAACGAAAATTAATACAATTTTTAAGAACACCCTCAAATTCTTTAGGGTATACAGTGTGTTAAAAAATTGACATTCGTAAAAATTTAATGGACTAAGTACATATACATTTTTCTTGGATATTTTTATATGAGTGATTTTTTTGTTTGAAATAAAGTAGCTCCGTTCCCTTTTCTATGTCAACTGTTCAAGTAATTTTCGTTAAATTCTATTGTGAAATTGTTTTTCTTATTTTCGCATTTCGTTTTCTTCGATCAACTAGAAACTCGACTTCGTTCGCGTTAAATCCCATTTATATCGTATCTAATATCGTATATGTGAGTCTGAGTAGCTTACAGGCCTTAATTATACATCTATACACGTATTGACGAATTTTACAATAATATCGTTTATACATTAAAATAGCATACATATTAAAATTTATAAAAGTATTATTACTTATACCAAAATATATAAATGTCCAGTTACTTTGAAAAAATCCTGCCACCTGAGCACTATCTCCGCATACGATGGTTAATCTGTTAAAGTTACACGAAGATAATATATGGTGTCGTCATTTATAAACATAGATATAGTTGCAGATTGCGTCTGGTTCCGACAAAAAACTTAATAGCACCTGGCGCTATCTAGTGGCGAATTATGAAAACTATAAAAACCGTCTCAAAAATACTCGGTGGTACCGACTTTCAACGTGTTCACGGTGTTGAAATTTATTGATTTAAATATATATGTCCACTACTAGCTTTTGCTCCCGGTTTAACGTATTCTTCGAGAATAGTACTTTTTTCTAAATAAAAGTTATTGCATTCCCTTTTCTGTATACCTACAAATATATAAATACGCAAAATTCTATGATGATATATTGAGAAGTTAAGGTGTGAAATCGTAACAAACAAATACACACTAACACATATAATATCAGTAGAGATACTAATGAAATAATTCGTAAATAAGTATACAGATATGAAACAAGTAACAAAAACGAATACCAATGGCAAGAAAGTCTGTTATGTTCAGGTTTCGAACCCGCGGTCTCGCGGCTTAATAACGTAACTAACTAGAGAACATCAATCACTCCTAGAAGTAAATTTACTCATGGTTTTATTTTCAGCAAATTAAAACGATTCGAGATTTAAATTTCTTAAAGATCAAAATAATTCTTTGTCAAACATGGCGTTAAGACACGCAATCAATCAACTTTGCCAGATTTTTTCCAATTAATTGCTTACTTCGTTAAAATATATGGATTTGTTCATGTGCTTGCAATCATGTATATACATATGTACGTCTTGTAATAATTATGGTGATAGGGCTTTTTCTAAGTTCGCCTGGCTAGCTACCACCCTTAAGTTGAAAATCTGTCGCCAAGTACCTGTTGGTGTGTTCCTACAGCTGCACTTGAGAGCCAGTCTCCCTTTAGGTTTAGCGTATTTACCAGGTTAAATCACATCGTCATTTAACATCAAGTAAAATTCCAGTCAAATACTAAAACATAAAATATTTAAAAAAAAAAATTCTAATATATTCTTATCATTTGTCAATCAGTGGTTGAAACTTGGCCATGATTAATTTAATTTTTATTTAATTATTATTGTTATATAAGTTCTTATTTAAAGTATGACCAATTGAAACTTATATAAATAAAGGCTTCGACTCATCGACAATGAAAAACAAAGCAGTTTTAAATTTTCTTTATTACACTAAAAATCATCAACAGGCATGAAACAAAAAAATAAAGAAAATCCATTGCAAGAGGAGTAAAATATACCTATTGAACTGTTTTATTTATATATAGATAGACACATGACCCTTGAGACCCTGGAAAAATTGGGAATTCCTTTTTTGGAAACAATAATATTTCCAAGATCAAGTGCGATTTCTTTTTTTTTAAATAAGCTTAAAATCTTTCAAAAATTATCTCAGGTATTCGATAGGTTAATTAATTTCCATTTTATTAAAACTATGTACTTTATTGTATGTCATTCACGGATAGTTAGAGACGGGCCCTCGGATTTATCTATATGTTTAACATTGATTATAAAATAAAACCTATCCGTTAATATTAAAACATATCATATAGCCCTCAACCTGAATATAATTTTCTATCTATGAAGTAATTTTTAAAATCGGATCAGTACTTCCAGAGGTTTATCTCTGACAAACAAATACACAAACATTTTATGCTTATCTATAATAATAACGTCGGTGTAATTTATTGGCAAAATTCACCATATCTAATAGACAGTGACTATACACCTCTTTTAATTCTTAGAATACTATGAATATAATATGACACGAATTTATTAAAATTTCAACTAAGTGCGTTTACCTTCCAATGCTGGTGTCATTCAACTGAACATGAGGCGAGGGGTAGGGAACCACTCGCGGAGCCGGCTGAGGGGAAAATGCGAAAACTCGCCCTCGTCCGGCGGCCATGTTGTGACGTCACCCCACGCGTGGGACGTATTTAGATAATAATTAATTTTATTAAAAAAAAAGTGCAAGTAAACAGATGTTTAATATGTTTATTAAATTTCATGTTTGCAATTATATATTTTTTGGAATATATTGTGATTTATTCATAGCAAGAGGTGTTCAATGATGAAAATACATGGGAAAATTTATTCACGTGAATACTTACGTTTTAAAAGTATTTATTTTTATGGCAACTGTTAAAGGCATATATGGGTACAATACACTTTCAATTTGACACTAATAAGTCTGATACATAAATTGTTTGGGCAAATAATTATAATATTATTTAAGAAGGACATACTAATATTTTAAACACAGAAACGATACACATAAAAAAACAATGCTCAATTTTAGAAATGTTACACCTTAAATGAAATCAAATTATGTCAATGCACAGTTATTGTGACGATGTTTAAAGTATACGTTCGAATTCTTCGAATGAATGTCAGACAATGTTAATAATACAAAGGGAAATCTTTCGAATAATACAATCGGTAAACAAATCTAAAATTGCAATTTCCAAAATGACCGACTATCCATTCTAAGAAACGCCGACATCGACACTGACATTACGGTAGCGGACGCAAACGAACGAACAAAAAGAAAATGTAATACGATTGTGTTGAAAAATAAAAAAAAAATACACGTCACTCAGTCCGTCCCAGTGCGCTCTTTGATGATGCCGGGTGATTCCGATTGGTGTATAATTCGAGAGGGCGTGGGCACAAACGGCAACGCCTACATCGGTTAAGGGTCTCTGGAGAGACACCAGCAAACCATATCGGGCGCTCGCCGGCGGCGCCACGCGGTTTCCACCGAGAACATTGTTTAAACGCACGTGCATTTAAAAATAAATACGATATATGACATGTTCGTTAAGTGTTCTATACGATGATTTTAAACATTGGATTTATCAAGTGACTTTACATGTGTGCGGAGTTCGATGTTAAAGTAATCGATCGGTAGTAAACAGTGACCTCTGGTGGCAAGAACGGTGGGGGTTCAGTGTTAAATGGACAACAATAAATACAAACAGTGAAGTGGTCTTAAAATATAACACAGTTCTTTATATAAAACAAAACATATCTTCCAATTAATATTTCCAACACAGTAAAATAATATATGGAGCTCAAAAATACTCTTCCAAATAAGAGAAATATTTAATTACTAATTTAATTCTATATATTGAATATTTGTACTGTTTTAGATATCAACGCGTTTAATATACTAATACTTAATTTCAAAAATATATTTTCTAATTTGTGCAATATTTCAGACAAAGAGGCGTTATATAGTTTCATAATTAAATAGATACTATGATGCTATTTTATTGTTTTTAATTTTTTACCTGATAAACAATGTGGAGAAGTAAACAAAGGACTCGAATATTTCAACGAATGTAAGCAACGAATTGTTTAAGCTACTGGACTAATCACCGATGCTTACCGCCGGATGATATATGTGAATAATTGCGAATCTATTAGGTAATTTACGCAAACTAAATCTTGAAAATTAAGGCCATTGCCGTTTCGAGTTTCCAATTCAATTAAATTTATAAATTATTAGTGTTTTGCGTACTGTAACACAAAGTAATTTATTTAACAAAAAACTTAATCGAATTCTGCTATAATTTCATAGAGTAATTGGTTGCAAAGGGATCTTGGAGTAAGATATATAAAACATACAGAACAGACAGACACATAAAAACAAAACGAATACAATAAAACCGATGCCCTTTTGAGTCAAAAGTGCTAAGCAACGTTTAGTTGCTCACGGGTAGTGCAAGTTGCAGCAAGCCAAAAATACGACAACAGCTTGAATATAAGTGTTTTCAGTTTGGGAATATAGAAGGCATGCAGTAAAACGGATACCATTTGATTAATGATATAAAACGTTTAGTAGTTCGCGTATAAGGCAGTTGTAGCAAGCCAGAAAGGTAACAGCGAAATCGAAACACAAGTTTTAAATGTTGAAATATAAAAAAAAAATAATGCCCTAAAACCGATTCTATTCGACTTGAAAGCATTTGACAACGTGTAGTTGCTTACTGGTAGTGCAAGTTCTAGAAAACCAGAAAGGTAGCAGTGGATAGAAACAAGAATTTTAAATTTGGAAATACAAAATAAAGGGATGCAATAAAACCCATGCTATTTGACTTGAGAGTGTTTGGCAACGCTTAGTTGCTCGAGGGTAGTGCAAGTTGCATCAAACCAGCAAGATAGCAGCGGAGCCGAAGCTGCAGCTGTGCGGCTGGGGTGGGCAGGCTGGGTACGCGCTGGAGGGATGCGTGGACCCCGCCCTGCTCCGGCCGCCACCGCCGCAGCCACAGCAACACTCGAGCCAACTAGGTACCGTATATGCAACGAAGCGGAGGCGCAGGAATGGAAAAAGGTATGTTATTATACTAATTTCTTTGTTGAAATCTACGGAAGATATACCCGTGTAACATTTAGAAGTGGTTATTGTAAAATATTGACAATTTACAACAATAAACCTTCTGCACTTTATTTGAAATGCATTTAAAACAGTTTTAAATCAAAAATTTGGAAATAAAAAGAGAAATACACGTTCTTCGTCGGTGTTATTATGACGTTTATTTTTTCGAAATAAAATTAACAACTCTTAAAAAATATTGCAGATATTCCAATACCCAAACAAAGAGAGTAGAAAACTCTTATTATTATGACTGTTTAAGTATTAAAAAAAAATTGTAACATCAGTTTGACTATAAGTGTTAAATATGTATCAAAGCGGAAATCACATAAGTGTTACGGTTCCGTCACCGTGACGTAACCTTACGCATTCATTCAGTTGCCTACTACTCAAGTATAAGGAAGTCTCAATTCAAAAACAAACAAATATAACTGACCGTAATTGTAGTGAAATGTCATTTTTGAAGAAACTTTTTTTTATTATTTACATTACATCGCTTTAGAAATCATGTTATGTGAAAATAGTCTATTGAAATTCAAGTAGGTAGTGAATGATAATAGAAAAATTGATTATTCTTTGCTGGGCCATATTAACCCCTAGTAGAAACTATTATTAAATAAAAAGAAACGGGATGCAACAGCTCCCCGATTCTGATTTTTTTTATTAATAGATAAGACGCGATGATAACTCGACGGCCTCTCGGCTTCTTTCTTCGGTAACTCGGTCGACGTAGGTTCGACTGTTTGTGGTGGTAGGTAGGCTTTGTGTAAGTTTTAGTTTCGTGTGAGTTCTAGTAGCTGCACTTAAGAGGCAGCCTAGCGTTTAGCGTGTTTAACATCTTAGATCAACACCGTCCACCACACCACATCGTCAATTAACACCAGCTGAAATTGTAGTCATGCGCAAAATACTATAAAGGAAAAAAACAAGATATGTAATAAGATGTCCAAGTAGGAACACTAGTTGAGTTTTTAGTAAAATCTCAATGTGTTCTATTTTCAAACCTGATATAGCTTGGTTATTTCTACACAGTTGTTTTGATTTAAAATGTTAATGGAACAATAAAAACTCCGTGTATAGTTTTAATAAGTGACTATAATTTTATAAGAAAACAAAAGTGAACAATGATTACTGATCTTATAGTATGCAACAATTATATCATTGTTTATATTAGTAATAATTTATGCAAGGTTCGGCTGGAGTAGCGTTACTTCCATATCTATTTCTGCGTTAAAACAACAGTATTCGCGATAGCCCCACCGATATGCGTATATAAACCTTCTGGACAATAATTATAGAAGCTAGATTGTCATTCTTATGTATAAGTTGTTACAGTGATAGGTACCTAGAAATTACACCCTATACTAGATTCTGTCTCCAATAAAGATAATAATATAATTAACTGTACATCATCAGAGACGTTAAAAAGTAATAGGTTAACATGTCACGAGGAAAGAGGAGAATGAGCAATTCGTGTAACGGTGAAATATTTTAAGCATGAAGGATGGTTATAGGAGGTGAGGAAGAGTGGAAATGGTATGGCTGAATTATGTGAAGAATTATAAGTGTATAAAAGGTGCGAATAATGAGATGACATCTAACAGGGGATAATGGAAATGGAAAACATGTTGTGCCGACCCTACTTAGGTGGGTTAAGGGTAGGAAGATGATAACGGGCTGTAAACATTACTGTGAACAAAATACTGATTTTGTTACTTATTCTCCTCCATGACTACAATGTTCTCTCGACCAGTGGTAAATATTGTTTCGACGATTACAACGGCCTCTTCAAGACCTAAATTGAGTGTAATATATATGATTTTATAGAAACTGGTGGTCATTCAGTGGTTAAAAATCTATGACAATAAGGTGTGCAAATTCCTCTCTTCGCGTTTTTAAATATAAAAACCAGCCTTTGCTCGCAGCTTCGTTCACGTTTATGTGGAATTGAACTGTCTCTCGGAAACAGTACTTTTTCTGGGTGAAATGTATTCTATATCCTTTTTGATGACCTTGATAGGGTATATGTATAGTACGGTACATATAATAGTATCATTGTGATAGGTTAAGTAGTTAATGTGTGAAAACGCAACAAAAACAAACAAATAAACGAACAAACTCAAATCGGTATTTATAAAATTAGTTTGGATTCTTGTCTGTATTTCTTTTTGAGTGATATGAATTGTACTGAGTATTATTAAAATATTGTATATTATACGAGCTTGACAAGTAACAGAAAAATTGAAGAGTAATAGGTTAGCATGGTACGGGCATATTATGAGAAGATAGAAAGTCATGTAACGAGAAAAATGTTGAGTTTGAAAATGGACGCATATATTAATTAGTAGAGGAAGACCGAGAAACGTGTAGATAGATTGTGTGAAACATGATATGTGTATACAAGTGTGAATACTCATATGATATCTGACAGGGGAGAGTGTAAAAGGAAAACATGTTGTGCCAAACCTACTTAGGTGGGTTAAGGGTAAGATGATGATGAGATGTAAGGAGCTTGAAGTATAGCAAATATAGACTTGTAAATAAAAGCTTGAACTCCTCGAAGATATGGAAAGAACAACTACCTATTACCAATGTTTCTTTATTGATAAGACTAAAATTAATTCATAACAACTAAATGAAATAAAGAATATCGATTGATGAACAGAGGGGAAAATGGTACCGAACGTTTTTTATCTTAACCATTTATATATAAAAGTAGACAGCTAATAGCGGACGTAGTTTTACCCTGATAGTAAAACAATCTTACAATCAGACCATAGCACCACCTACCAAGTTCAATAGTAAGCTTGAACCAATCTTGAATCTACCTGAACACACACCCAAAAATTAATTAAATAATATTTGTCCAACCGTTTAGAAGGAGTTCATTCACACATGCCTGTATAGAAGATATACAAATATACAAAAAAGTAGAGGTAGATGAATAAGTAAAACATTTCAACTGGCTATAATAATTAGTAAAATCTAGACCGTGACATCGGATACCGATTATTATTTATAACAGTACACTAACATATATTTATATATATAAATAACTTTGGATGAAACAGTGAGCCTGGTCTGCTGGCGTTAAAAATGTTACGCTATATTCACTGATATCTCAGACTGCTGCTGATGTATTTCTTTTCATTTCAAATAGGTAAGTCTAAGTTATATACGCAGCTATTTAGAGTAAATGAGTATTTTCTATTTCCATTAATATTTACGTAGACAAGCCGTTTAACGGAGAAAAGCTGTATATAATTATACACACTGGAAAGTGAATGCAAGCCCTGGGAATGAAATTATATGTAGTTGAAGTTAGACATATAAACACCTGTCCCCAATATTTTATACAAATGTTTTATTTCAAAATATTTCGTCAAACACGATTGATTGCTGATTATTTTATATTTCTATTGTTCCATTATTGTTGTCGATTGGTTTTTCTAGAAATATTATAGTAATATATAATGGAAATATTCGTTTTAATCTATGCATTTTATAGCGTTTTACCACTATGTCCCCTGATGTTAAATGACGATGTAGCACAAGATGGTAAACAAGCTATACCTAGACCGCCTGGCTCTCAAATTTAACTGCCGGAGTACACCCGTAGGTGTTTGACGATAGATGTTCAACTTTAGAATGGCAGCTAGACAAACGAGCTTAGAAAATGCCCTATAACCAAACAAAAGAGATACCACGATATATTCAGTAAGGACTAATAAACCATTAGACATCTATATTTAATCTCATAATCTTTCATAATTAAGTCATTTTTATTTGTTACTAGTTAGAAAATGCGACTTTATTCTCACAATAATCGTTTATTATTTGGGTCCCTTGTTTTACATCAACATTATTTGTGAACTGACTTTTGTTTTACTCTTATCATTACTGATTAACCTTTATGGATGAGTGTAATCATATATAGCCTTGGTAATGCTCTATAACTCCTCAATCTTCCTGTGAAAATCTGTGCAAAAGTTCCGAAGAGAATCCTGTTTTAGCTACAGATACTTTAATTTTATTATTTTATATATTTATTGTACAGTTTTTTGGTAATAATACATTTTTACAGAATACATTTAAAGCTAGAAAAACAATTATAACACATAAAGAATAAAATCATAAATCGTATCAAATTGATTCACAATAATTATTAAAAGATTTCGGATGTATTGAAATTTTCACAACTCAATACAACGGTTGTGTTTTTATGGCAATTTACACTCTATGCGTGTTCGGTTACGGTTAAATTTGATTTTTATGCCGTTAGTTTTTAAATTGCTCATTGGAATATACATTGATATATAATGTTTTTGTCTAGATATGCCTACGTACGGTACATTTTTAAATTCATATTTCATTTAATACGTTATATTTATTGTCAAAGAGATATTAAGTTATATACATACGTCGATATATAGAGTATACTAGTTGTCCGCTCTGGCTTCGCACGGGCTTACTAATGAAGAAAATGAAACCTAAACTTCCTTTTACAAGACGACCATTTATAGTTAAATAAGCATAATTAAATAAAATGGCAACGGAACAACTGAACTGCGATCTATTAATTACGTCAATATTTTTTAAGCCTTCCTACTGTCTTCTGCATAACTCACTTTTTAATAGAGACTTTTTCTCATGTTTTCTTACGACTTTTCAAAAAAATTTTTTTCATTCAAAACTTGTGTCGACATATACAAGCACAACAAATACGTTGGCCCAATATGTGCATTTATTCTGAAGTAATGCGCTTATACATATGGCAATTGATTTTTACTTATATAGAGATTAATAAAATTCAATAGCATTTGTCCGATCGCCATGAAGTTAGCGCACTGTTTTTTATCGAAAATGATTTTACTAGCAATATTTTTATAACACACCGCTAGGTGCAGGCGGGTTTTATTTTATTGGTATTTAGTTTTATATTGTAATTTAATGCCAACGAAACCGCCAGTGATATATAGAACATTACAATTAAATAGATTATCAATATCAAAAACTTAAATACTAATTACGATTGCTTAATAAAATTTTAGATCGGGATATTCGGCGACAGTTCAAGCCGAGGCGCACCGTCTGCCCTTGTGCTGGTTGCCTATAAAATTGGGTGAGTGCCTTAAGCGCGCTTCTTAGTAGTTCAGAGAAACTGTAGAGGCCCCCGGGTCAACAGGTGTAGTCAGTTCGATAAAAAAGATTAATAAAATTACTGAACCAGAATATTGTATTATTTCTTTACTCATACTAGTAGAAAAGTAGTCTGAATTATATACATATATATTTTAATAATGTACACAATTGTGTAAGGTTAAATAGTGAGTAAATGCACCAAAATATGGTAAACAAAAATACAATAACAAAATCTATCATCATCATCAATTTTTAACCGTTACCGGTTTCGATGACCGTTAAAATACTGAATCCTGACAGCCTACTGCTCTACCCTTTCATGTGCACATAAATGGCTGGCAATTTCTACCTTCGCAATAAATGCACAATAAACTTGAGGTAAGTCAATACTTAATTGTAACATAACAATAAACAGTAATTGTATTGTAAAGCCATAGGTGATCTGGCTTTCAGACGATTACGCTTAATGGCAAGCTCTTCTTTCCTTCTGGTCTCAAATGTAAAAATGTTAAATATTCGAAAGATTTCTTCAGTCTGACCTTTTCGCAGCTGTCGTTTCACATATAAAGAGAGAGATTTATTTTGCAAGCTTTCATATGTAGTTTATATTATACTAATATTATAAAACACGAGATATTTTTGTTTTTTTTAAACACGTTTTCTTTCTTTTTCATCTCTGAAACTACCAATCATATTTGAAGAATTCTTTTAACATTTTATATTTTATTTATTGGAGAAGATTATTAGTCATCGAGTATTAAGTTACAATTCTTAAAAGAGGTGCAATTGTCATACAAAATACTCGTCAGGAAGTACGAGAAGCGAGAACAAAATAATAGTTTGGACGGCCAGTGCGCTGAGGCTGAAAAAATATTTAGTGTCTGTATGAAATCTTAATGTCACAACCTATTTCTCCGCAGTACTCATTTAGCATTAGACGTAAAAAATGAAATTCAACGTGAATAACTCGGTACGCTTTAATAACATCCGTGCCGTATCTAGCAAAACTAAAGCCGTAAAACCAAGAGCGTTAAGAACGGCCGTTCAAAAATTAGCGATGGCCTATTAAATCGATTCGATTACTAATTGATTGGGTGAGTAATGTTCTTTATCGATACGTTGGAATCGATTGTGTGACCGTACTGTGAGATTGATAATAGAATAACGGTTTTCGTGCTTAACGTGCCGGGAAATGTTTGCGCGCGGTGTGAAACATTAATTTCTTTTGTTATTCTGTTCCTTCAAGTTTTTTTTTATAATTTATCATTTTTAACGTTTGATCACAGTTTCATCTGCAGGGAAATGACAACTAAGATGGTAATACACTGAACCTTGAAGAAAGATTGCCACTTATGTGCAGCTGCCGGAACATACGTATAAATAAGTGCTTGGTAATAGATTTTTAACTTACGGGTGACAGTTAGGCGGGTATTAGAAACGTCTTTTCCATTATGCCATAATTCTACTGAAAATTCTGGCTTGTAAGATTCGAACATAGTCTATCGACGCTAATATTTTTATTAATATATTTTTGTATAATACTGGCTGATACATGCGACTTCGTCATCTGCGTCGTTTATTACCTTAACAATATATTTTATGTACAGAGGAAAAATATAAGCACCACACCGCTTGCCACACTTCTCCAATAACAATAAAAAAACAACAACATTGAACGCACAGTGCTTATAAGAATGATTGTTTAATAGAACTTCATTAACTCCATATTAAATGAAGCTATATGACAATCTCTTTTTTAATAAATCAAGTGTCTGAAAAATAAAGTTGATCAAACTTTAACTATTTGTTTTTGAGTGATGCGTGCACACATATAGGCCTCTGCCGATTTATTTATATATAGAAGTAGATTGTTTCAACATGTTTTTATTATAACTTTACTCGAATTTAAGCTCAGTGCAGTTCAAAATAAACGGTAACCACACACATATTCACTGCCCATTGACAGCCGTCGCTGTCACGTCATCCTTTTGATATCTCGGCAGCTGGATATAAGTAAATTAACCTCGAAACACGATAAACCAAAAGAGACACTCTGTTATCGCTATGTGCATTCTTGGATTGTACATCAATTTTTTGTGAAAAACAAATGTATGATAACGTCCAAGTTTCAAGCCCTGATTGTAAACTTAGTTTAAGTCAGACCTATTCACAGTAATGAGTTTAAACTTTGTAATATAACGGAACTTCGATGTTTAATTTTCATCGGGATTAAAACAGATATTTTAGAATTTGCTCGACGCTAGAGATTAGGTAATATAAATTTAGTGACTGTAACCAAGGCAGTAAGTAGTTACTAAATTAGGTAAGTTAGAGAGAGAAATGCGGACAGTAGAGGGTGGTAAGCGTTAACGTATCGGCAAAGTGACCATTAATCCGGCACTTAATTCATAAGCCCTAAGAACCATCCCAGACTTCTCACCCTGCAACACACTGATCACGGCATCCATATATCTCAAGAGATAGTGCTTGTTGATTATGCAGAAATATTTAAGCAATCATATATATAATTATTTAAAGTAGGTTGTATACAAAACAGTTATATGCATTTATATTTAATTTAATGTACTATTTATTTATAGTCCGAATCATCTTCTTATACAGAAGCAGGAAGTTACGAATCAGTTTAGTATCTTTTCCTCCCCTGTTTCTCGACCACTTTTCTAGGTATTGTTTTGTTGTATTGTATTTATATTGTTTATAGGTATTATTAGCAATACAAAAATTTGAAAACAATTTTTTCATACCATTCTTTATTTCCTTATGTATTATTCTTATTTTCTCTATGTAGCTATAGTAGTCTAGTGATTTGACTGGTGGAATATCGATCCGATGTCTGCAGGTTCGAACCACGGCATTTGCCAATAAATTTGTCAAAATTTGCGTACATTTACTAATTTAAAAATGTCACACTATCGACTGACGGTGAAGGAGACCATCGTGAGGAAACCTGAACCTGAGAAATGTTCTTGTAGTACCACCACCGTATGTGGGAAAAATATAGAATTTTGAATTTCTCAGAATTTCAAATCGCCAATACGTCGTGGTCTGGTGTGGTGATTATGCCTACACCTTCCTTCGGGATGAGGCCTGCGGCCCTGCAGTGGGTTTCTTACAAACTGATGATGATGATGATGATCCCTTATTCATAAACCTATACTCGCCATACTTCACATTAACTACGCCTACAATTGGATATTTCTTTAATAACGATGTTTGTTTTCGCTGACACCCTGAAATATGGTTCTGGACCCCGAGAAAAAAATCTCCTCACAATTTGATCCCTTAATTTTAATCCCAAGTACTTCCTTTTTGATTTCGTATTTTTGCCTATTAAAAAGCATGTATTCGTAATCAATTTATTTTTATTTTTATAATAATGACAAATTTTAAGCTATCATAGTATCATAGTAATCCATTTAGAAATAAATGACAAGTTTTGACAAAAATACGAATATAATGTTGAAATTAAGAAAAAAAACTTATTTTACACTCAAATTTTAACCACTAGAGTCGAGTAGCAAAATTCCACTGCTTATGTATTCCGTAATTAGTTTGCGGTGTCTTCTGTACAAATTAGCTGATTTAGGAACTCACATCACTGACGGTTAAGCACAGCCTACAGAGAATATCATTGAAGCAAAGTCATCAATTTGACGGCCACTTTGATGATGAAATATGTAATTAATGATCTAAACCGCATGCTCACAAGCGTGTAAGCGATGCGTTAACCCATACACCTTAACTATGTAATTTATTCATACAACTTTGTGACGCTATGTAATTCGTATATTACTATCTGTTTGTTTGTAATAACTAACTGAATAAGCTTTTTATTTTACCGTTATGTATAAGACATAGTTTGTAATGAATAGTTATAGATTATTATACGTTGACACTGGCCACTTTATATTTGTTTTTTTTTTATTTGGCAAGGTGCGATTCGCGCATTTGTCAAAATATAAAAACTCTGAACTTGTTAAATTGGATCTGCTTCATTAATTTCCAATTTAATTATGTTTTAAGATTCAAATATATATATATATATATATTATCGTTACTAAAAATAGGAAACACGCGCTTTATATGACAATTTGAACTAAAAAATTAAAATGAAATATGTGTAAAGGTTTGGTTAAAAAAAAATTATAAATAGAACGTAACGTGGGATTAAAGAAGTGTATAAAAAACCTAAGGTGCCTTCTACGATTTTATAATAACTCGACCTTTATAAATATGATCGTATACCCGAAAACAATTAACGTGTCTGTAGCTTACAATATTTGTCATCATCGCCCTATAAGAGACCCACTGCAGGACCATAGACCTCCTCCCAAAGGAAAATATTGTCAAAATCGTCAAGCCAGCCGACGACGTGTTGGCGATTTCAATATCGTGAGAACTTCACAGTTCCATATTTTTCCCAAAACATTTCTCAGGTTCAAATTGCCTCAGGATGTTTTCTTTCACCGTCAGCCGACATTGGTACCAATTTAAATTAGTAAATCTAAGCGAATTCTGAAAAATTCGTTGGTACCTACCGAGATTCGAACCTGTGGACGTGGGATTGATATTCTACTGGTCAATCCACTCGACCACCACGACTTTGAAATATTTGTAGTAATATTAAATAAAAATTGTATCTTTCCGTACTCCTTCGTCATGTGAACTGTAACTATGCCGAATTTAAGAGTCCTCCGTTATATAATGTATACTTAAAACCGGGTATAAAGTTGTGTATTCATTACCTCAGTCGGGTAGTAATCAATTATGTAAATAAGCTTCACTTGACGACAACAGTTAATTCCTTAGACAGTTATTAAAAAACGGCAGTAGATAAGTGCTAAAATGCATAACTAAATAATATAAAAAAAAGAATACACTAAAGCAACCTTTGAATAAAATATAACAGTAAATTGGCATAAACCTGTACGAAAATATAATAAAAAAAAATTGTAGACGACTACGCATGCGCGGACTCGTCGATTACTCGCGGACCCACCTGCTCCCGCGCAGATGGCTTACTGTCCATATGAAGAGTTAACTTTTTAAAGTTTGATAAAATAAAGTTTTAGTAAACGACTACTACTTATGAGAGTGAGTTGATTCTTTGTAATAACAGTAATGTAGTAAGCCAAGAAGGTCCATGTACTGTCAGACGCTGTAGCACTGGCATTTGCGTTCCATCTGTATAAATAAAGAATAGGTTTATTCTCTTATATTATTCCTTATTACATTACTAATCGAGATCCCTGTAGCGTACGTTGTTTAAGTCGTACATGTATCTTCGTTTCGGTATTAAAATGCTATGTAATAAAAGAGCTATACATATATATTAATATTAATGAAGTTAATGTAGCTGGCGAAAGTAATAATCAAATAAATACTGTCCAAATATCAGCCGAGGAAGAAGGCCCGGTCGATCGAAGATTTGGTTATACACTTAGGCATGTCGTTTAGGTATATTTGGTAATCAAGCGGTCGTCTATACCCGAGTGGATCTCTGCCACCAGTGCCAGTACATATTAATATTAATGTCCTTTATATAACACTAACAATCACCCGCGAGTTCATCTGTGTTAACGTGTTATTCAAAATCTATATATGTATATAAAACAAAGTCGGGCTTGTTCAAACGCTTATAACCCAAGAACGGCTGTACCGATTTTCATCATCATTAACTTTTAGATTTTTTTCTTCACCCCGAATAGCAGAATAACTATGAATATGGCAAAATGTCATATTCTACAGTGGCACTGAATTAATTTTCAAACACTAGTTTTTACAATACAACTCCGATAACCCCACACACGTGAGTATACACATATGTAGGTACACATAGTGGTTGGGTTTGTTTTTTTTTTATACCTTTTTGGAACGGAGTTAGCTTAGATTAACTTAGTAGTCAGATTCAAAATACATGTATAAGTTCGTGAAATATACATGCTTGGTACGCGTGTATGCTTGAAATACTACACTGATTATATACAGTATTTATTGTGACTTAACTGTGACTCACACCGGTGACACAGGTCACTAAAGTCAAATGTTGTATAAATTTCTGTTTTTTGTTTGTTATTACTTTATTAATGGCTGAACCTACGGGAAAATGTTAATGTGACATTTGTAGGTTTAATTTTTTATAAACAAGTTTTTAAAATCAGATCTTTAAGATCTATATTTCTCAATATATTGAGCTTTTACTTTTTTATAGCATGCAATTTTAAAGGATTATTGAGTCAAATTACAAAATGAAATTATTTTTATCAAAGTTTACGTGTATTTTATATGAGAAATCTTCTCACAATCTGGTAGAGTACTTAAAATAAATATTAGGGATTCATATTTTTTAGGTTTTTTTTTACATATTTCTAATAAAATATTGATTTGAGCCAAATGTTGGCGTTTTAAAAAAGTACCCTGTTATGTATATATAACATAATTTCTCATTATCAAAGTCGTGGTTTTTGGCTAGTACATAATTAATAATTCGTCAATCTCAATCAATTTATTATACACGGCCATATACTTAAAACTGTAAAAAATTGTCAATTTTAATTGTTGTGAACAAATAAATTAATTATCGAAAGATTGACTTATAAACCGAGGTGAATTACACATATCAATCTAGAATGGCATCATAAAATACTAAAGTGGAATCAATAAGATCCCTGATAAATGAACGACAAGAAAAAACACGTTAACATACCTTTAAGGTATAAAGAGCATTAATACGGCATTAGGGCGTAAGGTATATATTCGCTAAGAACATAAAATTACACGGCGTAAGGGAAGCCCGGAGCGATGTATTGATGACGACCATCGTACTATAATCAGATGTTCGCGCAACAATACAAATTGCGGATTCGCGAGTGATTCGAAAGCTTTTAGAGGTGTTTACGCGGTCAAAAGTATCGTACAGACCAGTTTATTGATTTCAGATATTAAAAATAATAATTTTTTTCCACAAACTCACAGTAGCAACCATCCCGGTAAGAACGAATAAGTTCGAAAATTCTTATCTCTGTCGTACTGTGAAGGTGTGGAATCGCCTCCCCGGTCAGCGTGTTCATTCCCTATTCTGATATCGGAACCTTCAAACGAGACATGAAGTGCCTCTTCTTTTGCAGGTCGGCATGATGTCGACTAATGCTATTGGTATTTAACACCAAAAGTCGCCGCTGTTTTTGGACTGAACCGTACTTTCTATCAGGTATTGTGCAGTCATTTTGTCGAACTAAAATAAAATCAAAAGTTTTAGTGTTTGTCCTGACAATCTTACCTTATGTGAAATGACAATATAGTATCAGTTAGTAATACTCTAAATTTAGAAAGAACTTTTTAAGTGGAGCTACCGGAACACATATAAAGATGATCGGTGACAGATTTCCAGCTTGAAGCAGCTAACTAACCAAGCGACAATTGGAAAAACCTCTTGTTTGTTCGGGGGTAATTCGGTCTGAAACACTGTAGTACCTCTATAATAGAATCTGTTGAGTTGGCAGTCACAGAACTTCTGAACGTAGAATAATGTTTAAAGCGAAGGTTCCCAAGTCAAGTGGTCCACGCCAGCGAAAACAAAATCTGGGAATCAACAAGCCGCAAAAGGGGGACAATAATTTATCCTTGACATAAAATGCAATTGATAACGTTGTAACTTCAATAAACATATAAGTAAATATTTCTAAATGGTAAATGTTTACAGAATTTGATAAAGATAAGAAGAAAAAAGAAATAGATTGGAAAACACTGAGCGACGGGACTCAAGATTAAATCTTTCTAAATTGCTACCAAATAGAGACAATCTCATATTATAGCATCAGATGTATCCCTCACATTGAAATCATTTATTACATTATCACTTCATTTGGTTTGAATTCGGTATTTTTTAATAAATATATAGAATTCATAATGTGTTCCTTTTTTTTAGTTTTTCACTTCGTAAAACCTCTCAAGTCAAGCCAAGAACAATTTCACCTGTCAAAAACACATTAAAATTTGATGAATTTGTAAAAAAAAATGATATTCAAAAGGTAAAGATAGATTTTAGATAGATCTATCTTTAGGTTTTGTGTGTGGTGACTACTTGAGGTGATTAATAAATTTTCTTTTATATATTTCACATTGTCTATTCTTGTTCGGTAACAGCAGTAAATAATACACCATTTTATATCATCTTACTTAAGAACGCTTAGCTTGCACATCTGTACACGTACATTCGCGTACATGGTTACAGACGGACTGTGGACTGTGGAAATGTGGACTATCCAATACAGTAAAATTGGTCTACGATACAAAAAAGTTCTCGGACCACCAGTCTAAACAATTATTAACTCCAAGTCACTTTACAGCAACCTTTGATGGTCGTTAGAGAAACAATATACCACCGCGAATAAGATATACGTCTACCTTTAAAAAATAAATTAAGAATGTCCTTACTTGACTCCCAGAGGTTTTTCAAAAACTATAATTTGGATGTCTCGCCTATATAGGTATAATACCGTTACCTTTTGTTTGATTCATATAACTTGTTTTATATATTTAATATATATTTATCACTGTATTTATTATGTACTATAATATATCTACTTTTGTTTTCATGGCAACGGGTATGTAAACTTTTATGATGATTAGTTGAGTAGTTCTGTTAAGACGTCTCAAACATATAAATTCACTTTCGCATTTGTGACATTAGTTTGGACTGTAATCAAAGACTACTGTGTAGAAGTATTGTATAAGCCATAAATACAATAATAGTATTCACCTAAAAAATACGGCATAAAAAAGTCTTCCGTTACACCCTTTATTAACTCCAATAAACGTTTAGTTTGAGGAATGGGCGAGTATCTAAGTAGAACGTACCAGCTGATAATTATTTACCTTATAGCGCAATTTAAAAATGCCAACTTGTGTGGCGGAACTTTTGCATCACGCGCTTTTATAATTGCATCTATAATCCATACTATCGCTGGTCGTTTATCAAGCTTAATTAAACTTCAACCCTTAACAATTTCTAAAAGAACGAGGCCGCATTCAAGATTTTTAAAGGGGCCATAACGAAGTGGAGCTTAATTTGTGGCAGATGTGTACCGTGGCGCGTTTGAACGGGACGGTGTACTTGCCAACGCGGTGACCACTTCGTGCGAGCTTCTTTATTAATTCCACTTATAAAAGTTGTAGTAAATAAATATTCCATGCTGTTTACGAGTATTTATTGATGTCTTTACTTCACACGACTCATATTTTATTAGTATATACTACTGTTGCAAAACGAAAAACTATTTAAAAATAATTTACTGCTAGTAATGGATAAATTCAAAAATAATTAAACGGTTTTCGAAAAATTATTTCGCCTATAATAAGCTATTAAGAGTATCATGGGTTATATTTTATTTCCAAAATCTATATTAACGCGGATGAAGTCTTTAACAAAGGCTTCTATTTTAAAAAGTTATTAAAACAATTTAAATTGACGTATCAGATACATTTGATAAATGTTAAATGTAAATAGAGATTACAATTAAAAATATAAACGATAATTCTCTCGGACTGGCTTATAATATTATAAGTCAGGTCAAACGACCCAAATAGTAGCACGCACAGGTATATGATTAGTCGGTGTATATCCAATATTCAAACTTGGTGTTAGGGTATACTCGACTACTAGATCGTTAATACCTTGAACATAGTAAAAATCGCGTCGCACTGACACTCTTTTAGATTGTCTCGTTTAGGTGTCAGTCAGTGTGTATCAAGCTGCCAAGGAGGCTTGCAAGGTAACAGGATAGTGGTGACTGGCGATGGAATGTTGGAATGTAGATATCTTGGTAATCACTTTGGATTAAACGATGCACCTCAAATACATTACAGTCACTAAAGTATTTGGATTAAAAAAATAAGACATAAATATGAAAATAGGTCAGATGCGCTTAAAGTTTATGCATAAGTAATATACGTAGTTATATCTATATTTTGATACCTTTATAAAATTTGTATTGAAAATTATATTTAAATTAATTTACAAACTATATTTGATAAAAATAGAAGTGGATAAGAGTAAAAAAATGATGATGAGCCTCTGATACCTCTAATTGCGTTACACGGCTCGCCCGCACTATTACTTCGCTTTCATTTAGCGTTATTTTTGTTCTATATTTTGTATGGTCATTACTCTGTACCTAAGTATCGCAGCATAATTTTATATAGCTCATAGCCCTTGTCAATGAACATACTACATAATAAATTTTTCATATTGCACTAATAGTTTCGGAGATAGGAGCGTTCAAAAAAGAAAAAAAATCTTGAGCCTTGCCATATTAAAACATACGATTTCACTACCAAGAATATTACTTTGAAAAATATAATAGAAATAAGTGTTCGGGTGTTAATAATTGTCTATTAAAGCATTCACTTTACGCTTGTAATTTACGTATAATGTAATTGGTAACGCTATCTATCATCAAAAGTTTAAATTGTTATTAGAAATGTGCAATCAACTTTTTACTCACAAAATCTTTGTTCGTATTGTTTTTCATTTATCATGTACAACTTATTTCTTTATTCAATATGAATTTCAATTTTGGAATTATCACTTTTCGAAAAACATTTCATCATATTTGTGGTAAATTTGCAATGTCTCGTAAAGTTTTTGAAATGCGGTGTAAAATTTACATTGATCACCAAATCCAAATCTTGTAGGAATAAAAAGTTTATCTCAAATTTAGAAAATATTTTAATTACGTGCCTCCTGCAATTCCTTGGAAAAAGTTAAGTCCGCAGCTAATCTATAAGTCTTCTCGCTATGTATAGTCAGTAAAATTATGTGTTTCCTAGCGATACCAGGATACTCCGTTATTTCAATCTCATTTGCAACATTACACTGTACGTGCTTTGATGCTCGATACGGTTGAACATTGTGGTCAAAACTTGCCAGAATTTCTGAATTCGTGTCATTTTACACTTTTCATGTGACGATGAGTTCTCGACGTTAATTTTCTATTTTAGTATAATCCTAATCTTGTATCTTATAAATATATATTCGTACAGAATAACATAGTGAAAGACTATCATTTATTTTAGAAATATAGATCAATATAACAGTTTTCTTCAAATGTTTGAAATACATCATATTTACTTGTTTGTTCTTCAATTTTAACAACTTTTATTAACTTACAAAACTATCAATATGTCTTAATATTACAGCTAAGATAAAATTGGATACCAAAGCTCTAACATTTGCTTCCATTTCCTAAGTCTGAATGTAAACAACGGTAACTGTTAATATCAACTGCTCAGAAGAAAGGTACAGTTTTTCTAGTATCTATACTATAAAAATATCACTTTATCTATCAATAATCAAGCGAATAACTCGCTTATTAATTTAACTTAAAGATGTTTTAATAATCCTAATTGTCTGTATCGTTATTATGAGTACTGGAATTAGCACTTGCCGGCTACACAGGCGAGTATTCAAACGCGCCTCGAGTTTTTGCATTGCCCCCGACGCGTGCGCATACGTGACCGCCATAATGTTTCTTCTAATTAGATCAAAGGTGAGACCGACTCGTAATTGTTAATACACGGAGACTATTCCGCAGTTTTCCCAATCGACAACCAGACATATAACTGAAGATGCCTTTACTTAAAACCGTTTATTAATTAAATACACACACAGTTATGAATTAAATAATATTATGTCAAGGCGAGTCAGGTCTGGAGACGCTTAATTTGATATTCGTCGAACGAACGTTTTTGTGAGGTCTAATAGAGAATAAATTGTTATGAGAATGGCAAACATTTGCGTTTTTTTTTTTCTAAGCTAGTACGCTGGTATTAAGTTATTATTTAATACTGTTTTTACTATCTTAAATGTTATTTGCAAAACATTGAAATGTAATAAATATACCAATAATACCAACGTAGATACTGGAAAAAACATTGCATATGAAAACTTATATTGCCAGTTTCAATACTCATAGATTAGTTAAGTCAAATTTGAAATTTTATTTCAATATTATTGTTTTATATCAATGTATATTATTAACGTCAAAATAAAAAGTTAGGTTACATATAGCAAGCTATTCGTAATACTCCGTGACTAGTCGCACTTGTGCACTCCAGAATTCTATTCCGCTCTCTCACACTCGCAACAATACTTATTGCTCAACTAATGAGGAGAGTCGTAATATCGGTACATGACGTAGAACTCTTTACGAATTAGTTCCCAATTCCAAAGCTGAGTTATAAGAATAAAAAAAATATTGCAACATCTATTTCAATATCAATACTATATATAAATTATAATAGACAAGCAGACCCAGCAGACGTTATTCTGTCCTGATAATAAAAAATGTACACTTATGTGCATGAAACGCTTAAGGCGGCTTGACTTTTTCCGATTCTTTCAACATTTATCATTATATTTCTACCAATTTACAAAAAAAAACTTAACAAATGATATACCTAAACCTTCCCCGTGAATTACTCTATCAATTGGTGTAGACGGCATTACAATACGTTTAGTAGTTTTTGAGTTTATCGTAAACCTCCAGACAGACAGACACACGCAGCGGACGACTTTGTTTTATAATATGTAGTGAAGTATACAACCATCGTGTTTTTACATTAAAAATATTCATTAAAAAATAATTACGAATGAAATAGAGTCTTTTATAGAAAACAAGAACTCTATCAGCGGCTCTGTCTTTCTGACCGTTTGAATATGATATTCTAGAAAACTACTGGACGAATTTTCACAGGTGATTTCAGCGTAGCCTGGGGTAGTACATTGGTTTTATTTTATTACTGTCGGCTTATGAAAAATAAATTAATTTAAACTTTTAGGAAACCGGTCAGAAAATTTCACTTTGTAATAAGTTAAAAAGATGGCGTATAATTAACTTATTTACTGACAGTGCATGTTGCGAGGATGAATGTGGACATCAATTATTTTCTCACGGTTACTTCTACATGGTTCTACATTATTAGCAAAGTAAATGACATATTTGTTCATGTCCCCAAACATACTACTTGAATGGTTGTCGATAAAAAGATTTATAGGATAGCGAGTCCAGGCCTAAATATAAAACTGTCTCAATTAGTGATTAAGATAGGTGACTAAAACGAAAGAGGTAGTTGAAAAAATCGCTCGAATTGATACACGAGTATCGCATCTCAATAATTAATGAATCTATGTCATTTGTTTTACATAGTTACTGAGTAAGTTGGACATTCACTTCGATGTTCCATGATCGTCATTTATTTAATGCTTAGCAAATGGACCTGGTGTCATCGAATGAGTATATATATATATAATAGGTATTGTTGTATATATAGTATAATCTCCGACAATATAGAAGTTAGCAAACCCGTGTTATCTTGTAGAAAAAAAATATCCTATCTGTTTTATAAAATTTCTTAAAAAAAATCAATTACTGATAGCAGCAAAATCCACGAAACAAATATGTTTGAAGCACTTTCTGTAAAGCGAGTCGTAAGATATAACCAATCTTACAATCCTAGACCATCAAAAGATTTGTTAAGTGTAGAATATTTAACTGTATCTGTGTCGCTCGGATCGGTTTGGTCAGTTACCAAAAAAAGTCCTTCAGCAATGCTTCGTAAAGTATAATTAGGTAGTATGTCAAAAACCAATGTGATGATTATGATATTTTTGTTTTATCTTGTTTGTATCGCTATGAATATATGTGTAAAATAGAGAACCCTTGTCTCTAGTGTTACCGTTACAATCCTAGGCCACTTCGTAACTTAGCATTAGTTGAGATTGTTGTCAAGACCTGTAAAGAATTACAATAAAAAATGTAGTATTTTTATTTAAATACTTAAACGTTTGATAAACTAAAACATCGGGGTAAAATTACAAGACGATGGTTGGGCTTCTTTTGAAAATTTATCACCAAGCATCTATCAAAATATTTCAATTTATTTAGCTACTTCTTCATATGTATAAAAATACAACCAGTAATAGTCTAAAACGGCATAGTATAAGAATAATGGAAAATATACTGAGCTGATGACCAACAATTAAATTTTCAATATTTATAAAATACAAATTTGTACAAATTATTTTGTTAAACAATCTAGTTAGCTTAGGCTTAGCGTTTAGGGTGAAAATTGACATATATCAAGTGTTTTTTTCATAGCGAATATTTTTAATGCAATCAATTTTACTGTAACCCGCCGCTACTAAACGCCACTATGCTGTATTTTATTGGTATTTAGTTTTACATAGAGATGTAACGCTGACAAAGCCGGGGACGTACGATAGTATTTTATAAATGTACCCTTACATATAATGAATCCATATATTGAAACTATTTACTAACGTTACATTTTTTCTCCGAATTGAATTTAACAGCGTGCATAACATTCAGATAATTACGCGATTATTGCCAACGGATCGTCTAATGAAGCAACTTAAACGCCAGTATACAATGTAAGAGCACTATATCACTTCATTACTACGCGACGGTATGCATTGAGGAACATTGAAACACCTACACGACGTATGCCAGTCATCTATAGCGTTTTAGTAAGAAAAAAGTACTCAATTGTGTTATTTTGCATTAATTATTACAACTCGTTACGAAGGTAAACCGTGAAGAAAATTGTCGTTCCTATATGAATGTTATTTTTAAAGGGAATGACAATTTATCGAACTACTAATCGGGGAAGCGTTTAGTTTAGTAATTATACTAATTATGATAGTTCTATTTACTTCTATATTATCGTTATAGACCAGGTTGGATTGAATGATCGATTTTGACCTTTGGCGACATTGCGACGATTTTTTTTTTCTTTTAAATTATTATGTCTTCAATTTGAATGATTAATGCATTAACTTCATTAACTTAAAGGTTAAATAAACTATTATTAACAGGATTATGTCAACTTAGTTTTTCTAATTTCTTTTCTATTATTTCTGTTTAAGTCCTTTGTCAAAGCGTATAAAAGTGAGAAATTCTATGTTTCCATTTCCACACAGTCCGATTCAGTTTGATGTTGATCGTCCTTACTAGTACACTACACTACCCTAGTTACACTAGTACTGGTACACTAGTACTAGTAATATTATAAAAGTGAATATAAAATTGTTTGTTATACTTTTACGGTTTAACTACCCAACTGATCATGACTTTGCATACATATTATCAGGAATACAGAAAAGGTAATAGGGTACCATTTATTCAAAAATGTTGTACTGTTCCCGAGGGTCATATTAAATCTACATTCACGAGAGCGAAGTCGCGGGCAAATGCTAGTTTTCTTTATATTTCATTTCAGTGGAATGAAGCACAAGTAGTACTTCTTAGATTAACATTATCTTCTTTCCCATACGAGTATTCCACTTAAATAGGATCGAAACAACTGACTTTCCGTAGTCCACTGTACTCCATCACCTGTAGATGTTTTTTTAATACTTTTCGTTTTGCATTGATCATAATCTCAGGGCCCGACTCTGAAGCGCAGCTGCTAAAACACACCTATAGGTCCTTGGTGATAGATTGATAACTTGAGGGTTTTTACTTGTTGCTAACCAGGCTTTGCTAACTTTCATCACGATGTTTTCTTTCACCGAAAGCTCCGGCTCATTTGCGAGTATTGGAACTTTTGACCGACGTGGTATCCGAACAAGCTATTGAACTATCATCGCTTCAAAACTCAACTAGTGTCCACTACTTCAAACACATGTCACTCTTCATACAATCCATCCGTATTTTTTTTGGTATCCTTCTACCTCTATATCCGTGAAGCTCTCTACATGTCTTTGGGTTATATGACTTCCATCTCTCCTCATGAGATGCTATACCTTGCTAACCTTAGTATTCCTCAAAATCTGTCACCGGTGCTATTTTCATTTTTTGACAGATATACCCATTCCTTATCCTATCCAATTAGGATTTATATTTTATACAATATCAACAATATGGCTGAGTGCCATAAGCGCTTGCCCGAAATAGTCGGGTGAAGCTAGGCCCATCAGGCCAATAGCGTTTTTGTATAACCAATAATGCATGAAGCAGTTTATAACCTATTGTTATTGTGATATGTATACGTTATTGTGAAGTTTAATAACAATTCGTCCAGAAATTTCTACGTAAAAAAACATTTACCAACACTCTCGTTTATAATAATAGGAATAGGATTCTTTCTTAGATTATATTGTAGTTATTTACTATAAAGTGCATCCGATAACTTTATGATTCTAAAAAAAACATATAACAATCCCATTAACCTAACACTATCGATGTATTAAAGATAAATCATCTCAAGAAATACTCATATGTCGCATTTTATTATAAAACACAATGGAAAATCGATGTAAGATCGTAAAAGCGTGAAGGAAAAATATAAACAAGTTACCAGCTTCACGAACAATAATAGGTTCCATACAATATACAATTTTAAAATTTATAGTATTTAGATAATGCCGCTATTAAAGGAAAGACTTAATTATATTACCGTAAAACTAAGTATAGGGTATAGAAAATACTTACAACTTTATAACCTGCAAGGAGCCAAGATTTGAATTTACTAAGTTGTAAATATTTATTGTAACGCATAGATGTCTGTAAGCAATCTCAAATAGGACGATAATGTTAGCTGAGGTCAACCAGTAACAGGTTATAAAAAATGACACAAACCTTAGATTTTAATTTTACCATAATATTATTTTTCCATAAAAAAAAATGTCAAACAATACCTCTTTTTTTTTTAAATACAATACGGACCTCTGTTAAATTTTTAACGAAGTATTTATACATTCAAAATTATTAATTAATTTTTGCCTGCAGCTTCGTTCACGTTAATGTATATTTGACCTTTGTAGTATCCCTCGAGAACGTGCCCTTTTCTAGATACAACATACTCTATGTTCTTTTCCGTATCTCTGGTACCGTCAATTTTACATTTAATTGTGTTTGCTCAGAATAGCGACAGTTAAGCTATTTCTATTTTATTTTATATTGTAAAAGGTAGCATTAATTCCGGCAGAACTCGGTAAATTAGCAGTAATGATTATTTTGGACCAATTAAATAACACATTCAATTTTGGGCTACATTTTCTAACAACATTGAAAGTAACCACGTTATTAATTAGTAAATAGTTAGATTAATTTTTTCAGAACTCGAAAATTAAATGTTTTACAATCAAAAGTTTCTTGATACAGTAAACGTTAGAACCATAACAACGTGTCATTTTTAACACTATACCTGATGGTAATAAAGATTTATAGTGTGGTATTGTTTTCCGATCACATGGGATCTGAAATGTTTTTATTCCTACGTACGCTCACTCACATTGGTTAATGATCGCCGGGTATATATCTAGTCTAGCCTTGTTTGTACCATATACATTATTAAGTTATTCTTTTTCGTAATATTAGCCTAACCTACGTCTATGGCGAAAATGTGTAAAAAATGTTTTTGCCATTGTATTATTTTATGCGATTGGAGGCAAACGAACTGACGGATTACCTGATGGTAAGTAATCACCGCCGCCCATGGATAAATGCGTCACTAGGAGCATCACAGATGCGTTGCAGGCCTTTGGGAATTGAGTAGGCTCGTTTCTTGAAGGTTTGTTGGTTATATTGTTCCGGTAGCGCTGCCGCTGAGAACCGAACGCGATGTCATGGAATAAACGAAGTAGAGAAGAAAAGTATGAAAAGCTGACCCCACCACCACGTGAGAGAGGGTTGTAGGGTTATTGTAATAAGAAAACTACAGATTTTAGCGTCATATTAAATAAACAGTGAACTTGTTATATAAGTTTTGCGTAATATATGTAAACGGGTACATCCGGAGAGTCGACCTCTATAGGGCCTGGAGATGCCGTCTATCTGGGTGTATGTCAAAACACTTACGACTAGTTATTTCGATAAATAACGCGCCGCGTTACAAAAGATGTCCGCGATACATTTTCACCGATCCTCCCTAAGAAATTTTGCTAGCTAATTATCAGCACCCTTCCGTCCCTCGAAACAGAGAGTGTGCGCCGTGCCCACGCCCGCGAAATCACAGATCACTCCGCTGAGGCTTGGCTGTGAATTTTGCCCCTGCACACATATCAAGGCCTCCCTCGGCAGCTGCTCAAGCCGAAGTCCGATCCACCGAAATGGAACCCTCGAGCACGTTGCCTGCGCGAAAATAGTGGTACTGAAAAAATATTTTCAAACACTAATTCTTACAACATAACACCGATCACCCCACACACGTTTACATACGTTTACCCCATACACACGCACAAGTAGGTACACATAGTGGTCGGGTTATTTTTTCACCCCTTTTTCGAACTGAAATAGTTTAGAATAACACAGTAGTCAGACAAAAAATACATGTACATGATCGTGAAACATACATACTTGGTACACATGTATATTTCATGAATTCATATATATATATGAAATGGATAGTTTAGTTTAGTTAGTTAGACTCGAGATATTCGCCGACAGCCCAAGCCAAGGTTTGCCGTGCGCCCTTGTGCTAGTCGTCTATATAAAATCGGGTGAGTGCCTTAAGCGCTCCCCTTAGTAGTCCGGTGAAACGGTAAAGGCCTTGCCAGGCTAACAGTGTAGTCATTTCAAAAAAAAAAAGTATGTAAACGCATCTATTCAGACCATAATTACATTTTTATTGTGTTTGTAATTGTCAGGAGAAGATTTGTACAAAATAAATTATTTGAGAAATAGTACGGAAAAGTGATATTTTAATCAAAAAACAAATTAAAAAGTGACTGAGTGAGGCAACAATAATAGGAAGAACAACAAAAATAGTGAAAGAATTTACAAAATTACGTGCAGTTCACTTGACATTTTATTTCATTGTATGATCGTAAAAGGAAAGATATGTGTTTCATTTTCTTCATTAGTGTTCAAGTACGAAAGTGGCATGGACAGTTATAGTTAAATATTACTGACTTCCAATATTAAAGCCTTAGCAACTTCTGGTATTAAACGTAATGTATCGAGTATGCTAAAGAACTCTTTGTGCAAACTGAGTATTACCGACTTCCGGTGGCGCTCTGAATGTATTTGATCTGGCACGGAAGTCAGAAGACGAACAGTATAATTCTGTCTTCAATATTAATCTCGAAAGTACCAGTTCTGTGGCGGAAGTCGGTACAAAATTTAACTTTATTGTTTTGTAAAACGATAGGTATATTACACGCTTTCTGTGCTTAGTAGATCTATAGACAAAATCTAAAAACAAAATAATTTAGGGACATGTTAGAAGAAACCGATTAAAAAAATTAAAGGAAATCCATAATTTTAATCTTCTTTTAAAAAACTACAATTAGCTTCACGACGTGAAGTAACAGGTACGAAGTTAGTAAATAAGAAATAGAAAATAAAAGATGATCCATTGACCCACCTAGCAATAAAATACGTCCCTGTATAAAGGCCGTCGCACACTAAACTCAGCGAAGCGCGCCCGCTCTCCGAATCGGCTTACACTTGTATAAATAATAATAAATGAATTAATTTTCTGCAATTTTCACCGTAGGTATGGACTAGTAACGTCACGGTCCCGCGGACTCGCTCGGTGCAACGGGCTATATGTTTTCGAATGTAAACATTCCATTCGTTTGTACATTTCAATTTATGAATAAAACTGAAAATAAAAAGCATTCTGAAGTAGCATTCAATGTAAATATTTAAAATTAGAATGATATATTTCTATATATAAAATAAATAATCTACTGACATATGGAGTAGCATATCTCCAAGTAATGGAGCTACGTTTGTGAAAATTTGCCTTCGGGTTACTTTTAAAATGTAGGTAAGGAAGGATTTATGGAAATTCATCCCCTAAAGTTATGAATACTAGGTTCGAATTTGAATAAAAATCTGTCATTTTGCATAAAGAATCGAAAATAAGTACACCAAAAACCTCGTGCGAAGCTACGGAAAATTGCTAGCGTATAATATTTAAATAATATAATTGAAGGTAAATTAAAATGAATTTGATAATCATTGAACATACATAAAATAAAAAGATTTCTTATCTCTAACAAATTTGTACTTTTCTGTACTATTGGTAACGTGTATGTAAAATATTATAATGATGGGTTGAGAAGTTAAAGCATGAAAGAGTAACCAATAAACAAACAAACTCACATTTTCATTTATAATATTGGTAGATATGGAGTGATATATCTATTAACCCAGGGAGTTGCGGGTTCAATATTCTATGGCTATCTTCTGTGCAATAGAATTTTAATTGTGACTATAAAGATTGATAAAGGAACATATTTAAATATACAAAATCCTTATAATATAAACTGTAGATATGTATTATACACATGTTTCTACTAAAAAAGATGTCCAGTCCGTTTTTATATGCAATCGAATTATTAGGAAAGATAAAAAAGGAAAAACCTGAAGAAACACAGGATAAATAAATTTCTGTTATATATACCAACCCTTATACCAAACCCTTACTATAAGTTTGTTAAAAAGTACTTAAAGGAGTTTTTGGCGGGATCTTAGTCTGTCATGTAGTGGTTTTTATATTTTATTCATAATCTTGTGTTATTAGACTCTATATTTTGTAATATTGGTGGTGTTTTACGTAATATAGTTCGGTTATTATGCACAAGTGAAGTGGATGGGAAATAATACCACGGAGCATGCATTCTGAGATGCCACCAAAACTCCATGGAAAGTTCTAACAAGGAAACCACCATCTTGTTAGAACATTATAATTATCGCAAAACACTTGGCAAAATCTTGTTACTTGACGCTGGCTAGTGCACAAACCGTGACGGAGCCAAAAAAAATAAAGAACAAGAAGAAGTACTAAAAAAAGGTCGATTGATTGTTTTAAGTGACTCGTTTGAAGTTATGGCAACTTCTCTCCCCCAATTAATATTGATTTAATATAATATTTTTAATGCTGAAATTTTCAATATATTTATGCAGAAATAACAAAATTGGAAAAAATAATCTTTCGCTAGTATTCAATTTCCAGTAGTTATTAGAATATAATTTAAAAAAAAAGTTATGTTTATTTAAGCAAATACAATAGTGCATAGCTAGATACGTGGCCAGTCGACCGCGAAACATTGTATGACCAAATTAACTATATCATCGAATCCTTTCACAACTGACATTTCCTAAGAACGATTGTCGTTTGCAAAACACGGTTATCTTAGTAATTCACGGCGCGCATTGGAAACACTTGTAATATGGTAATTTAGCGAGACTATATGTACGGAAACGTATGTTCGAACAACGCTATTTGTCTATATAATGACGTCGCTGTCGTATGTTATCCAGTTATATAAATATTTTCTATAATCGTTAAGCATGTTGTTTATCACGTGCTATAATATGAGGGAGTACAAAAATATAGCCAGATGCCAATGTTACCCGCAAGGAAACAGAATGTAACAAAAACACAAATCGAAAGAAAGTGAACCTGTACTCTGTGCCTTTAGTGAAGTACATCTAACTCGCTTTTTTAGTAGTGTTTTTCAAGAATAGAAATTTATAGGCGAAGAAAAATTACTATGAAAAAATTAGATGCATCTTTTCCTGATTTCGAATATATCGATATAAAAATAAATGTTACAAAAAAAAACGGTAAATGTGCCCCTCTTGTTTGGACTGCTAAAAAGTAGGAGGAAATAATAATCGAATGCCTATTTTTTACGTAATCTATTGAAGACATTATTCTGTTGTTATTTATTCGTACTCCTTTATTATTTTTCATAATGAAAATAATTGGTAGGTATCATCGCCACGCATTTACAAGCAAGCGTAATATATACGTGTAAAGGGGTTAATATTTACATTACTGCAGAATGTTGTTACTATATCGTACGGTAGTTATATATCGGAAACTACGGTATGTAATATGTGAGAAGCCACGTATATACAAACAATTATAATAAATAGAATCACCTATTTTGAAGTCGGTTATAGAACTGTAGTGTTTAGATGTACAATTTCAATTAATCTTTATGAATAGTTCTGATTTTCAAGTGTTATTAGGTTTTGAAACTCGTCGTATTATAGTGTACTTCTAATAACAAATGCAAGTTTATTGTATTTATATTTAGTTTACTTCTTTTGCATTTTATAAGTGTAATATATTTTGAGTAGATATAAAAAAAAATACTGAACTAATAGGTAGCCGATGAATACCTCCGAAAATATGGCATATTTCAAAAAGTAATTGGACAGCCCTAAATAAAATAGTGCGTAGTCATGCTTGCACATAATTATAGAATTTTAGTTTTATAATCAAAAATTAATTGTGATATTGAGAACTGTTTTTATAGTATCGCTCATTATGTGAAGTCGGCTTTACTGTAATTCTATTCATATTATAGCCGTTTATTTTTCAAACGAATTCAAAGATTATTTATTTATTAGTGAGACTGTAATACGAGAATAATAAAATTGTTCTTATATTCAATTTGAAACTACTATTATTATTAATATTATAATATGATGTTACGATTTAACGAAATAGATTCATTTTCGAATATTTTCTTGATTTTTTTTTTGTTTTTTATTTATGTAAACTACGAAATAGTTACCGAAAATATGTTATAGCGGAAACTATAACATTGAATATGTGTTTTAATGTTCCACGACCAAATAACCTAAGCTGTTTGTACTTTAAAAGGGCTGTAATTTTAATCGCGGAGGGTTAAAATTTTCATAAAATAAATATTATGATTTTGTTTATACCGAGAAATATTAAAAAAGAGTAAAATGTAAGTCAGTAATAATAATAGAAATAGGTTTCCTTCCACGTTTTTCAACGTTTTCCAAGTAATAAAAAAACTGGTTAAAAATATGAAACGATGATTACTCAGTGGTAACGTTGGACACATCTCCTTGTCGATCGACGTAGATTCGAATCCTCTAATGTACCGAAGAAGGACAATATCGTAATTTACCTATAAAATGATGGTAGGCTCTTTTTCTAATACCGGCCTAACTAGCTACTACGTTGTCGTTTAAAATCAACCACCTATAGGTATGTTCCAGCAGTAGCACTTGAGAACCCATCTTTCTCTAAATGTATTGCGTTACCGTTGCAGGCACAACATTCTTTGATATCAGAAGAGATTGTTATCAAATACTAAACCTTATCTATATTGAAGAAATTTAATTCAAGTGGTAATTTTTAATGAAAAGATGACTGGTTTTTATTAAATGGATATGAAAGCATATAACAAAAATACGCTCTTTGACATATTTTTGTCTGTCTGTTTCTTCCAGCTAATCGCCGAAATGGTTAGATTGATTTTGACGAGATTTTCACTGGCAGATAGCTAATGGTGTAAGGAGTAAGTTAGGTTAGAGTTAGAAAAAAATTAAGATTACGCGTATGTTTAATAAAATTATGAAGCAATGTCCAGTACCACGCGCTCCACTCACGCCTTTACACTGAATAAATTGTTTTTGCTAAATTACAAGCGGACAAATTCGCGAGTAATAGCTAGAAAAATATATAACGTAAGAAAAAAAATTTTTTTTGGCAAACATATAGTGTAATGGAATCGTGTCCTGCGTACGCGAATCCAAGCAGCACTAGACTGATTTTTTTATGCGATACGTGCATACTAATGTGAGATCTAAAAATATAGTTTATAAACGAATTGCACCTTGTGATTCGTTCATTTTCACAATAGCCACAGTATAGGTTTCTTCATGATTTGTTGACAACAAGATAAATATAAGTAGTTGATAGTGGATCACATGATAATGAACAATTTCCGAACCCAGTTTAAATATAATAGAAGCGCACTCCATGTCTTCGAACTACGAAAATGACAATAAGTGATTACATAGACTTCGATTAAGTTCTAATATGAAGAATGTAATTGTTTCATTTAAATGGATAATTTATACATTATTTTATGATTTATGTTCATTATAACAGGTCTTGATGTTATTTTTATCAATTTTTTCGCTACACATATAGTACTTTCTAACATCTAAGTGAGATTTTTTATCACATACTAACTTAAAAATTATCCTTATGAGACTGTGATAAAGTCGATTTTTCAATAAAAATAAAAGACGCATCAATTTAAGTACAATAGTTACGCTAACATTAATCATACGAAACGAAATTGTTTCAGTTCAATTTGAGATCGGCAGTCGACTTTGAACTCTAACGGCATTACCTCGAATTTAAAGTCATACAAACGAACAACTCCAAAGTTAAGGCAGAGTTACACGGAGCGTTAGATTGACATTTAAATGCTTAAGTGGAAGTGAAAGGCTGAGAATACGATATTTTTGATTAAAATTGGAAAATAATTGCGTCTCTCACGCGGACCTCACGTAATAATGGTCCGTAAGTTTTTTTCACATTTAGTCTCGGATCGGTTGCTACTAAACTGGTCATTTCCGGTTGTTTAGTTTCTTTTTTTTTAATCTACGGTCTATTTTTGCGAAAACCTGTTTATGTAGAAGTGTGAAAAATGTGGAAAAGCTACACGCTTAGTTTCTTTTTTATAAAAAAATAATATGAGGATTGCATTTTTATGTAGATTTGCATTTATTGGAATTTGAACCTTATGGTTTGGTTTTTAGTACAGACATCGCATTTTCTAACCTACTTTTTTATATGATAACTGCTTAGCTTCTGAGGGTCGTAGTGTGATGTTAGTTTACCTATAACCTGCCTTAGTTAATATGTTATATGATTTAAAAGATTTTTTTAATTTAATCTTATTTCTAAACTTTCTATTCTTTGTTTAAAACTATTTAAATAGTGAATTAACCTTATACCGTTATAGAAGTACGGACGGTAAAACTGACAAGGTTGACTGACCAAGCACGTGGAATTCAATGTGATTGATTTTTTATACTTTACACAGTACTAATTATTGCTCCCATAATTAGAAGTAATTGCAAGTGCTGTTACACTTCAAAAATAGCTGTATCAATGACCAATTTAAGAGGACCCCCCGCGCATCGCTCACTACGCTACTGTTATAGCAAATACAACCCTTGGTAAAGGTCTGTATATATTGGGAATTATGGTCTGTGAAAATAAATGAAGCTTAGTACATCCATATAGAGTAGAAATAATTTTTATAAAGCAATTATTATACATAACATAGTCGTAGCTGCGGGACAATTATTTGTAACGTACTTTTATGGGATCATACGCTATGAAGGTTTATTGGTAAGTCATTGAATTATTTCCAAAAATCGTAGACATAAAATTCAAACAATCCTGTTACAAATAATAATAATAACTTGCAAATGAGTTAAAAGTCATGTTTAGTCGAAAGAAGAATAAAAAAAATATTTTTAATATAAAAATCAGATTGCACAAACATCCCATATAATATTGTCTGGTAATAAAATTTAAATAATTTACGACATTATTAAAAAAAAAGGTGTGTTATCTGATAATGTTCAAACAGCTTATAAGATTATTAGTACTGTATGTAGGCTGACAAAGTAATTGGGATTGTCGCTTTCTTTAGGGAAAAGCTTTTGCCCAATAATGCGATATTTATTAATATTATTTCCACGATATGCACTAACAAAATACATCAGGTGCTACTCTCAAAATAGGGTCACTTTTAGGCGGGTCGCGTTATGGGATCAAATGTCGCATATCCAGTAACCAGCTACGGTTGTAGCTCTGTAATGGGTTACGACCACCGTAGCCCCAACCAAGTGGTAAGCCGATAACGCTGACTCTATTTCGTTTGTCGTGTTTCGGGATCTACCAGCGTCTGGACTTTTTAGCCACGAATCCACAATGCAGTCATGATATCTATGTTACTACCATTGGTATTATTTGAACCGCCTATAAGATTCAAATTCCAATAAAAACATCGTTATCAGTCATTAATGGACTCACTGCAAAGCTATAGGCCTGTTCTCGAAGAAATATATGGGTATAATTAAAATACAGTACAATATGATATGGATAAAATCACCATGTCAGACTTTCGATTTTTCGTTTTCAAACTCCGAGAAATTCATAGTTTATATTTTCCCACAGACACTGGTACTACAATAATATTTCTCATGTTTAGGTTTCCTCACGATTTTTCCTTCATCATCAGCCGATTGTGTTACTAATTTTAATTAGTAAATGTACAAGAATTCCAAAGAAATCCTTGGTATATCCTTGGGTTCGAACCTGCGGGCATCAAATTGATATTCCGCCGGTCACATCACTCAACCACCACGACCATGACCTAGCAAAGATACATCTATGTCAGACCATCTATTTGTTTCGGCTAATATCGAATCTGAACGACTTTGACGGGACTTTTGCTGGCAGTCGTTTTTTTTTCGAACAGACTATAGAATGTTGGTCTAATGGGCATTCACAGCTTCACCGGACTGATGGGGGTAAACGCTTATGGCGCTATTGCGCTTGTCAACAAGCTCAAGGGCGCCAAAGTGGCTGAACCTCACGTTGGACTATTGCCTTGGATACAACAACGCGAATATTATTAAGCTAAATTAGCTGAGCTAATACATATACGAACTAGTGAAGGACACATGTGTACCAGCATGTTGATAGTCAGCAGAGATACCTGATTTTCTAAGAAGTAGCTTGCACTACATTTAATTTACATTAAAATAATAGAGTTTCACGCGAATATAATAAAGTAAAAATGGAGTGTAAACAAAAAAAAAGCAAAATTCCACGGAGGTAAATTCGCAGGTAAAGGCTACATAAAAATGCAGTTTTGAAGTTATTTCTCATAGCCGAACTATATTTCCTAGCATTATTTCTATAATAAGATATAAGTAGGACCGTAGTAGAGCTACTAAAATTAATGATACATTTTAAACTGTTTGACCTTTAGCGTTGAACAGGTGCCAGTAATCGTTTGGTTTGCGAAAAAAAATATAGTTTTTTTTGCAGCTTTTTACCATCCGCTGAGTTTAGCTCCGTCGCGTGTGGTCTGTAACGGCTCTGCAGACATAATTCCATTAATTCAAATGTATCAGGTTTGTTGCAAATAATTTTAATTGGTCTCATGAAATATTTCTAGTTTGTTGCTAGCTTTTGCATGCGACTTTACTCGCTTTATTGTGTATATGACTTATCTTTGTATGTTTTACGGTGAAAGGTTTTGGTTTTGGTAGCCAACCGCAATCGACCACAGATGAAGTTTGTTTTCAACTAACTCATAGCAGCGAATTGATTGTTGTGGTAAGTGATTGCATAGTTTGACATGGACAACTTGCTTTATATAGATAAATTGTAAGCTGTGTTTTTAATTTATATTTTAATTCCATTTTAATTCATAACTTTATAATTTAAAAAGAAATCCAATACTAATAACACTGAAACTCATCAATAGTTACCAAACAGACAAAAATGTAAAGAAAATCGGAACATAGCAGAGAAACAGTACTATTTTATTTTCACCCATTTATGTATTCAATATCACATAAAAGATCCACTACAAGACCAGAAGGTATAGGTGTAATCATCACGCCAGTCTACGACGCGACGTATTAGCGATTGCAAACTCCGAAACATCAAAAGTTCTACATTTTCCCACAGACGGTGGTACTACAAGAACATTTTTTAAGTTCACGATGTTTCCTTCACGATGTTCTTATTCACCAGCAGTCAATAGTGTCACCAATTTAAATTAGTAAATAGCCACGAATTCCAAAAAACATCATTGGTACATGCCAGACTTCGAACCTGTGGACATCAATAACATTAAATATAAAATTGCATTTGTTTTTACATATGATTTATAAAATAATGGATACAAAACAATATTAAACTTCAAAAGTAACTCTTTTGATAATTGAGTCTTATTATATCGCATCAAACAAATGTTACGGAATTCGTTCCTGGAAAACGGGTGTACCGACGGCAGCGAAACTGGACTTTAAACGTTAATGTTACTGGAGCCAATCATTATAATTGTTAGGAAATATGTTTTTGAAGTGGAACTTCTTATGGGAGGGCTTTCAAATTCGAATCCACAACCTTTTTGTGTGATAAAAAGTGGTGCGGGTAAACACTGTGTTGCATAGAGTGTTGAAAACACGGGTTCTAGTCCAATCACTGAAGTTGAGTAATGTTGGGCATGGTCAGAAAGTAGGAGGAGACAGGGGAGGGAGGCCGCTATAGAGCGGTGGCGGCAGGACCTGGCGGACGCGCGGTATGGACGATATACGGTGGACGCCGTCCGCCCGGTCCTGCCGCAGTAGTTAGAGAGGGAGTGGGGCTCCCTGACGTTCCGACTGGTGCAGGTGCTAACCGGCCACGGCTGTTTTGGCTAGTACCTGCACCAGATCGCTCGCAGGGAGTAAACCACCGCATGTCACGAGTGCGGCGCTGAGGATGACACCGCGCAGCACACTCTGGCTGCGGCGGTGGGAGGAGATCTTTCGCCATGTTGTTCCTTATCTCGACCCAAAATAATTTTGTAAATGCTAATGTTTATTTGTATGTATGTGATAATTGTGTACACACATTGGCCGGAGTGCTAAAAAGGAACTTTTGTCCGGAAAAAAAGTATCGTTTCCGAAGGATGCACCGAATGTAAATTAACGCGAGCAAAGCCACGGGCAGAAGCTAGTTAGACTATAGTAATATATGATATAACCAGCTTTACCCGTGATTTCGTCTGCATTTGACTTCTTATATAACGGTTTGTGTGGTACACATTAAGGTAGCTCTCATACGGTTGGATTATTTCTAACTTATCTCAAACTTAACATTATATTTTGGTCAATTGAAACAATATGTTTATAAATTATAGCCTATATGTTATTTTGATGTATAAGCTATATTGCTGTGGAGTATCATTAAAATCCGTTCAAAAGTTTTTGCTTGTATGAGTAACAAACATCCATCCATCCTGACGAACCGTGTATATGTTATTAACCAGCTTTTGGTCGCGTCTTGTTAATGTATGTTTGGTCTGTCCCTTAGGAACATCACATTTTTTGGGGATGAAAAGTACCCTATGTCCTCTATATATTACTGTACCCTTGACAATGTATATGCAGACTTTCAAGTTGATCGGTTGAATAGCTAAGTCATAAAAACGTAACAAACAGACAAACAAGTAAACAAACTTGCAATACCATTTCTAATATTAGTTTTTATTCACATTTTTTATGAGTAAATGTTATGTAAATATTTTCTGTGATGAAATATCTACAGACGACGACTTCATGAGGGTCTGTTGAATGTTACAGGAGTTTGATGTATTTTAATGCCACCTAGCGGCGAGATATACTAAACATAAAAAACCTTCTCTATGCGGATACACTTAGATGTGGCATTTTTTATTGTTATTAATCAAACGATAGTCCAGGTTATCATTTTCACAATTACATAGCTACATCCATATTTTTCTAGATAGCTTGAATTGTGCTTATTGAGATTGCTGTCTGTACGCATATTAATGTTTCAGTCTCCATCCAAACCGCGGGCTACGTTCAAATTACTTATCATTACATAATTATAATCATTGTTGAAGAACACACAGACAGACACACATATACACACAGGCACACTTACGTCAATCATCGTTTCAGTTTGATGGAACCTAAAGTTATGTTCCGTTGGAACGTCCGAAATTACTCTAGTTAATTTACAGATCACTTACGACTGGACACGAATAAAAGAAAATTATGGTATTAGGCTACAGAATATGTGCAAAGACACAAATACCAATAACAGCTGCAATCCCAATTAGTCCCAACTAATTTTATAGATGGGAATCTGAGTTAGCTTATTTATTACGCTCCCACGACTTAACTATTATACCGATCGTCATAAAATTTTGCATACACGTTGTCAGGGGTACAGAAAAGGACAAAAGGATAGGATATAAAACCAATGAAAAGTATTTTATACAGAAAAAAAGTGCTAAGAAATCTGCATTTATGAGAAAAGAACCGACAAAAGCTGGTATGCCAAAGATTATTGTTATAAACCGCTATTAGTTATTTTGTTGTTGGCTTATTTGTTATTTTATATCCTATTGCAGTTTGCGTCAATTTTCTAATTAATATTCTTTGTTTATGTCATGACTATGACAGTATGAATAGCGTAAAGTGCACCCTTTCATACTTATTCATTATTACATAATATTTGCTTGCTCGCATGTTACGCCGAACAACCGCCGATCATTGCCATTATGAATAATAATAACGATGAACCTATAGATAACAGCAGAATAATTATACTTACTCAAAGTACTTTGTTATCCATTCGTAACATTGATACATTACGTTACTCGTTGTTGAAAACAATCCACATGTATATAACAGTGTATTTTTTATGCTTAGGTACGTAGCTATCGATAACCTAACTTGTTGAAATAAAAGGAGAAAAAATATTAATTCGTCATTTTAATACACATTCATATTTATGTGTACAAATGAAAGAACTAAAATCTATACATAAAATAAAATAGTGGTAGAACAGTTAAGTACATCTTCTAGATATTCTATATTTTTTTATTATTTCATAGCTATTGACGAAATTTAACATTACTAAAAAAAGTTGGTAACAGTTCGTTTCTGTACTTAATATTGAAACTTGAAAGATTAATTCATTTTGGTCGAGTTTCGGTCATTTGGCGAGCAATTCTAGCTATGAATAATCAATTAATTACTAGATTGGCTTCCATATATACGTCATAATATAATATTTTCTCATAAGTAGATATTATATACATAGTCTTCTAATTTCCTATAATTTATGTCTAGTTGTAATTTCTAGTCTAGTCTAGAGACTAGATAGTTGCAGTTATGCCTCTAAAACCTTTAACTTGAAATAAAAGCGCGTGCGATCGAAAAATCATGTATATAGCTGAACAAGAGTTTCTTTTGAAATGCTATCTATATAAACGATGTCTTTTAAATATAATTTATGTATATTTTAAACTTTTATTTGCATTATTTAATTTCACCGTTCGATCTTTTGACTGCGTTCAAAACGGTTGGAATATGATGATTTTTTTTATATCCACATCAAAAGACTGTATACACTGTCACGTGCGTACAAAAAGTACATACGCTTTTTATTTTAATATTAACCAGCGGCCTGCTCAGACTTCGGTAGGTTGTAATGTACTTTCTAATACTGTATCAAAATGATCTAAATGATTCATTTTTGAAATGAAACTTTTTATGGGAAGGCTTTGAATTTTTGATCCGCAACCTTTTTGTTTGATATAAAATTGTGAGAGTAAACACCGTGTCGCGTATAGTGTTGAAAACACCGGTTGTTCTCCGATCACCGAAGTTAAACAAGATCGGGCGCGGTCAGTATTTGGGTGCGTGACCGCCTGGGAACACCGTGTGACGCTGGTTTTTTGTTGTACTTTGTATAAAGAAGTTTTCATTTCACTTCTTTCGTGTAAGCACACGTTTTAGACGCTTTGATATTTAAAATTTATTAAAATTATAGGAGTTACGTAAGAATCTTCACACGAACAACTTTTTTGTTGCGCGTAATTTGAAACCTGTGATAGCTTCCAAGGTAATTGTTAAAATGATATACTGTAAAGGACAATTTTCATATACATTAAATGTATAACGTAACTAAATTATTTAATTAAATAATTATTAATACTGTAGTTATCTGAATATCGATGAAAATAACGAATTATTTTTGAATAGAATTGTAAAAGATAAAAATTATTGTTACGGCTTAAAGATATTTACTAAATAAATGTATACATAGTAGACATTTCTGTAGCCAATTTGAACATATATAATACAGTAGTACATTAATTTTATGTATCTAATAAAATATAGCCAATGTTACCAAATGTTAGCGCCCGAAAACTCCTTCTTACGACTTAATTGAAATACTTAGACTTTTCTCTACATTATATATTACTAGCATGCCCAGCAGACATTGTTCTGCCCTGATAATAAAAATATATACTCATGCGCATGAAATACTTAAGGTAACCAATGTATTTAAATTGATAAGGATTTATATTGTATCCTTATAAATAACTTTCTAATTACTTCATCGAATGTAATTTTGTTTTTAGAAGATTGTATTTGACGGTCTATTTTATCTACTGGGGCTATTAGTGCTTAAACAGAAAGCCTTTAATTTACTTAAATATTTATAATCCTATCGACAGTATCTCCTAACAATTACAATTTAAACATATATATTATTGAGCGGGCGAATCCGTTCAGCAGTTTTGAGTTTATTCCGAACAGACAGATAGACAAAACGTGACGGACGACTTTGTTTTCTAATATGTAGTAATAAATATAATATATGTTATATACAGAATTCTGGCGGAAGAAATGCTTTGAATAGCAATGAAAACTATATCAAAATCCGTTCCATAATTTATACGAGCTATAGAAACACATAGACAGACGGGAAAAGTGACTTTGTTTTATAATATTTATAGATAAATTTTATAACAGATATGAGTTGGCATTAGAAACGAAGAAAAACATAAACTATATCTAGTATTATACATACGTCCATACTTATACAAACAAGGCTAATGCTAACGTGACGCGATGTTCCCAGGCGGTTGCCCATCCAAATGCTAACCGCGCCCGACGTTGCAAACTTTGATGATCGGACGAGAACCTGTGTTTTCAACACTCTATCCGAAACAGTACACAAACGAAGCCAGGCCAACTAATTTCAGCTGCCCGTGTATTGAAAGAATTTTATCTCTGATTTCGTACATTTATTTCGATGTCTGTATACAAAAAGTGTCAACGGCCCCGTATGGAATTGATAAAAATTAACCCAATCACCGCGATACGTGCGTAATGTGCTTTATTAGACGGGTTAATTCAGATTCCGGGAAGCGGTACTTCAGTACAATCAAATGGAGTTTTCTAAGAAATATGATTAATCCAATCTCTTTTGTGGAAGTCATATCTACATTGATATAAAAATAGAATAGTATACTGTCGGCGTAACAAGTAGGTTTATATCTTACTAAAACATAAATCGGAGAAATGTCAAGTCCGTAACCTATGCTTTTTGCGAAGTACACGTCTAAAATCGTTTTTTGATTAGATATAATTTGAGAATAGAATTTTCAGGGTGAAGAAAACAATACTGCCAGATGTACGTTTTTTTTCTGGTTTTGAATATATACAACTTAATATAGCAAACAATGACAGGTAAGTCCCTTTTTTTTGGACCGCAGAATATGTATCCAACATCGAACGTCAACACCGCTGGACCGGTCATTATTTAAGTGTTTATTGATGGAGAAAGATTCAATGCTATTAATTTGCTAAACCTCCACTAGATGACGCTACAGCAGATCTACTTCTGGACCAACATCAAAACCAAATCCGAACATCATAAAAATTGCTACGCATAATGATTTAAACACAGGAAAGTCTACGCAATATTCATTGTGCTATAACTAATTTAATATAGCTATTTATTATAACGAATAATAATAATGTGAAATACTGTTTGTCTGTCCGTTTATGTACTTATAACTGAATAATCGAACATTCTATGTAGACGTTTGTGTCTTTGTTTTTTTAATTTATTATTCATTTAGATTGCAGTTAATATTTATAGAGTTCATAGGAAATTAGTTATAGAACGTTCTTTTGTAGTATGTTTCCTAGACAATTAAACCCATACGAATATTTAAAACCAATTTTGTTTATCTGCTTGTTGCCTAACATGCTAAAACTCTGAAAACATTGCAAAAAAGAAATAGGCACGAAGGAAGCATGAAGAAGGAAATAATTAAATATTTAGAAAATGGGTTAATTTTAGAAATATAGCTTAAATTTATGAAGATAAATTACTTAAAAAAAAAAACTTTCTAAAATAAGTTACTATAAAGAGTACGAGTTATTTTTCAGTACATACATTACTTTTTAAAACATGTAACACTTTTAAAAATATCGTTTACATTTCAACCGGAATATATTGAAAAGCACGCAGATAAAGTCTCGGGAAAAACTAAGTATTACATGGATAATTCCAAGCATGAGGAGATACTGGTACGTCTAGTCCTCAATAAAATCATGTTTAGTGTAATCTCATCCCACTTTCGTCACGCAAAAACTTTAAAATGATTTGACGTTAATAAGTCAGACGCGTAATGGAATGGAAAATGCACTGGTTTTGTAACCTTACACCTCGACTACCGATTTTCCATAGCCGTTATACGAAATAAAGCCTTAACTCGTTCACATAAGTTTGGTGATTCAATGGAAGCGAAGTTTTATTCAATGTTAAAAGAATTTAGACTTTAACGTTGTGAACAGGCTACCGTTTAGTGTCAGTTTACATGCACGTTCGGTTTCAATGTCCAAAATTCGATTCTCGGTCAAAAGAACATGTTGCTATGAGCGTGAGTTGGAACTTCGGTATATTTTATTTTCATATATCGCTCCAAGCCCCACAAATATTAAAAATACGATAGTAGCTCTGTCTCTTTGTTACGTACCACTATCAAAACTCTTAGACTGATTAGATAGACTTTCCGGAAGTACCAAAAAACATGCAGATAAAATCGCGTTAAAAAGGTACATGTTTGTACACAAAAAATCGATCATCAAAGAAAAAATAGTTATGTTAATATCATATAGTTAATACAAATATCAAGAAAGGTTTATTTTATATTAAAAATATTATTTTATTAATACTCTGATTTAGCTAATTAATAATTTATTTCAAATTTGCAAAGGGATCGATAATTAATTATGCTAAATAAAAGTATATAGTCATTATTTTTATATATTAGTATACTTATCTCGCTTACTGTTATGTAGAATTACGTTAGCGAGAACAGCACGGTCAAATTCGTCTATTATGGTGTTGTCTCTGCGATCCGCAGACAGTCAAGCCGCTCGAAATTCACATTCAAATATTGTGTCATTGTTTAAATTTATTCTAGATAGTCGTAGAAGTAACAACTTTAGTCATTAGCAGGAGCTAGATTATGTAATTGTTCTTTGTTTTGTTCTTTTTTTATGGAATTTTACCATATATATATAGTACGATTACTATAGACAAGTGAAGCGAATTTAAAATTATATAATAGAGTATAAATTTGGAGTTACTTTGACTAATTTTTTTTAGTAATTAGCATCTACTGTACATAATCTTGGAAATTGTAATTACATTATTAATTTTGTATTTCCATGGAAAAAATATCATTGACACTGGTAAATATTTCTGAGAGGGCAATAAAAAAATAGACAATATAATAATTACATAAACCTGATAACTGAATACGAAACTGAACATAGTTAAATCTTAAAAGTATTAAATGTAAATAAACTTCAAATAATGAGGTATTCGTAATTTAAAATATTATTACATTTGAATTTACGTCACATTCTCAAAAACCTCTGATTACGTTAGGTTCAATGATAGCAACCCTGTCCAGAATTTCACATCGACACATAATATAGACTTCTCGTTGTAAAATAAATACATGTTTACATGTTTTTTTTTAATTCTATAATACCCTAATAAATAAGGCAATAACCCTAAGAAAACTTGACCATCTAATAACAGCGATATTCTAAGCAACTTACTACAGAGGTTCGATTCTGGAATCAAATTTGCATACCTCATTATTGGCTTCGAACCGTAAATTTTGATTTAAAAAGTTATTTTTTTGTAACTTAGAATGACTACGTAATAAACGGTTTGGTGGAATTAAAGATTTCTTATGCTTTCTAATATTTTTTGTGAACTTTAGGGTTCCTCGTAAAATTATTTCGATGTCGAAAACTTTCTATTTGTCTTTTCTATTTATTGATAAATTCCGACACGGAAGGCATTATTTTTACAAAGTATAGAACATTCTAGATCGTTGCAATCAATAATAAAGTCTTAAACATTCATCTATAGCTCAATCTGATTTGAGTAAATGAAGCAATGATTTTCGATAATATCATTCTATTATATACATAACTCTACCTAGTACTGTTCATTTGGGAACCAATACGTAAAATAAGTTTTATTTTTTATACTATATAAATTTCAGATTTAGCAGTGAATACCAATCTCACCTGAAAATAACATCAATCACATAAGTGACGATAGGGCTTAAAATGGCAATAAAACTGGTAATTATTGTTTGTTAGGGTAAAAATTAACAAAGCAATTGGGTATAAATTTTCAACTTAAGAATGCTAGTCCTAAGAGCTTCACAAAGTGCGCTAGTAACACTACGCTTAATAAACATTTGAATGAATTACCAAATGATAGGTTGTGGCAATTGCGACCGATTAGCTTGCATTCATGCATGGTGATAGGGCTTTTTCAAAGCTTGCCCGGCTAACTGTTATCCTTAGGTTCAAAATCTGTCACCATGCACCTATTGAAGTGTTACAGCTGCTGCACTTCATAACTAGCCCCATTAGGTTTACGTGTTTGCCATCTTGGGCTAATTAGTTATTTAATATCAGGTGAGATTGTAGTCAAACGCTGCGAGAGTACTAACATAAAAATTGAGTTTATTTGTTTGCTTGTTTGCTACGCTTTCACGCCTTAACTACTGAACAAATCATCATAAACATTTGCATACACGTTATCAGAGGAACTTTTCATCAAGAAAAAATGTACTGTTCTAGAGCGAAAGAGTAAATCTACATTAAAACTAGCGCAGCTGTCAGCCTAAGCTAGTTATGTTAAAAATAAATTATATTGCACAAGGAGCAAAGCCAACTTTGATATAATATTTATAGAAGTGGGTTTGAATCAAAGATTTTTGGTTAAGAGAAACATCATCATGAAAGCAGTATTTGACATGGTTTTGCTTGCTAAGCCCACCATTTTAACTACCACACTAAAGTTCAATCTCTGTAGCTAAACACCCGTAGATGTGTTTCGATAGCTACATTTAAGAACAATTCCCCCTTTAGGTTTAGTGTGTTATATCATCTTAGACTGCATCACGTTGCCCAATTAGTTAACGTTAGATAAGGATGTGGGCAAACGCTAAAAGCTATACGAGTAAACTACAACCTTACGTTGGATCGCTACGTTGGGTCGACTATGCTCGAGAACCAACCGTCCAGAAAGAAGCAAACCCAACCGAACCATTGACCCAATTCTGTTCTAGCTGACAACTATGAAAGCTCTGACGTATCACTGACCCGTTAGTTCGTCTGATGGAGTTCTGACACACATTCGTTCCACCGTACGGTCCCATCGGCCACACGTAAGTTCCATTACGATGTCCGCAGACGGTTTCGTGCGTCCACGAAGCCTGGGCTTCGTCGCGGTGCGTGCGTCGCGTGCTCTTGTTGCGTGTACCGCGCCACGTGTTGCTCGCACGCAACCGACTCCGTGATAACGTGTCAATGGATGGCGTGACGTTGATTTTTAATCATGGGATGTTTGCGTGTCACGCCGAGAGTGAGAGGACTTAGGTTAGGTCGCTCCAGTGGGTAACAAACACGTGGACGAAGCACCAGAACCGTCTCTTGTAAATCAACAGTCTATTCCGGTTACATAATTCAAAGCATTGGCCCATGAAGACTTATAGACATAGCAAGGTTATTCTTAATTATCTCCAAACAAAGCTTATGACATTGCTTTGTCATAGGGTTTCGAACCTGGAATAACGATTATATCACAAAACCGGACAGTGAGTGCAAGCAGTTCAGGGCAAGATACTTTGCTAATATAAGACATATTTAAAGAGTGTATCAACTTTGCTGTCTCTGATAGATTTGAGATCATTCCATATAATATGTTTAGAAAAAAAATCAATAGATGAGAACATTGATGACGTTTTTAACCATATCTGTGTTCCATCTGATATATTTTATTTTAGCGACCTCAGCATGGCACCCGCACGTTTGTTTTGTTTAGTAAAACAAAGGTACTTATTATAACAGGAGCAGGATATTCTCCTACAACCATTATATAAAATTTGAGTATATGTTGCTTGACCAGGATAGTCTTTGAAACGTCTGAACTGATATAACAGGACAACAAAGACATGGCACCAGCTAATCTGCTATATGCATGTAGGTAAATGTAGAGTGCGTAGATTATCGAATAATATTAATAAAACGTCTCATATTTTGTTAAAAATGTGTTTTGTTTAATAAAAGTTACTACGAAACTTAATTATTATATTTATCAAAGAGAAAAATTCATTTTCACAAGGTTTTGAAAGAGATTACTTGAGTTACGTACAGATCCGATTACTGTCGTATTCTTTATTTCACATTTTGCAGAAAGTTGTTAATTTTCCCCGGATAAAAGGCGTCATGTCATACCTTTGAACATGATCTTCTTATAGCTGCCAAATTTATTTTTTGATGGTTAATAATATTCGGGTAGATCCCGACTAGCAGACATATAAAAAAATCCGAAATAATGAGTAGCTTTGAAGAATCATGCTTTTGTTGACCTAACGTCCTTAGAAGAGGATATCACAACAGACAGACACAGCTATTCTTGTATTGCATTTAATTCACAAAAAAATAACGCATATTAATAGAGTTGAGATAATAAAAGCATGAAGAAAAATATATTTCTTTCTTTTTAACTGTTTCTGAGCTGTGTTCATTAACCTAAGCGGCTATAACAATCAACATTTGAAAATATTTTTAAGAAATCACCCGTTTTTAATATACTATCTACATTTTAAATCGACCCTCAGGTTACTGGGTGCATTAAACCTGGAATCGAACTCGTCAGCCGTGTGCAAACACCGTGACCAATCCTCACGTTGTGTAAACAGTTCGACGTATGAAATTACAAGGGGAATGTAGATTCTTCAAGCAATTTGTAATCTACAGTTTATCCACAATCTCAGTTAAAGTTAAGAGACAATTTAAACAAAGACAGTAAAGGACTAAAACGATAGCATTTAATATAAACTTCATAGGTTTTAGACTTTAATGACAGTCTTATCTGATGGTAAACGACGATATGGTCTAAGATGCTAACCACACAAAAACTAGTGAGTGACTAGCTCTCAAGTACTATTGCTGGAACACATTTATAGATGTTTGGCGATAGATTTTCAACTTAGGGATGGAAACTAGTCAGGCCGGATTAGAAAAAACCATACCACAATCCGATAGTTACATCACGATGTTTTCCTTCGCCGAAAGCTCCGGCTCATTCACAAGAATTTGAACCTAAGTTGATCGATACGGTGGCAGGGTCTGAACATGCTAACCACTGAGGGTAGCGGGTTATGTATTTCAAGTCCAATGATGCAAGCTTCTGTATATATTTGCATGGAGTTTCTTATGCTTCTCAGTATACATAATTACAATCAATAAAACTATCGGATGGTGGTGAATGAATATATAGCGTGGAGGTTTATATGTTTGCAGAACGTGTTATAGAACCTTCGTTTAAAGGAAAATAGAAAACTGTAGAGTTATTTGTGTTTGAAATTACTATTACATCTTGGGCTATAATAATAATTGATTTAAAATGCTTGTAATTTTAGGGTAGATACATTTATAAGGTATAGTATTTTAAAGTGCGCATAGATTGATAGAAAATTAATATTTTATTATTCCATTACCTTACTTTTTGACTCACAATCGATCGAAAGATATCATAATTGTTCCAAATGGCTCGCCATATGATTGGATAGGGTTGCGTGCCGGCTAATTGTGTGTTGCTTGTGAAACTTTCATGCCTGCTGCATTAACTTAAAGGCCACTGTAGCCGAGAAAGATAGACTTATATATAACATCGTTGATTTGACTAGGATAGAATGATATCGTGAAATTTTAAGTACAGTTTTGTCTATAACCTTTGCGGTCAGGGTAAAGTCTGCATGGGAAAATAACGTTTAACTATATTACAACAACGTGGTAATTCTGTCCGTGTTTCGTGCCAAGACAAGGTATTTGTTGAGCATTGGGACGTTTACTGGATTAGCTATCAATCAAGCGATATAGCAATTTCATTGATTAATTTAGCTGGTGTGAGAATTCTTTAGACCTTAATAAACTGTATTATAATAGAATTTCATCTCATATTAATGGTACATACAAAAAAAATGACACAAAAAAGTAAAAAAAAAAACACTTATTGGGATGTTTTCCGTAGTAGCGAAAGTGTCTTATATGCAGCCCACAAAAATTCAAATAAAACTCGATATATTTCTACAAAATGTTCTACTTATTACAAGATTATTTCAGTAAACGTTTATTAAAAAAAATACAATTCCACTTTTTCAGACAATTTCATTGCAAATATTTGGGACTAGGTTAACCAAAAAACAATTGATAGATATATATCCAAAGATATTAATGTAAATATAGTATAATTATAAATACTTTCTATCATTTATAGCATTAACTTTTCTCACCCTCGCATAAGTATCGGGTAATATTAAGAAGAAAATAGAATGCCATGCGCTTAAATTCACCAATAAGCATTAGGAAAATCAAAATCGCTGTCGTAGCTTCCCCTTTTGCCAGAAAGAGATGGACGATAGCACCCTTATAGACACGCCCCGTTTCTTAGGGTAGCTCTAAGCTCCAAACCTACCCTTACTGGGGTAACGGCACTGAAGTAATTGACCGACACGTGTCTTAGGATAAAGAGTTTTTTGAACTGTAAATGTAATTAATTTGGACAGTAAAGCAAAGTTAGTGTAATGATTATAGCGTTTATAAGACTTAATAATGGACGTATTAACCCTACGTTAGTGGCCTAATGGTGAATATGGTGTACAGGTCACAGTATACAGTAATAGGATTCATATGCAATTGTACCATTGACATACTAATACGAATTAGCATACGCATTGCCTCCTATTTTATTCCTCTGGAATACTATTCTATTTGTGTTTTATGATGAACCAGTGGTGGCTAGAAAAGTAATTAGTTCATTATGAGCATAAATGTAATAAAAAAATATGTTTAGATGAGACAATAACATGGTGTTACGGTAATTACTAATGAAGCCGGTCTTATCTCCCTAAAAACAAATGTATGCCATACACTTTAAAGAGTTTTGAATATAGTTTTCAGAATATTGGCAATTTAATATCACTATATCTTGCTCGCGACTGCGCTCGTAATAATGTAGGCTTGGCCTTGGCATAAAAGCTTCACAAACAGATGAAGAAACTCACTTTCTCATTTGTGATAGCAGTAACGATTATATTATTTGTTGAACGAGATAAGCAGTGACAAAACAAATTAAAACAGACCATAATTTATTCAAATAAGACATCCAATTATTTTGATGGGAAAGAAATCACAAACAAGAGCTAGTATTAATGCTATACGAGGATATCGCCGAGCGCGTCAACGGCTATTTCCGATATGAATGGAACAATCATCTTAGTTCTGTCCCCTTGTTCTTGGTGCCCGGAATACACTACGATCATCAGGTGTTTGCGGAACTCCTCCCGAGAAATATTAAGCGGTCTTCGGTAACTAATGTGGTATAGCGGGTGCACGATATTAAAACGGTTGTAGCGTCGTCTGGGATGCAAGTCGACTCTCTGTAATCACATACAGATTTCAAGACAACCATGGATAAGAGTAACAAGACAGTAGTGAAATATAGAAATTGACAATGTATACAATAAAAGAGAACCACCATAACATGGTACGAACAATATATTTTTAATTCTTTTTCAATTCACAAATATTATATTAAGACATATGTTCAACTTTCGCGTACAGCAAAAGTAAGTGCTGGTTCACAAAACCCGACTAACTTAGTCGTTGCCAGTTAAGAAAGTGCCCTAGCAATAAAATAATAAGTGATTTAATCTTACTAAGCACTAATTAGAGTATAGCTTAAAGTAGAAGCGATAGCGATAAACGAAATGATTAAAATAAGCTTTGATTTATGAATGCGCTTATTATCATCATCATCATCATCAATAACCTGAAAGGGACCTACTGTAGGGGCATTGGCCTCTTCCCAACATGGGCATAATCACCACGGCAGTCCATGACATATTGACGATTTCAAACTCCGAGAAATCAATGCTTTTATTCTTTCCCACATACGGTACTACAAGTAAATTTCTCAGATTCAGGTGTCTTTACTATGTTTTTCTTCACCATTAGCCGATAATGTTACAAATTTAAATTAAAAAATGTAGGCGAATTCAAAAAAATTCGTTGGTACATGCCGGGGTTTGAACCTGCGAACATCAGATTGATATACCACTGGGTAAATTACTCGACCACCACGTTCACAGATGTTGTTACTCTTCGGAAATCCATCCTTGAATATTAGAGGACTTTTCACTCACGCCTGGAATTCATTGGCTGCTGCCACGTCTCACTGCAATAAAACGTTAAATCTGAAACTAGCGATTAAAAGAGCGAAATATTAGTAACTGAAACAACAAAAGGTACAGTCATACACGAACTTTTTGAGCGCTCCGAACTTAGCTACGCAGAACATAAATGGTTTCAGGCACGTTAATACATTTGATCTATCCTTCGGGAGCTTTTGTTCTGGATGAGAGGTTTCCCTATATCCTTTTCTGTACTCTAGACAACAAGTAAGAAAAATAGCATAAAGACTGGTTGTATAATTAAGGCATGAATGATTATATAAAACAAATAAACATTTTTTTTTCTAACTGACCTGTGCTAGTAACACGTTAGGTGGCTTCACAGCTTCACCGAACTACTAAGGGGAGCGCATAGGACACTTACCCGATTCAACATTCACACCTCGATATAAACTAACGGGGATCAAAGCTAATCAACTATTCATAGATGTGGTCGGCCATGAGACATACATTTTCATGCATGTCTCACCCACTCAAACATGTATTTCGAATCTAACAATTGGCTAATACTGACACTAATCACGTTACGTGAGGAAAAAAAATAACAACCTTCCAACTGTGTGTGCGCATGTGGGTGTGCTCGCCTGAAAAGTGTCGCGTCAAATGTATCGGTGAGTTATTATATCACGTAAGCAGTATCTCGAGGACACCTCTATGGGGAACGAACCTAGGCTCGAGATGCTGCCACGGGGACCGCGCCGTGTGAGCTTGGAGCCATTACCGCCATGACATGACGGCGGTGTGTCGTGCGGGGCGCGCAGGGGCACACGCAATAATTCACGGGATGACCCGGTGGCTTCAAAGTACACAACTAGGAGCCTTGGAGTGGAGTGATCCCCGAGGTACTTGATGCATCTGGGACGCAGGTGGCAGTGCCGGGCGGAATAAACGTACACCTGGCAGTTGTGACACTGCGAGGGTACATAGGGCTTACGAGGAGCTTCTACTAAATAACGGGAGAGACCGCATACAGAGATGAGGATGAAAATTGCCTTGCCTTCCTTGTTACGATCCGGTATGTCCAGCATCAAGTTGAAGGGGGCCTTCGTCTGGGGATGGTACATACGGTGTACCTCCCGGACTAGAAGATCCTGGGACTTCAGACGATTTAAGATGTCGGTGGTAGGGAATTCGGTACACCGCGGATGACGGCTCGGAGGAAGCGTTCCTCCTCGAATGTGTGGGTGAAAAATGGCAGTTTTTCATCCCTGAGGTATCTTGTGAGCTTACGATGCTCATTAGGGGTGGACACTTTAACTGAAATACGAGGTGCGCGTATGTAAGTATCTTTGAGCCTATGAAATTCTGAGATAAGAAGAAGGTTCATTTCGAAGACGAATTCAAGAAATCTAACCAGAACATGCATCTGAGCTGAAACCTCGGGGCTTGGCGAGGGGTGGGTGGGGGTGGACATGACTAATCTCCTTGTCTAAAGGGCAGGGGGTACGCCTGCTTAAAATCTAACGGACAATCCATGTCCGACCCAAAAGGATCTGTGGGGGAAGTGCAATGCCTTACAGAGAATCTACGTAGCCTAGGAGGAGGTCCCAAGCACTTCGGTTTCTTCTTTCTTCTCTTCGATGTGCCGTTCTGCAAACGACGAAACGCGAAGAAACGACGCGCTGCACGACACACGATGCGCACCACGGCGACTCGACGCAATGCATACGATGTACACTGAAAAGTACGGTTTATTTAGTGCACCGATAGAGATGCACTGTCGCTCTGAAAAGAGCGTAACAATTGACAAACAATCCGACCGAGCACACAATACCGAACACACCCGAAAAATATTCGTATAATAAATATAATATAATATCAGTTACTCAGCGTAAAATATATACTTATTCCAACTACTCACCCTTCCGATTTTGTACCTGAATGCAACAGTACCTCTACTCTAAGTCGTTTATTGTGAGGATTTTCCGCGTACGCCGGTTCTCTGGAATGAACTCCCAGCGGCAGCATCTCCGGGACAATAACCTACAAATCTTCAAGAAACGAATCTACTCCTTTTTCAAAGGCTGACAACGCATGTGCGATGCTCCTCGTATCCCAGGTGTCCATGGACGGTAATAATTCCTTACCACCAAGTGGCCAGTCTGTTTCATTTGCCTCAAATCGCATAAAAAAAGACATATTAGTTTGTATTACATTTGAATTTTCTTCCAGTTAAGGAGCCCTATAGGCAAAAAAAAGTTATTATAGGTGGTGCAATAAAAACAGAAAAGAATAAAATAATTAAAGGTCTGTCATTGTGCGTGCATCACTTAACAACTACTGAATACATTTTGATAATTTTCGTTTTACTTCTTAGACTCTAATTTCTTACCTAACAAAGAATTATTACGATCGCTTCATACAATAGACAGTTATTAAAGTTTTAAAATACTACGACTTTTATAAGCACTACACGTTCAACGATATGTGAAGTGGGGCAAGCAATCCTTAGCGCATGTATTTTCATCTGTCCACAAATTATATTGTTAACATATAATAATAAACGACGAAGGTAAAGTTGTGGGTATCAGCTAGTAAATAAAATACAAATTATAATAAGAAAAATTAGTTTAATGCTGAAGTATAGCTAAAATAAGAATACATCAATAGTGTACTGAATGTTTAAAATAAATTCGTATACAATATAAATCTGCTTATACATACATACATACAAATGTATAAAAATATTCTCCGTGATAAAATATCCTAGCATACAAATTTTCATGACGATATGCTAAACGGTATATAAATAGATACGTTATAGCGTCATCTATTGACGAGTTATGGATTTTTAAATAAAATAGATAATAATAAACGATAAAACCTCCTCGAAATACATTTACAAGTGACAAAATTTATGGTGCTCAGTCAACCAATGTTGACATTTATTAATCTCAGACGTACATACCAACATCTATTTATATATCCACGTAGCCAATTCGATACGTCGCAATGTCATCTAGTAACGAGTTATAGAAGATTGTTGAGCAGTAAAATCTTCGCGAAAAATAATTACGTGCGACAACATTCATGGTACTCGGTCAACCAGTGTTTTGGAATTTATTATTCTCATCCATACATACAGACATCTATTTATATAAACCAATATACATAATACAAATATTTTCCAATTTAGTACAATTTATACACAATCGACATTAAAAAATTTATCATCGTCCTGACCTTTTAAGGAACATAACGACATAAATCAACCCCCAACGGTTTCAAAAACATATTTATATTTAATGCATCCAATGAATCATACGCTACCTCCCATAAATCGATACCGGGAGTTATCGCGAAATCTCGAATACTAATCACGATAAAGAATCGAGAATTCGCATCGTGAATTTACATACTTAATATACTAATTAATGTGAAGAAAAAAACGCGGGCGTCAGCATAATTATAGTTGGATCGGATGCTTAGTTTTTTTGTCTCGCTCGTACACGTCGAAAGTGGACATTCTTTGACAATGAGAAATGCCGACGATTTCATCGTAAACATTATTAGAGTTACGATGAATATATCGACTGTTATTCATTTATTGTATCGATATATTGTTTATATATTGTTTTTTAATCTCTTTATTTGTTTGGATTTTGTTAATGTATTAAAAAATGAAAGAATATATTTTTATTTATATTTTATTTATATTTCTATATATAGGTGTATGTATTTTAAGATTTTTTTATGCTTATAAATTTTGAGCATGAAATGAGTGATGCACACTTGCATTTTTGCCGTGAAAATTTGAGGCCTGACTGAAAACCAACGCCGTTTTTACAGACAGCAGTACGCTGACGCCATGGTTTTTGTCATAGATTTACGTCTAAATTTTTTTCTTGTATAGTATTATTTCTGTGACCATAAATATTTTTCTCCCTTTTCTTCTTTCATATAAAAGTAGGTTTTAATATTTGTTTGTTTATAGGTTTAAAACATTATAAATCAAGAGATGTTTGTGGATCTTTTGAATAAAGTAGTGTAATGTAACAATGCGTTATAAGATTGAAGTTTGCAAAATAAACTATTTCTAAATGGAAGTAATGTGTAGAAATTAATTCAAATCATCGTCGACTATCTTATGTTAAGAGCAATTAAGTACTAAAGTAAGAATTAATAACCAATTTTAATTAAAAAAAATTTCTTTACCAATCTTCCTTCTTCTTTCACGATTTCACTTGCTAGTTTTCATAGTTTTCATTCATGATTTTCATATACTTCAAACGTTTTACTTAGCATACGATACTTTTTTTTTTCGACCTCATTAATAAAAACCTCCCTCGTATCTCTTTAGTAATTACTGTTTAGGATGATTTGTTGCTATTTCATTCCCCAGGACATAGACGATCTATTCGTCTATAAACAATAAAAAAATATAAACGTGAAATAGCTACATTGATAGCTTATAATATAAATAGGTTAGATGACTCAGCAGTTTCATATAGTTTAGCTAATGATGCTGCGAATAATTTTTTAAACCATTAGATAAGACAAAGGAGCAGTGTTACATCTCATTGTATCATCAAAATATTAATCGCTTCTCCGGCAAAATATTAGATATAGATTTATTATTACATAGAGAGAGATTAGATATATTATGTTTCACAGAAACTTGGCTTAAACCAAATAAAATGTTGTTTGATGTACCTTGTTTCTCTATAGCCAGCACATTTAATCGAACAATCACTGCCGGTGGTGGTTGTATCATATTAATTAAACATAATTTAAAATTTAAAGACCAGAAAGATATATGTAATCTCTCAATGGACTGTGTTTGTGAAGTGGCTTGTGCAGAGATGGATGCATTAATTATTTTATGTGTTTATAGACCACCATCATCAAATTTTTCTCACTTTTTACTGAAGATGGAGGAAATTCTAATAAGAATATTTAAAATCAATAAACAAGTTTTAGTCTGTGGTGACTTTAACATAGATATTTTAAGTAAGTCGCCAGAGGTCACTAAGTTCATATCATTATTTAGGTCATTTAACCTAGATCCTCTCTTTAATGAGCCAACTAGGATCACGTCTCAGACTGCATCTTGCATAGACAATATATTTACTAATTTTAAAACCATGGCTGGTAGTATTATTACTGGGATACGGTCTGATCATAAAGGACTACTTGTTAATATAAATTGTGACAAACCTAGTACTGACTGTAAGAAAACTGCTAGACGTGTATCAAAAAGTAGATTAGATCGTTTAAATTACAATGTTTTACAAAAATTATCTGAAAATGCTGTTAGTAATCAAGATCCAAATCAGGATTACGATAACTTGTTTAATATTATCAGGACTGAATTTATTAAACATTGCCCAAGAAAAGTTATTAGTGTAAAAAAAAAAATCATTTTAGTGAGTGGGCTACCACAGGAATTAAAAAAAGTAGAGACCGACTTTACGATTTGTATCATAGGAGATCATTGACTAGCAATGAATCTTTTCATGCTTATGTCAGAAATTATTCAAAAATTTTCAAGCGCGTTTGTGTAGCTGCTAAGGCAAATTTTTTACGAAATAAAGTTATTGAGTCTAGTAATAAGACCAAGACTGTCTGGCATATTATAAATAAAGAATTAGGTAAAAATAAAATAAATGATACTTCGCATAATTTGAATGTTGACGGAGTACATATTTCAAATAGCTCAGAGGTAGCTACTGTTTTCCAAGACTATTTCACAAACATGCCTTTACAGGTAACAAAAAATATTGCATCATCAGCCCATGGTGCCGTATCATTTTTAAAAAATCATTGTGCACCTGTAAATTCAAAATTTTATTTCACATCTATTGATGCAGGTGAAATAATAAGGACTTTTAAACTATTAAATTTGAAACATACCGAAGACATATGGGGAATGTCGGTAATGGTAGTTCAATCCTTAATTATTAATATTTCACCATATTTGGCAAACATATTTAACGAGTGTATAGCAAAAGGAACCTTCCCCAATTTAATGAAAATAAGTAAAGTGGTTCCTTTATTTAAATCAGGTTGTAGGAGTAGTCTTGGAAACTATAGACCAATTTCTGTACTTCCGTCTTTAAGCAAGATTTTTGAGAAGATTATGCTTAAGCAACTGTTAGAATATTTTAAAACGCAAGAGATTCTAGATGGTCGACAGTTTGGTTTCACAAAATTAAAATCAACTACTGACGCTGGTGCAACGCTATTAAGTCATATATTACAGGCCTGGGAGGGATCGCAGGATGCAATTGGTGTGTTTTGTGATCTGTCTAAGGCCTTTGATTGCGTTGACCATAGTACACTTATTTTGAAATTAAAACACTATGGTGTTTGTGGAGCTTCTCTCGGCCTTCTGGTCTCCTATTTAAAAGATCGCTGTCTCAAAGTTAGTATAGACGAGGTAACGTCTGTGGGATCGTCGACTCAAATTGGCGTTCCACAGGGTTCCATTTTAGGGCCGTTTCTGTTCTTGGTATATATAAATGATCTGCCGCTAGTGGTTGAAAACTGTGCAGACATTGTTCTTTTCGCGGATGACACTTCGCTTATATTTAAAGTAAAAAGAATAGACTCCGAGTCTAGACATCTAAATAATACCTTAAATAAAATTTCAAATTGGTTTGCATTAAATAATTTATTGCTAAATGCAGACAAAACAAAATGCATAAGGTTTACCTTACCTAATGTTTCATGTATTGATACTAGAATAGAAATCGAAGGAAATCTAGTTGGGTTGGTAGACAGTACCGTGTTCTTGGGTATCACAATTGATTCTAAATTACAATGGGGTCCTCATATTAAAAAATTGGCAGGAAGATTAAGTTCTGCTGCATTTGCAGTTCGAAAGATTCGCCAACTAACAGATATTGCCACTGCTAGGTTGGTCTATTTCGCTTACTTTCATAGCTTAATGTCTTATGGTATTTTGCTGTGGGGGACAGCAGCTGAGGTAGACACCATATTTTTACTACAAAAACGGGCAGTTCGAGCAATTTATGATATGGGACCTCGCGAATCATTAAAAGATAAGTTCCAGGAGTTCGGTATCCTAACTCTGCCCTCCCAATACATACTTGAAAATCTAATGTACGTCCGAAAAAAACTTAGATAAGCTAGATTTCGTAAAGGACCAACATAATCTAAATACAAGAAATAAGAACAAATTGGTCATTCCATGTTTTAGGCTCACTAGGACCGGTAACAGTTTTTTAGGTAATAGTGTTAGGTTTTATAATAAAATTCCAAAGCACGTTACCGATCTGCCGGATACTAATTTCAAGCACCATGTCAAGCAGGTTTTAATATCTAAAGGCTATTACAGGGTGGATCAATATGTGAACGACGGTGACGTCTGGAAATGACGCCCTCTCTGTGCATCCACCAAAACCCAATGTAATTATTTATAACTATGTTTTAAAAATGTGAGTTATAATATGTTAATGAAAAGATAAACCAGATCGAGTTTCTTGCCGGTTCTTCTCGATGACTGGGTTGTTTTCCGAACCGGTGGTAACTTTGACGTTCATAAGCGCCTTCTCAGGGCCTAAACTGAATAAAATATTTTTGATTTTGATTTTGATTTTGTCTAATCAATTATGATCGATATAGTTGTGAAACGCTAATAACCGAACCGACAGACAGACCTACGTACGCTTTTATAATATTAATGCGTACTATATTGAAAACTTCCGAAAACATAAATATTTGATGTCACAATATTAAATTAAGTTACTCACCATTCAGTTTTCAATATCACCTTACTGCAAAAACAACAGTGCTAAATATTACCGAATAGTTGTTACTTTAAACACTACACTATCTGACCAGAGACATTATTGATTATTTAAAATTGGGCAAAACATTGAATTAACTTTTTCATTTAATCATTAATAAGCCACCAGTCATACTATTTGTCTAATGATTGTAATACAAAAGACATGTAGGTATTTCGTGAAATCATACATGATGACTTGGAAACGATTGATCGGATTTTAATTATTATTTGCTATGATTAATTGTTATATATTAGAAAATGAAAGCGAATGAAAGAATGTGTAATTAATTATATGATAGGTTGTTTTACTATAATAATTGATAGTCTTTTCTACGTGAAATATATAGTAAAATGTACGTATACGTTTTAGTTTGGACAATATAATTGGTAATACGTTTTGATATGATATAATGATAGTTCAGTGAATGTAATTTTTGAATATGCAGTAGTCTAGAACTTTCAAGGCAATGAAATATTCCGGAGAAATTTGTAGCTTAGCAACAGTGCAGTTATGAGTCCTAGTATGGTAACTTATCTTCTTCTTTCCTTTATCTATCTATCTTCTACATAGATACAATGAAGAACAGTGTTTTGAGAATCAATTAAATTAAAACTACTGACGTATATAGCATAGGACTATAACCAATCGATGAGGATTTTGCTAGATGGTTATAGACTAATTATTTTTGAGATTCGTTTGCCACTTTGTCATTTTTTTAATACCCATCAAAGCGGGCAGGAATCAGCTAGCCTAAATTGAGTAGGATCAGCATAATATGTTTTACTATTGTACATTCTTTTTATAACAATCAATTCAGTATCCGCAACTCTTAAATAAGCGTCATTTCCAACACAATTCACTTATATCTTCTTTGGTCTTTCTCTATTCCTGTACCCGTTCACTTTAAACTTAGCACTGTGCTAGTTGTCTGCCCTTGTATCATAATAAGTCCATACCAGGCGAACCTATTACTCCTTCTATGTAACGAAGTTATTGTCATACTTCTTTTGATATAATAATTCCTAATCTTATGTATTCTAATTACCCAACAGAATCAGTAAAACTCGCGACTCTGTTTCTACTACTAAGAAGTCTTTCAACTGCATACTTTACGAGAATTCTTCCAATGGTTTTATATACTTTTGTCTTAAATGTTAAATACATTTATGACTCACAAGGTGACCAACATTAAATGAAAGGTTTTTACTATCAAGTACTTATTGGTATGTTCTATCAGCGGCAATAAACTGGTACTTTGACATTCATAAGCGCCTTCTCAGGGCCTAAACTGAATAAAGTATTTTTGATTTTTTTTTGAATAGATATACAAGCCCTTTAGGACTTGTAACCTTTGCTCCCATCATCACCTTCTTACCCTTAACCCACCCAAGTATGGTCGGAACAACATGCTTAATTTTTACAATCGACAGCCTGCCTGACATTAACTCTGCTTGGGATTGTTTTGTAGTACCATTATATGTGGGAAAAATATGTAACTGTTAATTTATCTTCATTTACTATAATGGTCTGGGCTAAATGAATGATTATGTTAATTGATTAATCCAAGTAGGAAATTTTACCCAGCAATTATACATATTACATTATTTAACATCTTTGTAACATTCTGTAATCTTTGGCTAACATAAGGTGACATTATAGCACAATATCTGTTTAAACCTAACGTAAACATAAAATAACAACTTCTTATTGCACAATCATTCTAAAATACAATATTGTATGTCATAGTAGTCGAATAAGCCCTATACTTACGTACTTCACGAACCAATAACGACAGCAGACAAAGTTGAATACCGGTTTTAATACTGTAAATTCAGAGCCTTGGAGAAGCAACTGCTGCGCTGTCTGTGTCCTGCGCTTATAACAATAATCTTCCTGCGTGCAGGGCCCTTCACACATGTCGTTACACAAGTCTTCGAAGTCCATCGATGGCTTTTGTCGATATTTTAAGTCGGCGATTATTCCGTTCACTGTGCTAGTGAGAGCTCGATACTTGTGACGTCACTAGAATAGTAGCGTACCTATTTAAAGTGTATAATAATGTCTGACTAGACTGATAAGGAAACTATAACCTTTTATCATTACTATTGAAAGAACGAAATATTATTGAAAAGTAAGATATTGGGTTCATCGCTACATAGAAAAATATAAAATTGGAGACTGTTTGGTGCGACCAAAGAATTATAAAAAACGAATGTTGAGTTCATAGCTTGTTATGCAATGAGTAAAGAGTCTTATTAACATTTTTTAATACTTTTTAAGTTTGTAATTATACAAAGTTCTCTACACTTTGAACTAATTTAATGCTTCATGAGGATAAATCGCCGTGAATCCTCGATAAACACGTCATACGAGATTGGCATCATACAAATATGTCGCAGAATGTTGCAGGTGTGTGGACTTCTATAGAAGTATTATGTTGTAGTCATTACGATACTCAAATCGCCGAGTGTCGGATACTTGCTTAACGTCGTGTGCGAAGGGCCTTAATCCATAGACAGACGTGCACGTTTTAGCTTACTGTATGGTTAGTACGTAATCTAAATTTAAAGGTGAAATTCGAATGAAGATATTTAACATTTTGCACTATTGGATTACTTTTGCAAAATATTTGGTTAGAGGGCAAGAATTATCAATCCGATCCCACTACCAAACATTCGTATGAAATCATCCTTTTGAGTCCTTTCTTCAAATTAGTTCTTAATACGGAAGAGTTAGGTTTGAATAATTGAAGAGATGAGCCCTTCATAAAATTCTAAGTATTCACATAAATGATTAAATACCATTAATTAATATTCTTAATAATGACAGATTGTTAATTGCAAAACATTGTTCGTATTCTAGGTCGAACAACTTTTTACTGAAAGCGTAAAACAAAGGTATTATTCAGTTAGCTGTGCATCAACTTCAAGCAACTGTGTCAGCAATTAAAATGATTAGGTATTGAGTTGCGGTGCCACTTTCAGCGGATGCGCAAGCTTAGCGGTTTTAAAAATCGCTAACTCTTACAAAAATTGTAACATAACTACGCCGTAGTTTGCAATAATGATGTGGCCTTTTATTTATTTGTAGTCTGTTTTCCTACTGACCTTTTGTTTAATACGACAATAAAAAGATTTGTATGTCTGTTACATACTAACTTTTGCTCGTAATTTCACCCGCGTTAATATTATTACATTAACCATCGAATTATTTGTTTGGATGAATGTCTCCCATATGTCTGCCTTAAACATTAAGTTTTTAAAAAAATAAGTATCTACCTCAAAATCAAGAATCGACTTTATTAACTGTACCCTACCAATACATTTTTGACAATTGTTTTGTCTATAAAAACTAAAATTACCTTAATTTAAGTTATAGTCCGGTAAAACTTTAGAGGCCTTTCCAGGTCAACCGTTGGAAAAAAAGAACAATATTAAAAAAAAACGGACATGATTTTATTTCTATAAATTATCATAAATGAATCATTCCAAATTTTAAACTCAGTAAAACCAATAAAAGTGTTTAGATGATACATTTGGGTTCCGTGATATGGTCCCGAAACTTTCAATTTAATCGTTACTGAGTTCGATAACTATGCCCGGCAGGTTTTAATGCCAAAATTTTACTATAGGGTAGATAATTTCGTGAATGATTGTGATGTCTAGAAGTTACACTCCTCTCTATTCATCCACTCAAATATGACTGTGAACTTGTATGGCTTTAGAAAAATATACCAAATCGGGTGTCTTACTGACCTTTCTCTATAACCTGGTTTTCTTATGGGAAATGATGGTAATGTTTTAAGGAATGGTTTTTATTTTGCGTTCTTTTTAGTTATAAATTATTATAAATAGTAGTGAGTACTTAACACCAAACGGACTGTATGCCTGATTTTTATTTAATACTATAAAAAACCGGTTACATTAATACAGTCTCAAGGTAATTAACATTTTATAAAATACTAGCAGGCCCGGTGGACGTTGTGGATGTGCATGAAACGCTTAAGGCGGCTTGACTTTTTCCGATTCTTTCAACAATTATCATTATATTTCAACCAATTTTCAAGAAAACCGTAAAAAATTATATACCTAAATCTTCCCCGTAAATTACTCTATCTATTGTAAGACAGACAGACGCGGCGGACGACTTTGTTTTATAATATGTAGTGATATAATCCTAGAGATGGTATTTCATTAGTTGTTATATTTTACATTGTTTTGCCTATAATTATGATTTATCTTTTTTTTTTGTTTAAATCGTCTACACTCGGACTCCGACTTATAGACGGATGATTATGAATTATGTAAATTATAAATGTTAAACAATCCGAGAGATTGTTGAGTCGATGGTATTAAAAAAAATCCACCCACCATGCTTCGTCTGGTACTCATTAAAATAATTGCTTTTTGCTACTCCCCTACTCTCTTGCGTTTGTACCTACGGTGCATTGTTTTACATGATTTTGTACTCTCCTTCAAGCATCGTTGCAATGAGCACTGCTTTTTATATTCCTGGAACTACATATATTTGTGGTCGTACTAACATTTAATGATAAGTTGCAGTGTACATAATGACGGTAGAAATATGTTAGGTGACGGATTTTCGTGTCGATTGTGATGGATATTGATGAAGCGGTTATGGCTCCGCGGTTAGTCATGGACACGGCGTCAATCGACGGCGATTGCAATCCTTCTGAACGAGCCGGAGCTGTCAGTGAAGGATAACGTCATGATGAAGTCATAGTATGGTGGTAGAACTTTTTCTAAAATCATCTGGCTAGCTACAAGCTTCAAGCTGAAAATCTGTCACCATGCAACTATAGTCATGTTCCGGTAGCTGCTTTTGAGACCCAGATCCTCTCTAGGTTTAGCATGTTTACAATCTTAGAGCAGTATAAAGTTTGAATCTCGAATTTCAGCAACTCACGAAGTTCGTACATACTATATTCAATTATAAATGTTTAGTATAAAACACTCTTGGTATAGCTTGAAATATTATTGACAAACTTTAACTAAAAGTGGGGTGTGTTGGGATTGGTTTAAGTGATGACTAAATCCTGCATTCAATACTTAACATTAAACGGCATTCAAGTTTATTTCAATTGTGGTGTTCGTGTGATTGACTGGTAGAATGTTAACTTGAGGTCCGCAGGTTCAAACCTTAGCATATACCAACGAATTTTAGAGAATTCGTTTACATTCTATAATTAACGACTAACACTAATCGCCGAAGGTAAAAAAGGTACAAATGTGAGCTGAATGAGAGGACAAATAGAACTATCAATTTCTCGGAGTTTGAAATCGTCAATACGTCGTGGATCGTCGTGATGATTATGCCCATAGCTTCCATCGGAAAGAGGCCTAAGATCCTACAGTGGGTCTCTTACAGGCAGTTGTGAGGATGATGACTATTTATTAAAATATTTTCACCATTTTTTAAATGAAATAAGTCAAACACGAATTTCCTACATCACAATACTTTTTTTGATTTAAGCATGATATACTGACGTCACTGTACCCGATGGTAATGAAAGTCCAATCCAGAAACCAGAAACCAGATCCACGAGATCATCGAAAGAACAACAATATATTGACAATTGTCGCCTGAATGATACCAAGGTATACTAAGGTACTCAATTCCAGTAGAAAGAGCTGTTTTCATTTCTTTTCTTTCATTCGACCAATTGTTCTTGATACAAATTATGTAATACAACGCATTTAAAATATACGATGGCAAAGCTGTCATAGTGACTCTGTTTTGATACAATGCCTCCACAGATCACCCTGCGTACGAGTATATGCAGAAATGCTTATAGAACATCATAACAACGAAACTGGTCAGCGTGGTTTTTGGACCGCACTGTAGCTGTCATCGGGCGACGTGTATGTGGAATATCATGGCTCGTTAAAAAAACGTTAGAAGATAATTCAATTCATATAATTTTTATTATCCATTACCTACCCGCCATGGTTTTCCCACGAGTGTATCGACGTATAAAAATGAGTCCTAATCTTCTCTGTACATTACGCCCTCGTAATGGAATTAAATAGCAAGTAAAGAACTAAACGTCAATCTGTCATTTCCATCAACATTTCCGAAGGTTTCCCTATTATCTTCTGTGTCACTCACTTAGTCACTTTTTACATGGATATTTTTAACCATATTTCTCACTTTTCTCTTCGATTTTCCAAACATTTTCTTTTATACTTGTCTTGACAATTACAAATACCAAAAAATCTATTACCCAATTAGATTCAGCTTTTTTGAAGTGATGCGCTTACGTACATTCGGCAATAAATTTTTATGTAGATAACTTAATACCCAAATTAATTTAGAATATAATAAGCAGGAAGTTTATTAAAACAATACGAGATTCTAAACCAGTTCGGTGCGTTCACCTTAATTCAATCAAGCGGGTTAGGTTAATCGAATAAACCGCATTTAACTTAGGGGAAAGGGTTAGGTTAGGAGGCGCGTACACTGAGACTAAGAAACGCGGAGTCATTTCACGTATATAATAGGGTAATACGCTTTTTAATTGAACCCGTTTATGAACAATGATGCTTTTTAATTGATGATTCGTTTTAGTTTATTTTAATATTAGCTTTTGCTCCCGGTTTTGCTAGCGTTATATTTGATGTATCCCTCGAATACAGTATATTTTTAGGTGATCGATACCCTATGTTATTATTTGTACCTTTAACAACGTTTATGCAAATTTACTTGATTATTGTTTGAGTACATAAGGCGTAAAAACGTAACAAACAAGCAAACATATAAACTCGCATTCGTATCTATTATATTAGCAAGGATTCCTCATACTTCTGCTCTGTATTTCCTTTGAATATTATTACGACTATATTTATTAATAACTAGATTTGTAGAAATTGTTTGGTTCACTAACTCGGGAGAGAGCCACGTCTGTCTAGTTTAACAGCAGCAAACATTAAGATCTGCCGCCCAGTACTAAATAGCTGGTAACTAACTAATGACGTGGTGTTTTGACTTTTTACTGTCTATTCAGTTAAATTAAAAATAAAAGGGAGAATTGTAAATTAAGATATTTTTTTCCATCAGTCGGTTTTGATGAAATACAGCTTATGTTTTGCTCGGAGCAGTTTTAGAATGACCAATAGTTTTGTAGATTAACCCTATTCAAACGAACACATAAACAGACAGAGCTTTAAAACATAATCTTATCGTATTCTGTTACACTCTTTACTTTATTCGCAATCTGATTATGGTAAATATTTTTAATGTAACAGACACGTCTGTTCTACAGTTTTATTATAGTACTTTTATATTTATAGTATTGTACTACAACAGTTGCAAAGAATATTCTTATTAATTTGAAATTACATAGATTAAATATTTTTATTGTCTCCATATCTACTAATAGTCTTGTTGTTATTAGTTGTACTTATTTGTGATATACAAAAATACAAATATAATTAATTGATTAATAATTAATGTGACATACAAATTAAGAGTTTTATTTGGATTAATTACGAGTTGTCGTTTATTATTAAATTTTAACTTTGTTATAACTACCTAACCTCTATAGCTCTTTCACTGATTTTAAGTTATCTCTGTTCAATTGTATCCTTACCGCTTAGCCCCTGTGGGATATTGTAATAATTTATGTTGCCCAGACACAACTCTATAGGTTCTCTATGTGCCAATAACGAACTCGTAAAATAGGCTCAACTGTTTTGGATATTCCGTTTGTAATAAAATTATGAGTTGTATCCAACTCCAGTCATTAGTTAGGACTCGTGGGTTGATGCGTGTTGGCTACCTTTTAAATTAATAATATAAATCTGATATCCTTTGTCATAAAGCATTCATTTCTTTCATTGTGCATACAGCTTAAGCGACACAAAATGCAGTCGAGTCGCTCGCAGCAAATCCAATAGGTTTTCATTAAATAAAACCCTTTAATGGGCTTAGGCCAGACTTATCCAGCTTTATAGCCTCCAAGCTTAGAGGTTTGTGGTTAACAGAGCTCATTTGCTAATACTAGTTTGTGTATTTACATACAATTATAAATATAGCTGCTATACCTTTATTCGTATTACATCAAACTGAATTATTTTTTCTATTTTTCACAATGCACCTACTATGTTCCATTAGCTAAGAAACTTTTTATTGTAACGTATTGAAGGTAGATTGAAATTTATTAACTGTTAGATAGTAACTGTGTGGTGGGGTTAACTTAATACGCGACCGAGGTATTATGTCTTCAGTTGTGCAGAAGACCGGAAGTGCTGTTGTGTTGTTTGTCAAAAATATTTTAAAATGCTTTATTTAAGTTAATATGTGCAAATACTAAAATCTAATTTATTCTAAAACTATCATATGACTTCGTGCACCTAAAATGATTATACTTTTCATAGGAACTATGTAGGTGTTTTATCTGGGTTCAGGTCGATCGCCTATTATTTGTTGTAATTTCATTCATTACTACTAAACTTCTGTAACAATTTTATAATTAGTTTTTTGTCACTACCGTCAAGCTCTTATGGGGACTGTAACAGTATGTAACCAATATAATATTGTAAAGAGTGCTCTCTCTCTCTCTGCTAGTTATAAAATAACAAAGACTTCAATTTTCTTAATGATGCATGACTCACGATAGAAAAGTAGGACACATCTGATATAAAAGAGAATATTTTGCATTTGACTGATTAATCTACGAGAGCTGGAAAAATCCGCGCTCGCACCCCGCACACTGTACATTCTGTAAATATTATTTAGAATAATTAGTACAGTTTCACGTAGCAACAATAGATTGGATTAATATTCTTATCGATCTTTTATAGATTAAATTTATAAAAAAAGAAACAAATATATCCTTTTCTTTCTTATGGAATGCGTACTAGAAATCGTAGTAACATTTTCAAGTGCTCATGTTGGTACATATATATGTTTAAATAAAAAATCTGTCGCGCCCCAAATATCTATGAGGGTGTTTCCGCAACCGCACTTAAAAGTCTTTCCACGAATATATTACTTATTATAGGAACACTTCTTGGAAGTAAATAAAAAGACCTTCCAAATAATTTATGTTCATCTCTCTTACTAAATACATCTATTCGTTGAAGGCGTAACTTGACGCCTACGCATATACGCCCGTTGTGTTTAAAACGCTTATTTGTATTAAGTTGATAGTGCGTGGGTGATAAACCAACTACCACGGCTAAGTATACGCCTCAGGAAATAAACGATGCCTAAACAACTAAATCTGCTCAATTTTCTTTGCAATTGACCAGAAATCAAGTTGTCTTACACTATACAGAAACATGATACCCTAGTATATAAAATTAATAAAGTCCATTTGAGAATTAACAATGTAATGTTGCCACAATCTCTCATTTCTGTGATCAATTAAGATCTCAACAATTAAATAAATACAAATCTATTATCTAGTTAATATATCTATAAAATATTATAGTAATACTAGCTATCTATACCCTCGACTCAATTCGTATTTTTTATTCATAGTTATTTTAAAGTAGGTAGAACAAACAAATTGTATATGCTATCAATATTAGAATAGTTTATTATACTTACTGTGTAAAACAATTCATTAAAATTCTTTGACAGTACAATTGTTTTTTTTTTACGATTTCTATGATTCTTACGCTCAGTCGTTGTCAAGATAACATACAAAATCGGTTCTCAATAAACAAGAATTATTTTTTCTTTATAATTTCTAAAAGTAATATTCGCAATTTTTGTACTTACCAATTGACGAATGACAAAAACTTTTCATGTACAAAATGTCACAAAAATCAGTAAACCCGTTTTTTAATTATATCCGTAAAAACACACAGAAATTTAGAAAAAATGAATTACAAAAAAATTGTGATCGTATAATAAAATAGATATGTAAGAGAAATTTTGGATGAAAAAAAATCTACATACTTGTAAAGAAAATATAAGGTAATTGACATACAATTTAATTAGTAAAACTAAGTCAAAGGATTATTATAGTGCAGTGGAATTCCAGACAGTATAGGTTATATTTTAAATAATTTCATACCCTATGAAAGTGCAGCTCTATGACTAGAATGTCATCCTAAGACAGACTGGCTAAATCCTTTTAAATTATTATAAATTTATAAATCGTATCTGTCATTCGAACAAATGAATTATGTTTTTGCCACGATATATATCATATATGGAGTCAAAATAAATACATCTATTTTACATACTCAGAGTTTCAATGTTACTCTCCTCGAACTAGCCTAGACTCTTACAGTTTCTACAAAAGAAAATTCATCTTTATAAGTTGAGAGACTACATGAAAAAGATCATTGTTGAATTACCTTTGCTACAAAAGAAAAAAAAATCCATCTTTATAAGTTGAGAGACTATATGAAAAAGGTCATTGTTGAATGACTTTCGAACTGACAGTTTTAATATTGTTTCTAGTCATTATTTCATCTAGTATGTACTGTATTTTCTTTGTCTCGGTTGATAATAAAATTTACAAAAAAATTGTCACTTATGCGGGGACAATAACGACCATTGCTAACCATCTTAGATTAAAACGAATGCAAAGTATAAACGTGTGACTAACACGTTTAATTAATCAACCGATATATCAACAAAACGTTCTATAAACACCCAAACATTTGACTTAATTAATTCCCCTCAATTTCTCGCGGACCACAAAACGAAAGTAAAACAAAATGTTTGCACAAAACGAGAACAGTTCGCAACGCTCGATTTGCGATACGGTTTGTAAAACAAAAAAAAAGAACGCCTTACCCGTGGACCGGCTGGCCGCGGGTGCTCGGCTAAACAGTAGTTTAAACAGTGGAACTTGATATGTAGATGGATTGGTGAGATTGTACACTGGCTGGTGCGTGTCGCCGCGTTTCTTATAGTTGATTCGTATAATTTATATTTTTGTATTGATGTTTTATTAATTAAAACATTGGCTAATTATAAAATACAATATTTAAATAAGAACTATCATTAGTAATACATGTATCTACGCACGCCACAGGCGTCAATTTCAAATAAGACTTCAGATGTATTTAGATAAGAGACAAGTGACAAGATACAGATTTAAACGCGTTTGTTGATTTTATTGTTACAAATATTTGAGTATGTTTAAATATCTTCGCATTTAAAGTCTTCTTAACGGTTAGTTAAATTATACAGAAATTGATTCTTTTTCATTCACTGCAAGTACTACACTCCACTGAACAATTGATGGTTTTATTTTGTGACAAAAACGAATTTACTACATTAACTGAATTTACTCGCATAAATAGTAAGTTTTGTAAATTCTTAGCCAAGAAATAAGAATATTATTAATAATATTAAAATATAAATTACGGATTTTGTTTCATTCAAAATGAATCGGACAATAAAAAGTTGAGTGCAACTTACGTCTAGCGAGTACAGCAACAACTTAAGTTGTTTATTTAAAAGTTGTATGTTAACCAAAACAATGTTGACTACGAGATTAGGGCATAATATTAGGAGAACAGTGTAAAATATGCGATATGTATGTATATTTATCATGTCTTTCAGTAAAAAACTCAGCTTTAACAAGGCATATCGTAAACGGTCTTTTACAATCGAATTTTTGAAATTCTACGAATAAATTTCGCTCGGTTGAACCCTTCTTACTGAATCATATTTTGTGTTCCTACAGTTGATAGATCGTCGTAGGTCTTTTTATATTATTTATTTGTTGCTTGCATATTAATTAAATTATACAATATTATGTTAAACACTTTTAATGGTTCTTGGAGAACTTGTATATTATTCCTCGTAATTGAATATAGCTATACTATTATTTGAAACAAGAGTAGTAAATAAAAAATATATCAATCAGTTTGGATATCCTGCCTCGTTACGAATATCGTCTCTCCAATTGAGGCTACCAATTTGTTTATAAGAAGTGACTGTACAAAAATATACCTTTTTTCCAATTCGAAATCCTGCATAGGATAACCATCCTTCGCCAGGTAATCGTGAGTGAGTTATGTCCAACTAAACCAGGTAGTCCTTCAGCTTCCTAAAGCTGGGCAGCGGGGATTGCTTCGGTATGTCATTCGGTTAACCCGGATAGCTTCGGACTCGGTCTTGTACATTCGCTACAAGTGTGATGGACTTGACAAGCGTTAGTCTCTTGCAAGCCCATTCTGTGGTACTATAACTTGCTTGCAATACAAAGTGTTGCAATTGGACTAGACTTTACGAAGGTAGAAAGTGAAAGGTCTGGTCTTATCCTATTCTAGTGAGAAAAAATGAATAATCTATAGTTTTCACGCTCAGATTTGAAAAAGTAATATTTACCTGAAAATATTATAAAATAATTGAAATGTCAAAAATTCGAAACATTTGATTCGATAAACCATAGAAATTGTATTCTACCCATAAGTTAACGTTAAATATCTTAAGACATATTAATCTAAACAATTTGGTCTATGCGATCTTTTTTGGTAGGTAATTAAGTTTTCAACAAAATTCAGTAAAACATACCAACTCACCAGTATAAGTTACACCTTGGATATTTTTTTTATTTATGTGTATTTTAGAATTTTAATTTTGACATTCTAAGGGAAAATACTTTAAATTAATATTAAGGGTTGTAAATTTCGAGGATTTCTTTTCGACATATCCAACTAATCCAACAAAATTTCAGATTTAGTCTGAAAACAAAATAGTCGAAAAGAAAATCACCCTAACATATGTATATAGATTTACAATGTTTTATATGACACAAATTAAGGCGGACATCCCTTACAAATTATTAGATTCTATTTTCCAATCTAACTATGTTGATGTTTTCAGAATGAAGATTAAACAGAAATCCACATTTACTTATCTATTTTATCAAAGCACAGCGCAGTTACTATACTATCTACATCTACAATTCATATTTGGTCATCCCAAAACGTGTCAAACCAAAAGTCACTGTGTCTGATTTATAGAAATCGCGACCTAATCGAAAGCTATTACACCGGAAAATGCTGGAACGTGACATCTACGATACAATTAAGTTTTGTACTTATAAATATATAATAAAATGTATGACGTATTTTGTATATGGGACTTGAACTATCTCTGCCTACCACACACGGCGAGTGTGATGATAATGCTAAATTTCAAATCCATTAGCCAAACCTAAATCGCGGGCGATTAAAGTTAACCCTCCGAAGTACTTAGAAGGTATTAGTTCTGCGCGTGTGGCTACAAAGACCCATTGTACGGACAATAGCGTAGCGCGACGGGGGTCGATTCCAGTAGTGTAACCGATAGTTTGACTGGTTGATGGCCGTCAATTGATTTACTCCATAATCCTAATCAAATAATAAAGAAAATTTGTGAGTATGGATGGATTTTTCTTACTCTTGTATATAAAAAAAACAATTAGATGGATATTTACGATTTTTTACAGTATTATAACTTACTAGCTTTAGCCTGAGACTTCGCTAATAGTATTATTTTGACAAAAGGTATCCCATGTCCTTTCCTGTACCCCAGATGTATACAAAATTTAACGATGATCGGTGGAAGAAGTAATGCTTAGATAAACAAACCCATATTTTCATTTGCATAATTGTCAAGTCTGGGATTTTAATCCACAAAACTCAGACCAGCTTAAAGTATTGCGCTATCCCTGCGGTATTTAACACTGTACATACTTCAACATTTATGTATATATTAAATATTTAAACTTAAACTGGCTATGCAGTGAAACAAGTGGGTCTGTGTAGAAAAAAAAACATTCAAACCATATCACTTAAATGGCGGGCAGGACCTATTAAAACTGTATTAACCTCGCTCGAGGCTTACAAGCTTTAATGACGCGTCATCAAGCATTCCCCAAATCACTACAGTATCACGGTCTATTACTTGTGTTTTGTTTAAGTATTTTGTTTATTTTTTTTTCTTGTATTTCGTCTAGGGATGGGTACAGTTAACACAATATCCTTAACAATATAATAAATATGAATGTGAGTTTGTTTGTTACGCTTTCACGCCTTAACTACTCAACCGATTATCACGAAATTCTACTTACACGATGTCAGGGGCACTGTAAAGGACATAGAGTACGTTTTGTCTAGAAAAAATACATAACCAAGGTTTAATTAAGGTCAGATATGATAAGTAAATGATCAAATGCGGGGCACAGTTTCACGAACAGCCAATTAATTTCAATCAGAATGTAGTTTGTATTATGAAAAATATTTTGTATAAGCGATATATATCTCCATATAATTAAGTATAATTGACACTCAGATACAAGACTGACTTATCTCATAAAAATCAATCATGTGCGGGAGTTGACACTACGAATTTTCAACTCAATTACAGGGTTTCCTACTACTGCGTCAAACAAACTATCTTCGGAACGGATTGCTTGAAATGGATAAAAGTAAAACTGTATTTTTAAATAATGATTATTTAAATAATTAGGTACACTAAACAAAAAAAAATTGAATGACTTGCTAAAATTATAAGATACGCGTTTGTTATTATTTTGACTTCTTTGTGATCAAATATCTACACATAACAATTTTTATTGCGGTCGTTTAAACGACATAGATGTTGATTCGTCGCAGCGCCATCTAGCTGTGGGTTACATTAAAATTAATAGCATAAAATCAACATTTATGTGTGACATATGTCAAGCCGAGTGGTCAAACGGTGTTGGAGCTTTTTGACCTCAGATACGTCTACATTAATAGTGGCCACCTGCGACTTCGTCTGCGTTCGTGTCTCTATGACACCATACAATATTTTCGTGTAATTCTAAGAATTTACGCGGCTCTCGCCTAGATACCACTCAAACGGTAGAATATCTTCCAACTTACTTAACACTCATCTATCGTTATGTTTTGAACAATTCATATATATTTATAAATTATACTCTACTACTTACCCGCCGCAGTTTCTCGCCAGTGTGTGCAAACGAAAAAAAAATGACCATACCTTCTCTTTACGATACGACCTTGTAATCAAATAAAATAGTAACTCAAGTGAACATTTGCCAATTCTGTCAATATTTTTGATGATCTCTTTGCCGTTGTATGTGTCATTCACTTACTTTTTTTTTATTTTCAGCCCAAATTTTTCTCTTTTCTGTGCGATTTTTCTAACATTTTCTTACATACAAACCATGTCCTGACAAAATTATATACACAACAAAAAGGATTAGCAAAATTGACGCAGCTATTCTGAAGTGATGCACTTATATAAATTCGGCACTTTTTTATATACTGATGTACTGATTATTTTAGCAAGGTATATATACTATTGTAAAGTTTCAACAAAGCCGTTCAATAGTTTTTGAGTAAATAGGTAACAATCATACATACATCTTCACAAACTTTGTCATTTATAATATGAATTGAATAACCAAATCAAAAGATTTTACACAAAAACTAAACCGAAAACAGTATGGCGAATCTTTAAATAGTCGAACAATAACGCGATTTACACGCGCCCGGCCCTGCGTGAACCCTCCGTATCGATGTCCCGATACAATGGGCCCCCGGTATGTTTTGACAGGAGTTAATGTTGTAGGGTTGATGTCTATACCTGTCCAGATACAAAAGATCCACGAAATGGACACGCGCGGCGTATTGTGCGTTGTATTTACTGGTTCATAATTCTAAGTGCACTTGTTAGCGATTGATTCTAAATTTACGCTATTCGCGAGTAAATTTTATATTCGTTTTCAATGTTTCTGGTTCACTATCAGACGATTTTAATTTTATTGTCATTTCATTTGTGAAACTTAATACTTATAGACTTTCTGCTTAAGTGTTACGAAAAAGCTTAACGGTATATAGGTTAGAGAATACTCTAGAGAGTTATATATCTGCTAGTGAATGTTATGTTAAAATCAAACCAGACAGTTTTTGGGTTTTGTGTTTTTTTTTATATACTTTACTAGCTTCTGCTCGCTGCTTCACTCGCGTTAATCTATATTTGACCTATTCCTCCAGAATACAAAGTTTTTTATATACTTGGTAGAATACAGTAACTGCGTCCAAATAACTTGCTAATAAGTGTAATACCCACCGCAGTGGTTTTCTTAGGCGGGTCGCAATCAGCGATCGACTGGTGATTATCCAATAACCGCAAGGTAATACAGACAATGAGACAACCATACAAATGGCGATAAACTTACCTCGGTGATTGTCTTTTACGTTGTTGCGTTTCGCAATCACCCCTTGAATATTTGATCTTCGAAGTTGTACTAAGCCCTCAGTAATTAGTACCTTGCATATTCAAAATGTAAAATATATTTATTGTCAATTGCACCTATTCAATAAATCCTTGAGTGCCACAAAAGTACTACTGCACTTCATAAGGTCCAAGGTAAAAATACGTCGACATAACAGGTTGAAGCAACGGTGATTGCGCAAATTGTTGCAATTTATTGACAATTGTCCGGCATCGCCCGGCCTTATTTACCATACTAACAAGTAGCAAACTACTATTAGTAATTTACTACATTCAAAATGAGCTTGTAGTTATAAATTTAAGTTTTTTTTTTTGTAAAGGAAACTGATCTCACTTATTTAGTTCTACAAATTAATGTGCTCGAATAAACAATTTCTTAAGCTTTATGTTTATATAGTTTAACCGACCCTTTATACCTAAAAACAGATGTAGAAGCAATAAATGACAGACTATAGTATTTTAAATACAACTTAGAGAAGAGTATTGAAGCGTAGAGAAATCACATGTAAACCAACCAAATTAATACGATGTTCTAATTGCTTATTGAAATGAAACTATATAGAATAGAGACTAACTGGTAGATAATCAGATTTTTCACAAGCTATTACTTACTTCATACCATTCAGAGAATTATTCAGATCAACAAGTGAAAAAAACATATACCTATAAGTCGTTCAAACATCCCACGCATCCAACACTACCTGAACACACAAGTACCTCACCACATATTACGAGAAAAATCAACGGAAACCACTCATTTGTTTGAAGGCTGAGTGCGATCAACCACGGCGTATGATATTGGCATACTTAATTTTACCCGACACACTTGTCCAGCCGACTATGAAACTATACTTAGTGGTACTATGACAGTGATGTGAATCTTGAATTTTACAGGAATCAGAAGTACTGTTCAATGTTAGTCAAATTAACTGATGCTCCCAACAATGTTCTCGTGAAAATGATACTGTTACTTCAGGGGAGCATCCTCCTTAATACAGTTGGCAATTTACGCTTAAGAGGATCTCTTGCTGAGATCCAGTGTATATTCAGAATTCAAATATAGCGAGAGTGTCTGTAACTGACTGAATTACTACTATCGCGCATATTTGTGTTAGATCCATCAAAGTTATTCCCTTTTGGTTTATCATGCTTATGTGACTGTCACAACTGGCGTTGGATTCTAGTTGGTCACTGCTGTCTTAGATTGCATTACGTTTACAAGCTGCTACAGTTCAGTTATTTTACCAGCTCGCATAGAAAAAAAAATCTACCAAGGCGCCTTTGATCCTCTTCAATAAGAAGTTTTTGATATCCTTTGAGGGCCTAAGATCTTTTAATAGGTTATTTTACTGATATAGCTTTCAATCCTACATCTACTCCGTTATATAAATGGTACTATTTAATTATCAATGGGGTTAATGATTATTTTATTACTGTTTTAAAAACAGTTCTTTTAAAAATGTAACACAATAATGATAAGGAACCTCGAACAGTTTGCGTGTTACGTAAACACGTAAATATATCTCATACGTAGCATTGAACGTTGAATTTCTCAAATAACTAACTACCTGTGCCCTAAATCTAACCGATTACTTAAGTTATAATGCAGCTGAAGGTCAAGCCTCGTGTCCATTGTTTACGGACTATGCAGTTTTTTTAACGTCAATTGTTGGGAATATTAGTTTCATAACCTTGTATCGTTTATTTCAATACATTACTTGTAATTAACTATTAATTGAAATAAAAAATTAAATAATAAATCGATAAACTGCATCAAAAGAATTTATTGTTGGAATTGATTTATTCTAAGACACAAAATATTTCCTATAAACTTCTCAAGACAATATTAAATTGTGTGCTTTGAAGTAATTTCTAAATACGAATCTACATTATCGATCCATCATCAAACTATATCCTTATTGGGTTATGCAGGAATAATGAGACGTTATCACCTCCGCGTAGGGTTTGATAACGTCTCAGATTTATTCGTTCGCTGTACATTGCCAACAATATCTGACAATACAAAATTGCATAAAAATCAATCCACAAATTTCTCTATAAATTTAAACAAAGAGACAGTTCAAGGCTATAGTTAAGAAAAACCAGCTCGTATACTTTACAAATGAAATAATGAATAATTATAATATTTACAGTCACAATTAAAATAAAATAAACACAAATGATAAATAGCCATGCGGGAGGTTAATAATGTACACAATTTTATTATTTTTCTTCAAGTTTCAAGGTTATTATTACTGCTATCAATCGAATGATTATCTGATATTGTAAAATATATCCAAAATGATTTAGTAAAAAGATGGTCAATGAAACAAAGATTGATGAATTTTCAAACAACAAAGTGTATACTAGACCTTTGTTTCATTCCAATACATTTATGTATTTTGATTGCTGAGCGACAAATTGACTGCATTGTACCTGGTAGTAAGCAAAACGCAATCCAAAAACAAGAGACAGGAAGAAATCAATTTACAGTCCGACCGCATTCATTTCTATCATGCTGATCAGCAAGCTTCTCAATAAGTAGGTATATACACAATAGACATATACATAGATACATGTCAACCCCAAAAGAGAGTTACTGTTACTGATTCATCACCATGTTTATGGTACTTAATGATCGAGTCAAGAAAAGATATACTAACCATTCACCTTGATTACCAGATATGTACCGGCTGATCTAAGAGTGTAATACCCTTACCAGTACCACTATTATGGGTGTTATACTTGATGTGTGGGGTTATGATCAACTGAAATACAAATACAAATAGCCACATTACAAAATGTCTTAGTAAAATTGCGGCGTTACATCAAAACTTTTGACAAATTATTAAATAGCAAATTGAACAATCCGTCACTTTTTTGTTACTTCTCTGTACTTGTGTTTTTTGAGTAAAATATTACCATCGAAAACAATAACGCGAGGAAGTTATATTTTCTTGTCAACAAGATGAGCATATCAACACTATGGCGATCTTTACAATGAAATAATTAACGTTTTTTGTCAGTTTGCTTCGTTAATATTTAAACAATATTCGGCAGGTTAAAAAATGTTTACTTCTCATTTCACTGTATTGTAACTGAACAGAATAATTTTCGAAATATATAAAAGAAACGACAAAAATATAAAATACAAATCAAACAACGTATGATACACAGAGCTGAATCAATGACATAATTAAGAAATAAAAGAACATAAATCTATTTGTTTTTTGCATAAATCTTCTAGGCGGAACGCAAATGTCTGTGCTAGCTTGGCGTCTGTCACTACTCAGACCTAATTGACTTACTACACCTTTTCATCAAACGACATTTCCCATCGTCAAATCAAAACAATCGCCTTGCCTAGAATTCGTGAGTGCACCAGCTGATTTGACATTACTTGTAACTCCAACCAGAAACAAAATCGTCCGGCCTTAACTCGTCCGACGACCTTTCTAATACATTTATAATTATAATGCACAATCCGGCACATTTGTAAACACAGGTTCATAATGTGACGTAACCTCCATAATTTTTTTAATGTCCTATTATTTTACTATGATTATTAATGACATTTTTTTCTGAATACCATAGATTGAACCGTGTAATAAATTGTTAGTTTTCGATTGTTTCAATGTTTAATTTGAGGGCTTAGTTAAATGTGACAATTGATACTAGGGACTATATCGTATGTTGTATTGGCAAGTTTAGGTGTTTTGGCGCCAATCGCTGTATCTATGTCTATTGATAAAGCCAGGGGATCTCAACCCGACTTGGTTGCAATCACTCGTCTCGTCACAGTATCTGTTTTTTACTGACTTCAAAAAGGAGTTTCTTAATTCTGTTGTATTTTTTATTTTTGTTTTTTTTTAAGAAGGAAAGGAAGAAAATATGTTTATTTCAGAAAGTATAGAGACAGAAGAGATATTAAAAATTAGAGTTTCAAATATATGTATAACAAACACATATGAAAAGTTAAATAAGCTATTATAATTATGCCATAGTACTGCTGCAAAGTGACCCCAACACTAGTTTTTAATTCTCTCCAAGCGAGTTATTATTAAAAGTAAAGTATATCATACATGGATATTTACATTTAAGTAGATGTACTACAGTATGCAATAAATTCAGTGATAAATATTTATTAAATATATTAAGTAAATCATAATATCACACCGATGTCCGCAGGTTCGAACCTCGGAATGTAACAACGAATTTTTCGGAATTCTCGTACATTATTAATTTAATTTGGTAACAATTTTGGCTGACGGTGAAGGAAAATATTGTGAGGAAACCCGAACCTGAGAAATGTCCTTGTGGTACCACTGTATGTGGGAAAAATATAGATCTGGATTTTTTAGAGTTTGAAATGGCCAAAACAATTGCCCTGTGCTGGCATGGTGGTTATGCCAATACGTTCCCTCGGTAAGATAGCTATGGCCCTGCAGTGGGTCTCTTACAGGCTAAAGATGATTATATGAATCAAACGAGCGGTAATGGGATTATATAGCCAACATGTCCAAATTATAGCTTTTTAACATTTGTTACCTCAGAACTTTACCATTTGTAAACCGACTTGCAGAATTGATTTTATTGGAAATAGGATATTTTTAAGCAGGTCTCATTTTTATTCATTAACATTTGACCTTGAACTTAAAAAATACATCAGAGAACTCCTGAAAATCGAATAGGAAATGTATAGTAATTGAGATAGCGATAGATTTATGGCAATCTAAATCACGTCTAGTTTGTCTATTTATGGTTAAGGACACTCTAACGATTTTTTTGTACATTTTTTGGAGTCGCTCTTATTTATTACTAGCAGGCCAGGCGGACATTGTCCTGCCCTATTAATAAAAAAATTACTTATGTGCATGAAACGCTTATAGCTGCTTGACTTTTTCCGATTTTTTCAATAAGATTTTCAGAAAAAACCTTGACAAATTGTATACCTAAACCTTCCCCATGACACTCTATCTATTGGTCAAGACCGCATTACATTCCGCTTAGTACTTTTTGAGTTTATTACGAACATCTAGACAGACAGACAGACGCGGCAGACAACTTTGTTTTATAATATGTATATTGATGTAATAAAATAATGATATGCATATTATTTACTTTTCGCAATAACATAGGGAACGCAAATTTATTTATAAATACATATTATATTTATAAATACATATTATATTTATAAATAAATATGTATTACACCCATAGTCAAATTCAAGATACATGTATGAGTTCGTGAAACATACATGCTTGGTACACGTGTATGTTTCACGAATTTACATATGTATGAAATAATAGTTAGCTTAGTTCAGCTTAGCTTAGTTAGACTCGGGATATTTGATGACAGTCCAAGCCGATGCGCGTCGTACGCCCTTGTGCTGGTTGCCTATATAAAATCGGGTGAATGCCTTAAGTACTCCCCTTAGTAGTCCGGTGAAACTGTAGAGGCCTTGCGAGGTCAACAGTGTAGTCAGTTTGAATAAAAAAAAAAGTATTACACATTTATATATACACAACTATGCCTAAATTAAATTAACTTAAGAATACATAAATGCCAATATTAGATTTGTACAATAATATTTCAACTTTGTTTTGTATTAAACTCTTGACTATATTCGGAGCGGTCACAAAATATTGACTATAACATTTTATTACAACAGTGATTTGAACACACCAGTACTTAATCTGTATACTACAAACTGCACGGTCCTGATAGAATTATTATTATTAATGATAAAGAAACTGAAGCAAAACATTTCCCATTGCATGTCTAACGGCATTTCCATGACATAACAGAACTGTATCTGAAGAAGAGGCGGCCAATTATACACGGAGTCAATGACCAAGAAAACGCCATGGCACCAGCCTGAATGACTTAGTTCCGTGCTGACATGCGAGCTGTGTGTCACGCATCAAACGAAATCGAGAATACTACCGCAGGGTCAAGGGCATCGTACAGTGCTACTTTAGATAAGTACTCGTTATGCCATGAATGCGCAGATATCACTGAGGTTTCAAGCGATGGCGGCTTAATAATTATGCCAAATAAATAGCATTAAAACGAAGCCTACATATCGAACTTGTATCCGAAATACATTTAAACAATTCACACTAGTAAAATGGCCATAGATTATGATTTATTTGTCTTACATATTTCACTATATCAATGCTATCTATACTAATACATTAAAAATAAATTCAAGTGTTTTTGACTGCTAACAAGATTGAACATTTTTACTCCTCTATTTGGTAAAATATTCAACTTCCAAAAAGTATAAATACATCGTTGAGTGTCTTTTACTGTAAAACTAGTTGCCCGTCCCGTTGTACAAATGAAGAAAAAAAGTCGAAACCTTTTCTTCACAATACATAATATCATGTATCGAAATAAAATGGCAATTGAACAACGGAACGTTAAATTGTCAATATTGAAGTTATACTTCTTTTGGCACGTTAAGGAAAAATGATGATGAGAGTAAATTTTTACGATGTGCGCGTACACCGTCACGAAAAACCGATACCCTGAAGTTAGCTATAGTCAACATTTTATTCAAAAAAAGTATGTATGTAATAAATACTTTTTTTCTATTGTTAGTGTCATTGTTTCTACATAGGCGAAAGATAAAATTTATGAAAATATTTTTATCTTGTTACGCCAAAGAAGTATAACTTCTAACGCGTGTACATAAGTACACACACACTTTTTTATTTTTTAAGATGAATTATCTTACAGTAATATACTTAATTGATTAATTAGTTCCAAATAAATTAAGAAGAGATTCATAAAAATCGTAGTGGTCGAGTGGTTTGACCAGTGGAGTATCGATTCAATATCACTAATTTGAAATCCAGACTTGTAATAACGAATTTGAAGTAATTCGAATACATTTACTTAGTTAAATGAAGTAAAACATCGCGAGGAAACCGGAATCTGTGAAATATAAAAGGATTTTCCGTATTTAAATTTATAAACACGTCGTGAACTGGTCATTAATCTCGTACCCTTATCCCGTGAAGAAGACTTTGGCCCAACAGCGAGATTATTACACGTGTAATTTCCCTGAAATAATAAAGTTTAATTTCTTCCGAATTATAAATATAAGAATCGATGTGCATTCAACTCGTTCGAAACAAAAGATTTGTTTCAAAATAGTTGTTGCCTGAATGTAGCTTATATGGCTTTGATGAACTGTAAATATCATGTACTTACAACGTCACATTAGTTCATTGCACCTGTGCGAAGCCGGGTCGGGTCACTAGTAAGTAATAAAATAATTCTATATCATTTTTTTTTGAAAACAATAAAATCATAAACAATTTTCTACACGTCCGCAGTGGAGTTACGTTGATAGCCATTATTAATTCTTCACGCTCTCTGGCGCGCAGTAAAATTGTTAATAATTCTGCAACAGTTATTTAATGAAAATCTAACTCGAAGTTACACTAATGGAGTATCAATCAGACAGCTTCTAGTTTATACCTCGATTATATGTGCATACTAATGAAGTTTTCAAAAATCATGTACGTTAAGATCATCATTCAATAATACAAATTAATTTTGAATCAATTCTATGCTATACAGTACTAAGATACCGTGACTGATCTAAACTTGCATTCTACAAGCCGAGATTTCGGTTCAGGAAAATATTATATTGAAGCCAAAGAATGATTATAGGAGTTTCATTTAACTATAAGCAGAATGCTGTGAATTCTGAACGACGCTTTTTTTATTTATTTTTTCATAGCTCAGGTTTATTATATTATTACACTCTGTATGTGAACTCTATACAAGTAAACAAATAATGATTCATGGAACGTGGGAACGGAATAGAATGGAGTTCTAAAAATAACCCGTCATGAACTTTTTCAAACAGTTTATGTGCATTTTACCTTACATAATATTCAACCCTCCTTTATTATGAGATATATACAGCTTGCCACGATGCTTCTAAGTAGTTAAGTACATATATAATTGAAGAGTTCTTTTTCTCATTTTTTCGATTTTGAATCGATTGTTAGTTTTAGCTAAATTGCCAGATTAGAAATACATGTATGTGTTACTGAGTCATACATGCTGGTACACATGTTTCTCTTTAATACACTCATTAGTTTAGCTTGTATGGTTACCTTAGTCAGAATTGCAATGTTTTATTCTAGGCAGCAGTCTCGAAGTCGAGGATCGGCCGCATAGACGTCCTTCAGCTTGTTGCTATATGACTGAGTATCTTAAACGCTCACCCAAAAAGTTCGGTGAAGCTGTAAATGCTCACCAGGCCAACAGTGGTTAGTCAATTTGAGAAAAAGTTTGGTAAAAACACAACATGGTTACCATTTTGGATGAGCGTCCTAAGCTGTCACCCTAGAGTCCGGTGATGCTGTGAAAGCCTATCAGGCCAATAATGTTACTCATTTCATAAAAACAATTGAATCGAATACGAAGAGAAACAAAAGGTCTAGACCAAATAGGTCTTTAGTGAGTTTACTTGATTTTTGGGTACTTAATTTACTCACGAGGTATAATTATTATAATTCGCTCTTATAAACAAGGTAGTATCCAAATATGTGTCACCCTTGAGCCATTATCTTTGCATACCTGTATAAAGTTAGCAGTCGGCATATCAAAGTGCTTTATCATAGGAAAATCTTATAATTTTATCGTATCTCCCTCTACATGGCGTTGGAGCATGTAAACTTTATTATCGTTCAATAGATCTTCATGAACATTTATCTGCATAGATATTTAAACTTGGATAATATTACACTATTTGGTTGTTTCACACATTTATTACAATAAATAATAAAAATTACACGCGAAACCACAGGCATCGCTAGTTATATATATTAATGAACCAGATTTCATGGAGTTGCTTTCCTATTGAAAAGTTATTTCGTAATTATAAAAAAAATGCATATACAGAATCAATACATTAAACATTGATTATAACTTAATCGAGTTACGAGTTATAGAAATAATCGGTATTTGATTTATACGTCCCGTCGACATAACTCGTACATTTTATAATTTACGTTATTACCTTGGAGATAAAGTACAATTTCGTAGAAAATTTCGCTTACCTTTAAATCCCTCTATAACGCTCTACTCACTGTTTAAAGCGACTCTATTTGTTCATAAATAGGGTATAATTTTGTATTGCATAAAAATCGTGTATGCATACAAATTATATGGATGTAATATCAAAGAGCTGCGCATGCGCCGTCTGGTACTCAGCTCTGTATAAATCAACAAAAACAACGGGCGGTGATGAATAATATTCGTTGTGTTTTTTCTAGAACAGTGAAACGATTCGAGTTTGTTCGTGATTTCAACTTTTTCATTATATTTTTTATTTTTATTCTATCATGTAGATTCCATAATCAAGTTGAATCGTGTGTTGTAATAAAAAAATACGTAGAATTATTCATAAAATAAAATTTAAATGTAAAATCTATCTATACTTTTTAATACTTAAATTTTATTTCCATGATTAAGACGAATCTAACAACACCTCATCTAAATGCAATAACTTACCAAGACTGTTCCAAAACCTTTTTCTTCTCTATTTGTCAACCGATTTTCTTCATTTTGTTTTTGTTCAGTAGCTATCATCGAGCTTCATTGTTATCAATGAATACAATTTGGAAACAGTTTACTTTTCTACATTGGACGAGTCAAAGCCTTTATTTATAAATATCCGTTCAGAATACTTCACGCTCCCTATGTCTACAATGTGGATAAAATAATACAGAATATAATAAATTAATAACTATATAGCAACAAACGAAATATAGCCTTCGGATCACTTATTATGGTCGAATTTCGTTCACCGGATGACTATTAGTACGAGTATGTTATAATTCATCAAACCATGTGTACTATAGACTGTTAAAAGTATATTCGTACAAAATTACATGTAGCGTACACTAGAAAAATATTTCCTTTCTTCCACGTAGTTATGCAAGTATGTCATACAATACGCTATAATTTTTTTTATTCATGTCACATATTAGTTGTTTTAGCTTAACCTTCTCACGGGAAGCATAACGATTCTTGTTTACCTTTGAGTTTTCAATCTATATTTAATTCCTGTAAACATGTCTAAATCTTTTCTTACTATTTTCCAGAATCCTACAAAAATATTTTGTAAGTAAATTCACGTTGCTTTTATGTTTTAATGTTGCAAAGTGTAGTAATTTATTATAAACATTTTTTAAATTACATAATATGTATGCGTCTCGATATATTTCCTTGTTCATAAACTAATTTACTTTAAATCATACGCGAGTTTATGATTTTTAAATTAACTTAAACAAATAGGCAACATATCAAATATAATTTAATCCAATAATAATAACAAATACTATTATTATTGTTAATGATTCCAAGGTGTACAATAGTTTTTATATATATATATATATATATATATATATATATATATATTTAAAGTTGATTTTACAGTAACCTCAATAAATAATGCGGATGAAGGTCGTAAAACTTTAAGCTAAGCAGAAATACTCCTAAATAATCCTCTAGTCTAACTGTATAGAGATATAGGGTGTTATACCAATATCATTTAATTTATCTCATATCCCATTTATCTCATTCCAGTTAATCCGTTTCTAGATTCGTAAGCAAATTAAGCATATTAAACGCGACATGCAAAACATTAAACTGAACGAAATTAAGCAACAGCCATAAAAACCTCTAAATAAAAAAAAACCCTAGTCATATAAATATGTTAAGTCCTTTACAATATCCAATATAGTAGTTTAGATCATTATTAAATTATTAATACTGCATAAAATAATATTTATATTTAAAATAAATAATGTGCACAAAATGTTATTGTAAAACGCAGCAACTACTCCTTAAGTACTGTTATAAATGCGAATGAGAGTTTATTTGTTTGTCAAGTATACACGATTTAATTACTCTACTGATCATCAAGGTATTTGATACACATTGTCAGGAGTATAGAAAAGGACATAGGGTATATAAAACATACTGTTCTCGAGGGATAAATCAAATTGTCATTAATGGGAGCGGAACTTTAAGCAAAAGTTAGTTAACAATAATTTTGTTCTTCATGTGAGTGGAGTTGCGAGTAGAGATAGTGCTATATAAAAAAAAAAACAGAATACGCCAATAGATAAATGGTGACTGAATTTAAATTTGCATGTGGTAACGGCAACTGCACCTGAGAGTTAGTTCATTTGAGCTTAACGTAATCACCACATTAGGCCACATCATCGCTTAATATCCGCCGAAGTTGTTGTCAAATACTAAAATGCTAATAAATCAAAAAAATAGTAATGTTAGACAGTACCGCACAATAATCTCTTCGACTGAAACTCGAGCTCGTTTAAGAATGTCAGAATAGTTTAACACAAAACCGTCGAAACCGATTCCCTCACTCACAACTCGAAAACAGTAGACTTCCCGAACACGCGAGCGCTTTTGTCGCGAAACTGTTTTATTATTCCGCCCGAAAAAGAAAAGGAAAAAAAAGAACTAAGCACGTTTCTTAACCGAAAAAACCTAAGCACAATAATGCAGTAAGCTCGCCCCTTATCCGTTGTATAAGTTATGCTAACAAGAGCTCGCGTGACTGGTAGCTCGTTAGGTCGAGTGTAGTTCAGTGGCCAAACGACTAGCATACCAACTAATATGATATGTCATTTTAAATGACCTCTGAGAAATATGAGTGATCTCGCTTTTTGGAGGTGATAATTTGCCAGCGAAAACGCAATGGTAATTTATAGGTGTGTCCGAATATTCGAATTAACGAATTATTCGATACCGAATTCAACCGAATAATTCAAGAATTATTCGAGTGGTTCGAATTATTCGAATAGTTTGAATTATTCCATCTATTTGGATTATTCAAATAATTTAAATTATACTAATAATGCAAATTATTTTAATACTTTTAACTAATTAGATACTTATCAAATACTATAATTTTTCTATTGAATTACTAAACCAGTGAAAATGTTGTATATTTTCCTATATCTGTTAGTTTAATAAATCTTTCTTATTTTAAAGATATTCGAGTCGACTCCATTCAAGCATTATTCGCACACCCTTAGTAATTTATTTCTCACTTAAAATGTGCTGAATTCAATGATGCAAAAATTGGCCAATCCTGAATTATACTATAAAAAAATTACCAAAAAGTAGATGAGATATACAAAAATTCATATCAACATGATTTATCCTGTTTTTCCACGTCTACTCAACATAGATTTCCAATTTACACCTATCCTTTTATACACAACCGCATTTCTACATCTATAATTATTATGCTCTTCCAACAGTATCAAACCGCCTTCAAAAGACGGTGTCACAAAGAGTAATCCGAGTAAACGTCACCGGGAACGTCTCAACGCCGAGCTGGACACTCTCGCCTCACTGCTGCCGTTCGAGCAGAACATCCTCAGTAAGCTGGACCGGCTCTCCATACTCCGGTTGTCGGTCAGCTATCTGAGGACGAAGAGTTACTTCCAAGGTATGTTTATTAACATTTACGATATTATCCTTCAGTCTTAATATCCGTTTAGTTTAGTCGTCGTTCCATGTAGCCGGAGACGCCCTGAAAATTTTTCTATATAAAATACACGCAGTACATTTTTTTTCCTTCAAATTTCTATAACTCAGCCGCATTTTGTGCTATCATATTGTTCTTGATCGCGATTTACTCAGAATAAAACGTATAACAAATAAGAAGTCCCCATTGCAGTAGAAGTGTAATTTATACTGGTGCGTTGCTACGGGTCACTGAAGTTTATTTGTATTCATATTTCTCGTGATTTTTGGTGTGGTTTGCAGGGTTTTTTTTCGATATATTCAATAAAATGTTATCTTGGAATTGACAAAAAATAAATAGTTAAAGTAAATCACCCTACTATAAATATGCTATGTATAAATTTATTTTATTGTGTCAGCTTAGTCAGCTACAAACGTGAACAGACACATTAATAATATGCACTAATTTACAAGTTACTGAAATACATATGTCTTTAGTGACGATGTCTACTTAGAGCGACTGTTTGACCAAAAACACCATAGAGACAGACCACGAACAAGTATATACTTAATATTCATGTTCATTTAGTATGAGCTTTAACTAACCCATATATTACAGTTCTCCGTGGGCGAAATGTATTGAAACTAAAGTACAATCATAAATATCAAATATTTTATATATCATCACAACGCTATATATTTATCGTAGAAAACAACTTAAAACTATGTGTAATCCACTATTAGACGAAGATCAATCCTGGAAGGAAAGCGCAAGCTTATTCATTATACGAATTCTCGTATCGTTTATTTCAAATGGCAAGAAATTACATTCTGCATTTGTTAGAACATGCAGGTACTACAGAAAAAAATCTTAAACATACCATTGTCATTGCAATATTTCATTTACTGCCTAATTCAAAAACAAAAATACCGGAGTCGTAAAAAAATATTGGTATACCACGAGGTTTAAACTCCAGGACATTGGACCGATACTCTGCCTCGCATAAATATATAACCGCTACGACGTTAATAGAATTAATTACGTACTATCATAAACTTAAGGGATCTATGTTAAAACCACGACGATTAGCGCAACCTTTACTATAAATCTGATAGTCCATGAACCGATGTATCGATTACTTATAAATGTTCCCTGCGCACTTATTTAACGATGTCAGCTAATTTTATTGGAGTCAACGAGTGTAACGTACAGTCAGCTATGATCGTAACCTATTGGAACTGATACGATACTTGCCGATATAATCTGTGCTTAGAAATGTTGCTGTACTAAAACATTTCTCAGACACTGAATGTTGCTGTATTGGATTTCTAGTATTTTATATAATTTTGATATTAAATTATTTGAAATTGTGAATTATAACAAAGCTCTTAGACTTCCTGAAGCAAGCTGAGCTGAGTTTATTGATTTTTATATATCTAAAATATTGCTTCACTACTCATAAAATATTTCATCATAAAAATAAACACAGAAGATCAATTTACATTGCCATTTGCAATTAACATTATATTTTTACAAATCATCCAAAGCTTTGATTCTCCTCTTGCTTATCTCTCTTTCCTAATTTGTGATTGACTCAAACAAACCCTGAAAGTACGAACACATTTAGTAGTTGAAAGAATTTCTCTTAACGGTTATAGGGTTCAATATTTGACTAAAATTTACAGTAAACCCTTAGAAATATTAGACAAACTTGACTCCGCAAAAATATGTTCATCGTTTTTCAACAAAACCCAACCCAAGAATCCAAACAGCTAAGCAACATTAATTGGACGCGTAAATCGTGAACATACTTTGCATGTGTCTGCTACCAGCACAAGTATATATCACTTAGTGAGTTATTAACGAGCCTTATAATTTTATTCAGTAACAGTGGAGGATATAAAAATCAATGGGGGGGCCACTGGTGTATTCTTTATTAAGTACGTCTCTGAGGGATCGAAGAAATCGGCTATTTCGGTTCTTATGGACAGGCATACACAAAAGTGATGTTTTATTTTTTATATGCATTAAATTTCTATAACCAGTATCTAGAATATACGGAAGATAATACTATATACAAAACAATATAAACCAAATCTAGTTTCTTACCGGCTATTGCCGATGACTGGTTTATTTTACAAATCGGTGGTATATGTAGCATTTTTACATTCATGACCACATTCTCAGGGCTTAAGTACGTAATTTGAATTTCATTGCGCACTCTTAAATTTACTTTCAACCATAACTCATTGTGACTATTCAGTGAAGACAATTTTCGAACAGATTTCGAGCTTTTGACACTTTCTTTATTGACTGTCTGATAAAAATATCGATAACTCTAATTAAATCGATTGTTGAAGCATCGATTACAACGGGTTATTTCGTCCGGAGAAAAAGTCCGAGTGGTCGCAGCGGGACGCCATTGCCCGATAAATGGACATCGAAAATAAAGGTACCGAGCGCAGTACCGGTAGCCGGTGAACTAATACCGCTCTTAGAATAAGTGACCGTTTACCTTTGATACATCGAAATGATTAATTATTCGACATAATATTATGATGCGAAAATGAAACGTGTCAAGGGAAATTACAAATACTATTATTATTTATTATAAGCGAGAACATTTGAGAGGATAGATTGATGTTTGTTACTTTTTAAAGTAAAAAGTTACCGACTTTTTTATACTTTAGATATAGGGTTTTGCGTTTTCTCATTTGGTAAACACGCTACACTTAGAAAGGCCTGGCTTTAAAATGTAGCTGCTGGAATACACCAACATGTGTTCCGCGGCAAATTTTCAACTTGAGGATTGTAGCTAGTCATGTGGGTTTAGAAAAGGCCCTACCACCATGTTGTGGTTTCATTACAATGTTTTCCTTCACCGAAAGTTCAGACTCAGTTGCCAGTATTCGCACCTGCGTCAATTGCCGCGGTATCAGAAAACTCTATAAACTAAGTCATCATCACTTCTGGATATTGATAACATTTTATTGTGACAATGCTTATACATTAGAATAACACATGGGCTAAATAATGATGATATTATTTAAATTGGGTCAAATTATTACTATATAAGTATCGAGTACATCGGACAACATCCTTATCTTCATTCATTTAGTTATGTCTTCTTCTTCTTCAAGAAAACCAAGAGACGAGTCCCGAATTTTTAAGTTTTTGTTAGGTGAGTCTCGGCTCATTCAATTTTTTTAAACTACAAAATAAAAATAAAACTAATAAGGTATGAGTGCAACCAATGTTAGGTTAACACTGACAAATTACAATTTGTTTTAATAACTTATACCAACGCAATGTTGGAACGGATGAACCAGGTTGCCGAATGTTTCCACTGATATTGTTGACTCGATTAAAACTCTGTGGGATCTGAGGAATCGGGGTGCCTAACGTTTCCACTGAAATTGCTGACTCGGTGCCTCGTGCACCTGGCGTACCGTGGGACGTCACTCTTGGTTAACACTTATGGTGTGTTGCGATTGCGTAACATGCTATTCATTATTTCTTGTCAGTTATTGCTATCGATAATAACAACAATCGGCTGTCGTTATAGCAACGTGCAAATAAGTAAGCATTTCACGTGAAAGCGAGAACATTTTGCATTTATTAATGTCTTAATCGTGTCATTATTATAAATAGTAATAGCATAAAAATAAAAAAATAACCAACAAAGTAATGATAATTCTGTTGTTAGCATGTTCGAATCCCTGCGAATAAGCCAGAGCTTTCGGTGAAGGAAAACATCATCATCATGAAACCATAGCATAGTGGTAAGACTTATTTAGGTTCAACTAGCTAGCTATCACCCTCCAGTTGAAAATTTTTCGCCTAGCACCTATTGATGTGTTCCGGCAGTCTGAGACTTAGTCCCCATATAGGTTTAGCGTTTGTACCATCTTAAACCACACCGTCATTTAACATCCCATGAGATTATGGCCCAAAGCCAAAATCTTCAAAGAACAGCAGAATAATTGAAAGTAGTTAATATAACAATCGTTATTTTTAAATAACACAACAGTATAATTCTAATTAATATAGTCGTTATTGTAATCTATATCGCTCACTGTAAGTGCATTCAGATTATAACAGACTGTCAACTAAATAAAATCAAGTCTGATTCTTTATTTAGGCAAGTACTTCTTTAATTCAACCACGGTAATAAAATTAATGCGTTTACGTCGCTTTTGATTGACGTCCACGTTGGAACATAAAAACAAAACGATGTACGTAACTATATAAACTGTATATAAGAGGGTTGGGTGTACAGCCACCCCGGGCAGTGCCTGCCGCCACCGAGCACGGCTCCGGAAGAAGCCGTATCGATCCATGCTAATTTACTGCCTCCAACTTTATTGATAGGAAATCGACTGTGCGCTACGTAAAGTTAACTTTAATAGCCACATTTATTCGCCCTTAATATTATAGAGTGTAACTTATATCTTTATATATATATATATAACTAACGGGCCCGGCAGGCTACGTCGTGCCTTGGGAATAAAAAACAAATCCTCGTATAAGATAGCAGCGCCACCTACCGGTTGTAATTATCTATACAGTCTATCCAGCCGTTTAGGCATACATACACACGTACAGAAGAATTACGCAGTATATAAAGATCTTCTGTATGAGTGCATAAGAGTGAACTCCTCGTAAAAGAATTGACAGATTTTGATGACATTTTTGTGTGTGTTTATATGGATTCAAACATGGTTTTGATTCACAATTGGATCCGGTAGGTGGCGCTGAGGTCTGATTCTAGGATTTTTTGTTATCAGGGTAATACAACGTCCGTTGGGGAGGCTACTTATATTATATAATACATTTGTACCATCGTATTATATAATTTACTAGCTGTTCCCGTGGCTTCACTCGTCTGTTCTAGGATTTTTTTTGTTATTAGGGCCAAACAACGTCCGCTGGTGCCGCTAGTTATATTGTATAATACATTTGTACCGTAGTATTATATCATTCCAGCTGTGCCCGAGGCTTCACTCGTCTGAAACACAAAATTATTATTAAGAGGTTTGGCTAAAATTTAATTTTATATTATAACATGGATTATTTTATTTACATCAATAAAAATCAGTTACTAAATATATGTACTCTTATCACTTCATAACGGCTGCAAAAACTGTTTGAAATATCGTACTGAAAATTGAAAACTTATATTTAAAAAATTTCAATATACAAAAGGAGTAAGCCAATAAAGGAGGTCTTAAAAAATATTGATAGTCTGACGGTCAGTTGCCGTCTCTTTTCATTAAATGGTCGTACTGTCTCTCTCTATTTCTAAAACTATCGGAGCAAAGAGTACACACGATACTTTTCCATCTTGTTCTGTCAGTGACTTCACGTTTCACCTCACTCCAATTAAGCCCAATGTTATTAGATTTGCTAAGGTCGATCACATCTTTTTTACCCACCCTGAAGATTCCACCTGATTAGGAATGTAGTGCACATAAAAATTGATACGGCTAAACCGGTTCAGTCATTTTCGAGTTATAACCACCCAAACGTACATACAAACAAAGTGTCGTTACCTTTCATCATATGCACACAACAAAATACAACTATCTTACTGTAACGATATTAATGTATGGAAAAAATAACGATTAAAAGTTGAAAGCACCCATTTTTTAATCCTGAGTTATAGCAATATTAAGTACATAGTGTTATAAGCGATAATGACTTTTATAAAAAACGCATTAAAAGTTATTTTCGCGTGTGAAACACTATAGCGTGACGTCGTGGTAACGCCACACGATTACTGAAATATAATTCGTCTGATAAGAATTAGGGCTTGAGTACATGACTGCGTTTGTTTGCGAGTTGAAACAATAACGCCCTTTACACGACACGCTCTTTCCCGCGTGAAAACACATTCGCGCGGGAAAGACTGCGCGTGTAAAGACAAAAAATAACAAACACTCGTAAATTCAGGTACGCGCTTAACCATATACACTCTTGCATACGCGAATCGAGTGCGAAAGAGCATATCGTGTAAGCTAATGATGGTTTAAAAGCAGTAAGCTTGAAAATCGCGACAAACACGGGATCAAATCCTAAAAGTGGTTTAACTTTTCGGTGAACATTTAACATTGCTCAAATATACCTTGCAACACCTTTCGATAATTTTATACTATACTAGCGACCGCTCCGGATTCGCATGGGTGCACTAACGAAGAAACTGAATCACAATCTTTCCTTTATAGTACAATCATTTAATTAAATAAAATTACATCTGAACAATTGAACGTCAATGCGTCAATAAAGTTAATATTTTTGTGAATCTCCACCCAGTCTTTTTTTTTTTTTTTTCGAACTGACCTACACTGCCGGCTTATTAGGCCTTCACAGTTCCACCGGACTACTAAGGGGAGCGCTTAGGGCACTCACCCGATTGTCGCCACCCAGTCTTCTGTCTCACTCAATTTTTATAGATCGATTTTTTTACCACAATTTTTCACTTTTCCGTATCATTTTTCTGACATTTTCTTTTATACAAACATTGTCGTAGCATCGTTACATAAATTTTATTTATGTATAATAAAACACTTTTAAATGAAGAACCTATAAAGAGACATCATTAGTACTTACAAACTCACAGATCCCGCCGCCGCGGCTTGACTGTGAATTTTGCTCCATCACTCTCGCGTAGGCCTCCCTCGGCAGCGGCTCAAGCAGAGGTCCGATCCTCCGGAATGGAGCCCTCGAGCACGTTGCTTGCTCGACTACAGTGACACTGAATAAATTTTCAAGCACTAAAACGTACTGATGGACGAAATTATTTATTTATTCTTCACACAATATACAGTCAAATGTTTCATAATAGTCACTTAGACACTATGTATGACAAACAACATCATACCTTCAAAAGTATAAAAGTTACTTCAATATACATATCCAATCGTGAGCAATTTGCATATTAATTCCTTATTATAACATTCTTAAGGAATCTTAACTTTAATTTCTTATCTACTACCTATTTCCTATTGTGCGTTAACACATTTTTAGCCGCTGCACTGTTCCTCATAAATTGAACGTTGTAGCGACGAATAGAGTAATCAATCAATCGACGATAATAAAAGACGGATACTCTATTCAGCAATACGATTAAATAAATAAAATATAACTCATCGGTTTGCGCTATATGGGAAATGCGCCAAAAATCTGACAGACGATCGTCATTAACTGTATACAAAAAAAGATGGCTACGACTCTAGTAGGGTACAGTCGTGCTGTCTACGAGATTTTAGATAATCACTACAAATAAAACACTGTATAACATAATAAAGCACTGTAAGACGAATTTGTACATCTGAAAGATGTCTACAGAAAAGTCTTAGATTACATAATATGTTTATCTCATAAAGATAACCCATAGTAACCACTTTTATATTTCACATATTGTTCAAAATTACGAGTACTTCGATTATTTGCGACGATATTGTAACAAATATTGTATTGAAACTACTTAAAAGGCAGTAGAGTAAGAGCATGACGAAGTAAATTAAGAGAAAGTAAGAAAATCTTAATTTTATAAATTCACAATAATTTTAATAGCTTATACATAGAAAACCTTCCAGGCTTTAACGTCTCTGAAAGCTATGATGGATCGCTTCTTGGCTTATCGAGGATTATTATTAATTTTTTTTTCGTGAAATGTTTCATTCTTGAAATTAAAAACTTAATTCGTCACACCGTTCGATTTTATCGTGGTGTTGTAATTGATTTAAAAAAAATAAAACGTAGTTGACCGGGATTATAGTCGAATATATAATTACTAGTAATTTCCCGCCGTATCACAAACGGTTTCTGTGGAGTAACTGACTAAATGATGACTAAGTGACGTATTTTCATACAAACGTTCATCCCTTTTTTTCTACCTTAGGAGCTGGATTTCTAAAAAATCCTTCCTTAGTGCTCGCCTACGGTGTAAAAGGAACTCGCCTGCAATTTTTCATGGCCCGAACCCTAATTGTTTGGGAAGTGCGTTGATGTGTCAGTCAGTCGGTCATTAATTTGTATATATAGATAACTACTATTAGTATCTAAATAATAATTTGACTATTACCAATAAGTAATGAGTTTAAATAAGCACTGTACGTAGTCTTTTTGAAAGTCCTTATTTAAATATCACACCAATACACTGGAATACAAAAAGTATTGATTAATGTAGACAGCTATGTATTTTACTAGACAAGCAATTTGAAACTAAATTTTTATCATAATTTCTACTTAATTTGATCGTTAAACGATAACGTCCTAACGTATACCTATTAACGGTTCTACTCGTGCCAACATAATTGTAAGTAAGCGAGATATATATATATATATATATATATATCGAGGTATCTTTTTATATTTATTTTTGTATCTTTTTATATGAGATATATTAAACTAAAACAATGTTTCGTTAAAATAAGTACACCTAAAAGTTTTATCGTTGGGAAGATTTTATGATATCCGTTTTACTATAATTAACCGCCAGGTGGCGCTAAGTATTATTTTATTGTTACTAAGTTTTGTATTACAATTTAACGTGCGTGAAGTCGCGAATAACCGCTACTTCCATGTAAATCATAATTACATTATAATAATATAGATAAGATCGAAGACATTGCCAAAGATTTTGAACAGTCCTCCGCTGTGAAACGGGATGCACGCGTACTAATCGCGGCACTAAATAACGCGTCTAGTTTAACCTAGAAGTCATTAATATAAAAGTTAACGACTTATGTTTGTTAGAAAAAGCCGAAAACTACGCAATCGCGTGCTCTAATAATATTTACAATAACATTCTAACTCTCAATTAACGTTTAAATCAGTACGAAGCGCCATTTAACGCGTTATTATTTCGACTATTATATTATATATGGCGTTAATTGTTTTAACTCAGTTAACATCTCTGCCGTTGCTCGTGCGTTTTCTCCATAACTGCTATAATAAAGTACTGAATAAATAAAGTTATTTTTTCTCGTCCGGTCACGGAATCGGTGGTATAATTGTTTATTAAAGCAAAAATTGTACACCAAAATGCGACTCGTAGAAACCGTTCAATGAAACTTGATTCTTTTCTTAAAAACATTCCTGCCGATTTTAGAGGAATATATAATAATGAATATTAAAGTATTGTAAATAGTTTCCTGAATAACTGCAAAAAAAGCTTATTTTTATTAATTTCCAGACCTCGTAGCGCATTGGTAGCAACGACGTATGAGTCAGCAGTTCGTGGTTTCGACATCCGAACCTAACTGACTTTTGTACGACGGGTGGATACGGATAGTTAAGGATAAGTTTACAAAGTATATTTGGTACCACACTCAAATTGAAAATCTATCTCCAATCGCCTATAGGTGTGGCCCAACGCCGGTACTTGATAGCTAGTCTCGCTCTAGATTTAGCGTGTTTACCATCTTAGAGCACGTCGTTGTGATCAAACGTTAAAGCCTGTAAAATATGTAAAAACAATCTAGATTAATTGTGACTGACCTTCATTCTTTTAATTGAAAATTTGCTATCAAAATTCACCCATGTATCGCTTGTAGCAACTTAAAGTTGCTGCTGTAAAATTCTGGCATTGTCGCTAAGCTCTATGGTAAAGTATAATGGATATTACATGTCAAAAATACTTTGAAAAATACTCTAAATGTCAGCGCAAGTCTTATCAAAATTGGATCAGCCTTTTCGATTACCAGCCCGGACAACAACAAATGCTTCAATTTTATTCGTATGTATAGATTTAAAAATTTACATACGACACAGGAAAAGTGAATGCTCTGAACTATATAATTCCACCTTGGTTAAGTTTTGTTTTTACTGCTTATTCATTACTTTTTCTAGCGTAGTGACATATAGATTCAAAGTGAGAAAAAATATAAACAAAAATATTGTAATGGTTTCACATATGACCCGTTAACTAACGGAGGGACAGGGGCTTGCTATACTTTAAAGCAAACTGTGTACATTCTATGCCATGTCTTTAGTCAGTGAGAAACAGAGAGAGATAAGTCCTTGATTCATGACTTAGTAAGAATAAAATGTGATTTTATTATAGAACTTAACTAATACTAACCAATTAAGCGTAGCAGTTTACAGAAGTTTTTTTTTTTTTATACAAAGTCACTCATATCATCTACCAATGGATGGATGGTAGGATATTTTATAATTGTGCTAAGAGTCGATTGTCATTGAAAAAAAATAAATATAGATAAGAAAATGGAATGAGTACATAAAACTAATTAGATAATGATACCCTTCTACATAACGAGTAGGGCGGCGCGTCGTCCGCCCGCCCTCCCTGGGCTTCACACTTATAAAATATAAATAAGGTCTTTGTTGAAACTCTGGAAGTGCGACGTAGTCCAGTGGAAACGCAAACAGTAACACAAGATAAGAAATATAAAAAAATTAAATTCAGGAATATTTAAATTCAGTGTGTTCTTTTTTATTATACGTAACATTAAAGGCTCTGATAGAAATGAAATGAGTGTCTTTGAAAAAGTTCAGTATCCTTTCTTTTCAACTGCAAATTCCATTCGATCTGCAGAATTCCGTTATTTATATTTTTACATTTTCGTCATAAAAGGAAAAAGGGTTATTTATGCCCCATATATAGGACTCTCTCTCAGTATAATCTGTAATGTTTTTTTTTTTGAAATAATAATGCCGTGACTAAAGCATAAACCTATATAATCTTGTATTTACTGGTTGATACTCAATAATTAAACGAATATGCTACAGAATTACCGAGTACTATATAATTTGATGCCTCTTATATACTAAAATGAATACTTAGGAATGGAATACAAAAAGTATACCAATACATAGATAATAATTAATAGGCATCTAAACATGTTTAAATCACCTATATATTGTTAAAACTTCAGTAACTACATAATTAATGAACACAATACACATATGTTGCGAATTTTATTCAATGAAACAAAACAACCATTCAACTATCTTTTTGGTTAACCTGACAATCACAAATATGTACATAAAACATTTATACACGTTCACAAGCCTCAATATATTATCCGTTGTATTTGGCACACTATTTATTTCCTTGCTCTTTATTTTCGATTTCTTATAACTCCAAGTATTTTACACTACTATACTTTTAATTTTTATGTATATTGGTACTAAAACCCAAAACTTCGGTTTGCTGTCACGCTAATTCTAAAATCTCAACAGAAAAGTAACAACTTTTCTTTGTCAAAATGAAATATAGAACTGTCATTACATTAGAAAGTTTGAAATTAAACAGTTAAATAAATAAAAGGTTCGACATTAATTAACTATAACTCGTAATTTTTTTAGTGTCTATAATATTCAGATTTCTCTAACAGAGAATGTACAAGTATTGTCAATTATTAAACGTAGGGTTGTGAATAATATCGAAAAGAGTGTTATAAATAAAGGATTCCTCTTGTCGATTGTATAAATAAAAGTTATTTCCATATATTTGATATTGATAGCATTAAGGACCGTTTATAACTACTGAATAAGAAAGAAAATACACCAATTTTAAAAGTACTTACTGCTTTTTACACAATGGAGAATAAGTCTGTTCATTATAGTTTGTTACAGTATGGTCCTTTAAGGTAGAACCTACGTCGGTTGACAGCCAATTTTAGTAGACAGCAAATTTAAAAAAAAATTTAAGTTTCAAAATATTTCAATGGTAGTATTACAAAATGTGTTTGTGTTAAATAAATCTATAGAAAGTCACAGACACGAACATAAACGATTTTTATTTTAATATCAAAGATAATAATTTGAAGTTGACTCACTGATTTTAATTTTGTCATTTGACTGTGTGCAGGCAAGGCGGTTGTTTCACTGTGGCTGGCAGCTTTACGCCATGCATCAATGCTCGACTCTTGATAAGCTTTACGATGGAGTAGGAAATTGTTAGCTTGAGTTTATTTTAGCCTTGTACGTTTAATGGCGTTTTCTAAAGCTTGAAAATGTGAAAAAATAACACATTCATGACGACACACCCACGTCGCGTTCGACATATGATACACGGTAGAAGGTTTTTTGTATACAAATAAATAGATATTTCGGGACAACTAAAAGTCTAGACGTTCTACTATAGTGTATAATATACAACCATACGGCAAATATATTTTAAGAAAAGTATAAAGAGGAAGGTAAATTGACGATTATAGACCTAAAATTAAAATTCATAATTTCTGAGTAATGTCTCTCTCTGTATCTTCTGAGTAATCTCCGAAACGGCTGGACCGATTGTGACAGAAATTTCACTGATGGATAATTAAAACTACAGCGGGTGACTTAGGCTATTTTGTTTTAGACTAGCTGTCATCCATGGCTTCGTCTTTAGTACTATCTCCAAAACGATTGGATCTATTTTCATGAGACTTTCACTGACAGATAGTTAACGTTATAAAAAGTAATTAAAGCTTTTTATTTTGGACTAGCTTTTACCCATGGCATTGTTTACAGTACTATTTCCAAAACGTTTGAACCATTTTTCACGGATTTTTTACTAAAAGATAGCTGATCTTATAAGAAGTAATTCAGAATTATAAAAAAAACGCATGTGGAGCTGCAGGCAACAGCTAGTATTACATAAACGTCAATCCTTGTATTTTAAAGGGTTAGACGTCTGTGTGACTAAATTTCTTAACATAATATAAATTCAAAATTAGCAGTTTTTTTAATTAATTTACACATGTAGGGTTAAACAATATAGAGTTATACAAACCAATGTAGAATGTACCAGAAGCATTGAGTCCAGATCAAATACTTTAACTTCGAACAAATTCCGCAAAGATGTGGTAAACATCTTCGATAAGCGCGCAGCTTTGGCAAAATGGTGATAGCACCTTACGCATCATAAAGGCGAAAGTTTTTGTATGTCCTAAGCGTAATCTCAATCCTGTGATTGTTATCCGGGAACTAATCGCCATCATATCATCAATCCAATATAATACGAACAGCATACAAATCTTTTTCATCGAAAATTTAAAGTTGTTCTTTACCCTTTTTATATACGAGTATGTATGAATCTACACCAACATATATTTTAATATATACAGATATAACATTTTAAAACTTTAATTAACGAAATATCACATAAATAAAATTGCATACCCATAAAATCTTTTAAAAGAAACCAATACAGTACGCGTAAAAAGCGTCCCCCTCTAAATAAGGGGTGTCTTCTACATAACTACGAAATTACGTAGGGTAGTTTGTAAAATTCGCCGGCTCCTACAGGGGAGGGCAGGTTGAGGGGCGAGGGGTGGAAACAACCCCTAATGGCGGAATCGCGTGACAGAATTTCGGCAGTGACCCGACTCGGTATGTGAAAGTGAAAAGATATCTATAGAGTTATTAAAAGCAACTCTCGTTTGATCGTTCACTTCAATAGTTGATCTCTTAAGTGATTGTAATTGCCTGTATAACTCTGTACATGTTTAATTAAAGTTTCCAATAACACTTGATTGTATTCTGCATCATTTTCATATTGATAAAATATCCTTTAACAAGCCTATCTATGTATAAAAGAAAATATGCCAATCTGGGTTTTTAAATAAAATGAACATATTATTTTAAAACTGAAATTTATATTTAGTTGATTGTCCGGTTTGATAATGTATTCGGACATCGCGTCGATTGATGTAGGTTGAAATCCTTGCAAATGATCCGCTATCTGCGTTCGATGAAGGAAAATATCGTTATGAAACTATAGTACAGTGGTAGGGTTTTTCTAAGCTCATCTGACTAGCTACCACACTCAAAAAGAATATCTATTAGTGTGTTTCGGCAGGTACGCTTGAGAGTCAATCATGATAGATTTAGCGTATTTACCATCTCATACCAAATTTTCATTTAATTTCGGATGAAATTGTGGTCAAACACTAAACCATATAAAGAATAAAAAAAACTGATTTTGATGGGACTGTTACTTGTACATACATATATAAATTTTCAGGGTATTATATAAGTGAAGCTTAGCAGAGGTCATTTAAAATGTATAAAAGATTTGGAAGGGCAATTTGGTAATGACAACCTTGCAATAAAAATAATAAAAGAAAAATAACGTAAAAAGTAACTCCCATGAAGCAATTTTTTTCGTTATATATATACTAGTGTAAAAATATATCGTATGTAGCAGAGATTACTATTCAATATACTTCTTTTTTTCTTTCTAATATTATGTTTCAAAACATTTCTATATCACCAAAAACATAATTTTCTGTTATCAACGTAAATAATATGTAAAATGGTTAATATCATATTTCATGATGGAATTGGAGAAACATATAAAGTAAAAACGTTAACGAAAAAAAGAATCTAGCACAATTCGAAGAAGAACCTAGTACAAGTTGTTGTTTTTGTGGATCATTACCGCGAAATCTAGTTTTATTAGAATGTTTAACCAGGTTTGAATTCTAAATATTAGTACATTTCCTTTTATGTATGTAATAAAGGTCACTATACCACAAAGTAATTTGGGTTATGACATTTAGAAATGACAGTGACTGTAAACAATATTTATGTAGTTTAGAAAAATTTAGCTTAGAAGAGGGTAGGTAACGCGCATGTAACACCTACGGTGTTGCAAGCATTGAAATGCTACGATCACCGCTTACTTGGTATAAAAAAAAAACGAATACAATCATGTCGAAATAATATTGATATAAGCTATTTGTTTACCGAACCGGTGGTAATCTTTAGACGTTCACAAGTATCTTTTGGCTTGAATAAAATAAAATATTTTGATAATATATATTTCATATTCACACTTGATACTTAAGGTTTCCAATAAAAAAGTTGCAACGAACAACTCTATATGAATCCACGACGAACCGACATGCCAAGGAAAATTTCATTATAACCAAATTGTGAGCAATATTTTCGTAAACATTTTCGAATGGAACTTGTTTGTGTACACTACGCTACACAAACAGAAATAAATAATAACACAAATGTTTGTAGATATATATAGCGACCATTTGAAATATATTTGGAAGACTTTAGTTGAAAAAAAAAAGTGGTGTTGCAGTTAAAACGTGCTGATTCGAATCGTGCCTTTGGATTTTGTAAACTTGTTACATATATTAACATAATCACATCATCAGCCAGTAATCTGGGTAGAGTTATATTTTCAAAATGTACATTAACGCGAGCGAAGTTGCGAGAAAATGCTAGTAATTTATAAAGATATAAACTCAGACGAACTTGCGAGTTGCCAGTAGTAGGAAAGGATAATTGAAATGACATTTTCTTTGTCCGAAATAATATCCGAGGTGGTTAAACCAATTTTGGCAAACGATTTATTGACGGTTAGAGCACTTTTGAGAGTACGTATACTACATCTACGTATCATAACTCTTTTTTAAATAGGAATAAATAGTAACGATAATCGATAAAAGGTTCGTATGAATTAAGGAGGAACGGCAAAATATCATTTATAACGGAAGAAAAAATTACAATTAATTTAGGTAAATTACGTACCACGAAATCTACCACGAGGTCTAGTGGTTTGACCGGTGGTATATCAATTCGATGTCCGCAGATTCGAAATCCGGCATGTACCAACGATTTTTTCGGAATTCGCGTACACTAGTAATCTAAATATCGGCTGACGGTGATAGAAAACATTGTGAAGAAACCTGAACCTGAGAAACGTTCTTGTAGTACCACCGTATGTGGGAAAATATAAAACTGCGAATTTCTTATAGTTTGAAATCGCCAATACTTACTGGGCTGACGTTGTGATTATGCCCGTACCTTCTTTTGGGAAGAGGCCAATGACTCTGCAGTGGGTCTCTTACAGGCTGATGATAAAGTCGAAATTACCGGGTGTAAATAAAATGATAGAAGTGTGTAGTTGTCCTCGCATCACTCAAAAACTACAAGACAGATTTCTATATACTTTTTTTATTGTATAATTTCTTACATACTTTGTGCTCATGTAAAAGAATTATCGAGATAGAAAATCATTTAATATAAAGTTATTAAATTTTAAAAACAATATGACTTTTACAAACACTACGCGATCAGTGATGTGTATATTATTACCGCGTAGAAGTGGGACGAGCGGTGTGGTGTTTATATTCTACCTCTGTGGAGAAAATATATTGTTAAGACAATAAACAACGCAATAAAGTCGCGGATATCAGTTAATTATAAAGCTCAGTCATGGTGACCAGCGTCTTGTGGTCAACCATAGCACTTAAATTATAATATCACTTAAATCTATTAAATGCAGAAATGACGTTATCATTTGCATCTAATTCTCGATTAAATATCGTCAACATTAAAGAAAACGTTTCTTTTTCAACATAAATTAAAGTTAGGTATCACACCCTAGAGGGCGCTGCCCACAGCCATACTTTTTATTACAACATATTTAAGTTATTTATGTTGAACACAGAGTATAATGAGTTTATGCTAAACAGTAGAGAAATGACACCGCACGGCTCCCGTATTTTGTGTTCAACAAAAAAATAAGCAAAATGTTTTATTACGCGGCTCATATGATTTATGGGGGCTTCGCCCGTTATTTTTATTAATAATAATTATTTTAAAATACGTTTAGGACAGACATTAATTAGTGGTCGAAATAGTGTCATTGGCATTAATTATTTTTTGTAAGTTTACCGCTGTTTTACAATGTATAATTGTTCTGAATTCCTGTTAGGGTTGTCTACCCGTATTATGTCATAATACTGTCCGTAATATTTACATAGTATAGTGGGAAATGTTCGATACTAACTGAGTCATGCTGCATCACTAGAGTTTAATATTCACCGACTTCGTACCGTAGCAACACCACGAACTTCTGACTTACATTTTGTATTTAAATTACTCCGCTCCTAACGACCGTTTCGTAATGATAGATAGTTTTTGAAATTCCTCAATAATTAGACTACAAATTAAAAAAAAAACAGATTTAATGAGTAGATCCAGAGATGACCGCTTTTAAGCAAATAAAAAAGTACGTCTTGTATTTTGTCATATTCGCTTTTAAGCAAATAAAAAAGTACCTCTTGTATTTTGTCATATTGGTGTAGATAGAGACATAATGAGATATGACTAAGCTAATAAAAACACGGGGATAAAATTAAAGACAATACCAATTCAATGTCGATCTTGTAGCCAGAGATTTGGACTAAGCTCTAATAACACTTTTACTAATTTTAAGTTAGATCTTTTTAATTTTGTAATTACTGTGTATCCTTATCACGAGTCTAATTATAAAGGAGGTTATGTAATTCTCTGAAAGGTTCCACTACCTGTCAGTAAAAGTCTCGTTAGGCTGTAGTCCCAAGTCTTACTGTCATTGCGCTAACGCTACGAAAACGCTAATTGATTATATATTTGGTACTTGGGAAGAGTTACAGAATGCAACTGATGTATTCTGTGATTTATCTAAGGCCTTTGATTGCGTTGATTGTGGTACACTTACATTATTACTCTAATGTTATGGTGTTTGTGGAGCTTGTCTCGACCTTCTAGTCTCCTATTTAAAAGATCGGTGGCAGAAAGTAAACGTAGGTTGAGCAACCTCTGCAGGATCATTGGTTACAATTAGCGTCCCACAGGGTTGTATTTTAGGATTGTTTTTGTTCGTAAGATATTTAAATGATATCTACTGCTAATGACTAACAACTGATGAATGAATTACTGAATGATGTGTGAAGACGAATTTTCACTTATATTCAGATTAAAGAATAGATTCGAAGGCAATGTATCTAAATTATACTTTAAATAAAGTTTCTGATTAGTTCGTTTAAAATAGTGTATAATTAAATGGCAATAAAATTACATTAGATAAATGATCTGCAATATAATCGACATTTTAATTATAGACATAAGGGAATTTAGTAGATTTAGTTGACAATACTGTATTCTTGAGCATCACACTTGATACTAGATTATAATAGGGCCTTCTCACAAAAAAGTGGCTGTAAACTAAAACCATTCAAGGTTTGTAAGATTTGCCGAATAGCACATATACGATAAAATGATAAACGAAATTGAGCTTGTTGCCGGTTTGTTCCAATGACTAGGTTGTTTTTCAAAACGGTGGTAGTGTTTTGACATTCATAAGCGTCTTCTCGAAACCTAAAAAAATAAAGTAATTTTGATTTTGAGAATTCCATTCAGCCATTTCGGAGGTTAGTTTTAACAAACAATATACACTTCAATTTTATTTACTTGTATAAGCTCAACTAAGATGATTGTAACATTAAAACCGTTGGGAACAACTTCAACAGCGTTATAAAATTAATCATCATACATAAATCTGAAAAGCGATCTTTACACTATACAAAGTTGAAACATACAGTTAGAGATAGGAAATTCATTGCAATAATTACAGTTGCGAGGGTGCGATGGCGCGGTGCGGCGCGAACCGCAGCAAGCCGTGTCGCTCAGACCGTAACATAACACTGCCATACTTAGATACAATACTTCGAGATAACTTAGTTTTCACTTGAACGTAAACGGTGGAGAAAATTACTAGTATAAACATAGAGGTAATAATAGTCACATATACTAGAAACGTCAACGTTATGTACATGGCTATATTTGAAGAAATCCAATAAGAAATGTAATGTACCTACAGCCAATAAATCCAATTACAGTACGGTTTTCTAATGTAAATGCTTTATTAAAATTAGATCAGCAGTATAACAACAGATAATTCAATTACATTTATGACCAACTGATACCCGCCAATTTGTCAACATTGTTTATAATCTTAACAATATATTTGAAGTATATATAGAAAAACATAAGCACGTAACCGCTTCTACATGACATTAAAAACCCACAAAACTGAACGCCTAGTGTTTATAATAATCGTAGTTCCTTAAAACTGTATATTAAATGACGCTATTGTGATATTTTAAATAAAGACGAAGTGTCTAAAAAGCAGAATTAAAAAAACATGATCAAAATTGTTGGTTTTAGCGTGATGCGCGCAAATTGGCATTGTAAACCTCTACAATTTTGTATTTATATAGATTAGCCTCAAAAAGTCCCTTGCATCCAAAAACTTTGCATTTTGGCGTTTGAATCTACCAATACCCTCTTACTTGAACTGGCTTCAGTCTTCATATTGTGATTGCTCCCAAAAGTGAGTCATTCATCACTCCCAAAGTATCATTATTATTATATCATTGGGATGAGACGATATATTATTTCAATTCAGACTCGTGGATTTCATAAAGCTATCATCTTGTTACCTTTATCCCGTCTAAGTAGGGTCGATACAACGTGTGCTACTCTTTCACTATCTCCTGTTATCTTTAACTTAAAAAATATATATACCTTTAACCAAAGTCAAAGGTTCGATTGGCCAAATACTAAGAATATAGTTTTGTATAAGCAATACACTAATTAAAATAATTCAAATTACAACAAAATTATTTATTAACTATCTTCATGGTGGAGTTTTTGGTGGGATCTTTCTCTGTTATGTAGTGGATTTTATATTATATTTATAATCTTGTGTTACTTGATACTATATTTTGTAATATTGGTCATCTTTTACGCATTATAGTTAGGTTATTGTGCATAAGTGAAGTAAATGGAAAATAATTCCACGGCGCATGAATACTGAGATGCCATAAAAACTCCCTGGAAAGTTTTAACAACTGCACGAACATCTTGTTAGAACATTGAAATTGTCACAAGACACTTGTAATATTATTACCTACATAATAATCTAGAAAATTGACTGCTAATAATAAAATAAAAACCTCATAGTGTGTTCTTAGATTGGGGTATACAATTGCCGTTTTAAGCTAAAATTCACTCTCAACCATTTCTCTTCACCCGACAAAAGAAAAATAAATTCAAAAACTAAACATAATTCCAACCCGCCCATGTATTGTCACGTTTTTCATAGACCACTGAGCTGTTGCGAATAATGAGTATGAATTAAAAGAAAACTTAAGACGGGTGTTACTTTGTTCTAATAGCTCTCAAATTGGATCTTAAGACAAGAGATTCTACGCCAAGAATGCATAATCAATGTTAATTGTTTAATGACAATTATTGCTTAGTCTACACCGACGCACAAGCGATAAGCATAAAGATTAAACAGCGCCATAGGAAAATGAAACCAGATGCATCGTTAGATAGATAATTCAGTTTCCTTACAATGTCGAATTAACTGCTGCGAAACGTATTATTTCATCTAACATGCGTAGGTATCGAGAGCATACAAGTAGTTTATTTTATTTAAAAATAGACAAAATATATATTTTAAGAATGCATCAGTAATTAACTAAAATTAAAGGGATTTAAATACCATGATAATGGCATAAAGGAGAAAATCGCAATCTATGTCCAATTGCTAGTAACTTCTTTTAATACTTTATAAGTTTTAGCGTTTCACTACAATCTCGACAAATGTTAAATGATGATATGGATTAAGATGATAGCATTCTATACGTAAAGGAGGCTGACTTTCAAGTGCAAATATCGAAATACATGTATGAGTACTTGGAGACAGATTTTCAACTCGAGGGTTGTGGCTAGCCAAGAAAGCTAAAAAAACTCTACAACCATGATTTTATCACGATGTTCTTCCTTTACCGAAAGCTCCAGCTGCTTAACAAGGATTCGAACATGCGTTAATCAATATGATATCCAAACATGGTAACCACTCAGCTATAATCGTTTGAGCAGTCGTCTGTACTTGAAGTATGTACGGTGTTCGACTGTGGAATTATCATCGCTAGAATTATTTTAGTCATAAAGCAGAAGTGTTCTTATTTCCTCCAAGTTAGTTTTCTGGAGAAAGTAAACTATTTTAAGGGCATGATAGGATGTTGCTTTTGACTTCCATCTGGAATTATAGTCGCATTGGAAAAGAAAATGTGAGTGTGGAAGATTCATTTCAGGAGGAAGGGCAACGCAATATACAATCAAATACTTGTGATGGAATTCCGTAACATAACGTTCCCATCAAACAAATATTTTATTCATCTATTATGTATACCCTTATAACTTATTTTCTGATCCTTAATAGTAATTCTTTTACTATGACGCACGAGGCATGAAAAAAAATACAATACGTAACACAAAATTATAAAATTTACCGATAAATTGCAACATTTTCAAATATATATAAATAAACAGAGTGAAAACGGTTTAGTACATCTTCCTCTTCTACTTCTCAACCGATTGTCTTTAGTTATGTTTAGTACTAAATAAATTCATGAAAATATTGGAAAAATGATCTTTTTTTTTCCTTTATATAAAAAATTACAAGTTAATAAAGTGTGTACAAATTTCGAGCCCGTGGCGACCACTAGTTATTATAAAATCACGCGCATTTTGTCCTATACCACTTGAACAAGTTCCTGCCTCGTTTTGTTGCATAGCCCAAGAACGCATGTTAGAACGAATAGGAAACAGGCAATACTATCGTTTAACTCATGATTTATGTTATAATTTGGTTTTCTTTAATTTAACTTTCTCCGACTATTTGATAGAGGTGTTAATATGTTTTTATGAAAGAAAGTTAGTATAGAGTTATAGAGTAAGAGACTAAGAGTATATATATATATACGAGGTTTTTTGTAAATAGATCGTATAACTGCTGTTATTGGACCATGACAACGACCTATATACATTTGGATTCTGTTAAATATTTGCGTAGAGTGTACAAGCTGTGTCAATTTTTCTGTGTCAAAGTAATATACGCTCCATTAAATAATTGAACTGTTGCTCAGTAATAAAAATAAAATGGTCGTTTGGTAGATGATTTATTCTTTCTTAAAGCTTTCTTGCAACAATGTGATTTCATTATCTGTTTATCTTTGACATAAATCTACATTCGGTTTCCACTGGGAAACTTAATTAGAAGAAAGTCGTTTTTTTAATTATTATGAAAATTACTGCAATTGATGTGACAAACACTTCTTAAATATTTATGATGTCAAAGTGAGACACTTTGACAACTTTTCGTAGCATAACATTCTAGGTTACGTACCAATATTAGCTTACATATCTATAACTAATCTGTGGTCAGAATTTAAGTACTGTTGTTTGTCCGAATAACAGAAAATTACATTCAATTTTGTATTTTATTTAGCATAGAGAAGTTACAGTGATATGTATTTTTTTATTACACTTATATACACATTTAGACTATTATTTGATTTGATACTTGGTTTGTAGAGTCTGTTTTTGTTAATAATATACTAATTCATGAACGTCAGTCATTTGATCCCATATCTTTTAAAATTGGTTGCATTTTGCGTAACATTTTTTGGGAAAATAATAAGATGCTACAAAAACTCTCTGATAATTTTTAGGTGTTTGAAAATAAGCAATTGCATTAGCAAAATCGTATCATCACGACAATTGCACAAATATGTTGAGAAAACATTGCCACAAAATATAAAGAAAGATTCTGGTCACTTTGATTCGATTTTGTTAGTGTTAATTACTACACCTAAGTAAAGTTGACACCAAATATTTTCTTGTTCTACTCTCCCCAGTCAAATTCATCTCAGTTTTCAAAATTTTTATACACTTATGATATTTGATACCTATTGAATTTTTATACCTTTTTCGGTATTCCTCTACTCCTATATCCGATTACATTTATACTTAAAACTTTTCTCGTTACATGGCTTTCATCTCTCCTCATGCCATGCCAGTATCGTGCTGACTTATTACTCCTCAAAGTCTCTGCCTCGGGTGTTATGTTCAAACTTCCACAGATATACTCATTGTTAATCTTATACGTTATAGTTACACAATAAATTCGACTTAACATTTTCATTTCTGGCATATGTAATCTTCTCTCATCCGTCTTTTTTGTAGCCCAGCAGCCCAGTATCCATACAGAATATTTAAGCTAAAATTCTGCCTACAACTGCCTTTCGATTTTATTCCAGTAGTCCTATTTAAGAACGAGCCCCTTTCGAAACTTTATACATACCTATCTTTTATTGCATCGTCATCTAGAATAAGGTATTGTTAGGGTTCACGATTTTCCTATATTACTACACTAGAAGGCGCCCCCGATGTTGTCTGTATTTGTACCTTTATAAATGACAACATCATACATTATTGAAGTATACTGATTTATGCAGCGTTCGCCATAACAGTTCTAACATGGTAGGATTTTTTTAAACTTACTTGATATTTCTCAATATCTTCGTGCAAGAGACCCACTATAGGGCCGTCGGCATGTTCCCGAAAAAAGGTATGGGCATAATCACCAGGCTAGTCTACGACGTATTGGTAATTTGAAACTTTGAGAAATCCACAGTTCTATATTTTCCCTCCATACAGTGGTAATACAAGAACATTTTTCAGATTCCGGTTTCCTGACGATGTTTTCCTTACCCATCAGCCGATAGTGTAACCAATTGAAATTAGTAAATGGACCCAAATTCCGAAAAAATTGTCGGTACATGCCGGGGTTAGAACCTACGCAAATCGTATCGATATTCCATCGATCAAACCACTAGACCAGCATGACTTTTTTGCAATATATAAACTGTATTATTATAAAGTTACATCGGAATCCGTTGAATAGTTTTTGCGTGAAGAGCATCAATCAAACATGCATTAACCCTCACAAACTATTATGTTTATAATAATAATAAGATTGGTGTATTTTTACTCAGACTCGTTCCGATAAGCTTTTTCGTTTATTCCTCAAGTGCTATTTCAATAGATAACTCATTTTAGGGGTTATATTATTTAGTGTTATTATAATTTAGTGTGGGTCTAGCAACACTGCTACTTGAATTGAGCGGAGACTATCGATGGCTTGAATATATCATCATCATCTGTTCCTAACCGCTATCGGTTACAGCGACCGATAGAAAAACGAAATCTTGACAGTCTACTTCTCCGCCCTTTCGTGTGGCTGCCATATCCTACCTTCGCGGTAAACGTGCATTCACACTTGTGGCAGGTCAATAAACTGTTACTATAATTGTATTGTACAACCGCAGATGGCTTTCAGTTTTTCGCTACGCTTAATATCAAGCTTGTCTTTTCTTCTGCTCTCAATCGTGAAAAATCTTCTTTTGTTTTATTTTTCTTTTATTTTAGAATAAAAGGTGATCTTTCAGTAAACAAAAGAGCAAATAAAGTAGTAATAACATAAATAAGGCTATTTAAAAGTTCACACATATATAAAAATCTATCTAAAAGACAACATCTATTTAAAAGTTTTCTCCATTTTGACCGTTTCGCAGCTGTTGTTTCCCACACAGAAGGATCTATTTCGCAAGCTTGCATGCGTATTTTATAATAAATAAATAACATATACCATTCATATTGAAAAAATATAAATAATAAGTAATTATATTTTATTATTTTGATTATACACGTCGTATTTTTTAAATTACGTAAGTGAGTAAAGCAAAGAAAACCGGGTTTCATCGCGCCGGTCAACCTCAGATCTCAAACCCCCAATTAAACGTCCAAAATGGAGCTATATTTCTTAGAAAGATTTAGTAATTCAAAAGATCTTGAATTGAACAACGGTTGCCGAGAGATAAAATTAAAACTTAATTAAAACCCCATAACGAGTGCAGCGAGGCCGGACCGCGTCGCGCCGCGTGTCGATACGTGAATATATATCGTCAATACAAAAGCCGGTCGTCCAGGGTTCTCTATTGATTTGCTCCTTTTGATTTCTCATTATATATTTATTTTTATTCGCATACCGTGAAACCATTTACAAAGGTAGAATTAATGACGTCATGTAGTATCGCTTATTTTGATGACTAGATTTATTTGAATTTACTTCACAATGGCAAAATGTTTTGCAATTATAAATTACATAACGGTATTGACCGCCGTTGTAACTATAGTACAATAAATAAGGAAGGCAAGTAACTATATTCAGTGCAGATAAAATTAATTTCACGACACCATTATAACCTTCAAATTAGTACATTTCATTATTGAAATTGTTCGGATATATAACATTGTTCTCATCAATATACCTATAATCACTACAATACTTAAGGTGTATATATAAACTAGAGTCCAGTAACGGCTTCGCACCTACTTTGTACCGGTTATCGCTGACAGCGCCAGGCGACTTCCAGTTAAATATGGTGTTCGGTACAATCTTAGTACGCGTGCACTTAGTAATATCCTAGAAGTGATTTTTCATTTTTGATTTTATTGTTTTTTTTTATATAATCAAACACATATAATATTTACGGACGTTGTAAGTTTTAATAAGTAAATCGTCAAAATACTTTTTTTTTATTAAATAAAAAATACATAAATTAAATTATACGAAGAGTATTTAGTAAAACATTAGGATTCGGTACAGATGATTTAGAAGTTACAAGAGTAATTATTAGTTGGAAATGATGGGCTATGTTAGATGCAAAAAAAATATTAACAGTCCTTTGATTGATGTTAGTTTTAGGGTGTTAGCTAACATGCAAACATTTCAATACTCACCATTATTAAATATATGTGCTTGATTCTATTAAGGAACAAACCATTTAAGGTTTACGGAATACATTAAGGGTAAATACTGCATCATATTTCACAGTTAAAATATGATCATCAAGGCTGACCCTTTTTTAGAATGTTCTGCAACAGCAGTTACCGAATCATTCATTAAAGAATGTCGATGTAATTGTTTTAACAGACCGTAGTGTCATAGTACTATTTATAGTTAAAATGAAACGAAAATTTTGACAGCATGTATAACATTTCATATACGCTTGGAGATAAAGAATGAATCCGCTTGTTTAAGTACTTAGAATTTTCTTCTATCATACAATTTTAATTTATAAATATATATTTTATATATAGAAATACTAATTGTGCCCAGAAGTTTCAGTAGCGTTTAATTTTCTCTACTCTCGGATACTTCACTCGGTGTCATACAGTCTGTAAATAAAAATACTATAAGTGCAAGAATAATTAAAAAAAAATTGCACATTCAAATAAATATACGACGATCTCTTAAAGGTTATATCATTAGTTTACCTGTTACAGAGATTATAATAATACATTACAATGCAAACAGTCACGTATATGATATTGCTAACTCTATGGTTAATGTCTCACTCATCGACTGCCGTAGTCATAAATTCGGGCACAGCTCATTTGAATGCGACCGATTGTGATCGACGGCGTGCGCCCGCGCACCCAGTTTGTGAGACACGCTCTCTGTGCCTACTTGTATTTTACGTATTATTGTACCGTGTCAGCGGTTAGCTACACCGAATAAATATATGAATGTTGCATATTCAAAATGTTGTCATACGAAATACATTTTATTATAACTCGTCACTAGGTGGTGCGGCAGCATATCAATTCGTTTACCGTTCAAACGTTTATCGGCGCGTCTGAAATGGTGATGGCTAAGTGGTTAGCGTGTTCAGACACCGCTTTAATCGATGAAGGTTCGAATTCTTGTGAATGACCTTGAGCTTTTGGTGAAGGTATACATTCTGATGAAATTACAGCATGCTTGTAGCCTGACCAGCTACCATCCTCATATTGCAAATTCCTGCAGCTGCACTTAATACCCAGCCTCTGTAGGTTTAGCGTGCTTGCCATCTTGGGCCACATTGTCATTGAATATCAAATGAGATTGTGGAAAACTACTTATAAAAGGAAAAGTACGTAGTAGTATTAATTGACGTTTACCTTGTGTTTACAAATTTCATTCCACATAGTCGAAATTATGGTTTTTAATTTATAAAAACAAGTTTTATGTATAATAACCAAACGAATGAATACGAATTAAAATGAATAAATAAATATTATTATACACGTATCCATATTTATAATAAATATAATGAATATTGACGGACGATAATCTAAAATTATACATAAATTAATAAGGTAACAGTTAACTGTTTTGTTTGACCTTTAATGAAGACATTTTTGTGTTAATAAAAATGCAATAATATATAATACTTTATCACGAGATTAGCGTCAGTTAGCTATTTTTTACCACTGTATAAAGTGAATACAGTAGAACCTGTACGAAGTTTAACGGTGAAGTGTTATCGGTTTCCTTATTACATATTTCGCCAAAGCAAAGCGACAACAGAAGCCGGCAAATATCATACACATAATGATAGATTTAGCTAATCCTATTATATTAACCTACTAAGGCCCAAGCTACAATGATTCAGATGAGTTAAAAGCCAGTGATCGATATGTTGTACAATATGCGTTAGTGGTTTCGGCCCATGCATTTTCGTTTATTTAAAAAAAAAAAACAGCTAAATTTTCTCTTGTTCATTTAAATGTACATTGGGTGTTTAGATGATCCTGAATTTTAAATTAAAGAAGATTTTTTGACAATCTGTTATTGCATAATATGGCATTAATTACAATATTAGGTGAGAGTACAGTTGGTGCAAAGCTTTAAAAGAAAAATCCATAAAACTTGAATGTACATCATATTGTACCCTGGGTTTCTAGATGTTTTTTTTTTCAAACTTGAGCTCTAATACTACGTGTTCCTTTGTACAATAAATTGTACATTAGTTCTTACAAGCATAAGCTTCATCCTATTAGACAAAGACTTAATGTATACTAAAATATCAATTCTTCTCTATAAACGCACTCGTGGAAGATATTGATAATACCTATCCCAATAGTACTTTGTTAAGAACTGTTACATAATCAGAACTTCCCATTTTTTAATTGACGTTTAGCCACTTTTGCTATCGTTTTGCTCCTGTGACATAAATACATAGTTATGGTGCGATCCTTCAAGAATCAAGCGTGATGAAACTTTTTAAATATATAGAGTAGTTTTCAGATTTTCTGTTTAAATACATGTTATTGAACTTTTCTAAGCAACTAATGATACAATTTAATAAATAAACATCGAAATCTGTAAATTAGTTATATAGTAATGACTATATTACAATTAAAAATAAAGACGGCCTCTAATTAATTCGAATACATATAGCTCCCACGACAGAACAAAGCATTTTCATGAAAACAAAGTTTTTAAGCTATTAGCTAGTATGCGGTAGAGATGTGAATATTAAGATGAGTGTGCAAAATGAGACATGAATATGTCAGAGAACTTATGAAATAGATTCAGTAACACAAATTAAAGAATATTAGGGTAGCGTGGTATGGACATATCACGAAGAGGAATTTAACTCGTATAAGCAGAAGAGTATTAGGTAAATAAGTATTCTAGTACAGTTTCTCTAATATTACTGATGTTTTAACTGATGCCCAGTAAAAGCATATAATCTTAAAAAATAGCTGACTGTCTATTGCATTTTAAATACACCTACGACTACGTGATAGCCGATTATTAATTGAAGGATTTTAGATATCTTTTGATCTACGAATTTTCTTAACATCTAAGAAGAAAACGTATATTAAAAAAATATATATAAATCTAAGTAATGGACAATGAAATAAACTATATATGTGGGATAGTTAGAATTTATAAGATTATAGAACTTAGAAAATAGCACCAGTAACATAGAAGTTGAGGAGTAATAGGTTGGCGTGGTCTAGGTATGTTATAAAAAGGATAAAAATCATATAATCAGAAAAGTATTTAGCTCTGAAGGTGGTGGATAGGAGTGGAGAAAGACTGAAAAAAGTATCGATGGATTGTGTGAAGAATGATATATAAATAAAGTTGTTAATGTACATGACAGTTGATGGAGGAAAATGTATCACAAAAACATTTTTGCCGAACGTAGTTAAGTGGGGCAAGAGTTAAAAGATGCTAGTGATTAGTTTTAAAACACAGGGATAACACCGCGAAGAGAAACTAGCGTTTAATGAAAACGTAAGAATGTAAAAGATTCCAAGAAACTGACGTTCCCCGTAGAATGCAATTAAAATGCTTTAGCATTGATTACTGATTGATACAGTAAGAATTGTCTTCGAAAGCGAAACGTTATTATTTAAAAGTGATATATGATTCATTACATTCAGTAAAAAAAAACGAATTTCTCTTCAATTCCTTGACTAATTGGATTGGAAAATGACAATGTTGTACTTAACTTTTGTAAACAATTGGGTAAGTATTTGACTATGTTCACTTGAAAATATTTAACTACTTTCGATATTTATTTAGTTTGCATATATTTGTTTAAGATTCATGAAAGTTAGTTCGAGGAAGTGTTAGTCAATGAACATGCACAATCTCGATATAGTCGAATATACGAATCTCACTAGGTGACCACTGCCTGCGTAAAGCAAAAGGGTGTAATGATTTATATTAAAACTTAAAATCGATATGTAATGCAAAACGCAAAACGAGAACAAAATCAACATTGAGATATATTTTTTCGTAGTTGAGGTCAGGAAATTATAGAAAGCTTAAAGTATGTTAGGTCGTGTTAGCGGCAAATCGAAATATGGGTGTCACGCATGACGATGGTGAGATCCGACGGAATGACGCTTATACCCTGAAGAATGGACATCCCTTGGAATGGAATCTTCCAATAATATCATAAAGACTAGTGCGGCTGTATAGAGTATTTCAAAGGTCGCTAAAATAGAATGCCCTGGGTCTAAATGCTCGTGCTATCTGGAGTCGAAGCCTTGGGGTTGTGGGGTGCGCATAGGTTTTTAAAGTAGCCCTTGTATCATTTAATCGATGTTTCTCATGCCAGAAAACTGGCCAATATCGCAATGAGCGTATAAGTATCAAGTAATACCATACAACATGACTGTACAGATACCCTTCTCATTACGTTTCTTTCTGGCATTGAGTTGAATGGTACTTAATACCTGGAATTTAAAAATTATTTCTATATCCTATTTACTTTAACTGTTAGTCACTAGCAGCCATGCCGCAATGCCATCTACTTCCTTTTGACCGAATCCAACGGAGAGCGGCTAGAATCGTTGACGACCGGGTGCTTTCCTTAGGGCTCGACACTTTGGAGCTTCGTAGGGATGTTGCGTCACTTTGCGTCCTTTACAAGATCTACCACGGAGAGTGTTCTGAAGAACTATTCGGATTGATACCTGCTGCTGAGTTCCATTACCGAACGACTCGCCATAAAACGAAATTCCATCAATGTCATCTCGATGGTTGGAAGTCGTCTACTGTGCGGTTCTCACGTGCGTTCTTCCCACGTACGTCGGCACTCTGGAATGAACTCCCAGCGGCAGCGTTTCCGGACCAATACAACCCACAGACCTTCAAGAAACGAGCCTACTCCTTCCTCAAAGGCCGGCAACGCACCTGTGATACCTCTGGTGTCGTAGGTGTCCATGGGCGGCGGTGATTACTTACCATCAGGTAACCCGTCTGTTCGTTTGCCTCCATTCTCATAAAAAAAAAAAAAAAAAAAAAAAAAAAAAAGCCATCCGCGACTTCGTTTACATTTGTAGTCTTATAAATGATCAGATATCTGGTCTTTTTTAAATTTACTTGCACTCATTATATTCTGACCAATTTAAATGATAACCTTTTAAATATAGCCTATATGATATTCTATAATGTTTCATAAAATTCCGTTCAGTAGTTTTTGCGTAAATGAGTAACAAATATCCATCTACCTTCAAACTTTCTCTTCTATTCTGTTAATAGGGTTGAGCAAATTTTCAATATTTAAATAAGTTTAACATTTAGTGATATAATATTTTTTGTATATCCTTATTGGTTATAAAAAACTGATTAAAGCATAAAGTCTGTCTGAATTTGAGTAATTAAACAATATTTATTAAGATCGTTTCAACTAGGAGAACAATTACTATGAACAGTTTTAATTGTGTTACCCTGAACAACAATGGAATAAAATAGGTTGACTATATTGATCTACTCTAGTATCTAGTAACTTAGAAATGAACATTATTGAAGTTCGATTATCAATAATTTCACTAAATTATTGTAAAACATTTCGATTACCAATTAACTTCATGTTGTTTGTGTTATAACATTAGTGTTTATCGAAAAACCACCTGGGCTTACAAGTACAAGATGTTACATACCGTATTCCGATCGTAAAATTTTGTAGTACCTACTATGAATTATCACTACAGAATTTTACGATCGGAATATGGTATGTAACATCTTGTATTTGTATTTTATTTATATTATCGATATAATCGAAATTGCATGTTAATTTAATCGCACAACACTATTACAAACAGGCGTTATAAGGAATTGTGTCAATTACTATAAAAATATATATGTCTTATTAATTATCATACCTATTGCTAATAAATAGTAGGTAATGCACTTACAAACACGTATCAGTTATCTATATAAATAAAATGAAAGAAGTGTGCCGTTTTACGCGCATCACGCAAAACTAATGGATCAGACTTTTTTAGTTTTATTTCATAGACATTTATCCCATACAATATTAGTCATATTTAAAATCGCACAATAAATATACTCTAAATACTACACTAAATTTACTAAACATACATAATATTATTTTATTATTATTATTATACAAAATCATAAATTATTGAAACAATGCACTCGTCGCCAGACAGTGAACGTGGCTGATGCCGAGTGGTGACAACTGGAACCGAGTATACACGATCCAGTGCGTCACCGACCCGAGCGCACTTAATGTCGAGTGGAACCGATTAAATCCGATTTAGCATCACCGTCCCGAGCGTTATGGTTAACTTTCGTTCATTGTTCAATGCAATATAGGAGTTTTAATTTCCATAATAATATAGCTGCGCAATAATCCTGTAGATAAACAAACACTCACAATCAACATTCGAGATTTAAAGCTAAGCGTTCCCGCGAGCGAGACAACGGAATTTACGGTTTGCTCGCCCCGCGCCGGCAATCAATGAGCTAGATGTTTGACATTTCATTAAACCGACCGACATCTTCATATCGTTCCTGAGGATATTTATGCGCTTACGCCTTGAGGCTTGCTCGTTTGCGATAACTATTTCAAATACTTAGAAAATCGTGCTTCGTATCTACCATGGTACTTGGGGAAAGAATATTTAAACAGACAAGTGATTTCTTAAAATATGTTTGCTAAGAGAACTAATACTGTATTTATATGTAACAAAGGCATTAATGCGGTTAGCGGTAGAGGTTGATTGGTAAAAATTGTCACATAAAAAAAACGTTATACCTCCTCCATGTGACTGTCTTTGTCTTATTTTGTAAGAAACGAGTGTGTAAGTATCAAAATTCGAGTTATATGACCACAATACCGAACGCTTATATATTTCATTAAAACTTATTTCCATTTAACATGAATTTATATCGTTTATAGATCACTACTTTATATTTGATTTTGAGTCAATGAAAACTTTTGAATGATAAAACATGATAGAAAACAAAAATATAAAGATTACACACACACACACACACACACACATACACATACACACTGAGAGATAATCCTAATGCATAAAACTTTTTTAAAATAAATCTAAAACAAATCTACAGGAAAAGCATACAGAACTTTGTTTCTGATGGAGGCTCACTAACCAACCACATTTTAGAAGCATAATAGTTCAGAAGTAGTATATTTGGATACCGAGGCTGTCGACATAGTGTAGGATCCCTGCAATGAGCTTGATATTTGGGTGAAAAGAACCATCGTGAGAAAACCATAGCATGAAGATACAGTTTTCCTAATATCTAACTGGCCAGCTACCACTCTCAAATAGAAAGAAAGTCTATCACTAAGCGGCTGTAGGTGTGTTTAGGCATCTACACTAGAGACTCAGTTTTCTTTAGATATACATGTTACCATCTCAGGTCATGTCGTCGTTTAACATCAGGCGAGACTCTGGTCAAATTATAATAAAAAACAATACACAAAATCTATCATCTATCAAGCCTTGTGTCGCAAGAATATTTACAAACATGCGATTAAACAACCCAAAATACACCTAAACTTAAAACAATCGTTTGTGGATCATCCAAATAATTATCTAATGCGGAATATTTTGTACTGCGCCATTAGGACGGCTACATTTACAGTGTCAAAAAAAGGAAAACGCCATACCACAAAAAATATAAATGCTTCTTTGCATTAACCCCTGGAATATCCAAAACTATAAAGGCCTAAATTCCATAAAAATTAGTGTAGACCTCATGAGGCACAAGTCAACAGACTGTTGGTAGCATAAGCTTAAAAAATACCTGATTTATTACAAAACGTTGAAAAATAACAAATTATAAATTGTAAAAGTTATACAAAATATATTTTTTCTTTGAAACGAACTTTTTTCAAACTAACCATGAAATTTACAATGAAGGATATCATGAAATAAAAAAAAAACTACGCCATTTTGAGATCTGGGTCTTAAAAAATCAGCTGAAGGGTTAAATATATATTAAAAATTATTTTATATTAAATGTTTCTTTATAAGCTTTAGCGTATGACCACAATTTCATCTTATGTTGAAAGACGATGTGCTCTAAGATGGCAAATTGACTAAGCCTAGAGGTAAGCAGAATGTCCTAGACATTTATTTCTAAACTAAGCAATGCTTTTATTATGTTAAATGGATAAATTATATTCAAACATGTATAGATAACTAGCAGACGCCAGCGACGTTGCCTGCATTGATATCTTCAACCCATACTTTCGTGTAACTCTGACTAAGCCGTCACACACACAGCGCACGTCGAGATAACTCTCAAGTGAGAGGATTTGTTCCAACTTACTTGCCATTTATCGTTATAATTTGACTAACTTAAATAATATCGTTATAAACTAAAGCCTACATTACCGTGAAGTTTCATCAAAATTAGTTGAGTAATTTTTGCAAATCTCTGTATGTAAACCAAACCTGGACATCTGACAATTATCATATAAGTGTCAAGCTATGTACAGGAATCGGAACCTCGTCTTCTCGGCTTAATTACTTACCTATACTACACTACGATATCTGTAAACATTTCTGTTTACCCTTCAAAAAATTAGCACAGTGTAAAAGACAGAGAGAAAATAACTGTGTTTTTTGTCACACGCTACAACAATACGCGTTTGACGTGTAACGTCAAGAAAAAAATTACCCATTACAAGTTGACAATATTTTTTCTAAAAACACAAATAAATATTAATGAATGTGTGTGCAATAATTAAAGGGAAAAAGTTTTTTTTCCCTCATACATCATAGCTTCGACCTTTTCAAAATACTGCGCTATAGTGTACCGTAATTTTTTTTTTCCTTCGTTCATTAAACACAATACAACGTTCATACTTGTTCATATTGTTGTATCTAATGAAATTCATATGACAATTTAATTGTCCGACGCCTTAAACGGAACTTGGACATCGTTTGTGAGAATTTTTTAGCTTCCATTTAAAGAGTTCTAACGATATTCAGAGTGTCATTGGATTAGACTGCTGATTGTAAACACTTAATTTAATAATAGTAGCAATTAGTCGCAGCTATTTACAAACAATGGATATGTCGATACTGTCATCGTCATCTTCTTATTCCACCTAAGTAGGGTCGGCATAACATGTTTACATCGTCCAATCTCCCTTGTCAGATGTCATCTTAGTATTCACAACTTTTATACACATATCATTTTTTTTCACACAATCCATTCATACCTTTATCGGGCTTCCTATACTATTATATCCATCCCCTTTCACACTTAAAACGTATAGTTAGATGACTTTCATTTCTCCTCGTGAAATGCCCAAACCATTCTAACCTATTACTCCTCGACTTCTCTGTCACCGGTGCTATGTTCGAACCTCCTCTGATATACTCATTCTTAATTTTATCCATTTTAGTTACACCACACATCCGTCTTAACATTTGTATCTCTAACACATGTAGTCTTCTTTCATCCGTCTCTGTCTTATGCCAGCACTCAGATTCATACAGCATAACTACGTCAACAGCTTATAGCCAATCATTTTCGTAACATAAATGGATATTAGTGTGAATAGTATAGTATTTAGTAGATATTAGTATGTTTGAGGTTGATAAACGTCGTCACCGTTTCACCGAACACTGCGAATTTTTTTTTCGTATATATGCAAAAAAAATCATACTGAAAGGATGCGGTTTGTTAAAGATTTTAATATCAATATAAAGAATGTGGGTGTTTATAACAGCTTTCTAGCAGAACCGACATCGGATTGTTCGAAAAGTCTGTGTAGCACATTTAAATTATCTGTTTAGACTATTGGTTTTCTTTTTTTATTAATTAATATTTAGACTTAAGGATTTCAGTTGTAAGTAGATATAAGTTACGATGGGACTGACATATCAGTAATGATAAAAGTCCCTAAATTAAATAAAGAGAAAAAAAAAGGTTTTTATGCTATTCATTTCATTGTAACTCGCCACTAGATGACGCCAGAGAACATCAACTTTGTTACAGTTTAGTTGACGATTATATAACTTGTTATGTTTTAACATTTGAGTAGATAGAATTCTCGATTTTGGTCGCACCGTCGCTTTCGTTAACATAAATATCGTAAAGTGAACATTTTTTCTGAATGAGAGGTGGTAACCTGTATCCTTTTCTGTGCCCCTGATGACGCGTATGCAAAATTTTATGGTGATCTATAGAACAGTTAAGGGGAGAAAGCGCAACAAATAAACAAAGTCAGCTTCCTATTTATAATAGCTAACCTTAGAATGAGAAGCGTGAAGTGTGATGAACACGGACATATAAATAAATTATTTTATTGGGAATAAGAAAGCTTGTTAATGCCTGTTAAAGAACACAAAAATAAAAAAAAAATCGATTGACAACCAGTAAAGAAAACGGTACCGAACAGTTTTGTTTCGCTTCTTCAATATTAGAGATAAATAATAATTAGAAAAATATAAAAACAAACGCGTGAGAAACAACGGGCAAGGATAGCTTTGTTAGTTAAGCCAATAAGGTATATAGCCAGTAACTAGGTGATAGGAATCTGTACCCGACAGTATCACGACTTCGACGCAGGGCAATAAACTAATCACAGTTACACACATTTTTAAATTTATTGCATTTTATGTCAGTGTCAAGGCTTGCACGCCGGTATTACAACATAAAATACAGTATGATAACTTTGCTGTGCTTCTGTAATAACTTGTTGGTAGAACCTTTCGCAACCCATCTGAAAGCTAGCACCTTTAACTTGAAAATCTGTCGCAGAGTACCTGATTAATATGTTCCCACTAGGTTTAACGTGTTTACAATCATAAACCGTATAGTCATTTAACAACTGGAAAATTTATGGTAGTAACCTATATATAAAAAAAATCACTTATCTGCCATTCTTTTATAACAATCGATTGTAGATTTGTACCCATTTTTAATACAAAACGACGTGTCCCGTGAAATATGGAAATCATTAATAAGAGAATCATTCCAATTATATCAATTTTTAAATTCGAAGAACGCACTTACAAATGACCAAAAGTAATTGAAAAAAAATTTCATACGAAATCGGCAACGACTTTTACCAAATTTCACGGTCTCACTCGAACCACGAGCGATTATAATTCGATTTGGATTTAATCGATATCAATCTTAGATAATTGGACGAATAAACTGTCATAATACCGTAATAGAACGTTCTGGCCACTATTCATGTCAATAGAGATAACAGAGACGGAGTGATGACTTTCACGGGGACCTTAACCCTTAATGTATTAAATTATAAAAACGAAAATTTAATATAATCCATAGGTTTATTTATATGAACACATAAAGTTGTATGTATTTTATGCTTGGGACGGTGATGCTGAATCTGGTTTACTCGTATCGACTTGGCCGTTATTTATTTACATATAAATATTGATAAATCTTTATGAAGTTGTATGTGCATAGTGTATTTATAAGTTTTCACTTCTATCATATGGCCATGAATTTTGTTTTTATAAAATATTCCATTTTGTAAATATATTTATCAGGTTTTAATAACACGTGTAAATCATTGACATTATTCAACATAAGGTGAGATTGTTGTGAAACGTTGAACCCTATAAGATATGAAAAATTAAGTAGATAATATTGAATGAATATCTGAATACATACCTGCTTATCACTCAGTTAAGATCGTAACCGTGGCAAACAGAAAAAAATCGATTATACGTACATCGCCAGTTAAATATAACTACGTTTTTATTGTGATACAGTTGAGAGAAATCAGAACGATTCGCAATATGGAAAATGTACGGGTAATTAATACAGTAACAGTTTTATATACATATATATATGTCCCGGATACGTTGACTATACTGTAAAAAAAGAAGGGCGCATCTCACGTTCTTTTGCAATATGAAGTTTTTTATATATTCGGAATCGGGAAAAGAAGACTATTTTACGATATTTTTTATTCACCTATCAGCTTCTATTCCCAAATTACATAAGCGTAATTTAATAAATTAAGATCAAAAAACAAATTAGACATTCTTTGCTAAAGGCGCAGGCTACATCATTTCGTCCTTTCTTCGATTTTTGGTAGAGGAAATATTTATGGGTTCGCATCACTGATGATCTCAACATACTCATAACGTATTGCACTTGCGCCAGACTAACGATGAGTAGTATAGCGGCCCGTGTATATGTAATATTGATATTTTGTATTAGCTCGTGTAGTCAATTATATGTTTGATTAAACAATAAACTATATAAAAATGTATATAATTATTGCTCCGAGTGCTAATAGATGTGAAACTCAGACTAATATTAATAATTTCAATTCATAAATTATGAAATTTCAATAACTTGACTATAACTGATTTAAAAATTCAAAAAAAAAACACAATTATTCCATTGTTTTAAGTTTTCACTTACGACTGCCTCCGTTATTTTTTTATCTCTGGCAATCAATCCTCTAGATTAATACTGTCATTATCTGATTAGTAATATTACTACAAGTGTCTTGTGTTGCGCTTTGACAGTTTCAGCAAGATGGTCGACCCTTTGTTAGAACAATCCAGAGTATTTTTGTGACATTTCAGAATTCATCCTGCATGGTATTACGTGAGATACCATTAATATTATAAAATATAGGGTTAAATACTTCCAGGTTATGATGAATCCTAACTAATATTCTAAATGCGAACAAGAGTTTGTTTGTTTGTCGCGCTTTCATGTCTTAACCACTCCATCGATTATCAAGAAATTTTGCATTCACATTGTCACAGATACAGAAATTGTCATACCATTTAGCCAGTAAAAGTATACTGTTCCCGTGGGATGCGTCAAATCAAGATTAACGCAAGCAAAGCCTCGAACAAATATTAACATTTTATAGTTATTAAGCTTTATATTGTAATTTATCGCGGACGGCGTTATAGACATTTACCAGTTACAATTAATGAGTTACATTATATTCTTGTAACCTTGTAAATAAATAAATATCATTTACAAACTATAAATGTAATGTTTAAATGTATATCTATCTATACATGTGTCAAATAAAATAAAATAAAAAAAAACGATTACAAAGCACACTCATGACCCTTTCCAGCTGCTGACATATATTAAAATCTAACACGACAAATAAATTACACTCATAACAATCATCATTTCAAATAACACTACATTAACATTGACTTCAATTAAAAACAAATTAAAATAATAGAATTTTATTTCCTAACAAATAACAATCATTAATTTAATTTTATAAATACAAAACATTAAGTTTTATACTTGTTGAATACGTTCGATACAATAATAAAACCATAATGAGACGAATGAAACCCATTAAAAACTAAATAAAGTGTTGACAAAGAACCGTTTAAAAATGTTGAGATACATTTCTTGAAATAAGGAGCGCACGGTCGCTCCGGTCCGCCGGCAGAGCATCAGATATAAGGCGATTTTAATTGAGCTACACTGGTCTTTCTGATTTATGAGTTGGCCCCGCCAAAACTTATTCCCCATTTCGCGCCTGTCGTCCGTGACATATCGACACTCAGAACGTCGAAATGTTATCTCAAATTTTCTAACTTATAATACCTATATACTACTTGTATCTATGTTGAATTTTTTGTCTATTGCCCATAAATATTTGCAGATTACTCAAAAAAATATAGTGCATTTTACTTTTTTTAAGTTTTACTAACGGCTTTTCTCATGTTAATAATAATTTGAATTCTGTTCCCTCGGGGACGGAGCCGCGGGCAGAGGTAATTAAATAATAAACGTCAGTATTTTATCATATTTAATACAGTTATATCCATTTAATATCTTACTTTAAACAACATTGTTTCTTTATATAAATTGAATATCGGTTCATAAATGTTGATACAATGTTAAAATATATGTATACAAAGTTTGTCACATTTCCAATTAACTAATCTAAATGTAACTTGCGGCAAAAGTAAACTGTACGTTCTAGAAAATAACCGAATACCAAATACAAATGGCAAACAATTTCAAATTATCCAACACAACATGCTCGGTTACGCGTTGGCCATCCGTACTGATCGAGTGTCCCAGTTAAAAGATCCTCACATCCGATACAAAGGTGGTACTCCCGACCTCTTTTTTATGTTTAATTTTAAATGTTTAAAAACAAAACATTATTTACACCGGTATTGAATTTCCATCACTCCCGGGCCTCGGGCGTGACACTCTTATATCATAGTGACTGTTTGTATGTGATAATGTTGAACTGCGAAAGCAGAATAACTTATCGGTTAACCAACGAAATATTACTGGTATAAGGAATATACGCAAAAATATTTGGTTATTTATCCACGTACTTAATTTAACTTTGTGATTGGTAGGCGGTCGGCAGGACTGAAATTTCCAAAATTGATTTCGTAATTTGAAATAAAAATCTATATGTACAAATAAATAGCTTTGAAATAAAATAGATAAGATTTTATATTTAAAATCGTTCGTGCTTACAACTTCGTTCGTTTGTTTTTTTTTTTTTTGTAGAAACTACGTTTTTATCAAAATAAATTCTGAATCGTAATTTTATCGTTACGAAATTAAACCCTATTTTTCCTTTACCGATTTTATTTTACCTTTTTTAAATTTTAACATTACTGCTTAGCCCCTGTAATAGTATGTAACGATACAACCTAAATAATGCTATGAAAAACCTCTCTTTGTCAGCAAAACTGTCATTAAATTCGGTTCAGCCGTTTCGAAGATTAGTACAGACAAACATTTCACTTTTATTTATAGATACTAATTATTATAAATTAATAAATTAATAAATAAATGAATAACATCTTAAAAGTTATAATATGATTAAATATACAATATTATTGAAATCAATTTATATATTAATAATTTTGAAGGCATTAAAATTTATCAAAAGTTGCTTGACTAAGGGTAAATAAATGTTTATTCACTTGAAAAAAACTGTAGCCAGATTCAATTTAAGTTGTAATCCAAGTTTCTAATATATAATTAATATAACACTTTAAGAGTAAATAGAGACATAAAAACTATAACAAAGTGTATCATTGTTCATGTTTAAAAGACATGAGGCACACCTTAAGGCCGTGATAATTGTGTTGCTTTTTTTTGCTTCGGAGACGGCGTGACCTGCCCGAGACTTCTGCTCGACGTGACGTGGTAGGTTTATATGGCGCTTACAGTCGGGCCTTAAAAAGACTTATGAGTGTTTAAATGCCACCACCGGTTAGAAAAATATCTCAAATTTGTAGAACACCCGGAAAGAAATTTTTTCGGTTTTTTATTATTATTATTATTTTAGCGGTAATTTTCAGGGTGTCATTTCCGAGCAACACTATTTTTAAACGTAATGCAAGGAATATAAATAACCTTATGGCAGTAAAAGTTGTTTGACTTATTTCGTTTTAAGGCATATATTTTGACTATATGTCGGAACTAGGCTTGTCACAATATATATAAAATCGGTAATATCAAAAACTGATAATATCGAAAAACCTATATAATAAAATTATAGAAAAATAATGAACAGTTTTAATGTTACTTATCAATTCAAATTTCAGTTACATTTAAAATTATGCAAGATTCTTAAAGCGACTTGTACAAAAGAACCTTAAGAGACACCTATCGTTACCACATAGATGCCAGTAATATTTCAAGTTCTTTGCGCCTTTTTCTGCCCTATCACTGAAAATTATACTTATAGTATAAAACAAAGTGACCGCAGAATATTCGACTTGGTTTTTAAAGACATGTGACCCCGTCTTAAGACGAACGCGGTGTGAAATCAGTATTGTGATAAGCTAACGACCGTTCCCTTACTCGGATTCCATTCGTCGCCGCCGCGTCGGTTCCTATCAATTAAATGGGACGACGCAATCTCTGTTTAAATTGCTAAGGAAGCGAAACGTTTAAACTCTCGTTCTATAATTTCAAACATTCGACTTGTTGTGTTTTTCGTACGGACAGTGTTAGAAACATAATTTTACTATAACGCACAAAAATTAGCGATGGACCACAAACTGGTCCAAAAATGACTACCCAAAATGTTTAGAATCGATTGTAGATTGTAGTTGTCTGGACATGTCTACAGATTCACTGCTATGGATTTTGAATTCAAGATAGCTAGTCAAGCATTTTAGCCAACGTCCTAATAAAATGTCTCGATATTTCCCGTCACGGAAAGGTCAGGATTATTTTGGATTCAGTACTACATCAATAAATTTGGAACGAACCAAGCTACCGCTGAGCCACGTACGCATCGCGTCCTAGTGACGTAACACAATAGAAAAATTCAAAGATAATGTTAGTAGAGTGTATTGAATATAAATCTTTATGCTTATAATTAAAATTGAACTGTGCGTTGTTTGTCTCTTATAATCTTCGAAATGACTAAAACGTTTTTTACAGGAACTTTACCGGAAACTAGATGCTTTTGAGTATATTACTTGTGGATAAGCAGTGTTAAAGTCAAGAAAAAAGGGAGTTTACAATTAATCCTACAATTAAAAGGTCGTTCCCCTGAAACGACAAAACCAATTTCACGAGAATGTAGTCGTCGATAAAAGCTAGTATGTTATTAGTCTTGGGTAAGAAATAAGTATAAATTGTTCATACATAAAAATAAAATAGTATTCGTAGTATTCTCCATTTTAAGCTTCCAACTTACTATTATTAATGATTACATCGCTTAGGAGTACATTAGATAAGACAATAGCGAAACATTGGTCTACATATTAAAAAATACTGATCATAGAGAGTTACTCACTGACCCACGACAGCTGTGATGTACCGTTTTGGGTTTTTCAAAACAATAAATATTTTATCCTACAAAAAGTACTTTCAGGATATCTTCACCGAAGAATTAAATTAATTCAACTATTTTATTTTATCTTATGTTACCATATCCCAAGGAAAAATCTGCAGTTTCCTTCTTTTATTTGATTTATATATAAACAATACGTTAAATCATAATATAAAGTATAAAAAACTAAATATTACGAGTACACATGTAGATTTTTTACTAAATGTCGATAAACATTTATGTAGGTATAATGATTTACGTAAAACGAATCGTAGAAAAATCAAAGTATGTGAAAGAAAATATTTTAATACTTCGTCATAAAGTGCGAGTGATGACCACAGATGAACCACACATTTACTATGTCTGCAGATTTTAAGCGTTATTAAAATTTGAGGCAACATTTTCCTTGGCTTTCGCGGAATTCAAATATTAACAATTGCTTTGTTGGGTCCCGTTATCTATGTGAATGGACTTCGATCATATGGGAAAAACCTGTGAGTATAATTACGCGCTGAAATAAAATTATGAAACGTAAAAAATGCTTAAAAATTCATAAACTTATGTTAATTAAGAATAACGTTTCATTCGACCCGAACTAATCTACGCAAGCGCGCCAGCTGTCATCGTGCGGCGCGGCAGTTGCGTGAAACGAAACGTCACAGGTCGAGGTAATCGCAAGATTGGCTCATTCGATATGACACTGTCCACAGCGGACATACTTGGGGGAGTAACTTGTTTATTTTCATGTCTAATTATTTTGCGCCTACACCAACTCACTCGAGTGAATTCTTGATGCTTGCAACTTTGTTCTGATGACGACGATTTTGTTATTTCGTAACACGTATTCTCTCTTAAATAATTATTGGCTTGCTTGTTTTGATATATGTTCAATTAACTATGACAACTCTAATTGTTCTTCATTGTTGCGTGCCATTTTGAATGAACCAATCGCGACGCAGCAACTTTTCCCGCGCGTCACCAAAACTTGAATATCTCTTTTTATCTTAAATTATACACAAAGATAATCTACTGGTTAGGTAATCTACGCATCGAATACATAATCCAAATCGATTAAAAATGTTAACGCCACGACCAAATATATAAATATCGAATTCCGATAATGTTATTTCAGATTAGAAAATACTCCGGAGACCAATAAAGCGGCACTTACGATTTAAAGTATTCGGAACGTTTACAGAATTGTAATTTTAAATTTAGAATAAAGGGATCCTATAACTCTTCTGGATTCCCACAGGGAGCGTTGACGGCTAATGATTTAGAACCTCTTTGCTCCTTAATTAATACGACCACTGAGAATATAGATATCTCGCTTCAGCTTGTTGATTAGAGACCTATACCTATTGCTCTCCATCTCGCTCCGACAGTGAAATGTACTTTGAAGTATATTGAGACATCTCTCCCTTTGCGTGTGATTTATACGATGTCGGTGAGAAATTTTATCGATTTGTTTACTTTTAAAATTAGTGGTAAGTAAGTCACGTTTACCGATTTATGTCCTTATGTTAATTTTAAATTGTTATCGCACTTATGTTTTATAGTTTTAAGAGTGTTGACTAAAAAGATATTGGTTAAATAAATCCTTTTATGTTACGCGCCTTTGACGCAAGAAAATATTTGAAGTTTATAGAAGAACGCATTATTATTTGTACCGATTATTATGCAAATATTCTAGATTGTAGGCGTACTTAGCGTGAAGTATGACTAACAGAGACTTATAAACAAAGGCTTCGACTCCTCAATGGTATAAAAACAAAACTATTTTTTAATAATTTATTGATAACACTGAAGCTCGTCATGGGCTACTAAGCAAAAAAGTAATAATAAAGAGAATCAGTTGACAACTAGAGGAAAAAAATGTAATAAAACTTGTCTTTACCGATTTATATACAAGATTATCACGATGTATGGCGCCATATTAATTACATAAAGTATTAATGTAAGCTTTTTATTTGTTTTTTGGTCTACCATCTTTGTTTCGCAGTTTCGTCCGCGTCAATGTTGGTTAGATATATTCCTCGAGAACAGTACCTTTTTCTGGATGAAAGCACCTTATGTCTTTCTTTTGCTACTCTTTCACAACGTGTAGTATGTAATATATTAGATGAATAATTGTGTAGTTGAGGTTTGAAAGCGTAACAAACAAACCCATTGTTATAAATGCAATAATATTAGTAATGACTAGTATAACGGATTAAATCTTGTTGAATTATTTAAGTAACATTACCACATGGAACTCTAAGCTCATATTTATTGTATAGGTTTTAACATTTCACCAAAACCTTAAGTGGTACTAATGGACAGTGTGGCGTAAAATGGTAACATGCTAATCTGTCAGAACTGGTTATGGAGAGTTACTGTTGGAACAAACCTATAAGTGCTTGACTAGTTAAATTTGAAGGTGATACTTAGCCAAGTAAGCATTAATGTTAAGATAAATGTACCTCTATGATATTGTTAAGTCGTAGTGATTTAGTGGTTTGACCGATGGAATATCAAACCGATGTATGCTGGTTCGTACCCCGGTATGTAGCAACGAATTTTACAGAATTCGCATACATTGACTCATTTAAATTGGTAAGAGTATCCGCTGATGGTGAAGAAAAAAAATTTGAGGAAACTCGAACCTAAGAAATGTTCTTATGGTGCCGATATATGTTGGAAAAATATACAACTGGGAATTTTTCAGACCTTGGAATCGCCAATACGTCGTGGGCTAGCGCAGTGATTATGTCTTTATCTTCCTTCGCGAAGCGGCCTATGGCCATGCAGTGGTTCTTTTATAGGTTGATGATGAGGCTATTGTTTAATCACGATGTTTTCCTTCATCAAAAGATACGATTTATTAGAATATTTCAATCTACATCGATGTCATCGATCGACAATCGACATCGCTTGTAGATGTTTTCATATTTCCATATATATTTAATATTGCTTATTGTTGAAACAATGAACTTTATAATAGATACATACACTAGACGAAAACACGACTCCGCGTACGTTTCTTACTCGATTGTCATTTTTGACAAATATTTTATGAAAAGTGGCCACCCGCGACATCTTCTACAGTCGTATCTTAATAAATTGACACCGTACTTTACTCTGAACATACATTGTATTTTGCATCTTTGACAAAGTGTATGAAAAATTTTATAATAATCGGTTGAGTAGTTAAGACGAGTAAGCATAATAAGCAAACTGACACCCGGGCCCACATATTTGTCCCTTCCCTTCAGGTACGCTATTATCGCGATACAGTGACACTGAAAATTTTCCATCACTAGTTAAAAACACAACACAGGTCACCCTCCCATACGTCAATATATAAACACAGGTAGGTACATATATGGTGGAAAGGGTTTGCTTTTAATAGCTAGCTTACTTAAGCTTAAACAGATTCGCAATGTCGCACCCAAGACATCAGCTGAGATTCGGCCACTTTGGCATCTTTGAGCTTGTTGCCAAGCGGCGAAGTGCTTTAAGTGCTCGCCTTAGTAGTTCAGTAAAGCTGTAAAGGCCCGCAAGGATAAAAGGGTAGTTGGAGTGAAGAAAAAACTGACGTATAATATTGTTCAGGATTGGTTTATTGTTAATTAGTGCCTAATCAGGACGATGGAAATGAGGGTACGATCTTATAAAACGATCTCTGTAACCACATGATTAAACAAAATAAAACTAAAGGGCTTAATAACGTCATAATGGAACGTAAGTCATAATCAAGTGGCCGGCACGCGAACCCACTGGCGAACGGTGACGGTTTCACGCATTGTTATGTAAACAGAAAGGCTACACGATCCTAAAGAGTATATCTGCTATGCCTTCACCATAATACGGTTCGTAAACTTTATATGTTAAGCTATTATTTTCACGAAATATATCACGTCAATATACTGAACGTGTTAGCGTGACTATGAACATTCTATGCGAGATTTTTTGAAGAAGCTTATTTTTAGGATTCAATTGACCTTTTGCTGTTTTGCAAGTTATATTTATTTTAATGCTTTTTTTTCGAACTGACTATACGCTGTTGGCCTGATGGGCCTTTGCAGCTTCACCGGACTAATAGGACGAACTCTTAAAGCGCTCGGCCGCTTGGCAACAAGCTCAAGAGTGCCAAAAAAGTGGCCGAACCTCGGCTTGGGCTGTTGCCGAGGCTGGTTGCAGCGAGTGTGCTGGAGTTCTTTTAATGTGTTTGGGAAAAATGACGAGAGTAAATTTTTGAAAGCACTCGCACAGCGACACTTCAAAGCGACACCATGAAGTTGGTTAGTCTATCAAATTTAACTATATTCAAGGTAGTTATTCAAATATAAATGAATCTACAACACGTGTTTTATATAAATGGAGATAAAAACACATATTTATAGATAAAAATAAACATGTGTATTTGTGTGTGATTTCGAATTACATATGGTAGTGAATAATAATTAATTGTGATTATTCGTGATAAAAGTGGTTTTACATTATAAACTTTTTAAAGCGGGTTTATAGATTTCAGGTTAACTGTTGGTATGTATTCTTTTTATAAATTATTATTAATACCTTATTGTTTGATAAATAGTTTATTCTATATCTTTTTGGTATCATACTGGGATATATAGAAAATTAATTTTAGGCCTATTAAAGTTTATAATATTTTTCTTTTATTAAAACGTTATCAATTGCATTTAATGTTTTTTTTTTTTAATCTGAAAAAATATAAATTGTTATGTAGCTACACAAGTACACTCATATATTTTTTAATGCGCAACAAAGCTGGCGGGAATCATCTAAAAATATTATAAACTAAACAATTTATAAGTATGGATAGAGAGGTATGCCATTGTTCCACACAAAAACTACTGAACGAATTTTGAGGTTTTTTTACAGTAATGCAGCTAATCAAACATATAATCCATTCAGAGATATAAATATATTCTATACATTCCATATAACATTTTTGAATTTTAATCAAAAACCAGTTTTTGCATATGTAAATTTGTGTTTCTTTACTTACAAATACATTGTTTTTGTGTTCACATTGTATAGTACCTATTATTTTTCTATCGGGTATAGTACCAGTACGAACTTATTTTATTGGATTCGTCTTCATGGTCTACAACCTGTGTGAAAAATACGTAAATTATTATCAACATTTCTTTAAAATATATACTTTGCATGAAATCTCTTCAAAACCTATCTACCCCCAGTATTTTCAGGAATAAATCGGTCGTGACAAATCACCAGCACGAGCGACATATCCTTTGCCCGTCGTAGTGGCCAACTTGAAAGAGAGATTCGTAAATTAGTGTTAAGATTTAATTAAAAATTCAGTATATCTTGTTTCTTCGTAAAATCTTCCATAGCCGATCCTTCGTTTATCACACCGTGGGATAGTTCTCGACGTCCTGCATCCAACAATGCAGCATTCACTTAACTTCATGGCCTCCATGTCCGCTTTATCTTGAAAAAACACTAAAACACCTATACAGATGATACCTAAGCGTAATATGTCAGTCAAATTTGATAACATCGTGCTGCTTTATAATTATCTCGCTATACGCTGCATAAATACTTTAAAATACATGAATATAATCTTAACTTCATGGCCTCCATGTCCGCTTTATTTTGAAAAAACACTAAAACACCTATACAGATGATAATAGTAATGTGTCAGTCAAATTTGATAACATCGTGCTGCTTGATAATTATCTCGCTGTGCGCTGCATAAATACTTTAAAATACATGAATATAATAAATGACGTCATCAGTTATAAGGAAACAAACGCAGTCGTAGTAGCGGGCGATAACTTATAATTATTATAATACTTATAATATTAAAGAGCCTGTCCGGTCATCCATAAGAATAATAACTTATAGCTGACGCCCGTGACTTCTTGTGAATATGCTTTTTTTGTTTCGTGAGAATTACATATTTTATGTTGATTAATTCTGAACTGTCTTATATATTTCTTAAATTGTAAGTTCATCTAACACTACTTAACCCCTATAACCATATTATCTATTTTATATTGCCTCTGTTAAATTTTATCAGTATTGTTAAACCCCTATCGAATGGTGTAACGATATGTCTCACCAAAATGAGTTGATCCGAACTGACAAAAGAACAAAAACTTCAATACAAGATTTATTCTGCGACATACAATCTTTTTATTAAACATTAATATGTCCAGAAACTAGGTCGACACTGTATTTCAAAGTATTTTTTTTATGTGTAAAAAGGAAACAAAAAATGTTAAAGCATTTCTTGTAAAAAAAAAAACACTCTAACGATGTATTCCTATCCTACCGTTGGGGTTCCGTAGAGTGGTTTAAATTTGTTACTTCAAAATATAAATTATAGTATAGTATTTACACATGATGTTGTGCACGGCTTCGTTTGATAATCTATAAATGGAATATCGGCATTTGTATTATTACGGGGGTTCAAAACTATTGGACCTTTTTTAAATGTGCCTAGTGCGTTTTCAACAAATTTTTACTCGACAGTTACGTTTTCTAACTTTGTGGCAGAAGTCACAACGATGTCTTGTTTGCTAAGTGAAGAAACGAATCTGAAAATGTTGTTTATCATACAGTTTATTCTAAATAATTCATATATCACTTTTTATAAATCGTAACATCATTCTGTAAAGTTAATTTGTAAAATATAAAATAAAATTGGAATAATTCTAAAATACACTATTTTTTCATTATTATATTATATACAATATATTTATTATTAGATATGCTTACAATAATATAGTACCATTATTACTGTAGAACATTGACAGTATTTACTATGAAATTACTTCACAAAAAATTTAAAAGATGGCAGTGTTTCATGGTTTTTAGTTTTTATAAATAAAAATAAGTTCGCTAAAAATTAGACAGATTACATGATGCATTGTCTCAAGTGTTTTGAAAAATACTTTCATTTATTATTTTTACAACTTTGTTATAGAACCTTGAAATATAATACATCTATAAAAATAAAACTGAAAAAATCATTTATTTGGTCAGGCTAATTTGCAAAACGCCTGAACCAATTTTTGCGAACTGTTTACGGGTAGGTAAGAGAATTTTCAGAGCATTATTGAGGTTATATACCATATAGCTTACTGTTATGAACCCCTATGCAAACTTTACAGAAGAGGTTAAAATTGGTAAAATTGTTATATTCAAAATAAAACGAAACCAATTTTATGAGTAAAACATTTTAAGTAACAGTTTATAATAATAATTGGAATGATGCTTTTACCACTTCATAGAAATAAAGAAAGCATTTTTTTTTAATTTTGTACGGAACTCGACATGTTGATAAAAAATACAAATGACCCGACTCGCTCTTAACATGTTCAAACTCCAGGTGTTGCGTACGGGGTCACGGTGCCATACCCATGAATCGCCCACGGCTGACCACGTGCCATATTGTGTGGCGGTTGGCAACATATGGCACCCCTAATATACGTTTTTAATTGTCTCCCATAGAACATTATTGGGTGCTTTGTTTTGTTTTCGGTATCGTTATGAGTTACTGTTTAACTAATGGGCTTACTTTTTTTATTCGTGTACTTTTACGTATGTTCCTAAGAACAAACATTGAATTCAGATAAAGTGCAATATGTTTTATGCAATTCAAGGTTCGAGAAGATCCCGAAATATGATTAATATTGGGAAAGGTATGGCATGACGGTCGAGTGATTTTAAGACAATATCCATTTTTATTTATTTATTAATTATTTTAAATATACATTTTATATCTTAGATATCTTTCAAGATATGCAGATGATATGCTGTCAGCGGTACTTTTTTGTACATTAAATAACGCCTTATGCGTAAAGCGTAACTATAATACTTCATTAGACATGGATTAATATTGTAATGGTCAAAATAGGGTCGCAATTAATCCATCATATTTTATTGAACCTTAAAAAAAAATGGTCACTTTTGAGTTATCCGCATGAGTTAGACATACACGATCGAGTATTTTTTGGGTAGAGAAATGTTTAAAACATAAAATTCTGTATGAAATTAGATTAATGTATCTCATAAGGTATAATTAATTACAAGCGACTACGCTGTTTTTTTACGACTTAACCACAATACATGTGCTCTTTACTAGTTGTAATACATATAATATGTACGGAATGTGTATATATAAAAGAATAACCGACTGGCATACCAACACACAGCTCAAACTACTTGAGCTCGGCAGTGAAAATTTCCATACAGGTTTCTTATACAAAAAAATGTTTTTGGAGATTCAACTCCTAGTTAAAGAGGGGATGAAAGTTTGAATAAAGTCAACTATAGTTAGATTAATCAGTCAGTCCATTAGTTATTATTTTATACTTACAAATATAAAATAAAAAGTCGACAACAACTACTGTATAGGTGATACGTCTAAAGGCGCGGGAACATGCTAGTTTAAATATAAACTTTACAGCAGAAATTCTCTAACCACCATCGAAATGAAAAGCTTGAGTACATTAGAAAAATGAAATACTTGCACAGGCGGACGCGGATAGCGACTTTTTTTTGTGTATTATTTATAGATGCAAATTTTTACGATACGTATACAACGCCTAACAAGAATTACGTGTCTGGTTGCTAAAGTTTACCAATTAATAAGAATTCGTAGAATGTAAATTGGATATTTTTGCATTAAAAATATAACTCGAGGGGAGTACTGCCGCATATCTACATGTTTTCTTGAACAGTCGTCTGTTGTTTGGTATCAATTTGAAATTATGAAATATAATCTTTATATAGGAGGTTTGATCAATTTTCTATTGTCTGTGTGAATGAGTTGTGATTAACTGCCATTTCTGTTGAACTAAAGGATGGTAAGGACCACGTCAAACTTTTTCACCGCTCTGATTATAAATGCGTAGACCACAAATTTAGGTATACATACTTAATTATATGTATTATATCGAGACAATTTAAGGATAAAGTGTAAAAAAAGCTCTTGATAGTATTACGCGCAAGCCCGAACTTAGAGCTATATTCAGAATGGTCAACAAGATTCACAATGACTGTAACTTGTAAGTTTAATTTTCGTACGGGATATATGAGTGATCCGACACTACTATTTGTTTTACAACGATGGTTTTTCGGTCAAGTTACATTCTCGGAGTAATAAAGCGATCAAAGTTAATAATACCTTAAGATTTGAGAGTTTTGAGAGATGACTTTCTATTTGAAAGAAATCTGCCAAGGGATATACTATAAAATATGCTAGAAAAGGGAAAAATTCGGGGGAAAATTTTTTAACATTACAAAGTGAATGAGACAGAAGACAGTAGGGAAATCTTCAAAAATATTGACAGAATTGATGTTCAGTTGCCATGTTATTGAAGTGATAACTTCTTATGGGAGGGTAAACCGCTTCGTTACGTAACGCGTTACGGCGCCAGTCTGTCTGGCTTCCCTTTCTCTCACGTATACGGTAGCGGTAGGTGTACATACTCAAGAATTGTAACTAAGAATGAAATATATTTTATAATCGATAAAAGATTTTATTAATAAATAACCTTTCCTTAAATTATCATATTAATATACATAAAATTTAAGTAATAACTTAAGCTTTTCTCAAGTTAAACAATTTCAATATTAAATAGTTCAATTTATATTAGTTTAAGTTGCTACATCTGTCGCGCGTCCCGATACGCACACTTTTTGTTTTTTTCATTACATGGTCGTACTACATAGGAAAGAATTGGTCTCATTTTCTACGTCAATATATCCATGCGAAGTCGAAGCGGAAAACTAATTACAAAACAAAACGAATTAATCAAAATATTCAAGATAATTTCCTCGTATAACCATTATAATATCATGCACAAATATAAAATAGTAAGTAATAAGTACACATTACTAGTTAAAAATATTTATAGACGATATAACGGAAAGGTGCTATCTGCTATTCAACTCTTAATAGTTGTTATAACTGTTAATAAAAATAAAATTATCGCGCATTGAAATGTACGACGAACGCGTAAACCAAATTCTCATTTGAAGCACCTGTCTTTAATTTATTTCAACCTATGAATAAAAATAACATATGCGCTTAATATCTTTACTAATATTGTAAACACGAATGTGAGTTTGATTGTTTGTCACTCTTCCACGTCTAAACTACTCAACCGATTACCATGAAATTTTGCATACATGTTGTTATGGGTACTGAACAAGCGGTACCTTTTAACACAAGCAAAGCCGCGTACAAATACTAGTATACCAAAATTTGACTACGAACAAAATTATACCACGAAATAATATATGAATAAAATATATAAACAGTGTATCTGTTCATAGAGTTTTAGAGTAGTAGTTGGTTTTAGTATTTTCTCTCTCTTTCAGTTATAGTTTGTTAGTTTTTATATTATTTATATTAAATATGTATAATCGCTATAGATTTATTTCAATTTAATTTGGTATTTATAATATTAGTTGGGATATGGCGTCATCTTACATAATATAACTTGATCATCGCACATAAGTTTATAGGAAATTGGAACATGAAACGTCAATTGTAAGATAGTTGGCTAATCATCTTTTTGCGGGAATGCTAAACTTATAACCCAAGAAGACTTTACACAAAGGTATAATTACTCACTTGAAATGGCAGTGATAATCTTAAAGTGTAAAGATTGCTTATAAACGTATAAATTCTATACGGTAATCTTGTAAAATACTTCACAGAGTTAGACTATGTCTATAACAGTCCTAAAGTTGTTTTTTCAAATCCCACTACTATTACTAGATATTAATGCATTAATACTGAGAAATAAAATGATTCTCTCAGATATCAAATATGTATAAAAAAACAAATGGTAATAAAAAAGTTTTGCTATGAATGCTGTTCCTTTTACTTATATTTTTATTAATCTTAGGATTGGAAAGCAACAATTAAATCTGAATGTATAAGTTAACGTTGTAATTTATTTTCCTAAGAACTTAATCGCATATCATCGCTAATTATGAGTACCCACGTTTAATCAAGTAAACTACAAAATACAAACACTTGAAGGTACAAAAAATATCACATAAGACGCACGTATTCGCAATTTGTCATTCGAATATTAATTGCTCATCAAACAAACGAGTCAAGTGAAAATAAATGCCTGAAAAAAAAACGTCAATAACTTATAACGACTTTAATAACCGCTTATTTATTATTTAACTTGATGTTAATTAGTCGAGTAACGGACAAGCGTTTAGCATAAGTGATCTATTTGCATAGTATTATTTATTTAAATCTATGTAGTACCGTTGCTGTTTTTTACGCTTGTTATAATGCAGGCAGGTGGTTGTACTGTTATTACTGCATTCGTTCGATAATCCAATGAGTTTACTTTTAAAATAAATGTAACTACTTTCCTCTGTTGTTACCAATGATACCTAAATGCAGGAGGTTTGGTAAAGGGCGAAAAAAAAGAGACAGTCAAAGTAATTAGGTATGATTGTAACATCAGCAGCCGATGTAATTATGCGCGGTGGTAGGCAGTCTGCAACCGGGTGCTACCACAATGAATAATGAAACAATGGTCCATCAGTGTTTAGCGTATACTATGTCAATCGACGTAGATTTAAATGAGACGGAGCTTTCGGCGAAGAAAAACATCGCGATGAAACCATAGCATGGCAGTAGGGCTTTTCCTAAGTTCGCCTGGTTGAGTGTTGAAAACACCAGTTCTCATTCGATTATCGAAGTTAAGCAACGTCGGGCGCGGTCAGTACTTGGGTGGAAGTCCGTCTGGGAATACCGTGTAACGTTGGTTTTTTGTTGAACTTTTTATAAACATATTTTCACTTATTTTTTGTAATCGTAAGCACACACTAACTTTTTTATATTTATTTAAACAGTCTAACAAATACACCTATAGATGTGTGAATTAAACATTTTAAATATTACAAGAAATATAATACATATAATTATTAATTGAATACAAATATACATACATACAAATGTACATAACAAATCATCTGACATGTACATACTGTTTTGCTTAAAATCAAGTGCTTGACAAATAAAATAATAGTAGCTATCTTCTTAATTGGAGTTTGCTGTGTCCCACGGTTTCGCTTTACTTTAATCACCCCCTACTTTCAATCCCCGGTATCCTGAACCAAGCCACATAGCTTGCCCGCATTGTTACTTCATTCCCGATTAGCGTACTGCAATTACCTACATTTTGTATAGTAAAAGCTCCGCTCCTAAGAGTTCTAGCGCTATGATCAAATAGCCTACTTTCCTCAGTAGATAGGATATCAAATGCAAATAGATTTTTCATAATGTAATTAGTAGGTTAAGCAAATAATCGATTTAGTTTTATGTTAAGTACAGATAATTCATAATTAATTTATTTTCAATTTAAAAGTAGAACAAAAAGAATCACTGTCCGATAGTTAAAGAGCGTAATGACTATTACAAAGGGTGATAAAACCGCCGGCTCTCTCGATTAGTGACGTAACGAAAGACATTATCGATAAATCGAATCGATTGGCCAGCGCCGCTTATCTTGATCGACGGGGTAAAACAATAAACTTTATTTTATAAAAAGAAGGAATTTAATGATTGGAATCGTACGATAATAAAGAATATTTTCATTTATATTACAGTTTATATTTTACTGTTTCGCGAAGTTGCACAACAATGCTTCTTACTCTTTAGCTTTCGGCGTGCCTTAACTTTTTGTATATTTTTTACACTGAAACCATTAAGTGCATTATACTGCAACTTAAATTTTTCAACGACGTGTGACTTTTTACTGCATAAATATTTTATCATAATCACAACTAATGTCTGAAAATTGTAATGCAAACTGACTTTCAGGTATACAGATATCATAAATAAACCTTTGGTGTTTCGTGACATAGTGATATAGGTTTTGGTGATTGGTTCGCTGTATACCACGAAAACTATTTCAACGATTTTTTTAAATCATATCTTGCTAGATTTCTTTGTTCGCTCTGTTGACTCTGTTCGCTTAAAAATGGCTTATTATTTCAAAAGAACTACAATCCTTGTCAATTTTCTTTTCCGTTTTGAATACAGGCTTAAGTTCGGGCTTGTGCATAATATAGTCAAGAGTTTAATACAAAAAAATATATAAAATTAATATAGGAACATAGTTTTAGCATTTGTTTATCCTTAAGTTGTCTCGATATTATACATATGGAATAATACGTATTTACACCCAAATTTGTGTTTTGTACATATATATTCAAAGCGATCAAAAAGTTTCACGGGGACTGTGCGTGCTTTATCGGGATTCATATGAACTGTCTTTTATTTTTCTATTGTATATTGTCTTTACTAATTTATCCACATTTTATGTGATTTTATTCACAATATATAAAGTTTATCATTACTGCTTAACCTTAGGAACAATCTGTAGAATATGCAGTCTCCGTTATACTCTGAACAGTCCTCTATTTGTCAATAAAAGTCATTTTAATTTGATTCAGCCATTTCGGAGATTAACTGGAATAAATAGCAGACATGTGAATTTTGATTTTCTGGAAAGAGTATATACTTTACTGCGTTAAATGACATAGGAGAGACGTGTTTTAATTGTGAATTAAATTAGGTATAAAATTGCAGGTGTCGTATTTTTATGTGTGCACTCTACTTACATTGACAAATATCGGAAAATATACATCAAACGAAACAACTTTTTTGTGATAACAAACATATTTATAATTTAAATAAAAAATAACACTTTTATGTTGTGTTTCAGTGGACTTATGATCTATAAATATAAATTCTTATCAAAATACATAATATCGTAGTTATAAATACACAATTTTAGTAACATTTTTGCTTAACAACATCGAATATGGTCAATATAGCTTGTAAATATTCACAAAATCAATCTTAAGCGACTATAGCAAGCAAGTTGTATGATAAAAACTTATTTTAACGCTTTATCTATTTTAATTTATTCAAATGCCCTCAATAAATTATAGTTATTATTAAGATATGACCTAAAGTTTTGTAATTACATCATAATTTATGTAATTATTTAAATGGTTTGAAATAATTATCACAATAAAATTACATGTTTATTATTCACATAATATATATCATTGATAAATAGTGTCGAATAAACAATATCAAAATAACTCTGAGAAATTATTATGTTTTAAATAAAATTCAAACTATAAACATTTGCAATATAAACTTAAAGTAATAACTGTAAGTGAAGTACGAAGCAGCTGCGTATTCTTTTTTATATATAGATAGTAAATGATTTAATGAAAATGTGTTTCTTGTTGTTATTCAGTTTTAATTTCGATTGTAACATTGATAAATACGTTACCTATGCATATAAATGAAATGTGTCCGTTGTTTGTTCGCTATTATCTTTGAAACGGTTGTACCAATGTAACGATACGTTTAGTAGCAGATAGGTTACTTTTCAAAGTAATGTCTCGCCTGTCATTATGCTTCTCGATAGAAGGTAAGCTGTGATAATTAAATTTAATAGAAGTTATTTAAAATCATAACTGAAGAAATAAAAAATAATGTTGTCATTTCGACTTGACTTGATTTCCGTGAGGACAAATTTGCGAATACCAGCTGGTTTCTAATAAAATCCAGATGCCCTATTTATTCACCAAAGCATAAAATTGTCTAAGTAGTTGATGCTTGTGACTTTTCATAAAAATGTTTTTTTTTGTGCTGTATAATGCATATAACGTGTTTTATCGGGATCAATTGTGGACTGTCCTTTACTATCTAACAGTATTTTTGCTATTCTGTGGTTTCGCAACTCTATAATTTTTGTTATCTTTTGATTTCAATCCCTTTTTGTGATTCTTTTGCATTGAATTTATATGACTTCAGTAAATTTTTATCATTACTGCCTACCCCATGTCAAAAAGCGAAGTGATATGTATGCCTAGATGATACTCTGAAAAGTCCTCTACGTTCCGGTAAAAGTCTCATGAAAATCGCTTCATCCATCTCGAAGATTAGCTCCAACAAGGAACAGACTCATCAGTTTTAATTCTCTTCTTTTAATTTTTATACATCATAATTATAAAATTCCAACAACATTTTAATTAACTTAAGCCATTTGGATAACTAACGTTAATAATAAATCGTTAATAATTATCGATAGAAATCTAATTTATTTAAAAAATATATCGATAGCATTTATCATTGGTTTATCGCGTCCCTACATCAAGCACATGGTGTCTCCCACATGAAACGGCTGAGGTAATTGGCCAGCTTCAAATGAATACGAAAAAACTCTCATAATTGTCTGCTTACTTTTCACGAATTCGTTTGATTTTAAACAATTATTTCTAAACATATTGTAGATATTTTAATCAATAAATAAATAATAGCCTCATTTGTTATTGAATTTCTTGTAAATACAAGAACACAATTTAGTATATAGTATATTTTAATAAGCTCAAAGACTGCCGTCTGTACAAACCAATTTAGTTTCTTTCAATTGCCAGTAGAGGCGTTACTAGGAAATGTACGAAGGAATGAAACGTTTTACTATATTTGAAAAGTAGCTGGTACTCGTGACTTCGTTCGCGTTGTAATTTGGTTGCTTCATAAGAACTAAATATTTTGTCTAAATTAATTGTCGATTGTCTTTTATTGTAAGATTATTTTTTCTTTAGATACTTAGAGTACCTATTAAGGTACTCTGAAAAATTATCTAACGGGCAGTATAAATCAGGTCAAAATCGGTTCAGCCATTTCGAAGACTATCCTACGTACATTACATACACTTCAGTTTTATCTTATTTAATTAAATATTTATAAAAAGACACGCATATGACGTCGTGGTAGAACTTACTATTATAATATTCGTATTTACCCGAATTCACTGAAAAAGTGAAATGGTTTTCAATCGTATAGTACATATGCGTATTTAATTTTGACCTCTGTGATTTAAAAACTTAGTTTGATAATTGGGTGTTTTTTTATTTTTTTGTTTTTTTTTTTATAATTCCCCGTGTTATAATAACATGTATTAAATCTAATATACCTCTTCATACTGTTACAAAGAAACTATTTAAATAATATAAAAATTACCAAGCTGACGATTATGTCACAAAAACAACCGCGGGCGGAGTCAGGGCGATTGTTATTATATAATAAATAAGCTATTCTGCAAACAGTAGGCGTGGCCATATTTGTCGCGACAAATCACATCTCATAAACCGGTAAGGGATGCTGTCTATATCATAAATATTTACGCGAGGGTCCCGTTGGAGTATGTATTACATTTATGAAACAAGCCGACGTTAGGGAGAAAAAATTATTCGCAAGTTAAACTTTATTTTTTAAGGCATATAATAAATAATCTCTTTTAAAGAAGTGATCACTTTGAAAATATACATATTTCAAATAATTATCTACAAAGAAATGTTTGATGTTATTTTTTTGCTTTGAAACAACTAATGAGTATTATGCTTATAGCCTAATCGTAATATAACATAAAATATTTTTAATATTGTAGGAAATAATTTGGCTCAGGGTTATAAAGAGGGGCAAAGAGTACGTACATTTCATTCAGAAAAAAGTATTGTTCCCGAGGAATAGACAAAATGTACATTCATACGGGTGAAGCCGCGTGCAAAATCTAATGAATAATTATTCTGTAGTTCACGCGAACAGGGTCACGTGCACTCCTAGTATTAAACAAAAATTAAAGAAACTATACTTTTATATAGGTTTAAAAACATTTTTAAATATACACAGAGAACTGCGGAATGACTTTTATAGGTTATATTATTATATTTCAAATTCTCGAATGCAATTACGTGTTACGGAACAGGTGACATTTTAGCTTACGCCATTTTGTTTTTATCTTTTTCTATATATATTAAACGTCCCATATTATTTTAACTATTTAAATAAATACCACAAGCATTACTATAAATGGTTGATATCATTATTTTTAATTAACTGACGTCATAAATGTATTATTCGTGTATTTTGAATGTATAATTTATGATGAGTAAAACACCGCTGTGAATTCACAATTAAGTGTCGCACAATTTCGCCCGTATACGGATCTTGATGTATGCGAGAATTTTTTGATCCTGTTTTTTTGGCATAGTACCGCGAAGGTGTGGTGGTCGAAGTGTGCTCTGAAACTGGGATATCGTGAGTTTCGTATCCTTGCGAAAGTTTTTAATTTGACAGATAGTATTAATTATATTGACTCAGTGGCTCTCAACTTTTAAGCTACTATGCCGTACTAGAACAAAATGACTACCTTTACGCGTGGTTGAAGTGTAACTGCATTACGTTTACATTATATATTCAGATATGCATTTAACATAGATAACATAATAATTTTGACAAAGAAATAAAAATTGGTGTCTTTTTAATGTAAAAATAACAGCTTTTTACTAATGCATATGAAAATATATACGAGTATTATAACAAAAACCATTTTTTTTTTCTGTCTGCTTATTTGGGCTAACCTCTGAAACGGTTGGACCGATTGTGACTGAACTTTCACAGGAATATAGCTGATGTTATAAGAAGCAACTTACGCTACTTTTATTTTAGAAGAAAAAATAGGGTTACACAGAGGTTTTCTTTATAAACATTAATATTTTAGGCCATTAACAAAACGCGTAACTTAACGCAAATATCGCATCGTTTCCGTTACGGTTTTTTCCATAACTTACCCATAGTTACAGAAAAAAGGTTCACTTAAAAAACAATGAACTGTACAATTACACTGTACAGGTAGTGAAATTTATTTATTTGTAAATTTTGTTATTAAAAATGCCGTCTCCCTTGCCAACAGTTTGCGCGTCCCCTAGGAGTCGTACCACTCAGGTTCAGGACCGGAGTATCCAATTATATGCTATTGATAATGTACGAGAGTGTTCAATAAAACGGGACGAAATTTCAGGATATAAATCATCCTTTTAACTCTTATCCTTTATTGTTATAGTGGTCATGCATAAAGATAAAGAAGATATCCACGGACATCGGAGGGAGCACTCACCCTACGATCACGTGATGCCTGACGGAGAAATGTTCCTTCAAGTAAGTTCAAGCTCCTTTATTTTATTTTTTCTTGTCTTCCAATATTTTAACTCTGTTTATTATGAAAGACATATAAGTCTATTTCGGTTATTATATTTTTTTATATAATAATAGCATTTGGCCGTAGGTACGCTCGCGGTTAATCTAGATTTTTTTTCGAGATATAAAATTTTCTTCCGAGGTACATCAGGTTCCTTTATTTCTGTACTTACAGTGTAATATTACAATTTATTAATGTATGTATGTAGGTCGAGTTGTTAACCCCACGAGTGTTAGAGTGTTAAAGTGTTATATGTACATATAAGATAAGATTAGGATTAAGGAAACTGCTCCTAAAGAACCAGAAGTAATTCTAACTTTTTTTTAATAAAAACATAATAACTGGTTCTGTAGAAACAGTTTCCTTAATCCTAATCAAATATTAATATATATTTTTTTATTATTTATGTGTAAAATTTAATGGGAATGTATACACAAATAATTGCATGTTTCGCTAATAAATATAGGTATGAAAGCAGCGTTGCATATACACAAAATAAAATTTTAATTTCACTTGCATTGTAATTGTTTATAAGCAAAAATAATTTACATTAATAAATTTCTCTATAGTTTTCGAAGTTACTTTAATCAAAGAGAGTTTAGTTTGAAAGAATTATTTATTACTTTATGGATTTAGATGTTATTCAAAATGTTCCTTTTCTGTCGTACATATTTTAATAACGCACCCTTGCTGAGAATTAATTCTACACACTTAAACTTTAAGTACGGGAAACAAAATTTTTAATTTTATTTGTAACTATCACAACTTAGCTTCACCGTTTGATTATGAGCGACGATTTAATTGAAGGTGGTAACACACTACTTTAAATTATAGTTGAATGTAAAAGCGACATATATTCTAATATAATATGACCAGATAAGAACTACAAATGACGTTCCACTATGCTATAGTTTCACGCAGTTCATTTTAAGGTTCGCTCTTCTGAGATTTTATCCCCAACAGTGGGATTCCAACAAGGCCGTTAATAATAATAATAGTGAACCATCTTTGTAGTGATATATAGGCACGTTCATATTTGCTGATAGAGAAATTGTAAAATTATGAGTTATTTGATAATAAATCATTATTAACAAGTCCAGCTATAAATAAAAGCCTACCGTCTGTCGTTAATCGCGTTCGGTATCGGCTGCGAGTTTTGTGTTTCCATTATCAAGAACGATAAAATAAACAGATGAAGCAAACCATCGTGCCAAAATCATATCATGGCGGTAGAATTTTTTCTAATCCCATCTGACTGGCTACTCTAATTGAAAATCTGTCATTTAAGTGTGTTCGTAAATCTGTATTTGAAAGTCCTAGTTCATCAAGGTTTAGCGTGTTTACCTTCTTGAACCACATTGTAAAACTATTTTTTATCTTGCTAACTGTACAATTTTTTTTTTAAGATGTGAATGCATGTTAAGTTTTCTCCAAAAATCAGGAACAGCCTTCTAAGAACATTGTCCGGTAGCTTTGACGGCTAAAGAGCTTGCCTTTATTGCCTTCTTAAAAAGACGGACCTTTGTTAATATATACGAGTAAATGGATATTGGTATTGTTTGTATAAACTCTAACATCATTCGACCGACGATCATTAAAGTTGTTATACTTGAGTGTATTCTCACGGAGATTTTATGAACTCCATTACCCTGGAACTGCCTTCAAATCAGTGCTATACTGTAAAAAGTCTTATTAAGTATTTCATATAAATAATATTAAAATAGTTTAAGGGTAGATTTTAGTTTAACGATGTTTTTTCTACACCTTTTTCTGTGACAATAAATATGTTTTTTTCTTCCTTTCTATATATTAATATAGTAAGTAATTGCTAGTATTTTATAAAGAGAAAATATTTGTTATATCCAGTTTTAAAATATCGGATAATCGTGGAAACGGTCATAAAAATCGTATCTACAGCGCTCGAAGCGACTCGTAACTCGATACTGTGTTCGAACGCCGCGAAGACTTTAGAAATTTACTACGAAAATTAGAGAAATAACTTCATATTCAGTTGAAAAGAAAACATATTTTAATCACCTCTCAACTTAATTTTAGTATAATATTCGTATTAGTACGGACATATTTATAAGCACCACAAAATATTTAGAATTAATATCTACATATGGGTAGGCGAAGGTGAAACAGTTCAGTACCTTTTTCTCCTCTGTTTGTTAACCGATTTTAAGTAACTGTTGACGAGTTTTGGTACTTTAATTAAAAAAATTAGTAATACTTTTTTTTTCTATATCATCAACAAATCGAAGCATTTATCTATAAGTCTATTTTCTTCATACTCCAGCTATTCACATTTACAACCTATAATAATTGTACAATGTAGATATGATCTAGAAAGAAAAATCAAAGAGGAATACAAATAATAAGATCAATATAATAACACGTGAAAAAAAATTGTACCCCTTATTATAGTGACGTAATACTACTCTTTCAAGACGTATTTTGCATAAGCTAAGCGAGTACAGAAATGGCGAAATCTCTGCTACGAAATAGTAAGTTTATTGAGAAAATTGCTTAATTCATACTATGAATATCACATAACACTAATTTGCCTTTTGAAGTCAATATTTAAGCATTTGTTATATCGTTTCCTCTTACAAAATATGTACTTAATGAATCGAAGTCTTATATATACAGCAATATATATCTCAAGATTTTTTTACTCTTTAATATAAGGAACTACGATTTAGATTTATACAATTCTTTTTATATATTATAATCGAATTATTGAGAAACGTTATAAGCTATTTAACAACTACGCTATGACCCTTAGGAGCGGAGTAGTTACCATACAAAGTGCAGGTTAGAAAGTACGCTAAGCGATAAACAATGTGTGGGCGGACCGTGTAACACAGTGCGGTTGTCAGCGGTTGATGAGGGTAAAAGTAAACGAGAAAAAACCGCGTGGAACAACTAGACCTCAAATAATATAATAAGATATCTTTCTTTGATTCTCTTCGTATTCGCTTCGATATCCAGAAAAGGACTCATGCGAACCGCACTTACATGCATTTCAATAAGGGAAGATGGAAAAGTCTGGAAGGTTGACGTCATTATTCCAGAGATTCGACAAAGTTAGAAACAGGATACTTTTAGAACCCCGTTTACTTTTGATTCCGACTATCCATGAGCCATTCCTCGTTTAACACCTAGTTTGCATACAAGTTCTAACAGTATGGTGTTGTTTTTACAATAAAATTTTGGTCTATAAAATAAATTTGTATATATAAAATTGTATATAATGCAGAAATAAAGACATCCAAGTTCTAGACGTACACCGATCGATACGAACGACATATTTTGATATCGATTATACGAAATGAAAAATTTCCCCCGAAAACTTTTCTTTCGAAACCCATTTTTTTTTTTTTTTTTTTTCGAACTGACTACACTGTCAACCCGGCAAGGCATCCACAGTTTCACCGGACCACCAAGGGGAGCGCTTAAGGCACTCACCCGATTTTATGTAGGCAACCAGCACAAGGGCGCACGGCGCGCCTCGGCTTGGACTGTTACCGAATATCCCGAGTCTAACTAAGCTTAGGCTAACTATTATTTCATACATATATAAATTCGTGAAACATACACGTGTACCAAGCATGTATGTTTCAGGAACTCATACATGTATCTTGAATCTGACTACTAAGTTAGTATAAGCTAACTCTGTTCGAGAAAAGGGTTCAAAATAAAAATAAAAAAAAAAAACAACCCAACCACTATGTGTACCTACATGTGTGTATGTGCACGTGTGTGGGGTGATCGGTGTTGTGTGTCAAAAACTAGTGTTTGAAAATTAATTCAGTGTCACTATTGTCGCGCAAGCAACGTGCTCGAGGGCTCCATTCCGGAGGATCGGACCACGGCTTGAGCCGCTGCCGAGGGGGGCCTAGATGAGTGTACTGGAGCAAAATTCACAGTCAAGCCACGGCGGCGTGATCTGTGATTACGCGGACGTGGGCGCGCACACGCTCTGTTTCGAGGGACGGAAGGGTACTGGAAGTTAGCTGCCGTTATTTTGTCGGGAGGATCTGTAAAAATATATCGCGGACGTCTTTTGTAACGCGGCGCATCGGGTACGGTGTTGTAAGTCGCGGCGGATACCACTAACGGACTGGGATGATTCGCGGCTTTCTCAAAATAGCTACTAGTGAGTGTCCTAACGTACTCCCAGATAGACGGCATCTCCAGGTCCCTGTGGAGGTCGACTCTCCGGATATACCAAGGGGCACCTACTGCCCTACGAAGAAAACGATTCTGTAGTTTTTGCAACTTTTCGAAGTTATAACTTGACATATGCGCGAAAACGGGACAACTATATGTCAGAATAGGACGGATACACGTCTTATACAAAGTAAGCTTATGTCTGAAGGACATTTTACTTTTAGGACAAACTAATGGGTGCAAGCGACCCAAGACCATAGCGGCCTTGTTTCGAACTCTATCAGTATGCGCTTTAAAAGTGAGGCGCCTATCTAATGTAACTCCTAGGTATTTGACCTCACGTACCCAAGGAATCTCGGTTTCGTACAGCCTGAGGGGCTTTAGATACTTGGGTTGCGGACGATTTACTGGGTCGAAAAATATCGCGGCGCTTTTTTCGGGATTAACCTCTATTCGCCATTGACGATACCATTCACCGAGTGTGACGATGGCTCGATTGATGCGATTTCTAAGAAAGTCCGGCCGCCAACCGGAAGCGTAGATAACTGTATCGTCAGCATAGCAACCTACCTCGATCCCCGGGGACCGAGGTAGGTCACTGATGAACAGGTTGAAGAGAGAGGGCGCAAGAATAGACCCTTGGGGCACACCTGAGCGTATCGGGTGGGGCGGGGATAGCTCACCTTCCACTCTATAGCGGAAAGTCCTATCAGTGAGATAATCGCGGATTATATGTACTAAGCTATCGGGTATGCGAGACTGAAAAAGTTTATAAACGAGCCCAGCATGCCAGACCTTATCGAAGGCCTTGGCAACATCGAAAAAGACTGCTATCGTGCGTTTCGGTTTAGGTTTATCCGGGTTGACCTTCTTTTGGGGGTCTTCGTTAAATTTAGAAAAAATGTACTCCGTGAGGCGGTGTACTTGATTCGTACATGAGTGTTTACCTCGAAATCCAAACTGCTCAGGTGGTAACAAATCTAACTCTGAAATAGAGGTCTGGAGACAGTTCAGAAGGAGCCGCTCGTATAGTTTGCCTAATGTATCGAGGAGACTGATAGGGCGATAACTTGTGGGAAGCGTAGCTTTTTTGCCCGGTTTGTGAATTCCTATCACTACGGCCTTTTTCCAGACGGCTGGAAAGTGACCCTGGGACATGGCCGCATTGAAGATGCAGACCAGGAGAGCTATAATGTGGTCAGGAAGGAGCTTCAGTACCTCGTTCCTGATCCCATCGGGACCTGGAGACTTTCTAAGCTTGAGACGCTTGATGGCGGCCGATACTTCATCGAAACTAACCGGGGTTAGGGTATCCGCGCGAGGAGATGCGAGAGAACGCTCTACCGAGGATTCGATCGATCCAATATGGATAGGGTCAGTGTCAGCAGTGTTCGGAGAGCATTGCTCCTCTAAATTCGCGGCGAGACATTCCGCTTTGTCTATACTATCGAACGCGGGAGGCAACCCAGGACCTCTGTCTAATGGGGGCATCGGTGTACTGAGATCTGATTTGAACTTTCGTGCGAGTGTCCAATACGCCACGTGGGATGGCTGGATCTCCTCCAAAAGTTTGTCCCACCTGGCGTCTCGGATTTCCGAAATACGTTTTTTAACTAATTTACGTAACAAACGTAACCGATTGCGATTATCTACGGACGGGTAAGTGTCGTAGGCTCGAGTCGCGGCGTTCTTTTCCGTGATCAACGCTCTCACGTCGTTGGGGAGTATAAAGCGGCGATCATTCACCGCTTGTACTTCTTTCGAGGTCTCCCTAACGGCGGTCTGAAGAAAGTCGACCAGGGAATCGATAGCCTGATCCGCGTCGGTTTTAGACACCAACACGTCCGGGATTCTATTTAAACTTACCGAGGAAGGATTATCTTTAAAATATTTACTAAGCTTCATGTAGTCAGCTACGCGCGCGGGCTGAAAATCGATGTCGGAACTAGAACCTAACTGTAATACCACAGGACGGTGATCAGAGTCGAGTTCGTGTACGACTTGTATGAGTCGTACCTCAAGCGCGACGTTCTTTAACAGAGCTACATCTAACACTGTCGGCCGACAGCGATCCTGATAGTGAGTGGGTTCCGGCGGGGCTATGACATCAAAAGCGAGATCATTACCTAGCTTGTCGAGAATCACCCCGTTACGAGAAGTACTCGAACTATTCCATATAACGTTCCCGCTGTTGAGGTCCCCGGCTATAATGACCGAATTCCCTAAAGCGAACAACGCCTCTAAGTCGGACTTGAGAAGCTTTTTATTCGGTGAAAGGTACGCGGATACTATTGTAATCGTCTGATGACCGGTCATGCCTAACCTGCACACTGACACTTCCATATTGGAAAGAACGGGCGGCTCTACCGGCATGCAATACAACGAACGTTTATAATAAATCAAAGTGCCGCCCCCGCGGGTGACACGGTCGTTTCTAATTATACTATAATTCGCGATCGCGGGATTGCTCATCTTCGGTTTTAAAAGCGTTTCTTGAACTAAAAATATGTCTATCTGTCTATCACGTAGGAAGGCGGCTACTAACTCTCGTTGTGTTCGAAGATTTCTCGCGTTAAAGAACGAAAGACAAAGACCACGCGGTTTAATTCTATTTAACGACGCGAAATCTATTTATTACTATTTACTGAGGCGCGGGCAAGGCGTTGTATCGTCGCAGCAACGCCTGGGAATGAAGAGACCGCATTAAGGAGGCCGATGTCCCTATTGCTGTTAACTATTTTATTGAACGCGACGATCTCCTGAATATCGTGTTCGAGCAGTACCTGTGTCAGCCAATCAATACCAGACTGGGAGAACGAGAAAGCGTGGGTAGCCTGGACAGGCATCGCTCCTTGTGGCTGGGGCTGGGCCTGAGGCTTGAGAGCCTGAGGCTGTGGTTTAGGAGCCCAGGGCGCTACGGGTGCACGCCAGGACTGGGGCACGCGCGGCACAGAGGGTGCCTCACGTGGTGTGGGAACCGGCGCTACCGGGACACGGGAGGTACCCGGCAGGTCAGGGAAGACCTCCACGGACATGAGAGGTGGAGGCGGGGGACGTGCGGAGACAACAGGTGCCCTACGGGCTTGTCTCGCTTGGCGGGGACGTTGTGTGCGTGGCGCGCGAGGACACCCGCGATAGTTCGCGGGGTGACCTGCGTTACCGCAGAGAACGCAGCTCGGGGGCTCGGGAGTGTCGGGAGTGCGTGCGCACTCCTTCGTAGGGTGGTCCCCTAGGCACTTAACGCACCTGGGACGAAGATGGCAATTGCGGGCTGAATGACCATAACTCTGGCAGTTATGGCACTGCGAAGGAGTATGGGACTTGCGAGGGGCCTCAACAGTGATGCCGGTGAGGCCACAGACAGAGGTGAGGCCGAAAATAGCCTTACCCTCTTGTGATCGGTCGAGGACGACCAGGACCATCGGGTAGGGGGCTTTGGTACGGGGGTGGTACATCCTATGTACCTCTCGGACAGGGAAGTCTTGCTCCTTAAGGGAGCCTGAGACGTCATCGGTCGATAACTCGACCGGGACACGCCTAACTACAGCGCGAAGGAGGCGCTCTTCTTCGAGTGCGTAAGTAAAATAAGCGAGCTTCCTCTCTCGGAGAAGAGAGGTAAGCTTGCGGTGATCGGTGGTGGATGAAACTTTTACTTGAATACCTGCAGGCGTATTCAAGGCTGACGTGTAACGGATGTTCTTCTCGTTTAACCGAGTGGATATCATCATCCAGGATGCCTTGTCTTGTATAGTAACTGGGGGCGGAGTGCGGGGCTTCTTAGCCTCGGCTACAGAACCCGTAGCTCGGGCTTGAGATGAAAGAGCGGGACTGGACCTACCTGAGCTAGTCGGCTTGTGATTGGCTGAGACGGATGCACCCTCTACTTGCGGCTTCTTATTTACCGGGTATTCCGTACCTGATTCGGAATCTGAGGCATGCGAGATGACGGGAACGGGCCGTTGCCGCTTTCGGTTTACGGTTGTGAAACCGTCGTTCGTGATTACGGGAGTTGCGCCGGTATCGAGCTCCATGTCGGAATCAGAGCTAGAGCTTAGGATGGGTGCTTTAAGTACTCCACATTCTTCCGGGATTTCCTGAGGCAGAGATGACGCCAATGACGCGAAAGAATTCGCGGTTGCCACACGGGACACTAATACAACATTCTCGGAGGACGCGGTAGGGGCATCGTTGACGAATTCCGTGAATAACGATGGGGCACGAGTAGCGACAAGATGTCGCAGCCTATCGAACTGTTCCTGTATTGATGCCATTCCGTAGCTTGATGGACAAGGTGCGATACAAAATAGCCTCCCTGCCTGAGGGGCAGGGGGGTCCGCGTAAACAAATTATCGGAACACTCCACTCGCTTGTTGTCACTATTAACTTTAACACGTGTGCCGCACTAAAAAGTGCGGATTACGATCACAATAACAATCGCACAAAACAAAAACAAAACACTTCACACAGGTGCGTTTCTCGGAAGTAATCGAAGCTCAAAAACACAATAGTATCGAGCGATGAATCACTCGACCGTACTGCGCACCTGAACAACAATTAATTAGTTCGCGGAACAACATCTGGCGCGCAACGGACACGTCCGTACACGACGGCTGCTGGGTCGGAACTCCTCTTTCGAAACCCATCGGAATTGTTGGCAGTAATTTATCTCTGTCATAACCTTGTCGTTGAGTAATAAAAATAAAAAAGTTGTTCGGTAAAGTTCCGAAGCGATTTCTTCGAACAAGTTACGGTGAGGCGCTCGCTACACAAGCTTTTAGTTGACATAAAAGCATGCTAAACTGTAGCGTGAATAAATGATTTATATTGGAATTGCAAGCCGTATTTCCTTAACTTAATCATCATGGAAGCACTCACAATGTTAATGAGTACAACGCTGAGGAAGCGATAGTAATCTGATCTCATATTGCCTAACAGTAAAGCAAGAAAAATACCCAAATATTAAGGTTTCTTCACAAAGATTAAATTAAGTATATATGTACGTATGTGAGACATTCATTCTTTTATTTGCCAAGGCTCGAACAGGTGAATTCAAGCACCATGTCAATCATATTTTGATCCCAAAAGGCTATTATTATAGGGTAGATCTGGTGATGTCTGGAAATAACAGCCCTCTCTGTGCATCCGCCAACTACGATTGCAAATATAATGCATTGTTATAAAAATATATGCCATAAAAAGATAAACTTGAACGAATTTCTTATCGATTCTTCTCGATGACTGAGTTGTTTTTCGAACCAGTTGTAGTTTAAACATTCATAAACGCCTTCTCAGGGCCTAAATTAAAACATGTATTTTTGTGTTTCTTCTTCTATATATAAATAAAATGATCAAATTATTACGATATCTTCATGTAACATAAAAGTATGAAATATTTGAGAAACTACGATTTTTGTGAGCTTTTCGAGTTCAGTGATATGCATTTTCTTTACCATGAAGAAGTGGGGTAAACGATTTCGTGCTTGTACGCAAGCTAACATAGACAAAATCGCGGATATCAGTAATTTGTATACTATTGATAAAAGTAGAGACAAAGTATGTAAATAGTCGGAACATCCGCGATCTTTTTGATAAAGCCAAGTAAGCCAAGTATAAAACCTCTTTCTAATGATCGTTTCTCTATCTTTATACGTGCATATTATTATATCATTTAGAATTTCTCATAACAAAACATGTATTTACTTTTGTAGTAAATGTAATTAATATTTGAGGTATAATAGTATTGTCTCGTGTTTCAGGCACTCAACGGCTTCCTCATGATCCTGACCTGCGAAGGAGAAGTATTCTTCGCGACGCACTCCATTGAGAGTTACCTAGGCTTCCATCAGGTAATCAAATACGTTATAATTCTTCTATGAGCACCTAATTTAAAATATTGGTTTTTTTTTTTATTTGACTACACTGTTGGCTTGTTAAAACCTCTACAAATAATGGAATATAAAAATTGTCGAACATATGTATATGTATCATAATCGCCGATTAAGCGATTGTGAATGAACATAACATAAATTATTCCTATATTGGACCTATTGTTTTAAACTATTATACGTCTTTATACGTATTATCGTACATAAACTATTATCTTAGAAACATATTAAGTACATTCATTTGTATACATTTATTAGTTATATAGTTTGTTCTTAGATGGAAAGAATCTAATTTTGATTACGACACTAGATAACGTCTACAAATATTGATATTGAGACCAAATACATACCAAATCTCAGTCTAATGCAATTACAAGACTGTAAGAGCTTGTAGGCTCAGTCTTATGTTGCACAAGCCTTGCAAGGGTCGCTCTTGGTCTGGGTCTTGCAAAAATGCAAGAACAAGACCAAGACTGCAAGTCCAAGACCGACTTTGGGCAACACTATTTTAAAGGTGAAATAAGTTTACAATAAGCAGAGTTAAGTGACCTCTCAACTTACCTACATAAACAGGAAAGCTTGTAAATAATTGGGTCATCGTCCATTCGCATTAATTAAATTAAACTCTATAATAAAAACGGGCCCCAGTTTTCTTTTATAAAAATTAACCTTATTTAGTCATCTACGTGGAAATGAGATAAGGGTAAATTTAATTAGTCCGGTAAAAATAATGTTAGCTTTTTTAATAACTAATCTTTACAGGCGGTTCCATATGTATTTGGAAGGAAATTATATATGAAAAGGAAAATGATAGTTTATCTTTTGTGTTGTATTTTTTTTGCATTTTTAGTGACCGAACTTTGACTTGGGTATAACCATTAATTCAGCGAATTGCATCCAGGTTACTAACCGTTAAAAACAACACGATATATTGTGTATACGAGATATTTGTGATATTTAGTCATCTGGCAATTTCCAATATGTCTAAGTAGCCAAAAGAAGGAAACAAACTGACGCACAGCTAATATACCTTTTCTGTAGGTATGCAGGCGTGAAGTGCAATGTTGCGTATATTGTAAATCGGTGATAGTGTCACTGTATCGCGCAAGAAAAATACTTAAGAGTACATTTTTGGTGGGTTGCAACTAAGTTTTAAGTCATTATGAGGGAGGAGACCGCAAGTGTGCGGGAGCGAAGTTAACCGACGGTCAGCGGGAACCGCGCGACGTGTGCACAGACACGTAATACTTCTGAAAACAGATAGACATACACTATATATTTTTTTATATTTATGAATCTTAATTGTACCCCTGAATACCTCATATATTAATCACAGTAATGTTTAAATATTAACATCGTTGCGTGTTGCGTTTTTCCATTTGCAATTTTTTTGGAGTATATAGATAAATGTATAAGAATTATTAAGTTGTTAGATTACATTTTAGAATTAGTGAATTAAACTCGCGATATAAAGTATTATAAACTTGTGTAGGTAATAATTTTCGGTGACTACTAACATAAATCAGCCTATTTATTTCTATATTAAGTTATTTATTTTCTAAACAATGACTAGTCTTATAATCAACATATTTATTCTGAAAACATACGGTATAAACTAAACAAACGATATTCAGCTCATTCTAGAGTATAGCTTAAAGGAATATGTTAGAAAGAAATGCCACGAGACGTACTAATCCATAGCTGAGGGTATTAATATTTAGAATGTTATTTTATACACATTTCATTTAATTATTCTAGAAAGTTAACTCCGAAGTAAAAAATATAGAATTACAACACGAAATCTTACCGAAATTGCCTTTATAATTAACCTTATCGGTTCAGTTTTAACAAATAATATATACAATGGAGTCATTGAAGTACATAATTAATGTTGCTGTTGGTTTTTGTTATAGTAGGTATTATACTAGGTACCCGACTCGGTTTCGTTTGGCATTTTACTAATATGGCGTCGTAAGTGGTAGAGCTACGCTGAAACTATTACTGGTTTCAGAATGAACGGGTCGGCTCGCCCGGGGTAGTACCACCCTCTCACAGAAAGCCGACGTGAAGTAACAGTGCTTGCACTGTTGCGTTTCGTTCGGTCAGTGAGAGCGCCGGAGACCCACATATATTAAAAGGCCGGCAACGCACTTGCGACTCCCTTGGTGTTTGCTAGTGTCTATGGACGGCGATGATCACTTACCATCAGGTGACCCACCTGTTCGTTTGCCCCTTATTATAAAAAAAAAAAAAAAAAGAGTGGCTAAACAATTTAGATCACTTTTTAGCGCTTTGATATTTTTGAGGTATTATTTATTTAAATAATATAAGACTCTTCACACTAACACCTTTTTTGATGTATGTATTTTTTTATTTATGATAACTTCTAATATACTCATTGAATTGTTATACTGCAAAGGACAACTTTGATCTACATTAGGGTATCCATGTCATTACAATATTTAATTGGCTAAGAAATGGCGACAATGCCATTGCTGGGTTCATCTATGGGGCAGTAAGTGCTCCCGCGCCAGACATTGTGGATTACAACCTAAAAATGGCCTTAAAAAATAATAATCAAATAGTCATAAAGGATACAATCTCAGAAAAATAGAGAATTACTAACATACGTTTAAAAATATATCTATTTGTATATTTCATTATATGTAATTAGTTAAGTTTAAAAAGAATATCTTGTCTTACTCACTTTCATTCTGTTTTCAAGCTGCAATTGATTTTAAAATGATTTATATTTAAAACTATTTAAAAAGAAGGTGCGTACCAAGGGTCTTAGGAAAAAAAAAGAATTAAAACAAAAAAAAAAGAATGAGAATGTAGTAATAATATAGAATGGTGAAATCTGCGTTGCCAATAACTACTTAATTGTTAATATTATATAAGAGATACAAATGTTTATTATAGAATATCTTTGTTCTATAAACATATGCCATCGTGGACATTTCCGTGGGCATTTCTAAAATGTGCACATTGTAGTGCATTATTCTAATGTTTCTCTCATGTATTCACCAGCATTACCAATGTAGGTAATCGAAAACTTCTCCTTACAATTTCAACTGGACAACATCGACTTGTTTCTGTTTCATATAAACATGATACTTTCGTAGTTTAAAAGAAGTAAGGAAAACACAGACAGACTCGAAAAGCGATTTTTTTAAATATTCATAAATATATAAATATAGCATATACAGATATACCAGATATTACCCGTGAAATTGTCCGCTTGGAATTTAAGAAAAATATTTTGTCCAGTCTGAAGGTGTACGTGCGCGGTAAGAGTAGATACTGTTTTTTTAGGTTATTATATATGCGCATAACTTATATTTAGCTTGAGTTACTCCTTATAACATAAAGTATCTGGCAGTGTAAGTCCCGTCAAAATCGGTCCAGCGGTTTCAGAGATTAGCCGGAACAAACGAACGGATAAAAAGACAAATTTTGTCGGACAAACATTTTAAAAATTGGTTATACTTGTTATGGATGCCGTATATACTATTTATATAGTAAAACACAAAAACCAAATAAATAGTATATATTCTATTTATTTAGTAAGAATCTGTTATTTTGGCATTGCCTACAAACGGACACTTCATTGTGATCACCAGCCTGTAAGAGACACATGCAGGGCCATAGGCTTCTTCCCAAAGGAAGGTAAGGGCTCTACTCACCACTCCAGTCTACGATGTATTCGCGATTTCAAACTCTGATAAATCCACAGTTTTGTATTTTTTCGCACATACGGCGGTATTAAAAGAACATTTCTCAGGTTCAGGTTTCCTCACCATGTTCTTCTTCACCGGGAGCCGATAATATTACCACTTTAAATTAGTAAATGTACGCGAATTCCGAAAATCTCGTTAGTACATGCCGGGGTTCGAGTCTGCGGTATGGGATTGATATTCCACCGGTCAAACACCACCACGACTTTTATTTCACTCACTTCTACAAAGTTTATTTATTGGAATAGAATAAATTTTAAGTGTGTTTAGGTTTGTACGGCTATTTTTCAATATGTTGGAATCAATTTTGTCGAAAGTTTAACTGAAAATAAGGGTTTTTTCCGAATATCATTCAGGCTCCATATCACCATATACGTATACTGTAGAATAAACAATAACATTATTTAATACCAAGTAACTCAAAATGGTATTTCAAATAAACGACAAAATTTTAATGATTCTCACAATATTTTAATTTAGAAAGTCTGTGAATATAAATGTATATTGGTTACTCTTTCACGCAAAAACTGCTGAACGGATTTTGATTATATTTCACAGTAATATATCATATACATCAGAATAACTTATAGGCTGAAATAAGAACAACTCTACATATGCTTGGAGACAAATTTTCGACACGACAGTGGTAATTAGCCAAGTGGACATTATAATATGCTCTATCATCACGCTTTATGCTTCCAACGATGTTTTTTTTCGCCAAACTCTAAGACATTGAAAGGATTGTATTGAATAATGCTACCAAAGTTTTAAAATGTTATAAACGATTTTTCTAATGACTGCAACATGGATGAAACCGCCACCCCTGACAACTACGACCTGGTGAATAATATTTCTAAAAACTATTAAAAAAATAATCGCTAGCTGTTAAAACTTATCACAAAAGCGGCTCGTTAATAAACGCACAACGAAACTAATAAAGTCCCCAATGAAATATTACTATCAAAAGTAAAAACCCCAATTTTTGCTTCCAATCCTCCCCCTTCAACAGTAAAACTTTCAGTCGAGGAGAGCATAAATTTTATTTCTATACCCCCCTCACCCCCTCCGCCCTCCGATACCGCCATCGCCTTTGTTTTGTTTACGATTTAAGTGAGCGAGTAATACAGTTACCTGAGTAACATTATTCGTCAAAGCACAAATTTACAGACACGACTAATCGTTCATTTTAGTAGAACAATTGACAATATAGATACTGAACTTATTTCCTTACTAACGTAATTAAAATCATAAATACAAAAGTGAGTTAGTTTATTCGTTTATTACGCCTCAACTAGTCAACCAATCATTAAAACATTTGCATAGACATTGTGAAAGATATTGGAAAGCACATAGTTTACTTTTAATGAAAAAAAAATGTACTGTTCTCAAGGGATATATGTCCGCCTATATAAACGCTATCGAGGATGTGGACTTTTTTACGAACGGACTATGCTATTCGCCTGAGAGGCCTCTACAACTTCACTTGACTACTAGACATGGGCAAAAGCTAACATGTTTGTAAATGGGTACGGAGAAGCTAAACCGGCTGGCATGACAGCGGTGACCGGCGCGGGATGTTTTGTCTCTCGGTGATCGCCGTGGTTTCTGGATTGTGCTAGCCTTACCATCAGGTATAGTGCAGTCAGTTTGTCATGCTACAATAAAAAAAAACTTGTATCTCGTAATTAGATTCAATAAAAATCATGAAGGCAAAAAAAAACCTATATTTGTATTAAATAATATAATAGAAAGACACTCCAAACGGAACTATTAAAAACTCGTATAACACCCAGTTTAATTTGGAAATCACGATGCAGAATTCAAAAGTCCTGCAAAAAAACATCCATTTTTTACTCTAATCCAATTACTAATCTAATCCAAACACATTTTTGATTAACAAGTCTGTATATAATTACTCTATGGTATGTATATCAAAGGGTGTTAGCTGCGAGGGTGGTTCGCGATTAAACTGAATCGATTTTGAAATCATTAAATCGGCCGGGCTACTTAATGCTTCCTGCCTGTGACACGTGCCGGCCTGTCGCCATGACCGACACGGATTCGAATAAATACATGAGAGATAATCCTGAACCCATTACTTAATTATTTATTTCCTTACTAGCTGATACCCGCGACTTCATCTACGTCGTTAATAATTTTAACAATATATTTTATGTACACAGATAACAAACAAGCACCACACCGCTTGGCTCACTTCTCCACAGCAATAAAAAATACACGTATTGCTGGACGCATAGTGCTTATAAAAACCGAAACTTCAATAACTGTATATTAAATGAAGCTTTCGTGACATGTTTTTAGATAAAGACTAACGGTCTTATTACAAAAAGAATTACATTAAGAATATTTATTTATTTTAAGTGAAATTGGTTAAAATTATTGTGACATTTGGTTTAAAGAAAATGATGTCATTATTAAAATAAACATATTGCTTATTTTCATATATATTATAAGTTTAAAATAATACCCCAAATTGCGTAAAGTGGAACAACAGTATAAATCTCAGAATAAATACATTGTGAAATGTCATATTGTAGTAGTTGTCAATTACTTGTGAATCTTCAAAAATATCTAATTTATCTACATCTTCCATATTAATTATACACACGAAATCCATAATTTACTACGAAACGTCTTTTACCGGTAAATAGAAATACAATAAATCACAACAATAAAATGAGAACTATGAACTTAGACAAGTGTTATACATTGTTTAAATTTAAATAGTGTCTATTTCTAAACAAAGATAAGACATTCTTTTGTGATCAAACTTTTTTGAAACATGTGTTCGACACAGATTTAACTTTTTTGTAATAACTTAGCAAGTGTCTAAGAAGTAAAAATATGAAAAACACAAAAAAATTGTTAGTAGTCTTTGAGTGATGCACGCAGAACAGTGTACCTCTATTAACATTAATTAAATTGACGCGAAGTTACAATGTATATTGTATGTTACAATGTATATATTATTTCGATAGACGAACGGGCTTTAGATAAACTAAATCCAAAGCTTGATGAGTTAAAGGCGTTGGCTAACGCAATACCTTCGATTAAAATCAATAAACAAGTTATGCAAGATAATTCCCTTATTCCTGAGGATACACAACAATTAGTCACGGTACCATCAAGAAGACATATTCGTTTGCCAACTATGGGCATCTATAAAGCAGTAATTCTAAAGATTCATATTTGCAGCTAAAAAAAAATCAAAGAATTATAGCTCTTTCAAAAAGTGTCATTAACGTATCCTTTCTTACAAACGCCCTCGTATTTGTAATAATAAAAGTTAGTCGGCATGCGATTGTTATAGATTGAGTTGAAGCTTACTCACCAGGTGGGCAACGGTATCGATCCGATACGCATTACAGCCCTAACGACTTGTTTCGTTTAGGGGATGCCTCGAAATTAAGCTCTGCATATCAGATACATTAAACAATAGCGACTCAGTTTGCCGTTGGCTTAAATTATAAATTAATGGTGATATTATTACTATTATTATTTGCATATTCAGTACATGTATTAAAAGTAAATAAAATTGTGAAAAAATATTAATCTATAATAATTAGTTGGAGGACTCAATTTGCAAAATGTTGGTTACAAGGTACTCTCAGGTTATTTGCCATTTGAGTTAAGTATCTTCTGCGCTCACCAATATTTCGAGTAAAGCTATCAAAAGCATGTATTTAGATAGCATTTTGTTTAAAATATAAAATTTCAGACATGTCTAGCTTATAAATAACATAGTCAGAAGACAAAGTGTCAACCGGTAAATTTTGCATAAAGGTTGGATTCATTAACATTACTAACAAGCCTTCTTTAATTGCTACGTTGTCTAAGGCAATTATATTTAATTATAGTTGTATATAATGGAAAATAATTGACATTACTAAACGAATATATTTAATACCTACTACTACATTACCGTATATTGATAATTATTTTTTAGCTTATATTTAGAAAAGGAAAGTCTTTTAAAATAAAACCAATACCATCATGGTTTACAATTATTTAAATGTATTTACTATTTAGTAATTATTTTTTGTTAAGTAATCTATCAAACATTCAGTTATTTACAAGGGTTATCTATAAAGAATTTATACCATTCTATTGATCTGTATTTGAATTTGAGTTAATAGTTATTGGTTTGAATATACATTCTCTCGTTCTATAAATATTAATTTCACACAAAAATTATTACTAAAAATATATTCAAATTATTCTTTAAATGTATCTGAAAAATATATCTCGAAACGGGAAATTTATTTCGCAAATTTTATTGATAAACTGAACAGACACATTTTTTGTACTCACAAACATCGAAAACATATGTAATAATATTGCGAATATATGCACAATTACTAAATTTTACGTAAATTATGCAATAATTCGTTGAGAATTAGCTTGACATACTAACATATAGAAAATTGTCTCTTGTGTTAGCTATATCTTAAACTAAAAACAAATGACATAACAATCAATTATTAAACTACAGTAATTGATCAAACTCTGAAGCTCTAGAGACTTGCCAAAACAAATGGCGTATCAACAAAACATTCTCCCGTAACGCGGCAACGAGACCCAACCCCTAAAAATAGAGAACAAAAACCAATTACCCAACAAATCATCTTCTGACGTTTAGTGCCATCGCAATATGTTCGTGCTCACATTTCAACCTCATGCACCTTGTATTTGGGGTACCGTTGTTTATTATTTAAATGTCTGAAACAGAGGGGACCTAATGTTGAACCCTGTTCGACCCCATTGGTTTTCAATTTGTCTTGCGCTTGCATCATGTGTTTTCGCCACATTATCCACAGTATTTACACGGTGTTTTATAATGACGTTGTAAAAATAAATACCGTTTCTATGAATAACTATATTGAACTTTATTTTAATAAGGGTAAAGTTGCCGATTGCTTTCACGAAAGCAACAAATTAACACGTCCATCTTCGTTACAGATGATCGCTTAATGATCGAGCACAAATCAATTTCAGGCCTTTCTGTGGTTTATTGATTTACGATAGGATTGTGACTTGCTTTTTTTGTGGTTATAAAATATTTATTTACAAAATTGTCAGCTTGTTATGGAGTCCGGAAAAACGATAATCAAAAATGTATAAATACAAATCACAATTACCTATTAGATTATATTGTTGTGAATGTACAATTTATTTCTTTACAGTCGGATATAGTTCATCAATCGGTTTACGAGTTGGTACACTCCGAAGACCGAGAAGAACTGCAGAGGCAGATCTTATGGAACTCATTCCTTCCACCTGAAGTTAGCAACTTAACACTTCAAGATGTACTAAGGCCTGACAGAGCTCACCTATTAGAAAGAAGTTTTACTGTTAGATTTAGATGCTTATTGGACAATACTTCAGGTTTCTTGGTAAGTTTTGAAATCTTCACTGATCACTTATAAATTTTCTTTTTTAACATTTAATTGACAGCGAATATGTTAATTAAAAATGTGTACGTTATAAAGTAAAAAAATCACAAATTTGTTACATATACGAGAAAAAGTATTTGCAAAAGACTACAAAAGTTAAAACTGAAAGTCAAGTATGAACAGAACGTTTATTATAAGCCGTTTATTCATATATTTTCAGAGGTTAGACATTCGAGGCAGGATAAAAGTCCTACACGGGCAAAACAAGAAAACAGAAGAACCACCGCTCGCTCTATTTGCAATATGTGCACCTTTCGGTCCACCCAGTTTATTGGAAATACCACAGAAAGAAGTCATGTTCAAAAGCAAACACAAACTCGATCTCTCTCTAGTCTCTATGGATCAACGGTAAGTAATTCATACAATACCCTAATTCTAACATCAAAAAGAGTATGCAATAAAGGCTCTCTAAAAAAGACATACCAAGAAATAACCATATATTTTTTATTCATTAAAGGTTTTAGCGTTTGAACATATTCTCGCGTGATATTAAATTATAATGTGGCCTAATTATGGTATTACTGTAAAAGGACAAGCTCTCAAGTACAACTGTTTTAACACACTTAAGAGCATTAGGCAAGATATTTTTAACTCGAGGGTATCAGCTGACCAGTGGTTATTAGAAAAATACTATTATGGTACAGTTTCGTTCACCGAGTGATCCAGCTTATTGCAAATTTCAAACCTACGTCGAACGACGAGTTGTCCAAACATACTGCCACTGGCCATCTTCGTTTCTAAATACCGATAAGGCCTTATTTCTTAATCCATTACAAAAAACAGTAATACACTTTTGTAAAAAGCTTGACTGTCTTATAAACATGTTATGAAATAGATGGTTCTAGAATATTGTAATCATTTACTAATGAAATTGATAGTAATCTATATTGAAATTTTAAATCAAATTTGTTACCCTATTTTTCTTATGTTATTGTTTACATGGATATTCATTGCTTCAAATCTTTACAACACTTAAGTCGTTACTAATACTTAAACTGATGCCAAATAAAATATAATGAACGTAATAAAACCTATAAACGAATTTTACGCGAATGAACGATATAAAAACAATTCGAACAATGAGAGCGCGCGACCGGTACACTCACAGGGCCTTAAAATGTTTCAAATCAGAGACGAACATTTGGACAAAGATCCACACGTGGTAACTATTGTTATAATATTTGTAGTAATAAAAAACTATCCGGTAATAAAACGGACCGTAATGGACTATGATAAAATCCATATGAAATTGATAATTGAGAGAGTTAAGCATTGCGGAACAAATGTTATGGTTAACCTATGGGAATTCCACGTTTCACGGTTCCAAAAAATTTTGGACGTTTTTTTTCTCTTTGTAAAAAACAGATAAACTCATTCTCCATATAGAATGATATAGAATAAATCATTAAATCCTTTATAACAACATTTAGACGTCGCGAGCTCTATTATGAAATAAGTACAGTCAATCTTTCTGGCCACTCTGCATATAGCTGCAAGTTCAGGCTTGCGCGTAATATAGTCAAGAGTTTAATGGTTTTGCCAAGTTAAAATATTATTATAGGAATCTAATATTGGCATTTATTTAAGTCGTCTCAATGTTAAACGCATAATGTTATACGTATTTATACCTAAATTTGTGTTCTGCGCAACTATGTCCGGAACGGTTCAAAAGTTTGGCGAGGAGTGTACGTGTTACCATAGCTACAATTATTATGTAGGCATTTATTTTCTTAAAATAATAATAATAAAATAAGCCTGTATAGTTCGCGAATGAACGAATTACTTGCTGGTGATGATATATTATTGAAAATATTCTGAAATCCTATCGGATAATTGATTTGTTATCGGAAACACGGTTGAATGTGCTACGAGAAACAATATTCTTGTCTTAATGTATCTTGTACTCTATATCAGTTTCAATAAAGTTCTTTATATGTTTAGATGCTTCTATTTCATTTGAAAATGAAACTTCGAACCTCATTTTAAGATGAGATTCACTATTCGATTTTTCCACATGTATTATTCCTATTATTGACCGGTCTCATACGTCAATAGTCTCTAGCGTAATTGGTGTATTTTTGTACAAGCATTGGTTAGAAATACTATTTCTATTTTCAGGGGTAAAATGCTGCTAGGCTATACAGACGCTGAGCTGGCGAATATGGGTGGTTACGATTTAGTACATTATGATGATTTAGCTTATGTTGCGAGTGCGCATCAAGAATGTAAGTAACATATTTATTATCCTGCTACTTTTTTTAATGTGTGGTTTACGTCGAAATTCCTCATTATTATTGCTACCCCCATTAAGTGAACTATCTTCAGTCTTTTGGTATCTCTGGTGTAATACTTTTCTCTTATTGCTATTTAATGCAGAATGTAAAATTGAGAACGCGTTACAATATATTGAGTAAACTAATAAAGTATAACCTAAAGCTATTTTATAAGGTCTTTCTTATTATATGAAAACCTTAGGATAATTTTCATATATGCTTTTTTCAGTATTAAAAACAGGTGCTTCCGGAATGATCGCATACCGCTTCCAGACGAAGGACGGTCAGTGGCAGTGGCTTCAAACCTCCTCACGTCTAGTGTACAAAAACTCCAAACCAGACTTTGTTATTAGTACGCATCGACCTCTCATGTAAGTTGAGATATAGATAATTATGGAAACACCTATTAACTGGTTCTTAGAAATCTGATTACTTGCTTATAATTGAAAGGATTAAAATTAAAAAATAAAACTCAAAAATTTCAACAATGTACAATTCCATTCTTAATTTATCTCAGTAACTGTTGGGAATACTGAATGTTTTTACCATTTTAATATTAGGAAGTACATAATTTATTACTAACCATTTACACTACTGAAGCAATTTGAATTCACAATCATAGACAATTGTATTTTCACAAGATTCTTTAGTTTAAGGCTAGTTATGCTACTGCTACCTTTTTAAATGTTTCCTGATTCTGATTTTAATAAAAATAGAACATCCTTTTATAATTTATTACTGATATTACGCTTAAATGTAATACTATCTCTTTTATTGTTTCAGGGAAGAAGAGGGTCGAGATTTGTTAGGTAAAAGAACTATGGATTTCAAAGTGAGTTACCTTGACACCGGGCTCACGAGTCTCTACTTCTCCGAGAACGAACAGCTCTCCGGGTGCGAAACCAACGTGACGACACCCCCGCGACCTGCCAGGCGATACAAAACGCAACTTAGGGATTTCCTCTCCACCTGCAGGAACAAACGGCGCGTTCCTACCACTCCCGCACCACCGCCCGTTGACTATCTCGCAGCTGATGCTGTTGCAGCTGCTTACACCAACCTCAACGGAGCGTACGCGGCGCCCTACGGAGAGTATCCTCCGGCGCCGATCCATTACGCTCCACCGCCCTTAGACGATAGATTCCTAACAACGGACAACCTCTTCCATCAATATAAACCTCTGTCCTACCATTATACTCCTTACGCTCCCAACGGTTTCTTAGAGCCGGCTCCCCCTCCTGGTTACGACGTGACCGCCAGTTACCACAGACCTCCCTCCAGAGAATATACGTATATCGATAGCAGCGGGAGATACATGAGCCCGGTGACGGGACAGGAGAGGCGGTCCCCCAGTGCGGTGGCGGGCCCGAGCCCCGGGGGTTCGAGCGGCTCGGCGGAGCAGGACCGGCTGCAACAGGCGGCGCCAGCGGAAGTACCGCGCCAGACGGTGCTGATGTGGGGCGCAGGGGGAGGCGCAGGGGGTGCGGGGGGTGCGGTGCAAGAGGTGCCGCTCGAATACTCCCCCCCACAGGTTTGGCGATACCACCCATCCCACTACCACACCGCTGAAGCGACCCAATGAACCACTATCCGCTTTGTGCAATATTCAATAGTCCACATCGATTATCCATTCGTTTCAGCGAAATTTCAATGTCAGCATTGATTGTTAACGCAACAACGAATGGAATATCAGCATCTGTAATTATATAATTTTCATGAGATGATTCTCGATTTTAAGAAGTATCTAGAAAATATACACTTAAGTCTTTCATTTGTAGATAAACTTGTTACCATTTTTAATTGTCCTAATGATACCTCGCTCGATGGTATTTAGTTGGTCGTCGTTAGACTAAACAGGGTCTTTCCAATATCATTGTAGATAATGTTTCTAATGTATATTTATAGAAGATGAAGATCTATTCCAAATAATATTTTAAATTATATTATAGTCCATTTTTGTGGTTATTTAATTAAGTCTTTATAATATGATAGAAATGACACACACAAAATATATAAAATACAATTTGCAATATCTGACAACTTTTTAAAACGTATTTGAATAAATTCATGGTGTTTTTACTAAATGTTATTTATTAAACCTTCTGTTTATAGGATGCAAACAAAATTTAATATTTTCATTTGGAATAATTTGAAATTCAGTTCAGTTCTATCAATTTTCATTTACAATAAATCACTAATCATACTAACACAATCAACCCACATTCTGTTTTGTCAAATGAATGTTGAATGAAACCTTTGTGTTATATATATCTATACAAAAATTAATAGATGAAACTGAAGAAATATTGTCAGATAGTAAATTGCTATTTATGACCGACCAAATCCACATAAAATAGGGGTACAGTTGCACAATTTCACACAACTGAAGACCCTAAGTATCGCTTCTCGGTTTTTTGTTTAAGATCAGAGTGTACTGCCTAAACCATATTACATATAACATATTCTTCAATAATCAATGTCTAGAAAAAAATCAAAAAATGGTAACTACATATTTGAAAAATTGTGCTAGTAGACCACATCAACGTGACGCGTGACGCGCGACGTAAGCCTTGATTTGTTCTGAATCAAGGTTTTTTCTAGAATTGCCTTATATCTGGATTCCTTTTTAAATTACCCTTTCGTGATATAGTTTACGAATATTCCATAGTACTTAACTAACTAAGAGGTTTTGTAATAGATAACAAAATTGTGTTGGATAAACTTCAAAATGCCTATATTTTTGTCCAGAAGCCAGACACTTATACGGGACATTTATTTTTATTGATTTGTTTTAATTGAAACACCGCAAGACTTTAAACTTATATATTGATATAAAATATATATAATGAGTGCGTTTGCCGGCGCTTGGTCTAAATGCTCTCGGTGCATTGCCTCAAATCTAAACAATTATACTACAACACCGAAACGACGTGCAAACGTAGCTGAAATATAAAATAGGGTTAGCCCGTACACACTTCTTATGCTAAATATAAGTGCGATTGGTTCAGAGACTTAGTACAGACAAACGAAGTCACTGTGCGTGTGTGTGTGAAATTAATTGCTAATCTGCCAACTCCTCATGAAGTAAAGCATCGTTGGGAAAGCTATAATCCGTTTCGTGGACGGTTTTATATGGAGGACAGATATTAAAGCGAATTTACACAGAATTATATTATATATGGTTATAAAGGCTCACATATCTGTGGATCTGGTCTCAATAAATGTAAATAAATACTTTATATATAATAGTTTGAATGCTTCCGCTTTTTGTAAAGCCCATTTGCTTTTAGCAATCACACTCACCGTACAATTTTCAAATTTCATAAGAATTTAACGAAAAGTTACATACAAAAAAGAAATACAGAAAATTCCCAATCTTTGTTTTCTTCTTTATTTATAAAATTCCGGTGTCTGTGTGTTCGTTCATTCATTTTTTGTTGTACTAATGTTTTCACTTCGAGTGTTTTTAACTATATTGGGATCAGGTAGATGGCGCTGTTGTCGAGATAACTTGTTTTAAATTTTCCAACCAAATTTTTTCTTTTTATTTCTCACGTGGAACATACATAAATAATTAATGTAAAATGTTCAAGAGCCTTTAAATCTGTTTATTTTTTTTCTTTAAAAAAAAAAAATCTATTTTGGTCTATGGAAGTACAACGTATCCCTACCTGGTCCGCTTGTTGTTATATGAATGTAATTTTTTAAGAATAAATACATATCATTTGTATGACATTTTTAAATGCAATAAATGTATAGAGCACGCCTCATTTCTGCTTATTCTCTTTCGTCCTCATAAGATATTTCAAATAAACTCTAAAAAACTTTAATCACTTATGTAATTGTTCAGATGTTTTACAAAAAGTCTGAACGAGACGGACTAGACAATTATGTTGATAATGTTAAATTATATTACGATATAATAAATACACCACAATTATAAAAATATTATTATTTTACAAACATTATATGTTCTTATTATATAATATTTATTTTGTATATCACAATATCACTTATTTATGGAAATAAAACTTATAAAAATATTTGGCATCAAAAACTTTTAATTTTATTTTATTATATAAGAAGGTTAATGTGCGGAGTTTGTATTTCAAATTAATCAAATTAAATTTATAAAAAATATACATTTTTCATTTTACTGTCATTACGTACACTTTTATTTATGTCTAGAATTAATCAGAACAGACGTATAATTTTTTGGCAAATTATACCACTGAACGAAGCCTCACTAAGCTTATGAGGACGATAACTAATAGGGTTGCCACCGTACATTATAGAAAAATTTAGAGCGTTCCTCCGATGAATGATTTCCAAGACTACAATTAAATTTTAATAAGAATCCTTTAAGATAAACCATTAAAAGATAGAAAAAACGAATCTTTAGTTATGATTTCGTAATCATATGTATCAAGTAATCAATTTATGATCATTTTTGTATGATGTATTTTTTTTGGTCGACTCAAAGGTAGCAACCCTAATAGCAAAGCACTGCCATGTCAACGTTCATACAGTAGCACTTATTTGTAAATACACTTTTAGTGCCTTTCCGAACTATCTGTCAACTTCCAACATTTTAATTTAAAATAATTAATAGAAACAATTTAATTGTGCTACAGTGAATCGAGACGTTGGCAGGGCTCGTCGACTAGCGGTATGAAATCTTCCACGCCATAGTGATAGAAATAATTCATTATAATATTGTTATACGAATAACATTGATTTTGTAAAACATAAGGCTGGATATAATTTTCTAGCCATTATTTGCTCAACTTTTAAGCTGTGTAAATTGATTTAATATTATTGAAAAAAAAAACATCACCCACACCCTAAGTATGATGCCCTTCTTTATCAGCTGTTAATTCAGTATTCACAACTTTTAAATACATATCATTCTTTAAACGATACATCCATACATTCTTCGTTCTTCCTCTTAATCCTATGTCAGAAACATTAATGTCCGAATTTCTTACTCCTAGTACTTCTTTCGTCCTCTTTAAAATATCTACATACAGTATATTTGCACTAACCTTCCTTCAGCCCGTCTGATAAGTCAGTGTTATTCGTAACTCAAAATATTGATTGGTACATTTTACTATGTATATAAATTAAAGAAATTGTAACAAAACTAATTTCATTATTTCACAATTGGAAACTAATTTTGTATTTGAATAGTTCATTCATCAATTAATAAACCTATTCCAACGAAGTTACTGTACTGTTGAAAAAAAACGTGGGCGTTCATAGAACCGCCGTCAGGAGCGAAGTTTTTCATTCGGCTCCGGATGTAATATGGTGATTTAGATTTGCATATTTTCGTCACGTAAGAAAAACGCGTTACGCCCTCTCCATGCGACTCTTTTATCTTTCTGTGTAATCTGTATTTTCTTTTCTACATTTTTTTCAGTAAGTAATCAGACTAATAAGTTTCACTAAGTATTTCAGAAAAAATATCCATTTATTCAATTAGTAGACACAAAATAGTGAATAATAAATTATGTGAAACATACTGAATGGTTGTGTTACGCTTTTTCCTTACATGAGGTTTTCTACCAGTCAACTCCAATTGCAAGCCACGTCGTCGAACTATTTCTTATAAATTATTCTACTAAGTAAACATCTAATAATAAATTCGGAATTTTTTACGAGTGTTTATCACATTCGTTAATTTGGTGCACATGTTTTAATTCGATTTTTCTAATAATACATTCCAATCGATTGCAATTAACACTTGAAGATAAAACTCTCTTCCTATATTAAGTACACACTTCATAAAACTACAAATGGTAATGAATAATTTCAACCGACATTTAAAAAACGGATATACCTAACGTTCGTAATTTTTTTCATAAGTCGTCCAATTCCTTTATGAATTTAATAAGGAAATTATACTTAATTTATTGAATTGTAAATAAATAACTAGATTATAAGAGCTTGTGTATTGTTATTATCGAATATTATTATACATTTTTTCATAGTTACATGGTAATAAAAATAACTTAAATATTATTATAATTGATACCCGAATAGAATATCCTGTATTTATTTTAGCATATAATTTATACCTAAAAATGTAATTTAAAAAGAATGTCAAATAAATTTTTCATGCAACTGAACTTATTTATTATATTTACCTTCTCCCTTTTTAAATCTTTATACATGAGTTAGTAATTTTTCGTCTACTAAATGGTTTGATCGCTTTCGTTTTATTTTTTAAAATATATAGGAGGGTTTATTATGGTTTATTATGTGTTATAGTTGTAGTCGATAGATGGCGTTGTTTAGAGACATAACATTTTTTTTTATTTCTCACGTAATAAATATAGCTACGTATTTTCAGTTTTTCAACATAACTCAATACGTTTTATACTCATAATGTTTTAAGATTTATTACCTCCGGGTCCTTTAATTATAATAGGAAACTTAACAGTAGCCTAGCGACAGCTAGTGGCACAGTATAGGAAAACAGATAACACAAAAACATTCTCCATGAATAAATAATACGTAAGTTGCACCAAAGGTCATGGTGGTCAATACGTATATTTTTTCTCAGATACAATAAAAACAACATCGTGATATAAGTAATAATGAATTAATATTTTATTTGATAATTCGTCGTATGGAATTAATAAAAAATTAAAGAAATCGATATTCAATTTTTCAATAATACAGCACTAAAAAAAAATTTTATTTGGGATTTATTGAGAACATATGCATTTGCCATCTAGTGGGAATTTTTTGTACTACATTGTTGGTAATAAGAGTACATTCGTAAATTAAAACATTTATTTAGTATCATGTATAGATGGCGCTACTTTAAATTATAACTAAATTACATTATTTTATATATTTTTTCAAAACTGAATTAACAAACCGGTGTACACAGACAACGGACAAAATATCATAGATTTTGTCCACCAAAACTCTGTCAAGTAAATTTAAATAACCAAATTTAATTCAGTTGTTCTTTTCTTATACACAAGAAGTTGGGAACTTCGTCCACGTTTAATCCTATCCTAACTAATTATTAATATTACGTAATAATTAATAAATTTACAAGTAAGTGTAAGTTTCTTTCTTAATCTATTACACTTTAAGGACTCAACCCATCATTGTGAAATTTTGCAAAAAGAGATATGGTGTACTTTCATTTAGAATAATGTAGGTACTGTTTCTATGTAATAAAATCAAAAGCAAGTTAAAATATAAAACTTTATTATAATATAACCCAGCCTGGCCAATTTGTAAAGTCATAATAAAATTATTGGCATAAATTTATCTATATGAAAAATATTCAAATGTGCTAGTAAAATTATTTTTTATGGGGGGCAGAATGAACCGAAAAAACTTTTACCCATTTAAAAGTTTCAAATGATGCCAAAACACAATGAGTTTTGGAATGGTATGTTTTAAACTATTATAGGTTTTTACATTTGACCACAATCTCACCTAATGTTAAATGACGATGTGGTCTAAAATTTTAAGTACGGTAAACCTAAAGAAGTACTGGTTCTCAAGTGCAGCTGCCGGAACACACTAACAGGTGCTTAGCGTCGGATTTGCAACTTGACTCTGGTAACTATATAGCCGGGCGGGTTTAGAGAAAGTCTTACCACCATGCTATGGCTTCCTCACGATGTTTTGCCTTCACCAAAGCTCCGACTTCGTTGCAAGGATTTGAATTTACGCAATCGCCGCAATGTTCGACGCACTATGAACTAAGCTAATATGATTTATTTGGAGATTACAATTTTTTTGATTAAACCTCAACAAGATGAAGTGGATTGTCCGTGTACCGCAATCAACTTTTTTCACGATCTAAGCCCCGGAGAAATCCAATTGCGGTGACTTAATCTGCTCGCATTAAACTTATGCAATTTGTACTGACGTTTCTATAACGTAAAGTTACAATCTGTATCTGTTATATATATACTTTAATATATCTACTATTATATAAAGAAAATATTTGTTTTTTTTGTAATTAATGTATAAAGTAAAAAATTATTTAGCCGACTTTTTAAAAATTCTTTTTAAACATGGACTGTATTTTATTTTCAAAATCTAATCTAATGAAACCATAGCATTAAACCGTTAAACCATAGCATTTCAAAAAGAGAAGCACATCTGTCGTGTTTCGCGACATTATATTTTATATATGAGTGGATCGGGCAAAAATAGTGCATCTAATAATATTTTTTTTGTTCTGAGCTTCTGCTCTCAAAATAAATACACTGAAACGAGGAACCAGATAGACGTACTTCACTGTAAATGCACACGTTTACAATTTTTTTTTTCGACATGTACTTTTGTGAGACTGAGACAAAATAGATATATCCCAGCAACTGTACTTAAAATCTCGTTACTTATAGGCTTGTTATCATTTTGCTCGACTTTAACATTATAACAGACTATTTCTCTCTCTCAAACTCTTTTTCGAAATCTTGGTGTATCTAACGTCGCTCTAAACCCTAAAATTTATATAGAATAAGTACCTACGGTTTATTTGGGCTTTCATCTTCAGATGCGATATATAGAATATTTAGAACAAACAGAAAGCTTCTTGCACTATAATGATAATATTTTTTTCATAGATAACATTTTACATTGTTTATCTACCGCGGTAGCTTCCACGCGTATAATGAAAGTCTGTCTTCAAGGAACAATAGATTAACTATATTAAAAGTGCCTACCCTAGTTTATGTAACTCTCAAGTGTAATAAATGTAATAATGATTACTGTGGCGCTTCCCACACCTGTACTCTTCCATAAACTACGTCACATAAATATGATTTTTGGAGCTCCGTTGACTACAATTGCTTGACTTCCTTTGCTCGTTTGACTGACGTCACATATTTTGGAATTTAAAACACAGAAATGTTTTTACATATATAGACACATACAGGTAAAATAGTAAAGAATCTGTTTCTAAAAATATTTTCGTTATTTTGATTTTCTCTAGTAGTTGTCGACAAGCTTTAGTATTATAAATAAAACATTTATAATATAGCCTCTTTGGACCTAATGTATTATTTATAGTACAAACTAATACGTAGCATTCAGGTCCAAGTTTGAAAAACACAAATAATCTCCTAGAAGCCCAATGTACATTATTTATGGATTTCGCTGTTAGAGCTTAGCTGCAACTGTAATCCCACCTAATATTGTGTTTAGTGCTATATTATTGAATGAAAGATTGTCTTAAAATGATCTCTCATTTAAAATTCATGATCATCTAAACGCTTAATTTGCATTTTAATATTGGTCGAGTTTTTCTTAAAAAAAAAGATCAAAATACATGAACCAGAACATGTAAAAACGTATTGTAGAACATATTAAATACTGAGTTTTAACTCATCTCAATCATTATAGCTCGGGTCTTAGGAGGGATAGATATAAAATGAACAATAAACCAACCACAGATTTTCATTTTTCATTACATTTCCAACTTGGAGTTTTAATAATGATGACGTTATGCAAGCTAACTCGTTCTTGTGACACTTCTTTGACCTTCTCCGGTAGACTTTAATGAGTGACGTTATTTATAGATGATCCTTCATAATAATCCCAAACTTAAAAACGGATTATCGACATGCTACGTGCCCTATGGGATAAAAATAAAGAGTGTAGATGCTTCCCAAGTCGGTCACCGACTGCTTGTTCCCTTACTTAGGGCAACATTTGCATCTTAAATCCTAAATCCTCTAGGCAACCCTGCCCCATTCACTTATCTTTTAAACATGGCGTGTTCGTAGACAGTTTAACACATCAAAAAAAAAAATTAAAGCAATACACAGAAATAATAGTAATAAATAGTTGTTCGCAACCAGACAATAAATAAACAAACGGAATGTGAGAACGAATGACGCTTTGTGATTAGGCAACACTTAGGGATATCATACAGAGCTGTTAATGAATCCAAAAACCATAAAAAAACAATTCTTTTGTATTGTATTCTCTTTAGATATTCATAACTTAACCAAGTAAAGTTAAGAAATGAAAATAAAAACGACATTTTTTTAAGTAAAAAACTTATTTTAATTTTATTCACAAACGTCATAGGTGAGTACTGACTATGTTACTGTCTAGATTTAAGTCATACAATATATGACCCTCGTTCTATACAAAGGCTAATAACATTCCAATCAAGTAATGTACATAATAATACATGGGTAAAAAACTATAAAGTTTTTACTAAATACATTTAATTGTCGAAATAAATTTAACGAAAAAAAAAAATTGAACTGTGTCAACGGTTATTTGACCACCTGTATTGTAATTATCAAGTTAAATAATCTATCTGAATATAAGTGGCATTGTGTGGTTGAATATATCAAGCCTAAAAGTTTCCGAACACACCGACACGTACTTAACGATTTTTAACTTTCGTTTTGGTAATCAATCATAGTACAAATGAAAGAATTCCGTCTGTGATATTATTTACTGACTAACAGTTACTCGAGACTTCGTCTAATTTAGCAGAAAAAAAAGTTTGTTCAGTATAAACGTACCCGTGTGGACCATAGTTTATTTAGTTTTATTAAAGCACAGAACCCTATTTTTACTTAATAACAGTAGACTAAGCTACAAATAATATTAGCTATCTGCAAATTATACTGCCGTCAAAATCGGTCCAAACGTTTCAGACAACAGACTGTCGGGAACAAACATACAAACAAAAATGAAAATAAAAAGAAATTCTTTGTTATAAGTACCGTATACACTTTCATATCTTTTAGTAAAAAACTATTATTTTTCCATTACATACAGACGCCTCAATTTTCTTTATTTGTATAGATATTAATGAAATTTAGACCTTTAAATTCAAAATCCCACATTTCATATATACTTTGTAAGGAAATTTTCATAGCAAAATCTAAATAAAGTAAAACATATATACTAAAAAAAACAGTATTTTATTCATTATACTTAGATTAATTAAGTAATGTATTACGAGTGTGAAAATTATAGCTATATCGAATGTATCTCGAGAAAATGGTTTATTTTAAAGTTCTATTACACACATGACCAATAGACAATTTTACACTAAGCCCAGAAGGGAGACTGGCACTCAAGTGCAGCTTCCAGAACACACTTAAAGGTGTTTGGCGTCAGATTTTTAACTTGTGAATGTTTGCAAGCCAGGCGGGTTTAGAAACAGTTCTACCACCATGTCCAATTGTTGTTATGTCCAATTTCAGATCTGATGAGATTGAACCATCATCGCTTTTTGTGACGTTATAACGTCTTATAAATCGATGAACGCTGGCTGCACGCACGATAAAACATGACTCATTGTCACGTTCCGCCTAAGCCGAGCGTGCAAGCGAGAGCGTGGAACAAGCGATATAGGGTCTCGATCGGCCTAAGTGTTTTTCTTCTGACGCATCTATCTCTCTCACACTCCATCGGCAATTCAGTGACAATTCAATGATAATTAAATTCAATTCATAAAAGTATGCAATTTTTCATCTCTGTTTTCTTATGACGTTATCACGTAAAACCTGTAGCCCGTAAACCGACTTTACAGACAACCATTTTTTATTTAAGTGTATCACATAATTTATAAACGATTTAAGGTAATATAGTTGAATCTAGATTTATAGTTGAATGCTGATGGTATATACAGATATCTCAAGCACAACGATCGGTTACATTCACCATAAAAAAAAACGTTAATAACAGTCCAAAATTAACGTAGAGATAATTAAAATTTAACGTCTCAAATCCTTTGTACCAAAGAATAGTCTAATTAATATAAAACAACATTCATAGAAAGTTCTGTAATACAAAGTTAGTGACCATATAACACACTTACGGGTTCGGAATGCAGATTTTGTTTCCTATTTTTTTTACTAAATTTTATAACAAAAAAGAAAGTGATATAACAACTCTAGTTAGGGACGTCATAGTCGAGTTGTCTCCAGTAATCTCTACCGTAAACGCAGAACACGCCGAGCTTTCGACTGGGCGACACGACTTGATTTTAATTTAATCATTTTTATTATATTAAAAAGGGCTTTTATATACAATTTTGAAGTGTTGTGAAAATGCAGACGCGTGACCTCTTTTGTTATGTATTATTAATGGTGAGTGAATATAATATATATAAAAAGAACAATATTATTAAGCGTTGAATGGAAATAGTTTTAATTCACGTTTTAATGTGGGAATTTATATTAAAAAATTATTTCTAAAAACAGACAAAAACTTTTATAACCTTATTCAAAATGTTGCTTTAATTAACCTCATTAGTGACTATATTTTATATTAGTTTTATTATGCGACTGTCAGTGCCCGTGACATCGTATGCGTAAATTATAATATACATTTTAATAACATAAAAGCAGTCTGTTTCTCTGAGAGAACGGGGCACCAAAGATTTTTTAGAATCGTATTAATAGTTCCGAAGAATATTACTTCTAAACGTATTCATATTTATCTCTTCACTGTAGGCGCTAACAACAGCGCTCGACTTGGATTGCGCTATTCGTGTTTATTGTAATACAAAAATAGCATTGAAAAGTATCACACCTATATATCACGCGAATTAATTCAGTAGTTCCAAACATTACTTCCGATAATCGAATAAACTTTACCTGTTTTTAATAATAGCATATACTAGGAATCATTCGTGACTTTGTTCAGAATAAAAATCGGATAAGTAGTTCCGAAGAATTTTTCTTACATAAAAGAATTAAACGTTTTTTTTATAAAAAAAAGTATTAAATTATAAGATTGAAGTATAAAATATGTAGTTATTCCTACTAATTAAATTAGAATACAGTGTGACCGACGCTACGAAAGTTGACGAAGGCGAAATTAACCAAATTTGTTTCGAAGCTGTAAATATCAAACGACTTACCCAATATTTATTACATTTTTTATTTACTAACTCAACTACTGACTACAATAAGTAATAACAAACGCGTGTGGAACTGCGCGCCAAAACAGTATAGTGTAATGTTAGTGATTTGAATCTTATATTGAGGAAGCAATAATATGCGGATGGATGCGGAACCACAGGCCGCAATCATGATAAACCAACACTGTTTTTTCGTTCTTTGTTTTTCCCCTCTAAGAAATTGCATTACCGTCAAAGAGGTACCTGCAATGGTATGGAAGAGAATGAATTATTGGTAGAATTGACATGACAACTGAGTCCGACAGAATCGCGAAGTACTACCCGCCATAGTGATTGGCTTATGCGTATCCGGGAAGAGTATAATACATCGAACACCAACGATTGCTAAACCTAAGTAATATTATAAATGTGAGTGGGAGTTGGTATGTAACCAATGATTATGAAATTTGCCTACAGGTTGTCAGGAGTACAGAAAAGGGCATAGGGCACTTTTCATTAAAAAAGCCTGTTAATTAAAAATTAAATAAAATACTGTCCCGAGGGATAGGTTAAATGTACATTAAAACTATAAGCCCGTCATAGTGTGTCACTTTTACTTCCGTATATGCAGCTGCTAATAAAGCTTCTGTAGATTCTGTAGATCTCTCGACGGTTTCAGCTTTTTCTAGCACTGTGCGTACTATAGTACAATAAAGGAACAATGCACTTACTTACTACGTCTCATCATCATCTTCTTACTCTTTTTTTTTTACATTGCACTGGGCGAAGCTTGACCTCAGTCACACCTGATATAAAGTGAGGACGAGGCCTAGGATGTAGCGTGTTCGCTCAGTAAAACCGCATTCACTCTTCTTTTGAAGACCGTAATATTATATGTTATCCCACCTAAGTAGGGTCGGCACAACATGTTTTTTTTTTCCACTTTTCCATGTCAGATATCATCTCAGTATTCACACCTTTTATACACATATCAATTTCCATACAATCTACCCATACCTTTTTCAGTCTTCTTCTACTCCTATATCCGTTCACCTTCATAGTTAAAACTTTTCTGGTTACATGGCTTTTATCTCTACTTATAACATGACCATATCGCGCTAACCTATTACTCCTCAACTTCTCTGTCACTGGTGTTATTTTCAAGCCACCTCTAATATAAAGAGATACTATATCTATCAAGTAGTAATAAACTATATGATTTATGATAAAAAAGTGAAATGAATGTAAAATACTACAAAACGACTACGAAAGTGTTTTTTTTTTAACTTTCATTGATTCTAGGAAACCGGTTCGGTACGTGATATACGCTCTGGAGAATCGGTGTTAATACTCCACGCGTATATATAATATATTTTTAATGTTTTTTTTAACGCCTACTGCGGTTCCTTAGGTGTGGTTTTAAGAAATTTCACCAGAAGCTATTTATGTTTTGTTTGTAACATTACTTTGTAATGATTCATTTCTATGCTTAATATGTTTTAGCGTTTGCCCACAATCTCACCTGATGTTAGTTAACGATGTGGTCTATGATGGTATACACGCTCAAACCTAGAGGAAAGATTGGGTCTCAACTGCGGCTACTGGAACACATCTACTAGTGCTTGGCGGCAGATTTACACTTGAGGGTGGTAGCCACCTATGGTGGTACCTAACACCATCGTATAATTTCCTACACCAAAAGCTCCAGGTCATTACAAGGACTCGAACCTAAGTCGATCAACGTGTGGTCTTAAAATACTACCATTGAGCCATATTGTTTCTAAGTCATGTAACAAGAAAAGTTTTGAGTTTAAAAATGGACCGATATAGGAGTAGAGGAAGAGCGAAAAAGGTGTGGATGGACTGTATGAAAAATGATATGTGTATAAAAGGTGTGAGTACTGAAATGACATCTAACAGGGGAGAGTGAAAAAGAAAATGTGTTGTACTAGCCCTGTTTACGTGGGATAAGGCTAAGATGATGATGATGAGTAATAATTGTTTCTAATTACACAACACTACCTATTCTCTCATTTTGAATGAAACTACCTATATCTTTTTACATTATACAATTATTTTTTTTCGAACCGACTACACTTTTTACCTGACAAGGCCTCTACAGTTTCACCGGACTACAAGAACACTACACAAGCTATACAAACGGGTATCACTTTATTATTCTTTATAAATAAATATCAATTACTATATGTATGTGCGCGCATAACTTCAGATTGGTTGCAACTATGTGGCGAATAGCTTTTTGCTGCATTTCTAATTGTCAGAAGAAGGTTTGCATGCAATAAATATTTGATAAATCGAACAGAACAGGGAAAAATTTGGGTTCAAAAATCTCCATATAAAAGAATGACTGAAACAGAATATCTTCAAAAATATTGACTGAATTGATAGAACGTTCATTCATCATACTCACCTTTTTATTTCAGTACATAGTCGTACTATAAGAAGATATGGTCTCTCATCTTCTTGATTAGTACATTCGTACGAAGCAGGGGTGGGCAACTAGTATGGTATAAATATTCTTTATGTTCGAATATCTATTTCGTACTAAATTTACCGCAATAGACAGTTTTGTAGAAATATCTGATTATCGTAAACGCCTTAAATGTGCTTAATTTTATTTAATTAAACTATTATTGTTTGTCAAATACAATAGAGTTCAGTTTACTGTAACTCAAATTATAATTGAGCAATTATGTATTTTATAAGCTATAAACCGTTTAAAGTTTCGAATTATCGGATATCGGTTATGCAAATAAGACACAGATGTATTTATTGCCTTTGTGCGATGGATTTCTCCTTTAGAAACGTATGCGATGCGTTATTTTTTTTCACACGCCATTATGTAAATAGCATAGCTCCTAGATAGCAAATTGCTTTTATAACTATAATATCTTTTGTATTTCGTCTTTTGTTCACAAAAGTGATGAAGAATTAATTTTTTTAAACGTGGGAGTAGATGCTTTTAACGTATGCCTATGATCTTTTCTTTCGTATTGTGTCAATCATAACGATTGCTTCAAATCCCTCCATCATAAATATGTATCTATAGTATTGATGATTACAAATGATTCTCTCGGAGATCTATGACGCCCTTAGGATATTAAAAAAAAATTAATAACATAAGTCGTTGTTTAGATATAATTCGTTTATATATGTATATATTAACTAAATTCCAGGTGGCATTTAGGCACCAAGGCATATATAAGTTATTCCTAGCCTTAAAAAAACTACTTAAGCTCTTAATCGAAAATTTATCAAATTATATATATTAAATTTTATCTATATAAATATTTTATGCGCACTGAATAACACGATTATTTTTACCACAATACTATAAACTATGTAGCACGCCATCTGTTGATCATTTTACGAACTGTTTTATATCGAAGATACTAGGAATTATGAAACATCGCCATCTGTTAAACCTTTAGCGAAATATTTTTATAGTCAATATTATAACAATCGTAGATAAATAACTACACTATATTTTTTAGAGCACAGCTTATTATTATGTTTATTGTAAATAGTGAACGGCAGAATTTTTCGTATTTTATGTCATACTGGTAGAGGCGAACTTAATTATATAAAACGCATAAATTAGTAATAATAATTGTATTCAATCAATTCTATTATAGTTTCAACACTACGCTATATGTTTAACTCAATATATAAAGGATCTTCTGGAGTCCTCACAACATTATTAATTTTAGTGAATTATATCATTTTTTTTTTCAACCATTCTGCTAATAAAATAGATATTCTGTTGTTTATTCGAGCTTATCCCTGAAACGGCATAATCAATTTTGAGAAGTCTTTTACTGGCGGATAAAGGACTTTACAGAGTATTAGATAGGCTATATATGTACGTATATACGCTTTCCTATAAGGGGTAAGCAGTAATGATGAAACTTAACAGAAATGCCGTACATGTCGATGGAAGTAAATGCTTGTATACAATAGTTTTTTTAGGGGAAGATGTCGTACGCGTGGGTGAAATTCAATAAGTAGTCGTTATCTGAATCGTGTATTATTGACATCACAACAAGTGGTATGTTAAAAGTGTGTTATGCACGTCAAATAACGTTACAATTAAAAAATAAGAGACAGCCCACAATTGAAACAAATAGTATACGTAGTTTCCACCGAACATCAAAATCATCTCTATAAGACACTAGTAAATAAAAATAAAATTATACGGGCAAAAAAATCCAAACAACTATATTTAATACAATTTTATAATAAGTGAATTAACTTTTTCCAACGTTTACTAAGTAATCCAAGCGAGAAGTAATTACCAGAAGTAATAAACAGTCTCAAGGCGGATTGAACAACGGCTTGGTGGTCGTGTATCCAACTGTGACTGTTTTCACTAATCGAAAGTGTCGACTTTATTAATTATTGTTATGGTTTGACAACGTCGCTTATCAACCTTATCCTTTATTAAATATACCTACAAAGAATTTATTCTCACATTGTCAAAACCGCGATGTTGTTACACTTAACAGCATGAGGTAATCAAGAAAGTACTACCCATTTTTCTTTATCCGCGTTATAATCTTTATCGTAAGCAAAAAGTATGTAACCATTGTTAGTACATTATCTCGCTTACTCTTAGGAAGGATAGTGTAAGTGCGAGTAATGCAGATAATTACTCTACATTTTGACATACGTGCCATTATAATACACATTACAGCCAAGTTCGTTTTTTTGTGAAATTTTTTCATTGTAAATAATAATTCGAATGTTTTCTATACCACAGTATTTAAAAATATATATTTATAATTTTTAGCATTTATGCCAGTTAGCAATTTCCTATTCACTTCAGTAATAAAATTGCTACAATGGTTTAATACTTTAAAGGCATATACATTTTTTTCTCTCTGAATATTTTTTAGTCTTGGCGTATGGTGTTCGAGTTCTAGTTAGATACAATTATTGCCCTGCATCCATATTGCATCCAGACATTAAGCGGCGATGTTATTCTAAACTAGTAATGACATTACAAAATTATGTACGTGCTGGCTTCTAGAGTTACATGCTGGCATGAGACTCTGTGACTAAGTTTTCAGCTTTAACAAGGCACTCGCTAAAAATGACATAATTCAATACACCCACAAGAGAAAACACGTATATCTAATATAGGTAGCTCCGTTAATAAATCCTATTTTATAATGTTGACTTTTACAAACTTTCTTGGTAGCTCGCATAACCCGGCTTGTTGGAGCGTGAGTAACAATAATCCGTCACTTGATACATGACGATCTAGAACATTCGGAACATTAGAAGCGAGGGAAAATAGTGAAATCAGGTCCTATGGTGAAATTGGGTTCATACTGGCGTTATCCGTTTTTTTTTTAATAGTTGCTCATCCTGGCTTCGCATGGGTGACTAATGAATATATTTTTTAAATATATATTATAGGTGATAATCATGCTAAGCCTAGAGAGAGACTGGATCTCACGTGCAGCTGCCGGAATACACCAACAGGTGCTTGGCGACAGATTTTGAACTTGACGGTGATAGCTAGACAGTCGGACTTAGAAAAAACCCTACCACTGTGCTATGGTTTCATCTCGATGTTTTCCTTCGCCGATTCAGTTGCTAGTATTTGAACCTACGTCTTTCGGCGCTATGTCCGAACGCGCTAGCAACTAAGTCATTATCGCTTCAAAATAAAACTAGTTTTTCCTTTCCGGTACGAACATGTAATGAATTAAAATGGCAACCGAACGTCAATCTATTAATTGCGTTAATATTTTGGAAGATCTACCTTTCCTCTCACTCACTCACTCGCTTTTTTAAATGAAGATTTTTCAACCCAAATTTTTCAAGTTTCTGTTTGATTTTCAATTTTTTTTTCATACAAGCCATATCCTGGTAATTACAAACGCAACAAAAATCAATTGGCCAAATAGATCCAATCATCCTAAAGTCATGTGCTTACATATATTTATCTATATAGGTCGTAATTGGGTTAATAAAATTTGTTTGTTGTTCTTAATAAGACTTCGGCTCGTTGTACTCACGATTTCTCACGCGTCATTTTTTGCGGTAATCATTTTCGCCTCGCTGTTTTATGATGTTTTCTGTTTCTGAAATTATTAACTATTAATAATCCCCCACGTTTGTACATTTGTAAGGAATGGAACACACTACCTGCGTTAGTTTTTCCCAAAATATATAATATAACAGTCTTCAAACGAGGTGTGAATAAGTTTTTACTGAGCGAAGGCACTACATCCTAGGCCTCGTTCTCAGTTTCTATCTCGCGTGACTGAGGTCTGCCTATACTAGCGACATTTAGTGACGGGTTATACTAAAATAGACAGCATATAACCTTCTACATAAAAAATCTCTCAAATAGGAAAAGATCGACTTTAGCATGTAAAGTGTTTTGTATTATTGCATTTGAGTTACGACAATAACGTTATAATTCTTCTATGTCATTTATGTAAATAACAGATGCCCACGATGTCATCTGGATTTGTATTTTTGTAAAAAATAACTTATATACGTATATACTACAGTGAAGAAAATGTTAATGACAGTAACAGTACAAACTTATTTTATACAATTCACATATAATATATAACTAAAAAAAAACTCATATTTAGCTATATAATATTATATTATTTAACAATAATGGCGAAAAAGAACAAGAGAAGGAAATAAAATGCCGGTGAACCTCCTGAATCAGATTTGCAGGAAGAAATCCTCATGGTTGGAAATCCTCCTCCTACATCGCAACATGACAAACATGTTGTGCCTATCCCACTTAGGGGGATAAGAGTAAGAAAATGATAATGAACATATATACGTGTATGCAGCTCACACCGAGATAATTCTCAGATAATAGTGCTTTTTGTTTTTTTTTAATAATAGGTATGTTTATAAATCATACCTATATGTTATTCTGATGTCCAAGTATATTACTCTAAAGTTTCATTAAAATTCGGTTGGTAGTTTTTACTTGATAGAGTAACGAACATCCATCCATCCTCACAAACATTTTCGTTTATAATATTAACTAGCTTCTGCTCTCAGTTACGCTCGCATTAATGTACATTTGACTATCTCACGGGAACAGCACTTATTTGCTGGCAAAAAGGTATCCAACGTTCTGAATCCTGGTAACATGTGCGTAAAACTTCATTATTCACGCTGATTGATTAAGCAGTTGAAGTGTGAAAGCATCAGGAGCACATTTGAATTTTTACTAGAAGTTAGCACAGGACTGGTAATTACAACTATAGATAATTTCTACATATCTTGAAGTCTGTTGAGTTTGAGTTCTACATTTTTCGGCATATCTTCAATGAAAGTGACTGTTTCCGCGCTAGCTTCCATAAGATGCATGTATACTGGCGTTAATACAAATAATTATAAAATATATATATATTATCTAGCAACCGTGAAAATGATACGAGGTTAGAGATATATGAATATTGATGAGTAAGACGACCGGAAATCGTTCTCACTTATGGAAATATCTGTGAGAGGAGTGTAACGACCTCAGCCGTGAACCGCAAACCATTCTCGCTTGTAAATATACCTTGTGACACTTAGTTTGCGTCGTAGTTTCTAAATGTTTACATATCTTATATTATTATATAAAAATAAAATTATAATGGTTGGCCATTACAACAATTGGATAGATTTCGATCAAATTTTTTAGCTTTTATTTTTTAGATACTTGGCCCTTATCTAAAAAAAGAATTAACACGATAGCTTCTTTTAATATACAATGTTAAGAAACTAGGATTCTTATAAGTACTGCGCATTTAGTGATGTGTTTTCTTGTCGTGAAGCAGTGGGGCAAGTAGTGTAATGCTTTTGTTTTTTTGCAATAATAATCATTGCATTGCTGGTATTAAATATAAACCGATATATGTCATATAGCGCCATCTATTGGCAACAATGCAAGTACCACAAAAAATTACGAGATGTCGCTATATGACATAGCGTGTAATAATTTGTTAAATTTTTTTTGTGTATAACTGCATGTTTTCAGGGAAGACAACTTCATAGATAAAGTTAAAAAACAAAACCTTAACACAATACCAAATTTGGTCCAAATTGTTAAACACAAAAAAAACTGAGATACATGAAATAAATCTATGTATGTATATATATACAAGAATTTGTCGTTTCATGTAATCTGTTAGTGATATTAGGCATAATAGATTTCCTGATAATTTGTTTAATATAAATGTACTAAAGATACCTGTGGCTTCGCTCGTGTCGGCAACAATGTTATTATTAATCGGCTTTTCATAAAGCTTTTATAACATTATATGGTTTATATCTAAGCACAAGCTGCTCACTCCTGCTCCACACGGATGTACTAACAAAGAAAATGCGACGAAACCTTCTTCTTCTATCGCACTCACTCGCTTATTTCTTTTATATGGCGATCCTTTAACCCAAATTGTTTTCGGGATAGTACCTTAAGCGCTCCCCTTAGTAGTCCGTTGAAGCTATTTTGTATTTATTTTATTTCGGCTGTTATTTGAATGTAATCAATAATGATGTCACTAAAGCTAATCTTATCACGAGGGGTAACTCGTAAAGTACAAATATTGGAAGAGAACAAAACATGTTTTTGCTGACAGATAACCAGCTCGCGTTAGGTAGTTGACTACGGGAAAGTATGCGCCTAACCCCTATATTATTATTTCACCAAGACTCTTTTACCGATACTCTGGCGCTCGTGACATTCATTAACGTGCCACAGGGCCATCACGATAGTTCTTTTTAATTAAAATTCTTTAGTATTGAGATCTCTAATATCTATCACTTTTAATAAAACCTAGTTTTCTATTCAGTTGGTTAAATGATATATATATCATTAATATTCATTATATGAAATACTTAAGCTTTCATATATTTTTGTATTCGAAATGCAGATACAAATGACTCAAGAGAACGACAAATTAACATAACGAAAGTATTATGTGACCGTTTACATACAACTATTGTTATTTAATTTAGTACCCCCTTTGAATCTTAATAACCTAACGTAAAGAAATACTTCTATTTTACATTACACGCGTTATATTTTTTTTGAAGGATGTTACTTAGGGTAATAGATAATTTTGTACAACTCAAATAGTAATTTACATGTAAACCAGAAAACTGAACAATAGCAGAAATCGAAAAATTCCTTCCGAGCTATTCTGATTTCAAATAGTCCAAGTACGTATTTCAAATTAACATTTGGTTGACATTATTTGAACTTTAATCAAGGACGCCAATTTGTAACCATACATAGTAACATACCATACATATTAATAAAAAAATTCAAACTGATGGTTAGCCCCACGCACTTATTCACAAACTTCGCTTATAGGAAGTAACCACCACCAGTAAGGACCTACACTGTTCCTGAATATCCTAAATATTTTTAATAAGCAATATATGATAATTATAGCTTATAATTGGAAATAAAAGTAAATCACATCAATTTTATTAATTCAGTTGAGTTTATACTTCAGCAAAATTATATCAGTTCGCATATTATCCTTAAATTTTTCTCCTGCGGATCACTAAAGAAAACCTTTTATTTCAACGAACACTAGCAATTATATATAAGTCACTACTGTATGAAATAGAACTTAGAAATGAAATTTGAGACGATGAAGTTATTTAATGTTGGAATGACAAGTATCACTGATTTGCGGAACCCTAATGATATTTCAACGGAAAATCACATTAAGAATCGCTGGACTGTTATTAAATCCGATCCCTATACTTCAGCTAAGTGCTTCAAAATTCTAAGTTTTACTTGCAATTTTTTATATAACACTAACGAACCCGGTAAACAGACGTTGTTCAGTTTTATAAGTCATAAATTTGAAAAATATTTTAAATAAAAATTGAGAGGTACTGGGAGACTAAAACAATTGGTGTTTTTATGTAAAAAAAATGAGTTTCATGACTAAATTTCAACGTCGAGGCCGTCTAACGAGTCCAATTATAACTAAGAAACATTGAGATGAATTATTAAGTAAAAAAAAATATCAAAATCAGAGAAGCTCTTAAAGAGGAAAAGAATTATAAACACGTATAACGGAATTTTATATATTAATATTCAAAATTATTACTATCCTTTGTAATAGTCCAATATTCTTAAGAAATGAGATATATTTGAAATATGTTACCATTATTTGCTTTATCGAATATTTCGTTATTGATTTGGACGTCAATATGGGGTGTTTACCTTAATTTATTATCACTGTATAAACAGGAACCAGTATCTAAATCAGTTGTTGCATTTAACATTTTATATAGAAGTAACTGAAATAACACCAAACTTTTACTGAAAATTATATAAAGTCCTAAATAAATTATCATATTTATAGCAATTATTTATAGTTTATTAAAAATCTATCTCTATTTTTTCCAGATAACAGTAACAACAACATGCACAGCAGCAGAAAATCAAGAGAAAGAAGTAGCAGAAACAAAGAAAAACATTCACCTGAACAAACGTGATGCCATAATGCTCATAGATAATTTTCCAATGGAGACGACATATCAAAAACCAAAACTAATTTATACACGAGTATCCAGGATATCAAAACACAGGTATGGACCACCCAAACCAAAGTATGGACCTCCTAGACCAAAGTATGGACCTCCGAAAACAATAAGAAAGCCAATAAAGAAGTACGGAGGAAAACATGCAAGCCCGAAATACAGATCCCAAAGTTATAAAAAATATACGACGAAACCCAAATACGGGTTACCAAAACGCTCAAAGCCAACTTATGGTGTGCCAAATAGAATTCCTCATTTTCAACTTCACCCATCAGCTTTGGCAGATTTTGCAGAACCACCATCAAATCACGATGACTACCTAAAATCAGATCACGCGAAACCACTACTCGATTCATACGGAGCCCTTGTTAAAACAAATTTGAAAGACCTTTATCCAACATTACAAGAATTCAAGTCAACACAACATTTTAATACAGATGATTTCGCAGAATTCGACAAGAAATATCAATTGTGGAAAAAATTAAAACATGACAAAGAAATCGACAATATCGAGGAATATACAAAAACACATCCAGTTTACATTAAACCAGAAACCGATGTGTTCGTAACTCCAGTGCCACCGAATCATAAGGATGAAAGCATCAATTCTTATTCAGCCGTACACACAAAAAAGGAAAAACAAAAACTGAAAGGGAAGAAAAAAAAACCGTTAAATCCGGAAAACGTGGATCTTGTGAACAGGCTGTGGAAGCCACAGAATCAGCATCTAGACGAGGAGATAATAGTCGGTGGTCAGTACGCTGAACCGCCTGCTAGATACTTGCGTAAATATCAAATTAATGCCCCGTTGCTCGATGACGACGAATTCGCACCTCCGCAAAGCTATATTGATTCAAAAATTCCATCATCAGCCACTAACTCGCCCTATGTCAATTATAGAAACAGCAACCTAGCTTTTAGTCCACAAAATTTAAATGACGTGTTTAGTATAGTTGATTAATTGATATTACGGAATAATGTTTTTGCTATCTTCGATAAACTTTTTGCACTTTATCGGCGATCTCATCTAAAGTTTGTGGTTTCTAAATCTGCTCTCTTTATAGGTAGCATTATAATCGTTATTGCATTTTCAATATACGTACAACACAATCAAAATAAAACTTATTTTCAGCCTTAATCCTGTTCGTAATGCTTCTTTATTTGATTTAATATTCAATATCGTGTTCAAAACTAAGGTAATAATATTTGAAACGCGATGATAATTCGAAAATAAGCTTTATTTAGAATGTGTAACTACTGAGATAATTTTAGATTGTACTAATTTATCGCATGTTATTAGATATAAGACTGTTCGTTATTTATTTTAAAATTAAGTTTCGATTAAATTATTTAATATAACAAGAATTCTTTTTAATATTGCTGTATTACATACCAAAAACATGTCGCATTTCCTAAATCCGTTATAGATAGATAAGCATTTGGATTTTTAGGTTCACTAGGCCTTTTTTAAGCGATCCGAGTGATCTGGTCCCCACGACATACTAATTCTCCGACTTATAACACACTAACAGATCCAGCGGACGTTGTCCTGCCCTGATAATAAAAGGTATAAAGTTATGTGGATGAAATGCTTAAGGTAACTAATGTATTTAATTTGATAAGGAGTAATAAATAGTGTATCCGTCTAAATAGCCTCCCAATTTCCTTATTATATGTGACCATTTTTAGTAGATAGATATAGTAAGCTATCCTAAAAAGATAGGTATACGCCACAATAGACTTTTTTGTAGATCTATAAAAGGGGAATATATTGGTATGTATTGTTTTGTTATAACTCAAAGAATTAATTAGACAACGTTTTCGACGAAAGCTCCCAGGCGGCGTTGCTTTTTCCGATTCCTTCTACAGTTATCATTCTATTCCAACCAATTTACAAAAAAAAAACCTTGACAAATTATATATCTAAACCTTCCGTGAATTACTCTATCTATTGGTGAAGAATTACAATCTAAATTATATTCTGTACAATAGTTTTTGAGTTTATCGCGAACATCCAGACAGACAGACAGACGCGGCTGTTTGTTTTTTAATTTGTAGTGATTATATATTTAATTACAATATCTTTTTGAGGGAGTCTGTAAGATACTAATCGTTCAACAGTTTAGAATAAAGTACTAGGAGAATATGAAATTTAAGAAGACACAGAAACAATAATGGAATAAAACAATATTATACAAATGATCACTATATTAACAAGAAGCTTAAACGACTTATATCAAAAGCTTAAACGACCGAAGGTCTTAACATCTATATATAAAACTAAAGTAAACAGAGATATTCTAAAAATATAGTTTTCTATTTCATTATCCACACATTCTTATGTACAAACAAAATGATTTCAGTTTTAGTTGATAAGTCAAAATGTTAAAAAAAAATTATATATATATAAGGAAGGAAAACTAATGAAAAAATATTTAACTTGACTTGACTTTTATATTTCAAATTCCTTTGAAGATTGGTAATAATTTGAGCCTTCATATGTATATTCAACGAATGATCGAAGCTATACTAAATATAAGGGAGGTGAGATTAGAACAAAAAATCCTAAAATTATCATAACTCAAAGCACTTTTATTTATTCTATGCAGAGTCGATATTATTGAACTCATTTCATTTAATAAAGAAAAATTAGATTATGTAAATATCCATTAAAAAACTCAAGCATACAACAAGACCTGTGCAGGTGAAAACCTAAACTGATTAATGTTTAATTAATTTTTGGGAAAGTAAAAACATAACAAAACTCCTACACATTCGTTTAGCATAGAAAGTTGTTGTAAATGTATTAGTTTATCGTAACTCATTCAAAAGAATAATTGCTAATATACATTTATATTTGGGCCGAATTTCGAATATTTTATATTATCTTTATGCTTTAGAATTACCATTACTTTCGAAATTGATGTTGAAGTCTCAATGCGTATATTCTTAATTTATGGTACGTGTGGTAGCACTGTAACACTCATGTTATTTTCCAGACTCCATCATCGTCCTTCTCCTTGCTTAAGTTCTCTTAATGCGAGCGCATTTCGACTCGTAAGGTGTTTCTTCCTCCTGGCATTACCACAGGCCGCGCGTGCCGCCTCGCACGCACAATGCGCTGCCTGTTTAGTGGCAGCACATTCTGCGCATACACATTGCAATTTGTGCTGTAGATGTGCCAGACGAGCCCTGGCTTCAGACAGATTATGACATTTCTCTTGTAGGCCAAACTTTGTTTTCTCGAGGACACAGTGCGCAGACTTTTCCATTTGGGCTGCCAGTTGAGCAGCTTGCGTTAGTAATTTATGCTGCAATAAATATAAAGTGATGATGGCTCAATACCATGTCGATCGGCATAACTTCGAATCCTTGCAATTGAGTCGGAGCTTTTGGTGAAGGAAAACATCGTGACGAAACCATAGCATGGGCTTTTCCTAAGCCCGCTTAGCTAATTACCATCTTCAAGTTTACCACTCTCTAGGTTTAGCGTGGTTACCATCTTAGACCATTTCGTCATTTAATATCAGATGAGTTTATGGTCAAACGCTAAACTATAAAGTATAAAAAAATTTTTTTTTTTTTAATCCAGCAGGCTTGAATTAGACGTTACGCTAGATTTATTTGACACTAGCTGCCCGCTCCAACTTCGCACGAGTACACTATCGAAGAAACCTTCCCTTTAAAGTACGATCATGTCATGATATAAAATTTCCAATAAACAACTGAATATTGATGTATCAATTCTGTCAATATTTTTGAATATCCCCTTACTATCTTCCGTCTCGCTCAAGATTTTATGTGGAAAAATTCTAAGCCCACATTTTTTACTTATCCATACGATTTTTGAAATATCACCTTCCATACAAACCTTGCCTTACAATTACTTGCACAAAAAAAAGCCAAATAGGATCAATCATTTTGAGGCGATGCGCTTATACATATATTCGTCAATTTACTTTTATATAGATTTTTACATATCATCGTAAGATACAAACAATTTTTACATACAGTGATTTTTAACTAAGAAGACCATAACAGAAACAACCGATTGACAAATAGTTTTAATATCTTTGAAGCCCCTACTAAATTTAAATAAAAGGTCCAAATTTGTATCATAATACAGTTCATGATGAAAAAGTAGATCTAAATACAGACAAACATAAATAAAACATTTTTATTACAAAATCACAATGTTTTATCCACCATTCTGATGACTGAAATTTACTTCCTTTTGCCAGTACAGAAACATGAAAGAAATTTGACAGAACACGTTCTTAAGCAAACAGGAACACATGACAATGCTGTCGCAGTCGCAAGGAAAGTATACAGCGACATGCAAATCATTTTGAAACTTTCTACTACAGGATACCAAACTCCTTCACCTTCTTTATCTTCAACTCTTGCTACAAGATCAGACCTTACGGACAAACAGAAAACGATAGTTTTACGAAGTGTCGCTTAAAACTCTTCAACAATAACCACCAAATCGCAAGCAGCAATATAATATATTAGAATTAATAATTTAGGTGTCACATAGATGTCTCGGTCTATAGTACAGAGAAATAAGCCTGAGAGCGCCAATATCGTAAAACTTGTTTCTCTGATTAGTCTGATCAGGTAGGAATTGTTGAAGATAAATATTTTAAAGTATTGAAGTCATAAACTTATATTAATTAAAAATTATACGAGTGCTTAAATCAAATTAATTCGCTTATTTTTTACCGCAAATAATTTGAATAATCAAATCGCGTACCTACATTTTAATGATAGTTTCAAAATAACTCAAAATTCAATTTGGTTTTAAAATACATTAAATCCTTACTTGTGCGGTTGCTTGTTGAGCAGCTTGAATAGCTGCGTTGACGGTCCCTTGTTGTTGATGTACTGAGGCTGTGTTTTCAGCAACAACCGCTTCAGCCTCCTTAACTTCTTGTTGTAGCTGTTCAACAACAGCCTGTTTACCAGCGAGAGCCGCTTCCGCTGCCTTTGCTGCTTGCAGTGCTTTTTCTGCTAATTGCGTTTTGACCTTCACAATTTTAATGGTTTTAATTCGTGTTGAATAAATACGATTATAATAAGTTAATATGAAAAACATATTTATGAATTAAGATTTGTTTTTACGTTTTGAAAAATATAACCCATCAAGTCTTCAGTAATAGGTTACAAATTATATTGTATACCTAGGTTACTGTCTTGCATTGATATGTACTGTACAATTAAACTTATTATATAATCAACTGAAGCAAAAGATATATAATTTATTAAAATAAATATATAAATAACCATTACATCGAGATATTTTTTTGAAAAATAATTTAATTTATTAATAGAAATCAATATATAGTCTTCCTTCAAATATTAAAGTTAATTAAATACTTTTAGTTTATTGTTTAGCATGACATATTTTTAAATAAATAATATATCATAAACTGTAGCGTTTCTGAAAACATGATGTATATTTTAAAATACTGTACCAATTTTCATCACAAATATAGTGAGTGAAACTCTTCTAGATGTACACACAATTTCATTTAAATACTTTTATATATTGGTATATATAATTGTACGACTATAATTAAATCTAATAATATTTTTTACTGTATCAATGGGATTTTTATTGAAATTAATACTAAACTTTCTAAGCAACTCACCATATGTGAAGCTTGGGCACCGGCTGCGTTCTGCGCAGCTTGAGCAGCCTTCGCTTCTGCTGCTGCTTTTTGAGCTATATTTATAGCGCACTTCCCTTTACAATCTCTCGGTGACTCTCTCGGCTTTAGTTCTTTCTTCTCTTGATACTGTGATAGTCTCTTCTCCACCCTCTTCTCCGGAAACCCCCAAACTGACACCGCAGCCAGTAATAAAAGCAACAAAAGTCTCATTTGTCAACTTATTAGTGCAACGTGGCAAACTCGAGATGCCGTAACATTCTTAAATGATTACATAAGTCTCTTTATTTCTAGTTACAGAATGGTGGATAACAAATCTTCTGTCACAATTTGTACAAACAAATCACGATCTTCCCTACGTTTGACAAAATGACATTGTCTTTTCTGAATTTAGAAAAATACGTTTTGCTTCATTCACTATTCAATTTCTAGAGGTTTTAATTTGCAAATCGTAATTACATTGATAGTAAAAATATATGTAAAGTAATTATTGCAAAAGGAAATGTTCAGTATTAAATAAATAATGAAATAGAAAAATCTTATCTTTAGATACAACAGTGTCATAGAATAGAAACAGATGAAAGACTATGGATATATTTTAAAAATTGTTTCTATTAATTTTTCAAATCTAATTTTCTATTTCATTAATCACAATAGAAATTATTTTTTAGAAAGTTAGTCTTGCTTTAATATAAAGAATATTAGGGCATAGAGAACTAGCCTTAGACTTGAGTACAAAGACTGGTTTGAAGTAAAAGAATTATTATAAAATTTAAATTAATGACATGAAAAGGATCTGTCAGAAAACACAATGGATTAAATTCTAAATAAAATATTCATTATATACGAAACAGAAACGAAATTATGTGTGTGAATATCACTTTGTGGTGGGCCTTAATGGAATAGTGCGTCGATATTAGCTGATTTATCGATAATATTCGCTAGCGATTTAATACCCTAGGTGTGTACTATAGTAACGATATCCTATCTGTATTCTTAAATTTCTTTCTTCAAATATAATAGAACAGACACCAAAATGTATGATATATGAAGATAGTTGCGTACAAAACAAACGTAGCGTACAAAAAAATATAAATACGTGTTAAAATATGTGTATACCATCGAGACAACATCATGATAAATAATTGCCAATTTTATATACCTATAATAATATTTTAATTTTGTTTTGTATTAAACTCTTGACGATATAACACGCAAACTCAAACATACTGTTGTATTCAGAGCGGCTAAATATATCGACGAGAATTACACCTATAAAAATCAGCAAAGCATTTGCTGTAAACATTAAGAAAATATTGTTTTTGACGCTCAAGCTATTTTATATCCAATTCGACTTGTTTTCTTTACGTTTCGAAGTAGAAAAATGACATACAACCTATCTCATGAGAAGTGCAGCCTCCAACAATTTATAAAACGCAACCATATTTGAGGCCATTCTATACTCTATAGATAAAGCTGTGTATATAGATATACATATATAGAATAATATAGAATGTTATGAATATTACAGAAGTAATATACGGAGCAGCTGCACAATCCGACTCCGCAAGTACGCAAGGTGACCAGTCGCCACTGAAGTGAAAGATGATTTGCCTCTCACTGTACGCATTGATTGCATCCGCCTCGATCTTAGCGTGCGTTCCTGTCTGTTACCGGCAATTTGAAATGCAAAAGTTCCTCAAGTGTCTAAAGAAGTAGAATCGCGATATGTTAATCTGTATGAGTTGTTTCACTGCGTTGATCGCAGTAGGATGTATTGCGTGTGGTCCTATAGTACTTGATACTTATTGGCCTTGTAAAAAGTGTGCCGACAAACAGAAAGAGTCATCGCCTGCGTGCAAGAGCCCGTGTTGCCCTAAAAGATCGTCTACAAAATGATCGTAGTTTGCAAATAAATTTTATTTAATTTCATGATGTGTCTTTAATGTTCAATTATTTGTAAAATTGGAAAACGTTCTATTTTTTTCTGTCTTTCGAACTTACTACACTGTTGACCTGGCAAAGCATCTACAGATTCACATGACTACTAAGAAAATATTTTACTAATAAGCTACTTCGTACAACAGTTAGCCATCAAAGTTGCAAAGTTTTAGCTAGAACTACGCTTTTCTTTATGTCGTGTAGTAATAAACAAACGTGTAGTCTAATCGATATGATAATATATATAACCCACCGCAACCTGTGATTATATATATGGATAATGTAATATGGTATTACTCGCAGCGAACCACTGATTTATACAATACTGACGTATTTTTGTTCTCGCAATTACGATAAAAAATTACGTCTTATTTATCGAACAAAACAATAAAGAAACAAAAATTACAGGACATTAGCATTTATTGTGATTCCACACGTACAAGTTACATAAACTTATTTGATTAAATGTGATTATTTTTTTTAATCTGAATACGTCATTTTTTGACAGTGTTGCCATTATAATTGCGTAAGATTGATTACTGATGATTGTTTAGTATTGTTACAATATATGTTAATTACCATGAGGAACATTCTATTGGACTATACATAAAGATTTTGGTTGAAATTATTTGTATACGGGTTTAATTAAAGCTTTATGTTGAAGCCGGAAGGTCGTTACAGAAACTCCACTGTACCCAAAGGTAAAACTGTTCAGATTCATTTCGCCGTGCATATAATTAAATCGCAGTACTGAGGAAAGTCATAATAGATTTTTATTCCTGAAGAATGAGTTGGTACACATGGCATATCATAACATATGTTGCCAACTATTACACCCTTTGTACCGAAATATAGTACCTAGTGCCAGCACTACCTTTTTCCGGCAGAAATTGTGCTCCGGTGATGAAGCCTTTGAATATTGAATAAACAAATGATTCTCAAATATGATATACTCTCATTGCATTTCTATCAAATTCACCATCGACAATATAATAATTAAATTATACCATAAATAATCGATTACATACTTATTTAACGTTGCTTCTTAAAAAATTGAGCATGACACGGGTTGTAAGAATATTTCGAATTTAGAAAATTTTAAGTCATATCATTTCCGTCACCATTTTAATAAATTTTAATGTAAACATCCATTTCAGCTAGCTAATATGCGAGTGAAATTATTGTGGAACATAGCCAGGATAATCTTGCTATCAGGGTTATCGTTTGGCATTTGAACTCATACGAATCAAATATTCAAGTATCATTGTTAAGGCATCGAGGAAAGGAAACAAAAGTAAGTAATATTTGAAGATATAATAGTAATGACTCGAACCAGAATTTACATATGAAAAATGCAATCATTTGGACCTTTGGACATTAGTGTTTCCAGGGTTGGGTATTAATTCAGTGTTACCAAGCTGTTTCGCATACCTCATTAGTTTCAATTCTTGATTTTATTCATATAGTTCTTAAATATCGAACATTAGTTTACCAAGCGTTTCAAAACTGAGTGATTCCAGAATAATCACAAGACAGACAAACTTGATCAACTTTTGTTATATTATTTTCATATAATTAAATTTTCCTATTGCGCTTAAATTTTTATTCCAGATCAACAATTTATGGACGTTTTCGGCTGTTTACTAATCAGTTACTTCTAAAGTACTGTTTATTAGAAGTAAAATATCACTGGGCTTGTTTTTATTTAAACCAGGAAACATTTGTAAGCAAAATACTTTCTTCATTCTTCCTAAACTAAAACGAAAGCTATCCCCATGACCTATTTAACTGCTTTCACTGTATTCAGTCTCATAATGTTTGGACCATTGATATGTGAAAAACTTATATTTTGTATGAGAAGAAATAGTTGTCATAAGCCTGCTTAAATTTTTATTTATTGATTGTCTTTGGAAGAGACTTGTGGTCTATTGGTTTTATTAATAATAAATAAATTTGTTTAGAAGTTGTTTTACTTTTTCTAACTTTAATAGAAATCGTTGAATTATTTCCTAAATTCGCCCTTAATTTGTTTCTTAATTACTCAAATATTCACATTATTTTAGCACCTATTTGGATTCTATCGGAATTCTCTTTTGTTTCAGAATTTTGAATACATATACTTTCATGTCTTTCTTGGGTACTCTCACAGTGGCCGCTGTTCTCGTTTTAGTGCCAATCAGCTCGCATTTACTTTGCGGACCAAAGTGTAATTGTTATACTGATCCATTTTGTGGTGATTGTAAGAAATGATGAGGTTATAGCTTTGCTGTGCAATCTATGGTGATCTGAAATTTAGATGAGTTTTGTTTTTTATAGTGAAAATGATTTGTATGTGTTTGACAACAGCGCTGATCGCCGCAGGATGTATAGGCTGCGGTCCAATATTATGTGACAGGCTAATGAAATGTTTCATGAAATCTAAATGATTGTTTAGTAAATATATGATGCACATTTACATAACACATATTTATAATTAAAGGCTTTACAATTAGTACATGTTTTATTGAAAAGAATAGATACGTTTTTATTTCTATCAAAATTTCCAAAGACAAGAAAGGTAATAATAATGTTGTATGATTCATTATTGTGGACTAATTGTCTCATTTAATACAAGAAAAATGTTTTCTACAAATAGCATAATATTAATTTCTTAAATTCTATCATATTATTGTTTGTTACAGAAAGAAATCTGATTAAGCAATTTCAACAAATACGTGCATGATTTGTATATCGCTAGTAAGTTTATTAACCGTCGGTGTTTTGGTGGCATGTGTCCCTTTGTGGACGAAGAACTATTTTGGAAAAAAGTGTTCCTGTCCTCCAGTCCCTACATGCCCTGATTGCGGTATGCCTTACTGAAGATTTAAGCTTCAAATTTATCGGTAGCTGTTAGGGCTTTATTAGCGTTTTAAAAGTTTTCACTATGATTTGTATGAGCCTAGCCACAGCATTACTGGCGACTGGATTAATTGCCTTAGGTCCTATGATGTGTGAGAAATTCTTACATTGTTGTATAAGATCTGGGAAAAAATGATCTTATGCAATTTGTTATAGAACGTCTTCGTAGTGGAATTTTGTATGACATGTCTGTTTGTTATTAAAAATGTAAGTCAAATTCTATTTGCCTTTTATTGTTATATGCTTTTTTAGTAAATAGCATTTGTAAAATGGATAACTATTGCATTCTGCATAGAAGATAGTTGTTGCTTTTTTAATTTATAATATTGTTAAATTAAAAGACATTGTAATTAGGAAACATCTTTATTCTAAAGGACTAACAAACACCACAGTATCACTTGACTGAATCCATAAGTGTAACTTACTCTAAGAACCTGTTTCACCCATACCTTCCGTCTTATCGACTAAGACAAATTTAAATATTTTCAAATTCATCTTACATGCGTATAACGGAATGGCAAAATAGGTTTAGAAATAATAAAACATTGAGCAAATATGCATCTCGTTCAACATTTCTGAATAATAAATAAATTAACAAAGCAGTTTATGACACTTATATTTAATTAGACTACGACATTTCAGTACTACGTTCCGTTATTTAATTTACTCCGATGAAATCTCTGAGGTGTTATAATTGTGACGGCTTCTTTTTTAATTCTAAAAATTGGTGAGCCTAACACAGCCTCATCTAATCTGTCTATAGCAACTTTCTGCGTTGCACTATGCCCTACTAATCTAGACGTCGCTGTAGGTCTTACAACTTGGACCCTTTCGCTATTAACCAAGGCCATTTCTCTTTTATCTTTTTCAATGATTTTTTCTGAGCTAGATCTGTAGAATCTCTTTAAGGGAGATGGATTTTCCACATCCCTTAGAGTTTCAAGTTGGTCTGTCAATTTCTCTTGTCGTACTTCATGGAAATTTTCTATTGGTTGTATCTCTTGTTTTATTATCTCTACAGATGGTGTAGTTACTACTACAGGGATATTGGTAGTTGGTGAAGGTGTAGTTGTTGTTGTAGTTGATTCTTGAAAGTTGCTAGATCTCAGAGTTAATCGTCTTCTGTATTTACGATCTTTCTCTGATGTAGTGTTATTAGATTCTGCTGAATTAGATATGGCGCTATTGTTGAAGTTTAAATCGGCATTTACTGTAACAAGTCTATATTCTGGATCAGGTTCTTGAGAAATCGACACCGTTTTATCAACACTATCGAAAGTAGTGAAATTATACAAGTTTCTATTCGCTCTGTAAACGGGTGATGGTTCAGTAGAATACTCAAACTTTTGATTGTTTCTTTCGTCGATCATCGGTTGTGGTGTTATAATTTGGATGGCGTTTGGTTCATTATTTAATTGAGAAGGTTGGGAGGGTTGCTGATGTTCAAGGATAGAAATGGCATCTTTAATACCTTCCACATCTTCGGGGTTTGTTGGACGACCTGAAATATAAATAATTGACCGAATCAAAGCTACGTCTTGGTGACGGTACGGAGAATACGGTGAGTGGTTATATAAAATTAAAAGCCAGGTTTGTTTTTACTTTATAGGTTAGCGTTTGACTTCAATCTCATCTGATGTTAAATAATGATGTGGTCTAAGATGATAGTCACGTTAAACCTAGAGGGAGGTTGTCTGTCAGGTAAAGCTGCCGGAACACACCAATAGATGCTTGCCGACAAATTTTCAACTTGAGGGTGTTAGCTTGCCAGGCGGACTTAGAAAAAGCCCTACCACTATGCTATGGTTTCATCACGATGTTTTCCTTCGCCGTAAGTTGCGACCCATTGGCTAAGATTCGAACCAACGTCTTTCGACGCTGTGTCCGAACACAGTACCAACTAAGCCATCATCGCTTTGTTTGCGTTAACTATGTAATAATTTATATTTAATATACATTTAGTAAAACCATTGCTATCTTTTCTAATATTTTTAGTATTTATTTGTACACAGAAATCTATTGATAACTTTAAAAATTTTTACATTTTATTGCTCGCTTAATTTAACGGTAAAAGTGACCATTTACAAAGCATGGAGTTATTTCTTTTTGAGTTTTGTATACGACTCATACCGCTACATACTACGATGATAAAAAGTAATTATTAAAGTATTTTCAAAAACTTTATTAATATTACCGTTTAATTTCTTATTTAAACTTACCATCATCTTGCATCTCTTTCTTGTAAGACGAGAAGAATGTCAAAGCCTTCATAAGTTGGTAGCTCTTCGAGACAGGAATATTAGTGTCGTACAGTTTCCTGGTATTCTTGCAATCGACGTAGAACCACCAGTTGCACTTCAAGATAGTTTGGTCGAAAAGGGTGGACTCTGGACAAAGGAAGGATTTCATGACGAGCCCGTCGTCTGTTAGCGCACAGACGTGGAACACCTGGAATTAAACGATTTAAGCTTCAATCATTAAGCAGTCAATTCTAAATGCTTTTATCACGAAACGTATAAGACGTTCAAAGATCTATCATTAGAGTTAATTTGATTTTGATACTACTTTTCCACATCTCGCTTTCACTAACAGAATTAATTTTATAGACCAAATTAATGCAAATTATAATGAAATTTATAACAGTTCGACGTGATGTCGTTATGAAGATAGAGCGAAAGGAGATGATGTGAAAGAGAGGGACGAAGTGAAGCGAGACGGTTATTGTGGCGAAGTGATTTATACTTTGCTCTGATTAGTTATCCTACTGTAGCAACATATTTTAACTAGGTTTTAAATTACGAATGGAAGATCATTCATAGTAAAATCGATCATGAACCCCATACCAAGGACAAATACTTTAATTGTTAAAAAATAACGTCCATAACTAATTGCAACGTAATTGTATTTTTTATCCTTTATATGCTTCAGCGATTTACCTGATGTTGTATGACCATGTGGTCTAAAGTGTTTACCTTTACTATACTTAGAGGATTACTGGCTCCCAAGTGCAGCTGCCTAAACACACCAACAGGTGCTGGGCGATAGACTTTCATCTTGAGCATGGTAGCTAGCCAGGTGAACTTAGAAAAAGCCTCAGCGCTATACTATAGTTTCATAATGATGTATTCCTTCACCGAAATCTCAAACTCAGGATCAAGGATTCAAACCTGCATCGATCGACAGGGTATCCAAAGCCGCTAACCACTGAGTCATCATCTCATCGAAAACGAATTGTTGAACATATATAAATAAAAATCAAAATATTTGGTTACGCTGAGTCGGTGTTCTTTTACTTGCCACTGTTCAACTACTGCCAATAAAATTGAAGGAAATTGTATAAACAAAACATAACTATAAAAAAACTTAACTATAACCTTCTGAAGCTAAGGTCTGCCTTAAAACTTACCATACATCCAAGACTTTCATCGCCATACAATCCAGGGAAGTACTTCTGGTCACCGCAGTGGAAGATCGTATCGGGTAGATCAACCTTTGACTGGAAGTGATCATCGAAGTTCTTCTCATATCCAACGGGGTAGTACTCTTTAGGGGCATTCATTACCTTCCCAGATGTTGGAAACCTTCATAACGAGGAAAAATTATATTGTCTTTAACTGATCTGTTTTGAATTTTGGATTAATCGTCGGTTAATTATTGTTATTCCATTTAGGACAGAATACAGTTGAAGGTGGTAGAACTCGATAATTGTGTCGTTCTGGATTGCGACTATCAAACACCAAATTTATGGCTTGCAATAGGTGACACGTTTAGGGATCAGTCAGAGTGTAGCCCAAGCAGGATGAGAGAGATATATGCCCTCTTGTGTCGCGACCCTCTTCCCTTCCTTTTGTTATATCACATTTTGGAGTCAATATACCAAGAAGTCAAAAGGCTTATAAACCAGCATAACAGCGACGACCGCCGATGAACTGCAATCCTTTAATTGGTCAACATTATTTTTAAATCAAAAATACTTTATTCAGTTTAGGCCCTAAGAAGGTGCTTATGAACGTAAAAACTACCACCGGTTCGGAAAACAACCCAGTGATCGAGAAGGACCGGCAAGGTACTTGATCTGGCTTATCTTTTTATCGTACATATTTTTGTAAGAATACATTATAGTCACATTCATTATTTACGTATGCAGAGAGAGGGGTGTTATTCTGTAGCATCACCATCATTCTCATATTGATCGATCCTATAATAGCCTTTAGACATTAAAACTCACTTTTTATAAAAAAAAAAAGTACTTTTCATGGTGCTTGAACTTACCATACGGCAAATTGGTAGTGAGCTTTGGGACTTTCTTGCAAAATCTAACACTATTACCTAAAAAACTGTTACTGGTCTCATTCAGCCTAAAACATGGGATAACAAATGTGTAATATAATAATAATAATTATATATGTAATATTCTTAGTATTTACATAATATCAGTTTTTTACTAAATCCAACATTTCTGAGCTTTTTCGAACACATATTGGATTATCAAGGATGTATTCGAAGAGCAGGCACAGTTAAGAGATTTACGAGACCCCATTTTGTAATTATTTTGAAATCTATTATATTTACTTGCAGACGCAAGGCAGTTACTATGCCGTTCTACCGTAAAAAAAAAAACTAATAGATATTGTAATTGTTAATAGATATAATTATTATGTCACATGCATTAAAATATTATACCTTTGTGGCTTCTGTTGTACTGCTGTAAGTAATATCTCGGGCTCCGGTTCGAATACGACCGGCGGCTCGGTCGTGCTTGTCGTGGTTGAGGTCGTGGTGCTCGGCGGCGGTATATTTGCATACTTGCTCAGCAGCTGCTGCTGTCTCAGTGATATCGCGGCTTCCACCGCTTCCATCGAAATATTACCAGCTTTAGCTATCTCCGCTATTTTGGCATTGATATCCTCTTTAGTAAACTTAAGCGTTGTATCATCCCCGTATCCCGTTATTGTATTGTAATCATCGACTTTCTTGGTATTGTACACGTAGTTGGTCGCTATATTGTGAACTTGGTGGGGGACCGGGTCTATAAAGTTAGAAATAGGATTGGTATTTTGGACAGAAGTAGATTGGCTGTAAATATTGGGCATTTGTTTGAAAGCTGGTGGCTGTATGATGGTTAGTGCTTGTGTGGGTGGCGAAGCGATAGGCATAGGGAGGAAATGGTTAACATGATTGGGTGCAGTGTAAATTGGCGAATGAACCAATATGGGAGTAGGAGTGATTTTGAGCATAGGTTGAGCGTATTGCACCGCAGTCATTTGGGACACCATTTTTGATATTTGGTTTTGTGACTGTGGGTATAAAATCTCACTTTGATATGCTAATCCTGGTCCTTTCGATTCCGGAACTTGTAAAGGTGTGTAATGTTTCCGCGTTGATGAAGTTATTGGAAGAACTTTTAATGTATCTTCTTTTGGTGGTAGTGGTCTGAACGGTGGTACTCCCATAGGCATTGGTTTTGCCATGGTGATTCCTGGCACTCGAGCAGGGGCTTCAGCAGGTGCTGGTACAATGATAGGTTGCATAGTGCTGGACACTCGACGGTGTAAACTGGTTAACCTATCCATCGCCGCTTTATTAGGACGGGAGGCTGGTGGTACCACGGGACGCATCATGATCCTGTTCTGTTTTCCTCGTTTCTGAAATGTTAATACGAATGTATTATTTATTAAGAAAACGTTATTAAAACACATGTACAATTTTAATTATTGTGATACTTTTAATGAACCTGACCGAAATATATAAAAAATTGGAACTAGGCAAAATTCTATAAATTATTGTGATTCGAGCACTCGATTTATATATTTAGGTTCCAGTAGATTATTACAGTAACAAAGCTAAGGTTTGAAAGATTCTGCAAATACATTTATAACAAGAAAAAGGTTCATCTTGTTTGCAGATTATACAATTGCAGATGTATTTTGGATCTGAGATGAGATATTAGTTGCACTATTTATATTTACATAAAATTATGTACGGTTAGTAGGTCGATTAAGAAAGATGTGTTAAATTGCTACTAAAATCTTATTTTCTTAAGGTCAAAGATCATTTGGTATCTGTGATCGTAACCATTCCGTAAAAGGTTGGAAGTATATTTATGGTAGAAAATTATAGTGTTTCTGTAGCAATAGCTACTTGAAATTTGACACAGTTTTGTTAATAAATGCTACTGTCTATTGATTAGATGTGCTATCTACCAGTTCCTGAGTACTGGGTTACTATAACGAAAGTTATTAATTTAGATTAAATCACAGTAAATTTAAAAGCATCATATGCCTTTTCTGTCACATATGTAGTTTCAAAACATAGTTTTGGTACATTCCTCTTGATAAGATCAAAGCTGTACTTCCCATCGACCATAAGATTATATTAGGTAAATATGGATATCAATGGTAGTTTTGTAGTATGGTAGGAGATGGCAATTATGTCTGACTGGATTGTGGCATGCTTATATTCAGAAATCAAATACGGTGGTAGAGATATTTCCGACTGGGTCTTGATGATCTTGCACATTGATATAAACTCGTCACAATGAATCTTAGTTTATGCCCTTTCTCAGTAGATCTTTTAATAGTTGCCATTATTTTTGGATTGTACTGTACATAACATCAGATTGAATGACGTCAAGTTTTCGTACAAGAATAAGAATATAATATTTTTTTTTTTAAATATGCTTTATGGTTTCTAGCCTTTCACTACAAACCTAAAGAGGGGACTTGATCTCAAGTACAGTTGCCGGGACACGGGGTGCTTGTTGATACATTTTCAATTTCAGGATGGTAGCTAGCAAGACGGACTAAAAAAAAACTTTAGCATCACCTTATTTTCGCTATATTTTTTTCTGTCATCGTCGGCTCATACTCATTTACAAGGATTTTCAACCTACGTCGATAAAGGTGGTATCCGAACATGCTGACTTCCGCTTCAAAATTAACCTTGGAACATCAATATGTTGTCGTGAGGATTTATGTGCGTGTGTATAGATGAAAATGATATAAAAGTCACTACACGGATGCAAACAAGTAGTCATTAACTAACCGCATTATGTAGCGGTCCTACCGTAAGAAGCACTTTCGATGTTTCGTTCCAAAAGCTAAAAGCACTATTAAAAATTACAATGACTCATATCGAAAAACAGAACCAGTTACAGCTAACTCAATTTCGTCAGTCTTTTTTCACATTCTATATACACGTTAAGCACTAAGAAATCTTTGCTAAGATTAAACTGTAATTATTCTATTTATTTAACTTACTTCTTGTTTACTGTTAGACGTAGACGCACCAGCAACAAGGTTCGGTGGGACGCCGTTCTTGACGCTTACTGATCTTCTTCTGCTAGGATCCAAGTTTGTGAGTGACTGCTCGAAGCCTAACTCATCGCCGAGACTAAACCCTGAAATAGTTTATTATTACCTGTTATTTATTTACTATTATTGTTATATACTCTATTATTCTGTAAATGATCTATGCAGTTGTTAGTTGATTTGTTCATTACGCTTTCACATATTTACATCATCATACAAAACATCATGTAATCTCGGATACACGTTCTCAGGAGTTCAAAAAAGTACATAGAGTGCTTTTTAAACAAAAGAAAATACTGTTCTCAAAGCCCGAGGTAAGTCTCAATTTAATGAGCTAAATGACGAAGAAAAGCTAGTTATTAATAATTCTTGTCTACATTTAACTCTTTGTATACAGTCTTTTTAAGCTCAAAAAACACTTGCTGATTTTTTAAATTCTTTCACCTGAGAAAAACATCTTTATCAGTGACTTACGTGGGTTGTATTTTATTTTGAAAATCTACATTAACGTGAGCGGAGCCTCGAGCAAAAGCTAGTCGATAATCAGCTGAGTATTACAAACACTTTTCGTGTATACATTTTTATAAGCATCAAACCGTTTTTTTACTTAAATCTAAACACAAACAAAGTAAATTTTTTGACATATTTGTGATCAATGTTCTTTATAGCGGTATGTGTCATAAAATTTTATTTTTAATACACGTACCTACAGACAAAACTACAGATGATTTTCAATAAGTTAGAGAAAGCAACAAAAGAGATGAAAAGAAAAGTAAAACCTCATAGTTTTCTAAATGGTCGAGAATAGCGTGTTGTAGGGCTCAAAGGAAACGTCTATAAGGGGCCTTTTCCGAGAAATACTCGTATGTTGATTGCTTGTCGTTTAAGTTTCCTCACATTATTTTGTTTTTTATTCTTGAAAAAATATCTCCAGCACGAACTTTCAAACTACAAACACAATCTACATCCAGATTCAGAACCACTACATTATCTGTGATGAAACTTTGGTCAATTCGCATTCACACGCCCCTGAAAGTTTCTGAATTAGTACAACCATTGTATAAAAGATGGCGTGTGAGTTGTTTCGCGTCGAAGATGTCAGAAGTATAATCGCGGAGAAAAGCTAGGTCGATATAAACTATTCGCTCGCTTCACACAACGGTTCCGACCAAATCCGCTAATCGCCGACGAGGTTGTGGGAAGTTTAGCCGTATTAAATTTAGTTTAACATCTCGTATGAGGTAGTGAATGGTATTTAATTAGCTGTCCACGAATGTTCATTAAAATGTAAAAATTACTTTCACCGTCGCATTTAACCGTTTCTGGGAAGCCTCCGTTTCGTGGGAATGCAAACCGTTTTGTTATTTTAATTATGTATTAGATACGTTTTGTTTAACATGTTATGGGTATTTTAATATATGTTTTTAAAGATATATTTAAGCCGGAACTACATTTTTTCATACATTTCGTCTTTGCTTTTGTGTGTTTGATTGTGCACTAACTTTTGCCAGTGTTTTCGCTAGCATTGGTGTAGATTTGACATGTCCCGCGGGAATAGTACTTTTTTGTAGATGAGATGTACCTTATGTTCTTTTTAGAACCCCTGGCAACGTGTATGAAGATTTTGTTGTTCTTTGGTGTTTTAATGTTACGAAGCAATTTTTCCTACAATAGATAATTTTTGTATTATGTTATAGTTGTTACATTAAATCTTAAAAATATTTACTATAATTTTACTCAAATGAAAAGATAAAAATATTTAATTATTTTGATTGATTAAATTTCTGTGAGAGTAGGTGTTTGCGTTATGTTAATTTTCTATGAGTGTTTTTATGTTATGAAGTAATTTCTCCCACTATCAATAATTTTTCGTATTTTAGATAATAGTTTTTACATTAACACATAAAATAAGTATAGTATTAGCTTTTGAGGCTAAATAACTATTTCTTATTTAATTTAAATAATAATAGTAATGCATGTTTATTTAATTTGGTCAACCACTTTTCTGTGACAATTTTCAGTCGCGTCGAAGTACGTGATTCATTTTTATGGGTGTTTTTATGCTATGAGGTAACCGTTTAGCCACTTAAAAAACAAGTTTCTCGTCTGGGGACTCCCATTTATGTTACACTCTGTGTTTTTATAATTTCATGGCCTTGCGTTTTATTATGAAATGCCTACTTACAAAGAGATGATTATGTAATGAACTTGTTCATTATCATAAGCAGTTACGATGTACATATATAGGGCAGATTTACCTAAACTGGCGTGCGCCTTCAAGCCACCGAGGTTCCGCACCCTGAATAAACCGGACTTTTTGAAGGCGCAATTTATTTTGAAACCGAAGTCTGACTCGAACACGCATGTCGTTTGCACGATATCTGAAAGGTAAAAGAAAATAAATTACACATGAATACTATCATCATTGTTTATATACTATTTATATAATAATTCATACTAGCGTTCGCTTAGGACTTCGTCTATATTTGTGTCTTTATTAATGACAACACTATACATTATCTTCAAATAACTGTAACGGTTTATACAGCTCCCATGTTTCAGAAATATTTATAACTAACTTGATACACTAATCGTAATATCTCGGCCGAATTAAACATTACATATAAAATTATAGTCTATGTGCCATTCTGATATAATAGTTATATTCCTGCAAAATTTTATCACAATTCATTCATAATTTTTCTTCTAAAAAAGTAGCAACCATTCACTTATCTTTTTTTTTCTAACTGACCTACGCTGTTGGCCATGTGTGGCCTTACAGCTTCATCGAAATGTTAAATGCCAAAATGCATAAGGCACTCACCCAATCCACTTATCCGTACAAACATTCTCATTTACAATATTATTATTAGAATAAGAGGTCCTGCAAGTATTACGTTAGTAGACATTTGGTAATTGATGACTCTCCCAGAGGGCAGAGCCCTTGTCACTAAAAATAAGTAAAACACTTATACCCCCTACCCTTCCTATTGTTATGTACAAATTAGCACGTTTTTAGCAATTTTGCTTACAATTTTTTCCGAACAAAAATACGACACGTAAATAAGTACATATTACTGGCGTAATCGCCGTTCACATTCCGTGTCTTTTGTGTCATCAAATATGTACTAACAGTCTACTGCTTATCATTACTTATGTAATATTTCAATGGACTCTTACAATATATATATATATATATATATATATATATAAAATAATTTCAATATAACGTAGACTAATTACCGTATTAAAATAAATTGCAGAAATACTTATATTGTTTTTTATTTGACACTTGCAACCGTCGGCGACTTTGCCCGCGTTAAAATGCAATATGACACGTAATATAGACAGAATCCAACCTACCGTTATCTAGTGGCGAATTATCGTAAAATGGAATAGAAACTTCAATGAATACTTTCACGATGACTAAATGATGATGACGAAACTACTTAACCGATACGAATGTAGTATACAGATCAACATAGTATAAAACCTGGAACTAACTTATTCATGGGGGGCTAACCGATAATAGTAGCACAATTATTTAAGCATTAAATAAATAAAACCACGGAATTAAAATAAAAGTGAATGTCCACGCAGAACTACAGATTTATGTATATGCAATACTTTTAAAATATGATCCGCCTAGGGGTAATAATAGCAGCGTAATTAATACTTTATGGCGATATAAACTTACAAGGTTACGCTCTCTAATAGGAAGTTAGTGAAACCGGTTGCAAGAAAAAAAAAACACTTTGAACCAATCGACATAACTTAATGTAAAATAATTGGTTACAACTTTAATGGGAAAAAAACGCAAAATTTATAAAAGACGTCAATAACATAATCATAGTTTCTTACAACTTTATATTGAACTAACATATCGTGATTATTTTTTAGATAAGGATAATAAAACTAAAAAAAAAATATCAAGATATATCCAGGAGTTTTTACCCGACACTCAGAATTATACATTCAAAGTGTAAGCAACGGTTAAACGTTGCAGTTTCACATTGCCTCTCGGATTACAGAATCGTTCATAAAGGGTGAGGCTAGTTAAATCATCGAGTTTGAATTTTAATACATCTATTTGCCAATAATTTTATTAGTTACTGTGTTTATAATTTAAATTGCATACGGATGTACGGACGATGTGTACTTTAACGTGAGCGAGGCCGAGGGAAAAGCTAGTATTGCTATGACTTGTATTCATATTGTATTTGTATGAAATTTATGTATACTTTCTTTTATTGACGATAAAGTGACTACACTGTAACTGATGGTAAGTACAGTGGAATTTAAAAAGTAAGGCTACCACCGTAAATTGAATCGAGACTGCGATGCCTGCAGGTCTTCTACAAGTCGGCTAAGCATGCATATGGCGGAGATGCAATTTCTTTTCTTTACACATGTAAAATCCTCCCCTCGTTCAAATTGAAAAATACGATTGGATGAATTCATAAATTTAGCCGTCGTCGTAAAAAAACACCAATGATATTGAATCTATATTAGCATATTACCAAGGACTGTAAAATGGTGAAACGGTTTCGACAATTATGGAAACATACGTTATACGTAACGATGGATCCGGTAATCGTAGGCGATTGGAAATGAGTGAAATCTAGGCCGCGGACAAATGCGCATCCTGGACTGGTAACGTCGCTTTTAGAAAAACCCACATCCTATTCCATTGTTATGCAATCTATACTAATAATCACCCGTGACTTATGCTGCGTCGTCATTTTAATATCATAAACTAGCTTTATAGTTACTATAAATTTGATTTATGCTTCGGGAACTGTACCTTTTTTTCATGAAAAGTTTTTTTTATACTTAAGTTAGCGTTTTTCCACAATGATTTTAAATGATGGCGTAGTCTAAGATGGTAAACACGCTAAACCTAGAGGGAGATTGGTTCTCAAGTGCAGCTGCCGGAACGCACCAACACATTTTTGGCGACAGATTTTCAACCAGCGGGTGACAGTTAGCCAGGCGGACTTAGAAAAAGCCTTACCACCATGCTATGGCTTTATCACGATCTTTTCCTTCACCGAAAGCTTCGACTCAGTTGCTAGGATTAGAACCTACATCCTTCGATGCTGTGTTCGAACACACTACCATCTGAGACATCATGGTTTCATATGTTTGTAATGGATAAACTCAAAAAATATAAATATATAAAATTTCTTTCACTTATAGAAAGCTACATTATCAGCGAGTAATAGGTTGTATTTTATTTTTAAAGTCTATATTAATGCAAGCGAAGCGTCGGGCAAGCAAAGGCCGCGTATACGACAACACTTTACTTTTGTTTCAGTTTCAACTACCACAGTGCACACTTTTGCTATTATCAATAAACTTACCTAAATACTAGCACATTAACCTTTATATTATTGAATAAATATTCAGAGACAAATCACGATTACTTTGTACAAACAAACTTTTCGTCTTTATAATAATACGAACTTTTAATTTTCTTAATTTTTAAATAATTCGACCTAGCTCCCGGGGTCAGTACTTCTTTCTAAATGATAAGTACCCCTTGTCTTTTTCTGTGCCAATGGCAAGGTGTATGCAAAATTGCACGATGATCGGTTGAGTAGTTGACAGCGTAACGAAAGGACTAACATCCGCATTTACGATATTAGCTGGGACTACGATAGTTAGAATTTGGATTTGGCTAATTCTTTTTTTTATTGCAAAGAGAACATTTGATTTAGGTTCCATTTTAATTTCGATTGCATTAAACCGTAGATATCGAAGACATACCATAGAAATCCTAGCAATCGTATATTCAATGCGTAGTGTTTAAAATATTTATAAGTTTATGACAGTTCAAGGTCAGGCACCTAACTATGGTCAAGGCCATTGTGAACTACTTAAACTACGAAGGGACAACGAAACTCCTTAAATTTAAACGGCACTATTTTTTTTTGTAAGCAATGTTGGCTTAGTTGATAGTGTTTCGGATTGCGCACCAATCGACGCGATGTAGGTTCGAATCCTTGCAACTTAGTCGGAGCCTTCAGTAAAGGAAAACATCCTGATGAAGCCATAGCATGGTGGTAGCGCTTTTTCTAAGTGCGCCTGGCTAGCTACTACTCCCAAGTTGAAAATTCGACACCATACACCTGTTGGAGTGTTCCGGCAGCTGGACTCGAGAGCCAGTTCCCCTCTAGGTTTAGCGTGCTATCGTCTTAGAGCACGTCGTCATATGCCATCAAATGAGACTGTGATCAAACGCTATAGCCTGTAATGTATAAAATTGAAATGACAATTTTATGAGTGAATTTTTTTAGAGCTGATTCTTATTAAAACTGTTTATGTTTTATTTTTATTTTATAAGCCATATTTCACAGTACTTGAAGGTCATTCGTTATTTTCGCAAAAGATATTAAACTTAAGTTACGATACTGTTCAGTTATTTTTTTTTTATTATTTAATTGCGATCATCGTTGTACGCTGACAAAACGACTTGAGGTCAATAGTGTCAATTCCATTATTTACGATCGTGAAGACCTTTGGACATATCCTAGAAGCATCTTAAACGTTTGATGATTGCAATTCGTTACAAAACTTAATCAGTTAGTATTTTTTATTGGTAAATAGTTTTAGAGGTAAAAATACTATTAAAGTCCATTAAACTATTGACTCATGATTAAAAAGCAAATCCTAACTAATATTGTAAATGCGAATATGAGTTTGTTTGAAATCAACCAAAGATCATTATATTTTGCATATACGTTGTCAGAGCCGTAGAAAAGGACATGGGGTAGATTTTATCCAGAAAAACTAAACTGTTCCCGAGAAATATATTAAATGTACCTGCATTAGTGCGCGACTTATCCATATGTGAAAGAGTTTTTAAAATCTAACTAATACCAGTGGTTTTACAGTGATCGAAATTCGAACATAACGTTTTTTTTTTTGTGTCACTCATTGAGTTTTTTTGTCAAAAAGTGTACAAATATTGTATAAATAATAGACATAATAATCGATAAGTATGAGAAGTAAAGAGGAATTAAAAAAAGGCTTCGCGTCGTTCGTACGGAAAATTGCTGTTTCCAAGTTTTTTCTTCATAACTTCAAAGTTCGTCAATTGTTATTAAGCCCAAAAAATAAAGAAAATCATTTGATAAACAAAGAGAACAGCACTGAATTGTTTTATCTCCCCCTATTCATCTACAGATAACAATTTGAATGCGCGTTTTCTATATACTTTTACATCGATAAATAAATAGAAATAAACTGCAGAATAAAATATAATTAATAAATGATATTAAACGAATGAGTAAACACTTTCACTGGTCTCAAGATAAGCGGTCATCGTCCGATGATGTCGCTCACGTCAGCCGGGAGCGACGCGCGACGCTCGAGGCACATGCGCAGCCGGATGTCTCGGAGAAAGGGGCCGTTGACTCACTAATATATCTAATACTATTTATATATTATGATACCAGCTAACGTTAGTGAATTCGCGTTGATTACAGTATAACACTTACAACAAAAAATCAGAAAATATTACAAATACCAATGTGAGTTATTTGTTTTGTTGCGTTTTCACGCCTTAATTAAAGAAATGTTGCGCATACACGTTGTCTGGGGTACAAAAATAGGGATTGGTGAAATCTACATAAACGCGAGTGAAGTCGCGAGAAAAAACTATTTTCACTATAATAATCTGAAATAGAAACATTCAATAAATTCTGTATAGGTTTAATCGTGTCCAAATATTTAAAAGTTATCGGTTATGAAATATACAAAGCTATGTACTATGGAAGATACTTATACATATATCTCGGGCGAGTGCCTTAAGCGCTTCCATTAGTAGTACGGTGGAACTGTAGCGGTGTGGTGGCTAACAGTGTAGTCCGTTCGAAAAAAAAAACATATATACATTCAAATGTTTTTACCAATTAAATAACTTCGGTAAAATGTATTCCGTAGTAAAAAATCATATCCATAAATGCAATTATTGCATGTTGTATGTATGTCATATAATACGTTAAATAAAAAAAAAAAGTATATATAACTTAATACTTTTAATTATGCGTAATAATATCCATATACAACCAAGAGATGGCGCTGCTCATATTTATAATTTTTTAATGATGATGACATGTCATATAAAAAAATATAATTATAGTAATAATAGATATATACAAGAATATACCCATATACATGTGTTTATATACATAAATAATAATCATTACCTTTTCAATGTTTTAAATTATCTTAAGTTTAGTGATAAGTGTAGTTAAGTTCCTTATTTCTTATAACTTGTAGTACAGTTTTAGTTCGTCTTATTTATAAATTTCAGCTTTATCTTTTTAGGTATAGTTTTAATTGTCTTTTATTGACAACATATTTATTAGTAAATATTGTCATCCTAGGTAAGGTGTATGTCTGTTGACAGAGGATTAACTCGTTGCTTAATAAAAAAAAGAAAATAAAGGTGATGTCAGGTTTATAGTTTGGTTAATATATGTCAATCTTGTGATAATTTAAGTTATGTGCTAAATAGATGTTGCTGAAATCAGTATGTGTCCAAAGTTACCATAAAAGAGCAAGAAAATATATTTTGTAAGAGCTCTGTTAATACGGAGATCCATAAAACACGTTCACGTTTTAGGAATACACGGTATCATTTTAAACAAGGCTGCTCAATTTTGTCATCGGTCGAGCCAAACAGTCGATTTGGACATTTTAGGCGGACCACTGACGATAACAATTTTAATCATAAACTTTTTAGACCTGTGCATTTAAAAAAAAAACCTCTGATTTGCTCGCGCGAAAATCGTTCGCGAACCACATTGTTACCCGTGAGTATGGAGTTGAGCAGGCACGGTTTCAAGTATCGTTATTCATCAAAGATATCGCGATACCGTGACGATCTATATTTGTTTAATGATTTTTCGTTACTTGAATTAAATAAACTGTAAAATATTCATTCAATTATATACAAATGTTTCAAATAATAATCACAAATGTAATTTTAAATTTCAAGGACTTGTTAACTCTATACGCACAATTCTACGTGTATCTCGGAAACGACTCTAACGATTTGTATCAAACTTTGTGTTTTGATAAGGTATTGCTCTTTAGATTTATATATGAAGATGGATGAAAAATTCGGTTTTAAGCAAACAACATTTTTATAAGTCATTAGTATCATGTACATATGGACAGACAGATACGGCGGACGACTTTGTTTTATAATATGTAGTGATAGGCAGAAGGAAAAAAATTAAGAAGATCGTCCTCGTCTGTTTCTTAACCGATTCCTATTCTTATTTTCTACTTATTTATTTAAGGTCCACATATATCTGAAGAAATTATTAATGAACTTTAGTGTTATCAATAACAAAATGTGGAAATAATTCCTTTTTTTCCTTAATACAAATGTATAATTTATGGTCGAATTTCGACCAATAGGCGGCCACGTACATACAAACAGGCGAAGAAAAAACAGCAACTTATTATCCTATGTTAGCTAACCGATTGCTCAGTTTTAGTACTATGAAATAAAAATGATGGAAACAGTTTGTTTTTCCATCAGCATCATCATCAGCCTGTAAGAGAACCACTGCAGAGGCATAGATCTCTTTCTAAAGGAAGGTATGTGGATAATCAACACGTCAGCCCACAGCGTACTGGCAATTTCAAACTGAACTACAGAACTGATTTTGATGAAACTTCACAGTAATAAAATATAACGATGAATATCAAGTAATTTTAAAAAAACATCCTGCAATTTGAGAGCTGCCTCGACATGCGTTGCGTAAACCGTTAAAAGTTACATGAAGATAATGTATGACGTTGTTATTTATGAAGATACTAATAGAGGAAGTCGCGGGTAGCTGCCAGCATCAACCTATACCTATAATTTAGCAACCATAACGCGAGCTATGCCTTGTTTGTAATTAATATATTGTGAAATGTCTCCTCATACTTACTATGTTGTGTCATGTACATTGTTAATGGTACATTAATTAATAATATAATAAATTTATTTATTAATTAGGTAATCTTATCGAGACTGTAATAAAGTTTTGTAATAAATCTCTAAATTTATGTTATATTATAGATTCACGATTAGCCTCGGTCGTTCATTGGCATTAAATACAAAGTAACTTTTTCTTCTTCTCTATAGATATGGTTAGAATGTAAATTTAACGTATTTGTACTTTCAGATTAAAAAAAAAACTACAATTCCAAAATGTCTGATTTTTATGTCTATCTGTCTATGCGTTTGCACACGCACCACTGCTAAAGTGCTAAAGTGTCTGTGATTAAACATTACAAAGACAATCATAAAATATTTAGGCTGAGTTGCACCAAAATCGTGGTTATTGTAATTGTTAAAGTTAACTTTAACAATGACAAGACTTGCTAACAGTTACATTTGCCAAAACGAGTTGCACCATCAAACATTTTGTAATTGTTAAAGTTATTAGGGTTGCTACTTCAATAAGCCAATTAGTCCCTAAAATCGAAAGGGGTAATATATTTTACTTGGCAGGACTTTGTTATAAGTGTCACTATTGTTATTCTGTGACTGTCAACAGATTTTTGATGACAGATTTCAGATGTCAACGACAAAACGTTAGCGTTTGTCGTCCTGTGGACATTTTCCAATTCTAGGAAATTAAACTTTTTTCTTTCTAAGACGCAAATTATCTTCAAATATATTGATTTCGTCATCGGAAGAACTATTTTCAGTTTCCCATAGGATTTCTCTTAGCAACGACATGATATTATAAAGTTTTTTCTAGTGAACATGACAACCGATTCAAAAATTGACATTAACAATAACGGTAACCGGCCAACATGGAGCGGTAATAGTTAACGTTAAATCGTGACGTCATTTTAACCATTGTCAATTGGTGCAACCTATTTTTTGCCTAACAATAACTTTAACCGAATTTTTAACTTTAACATTAACTGGTGCAACCGAGCCTTAGTCTTTGTTTCAGTAAAATCGCTTCACTCTATCAAAAGTAATTGCCATTTAAATGATGACGCGTGTAAAGAACAAGAGAAAAGTGGGTGAACAAATACATTTCAGCCTCTTTAAAAAACCTGGATAATTTATAAGCTATATAAATAAATAACTAGAGGTTCGCGTACCAATCAAAAAGTAGGGGATAGATATTAATCATTATTTTTTAGTTCTAATTTTTAAACACTTGATTCTTATTTAAAAAAAATATCACGATATCTCAATTTAAATTAAAGTATAAAAAACTACAATTGTTATAAGCACTACGAGTTCACCGATTTGTATCGTTTTGCACCGGAGAATTTGAGCAAACGGTATGGTGCGCACGCGCTGGACAACGCAAACAAAGTCGCAAGTATCAGCTAGGATATAATAGAGATGGAAAAGTGAAAATAATCACAATTCATAGGCAACGAAGCGTGCAGTGTGGATGACATTAATGCAATGTGGATTCAGTAACAGATTACCGATACTCTGGACTTTTCATGAAAATGGTGTAATTTTATACTTGTAATTGATCTCTCGTATTACTATAAAACATGATTTCACTGATATTTATCACATAAAAGCGAAATCATAAAATATTTTCTTACTTACTATTCACGTAGGAAATAAGATATTTGCATCGTTACTCCGAGGATTTACCGTATTTAATAAACTTTCAACCCTTAGGTGAATATTTACGTTTTCCCTCTCATACAATAACTAAATCAATTTCAATAAAATAATTAAAAACCTAACGACATACATGATTATGTATCGTCTCTATTCGTAGGTCCATAGTTTTGTAGTCCGGTGAAACTGTGGAGGCCTTGCCAGGTAGACAGAGCAGTCAGTTCGAAAAAAAAAAAAAAAAGTCCATAGTTTACGTATTCACAGTTCGGTAGCAAACCAATAACGAGCGTAACGCGAATCATCGTGCTTAAATTGCCGTGAAATCGCATTACTTGCGACAAACGCACAATCGCCATTGAAAAAAACTAAACAATGCGCGGTTTACATTGTTTCTGACTATTAGATAGTTAAATGTGACATCAGATCCTGGTTTATTCGTCTCCGAAAAGTAATATTTTTCATGTTCGCAAATTTATTATTCTGAAATAGCGTATTCAGAATACACTGCGACGGGCATGCGTTTAAATACTGCCTTGAGCCTAGGCTTTTAGTAAACGATTTCCAGAGCGTAGCGTTGTTGTTTAAATCCTTGATATAGGTTGTTTTCGCACGATCACCCCTGTCTATAATACTCAGACATAAAATTGTCTATTGCAAAAAAAATGTTATATATTTTTTCCTTATTAATATTATTAATGCGAATATTAGTTTGTTCGTTACGCTTTTACGCTGTAACTACTCAATTTATCATCATGAAATTTGGTACACACGTTGTCAGAGATATACAAAAGTTAAGATTACCTTCCATTCAGTAGAATGTACTGTTCCCGGGGAATAGACGAAATCTAGCGCGAGTAAAAGGTAGTAGATAATATAAAGACCAATGAACTGTATCCCTATGAAGGTATAGTTTGAAAGAATTGCTATTATTATTTTGTTTTTAATATTACAAGCACACTTTCAATTTACTAGTATTACAATTTACTACTTTTAATATATTTGACTTATAAAATGAAACTGATTTACCTTTGAATGTCTGTTTTATATGTTGTAAATAATTTACTTTAACTAGATATTATACAATCTTGTACGTTTAGGTCTAGGTTCTAGGCATAGATGTACTACTATGCCAAATTCCATTGCATCATCAAAGGTTTAGTCCATAAAATGTAACAAATACAATTAATTACCTTTTCAAATTATAGTATTCGTGTCCTAGACCTTTCTAACTTGTACTAACTTTCACTTGCTTAAAATTAAATTTTCTTAGGTTTAAATGACACTTTATTATACTTTATTAATATACTCAAATATTGGACATATCGTCATGTCTATATTTTTTAAACTGCATTTTTAATTCACAACTTCTTAACAAGCGTACGATTTTTCAAAAAAATAAGTGTCTTTGTGTTCTTTTGTGTAGCTTTACTTATTAATCTTGTTTTAATATTTTCCAGAATTATATTTTTTGGTATCGTTTTATTACATCATTATTACATTATTTTTATTACTAAATAATATTACGAATGTATAAAGATAATAGTCTCGTACGTACATCGTTATCGCAACTTTTCCATATACAAATAGGCGATTGTACGGTGTGAATTGACATTCAAATCTAAACCTTTGATCTTTGCAAAACAGTTTGAGCTTCTAAGCGAAGTGTCGTTACAATGTTAACCCTAGACAAAAGTCAAATATTGCGCCCTATTAAGTAAATAGGAAGTGTGGGTTCAACTTGTGAAAGTTCTAGATATTTCATTCTCAACTAGCTGGTCCCGTGACTACGTTCGCTTGGAAAAGGTATACTTTTTTCACAGAACCATACTTATAGTTTTTAGGTACCCTTTGTTAAATTTCACCGTTACTGCTTAACCTCTACGGAAGAACGTCTGAAAAGTTTGTTATCTATTAGATAAAGTCTGGTCAAAATTGGTTCAGCCTTTCCGGATAATAGCCCGGAAAAATAACATATACTTATAAGTTATTGATGTGTGTACATTTCCAATGTGAATAATATACATATAATTAAAAAAGCTAGGAAATGTTTAAGCTCCGGTTTGTCGAGATATTGTAGTACCTTTTAAAACCAAGGTCACGACATACATAAGATCTGGGTTTTTACGGCGTTCATAAAGACCTAGTCGGGTCATAAGTTCTGTCACAACCTTATGATTTTTAATTTTTGAATATTGGTCAGATATACTTCGACTAATTTTGAAAATAGAACCTACGTGCTTTCCGAAATGGTCGCAAAAAGAAGATAAAGTCGTGATTATTGTTGTTGACCACTGTTGTTAAGCGCGAACAGAGACAATCAACCAATCAACATCAACCAATCAATCAACATTCTACAAAAATTTAATATAATACTACGGTTCGTACTATCAAACGTTTATCGTACTATCAAACGGTACACTGAGGTTTCAAATTTCGAAGATCCTAAGAAGAGCGGCCTCCCTGACACAGTTAGGACACCAGTAGTTGCCAAACACTCAAGGCGTGAATCCAACGAAATTTCGTGCGTAAGCAACAAATCTTAGCTCTTCAGATGTGGCTAAGCAGAACCACAATCAAAAGAGTGTTAAATTAAGAACTGGGACTTCGAGCTTATCGTAAAAAGAACAGGCATTATTTGATCTAGTGTTTGAAAAATTAAGCATTAAAGATTCCGGACTTTACGTACGCGGTACGCTGGAAAAAAATGCCGAGAATTTTTGTTTTCGAACAAAAAAGATTTTAACATCGAAGAAAGTTATAACAAGCAAAATGATAAGATGCATGCCAATAGCAATACAAAAAGCGAGCGAGCGTATACCGAGGGTCCAGCGGGAGCATTATCCTTCGTCATTCATGGTATGGCTTGGAGTCTCATATCCAGGTTTAACTGGGGTCTTTTTCTGTGAAAAAGGTGTAAAAACCTCTTTCCCAAACAATATTCGAAAGCAGACACTGGATATTCCAGAAGGATTCAGCGACTGCTTATAAGGCACAAAGCACGCAAATTGGCTGACCACCCGTGGGGTTGACTTCATAGGACATAAATACTGACCCTCTTCTATTCTAGATTTAAACCCATTGAATTACAAGATATAGCTATATTTGGAGGAGAAAGTTTGCGCTAAACCTCATCAGAATTTGGAGTCTTTCCAAGCGTCTCTGGTTAAAGTAGTGACAGAAATAAATATGAATATGGTGGTGTGTGCTGCGTCGAGTAAAGGCATGTATTCAAAATGGGGCAGGATATTTTGAGTAACGTAAATAAAATTATATTGTGCATTTTTTTATCATGTATAAGTTTTATACAATTGTCATATTTACTTTAAAAGTTTTTGACAGAATTTATGGCCTAACTAAGTAAATATAAGTTGTGTCCCACGATTTCACTCACGTTTTATGTTTCCTGCTCTCCCCCTTGATAGCCCGCGCCGTGAGACACGGCCCGCCCACACTAATAATTAATTTCCGCTTAATATAGCTTCAGAGTTACTATTAATTAATACTGATTATAGTAGAAAAATGTAATCAAGAAGGATTAATAATATACAGACCGTGTAGCACCCGACGAGATCCGAAGAGTACCGAGGAATGCCGAATTATCTTTGAGGTACCATATCGTACGGCTCAGTTGCACGTTCGGCTTCCTATGCGACAGTCGTGTTTATACAAACCGCATTTCAGCTTAAACGCGTTAAAATTAAATAAAATATTAAAAAATTAAACACGATGCACAGTAAAATGCAATATTCATTTAACTAATCTAAAATTGGGCAAATTCCTTTTTTACGGTTTATTTATCACTGTCATGTCGGCCAACTACATGCCACGGGCGAATATTGAATACACCACAATGACCAGTGTACCATAGAGATAATACGCAGTCGTTTTGGTGGCATTGCTGCCCACAGAATCACAATAAACGTGACGGTCATTGTAACATAATTGCAATTATATGTAATGACCTCTAATAACAGATTTGTAATGAGAGTTGCACAATACCCTGGGTTACTGGCATAGAACAGAGCGTCAAAGAAAAATGTTCCATGTACCAATGATGGTGTATTGTCGCGGTTTTATGTAAGAATCTAATTTATTCATTCATTTTGCACTTCAATGGTCAAAATGATCTAAATGATAGATGGATATCATCACGCCGTGCGCATCTTAGGGTAAAACAGAGAATATGTTGGAGTATAAATCCATACCAATTTTAAGAAGCTCAAAATTTTTGTTTATTCAATGTTAATCAATGGAACTATAAGGTTTTAGAAATTATTTTTGTATTATATAGTTTATTGCAGTTGTCTGCGTTTGTATTTTTGTAAATTATGACACGATATAGTATCTTAGTAAGTTCTAACGGGTTATACAGCATACGCCAAGATAGCTTTCAAATGGCAGGATTTTTTTCAAACTTATTTGACAATGATCGTAATATATCGACTAATACCAACAATGTCTTTACGAATTATAGCTTATTTTGTTTTTAGTTTATCCTTATCAAAATCAGTTTAGTAGTTTTTACATGAAAAAAAAAATAAACATCCTCTTGAACTTTTTCTTCCGTAATATTAACGAGAATAATTGAAGAAAGTATATAGGATATCTAATATCATACCACGAACCTTAAAAACGGACTAATTTTCATACAAACTGATCACAAAGTACACTAATTGAAAACAAAGAAATCGAGAACAGGAAGCATTAAAAGCAGGTGAATTCGCGGTACACAATTATTATTTATTTGAAGTTACAAAATCCCAACAAAAGATTACTAATGAAATATACATTGAGGCGATCGACCGTTGGTCGTATTTTCAACACTTACGTATTCCGTAAGTTAAGTGTGTAATAGAAAATAATGAGTAGGTAAGTCATCTTACAATTTGCTAATAATGACTTATTAGTAATATTTCTAAAATTGCAATATAAATTAATTATTCACGTCAATGTTTTATATAATTTTTTTCAGCTTAGGAATTTAAAAGTAATTTTTAACTCAAATTTGTGCGCATCGAGAATTCCTCAAGAAATATCTTAATTTAATACAGATAAAGCCGAATTTATACAAGTTACAAATAATTACGAAGAGATGTTAGCACAATTGTAGCTCGCTTGGATAACGCAACAACGTACATGTACTGAAATTCTAAAAATTCATAAAAGTTAATTTTATGGTAAACTATAGATGATTTTCTTATCTTCTTCGCGTTAATTTCCGCAATAAAATTCAAAATCTTTTACTGATTATTTATCAAAAAACTCTGGCAATAAAATCACTCTACCTACAGTTAGCATGTTAACACGTTTAGATACATCTACACAGCATTAGATCGGAGTAAAATTGTAATCCGTTAATGAAATCTTTTTCAACATGAATACTTTTCCATTCCTCAAAGGTTTGTTTATTGAAATACGTAAAATATATATTTCTTTTTTATTTTGTATTTTTTTTATATTTTAGGGGGCAAACGAACAGGTGGGTCACCTGATGGTAAGTGATCACCGCCGTCCATAGACACTAGCAACACCAGGGGAGTTGCAAGTGCGTTGCCAGCCTTTTAATATATGTGGGCCTCCGGCGCTTTCACTGACGGACCGAAACGCAACAGTGCAAGCACTGTTACTTCACGACGGCTTTCTGTGAGAGGGTGGTACTACCCCGGGCGAGCCGACCCATTCATTCTGAAACCAGTAGTAGTTTCAGCATAGCTCTACCACCTAGTAAAGTAAAATGTATTATCCATACATCTAAGTTTAAGACGGACAGATAAATGAAATTTACTCTCACTCTGTAACCCTTTTTTACTCAGTACGTCTTAATGTTACAAGCAAAACTTAGTCTCTAATTTCATATTTTTGTGCTTGCGTGCTTGTGTAATCTCAGGTAATCTCAGCTCTGTCATAGTCAGGATATATTCATTTGAGTCTCACACTACCCATCCTCTCCACCGGGAGGGTGGCGTGTTCATGATGGATTTCCCCACGTTAAAAAAATAACATATCCATATATATTATTAATCATTTTAAAAATAATATATTATTTTTGTTTAAGACAAGAATTTAAGTTGCGTGTCGGGTGTGATTTTATCTTGTTATTTATGATCAGAGAAGTTTTGTAATAAGTATATTTAGTTAACAAGGTTGTGCGTTGAAGTCTTTTAAATAGTAACTTAGTTGAATATCGATTTCAAGTATGACCAACATTTAAAATACAAAATCTTCTTGGTTCTTAAAACAGAATATATATTTCATAGTCACTGTGATTTTTAATCTTTATACGTTATTTTATTAATCATATAGTAATCAAATTTGTGATCGTGGTCGTCCGAAAGGACAGTTCACATGTTCCATTTCTAGAAGAAATTCAACGCTGATTTCTTATACTATATAAGTAACAAAGATTATTTCATACAATGCATTTAATATAAAAATTGGAATAAAAATATAATGAAAATCAGACCTAAAATTGAAAATACAGCTTTCGATAATTGAAAATGTTAAATCCCATATTATAAAGTACGCACCAGTTTCTTAGTCAATGCTAAATAAAACACTGTCATTTGTGGTTAAAAATCGATTGAATATGAACTTACAGTTCTTTTTTTAATTATCAAGTTGTTTTTACATATTTTATTAACCACTAAAATTTCCTCTCTATCTTACCACTTGTCCTCGAAAACACCCGAGGTAGTAGTAGGATTTTATTTTCAAATTACATTCTCCTTTTATTTTTAGAACAACAAGTAATTTTTATGTCACAACAAAGGCTCCTCGACCAATTATCTAATTTAAATTAGTTTTTGTTGTATGTATTTATTGTATGCAAACCTGCGAACATCGAATTCACATTCTATCAGCATATACTCAAAAAATCTCCGAAACAGCTGTAACAATTTTAATACAATATCGTATTTAAATAATATTTTACGTCTAAATTAACATTTTTTCCAAAACACTGAGAGAACCTCAAGCGTGCATATTAAATATTTACTATACAAAAAAACTCTTTGATATTTTTTCATCAATATGATGTCCAGAGACAATTATTCTAATAACTACGTGCTAAGGTATTTAAAGTCCATCTGGTTAGTTACCATCCTCATGGTGCAAATCTGTCGCCAAGCATCTATAAATGTGTTCCGCTAGTTGCACGTGAGAGACAATACCTTTCTAAACTCTGTTAGTTATCATCATGGGCTATGTAGTCATTTAAATTCAGGTGAAATTGCGAAGTCACGTTGAATCCATTATGAATAAAACTATAAGAAATAATGTTAACTTAAGGCCGCAAAGAGGTACAACTCCACCTTCAAACGAATTATAATTTAAAAATCGTAAGTTTATTAAATTTCAATTAATAAGCACTGCATGAGATTCCTTTTTTTAAGAAAATTATATTATTCCAAAGGATATAATAATTCAATAATTGATAATTACTAATATTCAATTAAGTTTACTAGACTTTGTAACTTTTTACAAATGTAAAAAGAAATCTTTTGAGCCATAATAGTTAATAAATTAATATTGTATTAGCAAAATCAACAACGTACTAGTTATGTACGAACCTCGCTTTAAATATGAATAAGAGTTTTATTTAGTTCAAATACATACATTAAAAATAAACGACATAAATAAAAGTAATCAAACGCTATCGACTTCGCGAAATTAAGTAAAAACGTTACAAAGAGCTGTAATAAAGTGAGGTTATCGCTCATCGTTCGACCACTTTCTATCGTCTTTGCACGCGCGAGATTGCTGTCCAATATACAGTCTCTCAAATCATACTTTTTTTCCGAGCAATATCCCAATAACAGCATTCTACTGGCGTGACATTTAAAAAACCAGGTCATATTTTATTATTCAAAAAGAAACATTATATTTATAGTTTTCAATTAATACTTTGTTTTTTTTTTTTTATTGTAATATTACTTTTTACCCGCGACTTCGATTGCATTTTGTTCCGTATGTTCAGAAAAAAATATTGACACATTCTGCTCCAGCTCCACAACTACCTCTGTCATAAATTTTATTCTGATTGGATCAGAAGTTTCACCGTGAAAAAGTAACAAACCGTTAGAGAAACGAAGTTATATTCAGACTTATTGAGTGTGGATGAATTAGCTTCTTGCACATGTTTACACCGGGGTGATTATGCGTCGAAAATGGTAGCACGACAGTTTACAAAGGAAACTCTCTCCAGTGGGGATTTGTTTTCTTATTGGAAGGCACAACTGAAGCCCAAACTAAGCATAGTTAATAATATGATAAGTAAACAGCTACTGACAGAGATATTCAATATTATAGTCAACGATATTTTGCAATTTCGCCTGGAATTAACTTGCCCGCTGCCAATTCTCACTGCCACAAAAAAACCTTTGGTTTTATTTTTACGATGTATATATACTTGGATAAGAAGTAATTTCACGCGTCGTAAGGTGACGGTTGAACCCGACGTTTACGAATGGTCGAACCTGTCCTCTATAGACCCTATTGGTATATAGCTGTAAGATATAAAAAAATAATTAAAATATGTTGCAGACTGACATATAACGACCCCTATTGATTACACATATGTCACTCCGTCACGAAGCATCTTCAAATTAACGTTGACTATTCAGATGCGAACAGGCGAGATAATGATCAATTTCTGCAAAGTGACGCCTCCATCAATCAAATAACCCAGGCACAAGATTGATAATTATGGACATCAAGAATTATTGATGTATCTGTGACACCCACGGCCTCTCGGCTCATTAGTAAGGTTTACTACCACTGCACCAAGTAGCTTGATGCTAAGCGACCTATTTCAACTTTAGAGTCCTATTTTGTCAAACCAGCACTGAAAAAAGACCTAACGCCATATTTTATTTTCATTAATATATGCAATTTCATTAAAACCTCCAGTTATTAAAAAAAAAAAACGTTCAATGCGAGAATTAGTTGGCAGAGTATGAGTGTATTCCGGTATTATGATACAAAGAACTTGTCATATAGTAACTTTCAATATTATAAATGGATTTACAACTTTAATGAATTTTCTTCTCACCCTTCTCTTACCATAGTAGTGTCGGCACAAAATGTACAACTTTCATATAGTTAATTTTTTTGATATACGATCGACCGTTAGCCTGGTATCCTTGGCAACACCTTATGCATAACTAATGATAGTTCAACCTTCTTCTTAAATCCTTTAAGGTCTTTCAAAACTGCCTTACATGTATAAAAATATACAAACTCATTTATTTTCAATATTCAATAAATCTTAAGAGAACTCCTTTAATACATATATCAGTGTCGCACTAGAGTAGTTTTCATTCATTGATACTGTTGATACAGCGGTAACTAAGCCCTTGGCCAAATTGTCTATATATTATTCGGGCATAGTATTCATTGATATATGGTGTATTGACCACTAATTGTCCATAAATAAATAGATATCACTTGTACAGCATTATACAGAGTTAAGAAGAAAAAAAGCAGGTCATTTTATCAAGTGCACTCCGGCGCATTACAAAAAAAATTGTAACAATTTGTGTTCATTTTATGAATAGTTCTAATTCAGTAATTTCATTTACCTTCTAATGTTTACATTGTACTACATCACGCGGTCTAATATTGTTCACTGATACGTATTCTCAGGCTTATTGTAGCCACGATACAGCCGGGATAGTGAGTGGCATTTCGACAGGCTTATTTGTAAACTCACTCTCAATTTTTACATCACTCTGCCTTGTAAGATTTTTGTTTCGTTTGTTGCTCATCTGTATTACTGTTTACTACATTATTGTATATGTAATTTAATGTTTCCATTTTTATTGTTTTATATTTTATTAATTATGTAATAGTTTTGTTAAGCCACATACATCCCTACATTGCTATGGCCTCCCATTAAAAATCAGCGCTGTAGAATCATGCAGTTGCACTGCAGCATGTAGCTGAATGGGAGTGTTATTGTTGGACATTTTAAATTAAGTAAATGTCTACTTTCTTTATTTACTTTTTAACCGTGATGTGTTCTAACAAAACATACTTTTTCTTTCATTCTATCTATATTTATCTTACTGAGACACTGAAATAAGGAAGCACGTGTTCAATGGACAAGCGCTAACGTCTCTTGCATTAAGTTACGTAAAGTTTAACCCCGGAATGGCGTTGCGACTTCGTTACAAAACTATGGCATTTTGAACTATTGTATTTATCGCTTACAAATTTACTTGATGTTTTTTCTTCATATTATGTAATCTTAAAGTATCGGGACTTGGGTTTAAAGCAAAATGTTAAGTCATATGCTTAGTTCTTACTAAAGTAGAACTTTAAAAAAATATATTTTTACAAAAAGATATTATATTCGAATAACATCTTTTTATACTAGCATATTCTGGTAACATTGCTTGTGTTAATGTAGATTTAATATGTACATATTTTTTGATAAAAGTTACTCTATGTCCTGTTTTGTACTCCTAGTAATGTACACTCAAAATTTCACAATTGATCGGTTAAGTAGTTAAGGAGTGAAAGTGTGACAAGCAAACAAACTCACATTTTCATTTATAATATTAGTTAGGATTATAAATGAGAAAGTTTATGAGGACGGATTGACGTTCCGAAATCGTATTTGATTACTCCAATTATTCCATCTTCTATTATACACCACAACTATTGCTATTTCACATTACATTATATACATTACTTAAATAAAAAATAAATCGATTCTTTTTCATATAAACGCTTTGATTTTTAATCTAATATTGAAATGAAATATCTTGCACCCGAGCATCGCCACCGACTAACACATACAAATATTAACTATCTAGTAAGTCATTTCTCCTGTGAATCGAGTCTTTATGTTAAACATTTTCCACTGTACTGTGAACTAGCGACGAACAGTTTTCACCTTTTCCCCGTACAACAATAGCTAATATTTGTTATTGGAAAGCGAACGAAAGAGTAAAAGTGATTTGAAGATAAACATAAAGACATCGTGATGAAATTTAATATTTAACTTGAGAGTAGTTGTTCCGTATTTTTATTACTTATATGATAGCACAAATCATTTTCTATGTTAGTTTCAGTAATGAAATGGAACGTATCTGTCCACTAATTTAATTTAACGTACTTTAAACAAACATAAGTGATGCCTTCTATCAAACAACGGAGTCAACGGAATACGTTTGAATCTTGCAATGTGCAAGCCACTCTGAGCGTAACTGCCTTAAAAAACAATTATACAATCGGTAATGTTACTAGAAAATCGTAATAAAACCTAGTGCAAATGTAGACTAGTGCCTTATTAACAAGATCAGCGACCTAAGCCATAAACTCAGCCGAGGTCCGTTGAAAAAGAGGATCCCCGTGTGCGGGTGAGTGGTGGACACATGTCCTTATAATTTCATTTCCTATACAGTAGTAGATAGTTATAAAGGTATAAGCCATCATGCTATACTTTTATCACGATCTTTTTCTTCACCGAAAGCTCAGGGTTGTTGTAAGGATTTGAACTTACATCGATCGACGCCATGTCCGAACACGGTAGTAATGAACTAACATTTCTTTATATTACCTACTGTAAAAGATTATTTTCTAATGTTCCTAATAATAATAAATCTCAAAATGAAAGTCGATTGTCAACCACATATTTGTATGTTTTCACAAAGAGATAGCATACAATAAATCAACACACTCACTGCCTTACACATTATCATTAAGCAATTAAGTAAAATTTTAAAATATTGGCAAAGTTAGTTCTTTAAATCTCGCAATCAGATAAAGCGTGTTAGATACGCTTTGAACACAATAGCGCGCTTGCCGAGTAACAGATAAGAATCTCGCACTTCATCCCGCTGCGTGTGCTCTCGAATTGTTTAGAACATATAGTGCAGAAGCGAACTCTTATAAAACTTAACACAGCAAGACCACGACAACCACCATTCTTATCCAATGTCTTAATATAAGACCAATAATCCTAGTAATATTATGAACGAAAACGTTTGTGACAATGGATGGACGTTTGTTACTCTTTCACGCAAAAACTGTTGAATAGACGTTGATGTAACTTGTATAATTATTTATCTTATACATCAGAATAACACATAGACTATAATCTACAAAGGCATTATTGAAATTAACCAAAATATCAATAAAATTAACAAGCGAGTTTGATAAAACTTTGCCATTTGAGAGCTATTTCTGTGTGCGTTGCCTAAACCGTTACGAGTTACACGAATATAAACTTAAACAAATGCAGGCGAAGTCGCGGGTGATCGCTAGTGAGGACATAATTTCACGTAGTGCCATTTAAATAAATGTCAATTTGTTAAACTTTATGAATTATTGTTATTTACATAGCCATTGTCACATCTACAGTTTCATACTCTACAGTCCGAAGAAATGGTAAATAATGAATATAAAATAAAAATTGCCAACATTGAATACAGTTCATATGAAAACGATCATCGCATTTATTTTAACTTAGACCATCGTTGCTGTATAATTCGGGAGTATTATTATTTCATTAATTATATTTGTAACGAACAATTTTGTAATTCGGTATCACTTGCATTAAGTGGTAACGAGTTACAGTTTTCTATTAATAATTTTAGCGGTTAACGACACGGTGATTTTGTTGGATATATATCCAGTAATGAAGTTAGATAATAAGCCCATTAAATTGCCATTATGACATATATTTAACTTTAAGCTTAATGTGATTGCTCGTCGTTCAGCTTCCTATAAAATCAAATATCGCTTATTACAATTCGATTATTAGTTTATAAGCTACAAAATTATCAAAAAAAAATCCAGTGTTATTTATACGGATAATAGAAATCCTCAGTACGCAACCTGTAAATATTAATCGTAAGGACTCCAGTTTTTACAGGCGTCTTTTTTACTACTCAAAAACTTTTCAGTACTGGTTTTGTTAATTTTTTTAACCAGCCTAATATAGCTTGCGCTTGAAACTTCGCATTACAGTGACAACTGCTATTAAACTTACAATTTTTCAATGGTCGCCATTGTTCTTGGACTATACTATGCTTATCCTTAGGCATAGTACAGTCACTATGTCGTATAAAAATAATAATCATCTACTCCTAACCGCTATCGGTTACAGCGATCGCTAAAAGACAAAGTTTTAACAGTATACTATTCCGCCATTTCGTGTGCACGTAAATAAACGGGCGTTCACACTTGGGGCAGTTCAACACACCGTTACTATAATTGTATTGTATAACCGTAGTTAGTCTGACTTTTAGTTCATACAACTATAAAAATTAACGTTAGTTTATTTGTGAATAACATATTTCATATGAAAATAAAATGACCAAAACGATACTGGACCAATGAATTGCAGACTCATTCAAAAGTATCAAAGAAATAGATGAAATTGCTTAAAATCATGAAATGTAAAAAAAAACTTAAAACAATACATACTTTTAACCATTGATAGTTTTTAACATTTCACTACCAATCTCATCTGATGTTAAATGATGATTTGGTCTAAGATGTTAAATACCGTAAACCTGGAAGAGGTCTGGTTGTTGGCAAAACGCACCTATATTTCCTTCAGGACAGCTTCCATCTTTAGAATGGTAAGCTAACCAAGCACTTGTGAGAAAAAGTTCTACCCCCATGTTATAGTTTCATCACGATGTTGTACCTCACTGAAAATTCATTCCAGGATTCTAAGCTACGTCGATCGACGTGGTGCCCATATACGGCGTCATTAAGCAATCATCGTTTGAAAAATTCAATTTTAATATATGTATGTGGATTGAACTGTTATTAACTAATATATTATTAGTGCGGAACAAAATCCAACGGTACACCAACAACTAACAGAGGCTCTGACGTAATGTGAATTAATACACAAAACAAACCAGTCGGACAGGCCGGCGTCAGTGGCGACTCTTACGAAAATCTTCGTGTAATGTATGCAAATAACTTTCTACCATTGTTTAAAATATTTTACTATTTTAATACAATTCCACAGTGTCGTATGGTGTTGCAAGAAATACGATATGATGTAATGATGCTGGACGTGTTTTGTTAACACAAATTATGACCAAAAAAATAATAGTAAACAACATTAATAATGAAAGAGTTGGTAGACACAACGTGTTTAAGAGACAGTCATCATCATCAGCCTGTAAGAGACCCACATCAGGGTCATAGGTCTCTTCTCGAAGGAAGGTATGGGCATAATCATCACGCCAGCCCACGACCTATTATTGGCTATTTGAAACTCTGAGAAATCCTCAGTTCTATATTTTTTCCCATACGGTAAGTACTTTAAGATCATTTCTCAAGTTCAGGTTTCCTCACAATGTTTTCCTTCATAGACAACGTATAGTGTTACCAATTAAAATTAGTATATGTAAGCGAATTCTGAAAAAATTGTTGGTACATGACAGGGTTCGAACCTACGAATATCGGATCGATATTGCACCGATTAAACTACTAAACCACCACGACTACTTCACGACCACTACTCAACAGTACTTTAAATTGATATGGTCTCGTGCTATGTACCTATCAGTGATAGCTGGCGGATGGTAAGACATGACAACTGTATCACATTATATGGCGAACCGATATTATTATTACCTAGTGTTATAGCCTGCCGTTACAATGAAATACAGTGACGGCATCTTGCACTACCACAATAACAAAAAGAATTACAAAAATATATATACAATGCAGATGTGCATAAAAATAGAAGCAAATTAAAAAAGAATCTTCGCTTTAAATTACCAAAACTTATAAAAAATTATAAAAAAAATTCATAGTAGAACCTACTTGACATCGTGCTTAGACTTACTGTGTAGTAAATCGGTAATGTCTTTTGTGACTTTATTGTAAGAGCCTAACACTGTTACCTAACAAACTATTGTTACTGGTTTCACTGAGCCAGAAACAAGGTCTGACCAATTTCTGATTTATGTTGGTCGTCTCCAAAATTAAGCTTAAATAAGTTTCTGTGACTATACCTTATTATTAAAAATATAGACACCAAAAAAAGGTTGTCGAACTTGACCGTTGAATTTGTTTTTTTAGGCTTTAGCGTTTGGCCACAACCTTAGCTGATGCTAAAAGACGATGTGCTCTAAGATGGTCAACACGCTAAATCTAGAGGGGAATGGCTCTCAAATGCAGCTACTGGATCATACTCACAGAAGCTTGTAGACAAATTTTCAACTTGAAAGTGGTAGCTAACCATGCGGAATTCGAAAAAACCCTACAACCATGCTATGGTTTCATCACGATGTTTTCCTTCACTGAAATCTTTAACTCGGTTGTAAGGATACCGATCCTACGTCAACCGACACGCTATCAACTAAGCCATCACTTCTACCGTCGCTTCAATTTTAGTGACCATGAGATGCAATTAAATTTAATAAACATTAAAAAAAATATCTAGTTTAACCGTAACACGGTTGACCGCAGCGATGACAATAATATACATAATTCCTATAGTGAACGTATATATTGCGTGCAACTTTTTATAACAGTAATCTCACAACGGTGCTCTTGTTGCGTCATATTTGAATAGTTACCGTATATATATTTGCTCGCAAAATGTTACTGCAATAGAATATTTGATCAACCTTCAATTCATGTCCATAATATAAAGTGAAATATTAAAAAAATACGTTATAAGTATAAGCGATAATGGCTGAGTGGTAATGAATTAGTACACCATATTGATAGGCGTAGGTTCATCATCATCTTACCCTTATCCCACCTAAGTAGGGTCGGCACAACATGTTTTCCTTTTCCACTCTCCTCTGTCAGATGTCATCTCAGTATTCACACTTTTTATACACATATCGTTTTTCACACAATCCATCCATACCTTTTTCGGTCTTCCTCTACTCCTATATCCGTCCACTTTCAAACTCAAAACTTTTCTTGTTACATGACTTTCATCTCTTCTCATAATATGCCCGTACCATGCTAACCTACTACTCCTACTACTGATAGGCGTAGGTTCGAAACCTAAAATGAGTTGAAGCCTCGGTTAAAAACATCGTGGTGAAAACATAGGACTGTGGAAGAAATTATCTAATGCTTCACATGGTGAAAATGTGTCATGAGTGTATTTGTGAATACGTGTATTTGTTACTCTTTCACGCACAAACTACAGAACGGATTTTGATGGGTTTTTAGTAAATAGATTATATAACAACATGACAAATATACTATAATTTGTAAATATATTAAATGGGATAAAACAATAAACATAAGTGTGAAGTAAGTTAGAAAGTATCCTGCCGCGAGAGCTATCTCGGCGTACACTGTATAAACCATAAGATTTACTCGAAGATAATGTATGGGTAAAGATAAATGCTACTAACATCATATAGTTTTTTTTTTCAAACTGACTACACTGTTGATCTGGCAAGGCCTCTACAGTTTCACCGGAATACATATCATATAGTAGAAAACATCCAAGGTATGAAATACTTAGTGTTTACAAGCCTCCAATATCGCGTAAGGTATGTTGATTAATTTCCTATAGTCCCTTAGACAAAGGCCATCCCTTATGTACAATAGAAATATCGTAACGTATGAACTAATTTATCATATTGTATTAAATAGCAAGTGAAAAATAATTTTGATTTACAAATCCAACATGGATTTGCATACTATCACAAATAAATTAGCTACTCAATGCAACTTTGTAAAAACCTTGCTCGCTAATATATGTATTAAGATATTAATATTGATTACATTTCTAACGTGTTCGTTTACGTCATACATTCAACTCTTATTAATCTGCAAGCTGGATATGAAGTAATATAATACATTGTTCAGATGAAGAGATAATCTCCTTAATTATTACGAAACGACAACATAATATTTGAAACTCTAGTAGTAACATTTTAAGTTATTACAGTTAATATTTGAAAATTTTGCTATATTATACTTTGCTAACTTTTGCTGCTGACTTCGCTCGCGTTAATGTGGACTTCAGCTATTCGTCGGAAACAATTATGCAAAAATTTTAGTTGATCGGTTAAGTCGTTACAGAATAAAATATAACAAACAAACACATGTTCACATTTATAAGAGTAGTTATGACTTATTGAAGAAAATAATAAGCTATTTAATTTCATGGTACAGTTTTCAGGTTTCAAATAGTTACTATACAAAGAATAGGTCAGAATGTTAGTAAAATTAGAGGAATATTACGGGCTGACCATTTAATTAATATGGTGTAATTAGTTTTCGGTATTTAATATATAATGGAAATACCTTTTCTTTATTCTCAATTACATTAATTGACACAAAAAAAACCGTGAAAAAAAGGCGACGATAACCAGTTTCATATTAAATTGTCGTGCAATAAGTGACACATTTACTCAACGATTTCAAACCATTTGCTAATAATTCAGTATTCTTACATGTGGTAATATATGCATATTTGATCACGCGTCACTCAAATACGGTAATGAGTGATAATGGTTTGTATGGTCAATCTTTTATTCGATGAAGCCTTAGAAAGGACATAAAATAACATGAATCTCAGAAATGGATTTTATATTTTACTAACGTCACCAAAAACAAATGTTATTCGGTAAACAAATATATAGCTTCTATGTAGTCAAAACTTTACTGTTGATGGTACATATTCATATACTATAATTATAACTAGATAAAAATTATTACTGTTCTCTAGTGAAACTGTGGATAGTGTTCGAGTGGTTTGACCGACGGGAAATTGATTCGACGTCGAAAGATTCGAACTTTAACATGTACCAAATATCATATCAGAATTCGAGTGCATTTGCTCATTTAATTTAGTACCACTATCTGGTGTCGATGAAGGAAAATATTTTGAGGAACCTTGAACTTGACAAATTATTTTATATTATCATTTCATATGCGACGCAAAAACGTTGATGGGTCGCACTTAAAATCGCTATTACTTCGTGGGCTGATGACCAATGAACTAAATGAGTTACTTGTAGAAATTCCAATATCTTAGTAAAATTAATGTTGAATGAAATATGAAGACTAAAGTGTACAATATATTTAGTCAAAGTCTAATAATGTCTAAGCATATTTTACAACACCTCTGCTTACACTCCAAAATTACTGTCGCCTGCGAACATGTAGGTTATGAACGAATATTTTACATTCAAATCCATGTGACTTGGTACCACGCACATGTGTGACCGGAAGCATACGCATTTAAATCTATAGCCAGATTTATTTCTCGGTCGATTACCGTGCTGCGAGGTATCATGCGATTTATCAACCGATTTATCAACCATACCGGTAGTATACATAATGTATTTATTAGTATATTTTATTGTCACATGATAACAACTAATCCATAAACAACAATAAGATACGAGGTATGACAGAAAAGTAATGAGACTGGCAATACTACAAGTGATCTGGCAACGCTGCGCTGTTATTGTTGTAGACCTCGTGTTTGAGTACAGTCCAATAGCTCAGTACGAGCTTGAACAGTGGAATATGAAAAAATTCTTTATCCCGAGCTCAAGTTTTTCGCTGGCACAAATTATTATTGGAAGGCAGTGAACACGTTGAAGATGAACATGGTTCACGGAGGCCTTTAACTTCAAAAACTGACGAAATATTCAACATGTGGACACTCTAGTGACATCAGACCGTCGTTTAACATTAAGAGTGTTGAGTGAACAATTACATTTGATAAGGTTTACCGTTCATCAAATTTTGACTGAACATTTGCACATACGAAAGGTCTGTGCCAAAATGGTGCCGAAAAATACCCTTTCAATAACATAATTTTTGACGTTAAAAGGCATTTTCTCCGGTTACCCAGCCCCCTTATTCATCTAACCTCAATCCCTGTGACTTTTTCCTTTTTCGTAAACTGAAAAATGTCCTCAAAGAACCTTATTTCGGGAGTTTAGATAACATCCAAAAGCATGTAACGGACGTACTGAAGACCATACTGGTTGAAAACTTCCAGCGCTGCTAACTAGCGCGGGAACAACGTCTCAATCGGTGTGTAGCTATCTAAGGGAACTACTTTGATAACATTGATGTTTGAAAAAAATAAAAATATTGGTAAATAAAAAATCAGTCGCATTACTTGTATGCCACACGTTGTATATAATTTATGAATCCAACAATATTGCCTCCTTTCAAAACATGACAAATCAAAATTTATCATCACGTAAATAAAAGGAACAGAGAAAAATCAGTTTCATACATACTATAACACCATACTGAAGCTTGCCTTGAATTAAAATGAACGTTTTATTCCTAATTGTAATTTATTAAATTTTTATTAACTTAATCTTTATTGTACACCATTATACATATACACTATAAGACATTTCAAAGTATATGCTTAGTACAAAGGACTGCCTTATTGCTAATAATAATCTCTCCAGACAATATTTAGCTGGTTATATTCCATGGAATAAAATCGGGAATTTTTAGGGTGTACAAGTAAAACAAAATTAATAACTAAGACATCAATCACCACCATGTCATTAACTGTAACATACACATAAAATATACCAAAAAATAAAAATAATATATTTTACATGTACCACGTGATATGAACAATACATTAATATTAAACAAAACAAAGTATAGTAATACACATATACAAACTGAGCGGTAGTAGTTTTTGACAAAGTTTTAAAAAATACCCGCCGTATGGACCCATATCTTAGATATAAAGTCAATGCAAAATAACTGAAATTTAATTTATATATTAATTAGACAATTATAATTATTTAATTTATATTCATTATATACAAAAAAAAATCTCATATTTTATTCTCGGAAACGACTCTAAATTTCATAGTTAGATATGATAATATGTTTTATTGTCCTAAAACACCACTTGAATTAAGCCACCTGAGCTTCAGGTAATATGTTATTGAAAATAATAATATTATAGTAAGATTAATTCCAAAATATCTGCAGCGCGTTGATATCTTTTATTAGACAATAAAAACAAGTCTCCGTTCGAACTACTTTTAATATTGTATTTATTAATTTATTGCGTTATATCAAACGCAGCCTTCTGTTTATGCTAATTTGTCCTAGAAGGTTATCGAACGGTTCTCACGACTTATAAATAGCCATGTTTGATGATATGTGGGAGAGACATACTTTCATACTATCCACAATTTCATAGTCACTGTTTTGTATAATGGCGTACCCTAATCAGCGATGCGTTATATTCAGTATAACAATTATATTCTTAGATAAATTGATAGTTTTAATGAGAGACAAATAATTTAATAAGTTATATAACGTAAATTAACAAATAAATTTCTAATAATGCTTTTTCCACTCTTTCTATTTCTAATCTATATTAATTTTTTTAATACATATAATTAGATAGGTCAAAGAATTGCACACAATTATTTGTTGTCAGTAACAAAAAAATAAGGGATAACTCTCAAAATATATATCTAATTGCACACTTCGTAACAAATATAAACTAGGCAATAAATGTAAATGTGACATGTATACGTAAAGTGCAAATCATTTAAAATTAATTATAAACTGATATTTTAATCAAAATGCAGTAATATAAATAGCACTAAACATCATTATTGTATCAAGCATACATTACTCACAATTAAAGCATGGTTTATTTTGCTGACATTAATATATTACATCTAAAATTAATAACTGAATAATAAATCTAAAATAAGAACAAAACTTAAAAAATATGCCCCTCAGAGTACATAAAAGATATGTCATTATTTGGACGAAGAAGGCATTATATCTTCAATCCATATATTGAATGACAGAAGTGTGCCGTTGTGCGCGCATCATGCAAAAACAACTTGATTTATTTTGATCAAATTATTTTAGTTTTACTGCTTAGAATTATTTTCTTTAATTAAACAAGAATCATTACGATAGTTTCGATTAATATAAGGTTATTAAAGTTCTACGACTCTATAAGAACTACGCGTTCAACGATATGTTTTCTTGCTATTGAGTAATGGGCAAAGTGCGTATGTTGTGTTTTTTTTTCTCTATATATAAACTATATTGTTAATATAATAAACAACACAGATGAAAGCGGTATGAGAATACCCAAAAATCTACCACTACGGTTTCATAATCTAGTAATATATTAAAATAAAACAAAGTGTGAGGTGATTGGGTACAATAGAATTCTTATCCGTAAATATATCAAACACTATATTAAACCACAAACGATCTTGACACCGCAATGTAGGCCTCGAACAGCGACATCTAGCGTCGCACAGATAAAGCAGTCTAGCAATGAACAAGCGGCTATTACCTAGCTTTAAATAAATCCTTAAAAATATATTATAGACAATATTTTAATTATAATACAATTTAAAGTTAGTAATTCGACGCCTCGATTTGTATTTCAAAATTAATTTGATTAATCGAACTATGTAATAAATAACGTTATATCAAGCATGTATCACTCACAATTAAAGCATTGTTTACACAGCCGACATGAATAGATCACGTCTAGAATTAGTAAGTTAATTTAGTAAATTTGAAACTGAGAACAAAAATTTGAAAGACAATGCGTCCATCAAAAATAGATTAAAGGCATTATTCTTATTTGGACGAAGAAAACTATTATATCCACTCTATATATAAAATTATTAAAGTCTGTCATTGTGTGCGGAACAAGAAAATCTATTGGACATATCTGGAACATTATTTTTTTACTTTTACTTTTTAAACCCTTGACCCTTATCTGAAAAGTATCACGATATCTCCATTTAATATAATGTTAAAACACTAACACGATTTTTATAAGCACTGCGAGTTCAGCGATGTGCATTTATTCCAGTGGGAAAATGGGGCAAGCGGTGTTGTACTTATGCTTTTTTCCTATGTGCAAAGCAACCCAAAATCGCGGGTATCAGCTAGTTGTTAAATAACGAATTATAGTAAGATTACGTTCATTCTCGAAAACAATATGCCAGAGTATAACCAGTCTTGAGAATTGTATATTATTATTTGACACAATGTACAATTCGTGAAATTAAGTTACATTTAATTAAGAATTCGCATGAAGATTATGGTTATCTGTTTAATCTAACATTGTTATGATGTTTTAACATAAATTTTATTTTTATTATAATAATGTAAAATGACGACAATACACTTAATTATAAACACGGTGCAATTTAAATTAGCTCTTAAATTTCATGACTATTTTACATGCAGTACCTGACTGTATTGTATGTGCTGTACAGTCAATATTGAGCATCGCTCGATTGGTTGGCATAATAACTGAAATTTTGCTATTGGGTGTAAGCTGATTTTATAGCGTGATAGCGTGATAGTCATCTAGCGCCATCTCACAAAATTTAAAAGAACAACTAGATTATCACAACAACAGAAATATCTCAAATGTTTACGAGATGTCGTTATGCACACTATAATTACTTCTTTTTTGTTGTGTGTTTTGCGTTTTTTCGACGAAGATACCTATACAGATAAACGTAGAAAGCAAAACTTTATCTAATTACAAAATTTGATGCAAATCATTGGAGCTGTTTCCGAGATACATGAAATAAATTTATACACATGCAAGGATTACTTCTTTAAAGTTATTTAATAAAAATAATTACTGTGAACTTGTGTTACTCGTATTCCAAATCCTATGAAGACCGAAGCGTACATGATAAAACAAAAAACCATGACAATAGTCACGGCCAATAGTCGATGAAATACCAGTCATCGATATCGATAAACCGACAATTACACGGGTAATTTCATTTCCCCGCTCTAGTAAACAGGCCGTCTGCCGAACACATTTCACTATAATGACATACCTCTAACGGATTCTCGAAACAATAATTGCATTTCCTCGATCGGAAGTGTACGAGTATACACCTCAGCCGTTCCATTAAAATCAGTAACGTGTAATGGCATTTGAATATCATACAACCGCGACTTTGTTCTTATAAAAAAAAAGATTTGTGAAGAAAGAACTACTCCATGGGAAAAATATTTTTAATGCGGATTAATTATGAATAGTCTTTTATTTTTTTTTATTTCATATTTTCCATTACTATTTAAATCATTTTGGACACTTCAAGTCACCTTTGTTAAACTTCATAAATACTGCTCAGTCTTCGTGAAAAAGCTTATCAATAAATAACCTACAAAGCTCTGAAAAGTTCTCTATCTCTTTATAAAAGTCTCGCCAAAATCGGTTTGGACGTTACAAAGTTTACGTAGCCACTCTCTTCTGTTACATGTCATCTCAGTATTCTCATCCTTTTATACACGTATCATTTTTCACACAATCTACTTAAACCTTTTTCGGTTTTCCTCTATTCCTAAATCTGCCCACCTTCACACAGTCTATGATATCATAAAATTTATCTTAAACTTTTTTAGTTACATGGCTTGCATCTCTCCTCATGAGACATGTCCGTACCAACCTATTCCTCCACAACTTCTTTATCACTTCTGCTATTTTCAAACTTCCTCTGATCTACTCCTTCTTAATCTTATCCATTCTAGTTACAACACACATTCATCTTAACATTCTCATCTCTGCCACATGTAATCTCCTGTCATCTGACTCTTTCAAAGCCCACTATTCAGATCCATACAACAAGTCTGGTCTTATAATAGTTTTATACATCTTAGCAAAATGATAAATTAGTATGTAATACAGTAACATAATGGAAAGTTCATTAATGCTTGTTTGATTCAAGAAGAAGCCGCCTGCAATCCAGCTGATCGTACTCATCGATCACTAAATCAGTGTCCCCGACGTGATGGCTCGCGAAGTAGTCGCCCGCAAAGTTATAGCCGAGAAACTTCGCGAAGATGAATGGATTTTTCACATAAAAACTGCTAAACGGATTTTGATGTAACCTTACAGTAATTCAGCTTGTGAAACAAAATAACGCATAGGTAGGTTATTATTAGATATTGTATAAATGTCTAAAATCATTGGATTAGATAAATGGATAGGTGGATCAATCTGTGAATGATAGTGATGTCTGGAAATAACGCTATCTTCTATATATCCGCCAAAAACGAATGTAACTATCTATGTTTGAAAAAATATGTATCATGAGAAGATAAACCAGATCGAGTTACTTTGCCGAGTCTTCTCGATGACTAGATTGATTTTCAAGCCGATTGTAGTTTTGACTTTCATAATCGCCTTCTCAGGGCCCAAATTAAATAAAGTATTTTTGATTTGATGTGAATCTAATGATGAATTTCTTGTAAGTTGAAAGAAGTCTTGCCGTCTGAGAGCTACACGAATATAATCTATGGCATTATTTATTAAAAAGATACAAAATGCAGATGAAGTCGTGCGTTCATAACCACCTTGTCACAGCCTAAACTGTATAAAGTAGTAGTCTAGTGAAACTGTAGAGGCCTTGCCCGGTCAAAATAAAAAAATCAAAAATACTTTATTTTAAGCCCTAGAAAGGCGCTTCTGAACGTCGAAGTTACCACCGGTTCGGAAAACAACCCAGTCATCGAGAAGAACCGGCAAGAAACTCGATCTGGTTTATCTTTTCATTAAACATATTATAACCCATATTTTTAAGACATAGTTATAAATAATTACATTCGGTTTTGGTGGATGCACAGAGAGGGCGTCATTTCCAGACGTCACAATCGTTCAACAATGTATTCAGTTCGAAAGAAAAAATAATAATAAAGTAGTTTTGATTTGATTCGAATATAATGGGAAATGTCAAGTAACTCGAAAGAAATCTTGCCATCTGAGAGCTACATAAATATAATCTATGTCTTTATTATTTATAAAGATACAAAACACCAACGAGCTCGTGGGTGGCCACAAGTCTGTTAGATGTATAGATTTACAGAAATATATGAAGAGTAAAATACGTTGTAACAGTTGTATATTACTTGGAATATGTAGAACATTAACCATTCAATTAAGACCTGTTCACGTACGAAACGCACTTATGTTAATAGTGTCAACATTCGAAATTCAAAGGCAGAATTATTGACACGATGCCGTACTAATTCTATTGATTTAACCTAACGCAGGTACGAGTTGTGAAAGTATTAAAAATCACACCTTATTAGAAGAGACGTTAGCGCGTTTGAGTTTGTACATACGTGCGAAATAGGGTTGTCGAAATCGAGATGACTAACAAGATACATTACAGCAATACGACTTCGTAAATGTCCTGTTAATTGATCTCTCATGAAGGGAAGATGTGGATTGACCACGAGGCTAGATCTCGTCGCGTTACTAACTTCAAACGTCCAATAATTGGCAACCCTTCATTTTTTGAATGACGGTAGAAGGTAATAAATAGAAAAAGTAAGATAGGTATGCTAAAGAAGACGGTAGGATGGAATATTTCTTAAACGTTTCCTCGCGCTATATTTAATTGTACCTTCTAATTAATATTATAAATGTAAAAGTGAATTTGTTTGTTACGCATTCACGTCTTAAGCACTCAACCGATAATAATATAATTGTTCTCCATAGGACTACAGAGAAGGTAAGGTAATCCGTTTATTCAGAAAAATGAACTATTTCCTAGGGATAAATGAAATTTACATATTCACGAACTAAACTGCAAGATAGAGCTAGTAATAATATTACTACGCGAATTTGAGCTGTTTCTCTGTTTGTTACCCTTTCACGTCTTAACTACCAACCGATCGTTATGAAATTTTGCATTCACGTTCTCAGGATTACAGATAAGGACACAGGGTAACTTTCTCCCGGGAAAAAAGTTGTTCTCGAGGGGTAAGCCAAATTTACATTAACGCGATCGAAGCTGCGAGTAATAACCAGTTTATAATAATATGCTAAATGTTTTTAATCTGAGCTTCTATTTGTAAAACGAGTTAACTGATTTTAATTGAATTTCATTTGTATCTACTCAATATAATTTCATAGTACATTTTCATATCTGTATTTCACTATAACTCGCCACGGGTTGGCATTGCAACGCATCAAATTCTGTATCGCTCAAAAATAATATTCAGATAATGAAACACAGTTGTTTATCAATGTAAAAATATAAAATAATAAACAATAAAAAGTATAATAATTATTGTATGTATAATGGTATGACAGCCTTAGACGAAACCGACACAAGGACGGTACTAATTTTTATTGATGTTTTGTACACCACTCACTAGCGGTGGTATCGTGAAATGAGAAAAAATAATAATTAGTTAACCATTAACTATAATGTACAGAATTTAATTATCAATACGTCTCCAACACTGCCATTGATTATTATACGGGTGTTTTATAAACGTAAATTAAATGTTAATAGCGTGAATTAATAAATACAGTTTTCAATAACATCGATGCATTTTGAAGGTGATACTATTTTTCACACGGTTGTTTAGTTACGAAGTACACACGTATTTTTTACTACGAACCGATATAATACAAATATATTAAACTAATTTTTGCTCGTGGTTATTTGAATAGTTGACTAGTTTTTTTTTTAATATAAAACATGTCCAATCCTATACCCTTGACAACGTGTATGACAATGTAACTATCGTGATGATTGCTTGAGGCGTGATAGTGTAACCAACAAACACGTATACGCATTTGAAGTTGAATTTTATACGCATATATTTGTAGGTGGTAGAGCTACGCTGATGCTATTACTGGTTTCAGGATGAATGGGTCGGCTCGCCCGGGGTAGCACCACCCTCTCACAGAAAACCGACGTGAAGTAACAGTGCTTGCACTGTTGCGTTTTGTTCGGTCAGTGAGAGCGCCGGAGGCCCACATATTTAAAAGGCCGGCAACGCACTTGCCACTCCCCTGGTGTTGCTAGTGTCTATCGACGACGGTGATCACTTACCATCAGGTGACCCACCTGTTCGTCGAGTAGATAGATACAATATACATGTTTGAGTTTAGCTAAGCTAAGCTAGTTTAGCTTGAGCTTGTTGCCAAGCGGCTGAGCACCCTTAGTAGTCCGGTGAAACTGTGAAGGTCCGTCAAGCCAATAGCGTTAGTCAGTTCTAAGAGAAAATAGTTGACAATTTGAACAAATAATACCAGGACACAATTTCTCTAAGATATACTTTATTTCAGCCAGGAACCTAACCTCAAATTAGATATTTAATTGCTTTGAAATCAAATAATAATTAGTCAATTGAAGCTGGTTGGGAGGTTGCTATTGCCATATAAAAATATCTACAGGATAATCGTATTTTGACAGATTATAAAAATATACTAATTGTTTGATGGTGTCAACTACCCAATCCATGAACATCCGGCAGTAGTTATACTGCACATGGTTTCATGTTGCCCTTGGCTACAAAAGTAGGACGACCACCGTCTTAAGGCATTTTCTAGTACCCACTTTTAAGTTGAAAATCTGCCACTAAGCTGTGTTCCGTGCGGGTACTTGAAATCAAAGCTCAACGAATTATATTTGGTAATGATTTAAGACAATTTGCAATTACAATCAAACAGCTAGAATGTTTATAAACGCTTAAAAAATATAGACATTACTTAAAGATTACTTTTATTTTGATAAAAAGAAATCTAGAGGTCGTTACACATCCTCGTGTGTATGTAGCGTTACGAACGATATTACATTGATAACATTTAACGGTTTTATTAACCGACTTCAAAGTAGAGGTAATAGGTAGATTTTTAGATGTCAATTTTATTTTTATCTGTTATTTTTTTTATTATTACCATCGCAAGTTCATAGATGAAGAATCCTAAAGCAATTTTATTTAGATATTTTCTAATTACACTATTTATACAAGAGACTTCACTTTTTTTCATAGTTTACTGCAATAAATAGTTAAGGTATAGTAAACTAAATAGCACTTTTATTGTTACGTTTTTACTATTCAACCGGTTGTCATGAAATGTTGCATACACATTGTCAGGGGTACAGAAAAGGACAAAAGATATCTTTCATCCTGAAAAATGTCCTTTTTACAAGGGACAGAATAGATCTAAATTAACGCGAGCGCCATCGCGAACAAAAGCTAGTCCTCTCATAAAAAAACACTCAGGTGTGGTAACTTTCATGATAACGTCAAACGGTATTGACGTTTATCAATCTCATATAATATATACTATATGTAAAAATCAACATTATTTATATATATATACATATGTATATAAGTTTAGTACAAATAACAAAATATTGGCAAAATGTACAACAAAGTCATGACTGTTTACCAAGTTACTATTTGAATATCGAAACTTGGATTTTAAATAATTTAAAAAATCCCATCTGTATAAGCATTATAACAACTCTGACTTCAATTTTTTACTTGTATGGTTGAATGACGTGTGGTCGTACTGTCCATTTATCCAGGTATTCAATAGCCAATTATAAAGTATTTGTATGGTCTATTAACTACGTGAAGGCGAAAGTTCGTATAATCATAAATTTTATGTAAACTCACGTATTCATATGTTTTAAATATTACTCCAGTATAAACTTTAATTTTGATTATATATCATAATAACTAAAAACTATATTTAGAGAAAAGTGTTGTTATAACAACAAGATAGAAGTGAGAAGTAATAAATAAATTTATGCATATTGAATATTGAACAAATGAACTTTCATTTTAATTTTTATATGTAATGAAATAGTTACGTTTAAATACGTACAATATATACTATATACACTTGAAATACTAGACTTACTTTATATAAAGTATATATATATATACTATATATAATATTATTGTATTATTATAAGTAATAATAAACACGTAATTATTGGACGATGCACTCCTTGTAAGATAATAAGCATGTCAGATGACAACAGGAGCCGAGTATACACGATGCAGTGCATCACCGACCAAAGCGCGCTTGATGGCGAGTGGAGCCGAGTAAGCCCGATTCAGTGTCACTGTTATAGCAGCCTATAACCCTGTCAGTTGTATATAAGAAGTATATAAGAATATGCAATGTGGTAGCAATCCTCGAAGATTGATACACTATTACCTCGCCATTTTATTATCTTTGTTTAAAAAATTAAAAAGGGAAATTTGCGGAATAAAAATGGAACGAACAGCAAACATTTAATTTACCTACTCAGTTTACGCAGGAAATATTAATAGCATGATCAATTATACATTGATGGAGACGAACAGACAGTCTTACTGCATTACAACAGCATGATTCATTCATAGTTATGTATTTATTCGTGGTTATGACTAAGACGTTTAATTTAATTCCATTATAATTACCGCAATACATATTTCCTAATTGACTTTCGCTATTCGTTCTAAGTCACTGTTTTCTTTAATTTGAGATATTAGTATTTTGTTCACGTTTGTTTATTTCTTTATTCATTTTTTCACCAAATATCTTCTTTTATAGTTTATAGGTTTAGCGTTTGACTACAATATCGGCTGATGTTAAATGACAATGTTGTTCTAGTTAGTAAACACACCAAAGCTAGAGAGATTAGCTATCAAGTTCAACTGTCAGAACTTGCCCTTTGGTGCTTGGCAATAAATTTTTCAAGGTGGTAGCTAGCCAGGGGCAGCACTACCAACATGGTATGGGTCATTCGCAATAATTCGAATCTATATACTGAGCAATCATTGTTTCAAAATCAGGTGTTGACAAAACATGCTTTAATACCTGGATAGTTGTCACCTCAGTTGGATTTGATGCTATTGGTAATTTATATAATATTAGCGGCCCGCTCCGGCTTCGCACGGGTATAAAATATATAGCCTATATCATTCCAAATTAAGTCAATCGATCCAGTAGTTTTGATTTATTCATAACTGCTCGTGGCCCGTACACATTATTTTGATAAATCTCGTAGGGTTCAGCCTGCGTTTGTTGCAATGTAAGCGGAAACAATGTAATTATTTACGACATCACATTAGAAACCTCAAAAATAACAGTATTTTTCCACTATTTAATGGATGTTATTATACATATAAACATTCCTCTTCAATCACTCTATCTATTAAAAAAACCGCATCAAAATCCGTTGCGTAGTTTTAAAGATTTAAGCAAACATAGGGGTATAGGGACAGCGAAAGCGACTTTGTTTTATACTATGTAGTGATGCATTATTTACAACTCGCCTGTTTAAAACTGAACCCCATTCGCAATTTGTCCTATTCGCATTTCGTACTATTTGAAACTCATCCTATCCGCAATTCGGCCTATTAAAATAACTTTCTATTACAAAAAAAATCCTATTCGTAACTTATTTAATTCGCGAGTTACATGAGAAACAGTATTATAGCTTATACATCAAAATAGTACGTAGGCTATAATTTATAAATATTTGTATTAACAGACCAAAATTTAACGATAAGTGTTCAAGTAATTTGCGAAAAATCTAGTCATCTAAGAGCTACTTCTGCGTTGTCTACATAATCAATGTATTATGTCATTATTTATAAAAACACAAACGCAGACAAAGTCGTAAGCGGCTGTTGGTTAATATAGACGCTATTATTGCCACCACCAGTGCGAAATCTAACAAAAGCATTAAATTCTAATATTTGTTCAGATTATATCGTGTTTGTGTGAAGCCTGGCAGTAACCTATATATATATATATATATATATAAATACTGTTTTCACAAGAGCTTTCCGTAAACTCAGTTAACATTCGAAGAAGAGGTGTTAAAAGGAACGCGTTAAAATATTAAGAAATGCCTAAACGTCCATCCAAACACTTTTCTGACAATAAAAGCGAAATAATTAGCATGGAAATAGCGAAATGATATGGCATTATGTGAAATTCTTTAGTAATGTATGTAGTTGCTGTCGAAATTTTGTTTACGTTTGGCAACACTCAATATTATACATGTGGTTATAGTGGACAGTGCGTTCTAGAGGTCGCTATTTCGTAAATATGTGACAAAATTCGTGAGACTCTTGTATGTTAGTGAATGACGAACGTAAATATTATAAATGTTGAAACGTTATTAGTATTTTCAATAAAAAGTATTAGTGTATACTAGCTGGCACCCACCCAGTGCACGCCGAGATAGGTCTAACACGGCATGTTTCATTCAAACTTCATCATCATCATTAGCCTGTAAGCGATCCACTGCATAGGCCTCCTCCTAAAGAAAAGTATAGGCATAAGCACCACGCCAACCCACGACGTCGTGGCTACTTCAAACTCCGAGAAATCCGCACTCCTATATTTTTCCACATTCGGTGGTATCACAAGAACATTTCTCAGGTTCAAGTTGCCTCAAGATGTTTTACTTTACCACCACCTTAAAGTTATCAATTTAAATTAATAAATGCATGCGACTTCCGAAAATATATTTGATACATGCCGGGGTTCGACATTGGACATCGTAATGATATTCCACCTGTCAAACTACAGTCGAGTATTATGACAGTTCAATTTTCAATCTTACTTAACATTTATTATATTTCAGCCAACCTAAATAATATATTTATTAATAATTATAGTCTGTGTTATTGTAATGTATAATCTATAATACTGTAAAGTTTCATCAAAATCCGTTTAGTAGTTTTTGTGGGAATAAGTAACAAACATTCATCAATTACCATAGACTTTCTAGTTTATAATATTAACAGGGTAGAAAAGAAGCTTTGCGGTGGGTGTTCTAAGTTAAAGAATGCGAATAACAATACACCTTAGTCAAAATCAAAATGAAAAATACTTTATTCAATTTACACTATATGAAGGCGTTTATGACCGTCAGAACTATAACCGGTTCGAAAAACAACCCAGTCATCTGAAAGAACCGGCAAGAAACTCGATCGGAATTATATTTTTAACATAAATGTATTTAAAATACAGTAACGTTATAATCATTATTAGTGGATGCATAGAGAGATGTCAATTCCAGACATCACCATCATTCACATATTTGATCCACTCTATTCACACCAAAATCCGCTTGACATAGCGCTAAAACTTACAGTCCGTTAGTACACGAATCGCTTCAACGCTCTAAGATATATCAAACCAATAATGACTGGTCGTAGTTACGACCGCAGTCCCTTTCGACATTTAATAAAATCCGTTCCCATCAGTGAAATCATCTAACAAACTGATCAATTATACAGATATGTACTTCGGAAGCGTGAGATTTTCATAACACAATGTTGTCGTATTCCAACAAGCATGCAAATGCTAAGTTCTATCCTTGACTTATGTACAATGTGAGTGTTTTTCTTATATAAACGCATATCTTTCTTTCTTATCTTTGGTATCGAATAGACCACATGAAATATATCTAAATAAAAATCTATTGCCGTATATATGTAAACGCATAATTTCGGATCATTCGGCTATTACTTTTTTTTGTTGGTTTTGTCACTGTCACTGGACGAGATTTGTATGATATAAAATATTTGAAATTTCGTATGGAAAATTGAAAAATATCTATATACAAAGCGAGTGAAGAAGTTCATTTGTAATTTTATTTAATTGTATCGTCGCGTCGTATTGTAAAGAGAAAATTCTGTATTATTTTTTTCGTCAGTACACTCCTGCGAAGACGGATTGGGCAGCTAGAATTGATATAAAGTATATATATTTACTAGTACCTTACTAGTAGAACCCTTAATAAATTAAACTTTGGTTAGTCTGAAATAGTAATAAAATGAATCGAAAATATAAAGAAATACTAGGAGACAGAAAAATTCGGATCATATGTTTTTTCCCAGAAAATACTAAAGCAAAAAAAATAAATTAATTAGGTCGATCCATTTTGAAGAAAACACATTGTGGTGAGTACACGCACTCGTGGATTTTCTATTTGAAAATAAATGAGAATATTCGACAGAATTAACTCATATATATACTACAATAAAGAATCAAAATAATTTAGTCGAAATAAGCAAACAATTTGATATAACAACATATTAAATCAATTAGACAGATTAGATACAAACAGTAAATACTTATAGACTGCATACCTGTTTGCTACTACGTAACATAAAACAGCTGGTGGTACAATAAGTCATTAATTACTTTTTTATGTAAATAAATAACCATGGTCAAAGCAACTTCCTATAAGTGATTATATTTGGTAAAAACGATTAAGAATTCAATGCAAAAAGGTTAAATTGTGTATAATTAATTACTCGTGCCGGTTTTCTACAGCATATAGATAGAATATCCATATCACAGAGACATACATTTGATTGCATCGTTTGACGTTCGGGCACCACGTCAATAGACGTAGGTCCGAATCCCTGCGATTGAGTCGGAGTTTTCGATGGTGGCAAACATCGTGATGAAGTCATAGCATGGTGTTAGGGCTTTTTCTAAGTCCATCTGGCTAGGTACCCTCAAGTTGAAAATCCGTCGCCAAGCCCCTGTTAGTATGTAGCGGCAACTACACTTGAAAGCCAATCCTCTCTAGGATTAACGTGTTTACTATCTTAGACCACATCGTCATTCGACATCAGGGATTGTGGTAAAAGAATATTAGGCTAGACGTTACTTCGGACTTCTGTTTGGAATTGATTGCCCGCTATCACGTCTTAGTATATTTGTTTTTATAATTATATATATTTTTATATTTTATAAATACATACCAATAGTGTCAAACAACGACAGATTCAACTGCCGACCAACGACGTCTTTTAATTACTTTTTATTGCTTCCCAAACATTTTCTATTTTAGTAAAACATGAAGCGGCCAATCAATTCCAAGTGGAAGTGCGAAGTATCGCCTTCATCAATCATATATTATGTTCAAACGGTAAAAGTTATAAACTATAAGAAAAAAGTAATGTACTGATATATTTCAGAAACGGGTTACCTTAAAGCTTGTAGCTAGGCAAATAAATGTTAATAACCTTACCTAACTATCATGCTACAGTTTCAAATCCAATTGGGTGAGATATGTGTATACGTTAACCTATATTTTACATTGTGCATATTTATGCATTTGCAAACCAATAATTAGCATATCAAAGTCGTAAAATGTTTGATAATACTCGTAAAAGTTACATTACATGTAAATAACTTCGTCCGCTGTTTATTTCGAAATAAAGGTAAGTAATAAATAATGTATATTGCTAACAAGTCTAGTGCATAACTGCTCCTACAATTGCCAAATTTAGGAGCTTCCTTTTACATTCAGGCGTTTATAAAGTCTTAGGATTTTTTTAAATGGAATAATATATTCAGTGGGATTTACAGAGTGAAGAAAAAAGAGGAAGAGGTATTCAGAACGTTTTTACTTCGGCATATCAATGGTTATAAACAATACAAATAAACAAAATATTCGTAGACACCGTTGTCCTACAAAGAGTCCCACGCGAAGGTTACAAGTCAGAGGATTTTACTTCTAAGTGGTTTTACTTCAATTATAGTCACAAAGAAGTCGAGATAATCATCTGACATTTGTTCCACAATCTATATACCTGACATTTAGCAATTTATACATTTTAATTATTACTCTAGCCTAGTAATAATGTAAAAGCATTAAGTGCTGATAAAATACTACTAATATGTACTTAGTCATGATTGTACTTGAGGAAGATAATTAAGTTAGAAGGCCAGTAGAAAATATTTTACAGCACGGATATTATATTGTTATTCTAACAGAATGTTTTTGTGACCAAACGTCAGTCCATAGCGGGGTAAGAAAATTTGGTCCTGACTAAATATTCAAATATACAGAAACCATCTTTATTATAATCGTTCATAACTATGATCATTCAATTAAAGTAATTAAGTATCACAACATATTATAAAACAAAGTCGTCTGCCGTTTCTGTCTGTTCGCGATATACTCAAAAACTACTGAACTGATTGTAATACAGTCTTCACCAACAGACAGATTAATACATGAGAAAGGTTTAGGTATATAATTTGTCAAGGTTTTGTGTAAATTGATGGAAATATAACGATAATTGTTGGAAGTGTGGGAAAAAGGGCAAGCCGCTCGGGAGCTTTGATCGAAAACGCTACCTAATTATTTTGAGATATAACAAAATAAATGCATAGTGAGTAAGATATTTCTCTTTTATAGATCTACGAAAAATTCTGGAACGGTATATACATATCTTTTAAGGATAGTTTACTATACCTATCTATTTTCTAAAATATAGTAATATAAAATGAGGTGATTGGAACGCTTTTTAGACGAATGCGCAAGCCTTATCAAATTAAATACATTAGTTACCTCAAGAATTTGATGTACTAAGGTATATATTTTTTATTACCAGACTAGGACAACGTCCGCCGGGTCTGCTAGTTGGAAATAAATTAATCATAAAGCAGTTACATGTCAATATAATTAAGTTCGGCGTCAATCAAATATGTTATTACGGTAAAAATTAAGAATTATTATCTTAGATCTATCGATAATATTTTTTATTGCGCAGAGTTAATTAAATTGCTGTTTATTTAAATGTTATTAAAAATCATTCAATTAAAATTAATTTACATTCAAGGAATTTTTTTGGAGGAAACTTCTCAAAAAATCATAAATTTAACTTTTGAAGGGTTTTCTATAAGATGGATTTTTTCCATGGTATAAGTTTGCAAAGACAGGTTTCTTCATAACACAATATTTTTGTATGTTCCAGAGAAAATAGAATTTTCTATGTTTACTAGTGGTCGTAGAGAATTGAACCTTGACCATAACATATTGAACAAAGACTTTTCTTCACATAGATATTATTATTATCTGTATTTTTTAATGGTTAAATTTGTGTTGTATAAATATTGTAGATTGTATTGTTGACGTGATGACGAATAGAGACTAAGGCTTCGACTTGCCGATGGAAAGTTATGTAATTTTCTACAAATGTTTTTTAATCAATAACAGTAAAGTTCGTAAATAACTACTAAAGCAATAAGCAATAACAGTATTGTGCCGGAATCGTATCTATGAGCATAGATAGATAAAAAATCCTAATTCTAGTTAGAGCGTCCCTCCGAAACGTTTTGTTTTTGAGTTTAAAACTTTTGACGCCATGTTAAAGACGAACATAATATTTATATGTATATATTTACTAAAATTACTATTATTATGTTGCGACAATAACAATATTTTAAAATGAGAAATTAACAAATATAAAAAATCTATATACGCAGTTTGCACCTGTCATATGATGAAATACTACAAATTCAAAACGTAAAATAAGGATATGCTGTTTGGTATTGTAAAAAAATGTCGAAGTTTGCTACTATTTGTGCTGTTTTCGAGGTTTTAGTCTTTTGCTATTGTATATAATTTAAGTTTTTAATACGCCAACAAAGTCCGCTACAGATAAAAGTACTTCCATCAAGAACAAATGTACTGATCTCCAAGGATATGTCAAATCTTCATTAAAACGAGCGAAACCGCGGACAACAACTAGTTCATAAAAATATTTATGATAACGTCAGTGAATCAAAAAAGAGAAGGTATTTAGCTAGATCGTTTGTCTATACTATTTTAATATCTTGTATATTTACAAACCGTTTCCAGCGACTAGTCCGCGTGGAATGTTCGAAAGATTTTGAAAGTCGGTAAGAAGTTGCGGGTAACGGCTAGTCTAAAATAGAAGTGGGCTAAGTTACTCCGTAAAACATCCTCTATCTGCCAGTGAAAGTCCCATCAAAACAGGTTCAACCGTCTCGTAAATTAGCCAGAATAAACAAACAAACAGACCAGCAAAAATTTATTTTTAGTACCGTATATATCAAAGATATGAATTATGATGTAGTCAGAGTATGGCAACCAAAAATATTTAAGCACCGCTCTACACTTCCCATTACGCCATAGTGGCCGTCAGGGGCGAAACATCGAGGTGATTTGAAAAATTAATTAACACATTACTATGTATAATATTCCATAGTTAATATATTATGACTCATACATGGCTAACAAACATATATTTTAGAACAAGTTTATTTGTTTCAAAACCATCACCGTATCGAAAACGATTCCGATATTTAATAAAACATAATAGTAAAACATCTGAAAGTATTTTTAAAGCATAATAAAGTCGTTCTATAATAAATCAATACACTCTCCTTTTAATAGTTGTCTATTTATTCTTGTAAGAACAATATATATATAACTTCAATTTATCGATAGTACAGTTAACTATATGTACTCAGCGGTTGCACCTGTATTTCAGATAATTTTATACTGTTAATGTATTTAAATAATTAATAAGTTCCATGTAATGAATTTATATACTACTACTTCGCTATAGACATTCACAGTTCGACCCTTTTCGGTAATGGTCGGTACTACTATGACAACAAGTCCACTCTCAGTACACCCGACAGCCCGTTCCGCGTCACAGGACACACCTCCACCATTATTTAATTTGCATTTCTACGATATTTGCTCTGCTTCTGAACATTATTAGATAGCCTATAATCTTTCTCAATGATTAAGCTATGAAGAGTAAAAAAGATTTTGCAATCTGATCAAGAGTTCCAAAGATTAATGCGTTCCAATAAACAGAAATGCTGCGTAGAAAATTGTCAGTTAGTTAAGCGAAACTAATAAAACTGTGATCCTTAACTAGCTATGAAAGTAAGAAAGATATATGTCATTCCTATTAAACAACCAGAAATACAACACACACCAATCATGAGTGAAAGTAACCGAATTCCATATATTTAGCTACCTCAAAACATTCGATTGTTGTTACCCACAAAACATATGCAAATTATTCGGTGAAATTGTAAACAAACGTAGATGTTATATTTCTTGAAAGTTAAGTATGTACGTCTAGATAGTCTTACCCATGAACCAAAATATGAGAATGGCTTTTGTAAGTACATTGCGCTTTGATAGAAAAAAAAAAAACAAAAACGTATTGCCTTTCGCCATATTTGAAATAAAGGCGACTAGGGATGCACGTTTTAAAAAATATCGACATATATTGTATTTCTATGGTTATTTCGAAGTATTACAAATATTGAGACAACCGGACTACCAATTCCTACTATCCGAATTTTATTATATTAATTTGACATAATTATAATTGTTAATTTAATGAGTTTTATCAACATATTGTTAGCAATAATATATATGTGTGTATAATAATAGACTGGCCGCAGTCGTCAGATAATAAATTCAAGCACCATGTCAAGCGAGTTTTGATGTCTATTGTAGGGTTAGGTAGGGTATTGTAGGGTGGGGCAATATGTGAACGATGGTGATGTATGAAACCCCTCTGCGTGGATTTAGCAAAACTGAATGTAACAATCATGTAGTTTTATGTATGATATGTATGATGAAAAAATAAACCCGATCGAGTTGCTTATCGGTTCTTCTCGATGACTTCATTGTTATCAGAAGTTTTGATGTTCATAAGCGCTTTCTCGGTGCCTACATTGAACAAAGTATCGTCAATTTTCATTATGTTAAAATAGAAAATGTTTTCGACGCCCAAACGCGCAAAAATGCGAGAGGCAAAAATGTCTTTCTATTACAAACAACACATGCCACAAGAGGATCTAAATTCGTCTTCTAATAAATCATGTTTTTTGAAGAATTATTTGAAGAATTTTCATGACCAAAATATTATTTTCTTTGAAATATAGAAAGTGTCATAAAACTAATGAGTAAAAGTTGCAAAACTGTAACTATTGCATCATTAATGAGAAATTTCCTTAAACATATGATATTGCCAAAAAATTTACTTGAATAGTTTTGCGGCACGTGTTTTTAACAGAAACCTTTATTGTTTTATTCCACGCGTTTTTCTTTTGTTTTCTATGCGATTGGAGGCAAACGAACAGACGGGTTACCTGATGGTAAGTTATCACGAGAGGTATCACAGATGCGTTGCTGGCTTTTGAGGAAGGAGTAGGCTCGTTTCTTGAAGGTTTATGGGTTGTATTGGTCCGGAAACGCTGCCGCTGGAAGTTCATTCCAGAAGGCCGACGTACGTGGTAAGAACGGACGTGAGAGCCGCACAGTAGACGACTTCCAACCATCGAGATGACATTGATGGAATTTCGTTTTATGGCGAGTCGTTCGGTAATGGAACTCAACAACAGGTATCAGTCCGAACACCTCTTCAGAACACTCTCCGTGGTAGATCTTGTAAAGGACGCAAATGGACGCACCATCCCTATGAAGCTCCAAAGTGTCGAGCCCTAACAAAAGCACCCGGTCGTCAACGATTTGAGCCGCTCTCGCTTGAATTCGTTTTTTTTTTTATACTCTATAAGTTAGCGTTTGACCACAATCTCATCTGATGTTAAATGATGATGTGGTGTAAGATGGAAGTTACGCTAGACCTAGAGGGAGACTGGCTCTCAACCGCAACTGCCGGAACACACCAACAGGTGCTTGGCGATAGATTTTCAACTTGAGGGTGGTAGCTAGCCAGGCGGACTTAGAAAAAGCCCTACCATAATTGCTATAGTTTCATCACGATGTTTTTCTTCATCGAAAGCTCCGACTCAGTTGCTAGGATCCGAACTCTTTTTTCTCAAAAGGAACATTTTTCGGGACAGGACAAAATTTAACAACCAGTCTTCTTTGGATGTGTTTATATATTCCTCTATGTGTGTATCTATTATGTTTGAATATTGTATAAAACTTACTATACTTATTACCATTTCGGATCATCTACGGCACTAACAGAACATAAATTTTGTTACTTGGCTTCGGTACGTCACTCGCGACAGAAGACCTGTTTCTTAGTGCGAGAATGTATATAGATATATTTATACCCTGTAATTTTTTTTGAGTAAATAAATATATTCATTTTTCTTCTACCACTAAGCTCACCATTTCAAGTACCAAACAAGCACGTAATAAATTATAGCCGAAGTTATTAAAATATAATGTATCAAGTAAGTTTGAACAATTCATGTAGTCTGAGCGCTATCTTGGCGTGGGCTGCATACACCGTTATAGTTGCACGAATATAATGCGGTGGCATCCTAACTAATATTGTAAATTTGAATTTGAGTGTGTTTGTTTGTTACGTTTTCACGCCTTAACAACTAAACTGATCACATAAAATTATGCATACATAGCACGTTGTTAGGGGTACAGAGAAAAATACCATTACTGAGTGATAAGTTAAATCTATATTAACACGAGCGAAAACACAAACAAAAGTTAGTAATTTATAAAGATACAAAGGTAGGCGAAATCACGACCGGTCGTTAGATCTAACAATTTAGATTTTAAAAGTAGTATTGTTTCATTGAAAACCTATGTCTTTTTTTTTTAGTTTAAGAAAATAATTTGTTTTTGGATACCATTCAACGAAACAAAACGCTTCGTAATAAAAAAAACGATTTACATATGAAACTATAATAAATTAGCTTCACAAGAGAGAAGGCAAACGTAACCTTGCCCGTATATATAACGTAACATTTAATCCACGCTACAGTATGTTAGTTATTCTAATATGTACGCATTATTCTAATACTACTCCCATACACGCGTGTATCGCCACTATATTTTGCCTATGGTCGCAATAAATGCAGATGTGGGAATATATTACCGTCATGCATTACGACCTACCGGGCTTCGTATCGATAGACGCAGTACGATAATTGGGCCCGCTTTTACACACATCAAAGGAACTTGGAAACGGTAATTTCGAGTTATTTTAATGACAAAGGTGTGCAGAAGTTTTTCTGTTATAGCCTGACAAATAGCCTAAGCTTTGTGATGAAAATATGGCGGCAGCCAACTTTAATTTAATTTTTTATATGATTTAATATTTTAACCATCATCTTCTTACCCTTATCCCACCTAAGTAGGGTCGTTACAACATGCTTTCCTCTACCACTCTCCCTTATTAAAAGTCATCTCAGTATTTACACCTTACACATGTAATTTTTCACACAACGTAAAAACATTACAAACAAACTCACTTTCGCAATTATTAGTTAGAATTAGAATAATACTTACTAACAATATTTACTGAGGTTCAAATTACCAAAATATATTTTCGTACTAGAGAGAGTAGTATATAGATTGTATAACTGTATGGGTTTTAAGGTAAGCCAAACAAATTGAACTAAACGTTATGGGAAACTTACCTTTATAACTTAGAACGTTATGTATAAAAACTCCAACACGTTTAACGAACTACTATGCTAGTTTAAACATTAAATTTTTTTTTTCATGGGAAAAGTTTTTGTGGTATCCGTTTCGGTATAATTCGCCACTAGATTTCGCTGCAACGCATTATAATCTGTATCGCACAAACGATCGTTAGGAAAATTAAATATAAACCAAAAGTATTTGGGCATTATACATATTGGTATACTTTTTATTTAAAGCAATTGACTAACTCGATAAAATCAGTAGTGATATCAATGTGTGTCATTATTATTGTCAGTACTTAAAACGAAGTTTCCAGGATTTAACCTAGAATGTACAAATGAAGCGGAATGGAAAGGCTTTATACGCATCATGTAACGGTACTGCCGATCCCTTTGTGATCCGGGTTGAACGCCGCGCCGCGGCCGTCCCAGAGCCACTGGGTATGTGTGCCAGTCAGTTCAATGATGCACGCCTTGCATTTATCCAACGGTCGTATAACTAGCTATACGCTATATAAGTATAACTCTCGTTAAATTTTATAATTAAGTTAGAGATTTAAATTTTTTTATATTCTATCTATATATAATTTTAGAATAACTGTTACCTGCGACTTCATACGGCTACATTACTAGCCAATGCACGTAATACATCTTAATATAAATTGTATAATTGATTACAAATATTGAAATGTATTCTTTTATGTGAAACACTAATGATCTCATTAGTGTGAAACTTCACACTATGATAATGAAATAGTTTTGGTAAATATAGGCCTAGACAAATGTCATAATAATTATATGTATTTGCGATATATAATAAACAAAAAAAAATAAGATATTTTTATTAAGAGTTCCGTATATAGTGTGAGTGTGTACTGAGGGCGTTATACAACAAGTTGAAGTTCCAAGTATGTTACTGATGGCAAATCCCATCCGGGACGCTGTTAATATTTACATATCTAATATATAAAAATCAATGTATGTTTGTTCGTATTTTATTACTTGTCACGTCGTTCATCTGGCTATATATCTTTATTAACTTCATACTTACACTTGCATAAAGACTATAGGTATAGTACAATAACCTTATAATAATGGTGCGCATGTCATACCTACAAATGTATTTGCAAGAGTATTTGTGTAATTGTACATCATCTTACAATTTTACATTTCTTTAAGTACAATTTAAAAAGCGCGTGCGGTGCCGCGGCCGTCGTCCAGTTTATAAATATGAAAATCAGGTTTCAAGATACATATATCCAATTGGGTTACAGCATGAGGCTGATATAGTTATCAAGGATGTACTGAGAAGATGTAGAATTTGTTATCAATTAATAATTTCGTTTTTTTTATTGTTTATAGGTTTCATCGCTTGATTCCAAATTTACCTGATGGTAAGTGGACTTTGGTTTTATCACGATATTTTCCCTCACCGATAGTTCATTAGACGATACGGAAATACATTGCTCAACGCGGTTTCTGAACACGATAGGACTAACTTATTTTTCCTTCATTCTCTAATATATATTTGTAAATCCATCGCATGCAGTACGACCGCGATACAGTCCAGTGATTCAGATGGGTCACTTTATCATGGCCGTGAATGTAATGTTGTTGGGCCGTGTTTGGTTTTTTTTCATTGGTTTGCGAAACAATTTTATATAAGTGCTCTTATTATTGCAATCATTGAGAAAGAAAGAGGCAGCCATAGAAGATTGCTTTCAAGTCTATACTAACACCACCTGATACCCACAACTCTGTTCAATTTAACATAAAAACATAATTAGGAATACAATCAATTGTACATAGCCTCATATAACCGTGAAATTTGTTGTAAACACCATCTATCCGCTCATCCCGTACTACATCGTTATATACTTTAAATATTTTATATTTTTTGTGTCACTACAAAATTAGTTTTAAGGCCACAGCATTGTCATTCTTCAAAAATTTTTTTTTTCTTGTTATTTCTGTAGAAGATAGATTTTATCGTACGATATTTACGCCTCTGGAAGTTACAAAAGTAATTTATTAATGGAACTTACTTAGCAGTTTTAAAGTGGGCTTAAACTAATCCCATATAAGACACGACCTTCATATAGGGAAACTATAGCGCGATTGAGCCGCACGCCATGGTACCTTTTTTTTCTAACTGTAGTACGCTGTTGGCCATGTGTGGACTTTACAGCTTCACCAAACTAACTAACTAACATTCGGTTCTCGTCGGGCGGCTGACCTATCTTCTATCCACAATATACCGTGCCGCGTTACACGATCAACCTGCCCTTTTACTTCATTTTCGCTTAAGGAACTTTGTTACCTTAACTTTGTATGATAATTGTTCCACTCCTAAGGGTCATACTGTAACGTTATATCTATGAGCGTCTTCTTACTAAATATACTAAGTATAAAATACGAAAAAACAAATTTTAAGTGTATTTGTTAGTTCTAAAGTTTTGCGCGTTTAAACACACCTGAAAAGGAACAATCTTTTAACCTTTATAGTATTGTTATAGCTTAAAATCCTTACTGGTATTATGAATACGAATGTGAGTCTGTTTGTTTGTTTGTTGCGCTTTAACTACTTAACTATTCATTCATCAAATTTGGATTAAAAATTATCAGGGGTACAGAAAAGGACGTAGGATACCTTTTATCTTTGAAAAAGTACTGTTTTCGGGGATAGGTCAAATCTAAATCAACGCGAAAGAAATCGCGAGCAAAAGCTAGTATTAATATAAAATTTTGATGAAATATTTATTTTATTTAACTATACAATCAAAATCAATCAAAAATACTTTATTCAGTTTAGGTCCTGAGAAGGCGCTTATGAACGTCAAAGCCATCACCGGTTCGGAGAACAACCCAGTCATCGAGAAGAACCGGGAAGAAACTCGATCTTTTTCTTTCCATCATACACAATATAACACATATTTTTAAAAACATATATCTTAATAGACATAGATAATTGCATTCGTTTTTGGTGGATGCACAGAGAGGGGCGTCATTTCCATACGTCACCATCGTTAACATATTATACGTTCCATTATGATTATCTATGAATATCTATACACCAACAAACAGAGAGAAAACAGTTAAGAATATCGTCCTCCTCTGTTTCTCAACCGATTTTCTTTTTTTTATTTAATAGATACCGACGATCTTTAATATTATCAATAAAAACAATTAGGAACAGTTAATTTTTTTTCATACTATCGACTATACCATAATGACGTATTTATAGAAGCTCGTAGCGGACGTAATAGAGCTGTTGAGTATATGCCTCAGTCGCAAACTCTGTAACTCGTCATCTGTACGTGTGGTTCAATAGCAAATCTTGTTTCTGCGACCAAAAATTAAAAAAAAGTGGAATGATTGAAATGGTAAAAAAGACACAAAAACCTTGAAACAAAAAAAATACAATCATCGAATTTCAACCAATGGACAAGGACTAGAATTATATTATGAACGTATGTAACTATTGTTAACTTTGTGGGTCCGCCTTACGAAACTATTCACCGATCTTCAAAATAAATTAGGCAGCCTTGTACTATACATACACTGTGTGTAATTACAGTACTTTTTCTTAACACAACAGTGTTGCAAATATGAATTATGGAAGTGGTATTCAAAAACGTATAGTCAAAATGGACTGTCACACTTTCGCGGACAGTGAAAGTAACCTTTCCAATGTCAAGAATAAATAAATTAATAGCCGAATCCGGTTTCCCGATGTTGGTTAATATGGAATTGGAAATCGTTTTTTTACTACAAATATTTCAATTCATACGATAAAGAGAGAGAAAAAAAATACGAATATATACTAAAACGTTTTTCAAGCTCATCTAAATTATTAGATTTATATGGAACTAGCTTTTGCTTGTGACTTCGCTCGAATGGCTGCAGATTTCTTCTGTCCCACGGGACCAGTACATTTTTGTACATGAAAGTTACCCATGAAATGTACCCCTCACAATAACCTGAATGGTTGAGTAGTTGACGCGGAAAGCGTAACGAACAGACAGACAAACAAATTCGTATTTATAATATTAGTAAGGAGACGTAGACTTGACATAATTAGAGATAAATCAAGGAGCAATAGTTAGTTATATAATACTCTCATTAACATTAGACAATTAATACTTTTTTATATTGCAGAGCTTGACCATAATGTCATTTGATGTTAAACGGTGATGTGGCACACACCTATCGGTGATCGGCGACAAATTTTCATCTTGAAAATGGTAGCTAGCCAGGCGAGTTTAGAAATACCCAACCACTATGCTATGGTTTCATCGCGTTATCTAAGGAGTGTCTGCGCAATAAATCGCGTCTGGTAATGTGTTATCTATGTGAAAAAGAAACCTAAAGTCCCCATCAATCGTTTTGACCGCTCTGAATATAGCCACAAGTTCGAGGTTGCGCGTACACTAGTCAAGGCATTAATACAAATCGAAGTTAAAATATTATTATAGGAATGTAAAATTGGCATTTATTTATCCTTAAGTTGCCTGGATGTTATACGTATATGATAATATGTATTTATAGCTATGTATCAATGTTCAGACAGCAAAAAAAGGTAATTTTATGGAAAATTAAACAAATTTTATATTTTTTTCATTAAAATCTTATCTATATATGCGATATATTATATAATATTGTGGGAACATAATAAAAATAAGACTAAGCGGTCTGGAATTTCAAACTATTGATAAAATGGAAAATATCACCTAGATAATTTTGTTATAAATTTGATACTCAAAACAAAATTAGTACTAAACTTCTTGCCCTATCATGAATACTCTCATTAATAAAAGCGAAGAATTAGAAAAATTATTACTGTTTTGTTTTTATTACTGATATGGAAAATTCGTTAAGTACTTTTTTTCTGTAGAGCGTCATAAGCACTACAAAATTGCCATTTAAGTTTTTATTCTATCTCTGATAGTTTAATCGCATAATATAAACAAAAAAAAAACGCAAAAGTGCCGTAGAAACTTAAATTTGACGCAATGAGAATGTTTGTCGGAAAAGTATTACTTAATTAAGAAAAAATAAAATTTCTTCACAGTTTGAGGGTCAAAATAATGTACGATTAATATCGAACGATATACGATTAATAACGAATAAGATCGATGGAGGACCTCTCGAAATTGAAATGAAGAGCGATCCTTTGGACATCATTGTTGTTTAGATAAATCTTTTGATATTTAGGGGTGTGAGCGAAAAAAAAACGACTTTTTTTTGCACACCCTAATATATACACACATACATATCCAAGGATCGCTCATGCGTAGGTGAATCACTATGTTTGGCCTAGATTACAAAAAACAGCAACTGTATATGTGGAATGGAGTTACTAGCAGATACCGTTAGAGATGTTTAGTAACGGATTTTCAAATCTTGTCACTAATTAATGAGAAACGTGCAATAGATTACTCTAACACCGACCATGTTATTACTTCATCACGTTGTATCCAACCGTCGTAAGTTTAAATTCATTATATCGACTGCGGAAAGGCTAACTGACTAACGTGCGTTTGATAATGCTTTGCATTAGTTAGTTAACCTTTGCTTGATACGAGCCTACGTCAAATCGCATTACAACCAATCAAGTACTTTGAGCGTAATTGACGGACAAACATTCAACCAAACATACTTTGACGCTTATAATATATATTAGATTATTAGTCGCCCGCATCTTCATCTGCGTTTGTATCTTTATAAATGACTAGCTTTTGCCTGCTGATTCGATCGCGTTAATGTAGGTTTGACTGCGCTTGAACTGCACTTTTCTTCTGGATAAAAAATATCCTATGTGCTTCTATATCCTTGACAATGTGTATGTAATCGTAATAATCGGTTGAGTAGTTAAGGTATACAAATAAACTCATTTTCGAATTTATAAGATGAATTAAGATGTCACCAAACATTATCTTATTCGTAACTCTGACGGTTTATGTAGCGCACGTCGAGACAGCACTCGAATGGGAGGATTCTTTCAAACTTATTCGACAGATACTCGTTATATTTTGGTTAATTTTAAACAATATATTTATACATTATAGACTATGTGTTATTGTAATATATAAGATGTATCACTATAAAGTTTCATCAAAATTTGTTATGTAGTTTTGAATGAATGAGTTACCAAACATCTATGCACCCTCAGATACTTTCTCGTTTATAATAATAGAACGTTTATTAAATTAATAGCTACTCAGAAATTTCCAGTGAATGTGGTTAATAAAAGTTAAACAAACAGAATTAATTGACTAAACAAATTGACTAAAAGTCGTGATTATATCACTCATTACAAATTTTGCAACGTCCGTTGAATGAGCTAAATGAATATCTAACAGGTTTAATGGTCAGGGTTTTAACTTACAACCTGTAATATCATAGGTTCGGTTCTTGGTAAGGCCAACTATGGATGTACTCAGTCTGGTCAAGGTTTAGCAAAGACATAAACTATGTCATATACAGTTATCCGTCTGGTGTTTTATTCCATGCATTTTTATCATAAAAGACTATAGACATAGCCTTACCAAATACGCCAGAAACATCAAAAGCACGAAATTATAAACAAAAAAAACAAGGTATTTGTAACTCACTGATAACAGCAGCCAGTAGCAAAAATAATCCACAAAGCAATCTAGTCGATTTCATATTTATGAATTCAAAAATGTATGAACACTTTCACAAAAAAACAATATCCACCTTATGTATATAAATAAATATATTAACAACTGTATTAAACAAATCAAACAGTTTTCATCATCACGAACATTATAAATCACTTAATTCTCGTATTCACAAAGTTGGAACACAAATTCACAGAGAAATTCGACTAATTTACAATTTGCGCACGTAATTATTGCCGCCAATCGCCGTCAGCTGTTCATAGCGTCTGTGCATCGAGCGAACACGTTTGAAAGTCAAACGTAAACTGCGCCAAGCGAGGCGAGGCGGTTGGCCCGTGGGCGACACACGCAAGGCAAAAATGCGATATAACCCGGACAATTTAAGTACAAATTAATTATCGATTCGGCCATTGAGGTTTGAAGGTGAAATCAACTTGACCGGCTTACGTTGTTCAAGTTTGGAATACGCGGAGTATTTCGTCCATGGACTTTCGGCCCTTAAATAGAGTTGTGACACGAGCCAAACCATTATATATTTTTTGTGTGATCTACATTCCTTTGCTTATAAATTTAATCTGTATTTTCTTGCTGAAACTTTCACTAAAGCTTTAGCTTTTCAGTAAAAAGTATAAGAAACAAGCTTTCTTTTTCTTTTTAAATTGTCTTCAAATACCTTAATTACGTATCTTATCTATTCAACAGCAAATTTGACAATAAGCTAAGACACAAAAACCTACACTAGTACATATGTACGAATAATCAACCTTGAATTCAATGTAAACAAAACTATGACAAATTTCTACTTTATATTATAATTGTAATTATTTTGTTCATCAATTAAAATTTAAATAATTTCTACCACAGTATTGATTTATATTATTTTATTGAAGATAAGTTAAACTCGCAAGCAACTTATATATCTTAAAATGCATTATCTACTAAATTAATTTCATTATATTGAACGTGAAAAAGTATATATGTATTGTAAGTATATATGTGTGTAAGATTGGACTTAACTTAATCATATGACTTAGATTAAATGTACGAGACCGCCCTGATCTGTTAGGCATTTATTTTAGCAGAATTCTAGTCAGTCATATTGTGGCTTTTATTTTTAATTCATAACCTTGTGTTATTACACCTTATGTTGTTGTGATATTATAGATAGATAGCAATAAACGCCTTAACTACTCAACAGACCATCATTTAATTTTGCATACACTTTGTCAAACGTCAAGAAAAGCACATGTTTCTTTTAGCCAGAAATAAACTGAAAATCGCTACATCATTTTCATTAACCTCTATAAAATTTAATACTGTGAGAAATTCTTCATACTTTAGGTTTTTTGACTAATATATCTATATTTTTATTAAAGGTAAACATATAAATATGGCAGATTAAATAATCGTACAGTTAAATAACAAAGCAAATTTATACATGACTAAGTTATACTGAGAAAATATAATAAAACCTTGAATTATCAAGATTAGTAATTTTCAACATGCGTGACCGAATATCGCACGCTACGAACAAGAGAGATTACGCAAAATAAAAACCTTAAAAAATAATATTAGCCTTGGTATTGCTCTTATTTGTCCATCGACGCGCGGCACTGAGTGTCAGTTTGGTTATTACTTTGCTACCGTCTATATAAAGGATGGGTCAGATAAAACGCCTATTTCAGCCAGATTCACGATAATGCATTCAAGGCAACAGCCCAAAACAAGATTCGGCCACTTCGGCATACTTGAGCTTGTTGCTATACAACTGTGCTCCTTAAGAGCTCAATCAAAAACGCCGGTGAAGCTGTGAAGGTTCGTGAGTCCAACAGCGGTTAGACAGTTTGAAAAAAAGAATTTTTTTTTGTTCATTAGCCACAATGAAAATACTAATGAAAATGACTAATAAAAATGTGTTAAAATTCAAACTTTTAATGAATTTCTTTTCGAAATTTATAATATTGACACATTAAAAACATATGTTCAATCAATTAATGAATTAAGCATAACGGAAAAAGCAATACGTATTTTTAGAGGAAATTGAACATTTATAAACAAAGTTATTTAACATATTGTATGGTCAATTTGATTCGTTTTTCAATTTCCAATTCGAAATAATGACTTGAAAATTAATAATAAAAAAATATCAGTACAATTACTCAGTTCGTTATTCGTTGTATGGAATTTTCATTATTATTAGTTTTTATTTTTTAATGATTTACGCAAGTTTAATTTTACCATGTTTCTTGTCATGAAGATAAATAATGTAACAAAAATATATATCGTAGTTATATCGTATATAACTGTTTATGATTCGATATGTTTCCGTAAAGCGCTAAATGTCACGGGTTTCTTTCAAGATCAAAATGACAATGATTATAAAGATAACAACAATCCACTTAAATTAGTAGCGTGCATTGTTCCATTCAATATTCGGTATGGACGGTAGTGATAAGGAGCAACGTTTTATATGGGAGACATATTAAAAAAGCGTCAGATCTATGCACTAAATAACAATTCCAAATATTTCAAATAACAATATGTATTCCAAAAACCCTCTAAAATGGCGCTATTGTAAATTAACGGCCATAACGTTTGGTCCGAAATAATTTTGTCAATATAATCTAATATAACTGTTGTGAGAAAAAATGAGGATCGATAGAATTTTTGTTAAGAAAACGTTTGATATTTTTAAGTTTTTACTGTTATGAAACTTTTTTCAATAATTAATGAACTCTGTTGCTACTACAGCGCCATTTTAATTTAGCACATTTTGACGGATACATTTTCATACACAGAGGTAGCTCTCCTTACCTCTACACTTCATAATATTCGATATAATCATAATAATAATAATATTCGATTCGATAACGTACCCTATGGTAAAGAGACAGTACATTATATAAGTAGGGATTTAAAATTTGTAAATAGATTGATCGTAAAAAATCGTATTACTGCCATCTAGGAGTTACAAATAACAACTTCACTGTTTTGAGAGCATGATATGTTTATTAGCACTGCTAACAGTATTACAGTAACGATACATACAGTATACAGATGTCACTTATATCAGTATAAAGAAATTACAATTTTAAAGTTAATAATAAGTTATAAGAAAACTACATATATGTTATTATAAAATATTAAATAATTTATGTAGTACTAATTCAAAATATTTTCATAATAAGAAGTAGAATAATTTTAATTACTTCAAAAGAGTATTCACAACTACGAGAATGTCATCCGCCATTTATTATCACTAAAATTTCTGTGAGTTTGAAACAAAATTCTAGGTAATGATCTAAGTTTAGAACGTAAATAAAATATCAGTCAGCTGACAATTTACTTAAGAAAAATTTAAAATATTTTTGCATATATCTAAGACTGCCGATGACGCCATCAGTAATATTCAATAAACAATCCGAAGGTTGATCACAAACGCCATCGCAGTTTTTTCGTCGTCGTTGGCAGTGAACGGAACGAAGTGTCGTTGTATAGATCGCTCGTTGGCTGGCTGGAAATAGTGAACCAAAGTATGAGTTTTCGAAATATGTTCGAATAAAAAGTGAAGAAGTGTGTGACTGTCATACAGCAAGATGGTCGATGACGTGAGAAATATTACCGAAACCGCTGAAAGTAAAGGTATATGTGTAATTATAGTTGAAAATGTGTCGTTTTAGTGATAAAAATGTGATTGAAAAAATTCTCTAACGCTAACCGTGTCGTGGCCCCACGTCGTGGGTTCGGGCCGCTTTCGAGAACGTCCGCAGTGAGATATCTCCATTGCAACTTTGTGATTTGTTTTTTTACCTGTATTTGGATGTATTTTACGCGTTGTGGTATGTTCTAAAATTAGAAAAAAACGCTTCTAAAACACTGCGCTGTCTAGAATGCAACCAAAAATTTTAAGTCCCCCACTATGGCCAGTGTAGAAGATTTTAGTTCGAATTTCGCTGTAAGGGATTGTTTTTAAAAGATTTCTTTGCACTTTCTAGATTTACTTGGTTCATAATTTTACTCTAACGAGGGATACAGAGTCATATGTTGACAGAATGATGATACTTGAGTCATATCTTATGATTAGCATTACTGACGTATAAGTAGTAGCTATATATACTCGAATAAAACATAATCGAGTAACGTGCTTCAGTTTAAGTAATTTCATAGTATTAAAAGAAAGTCGCCTACTTCTGATAATACGTTACATGGCAGATTATATTTAGAAAGTGTGAAGGGATTAATGAGTCCAAATAGGCATAAAAGTTGAAAATTACGTTTCTGTTGTGTATATTTGATCTAAATTATCTCATTTTAAAATAAAAGGTGACGTGAGGCGATTGTTGCACCCATTTTTTGCACATATGCAAGATACTTCAATGTTATCTTATCAGTTTTATAAATTATGTATTTTATATGCAAAACACAGTTGCTTGGAAAAGCCAATAACATAGGAGCAATTTCACTGAAATTGGCTGTAATCTATAGGTGATAAAGAGATAAAATAAAGCAATTTATCATGTATGGTGATAAGAAAAATTATGGAACTTGGATGAAGTAGCTTTTAATTGGCTATTCAGTTTTCTTCCTAATTATGACATAAGTTTGTAGGCAATAGCTGTGTCTTCTTTCCTGATGATTAACTAAGCCTTTTTTATTTTTTCTGTTTCTCTGTTTCATAACATTATCACTTAAAATTAAATTAACCTATATCTTTTAAATCATCATAATTTTTTAAATATTTTGAACCATTTTTTGTCTTCATTTTTTCTTTGTAAAAGATTATTCATAATCAATTACGTTTAGGCTTTGATAATGTTATATATTTCTGTGTATATATGAAAGATAACATATTGGAAAATGGATAGACTACAAACATTATGAATTGAATATATATAGTTATGTAATATTTCTATGATTCAATTTCTCAGTAAAATCAAGGCCAAGTCAGCTACATCTCATTCTATAACCTTAAATTACAATATCTTAAAAGTCATTATACCTAAACTAATATAGCTGTGTAACAAAATTGTGTTTTTACAGTATTTTTGTAGGTGGATGGATTATCTCATAACTGAGTATATTGAGTGTGTGAATAATTATTAATGTATCTATATTTTAAATCCAATCACATTTAAATGCAAATTTAGGTGTCTGACTAATTATTCTAAATGAACATTCACATTCAATGATGCTGGAATGTTAGTATGCAAATACACTCAACTCCTACTGAGATAATGTTTATATTGGTGTTTTAACATTCATACATTGCATTGTAATTGGCTGAGGTCATAACATGAATGTCGTTTTTTTCTCCTATGAACTAGCTAAGAAGCATGCAGTTTACAATATGTTAAGTAATCACTATAGTCTATCTTTACTTCTTCACTATTATCATTAATATGAAAGTGACTTTGTTTGTTCCATAATGTACTCATCCGATCATTATGAAATTGCAAATGTGTACATATTGTCAGGCATTACAAAAAATGGTATTGGGCATCTTTCATCCAGAAAAAAATGGTATGGTGTTCTTGAGGGATTTATGAAATTAATGTGAGTGAAGGTTTAAGTAAAAGTGAATATATATACACACATATATATATATATATGATCAACCTGAAGAAGACTGCAGTTTTGAGTGTAATCTGTCACTTCTGAAGACTGGGATAAAAAGTCTCATGTATTCAATGTGTTTCCACCTTTGAACCATAATATAGCAGTTGTACTGCTGATTTCTGATAGAAATAAGTGTGGCTTTAGTTGTGGACTTTTATGCAAGTTTTTTTTTTTTAAACCCTTTGGTTGATTACTGTAATAATCTTTTCCTCATGCATATACTTGTTTCATTCGTAGTGCGACATGATATTGTAACAAACAAAAAACTTTATTTTGCATGAATCTGATTTGTATGTCTTCATTTTTTTTTGTCTAATTTGTTATATGTGTGCAATTTTCTTAGAAATTGCGCTTTTTTTATAATTTTTTTACTGCAGTTATCAATATAGTTTAGGAACATTTATTTGTACCATCTCTATGTACAAACTTGCAGTAATAATAGTATTTATAACTTACCTTTACTTCTTTTATCATAATCTATTAGTAGTTTTTGTACACATTTTGTAACTTTCTTCTTTATCCACCTAATAATGAACTTTCTCTGCTGAAAAAGAGATTTTCTTATTTCATTGATGCTGCTTTTGCTGTCCATGAAAATATTTGATTAGTGTGTGATTTAAAATAAGTAAACACTATATTGTTATGAACATTATTGAAAAGTTATTTCAAAAGTGATAACAAAGGTGTATTATGTATAGAAAGGTGTGTTTGAAGAGACACTAGCACCTTATGCATAATACATGAGAGAATTATCTCTTAAATTTAAACTCGTACTGGAACTTATTTGAATATTGCAAAGATGGTTTGTTTTATTAGCACACTGCAAAATGCAATGAACTTCTATTTAATATTGTATAAAAGTATGTACTAAAAATATAGTTTACTAATTTTTACTCATGACTTTGCTAATGTTAATGTAGATTTTACCTATTCATAAAGAACAGTACTTTTTATCTGGATAAAGAGTGTCTTACCTTCTCTTATGTACATCTGTCAATGTGTATACAAGATTTGATGATAATTGGCTGAGTAGTTTAGGTTTGAGTAAGTGAGACAAACAAACTTGCTTTCATATTTATAATAATTATAGTAAGGATTTTATGTTAACATTATTAAAATATGTTAGCAGAAGATTGTTATTAAATTTCTTTCAATTCATGATAGTGCCGAAACTCAATGTACCAGAGATTGAATGTAGAATATATAGCTATACTTACATAATTTTTGTATCAAACTATAGACAAGTGTTTGATCTCAATCCAGTAAAAACTGTCAGAAATTGGATTAAAATGGCCACATTTTTAACTCGGGAGTGGTACTTAGCTAAGTACACTTTATAAATTTTCATAGCATAATGTTTAGTTTATCAGAATTTCTTTCTACAATCAGTTATTGATCCCTATGTAAAATGATGACTTGCATTGAGTCATGTGTAGTCATAGTTTTAGGCACTTGATAGGATACCAAATGGTCATTATGAAGATTTATTTGCAATATTTAATTAGTTATTGAAACTTACCTCCCCACCATATCAATTATTTGTTCTTTACCTCAAATTGCGGATGAATTCAATATCTCTGTGAATGCTATCCGTGGGTTTACAGTTTGTCATTTTAATTGAGCCTCTTTAAGGTGCACAATATTATAGTAAAAATATAAATGATGCGCTTTAAAACTATAACTATCCATATTTCTTATGGCTTTGGGAATGATAAATAATTAAATATGGCTTAAGTTGTTAAGTTCTGTTCACATTCATATAATATGTAATTATATGTTCTGTGAATGACAAATAGTGTTTTTGCCATCACTTGTAATATATTGGTTAAAAAAAACACTCTATTTAAAGGAGCTTGACTTTTGGTCCTTTCAAACTATATTTCATTTATTTGAGCCCTTGTTAGTTATTTTCTATCATGGTTCAAGCACAAACCAAAATGAATAAAGTTTAATATCTGAATCATTTTTGTTACTTTTTCGTGGGTTCCCAAAAGCTTGAATGAGAAAACCAATTACCAAAGGTAAATTCAAATTGACACCTTGATTAATTACCTAACAGGCTATTGAATTCATTCAAGACAATTTTTTTTATATTGTATATATGAATATAGAAGTGTCACACCACTCAAATATACACTACCATATTTTTTTAATAAAATAAAAATTACTATATCTTTATGTTCGAAAAAGTGATACTGGCAACACCGTGATACTGGCAACACCTACTAATTTAGAAGTACATAAACAAGTAGTATTTCCAATAAAAATCTTTAGATATTTTTACTAAAATTATATTGTTTTTTCCCGATCTGACTACACTATTTACCTGGCAAGGCCTCTACAGTCTCACCAGACTATGTAAAATTATGTTGTGCAGTTTTTGAGTCCATACTTGATTATTTTAGTGAGGATATATAATAGTATGTTTAATGTATTAGAGCTTTAAGACCAGTGTACCTGTGTCTACTAAGTTCTTTATCTTCCAAATAATCTTTGCTATACAGTCTAATAATTAGTAAATTAATGCATTAGTATGCTATAAGTAAAAATCAATTTCTGAATATAAATAAGCACATCACTTCAGAATACCTGCACCTATTCAGCTAATTATTTTCTGTTTTGTTTGTAATTGTCAGGAGAAGGTTTGTATGAAAGAGACTTATTGAAAAATTCGGGTTATAAAATGTCGACATAAGGAAGTGTGAGTTCGAGAGATCAGACCGGAGATGTTCACAAATATTGACATTTGACAATTCAGCCATTTTCTTTCATTACATGGTCGTACTGTAAAAGGAAGATTTGATCTTTTTTTTTGCTAGGACACCCGTGCGAAGCCGGTTCGGACAACTAGTTTTCAATAAATAAACATACAAGATTCAATCAAATCAAATTCGTTATTACGGCTTGAATATTGATGATGTGTTGGATATGTCGCCCACGGCATCGATTTCAACAGATGTTCCTATTATAGAGTTGTCAGCTAGTCCATATAATAACGAAATTAAAAAAAATGCTTGTCTGTCCGTTTATTATTAATGTACTCGGAATTCGCTGCATGATTTTTTGTGAACGCATATTAACAAGATTCTTGTTGATTATATACTTGGTTATACATAGCAATAGCGACGATTTCAATAATGGATTACGTTGTCCTGTTATTTTATAATACTCGTTATCAATATAAACATAAACTGTTATCAGTTATTCTGCTGTTAGGTATTTTGCTGTTTTCTATTGCTATTTGTAACAATGATACTATAATTAAATTAACATTCGTTGTTCCTTTCGTGACTTTGAATGTGAGCAACGCAAGTCCCTTTCACTTTCTTATTCCGATGTTATGATATCACCGGCATAATACTTAGGCATAATAATAACGCCAAACGGATAATCAACAGCAAAATAAGTATATTATTTTCAATAATTTGTTATCCATTACGTAGGAATAATGCATTACATTATTTGTCGTTGCAGTAGTTATCATTCCTATTACTAATATCTTCATGGGAGATAACTTTTACATACAATTTTGTGTGGCATAATTTATATATGGCTCCTAATAAGTTACATTACTCTGTCTGAATCTATTTCTTAGGTTTCATGTGCAGAATTTATGTTCTAGTAAGCCGCCTATCTATCATTTTACACCGTTTTTCTTTTGAGTATTGCCGTGACATTGATCACTAACATTTTATAAAGTACTAAATTTTATTACAGAGAAAAAATACGTGTTACCACAAATACATACAATATGAATATAAGTATACCGCTTGCCCTACTTCTCTACGTTAAGAAATAAAACATCGCTGAACACGCGTAGTTTTTATAAAATTCGTAGTTGATTAAAATTTTAATAACTTTATATGAAGCTATTGTGATACATGTTTTTTTTTTAAATAAGAGGATGTTTAAGAAAGAAAACAAATAAAAATTCAGTATCGGTCCAGTTGTTTGTGAGTGACGCGCGCACGAACGTAGATCGCCATCGTTTTATTTTTGTAGATTTATCAATGGAAGTCGCTGTATATCGATTGTATTAATTACGATACGCCTACGGCTCATAAAATTCAACCATGTGACCTTCTAAATTGCTTAACTCGCTGTTATTTAATGTTATAACATTTAAATTATCCGATTTCATAATGATTTGGTCATTTTAAAAGGCACTGTCCTCGTGTATGATAAGTTCGCGTCTACATATCTATATTTTGGTACGCCATTGTCTTTACCTAGTTAGGAAGTAGGTCAAAACTACCAAAAGAAATAATAAGTTACAAGAAACATTTAGCATGGACAATAAATCATGATTGGTTTCTTAAAATACTAACTGTCCGCTCCGGCTTCGCACGGGTGTACTAGCGAAGAGGAAAAAAAACAAATTTCTCCACAGTACGATCATGTAATGAAATACAATGGCAACTGAACGTAAATTTGTCAATTCTGTCAATATTTTAAAGTACTCCCTACTGTCTTCTCACTAATTTACATAGAGATTTTTTATCCTAACATGTCCAACCTTCTGATAAACACAAGAAAAAAAAATGGTCAACCGTTTTGAAGTGATGCGTGCTTACATATTTATATATATTGCCAATTGATTTTTACATGATAAAATATTCCTCAAAAATAAATTGGTTACATATATTGATGTTTCAAGAAATAAAAAAAAATGTTAGATCTTATTTGATGAGGGGTTTACTATGTCCCGATTTGTTGTCTAAACAGAATGGAGTGTTTACAAATATTAAAGAATTGCTCGAAAGATAATAATTAATGACTAGCCTATACTGAAATATCAATCGTAATATTTAATCTTTTTACTTACTTATCGTATAGTTTCTATCGTAACATTAAACTGTAGTTACTACTACAGTACATACAGTACTACAGTAACATTAAACTGTAGTTACTACTACTTACTAGGAGGGTCGGCCCAACATATATTACTCTTTTACACTTATCTAACAGCTGTCATTTCAGTATTTACATCTGTTCTACACATAACTCTTGACACAATTTATCCATCTTCTTCGGTCTTCCGCTACGTCTATATAAGTCCACCTTCATAGTTAGCACACTTCTGCATTCCTCTTCTAATTGACCGCTCTGAATATAGTCGTATGTTTGGACTTGCGTATAATATAGTCAAAAATTTAATACAAAACAAAGTTGAAAATATTGTTATAGGAAATTAAAATTGGCATTTGTTTATTAACTTGTGTTCTGTGCATCTATATTCAAAGCGGTCAAAAAGTTGGGTACGGTCTGTAGTTATGATTATTTTCATGTTAAAAAATATATATTTGACTGGCTTTTGCTTGCTTCTTCGCTCGCTTTGATGTAGATTTGACCTATCCCTTGGAAGCAGTACCTGCTCTAGATGAAAGGTATTACTCTATTTCCCTTTACCTTTACCCTTTATCCTATACCTTTTCTGTAGCCCTGATAACGGGTATACAAAATTTCATGATGATTGAAACACTTGTTAGGGCATGAAAGCGTAACAAACCAAATAAACTAACATTCGAATTTATTATATTGTTAAGGATCATATCGATACAAAAGTCCATACATTTTTTCGGAATATAAACCCCACGTAGCATTTCGATGCAGAGTAATTGTGCCGTCAAATTTAATTAGCCGACTACTTAAAAGAGAAATTGAGCGCTTATTTATGAGTTCATTTGCTCTTGTTAAGTTGAAGTTAAGAAAAAGTGTAGTCGGCCATTTTTTTTTCTGGAGCGGTTACACTCTTAGATATATTTAGAAGAACGCAAAAAAAGATAAAATAACACATAATATTTTCCTATATTGTACTGGCCATATACACCAGTAATATTTAATTTGAAAAAAGAAAAATTTGAATACAATTTTACTTACGACCTTCATTTGTTTTTGTTTTGCTATCTCTTCATTTCTTTGATACGTAGTGTATGCCATTCCGCAGCTTTGTATTTTTTTAACAAATTCAACATTATTTCTTTTTTTGTCAAATAATTGTCATTGTAAAGTGAAGGGAACTTCATTTGATCACTGGGAGTGATAATGCTGGACCTCAGTGTTGCTTAGGTGTCTAAAGCTGTAACTTTGTTTGAAAATGTTTACATTTATAATAAAGCTGCCCAAACATTAGGGTGTACAAGTCTGATTTTTCGCAATGTCAAATGATACGTATAATTATATTAATCTGCCCCTTTTTATTGCATTCATCTAAATACATCCGTGACTGTATATACCCTACGCTGCAGAATTTCTTCACGATGACTTGAAAATTTTACAGTTCGTAAAACTATTTAATTCTACCTTTTCTGTTCCTTATTGTACCCGAGTCTGTGGTGTTTATTCTCCCTCTTTAAATTGAATTTATCGTTATCGCTCTAAACGATTGGAATAGTAATAAACAGATACCATCGTCTAAGCCCGTATCATGTGGTCAAGGTACTGGGCTATAAACACGGAAGTCTTATGTACTCCGTTCCTATAATTTCCAATGATTCTTGTTGATAATTTTCTTCTTTCTGATCGCTTAGTAAGTAGTTAGGGGCATATTTTAATCTCATTAGTAATAATTCCGCTCTGTAGATAATAATTTGTATTATACTATAATACCTTGTAACCTTCTGAGGTTTGAAATTATGCCAATAAGTTTTAATTTGTTCTCCATATAAAAAAAAAGTCTGTATTTGAAATTCTACAATAATAAATTCAATGTTAAATCCATGTGTTTTAGCGGATATATTGAGTGCTAAATGTTTTCAAATATTGTCGTAATTAATTTTCTTTTTTACTAGTAACCACTCTAGTTAAAACGCTCGTTCAAACTAGGATTCACCACATAAATAATCCTCTATTCTTGATAATCCTTAAATTATGGAAATAAAAGTTCAGGGAAACTTGGTCATATGATTGAATTATAAAATATTTCGTACCCAATTTTAAGTGAGATACAATTTTATGTCGACTTTCGAAATGTTTTGTTCTAATCCATACTACATTTGGGGTTCCAATATATATAACTAAGCGACCGCCAACAAGCAAGAGGTATCTGTAAGTCACTACCCGAAAAGGCTGAACACCTAAGACACGAGTTCGTCGAACAATCTTCCTTCCTATAACATCAGGTCCTTTAATCGTAATGACGACGGATGTTTCGTCTCGCGGTAGTCGTCGTTGTTTTTAGATTGTACTGTGCTTACCATCAGGCATATTGCAGTCAGTCACTTTTACAATTCACAACTACAATTTAAAAAATGTATTACGACATGTAAAATCGATTTGTGACAATAGTTTCTGTAAATATTTTTAAGAAATTTTCTCATTGTTATCGCGAAGAAACCATAGTTTGATTGTAGAAAATTTTCTATTGCCAGTTTACGTAAATATTAAATTATGGGTCCATCAATATCTTTAGGTAACAGTCCTTTGAAAAAGTCTTCACTTATGGTCAAATTGAATTGTCATGATAGAATAGTTGTATTTTTTTAATAAGTTTATCTTCTTACCTTATGTCAAGTTATGATGTGCCGAAAGATATATCATAAGTATGGAGTCATTGACTCAAGTCCAATTATTGAAAAATAATGATTGAATGATTTTGGTGACAGAGTTATAAATTCAAGATGGTATAGCGCCACGCGGACATTTGTTTCGTGTGATGGTTTTATCACAATGTTTTCTTTCATCAATAGCTTGGGCTAATTGAAGGCTTCAAACAATTGTCACGCAAAATTTAAATGAAGATATAATTTCTATAGAAATGGCCTGCGTGACACCATCGGCGTAGCTGCGTACACTAATCTCATGTCACGATACGATAAGCCCAATAGAGTCGATAGGCACTTGCGAATGTAAACAGTGTCAAATGTTACGTAAGACATTCCATCTCTGTTTTCGATATCTACTACAGTCTATACTAAGATTGTTCTCGGGTTGTTCACGATCTATCTGACTTATGGCTCAGTACCCGCTTCCATTTGAGATTGTTCAACATGTGTTATCATATCTTAGAATACTTTAGTATCACTTGGTTAAATTATCTCGATGTTTGGTTTTATCGAAATTAATTTTTAATTTAGAACCTACGATTTCTCGGTGGTTAGTGACGTAAGTTCGAATCTTTGCAAAGATTTCGATGAAGAAAGGCATCATGATAAAATCAAAGCATTGTGGTAGGGCTTTTTCTAAACCCACTTGGCGAACTGCCACTCTCAAGTTAAAAATCTGTCGCCGGGGACTTGTTGACGTGTTCTGGCAGCTGCATTTAGAGCCAGTTTCCCTCTAGGTTTAGAGTGTATACTACCTTGGGCTATATCGTCATGAGTCGATGGTTGAACTCTAAAACCCATGAAGTAATAAAATGTTTGAAACAGTAACTGATTTACCTTATTGATCTCTATAAACATTTTTAATACAAACAAAGGTTTCGTTTCCAATGACTCATGAACTAGTAGCCTCCTTATATGTTAATATAAAGGAACTAAAACGAACAGTACAGAAAACTAAATATTTTTTCGTAATTTAAATAGCAGTCTTTGAAAGAAGAGTTAGTCATTCTTATTTAGCCATCGCGTATCATCCTCGGGCACCTCTTAATTTTGCATATAAATATATTTAAAGAAAAAGCTGACCACTGTATTTGTTGCCTGAAATTATGGTTATGACTGTCGACTGCTCCTCATTGTAACTGTTCATATTACCAAATACGGTGCCAAATAACTTGTGGACAAATATGGTTCCTAATATGAATATTTCTAGAGATCATTCTACGGGGATGTTTAATTACATACGCCTTTGCTTTTTACCACGTCTTTATTAAATGGCTTTTTTGTATATCTGTTCGTGTACAAATTTGTAATCGATTTTTAATTAACTTCAAGTATTGAACATAGTTCAGGATTAGATGCCAACGGATAAAAATAAAAAAAAGTTTTTAAAATTCAAACTTAAATATCGAAAAACCTCAAATAAATCGAACATTTTTCGCGAAATTTTGTGATAACCAAATGAAAAAATATATATATATATATAATTTTTAATATAGGGGGAAAAAAATCACAATCACAAATAATCAAGACAATCTGGAAATGTTTAGGAACATTTATGCGTATCTAATAAACTTTTACCGAGGCTCTTAGTACGTTTTATAAAAGTGATATGTAAAAGGTACTATTAATTATTTTAATACCAAGGAGAAATATTATAGACTTGACTAACGACCTGATGCGTGGTGAGTCAATGGCGTACCATTTCACAAATACGCCCACTCGACGTCGATATATTAATATAATATTTGCGCATTAATCTACGCTGTTGTATATGGGATTTAGATAGCCGTTGTTACATTGGTTGTCAGATATGGTGGTAATTTCTAGATTATTTAGTACATATTATGAAAATTTACTTGCTTGCTAGAAACAATAGAATTTTTTTTAAATATCATTTATTTTATGAAATGCAACTACTACCTTTAGCTTCGCTTGCTTTAATGTATTTTGATCTATTCATCCGGAATAGTGCTTCTTGCTGGATGAAAAACGTACCCTATGTCCACCTTTGGACCCGTAACAATATTTAGGTATATAATAAAGTCCCGTGAGGATCGGGGTTAAGTCATGGAAGCGTAATAAACAAACAAAATCACATTCGCTTTTATATTATTAGTAAGGATTTATAAAGGTTCTAATTGGTTAATTAATCGCTGTAAATATTATATATTTTGTTCTGTTCTTTCTTTTCATAAATTTTGCGCTCCGTCTCTTTTTCTCCACTGTGCCAGAAAAAAGGTGATTGATATCTAGTTAGTTCAAGATCTTTTAAAGGGTTATTAGTTTGCAAATCTTTGTTAATATTATTTATTTTATTTAATATATTCTCATAAATCGTCCTCTATTTCTTTCTATCGCTTGTCTCATACTCTGAATATAAAGACAAAACTCAAAACTAAATTAATCATTTCTGATACGCATCACGTTATCTCTCTGTTATTATTACTTCTATTAGACAATTTAGTAATACGACAAAGTATCTGCCCTATGTCTCATGGTTAGCACGTTGTTGTATAAAAACAACAGCGACCACCGAGAGTTTGATAGGCTCATGACTTACCAAGAAGACTTATTATGATGGGCTTATTACTGTGCCCATGGTGGTTGCGACTCATACGAGGTACATGTTTCTACTACCACGCTAGGTTACATAATATACAACTACATTTACTGTCATAGCGCATGTTACAGTGGTGTACGTCTGCCGCGATCTAGTTAGACAAAGTTATCCGTTCAATTACAATATATTACTTAATCGGTCAATAGATGTATCGATCCAACGAAAATTAGAGTGAAAGAGAGAGTAATAGAGATGACGAAAGAAAAAGATGAATGATTCTTTATTAGTATTAAATTAGTTGATGTTGTTTAGTTTGCAAAGGATACAAACGGGCTGTAAAACAGGACATTGTATAGCGATAGGTAGCAGGTAAATGGTGACTGTTTAATGTAAAATATTACATTAAATAAGTAAAATATCAGTTATTTGTACAAACACTTACAGTATTTATAGAAATAGATATGATAGTATTGTTTATGGCGTATACTACGACGTGTAATGAAGGATAATTTGCAGCCAAACTGAACTGAAAGATACTGCGTCGATACATGTAGGTTGAAATTACGCAATAAACTGGAGATTTCAGTGAAGGAAATGGCGAATTAACCATAGCATGTCGGTAGTGTCTAGCGTCAAGCACCTATATATATATATGTTCCGACATTTGCACGTAAATGCTAGTCTTCTGAGTTAACGAGTTACCTTTTAGATCGTTGTTAAATATCAGATAAGAATATGATGGACGCTAAAATCTATACAATATAAATAAGAAACAATAATCGTTTGAGGAGATTAAGTTAATTTACAGTTAACTAGATTTTACCTGTGGTTTTGCTCGTGTTAAAGTAGGTTTGACATATTCCCCGAGAAGAGTACTTTTGTCTGGATGACAGGTAACATATGTCCTCTTCTGTACATCTGAATACATGTTTGCTAAATTTCATGATAATCAATTGATTTGTTAAGAAGTGCAAATGTAATAAACAAACATTCGCATTCATATTATTTGTTACGAGTTAATGAATCAAGTAACTACCTTGATACGTTTTTGTATCAAACTTGTAAATGAAATTCAGGTACAACATTTTTAGCATTTAAAATAGAATTGTAGCTATTTAGTATTTAAAATAGTATTTTTAAATAACCTAGTTGGCACAGGATTCAAACTTAAAAACCTTGACGCAGAAGTCCAACGAACTGTTATGCCAATTAGTTTGTTGAATAAGGTTTTTTTTTTTTGTTTTAATAGAAAAACCTCTCGCTTCATTGCAAATCCGAGCAATAGAATTGACGGTGACAAAAAACTCCTTTATGTTTATTGCGGAGTAGGTAAAAGTGGATCATATCGGGCGTTTTTGATACCTTTTTTAATCGATTCGTAGAAAGTTTAAGATCCGTGTTCAGTTTCAAGTGACAAAAGCAAACAAATTTAAATTTACACCAAATATTGATTTTTGGTGTAATTGGTCGGAATAATCAGAAAAGCCTGGTAACTTGTTTCCAGTTTTTAATTGGCTACTAAACTAGGATGAGTAATTGGTTCTTATTACTCTAGTAAATTTATTTGTACTCGTATTGGTAAAATACAGGTGCAGTAATTTAAAAAAAAAATTGTATTTTTGTGCAATTTCTGTTCGCCATCTAGGTGGTCTATAGAAATCTGTAAGGACATTTAAAGTTGAAGAGCATATACAAAAAAATGTTAGTATAGACATAAGAGTAGTTTTCAAACGTAATGTGAAGAGATATTTACGCAGGCCGACATGTCCAGCGACTAGCGTTGGATGGTTTTTCTCTCGATAGTCGCCGTTTTTGGATGGTATTGTGTACTATTAAGCATAGTACAGTCGCCTTGCTTTACTCAAAAAAAAAAAGAAACTAATAGACCACAACACTAATATACATACTTCATAATTGCTTAATCAATTTAGCGAACTGTCAGCAATTAATTATTTACTTAGATCGATTTACTATTATGTTTCCAATGATGGGTTTAGTGTTAGAGGTGGTAATTATTGTAACAACTAATAATTTAATACATTATTCATATGCAATGGATAACACGTTTCAATGAAGTTATCATTATCATGCTGTCGATTAGTCGTTGTACGTTATTATTATTGACAAAGACAATGGTCAATCAGCTATAGTAACGTGAGAACGAGCAAGCATTATGCAATAACCGACAGGTGTCAAAGGAAGAGCACTTTATTGTTGTCACTCAAAGTCACGATACGAATAAGAAATATTAATATTATCATGTCATTTTAAAATCATTCAATGTATCTGCAGGTGTTTGGTGTTTTTCGCATTTGTGATAGCATTTCATTAAACATTCTTACTTCTTCTGGAGCGTGTTGTTGACTGAAGCGATGATAGCTCAGTTGGTAGTGTGTTCGGACACAGCATCGAAGGACGAAGGTTCGAATCCTAGCAATTGAGTCTCAGCTTTCGGTGAAGGAAACCACCGTGATGAAACCATAGCATGGTGGTTGGGCTTTTTCTAAGTCCGCCTGGCTAGCTACCACCCTCAAGTTGTAAATCTGTCGCCAAACACCTGTTGATGTGTTTCGGCAGCTGCACTTGAGAGCCAGTCTCCCTCTAGGTTTAGCATGGCTATTGGATGGACTTACCCGATAATGAAATATCTTACATTATGAAATTTCATTTCACTAAAACCTTCCATGGATTTAACATATCACATATCTCAAATATTACGAGCGTGTATTCATTTATTGATTGGAGTGTGCCGTAGTTATGTTTCAAGTTAATTAGGTCACAGTTCTATCAAGACTTGTTTCGTATGATTGGTGCTTTGATACAGCAGTGGTCTCTGTGGATATGGCATTTAGAGTCGATGTCTTAATAAAGTATAACTAAGAAATTTATTGATGTACAAAATTTTATAAACAGAATTTTCAAATTTATAACATTGGTACTAGTCGGTGCTCGCGACTTTCTCTGCGTGTCAAACGTTTTCTTGTGTCATAGTAACCACGTCTTTTTCCTTTGCTGCTTGTCCCATAGAACGCATTTACCAATTTTAAGTTACCTCATTTGAACTTTATCATTGATGTTCAGTCCTTAAGAAGAAGCCTAATGTTAGCTTATTACCTACTCTGAAAAATTCTCTATGAACCAGTAAAATTCTAGTAAAATCGGTTAAGCTGTTTCGGAGATTAATCCAAACAAATTTGTTCAATGTAGGTCTTAACAGAGAACTTATGAAGGTATTTCTGTTATTTATTCGAGAAATCCATAGATTTAATATATACTAGTGGTCGGCGAACGGTCGAAATTCGATTATAGTTTTCATACATTCTGTTGATGGTAATTGATGCTCTTTTGTCAAAGAATTATACTTCTATAATTATTCCCTATATATTTTCTTAGTTTTGTTCTATTATGTCAGCGTGAGTGTGTACAAGTATCTCATTGTACATATTCGAGTAATCGAAATATATTCTTACTAATATAAATACGGAAAATGAGTTTGTTTATTACGTTTTCAAGCCTTAAAAACTCAACCGATCTTCATGACGTAAAGTTACCTTCATGCCGAAAAAATGAACCGTTTCCAAGAGATGATCAAATCTAAAATTTAACGCGAGCGAAGTCGCAAGCAAAAACTAGTATTATATATAACGTTTTTAGTGATAATCTCAGAACGCCTGGTTTGACTACACACGTTTGTGTTTGACATTCAGAACGGATGTAAACAATTAATGTTTTATCTTGTTTCATTTAATGAAATTGTAACACGTATGATATATTGATTTAGTTATCTTTCTGTACTCCTTTGCTAGATGAACTGTAATTTTGCTAAATTTAACACATTTTTTGCGCGCTATGTGCTTAAAATGGACACAAAGTTTTTTATTCGCATAATACAGTTTAGTATGGAGTGTATGGATGTAAGGAGATCCATCTCATATGAGGAACATGTTGAAAAAGTGTATATCTCTAAGCACTAAACAACAGTTCCAAAACTCCCGAAGATGGCGCTAACATAAGCACAGAGTATGTTGGTTAACCCTTACACTTTCTAAAACCATAAAGTTTTAAGTTCCATGCAAACGAATGTAGATCTTATGAAGAGCACAGGTGAACAGACTGTTGGAAGCATAAGCTTAAAAAATACCTAATTTATTACAAAATTTTGAAATATAACGAGTTATGTATTATAAAATTATAATCTTTATGTAAAACTAGCTGTGCCCGCGACTTCGTCCGCGTGGAAAGGAAAACAAAACACAGTGATTAATGAAACAATCTGAATTTATATCTGTATATTTGCAACGTAATGTCTCAGCCTAAAAACTAATAATGGTCGTACCCTTTTGTCCCTTCAATAATAACTCAAAATTAGGGTTTCCAAGATCCTTTGATGTGTGTAAAAACCGTGGGCCTAGCTATAGTGCTGTATCTATCGTCATACAGTCAGATAGTTCGTAGTACACAATGGTAATGTGTGCCCACATCCAAGTTTATTGCGAACATGGACAAAACTTCGTGACGATACACGCAGGTATAGGAGTAACATAACACTAATATTCTGATTTAACAACTGTAAAAACAATATTAACCCTTGGACTGTCCAAAACCATAAAGATTTAACTACTATACAAACGAATGTAGACCTCATGAGGCATAGGTTGGCAGCATACGCTTAAAAAATATCTGATTTATTACAAAACTTTGAAAAATAACAAATGATGAATTGTAAAATAATATTTTTTATGTAAAATGTATTTTTAAATTATTTTTTCATTTGTAAGAACTTTTCTACTAAACCATGAAATTTACTATGTACCATGTAATTAAATTAAAAAATAATTGAAAACATAATCTGCCATTTTGATATCTGAGTCTAAAATATCAGCCGAGGGCTTATAATATTCATTCATTTATACTTCACATAGCTCATTCTTATTATTATTTTTATGTTATCCTTTCTTTTATTTGCACTGCCTGCAGTCTTTTTCTCCCCAGTACCCCTGAAAGAAAATGCAAGCTCCCTAATTCATAAACCAAAAAGCATTCATTAATTGAAAGCGTCATTAAGACATTAGAATCAAGGTACATTTATGAAAATTATAATTCGAAATAAACCTAACAAACAGAAATAATCTCATTGTTATCAATACTCTTCCTTGTAATAATATTCTTAAGACAGTAAACCAATAAAAATATAAGCTTAGCGCCATCTGTTGTCGTCAAAAATCTAGTTTGTTATTGCTTCTAAAGACGATTTTTTCTTACATTTATCTTCATAAACAATTTTAGTTCTCTTTATTTTATTATTATAATAAAAAATTGTCCCAAAATGTGATAAGGTTCAATAACTTGTAATATGCTTGATTATTTTCTTGCTGGTGTTTTATCAAAAACCTAGTACTTTACCAGTGATGCCTGTTCAAACAAACTGACAGACAGACGTTTCTAAAAATGATCGAAATGGATTCTATTACTTATTCCTAGACACCTGAACAATTTTTTTCTCAAAAATCAAAAAGTACAGACCCATTGGATTTACATTCTTATTACATGTATAGATGTATTTTTAGATTATTTTCTCATTTTTACGAACTTTTTTTTATTTACCCATAAAATTTACAATGTACGACGTCCTGAAATTAAAAAAAATATATAATCTGCCATTTTTAGATTTGGGTCTTAAAAAATCCGCTGAGGGATTTATCCGAAACAATTTTGTAAATATAACCTAAAATAACTGCTGTAAGAAAACTTGCAGTGATTGAATTTTTGTGAGCATTAAAGTTAATACGTTTATTGGTTTTTAGAGTGTTCACTGTTATAAAACTTTTTAAAATAATTGAACATAACGAATTATGTTGCTACCGTAGCGCGACCATAATTTAGCACATTTTGACAGACACACGTTTTCATACACATAGACGGTGCTTCTTACCTCTACAGTCCGTAAAATTTAGGTATAAATAAGTATTTTATTATACGCTTATTAACATTGGAGACAATTTGAGGATAAATAAATAAATGCCAATTTTAGATTCCTATAAAATTTTAACTTTGTTTTGTATTAAACTCTTAACGATATTAATGATATTATGCGCAAGTATTCGAACTTTGGCTATATTCAGAGCGGTCAAAAAGATTGTCCGGGACTGTCAATAAAAATCGATTGTCACATTCACGCAAAGGAATAACTTCATAACGGTTGTAAATACATACTAGGCTAATTCTTTTGTTGTGTTTGTAATTGTTAGTGAAAGGTTTGTATGAAAGAAGATCTTTGAAAAATCGGACGAAATAGTGAAGAATTATTTTGGTTCAATATTTAAATAGTGAGTAAGTGAGACAGAAGATAGTGGGGAAATCTTCAAAAATATTGTCAGAGTTGACGTCCAATTGGTCAGTCGCCATTTTACTTTATTACATTGTCAAACTGTAAAGGGAAGACAGACCCTTGTGAAATCGTGGCAGGTAGCTAATCTGTATTGTATTTTATATCATTTTAACATTAAGCTAAGATACGTAAGGAGTCATTCAAGTATTACGTAAGCACGCTGGGAGTTATGTTTGATTTGCTTATTGTTGTTGACATGAGGAATGGGGGGGATTTTGTTGTGTGGTTCAGATATTTGAGACGCGCGGTCTTAACCACTGGGCTACCATCTTCTTAATAACGAACCACTACTATACACTATAAATTCTTTATTTATAGACTTGTTAACTGCTGCCCATGAATCAATATAGAAATCAGATTAGTTGAAAAAATATTTATATGAATATTTAGGTAAGCATCGGGGAAGAAGAAAAATCATTGGATATTTTTGGGTGACGAGTGAGAGGGGGCGGTCAGAAATTCCTAATATAAATAACGTTCCTCTAAGTTATATATAAAGAGAGGTCGATTTCATTTAAACAGTGACATTCCGACAACAAAAAATAATAGTACTAAATAACAGTCATTTTACATAATAACCCTTCATTAAGACTTGTTTTTAAATACAACTAAAAATAATTTAAACTACGCTCATCGGCTTTTTAACCGATAATTTTATAGATACTGGACTTGTTTCAAATCACTGGCCCTAATGGGTTAATTTCTATTGTAGTAATGTAGTCGGCGCTCATAATACCACATTGCAGAGACGAATCATTGCCAGACAGTGTTATCCTCAATGTTTTAATTAATTTTATAGTGTAGGTACCGTGATGAACATAACATGCGAGTTGAATCTATTGGAGAGAAAATATTATTCTTTTATTACGTTCCAGTGATATTAATCCTATACCGCTCATAGCATGTGACTTGCAATCGTTAAGAGTGATTACAAACTTATTAGAGGTAGTTCAATTATTACGTAAGCATCAAAGAGGGTGGGGCATCCACAAAAAAAAATAACGAGTTATCAAACAAAATGTTCTACCATAATCTTCATTTGGCCCTATGTTTCCCCGCCCCGCAGGCCACAAAAATATGGGAGACAGAGTAGTAGGTTTTGCTTATTTTGGATGACTTGGGGGAAGGGGAAACAAAGTTCTCCTAAATGCCGATTACATTAGCATAATTTGCTTTTCAACCAGTTATCGTATTTTTTTTACTACTTGTAAAGAAACTTGTGAAATATTATGGAAAAGTTATGGCAATACTCACGTAAGCATAAAGGGGGGGAGCAATTGCTTTTGGTTACTTTTGCTCACAAGGGAAGGGACGAGTCAAAAATGAGTAACATTCTCCTGCTCGGTGCTCCTTATCATTAAATAAGTTCTTGTTTTTATTCTCATATTAATTCGTGTTCTTTTCTATAGTTTATTAATAATTGTGAATGATACTCGTAATTATTGTGTCTCCAAAGAATGAAAATATTTATACGTTGATATTAAAAAAAAGCATTTTTCGACACAGATGACGCCTTTTTATGGTTGAAAGATTAATATCTCGTGAAATTAAGCCTGAATTCAATCTGATTTGTTAAGAAATCCAAGAGAAATTTTAAATAAATTCAAATTATTTATGTTTGCTTTATTAGCACTTAAATAAAATAATACGCCGTAGCTGAAATTGACAATTGAATCTATGGTAGTTACTGAGGTTCGAATTTTTACTTATGAACCACACCTTTCGGTGAAGGAAAAATATTGCAACGAAAATAAAATGTGGTGGTAGGGCTTTTTCTAAATCCACCTGGTTAGCTACCTAAAGTTTAAAATACACAACCGAGCACCTATAGGGGTGTTCCGGCAGCCGCACTTGAGAACAATTCTAGGTTTAGCGTGTTACAATGTCAGATTGCATCGTCGTTTATCTATCGTGAGTGACTGTCGTTATACACTTAATAAAGTATAAAAAGAGATGATTTTTATTAATATATAGAGTTAATTTAATTTCTCGATTAACTTTATCTAAATATTTCTGTGTGTACAGAAGCCCTAGACCGATCGAGACTAGCCCGAGAGAGGCGTGAAGCAGAACAGAGGAAGCGCTTGGACGAGTTGCGCGCGCACGCAGCCGCTGCGCAGGCGCAACGCGAGAAACGCGACGAGGACCGCCGGAAAAGGCAAGCCGAGCAGCGCGCTAAGGATGACGATAGGAGGGTTCAGGTATTTTTTTATTATTTTTGTAACCTGTTTATATTATATCTGATTGTTTGGAAAACCTTTTAATTTATTTGAAACTAAATTCGCCGTGATTTACCGACTTTAAACTTTAAACAGGTCAAAACTAGAAAAAAAAGTACAATATTAACGCTTGTTTGTTTATTAGTTTGGACCAAATTTCAAAATTGTTTTTCAACAAATCACCTATCATATCTCTACTATATTTTATATATATGTAAATAAAATTTAAGTGTTTCCTGTTTGTCCGAGTTATTTTTTATGAGATTTTTACGTGCAATTAAGGGTTTTTTTACGGACCGTTATGTAGATATATCATTATTATTTTCCATTGAGGTACAACAAAAATAATAACCAAAAAAATTAAAGTTCATAGGTGTTTCAAATAAAACATGTAGCTCTCATAGAGCTATGAATACATTTACTAAATGTTATGTGAAATTATTCAGTAAGTGCATTACGAATCAACAAGCCATCATTTCTCAACCTTTTTAGTCTTGCGACCAAATTAGTAGCTGCTAAGGAAAATCATTGCGACGTCTCTACACTCTCTACACAGTATGTTAAAACATTTACATTCATGGGATCTCATCAGAAGCAAAGCTCTTTAACGTCAAAATGGAATAGTTTTAATACTTCAATTTGCTAAGTACACATGAAATAGTGTACCATATAGTATATTGTAAAACGTTTAGTAAAAATATGTTTTAATGATATATCCATGCGTTCAGTATTGAGTTTATGAAACCGGCATCGCACGATTACTGTCTATTTGAATTGAAATACTGGAACGCGCACGCAATCGTGTACAATAAGAAAAGACATAGAGAGAGAGAGAGAAATGCTTTTTCCTTACATAACGATTTATAACAGTCAACTTATATCGCGAGCTGCTGTTAGGAACTTCGTTTAAAAAACTACGATAAGTAAATGTTGTTGTCATAATCGCTATTCCAACCACCTCGTCCCGACCCACATGTTATTAAAAATAATCAAAGCATAGATAGATGCCTCACCCCCTTTGGTGTTGGCGTAACACTTGAACGGCGGAGCCCCATATTTAAAAATCGTTAAATTGCCTATTTTGGTTTTTACTCTAATTTAATTTTCTAGCATTTGTTCGAGTGGTAGGATATACGATTGTGTCCCACTATATCGTAACTACTATATACCTATAAATTACTTGCATTATGTGCAAGCGACGTGTTCAACGGAGAGTAGTGAGCCACCCGCCGGGTATCGTCGACTGACCGCGCGTTTACTTTCACCACTTAGAAATAGTGTTTACGCCAACGTGACAGTGCAAATTAGAAACGAAGTGGTGGCCAATGGACAATAATACACTTTGATTATGATATGATGAATAACTATTTCCGTTTTTTTAGTTAACAATAGTAATAAAGCTAAGTTAATAGCTACTAGATAAAAGTATCGGTCGACAAACAGATGAGAACAAGGTACTGAACTGTTTTATCTTCATCTATAGATCTTCTGCGATCTACGATGTAGTTTCTTAGTGACAAAGTTCTTAATGCAAGAAGATGCTTGCGATATAAGTTTTGAAGAATTTAGTACTACTATTTCGTGCATGTTCACTTCATAAAAATTAAAATCGGTAAAACATAATCATAAGTGTCTTAACTAAAACGCTACTACCTCTTAATGAAATTTTACAGATATGTGTTGCTTTCGAAATACTACGTTAAATCAACGGGCCCTGGATGCCGTCAAATGGGTGTCCACTTAAAAACGTCGAATATCGACTCTAGGTTGCTTTCTAGGTTCGTAGGTTCTATTAGAAAATTTCATTATTTGTCCTGGTTCCGTTTTATTATAGGTTTTAGAAAATATTTCAGAGAGCATTCCTAGATCTTTAACGTTAAACTAATATCAAATTCTTAGAAAATTTTTCAAATAACAAAAGATTAACCCTATTAAATTCATGTAAATTTGGACACCTGCGTTGAGCAAGATATGTCTTGAGAATGGAATAGCCCAGAATACCTAAAGGATTTCTGAAGGGGAAAACCTGATAGATGCAGAACTGAGATGTTAGGACGGCATCGTACTCGTAAAGGCAATAGTTGTGAGAGGTTGGAAAGAGATTGGAAATAGACTGTTCTAGAAAGATCTACTACGTCCATTCGGGGCTGTAGATACTCTGATGATGATGATCTATCTTCTGTGTATGATTATGTAACTATATTTAAGTGATCTAGAAAATTTCTAAGACACATGTAATGTATGTATGTATACGCTACGACTTGGAGAAATCGGGATACTTGGTGACAGTCCAAGCCGAGGCGCGCCGAGCGCCCTTGTGCTGGTTGCCTATATAAAATCGGGTGTGTACCTTAAGCGCTTCCCTTAGTAGTCCGCTGAAACTGTAGAGGCCTTGCCAGGTCAACAGTGTAGACAGTTCGAAAAAAAAAAGACTTGGAGAAATTTGTGTGGTTAAAACATTTGTCACTGTCATTATCGCACCCGGGATGCAAAAATGAAACGTCATGTCCATATTACTGGTAAATGAGGACATACTGTTTGTGAAATTGTAATAAAAAAAATCGGATAACAGCATTTACATAATCGTCACAATTTATGTAATTCATTTATTTTTATTGAAAGTGTAAATATAAAGTTGAATTTTATTATAGTTTTACGTAAACAATTGATCAGAAAAGAAATATTAATTAAATTAGTGAACTCTTGTAATATAACTTTCTAGACTTCCTCGAAATTGTTGTACGTTCTGTATCAGATTTTTTGCGTTGTAAATCGCAATTCGTATCGTTTCGTGTTGAAAGCAAATTTGGCGAGTTGTCGATTGTCTGCGGAATCAATTAGACCTTCCTGATTACGTGTACAATTTTTGCATGTAACGCTTGTGTTACACCGTCTCAGTTTTGTTATTTTTCTTCGATAGCCGTCGCAGAAGCATTTGCCATTGTCACGTAATAAATAACGTATTGTAATGTAATCGAGTCATATCTATTCTTTCTATAAACAAATAATTTTACAATAAAATCAGTGAATTGGACGGATCCTCAGGATAATTCACGACATTAGTAACCCTATGACTGTTTAGATCGTTTTGCCACGTCATTGTAAGTCTTTTGTCGCAAAGCGCTAACTTTTTATTAAGTCTTTAATAATGTGAGTGTGTTTTTGAGACAATTGTCTTATTAATATTTATATACCTCTCCTAAAATTACGAATTAAATTTTTTTTGGAGAGTTATTTAATGGTTCCATAATATATTCTTTCTATTAAAAAACAAGCCATTACTTCAATATTTTATCTCGATATTTTTAAGATTTGCTAGAATTAATAAAAAAACAAATAGCTAGAATGCGGAAATTTATAAATGGCCTTCGTTCATGTCATGTTTTCCTAAGAGTTTAAGATAAATTACAATTTTCTATTTTAAATGATACGATATACTACCTCCTGCTTAGGAACAGTCTTTCTATAAAAAATAATATAATATAATATGTTTACTTCAGTTTTACTAATTTTATACTAGTGATCGTCAGCGAGTTCATACTAATTAAATTCATAAATTTGATAACAATTAACTGTATGAGGGTGAACTTACTTGCTTATAGCTTGCTAACACTCAAACAGTTTTAGATTTGTTGTCTTTGGTTTGTACTATGCCTAATGTTCTCACACCCAGGTTTCCTCACTATATTTTATTTAACTGTCATTCGTTAGTGTTATCAATTTAAATTGGTGGATGTACGCGAATTCTGAAATTTTGTTGGTGGTTCGAATATGTAGGCGTCGAAGCATCAAGATCAGAGCCCTGAACTGTAATGTCATGTCCTTCTGTATGGATGCGAACAATGAATGATCCATTAGAATCGGCATTACCTAGCTGGAGACGCTACGTTAAAGTTGTCTATTATTAATTTCTACGAAGCATACTGGTAATATTCTGGCCAAGTACGATACTGCGATATGTTTAATATGAAGAACCAAAAACCAAAAGCCTATCGATAAAGAATTTATGTTTTGAACATGGCGCTGAATTGGACATGCTTAACGAAGATCTGGTAAGCACTTACCAAATCCTCTGGTGGCATTCTGTTGAATGGATGGCTACTGGAACTATTCTAGGTTAGAAAGATATGGTAAATTACCGCGCACGCTCTCACTGAACGGGGTTCTCTTTCGTGAGTTCTATAAGTCCGATGAAAGACTATAGGAATACATCTAATACGAGACTTATAGATTAAATGAATATGTGTAATGCACACATATTGCTGTATATTCTTGGCGTTCACGTGACGTACGTCCGATAGAGTTGAAATTTTTAACGGTTGTTATAGACATTAGCGTGAATATTACTAACATAGTGCCATAAGTGTACAGTATGTTACATATGATTCAGATATTTTGTAGTCGTTGAATATTAATAGATTTATTATAATTAAAAAAAAGAACGTTCATTCAACGTTTTGTTAACTTTTCAGGTGAACAAAACCGCTAGTTATAAGTGTAGCACTGAATAAAATTACTTTTTTTGAATATTTAGACAAAGAAATACAAATATTTGGGCTCTTGTTTCAATTATTCTAATATTATAAATGCGAAAATAACTTTGTTTGCTTGTTACGTTTTCACGCCTTAATTAACTACTCACTCATTATGAAATTTTACATGTACCTTCTCAGGCGTACAGAAAAGGATATAGGGGTACCTTTCATCCAAATAAAAATATACTGTTCCCGAGAGATAGATCGAAATTACACTAACGCAAGTGAAGCCGCCACCAAAACTAGTATATATTCACTAAACTTTTTCTTTTAGTAGCTGTTTACGAGCTTTATTGTTATCAATTTAAAAAAAATACATTTATCCATATCGTCGGATATCAATTATTGTTGTATATGATTCAATAAATTGAAAATTAATGCAATAATGACGTGTACAAATACGTCGCAATCAAAATAAAATAACGAAATTTAAGAAAACATAGACAATAATACGCAATAGTAATAATGTAAAAACTTAAAAAAAAGAATTATGTTCTAATTTCAACCTCTGGACGACCACTAGTGATATCTATTCTTCAAACATATTATGTAACCTTAGAAGAAGCAGAGTTATCTCTGTTACGAAAAATGTGAATAAATGTAGATACAATGGTAATGAGGAACAAAAACGAACTCGTGAGTTCTATTTCTGTTATCGGACTATGTACTTGTCCGGCATATCGTGACTAAATCGAGGCTACTCTACACATTTCTCCCCGCGTGACGTACGTATTATCCAAGAGTCCGTCAAACATTGCTCATTGCATAACAACGTCCTTGCCGAGATGACGTCATGGACACGGCATCCGACTCATCCACAGACTAGTTACAATCAAGATTACCATTAAGTTGGTAATTATTTAAAATGCGTTAGTGTGTTCTGTTTCGACTACACGTAAATTCCGGTAGCGTTTGTGTCCGTAAAGTTGCTTGGAAGTGTTAGATGCGCGAACATGAAAGTCAAAGATGTTTGCATGCTTTAAAATTAAATTTACATGTAAAAAATGAGTTTATAAGAAATGATTTGAAAAGGATAGCGTTTACCCGCGACTTTGTCCGCATGGAATTTTGCAAAATTTAGGAACGCGCGCGGTTCTCGATACTACTTATTTAGTTTATTATAAGTATATACACGGAACCCTAATTATTTTTCTAAAATAAAAGTAGCCTAAGTTACTCCTTATAACTTCAGCTATCTGCTAGTGGCTGTCTCGTCAAAATCGGTTTCGGAGATTAGCCGAAACAAACGGACAACATTATTTCGACTTTACAAACAGACAGACCAATTTTGTTTATTTCTATAGGTGATGTATATATTGCTTGTGGGCCACAAATCGAAACCAAACATAAAAAAATGCCATTTTTCTTGAACGTTAAACGTCTATCTAGACATAATCAAGAATATAGCTTGTATGAAACTCGGATCAATGAGTTCTATATTTAGGGCAGATATGGTATATTTTGAGATATGGCAGTAAGAGCGAACACCTTATTTCTGGAACAAAATGTTTCAGTCGATATCTTTACCTTGTCATAAAAATCGAGTCCAAAAGATATATCGAAATAAAATGGAAAATTCTATCGACACTTCTATAAACCCCTAACATTACCTGAATTCTATCGACGCTTCCATAAGCCCTAACATTGTTAAAATTCTATCGATGATTCTATAATCCCTAACATTCCCAAAATTCTCTATCAACGGTTCCATAAGCCCTAACATTGTCAAAATTCTATACGGTTCTATAAACCCGATCATTGCCCTAAGAATTGCTATTATGCTTTATACGATAAATAATCGCGGGCGGCTACTAGTCTAAATTACTATTATATAGAGAAATGATTCGGTTTTTGCTTGTAATAGATAAACTCAAAACTCACTTAACCGACTTTCAAAATTCTCTCGCCTATACAGAGCAACATTATCAGCGAGTAACGTGGGTTGCGTTTCATTACGTTAACGCGAGTGAAACCGCAAACAAAATCTAGTTAGATAGGAAATAAATCTACCTGTATAAATAGAATTATAGAGGTGTGCGCGCATCACGCAAAAGCTAATAGATAGGTTTCAATCCTTTTTTTTGTGTTTACTTCTTAGATCTTGGACCTTATTAAAAATAAAATGATTAACACTACAGCTTCATTTAATAATATAATATTACTAACGTTTTAAGAAACTACAATATTTACAACCACTACACGTTTAGCGACGCGTATTTTCTTGCCGTAGAGAAGCGGGGCAAGCGGTGTGCTGCTTATATTTTTCCTCTGTACATGAAATATATTGTTAAGATAATAAACGACGCAGATGAAATCGCGACTTTTAGCTAATAAATAATAAATATCCGTAGTGTATATTATAAAAATTCACTAAAAACACAACAATCTTCGTCTTTTTCAGACATTCGAATTTCATAATTTAAATAATAGTGATATTAAAGAACTAAGATGAATATTTAAGCTTTTGAATGTTTATTAATATTACGGTTATCATATTTGATGACATATATATTATTTGCTGCGTCCGCGCAATGAGAAGTCCGTTTGTGGCGCATGACCTCATAATTGACAATGGTCGAGTTATGTAATTGATGACCTGGTCACTTTGCGTTGTTCTTAATTTAATCGGATTGCGAAGTTTCATTCACGAGTGGATGTTGTTTTATTAGTTGTTCACAAAATATATATGGTCATTATTATAAAGACAATTATAGTAATGCATAACTTCTAACACAATGGATAATATTTTTTTCCAGATGTCTGTTGTTATTATAGACAATGACAGTATTTTTGAATAATTAATAGGTGTGAAAAGGACAGGTACTTCACACTACTCACACTCAAAGTCACGATAGGAATAATGTCAATTTGATGGATGTGGCGTCATTAAAAATTACAGTAATTTAACATAACAGCAAATTACTAAATAGCATAATAGCTAACAATAGTTTATAAAAATAATACAACAGCATAATAAACTTTTTGATATTTTGAGCGCAAATTTTGTGAGAGATACATAAAAGTCACTGATAAAAAATGTTTGTATATCTTCGTTTGTTTATATATACGCATTTCATTTTTATTTGTTATTATATTATTATTGTTATTTTTATATATGATGCCTACATTATTGCAAAAAATACTTAAATAAATATTAAAAAAAAAAAAACACTTATTTATTACAACTGTTTTTGATGAAATTCTGTAAATATGTGAAAGGAAGTATGTTTTTATAACGAAAGGGTAAAAATAATCAAATATCCTTTTAGATATTGTAAAAGACAGTATTAGATACTACAAACAATATAAATGAATTCTCAGAATTCTAAATTATATGGTGCAATTAATATTGCTTTGACTTGCACTCAGTGGACGTTTTTTAATCGTTTTATTCAAAAGTGAGTACAGACTAGTAATATGTGAAAATTAAAAAAAAGTTATACTCGAATTTCGTCTACTTCATCTGTCTTGAGGGGTTAAGAGTTGAATGTTGTAGAAATGGAAATATCAGTACTAGGCTTGCCCGTTGATATAAAAGTTATTTTCGATACCATAATTTCAGTGTATGTACAAAGTGTTGTACATAATATAGACATGACAGAATCGTAGCGATATGAATATTATGGATGGACATTAGGAATGCGTTGCGTACGCGCAACATTACGTTGGGTAATGTCATTTGTGAAATTTCACCGTGCTTGTGTAAATTAGTAACAGTTAAACTGTTGTGTTTCACAGGCTAATGGACTCTTTCACTGGTTTGTGTTCATTGGTGATCTGCATAGAGTGGAAATATTACGATTATTTTATAAAATTGGATAAGAACATTTGAGGATAATAGCATAGTTAAATAGCACATGTTAACGCAAACATAAACATAAAAAATACGCTAACATTTATACTTAAATTATTTTAAAAATCCCTACAGTTTTCAATATTACCAAATGGTAACAAAACTTGCCTGATATTGGACTCACGCGGTCAATTTTGTTGGTGACGAAGTTAATTTTTCTTACAATCATTGGTTATATTAATTATTCAGGAGAGACTGAGGCAGGAATTTCTATCTACTATCAATGATTAAACACGAGTTAAACGTTCACTTTTCACTTATTGTGAAATTCAGCAAATCTCACAACAATGTAACTGAAAATGAATAGAATTCCAAATCGGCGTCGAAAACGGTTCGAATATTGCGATCGCGAGACCAGCGCGACGCAGAGTATCCCGAAGTCTTTATACAGAAATACACCGAAACGAGCGCGTTGTGGTGCATCAAAAATATTTAAAATTAAACCCGCGGACGGACCGGTGCGGCCGCGACAGAAATAACGGCGACTTCCTTCAGGACTATGCATTCCTTTTAACCAGTATATAATCGAACGATACAGCCAAAATACATTCATAGTTTAACAATTTCTCCTGCATCCATTTTGCTCTTACATTATCGTGAAATTTTTATGTTAATAATTCTCACAAATAAATATTGTTAATAGCTTCCCCGTAGGATTGAATCCACTCAGAAATTGATTTGAAGGCCTAATTTTCAAGATATCTCCATAGAACATATATAAATACTCTTCAGAATAATTTTGAAGAAGATTCCTTTTAGATATTGGGATTTTCATTCCCCAATTGCCGGCATGAAAATGGTACTTTCATACACATTTCTTCCAATTTTATATCAGACGCTTCTATGTTTAAATAAGCCCACGGATAGATTATGAGACTGTTAGTTAATTGCTTTTTTTAATTTTTAGTGTTAAGCAGCTAAGTTAGGTTATATAAGAACAAGACGACACTAGGATTAATCATTAACAGCTAACAGTATGTGTAAAATGATAAATAAATTTAGTCTGAGATAAGAAAGAAATGTTTCAAGGACATTAAAGAGGCACGCGTTGATCTGATACAAAGTTTATCTCTTAAGAATATTTGAATAAAAAAGATGGGAGATATCAGTTTACCTTAAATTGAAATCTTTAAACTTTCCATGGAACTGAAATAGTGTGTTATTCTCAGAGACCATGGTTACCTCTATGCCAAATTTCATTATTGTCTTATATATTATATACGGTACGCTCGTTGAAATAACTCTTATATGGGAGAATTTCTTCATACATATATGACATGATATTTGTTCAGTTTTAATAATATCTATGTACTAGCTTTTGTTCGTGGCTTCGTCTTCTTTAATGTAGACCTAACCTTCGGTAACAGTACTTTTTAGTGGTACACTATTATATACTATATTAATACTACACACTATATCTTGTTCTTTACAACCCGACAACGTGTATGCGAAATTTATGATTAGATCTGATCTATAGGCTATATTATTGTATAGTTAATCAAAATACGTTCGGTAGTTTTTGCGTGAAAGGGTTACAAATAGAGTTTCATTTTCACAAGACTACTTTTTACATAATAGGATTTGTGTGAATAGACTGTTTTCCATTTGTTATCATTCAATAAAAAAAATACATTTCTTGAGTTTTTGTTACCTATTGCCGTATATGTTACATTAAAAAGGTTTTTTTTTTTTCTAACTGTCTTCACTGTTCACCTGGCAAGGCCTCTACAGTTTCACCAGACTACGCACATAAAAAAAGTGTTTTTACTTAGTTCATATATATACAGGTGGTACTTAATGACAAAGTTAGTTTCACAATGCGCGGTAAGTGTCAAAGCCGGCGATGCGAGGAGCACTCATCTCGGATTTTTAACGTCGGTCGCGCTGTCCGCTCTGAGCCGACATTCCGCTGCGAAGTTATATCGACTTAACTGCTGTCTAGTAGTTGGCGCACGGCCAAACAACGCTTCCACGATACAACTCCGTCGTAGAGATTTCGGCCAATGAAAATGACTAGTCTAAAATGTTTTACGTTTTACATTGTTTCATGAATAGGTACTTTTTTCTTATTTATCATAAACCTATTACAATAAATGTCATCTATCTTATTGAAAAAAAAATGTTTTTTTTTTACGATTTACCTAATCTATATTAATATGAATGAATTGCCAAATGTTATGTTGTACACGAATCGCTTCAGAACAGTTGCATCTATCTGGCTAATTCTTTTTTGTTGCGTTTGTAAATTGACAGAAAAAGGTTTGTATAAAATAAATGATTTGGTCAATTGTACGGAAAAGTGAAAAATTCCATATAAGAACGTGAGACAGTTAGATAGAAGGTACAGTGGACACCTTCAAACATATTGACAGAATTAACAGATGACCGTACAGTTTTTCAATTCATTTTGTTTTATTTTTATTTTTTGTCTCTTTGTTTGTAATTGGGGCTTGGTCACAAATTGACCATGTTTCTACCAAAATGAAGTATGTACTTTTCATAATAAATACTAACAAATTCTAACGATTTTTAATACTACACATAAAGAATTTGTAAAGCATACTTGCTTCCTCGGATGTTGGGAAATCAAGGATGCTATTTACATAAACCGACGGACCGAATGAGTCATTAATTTTATTTTCGAGTGTTAATCATGCAGCTGGGCTACGTACACATTCTGTTATTACATGGTGGACATCTTCTACACTATTGCATATGTCACAATTTGGTGACGAATTCACTTTTCATTAAATGGTCATAAAGGAAATTTTTGCATCCTTTTCTACGTGTGAATACTCGTGTGAAGCTGGGTGAGTAGCTAGTATGTTTTAATTATTGGGATTTTGCTGAGAGCTATACTTTCGCGTGATCCCCTAACACTACTTTATATTGGATTCTATATACATTAAATATAATAAACGAGAAAGTTAGTGACGATGGACGGTTGTTTCTTATTTTTCACGTAAAAATTATTAGATAGTTTTTGATGAAACTTTTAAGTAATATAACTTATACACTGGTGTAACACTCAAGCTATAATTTAGAAAGATAACTTAGTCGAAATATAAATATTGAAGTCAATAATAAGATATAAGCAATTAGCAAGTTGGAAAAATCCTGCCTGCTGCGAGATATCTCGGCGTGCGCTGCATACACCATTAGAGTTACACGTAGATAATGTGTTGTCATCTTTTATAAAGATATAAACGCAGACACAGAAGAAGAAGAATAACATTGAAGTATCTGTAGTTAGTCCGGGCTCATCAATTTTAACGAAACTATTGCTGAGAGAAGGAGAAACTCTTTGGAACATTATATCGCTTTAACTTAGAAAAGTAGTTTTTTGGGAAACGGCAAAAAAAACAAATTGACGATCACAATTTTTTTTTACAAAATTAGCCCTAACGCCTTAATTACAACGTCATTGCCGTGAAAATTTACTCTTTCTGTGAGATACACCTTGTAGAATAATTTATTATGAGGCCTTCTATTGCAAAAACTGCCCTTACGTTACAAAGGGTGCGATATATGCTACACTTTATTATATCATTAGCGGATAGAGAACTTTTCGGGAACAATATATATATACATTCTACGTACAAATACGCTTTTCCAGAGGAGCTAAGCAGTAATGTTATTTTAAATAGGTAAAAGCTTGCTATGTGTGAAGTATGAAATGTTAAAACTGTATTGAAACAATAAAAAGTAGCAAAAACATGTATTTCCAATGAAACAACAAAACTATTCTCGCCAGAAAATTGTCGCGGGCACCACCAGTTACTTTGAATTGAAATAAATAAAGAACAACGAATCATTTTTGGTTGGCGTAAATTATTCACGCTCACCTGTAAATGAGTTTCATTTTTCCGCCATCATATAAAACGTCTTGGTCAATACCTAATAGGATTTAATTATTAGCAGACACATTATTAGACATTTGCATACCTTATACACTATACAATTATTGTTGACCTGTGCTCGGTACAAACATGGTAAGTCGTTCACCCTGGCGGTAGGTGGGCGGCGTACCGAGACTTGATATTCTAGCAATTCTACCGATTAGGCTTGCTCACCGACGCACCGGGAATGCGCGGAATGCTTCTATCATATAACATAATGAAAGATGATATGATAGTATTTATTTTTCTCGATTTTTGCTGTATCATTGACGATATATTAAAAGGTATTGAATGATACGACTTTACAAAGTCTTACTCTGATTAAAAAAAATACATTATTTCTAAAAGACATTTAGTGTAAACTATTCCTATCGATTCTTAATGGACACGACATGATGCTTCATTGTTAAGAACTTGCATCATAAGTTTTCGCTTCACAGTTTTCTGTTGTTGGTATTAAAACAAATTTTTTCCTCAACATATCACACTTTTACTGGTCATGTTAACAGTTTTTATGTTGGTTTACCATTGATAAGATAAATGCCTTGTGTGTTTAGTAACTGAGACCAAAATTTCCTAGAGATACTGCTATCGAAGTGTCATTCTTGGGAATTAACAATAACAACAGCAAGGATTTAGGACCTCAAAGTCCTTAGAAACTGCGGTACTTCAAAATTTTAATGAACCCTTTTGCAAATTGGTAACTTAAAGAATAATCATTATTGTAAATATTTCTTCGTAATAGAAATTAGCTGTTGCGTTTTAAACAGTGTATCAATGCATGGACTCCAAAGTAAACTAACCAAATTGGACAAATTTCTACGTTATGGGAACTTTTCGTTCTAATGGGCTTAAAAGAAGTTTATACTGGATTATTATTAACGCATACGAAGTCGCAATTGGTTGCTTGTTACATTATATAAATAATATTGAGATAATTGTATGTATTTTACTATACTTCGTTGTGCAAATCCGTGAACCGTATGTGACACACGTGTCGCTTTATTAACGTGAAACTATACTCACTGCCTTTGCATTTTAGTTTTACCACTGATAATAATCGGTAACAATTATTAAGCAGATCTTTAAGTTGATAATGAGATTTATGGTTCAAAAGAGCTCGAAAAACACGTGGCTGAAATGTGACTGCTATTGTGCTATTGGGTTCTCGTTGTATGACATCTGACATAAAAAAATATACCCTGACCTTTACCACACCTCCTCTTTATTCTTGTTATTGTGATACCAGCTTATTTAGTGATAAGGGTTACTGTACATGTCACTTTTCTGTGCATTCTTCATATTTAGTATACATTTGTACATAATTTGATGCTCGAAATTTCTCTACTTCACACTCTCATATTATTATTATCCATGGAAAAGAATTTCAAACATATAAAACAAGCAAATTTAATATATTTGAAATTATTTACCAGTCTTATGTAAGAAATCAGAAATACCTGAAGAATGATTTTATTACTGATAGACTCGCATTACGTTGCACTAAAATCACCGTAGATTTTCGATAATTCTCTCGATGTATTCTAAGTGTCTAACAGTGGAAATAAAAAGCAGCTATTACTAAACGAAAATACTTCGCTTAAAGAATTAAGTCGTTTAAAATCTTACAGCCTTACAATAAAGACAAATTTATACGGACCAATTACACACTCAAGTTTTTTATACTATAAGTACTAAGACAGGCATGTCGTTCACCCTGCGACCGGGCGACGGGTGTCTTGACCTGGTATTTGAAGAATTCCACCAGTCGAGTATACCGGCTGTTTGGTTTTAGTCGAAAATGCTACAGATATAAATATTACGCTTCGGAAATAATCCGAAATATTAATTCAACTGTTTAAATTCCGACATTCGAATATAAAATATTTAGAGGTATTTTCATGCGGTGTTAGGTGCCTTAAGGATGGACGATACAAGGATTTTAAAATTTAGGCCGGCAACGCACATGCAACTCCCCTGGTGTTACTAGTGTCTATGGACGGCGGTGATCACTTACCATCAGGTGACCCACCTGTTCGTTTGTATTCGTAATAAATATTATATATATTTCGTATAATATAAATAAAAAAATTAAAAGATTTCTGGGCGGTAAACCTTATGGAAGTAAATATCGAGTTAGGCCTAACTTGTATGATTCCTATAAGAAGCTGGAGGGAGAAAATTTGAAATTGATCCTTCTGAATGAATTTGCTGGAACAAACTAAGGCCTCAGGTGATAACTATGAAATTCCGTTTAAAACTTGGTAGACTTCTGCAGCCCTCAAATGCGTTTAAATATAAAGCATTACAAACACGAAATAAAATTGCAAATCTTCAACCGACAGTGTTGATTCGTCTTACCTCTACGTAGATTAAAGGCACATATTTTTACAAACGCTCCATTTACACCCTGATAGTGTTTTAAGTGGTCACTCGAACATAAGGTAAACAAGCTTATGCGTCTTGTATCATTTTATCTATACATTCACCTCGGACACGTCATGCGATGATATACAGTCTCTCATCTCCCAAATTCACACATTTGCGCATTACTTGCTCTAACACGGACGCGTCTATTTCTGTGCATTATAAAGTCTATAAAAAGGCACACAGTTTCAACATTGTGATCGTCATACCGTCTAGATCGCGTTAATGGTAATTATTAGTGCCTCGTTGTTTTTAGTGATTTCGTGTGTACTATGGGACTCGGTTTTTGAAATATCTCGATTGTCTGATATATATTTAAGTGTTGTTATATCTGTGAAGTAATTCAACTTTTTTTTTTCTTGCTTACGTTTGTCAGTGCGATAAAGTGTAAGAGAAAGTGTCGACGACGAAGAATTGAAGAATTTTGTATCATTGTTCGGTTATGAACAGCGAATCGAAAATAGAAAGAGAATGGTTATTACTTGCGTGTTACGTATTTTAATATTCATTTTAATAATTAACGCTTTTGTTTTATATAATTTCATAGTTAAATTTTAACTCTGTGGTCATAAATTTACGTCTGAATTTCATTTTGCATGCTATATAAGATGGTTCTTAAATGGTGTAAATGCGCCAAGAGTTTAAAGTGAAAGTTCAGGAGATTGCTCTGCTAATGATAATCCTTAAGTAATATTATAACTTCTATCGGCAATTATTTTTGCTACAACGTTGCGGATGAATGATAATAAATTCATGGGTTATAAAAACGTGGCCTACAGAATTATCTAGTTATAATGATTATTAGAGTTTATGTTATGCAATAGTATGAAGTTTTCGTGATAATAATTTCCAATATCCTATGTTTCGTATATACTCATCATGCTTTAGTGAAATTAAATTTAATTTGCAACATTATTTGCCGATGATGAAAATAAACATCCCGAGAAAACTTGTGACGACCGAGATATGTTATCTTATTTTTATGTTATGTTATATTATTTTTATGCTAGTAACAAACAAGTTTCAAGTAACAAGCAGACATGCGGTCTATGCGATATTGATTATTCACTATGTCATTTAGATTTTATAACCAGTTTTAAGCCGGATCGCAACTTTAAATGAAGTTAATCAATAAGAGATTTTAGTTGAGGATTATGTTGGAATGCCTCTTGTAATTTTACATTTCGCACTCTTTGCTACTTTTTACGACAGTAGTGGGCGGCGGTGGAGTTACCGTCAAACTTTCCAGGGGTTCTACCACTCTTAATACCGCCATCAATGAGAACGTGAAGAAATTTTCTGTAACAGATCGTTCACATGAAATTTTACCATTATTTTACCTTCGTACCTGATAATGTTGAATATGTTTTCGCTTTTTTTTCTATTATCGCAATTAGTCATTATGCCATTAATTCGTCGATAACTGTTTCGCATTTTAAAGTTACCTGCTTGGGTGATAACAGAAGGGTGATCAACCTTTGTTAGAACTTTCCCGTTTTTATGACATCTTAGAATCTATGTTCCATGTTGTCGTTTCTAGTCTATTTTACTTGTGCACAATAGTCAAATTATATTAAGTAAAATGTCCACAATATTGCATAATTGGGTCGAATAACCCTCTTATATGAATAAATATTAAAACTACTACAATTTAAATACTGATATCCTACTCTTCTCATTGTCAGAACCGCTATGCTCATCTTATGGACCTAAATATAATAAAACTCTTCCTGAAACCCACAAATATCTCAGCGAAGTAACGGAATAATTAATTGACCAAGCCGATCACGACTTTGCTGTTCCAGAAATAGTATTAAAAAAAAATCAGACCGGTAGCCGCCGTGTTAACATGTAAACGAAATGCGCTCTCGTTGGTCAGTATTAGAAATGACATTGACATAGTTGGCAATTTGGACATGGGTTGCGAAATCACCGGGTTCCCCCATACATCTGACATTGACCGGAGCGGACTGTTTGGTATTCGATTTAGTTATATCTGTTTGCATAGATAAGAATTTAGAAATTTCTTTTATATAATTGTTCTAAAAGACTATGTAGTATGGTATGATCAATTATATGGAAAAGTAATTAGTGGGGAGAAGAATCTCTATATGTGTGTATGTTGTGTGCTAGAATCCACACAAATATTATTCCGGTTTTATTATTGTGGATTGGGTAGTGTCGTGATAATTCCAACCAGATTAGTTGTTTTTAACCGACTTTAAAAAGAAGCAGGTGTTTTTTTTAAATTGTTGTAACTTAGAACTTCGCCATTTATAAGCCGATTTGCAAAATAATTTTTTATTAGAAAGTAGATGATGGTCACATTTCAATTTTAAAAAACTAGGACCTTGTATTTTGAAGATACATCCGGGAACTATTCAAAATCGAACAGGAAATGTGTAGTGATTGGGATACTGGTAGGTTTTTGACAATCAACTCAACTATGGTCAATGACGTTTTAGTGTATTTATTTGATTAGATTTTCTAGAAGTAGAGATTTATTTTTTATTAAAAAAATTTACGTATAGAAATTATTATTAAATTAGGTATTTACAGAACATAATCTACAAGCCTTGACAGGACCTCCTGATTGAATGGTCTGGAGGCATTGTAATGTTTGGATCATTGTATTTTCTGATATTCGACGTACCGCTATGACGTACTCTTAAACGGTACAGAATATTTGTTCCCACAGGTCGTTCTATATTATTCTTAAAGCATACATTGCAATGCATTTCTTAGAGGATAGAGAATAATTTCTTTTGTTCTTACAATTTTTACGAACAATGTAGGATCGTTCATTTTGGGTTACAATTCTTTGAGATTGTAGCTTTATTTCTTTCTCTATCTATTGCATTTTCTTTATAAACAATCTACGTTACATTAAAAGCGTTTGTACTCGACCTCAAGAAGGGAGAAGTTCTCATTTCGGTTGTAATCTGTTTTTGTGTATTACATCAGTATTTTGTAATTTATGAAGCGATTCGAAAAATGTTTATTGGAATGGAGAGGGATATTTTCAGTGCGCTTCTATTTCATTAGTATTGAACTTGGGACTTCGAAAATACACTAGGGATATCTTCAAAATCGATTATATAGTCTAGTAATAGTATTAATATGATAAATATTGGTATGCTTTTATAACAATCCAAAACTAGGTAAGATACCTAACTATTGGTCAAAGACGTTCTAGTGCAGTTCTTTTGTAATCGGTTTTATTATTTGTTAAAATTCTATTTTATATTTTGAAATATCTGTCGAGCTATCAACATTTATCTGCCTTGTTTATCTTATTGATACGATGTCTGCGCATTTGCAGGCCGAGGCACAGTCTCATTGCAGAGATATATCGGCGAAATTATAAATGTATTGAAATATACATATGATATTAGATGTACGGTAGGTATTTAAAGTCACATTTTGACTACGTATTCATTTTGATGGTAGTTGAAGGATAAAGTTGTGTCAAGGATTTTAACTCTTATACACCTGTTTAAAATAGTGTAAATTTTAGTGAAAATATTATAAAACTCATCAAGTCACCTTGCAATAATATCTCTGTATTGATAAAATAATATATATGTATTACCAATATAATGTTATAATCTATATCTAATTACAACAGAAGATAACAGCTATGATCTAAAACTTCCTTTTCCTCGTTAGAACATTGATAAAGTTACTAGTTTAAGGATTTATATCATGCTAAGGCAAAGTAATGGTCATGCTGCATTTTGAATACTGGGAACTAGTTAATAAACATGCATACAACGCACCAAAGCGAGTCCGTTTGGTCGAATACCCTAAGTTGTGCCACCACATCTTCATATTCAGAAGGGGTAGAGGATAAATATGCTTAATTAGTCTTTTACTTGTTTCTAATAACTAACGCAATATTCACAAGTAGGGATGTTATGGAGGTGAAATCAAAGTTCGAGGCGGAATTTACGAAAACAAATTTTATTGTTACATAAAAAATTAAAATAGAAAATTGTAACGTCAATTAGTCATCGGAATCACACTATTTAAATTAGCATAATAATTGAGGTTATGTAAATATATATAAATAGTAGTCATTTGTCGCAATTATTTCACTTTTTATTTGTAGCGAAAGCTTGCCTTTAACTCTCAAAACAGACTGCAACGTTAACCAGCTGAATAAACGTATTTTCGATTTGTAAATAGAATGCAGTTGACATTTAATAAACCGACAGCTGAATAAACGCGTGTGGGATTGTGAACGGAATAAAAAAAAGTGATAAATAAATAATTTATAATTTACAGGTAGAGGAACGCAAGCGCGCGATATGGGAGGCGTCTATATCCCGCCGCGAGGCGCTACTGCAACGCGAGCGCGACCGAGCCGAGCGGCTCGAGCGTGCGCGTGCGGCTCGCTCTGCCCCGCGGCCGGCGTTCGCGTTCGGCTCGTCCACGCCGAGGCTGCTCGATCCTCTCGATTCCGCTGGATTCTTTTGGGCCGCGCGCAGGTATGCTATGTCCTCCCTAATTTCCCTCTAAGGTGACCTTTTCCCTCCTAATGTGCCCCTAATTTACCTTCATAAATCATGAGCATGACCTTCACCTGCTCAATAGCCAATTGATGGGTATGGTACGAAAAAAAATGTACTCATTGCGTGTTAAACGACAGCGAGCATCTCTAGCTCAAAATTTGATGATAGTCCAAACAGAGATATTTTGTTCCAAAGGCCTAATAGTTACCCAAATTGTTGTTTTGAGAAAAAAGGCGTAATCCTTGTAAAATTAACCAAATATATTTTTCATATTGACCAGGAAAAAGCAGAAGTTTGTACCACGTGTGTAACTTGCTTGTAAACATTTGAAAGAAGTTTTAATGGTTCCGGTTTTTTATATTGAAATATAATATAACCGAACAGCGGTATCGTTTATTTTAAAGATCATTGGAAAGAATAATAAGATATTTCTTGTATATGTATATATTTAAAACGAATTTATTTTCTATGCCAATACAAATTCATAAAAAAATATTCTAGAAATTTCCAATTTAGTGTTTTTATTATATAATTTTCACTTCTAAAATATTATTATGTTCATTTATCTTATAATTCGTTTGATTTTAAACAATGTGTACCTCTATGGTTTTTAATAGATAATTACTGGTAATAAATAACGTAGATTATAATTGCAAGCTCGAGGCGGGAAACACCTTCACATATGTGTGTTTTTTTTTCGCAAATCGCGTGCTTTGAGCACACGCGCTAGACGAGTTTTTCTATATGGGGTAAAACTCGTCATGCGATGGTGGATTTTATATTAATTAGATGACCGCTAATCTGAATAATTGCAATTAGTAAAGTTTTGCTTTGCTTTGTATTCTTTTTTTTTCACTATCAAGGTGTCGGTGTCGAAGGCTCCCCAGTAAATAATCGAGACACTCTGCTGTTTTTGTTTTCTTTTCCTTGTGTATATTAATTTTGTTTTTCTTTTGTTTCCTCCACCGCCAGTACCAATCCAATAGATCAGATGAACTTTTTTGAATCACTGTAAGCACTATTTTTTTTTCGTTATTTTTTTTTTCTTGATTACTAATTGAATTGTTGATTTTGAATTGTTCTGTTATCATTTACTAATTATGTTTTTATTAGTTTGAGTGTGTAGTTGTATCGTGATTATTATTTTGTACCGAATGCAGACAATTCGTGTATGCAGTCTGTTGTCATTAAATTATTTAATCTGCATTATTATTTATATTCTGTATTGAAAGCATGTTTAGTTTTCTGTGCATGGTTTTGGGTAGTAGTTTAGTATATGTTGTAGTGGTAATAAATATTGTTTTTGTGTATATTTCAAAACACGTTTTCTATTTACTTCCCAGTCTTTTGTACCATTCATTCAATCATAGAATATGAGGGCTAGTTCAATTAAATTTTGTAATTACGTGTGATTGAGGTCATTTATTGGAGATGCTTTTTATTTCACATAAAAAAAAACGTATAATTTGACCGTGTGAACGGTAATTGATTAACATGCAAAGACTGTCAATGGCTTGTTCGTTAGTCAGTTAACCTTCCATCGTCAATATAGATACAACAATGTAGAATGTGGTATGTAGAAATTATGAATATAAGATAACTGGTTTACAGTGTATAAAAGACTAGCTTTTGTTCGCGGCTTCGCCCAATCTAAATTTAATATCTTCCTTGGGGGCAATACATATTTTTCTGGATAAAACGTAATAGATTGTTAGGTTGTTAGGCGATACCCCATGTTGTTTTCTGTATCCATGCAAAATTTGATAATGATCGGTTGAGCAGTTAAGACGTGTAACCGTAACGAACAAACAAACAAACTCACATTCGCCTTTATAATATTAGGATGAGAATAGTGAGTTGACAGCTGATAGAGTGTAAAAGAAATAAAAGTGTGTGTGTGTGCTCATGACCACACGAAAGAAGTGATAACTTTTTATAAAAAGTACAAAACAAAACAAAAAGCCAATGTAACGCGGTGTTCCCAGGCGGTCACACATCCAAGTATCCACTAAGTACTGAACGATCGGATGAGAATCGGTGTTTTCAATCGGTGGAGTACCCGACACAGTGTTTATCATTATACAAAAAAGGTCGCTGATCAAAATTTCAAAGCACTCCCTTAAGAAGTTGTACTTCGAACATGTTCTGCCACCCTTTTTGCGTGGGATAAGGAAAGATAAGAGTTAATATCGTCAATGTCCCACCGCTGGGCGAAGGTCTCTCCTTTCCTTTTTGTTCTTTCTCAATTCCGCGTTATCTGTCACATCAAAAAACAGTTATGCTCATCACGCTATCTCTAATTAAAGGGTCAGCAGGGATTGCCGCGACTCATGTCATGAAGTCGGTTGAAGCGATGGCAATTTTATAACAAAAGTTCACCTTGTTTTTATTGTTGTAAAACAAGCAAATAATCGCCTTTATGATTAATTTGAAATTTTTCCACGATATTTCATTCGTCACTTGAACGATTAGATAATTAATCATACCTATATTGAATGTTTTCTAATAATGTATATGCCTATATATAATGAAAATACAGTTCCTTTGAGGTACGACTAAGTTAAAACTATTGGAAGTATTATATATTGGATAATGACAATTCGATGAGGAATTTTTCGTAGATTGTTAAGTAAAAACTTTTCTAGCCACGTTGAGTGATTTTTGGTACGGGAAAAACGTTGTGGGTTCACGTTACCGATGACCTCGACATACTCGTGACGTTTTGCGCTTGCGCTAGACTATATAGCGGCCTGTGTAGTAGGTACATTTTATATTGATATTTTTTATTGAGCTTGTGCAGCCCATCATCATATGTTTGATTAGTTTATAAATTGTATAAAAATGTTTGTAATTATTGCTCGGAGTGCCAACACGTGTCAAAATCAGAGTAATGTTATGTACATTAATTTAAATTTGCAAATTATGAAATTTAAATAACTCAGACTATAATCGATTTAGAAATCAAAAAAGAACAGTTATTCCATTGTTTTGAATTTTTCCTTCTATCGGCAGTCCTTAATTCCTCGAATTTTTTCTACGCTATTTATCTTATCGGTTCCATTGATGCTTTGTCCTTTTTTTTTAAATTAAAAACTCATTTTATGGACATAGAAACTGGCACATACCAACTAGTAAAATATATTGTTTTTGATATGTTGTCCGTTGATTTCGATTCCTGAAACAAAGTCGCGTTACACGTTTCTGTCGTAAAGCAGTTTTGAACGGTATGTTTGGTGACACGTATTGTTGTTTGAACCGTTCCATCTTAATACTTAGGGGAAGCAATCTAACTCAGAATGATCTGAGACTGCTCAGTATTAGATAATTTTGTTGTAGAAAAGTGTCATTGGTTTTTTATAAGGACCTGTTTGATTTTACCATTGCCTTTCTTTTATTATAACGCTGATATATACATTTTCCACCATATTATCAATTTGTTCTGATATATACATATAGATAAAATTGTAGTGTCTATATTGTCTGCGAGTTAATCGTTGAAACGGTTTGACCGATTTTGACTAGACGTATTGGTAGATATAGGACTTCTTGGAGTATTACACAAGCTACAATATTATTGCGTTTCTTCAAAATGGCTAGGTACGAATAATTAAAACGCAATAAAAAAGACGATTGTTGCTAAGCAATAAACGATTATAGGGGTTATAAATAGAATTGACAAAATTACGATGTAAGTACACCAAAAAGACAGCCCGCAATTAATCGATGTAAAATACATAGTTGAAAATGTGAAACTATTTACCGCGAGTGTAACGACAAATTTGTTTGTCGCTATCTTTTGCCCGCGGTTTTGCTCTAGTTATTTTAGACTTGGCCTTACCCTCGGGAACGGTACTATATTTCGGACGAATTATGTCCGTTTATGTGTCATTGACAACGTGTATGCAAAATGTCTGATAGTCGATGGAGTAGTTAAGCTTGAAGATATAGCAAACAAACTCCTATTTGCATTTATAAAATCAGTAAGGATTAATTTGAGATTATGACGTCACCAAAACGAGAGGTAAAATCAATACACCTTGTGAATAAGTAAAGCGGGTCCGTGAAACGACGATCGGAAACAAACAAAACATTCTTTTCAGTTTATTTTCGTGTACAGATATCTAGCCAGACCGGATATGTAGGTCGTTCGCGAGGCGCTGCGCTGCATCGCGTCCGCTTAGATAATTTTCTAGACGCGAATCGAATCCGAGACGCGGCTCGTCGTTTCCCAAGTGAGAGTGCATCGGATCGTGTCATTATGGAACTCGATCACGCACCGTCCTCCTATTGCGGAACGATCTTGTGGGCGCCATTTTACCCGCCAATTATTCATAACCCCGAAGCGTTTGGAGATTGTTAAATCTAATAGAGATAGCTCGTAAAAGTATATAGTTAATTGATGTAACAATTTCCATTTCATAATTATATGATTTCTATAAGATCTATAAAAAATAATGTCTTATAATAATCGGATGATCATTTACAGAAAAATGTGGTTCAGTTTTAAATGTAAACAAAAAAATATTTTGATGTAATTTTGCTTCACTTCACATCAGCCTGTAAGAAACCCACTGCTGCGTCACAGGCCTCTTCTCAAAGGAAGGTATAGCCATAGTCACCACGCCAGCCCACGACGTGTGTGCGATTTCCAACACCGGCATATACACAGTTATATATTTGTCCACAGACGATGATACTACAAGAACATTTCTCAGTTTTGGGTTTTCTCACGATGCTTTTCTCCACCGTCAGCCGATAATGTTACCAATTTAAATTAGTGTACGCGAATTTTGAAAAATCCGTTGGTCCGCTCCGGGGTCCGATCCTGCGAACATCAAATTGACGTTCCACCGGTCAAACTAACTTACCACCACGACTTATTTTGTTACTAAATTTTTAATTTACGTATGTCATGTACAACGCTGTTATTATTTTCAATATTTCCTGCAATACATTTTGTACGTAAACCAAATGCCCAAAAAATGGAGGCGTGAAAAAGATATCGTTTAAAGACAGACAGGAATACATATTTTTTGTTATGATACTTGTATGTGAGACAAGTGGTCGCCCTGTGATCCAAATTCGTTCAGAATGGTAGACGTAGCGTGGGAGAAGTATGACGAATAGAGACTTTACAAGGGTTTCGACACATCGATGGTATAAAAAGTAATAACTATTTCCAAAAAGTTTTAGTAGTAACACTAAAGCGCCTCAATGGCTACTAAACAATAAAATTAAATAAAAAAATCATTTGAGCAACTCTAGAGAAAAAGGTACAGGACAGATATATTTAAGCTTATTTATATATATTTAAATATATTATGATAAAATTTGGAAACCAGTCTGTTACGTATTCAGCGAGCTTATGAGCTTTATTTCATAGTAGAAAAAAATAAAAATATAAACGATTAATTCGGCGAAATTTCAGAACGTACTCTACGCCATTATCTCGCGTGTCGTGGTATAATTAGAACTTAATAGGAACACACCTTGAAAGTGCGACCTCTGTTTTATGTTATATGTTTGTATGACAGAGAAAAAAATTACGAATACTGTCGTGGGTTTTAAAGTTTTTTTTTCGTTGTAAACCGCGATTTCGTTGTCGTTGAACGTTAAAAATCGATTTGTTGGATTCGGTTAAATTATTTTATATGTTCATAGAGTGTTTGCCGATTAGGATTGCTATTCATACTTTATGATAAAGAATCGTACGCTATTTCTGGTAAATATCGTGAACAATAAAGTGCGTGAAAATTTGTATTTCACTTTAATTAGTTTGCTTTTTTAAGGCTACGTTTTTTACGTAAACAAAATTGCAAGACTAAAACTGTCAACTGTAACTTTTTTCCATCTTTATTTGTCTTCTTCATAACTCATTTAATTGATGAAGGTGTTAATTTGCGGAAATCCATCATTAACCCTTAATAAACTAGAGTTTCAATTTTGATACCAATCTTTTAAACCGAATGTTCACATTACTATTAGTTTTTTTTTATAGGTTGGCTGTACGTCAAAATTGATAGCTGTTTTTTTTTTCTAAATAAATATGTAAAATAAATATTGTGATTTTTTTAGCTATTTTTCCCTTTATCTAGACCCTCAAAGAAACACAGTAATATTAAAAATAAATAACTTTCGTAAATCAGGCTACTAAGGATTAAAAATTAACTATCCGCCAACGTCGAGTTTACCCGCCGAAGGACGTCTTTTAATTACTTTTAGTTTGTTTCACAACGGTTTTCTGTTGCAGTAAGACGTAACAGTGGCCAAACAATTCCAAGCGGAAGTGCGAAGTAATGTCCACCCTGATGTTTTCTTCATAACTCATTCAGAAGTCTACTGTTGTGTGCGCGTCACTCAAAAACTACGCGATAGATGTCGATAATAAAATATTTTTACTTTTTAGACACTTGGTCCTTGTCTAAGAAATATCCGTATATCTTCGTTTAACATAAAGTTGCTAAAGTTGTAAAAAACTACAATTTTTATACTACGGTGTCAGCCGTGTGTGTTTTCTTACCCTGTAGAATTGAGGGCGAACGGTGTAGTATACTCAGGACAAAGCAGAAGAAGTCGCGGATATCTGCTAATATTTTCTTATTGTATATTTCTATTTTGTCTCAGTTTTTGTTTTGATACAATAAATTTTATTTGTTCAAACAAAATGTGGTGACGTTATTGCCGTTTGTCATCTGTTTGTGCAATATTGATTGTATGAGAAAAATTGATACGATTTTGTCGAATAAAAGATTATAATCTCTAAAAATACACCAATTTCTTGTAAACCTCGGTTAATCTAAATAACCTTGTTTTTTATCGTACATATTTAGTTTTTAATTATATCCTACAATAAATTTATTTCTCTTCCCACATTTTAAATTGGAATGATGTAAAAGTTTTATATTAAGCATTTTATTAATAGCCACTCTATATATTTTGGACTCTTTGATTCCCTCTGATTATTTACTTCGTGTGTTGTTATATTGTTTAAAAAAACTATCGCTTAAGTACAATAATTTATTACACCGATAAGTGTTAATAAAGAAATAGTTATCGCTTCGCCAGAAATAAATAATAGACAATCTTATCTTTAGAATTAATAAATTAATTTTGTAATAATGATAAAAATCCTGTACGTGAGTAATAGTTAGCAGTTTTGGACATATATATATATATATATATATATAAAATAATAACTGACTGGCTGAACGGCATAACAACGCACAGCTCAAACTGCTGGGCTTGGCTTCAGGGAAATTTGCGTGCGGAGTTCCTTTTATACTATAGATGAGTAATAAGGCAGAATTTTTGGAAATTCGACCCCAAAAGCTATGACAAAGGGGATGAAAATTTATATGAAAGCATGTTGCTTTTGAACTGAAATCTATGAAATTATCTATATCTATATATTAATATTAAGTGAGATTTGGGTCAAACGTTCAATCATTCATTTGACATTTGTTATTCATAATTTCAAGATTATAATTATGGCGAAGTGTGAAGTGCCCGTTAGTCGGGACCATAAGGTTGGCGGTGCATGCGAAACCGAATCGCACGTCGAGGACTTCCGGTTCACTGCGCTGTCGACTGTCCTCGCAGTTGACGTCACCATCCTTCCTACAATAATAATTATGACGGCCTCGTCACCATTGTGTCGAGACAATAGCCTTAAACCGGCGACTGTCGACAGCGAAAGTTTCCCCGGAATTATGCCATTATTTACAGATCAATTTTTAATTGAAACTAATTTTGTTTCGAATTTAAATTTAAAATTACCCTACAACGGTAGGAGATACGGCAACGTTCTATTATCGAGTGAGTTTTTAAAATTGCTTCAGCGGTTTCGAAGATAATTTATTACAAATGTATTTACAAATTTCACATATCAGTGCTGAAAGTTGAAATTTTAAACGCGTACTTTATAGTATTTTTTTATAGTAAATACGACTTTTTTCTCTGGTCTATTTCTTGTATACGCGGTCTTAAGTTCCGTCCTCTATCGTTACTAAAGTGTAAAATGTAACACGAGGTGTGGTCTCTTCTGTTATAACCGCTCGTGAAATCCAATTTGACTTACCATGTAAATATATAGTATTTTGTTTAAAAACGTTTGCGAATAATGATAATTAAGACGGATCAGTGTAAAATGCATTAAGTTAATTTTTAGGATCATGATATAGGTTATGTCTTTGTAATTTGAGTAGTTGTATAATAACACCTAGCTTGCTTAATGGTGAAATAGTCCAGATTATAATCAATAAACGTGACGTCACTTCTACAATTATGCAAATGGCATTACCGGACTTTAAAACTGTTTACATTTCAGAAAGTATCCAATATTTTTACGCTTTAGATTAGACTATGTTGTATTCAGTGTTTACGTAGATTTGGGATAAAAAAATATAGTGAATAACCAATGCAAGTAAGTGTGTGGCATGGGCATGTCATTAATATTTATAACCGATTATCAATTAAGTTTGAATGAAAACGAGCTTGGTATTTATTATGGAAAATACTAAGCTTAAAATTAAGAAAAGTTCAACTTATTTAGTGTTAGGACTTATTTATAGATCGACGAACCTCACATGAAATATGTCCTAAGTAAACTGCACATCTTACGAGTATCTTTTATAAACGCTTAGTCTAAGTATTAAATATCATAAAATCTTAAGTATTAAGCCATATATTAAGTTGTCTAAAGGTTTTTATAATGGTATTCAAACACATCCATGATATAGAAACTTGTTTATAAATGTTTCTACTATAAGGTGCACGTGTAGATTATACGTCAAAATATCGAGCCTAGGTTTGTTCCCCGTGTCATGGTGGTAGGGCTTTTTCTAAGCCCGCGTGGCAAGCTACCACCCTCAAGTCGAAAATCTGTTGCCAAGCACCTGTTGGTGGGTTCCAGCAGCTGCACTAGAGAGCCAGTCTCCCTCTAGGTTTAGTGTGACTACCATCTTAGACCGCATCATCCTTTAACATCAGACAAGATTGTGGACAAACGCTAATCTTAATAAAAAAAGTGGATCCCTCGACCTTACTGCTTACGCGATACAGCGACTCACCGTTCTCACATTTCACACGGTACTCTACAGATTCACTAGACTACAACACTCTACAGACGTGCACACCAACATATATACACACACACACACTCACACAGTTGGAGGATTGTTTTTCTTTTTCCTCACGTCGTTTGATTAGTGTTAATAATAGCCAAATTACCAGATAAGAAATACATGTCTGGGTTGGTGAGACATGCATAAAAATGTATGTTTCATGAACGAATATATGTATGAATAGTTGGCTAGCTTGATTATTTGAGCTCGATGCACATATACTGCACAATATACAGCAACAGTTCAAGCCGATATCCCACTGGCCCTTGTACTCGTTGCTCAATCAGGTGAGTGCCTTATGCTCTCACCTTAGTAGTTCGGTGAAGCTGTAAAGGCCACACATGGATAACAGCGTAGGTCAGTTAGAGAAAAGAAGTCAAAATATGCGGTTTTATATTCACGGTGTTCTGAACGTTTTAAATATGTTAATTGCTTAATCACTTTCATATTAATGTTTGGTTCGTCGGTTTAAAAATGTATTAGAAAATATTAACAAAATCACACCAATTCTATTGTTTTAACAATTATCATTTAGCAAAAATATCTACAAACAATAGTTTTAACAGCATGTCCGAGACGTTAGGCATGTATTCTGTGTTTTCATATGGTACCTTGTATATTCAAACCGATGTAATGATGTTCCAGGGCGGCATCAACAACAAATGTGATGTTCGTATCTGCGCCGCTCACGAGACGAGCTTCCGCACTGCAACTGGACACATCAGACACCGACACTAAAGGTATTTATTTAAATGGCTTATTACTTTATTACATATACTTGTTAATTATATATATTATATGCAGTCAGCAAATAGGTATACAGACAACCAATATGAAGAGCTTTCACTACAACCTGTGAGAGTTTATAGATAACTTTAAAATTTCTGCAGTATATACGAAAATTTTTATAGGGGTTAAAACGCCTCTTGTATCAACGGATGTTGTCGGCCACACCTTTTGATTCAAAATTTAGCATTTGCTATGCCCAATTACTACCATTTTGTACTTTATTTTTTGTTTGTGCAAGTGTCGTGGGTGTCTCCGGTATAAGCATATTTCTAACCTTCATAAGATCGAAACCGGCATCAGTTAAGTCTGGATACTTATGAATTTCGTCGCAAATACATATAGGATGTAGTGGTGACTATTAGTTTGACTATAGGTCTGTTTGTTATTTGATATGAATACATACAGGATATTAGGTTCAACATTTTCACTTAAAGATACACTCTGAAGTTTTGATATCGGATATTTTATTTGACTAACATGTATATAAATATATGTGTATACTTGAAAATTTTGGCGATAGGCTGTAAAGCAATGGTGAGTGTGGTATCTGCTGTTTGTGGAATTAACTTGTTTTGAAGTAATGAACTATTCCTAAGAAATTACAAAGTCTATTGGCTTTTATACATACGAGAGTCTCTTATCTTATCAAGTAAATCTATTTTATTATTATAATAATATGTTATGAGTAACATAATCCCACGAATATGTTACATTTACTCATCGCTGTAACTTGTGCAATATCTTCAATAACATGTCGAATCTAAATGTAATGTTCAATAATACTTTACTTTGTGCTGCCAATCAAGGATTACTGATGTTTTCAAGTTTCTGTAAGTTGATTTTTATTTTTAACGAATATAAATTTCTATTTTAGTTTCTATTTCTAAGTTACTTCACGTCGCTACACTTTAATAGAGGTTATAGTACTCGCAATTGAGAGACAATTTTAAAAGCTCTGAAGTGTTTGAAATATCAATAAATTTGTTACATCAGCCCAAAGAAACCCACTACAGGGCCATAAGCTTCTTCCCGAAGGAAGCTATGGGCATAATCACCAGGCCAGCCCACGACGTATTGGCGATTTCAAACTCTGAGAAATCCACCGTTATATATTTCGCTATGTGCGGTGATACTACAAGGATATTTCTAGGTTCAAGTTTGCTCATGATGTTCTCTTTCTCCGTCGGTTGATAGTGTTATTAATTTAAATTAGTAAATGTACGCGAATTCCGAAAAATACATTGATACATGCCGAGGTTCGAACATGCGGACATCGAATTAACATTCCGTTGGTCACAACCTCGATCACAAATACTTATTATGAATATTATAACAAATAATTTAGCTATAAATGAGTGTTTAATGTGAGTGTTAATTTTTGTTAGCTGATATGAGGAATTATTCCTACTCTCAGAGATGTTTAATTTAAATTGAAGTGAGTATAGAGTTTTCGTATCTTTTGTCCACTTACTATATAGATGTGGAGAATACAAATCTGTAACATTGAGGTAACTTAAGCTTAATTAAATGGCAATTTTAGATTCATTAAATTAATATTTTCATTTTGTATTGCATTAAATTCTTCACTGTATTATGTGTACAATCCCGAACTTAAGGCTATATTTAGAGCTGGCAAAAACATTGGCGAGGAGTGTAATAAAGATTTACGGTGTGTGTGTGGGACAGACGAACAGGAGCGGTCGCCGGCGCCGGCGATGTGGTCGTCGGTGGCGCGGCGCCGCACGGACCTGGTGCCGACGGTGCCACTGGGGCGCGCGCCAGGTAGGGCCCACTCGATGACGCGGCTGGACCGCCTGCCGCCGCAGCGCCCCCTCCACTCCGCCTCGCCCTCCATGCATCACCTCAACAGGACGCGTAAGATCCACCTACATTTTCGCTTCGACGCTTCGCTTCGTCGCTATCCCTCTCCCCCTCTCTCCCCCACACTCGAATGGGTTGTCGGATTCACATTTCATGGGTTTTTAACACACTACCTTCCCCAACTTTTCTGCCATTTGGGGCTTGATTTTATTATTTTAGTCTTCTGGAAAACATTCAAAATTCAGACTACTGTCTACGTTTTGGGCTTAATATTTTACAAATGTTTAACAAAAAAAATGTTTGGTGTTAATAATTATACTGTTGTCATTATTTCATAATTTCATTAGCCTCTGATTACTTTTCTAAACCTATACTTACGTACTTTACTTTTAATCACTTAATGAAACTTAATGTTTCGCTTCCTAGCCTTATGCGATTGGCGTTGCGCGAATGGGCTTGGTGTGGCGAGAAAATACTTACTATATTTACTTTACATAATTAAATACGCGGATGCGTTCTAAATGACTACTAAAATAATTAAGATGTTTCGACAGACTCATCTATATTGTTTAAAGGGTGAAATTTTTGAGCTTGGTATTTTCTGAGTGAGTTTTGCTTTTATTAGTGTGATATATTTCATAGTTAACTTGGTAAATATTTATAAGAAAACACATACATTTTAATACAGAGATAAGAATTATTTTTGCTTATAAATACTTGAACTTGATTCAGTCAAAATTACTTAGCAATATTGATTATTTAACCTTAACCTTATTCAAATCAACATAGAAAATTAACAAAACTGAAGTGTACTACTTTGTCATGTAGTAATATTATCCCTTATATTTGTATCGGCTTTCTTACACATAGTAAGTCCATTTGATGTCATCATAAAAGTTACTATCGATAACGCTCGTTGCAAAAATATATTTTGAGCTTAATTTTATTATTCATGTCTAAATGAGCTTATATTTCTTTTATGACATCCTTATTTAAATACATTAATTTCGAGAGGATAATACCCATCGTTATTAGCATATGGAATCTCAGTTTTCTTTATTCACACATATAGTCCAATATCATACGGGTGGCGCAGGTTTCACAATTTCTCTCTTATTACTGGTCTAGCATTCTCTTATCCTCTTCTACGGGTTACGGGTACAACTATATCACAGGTGTATAAGGTAAGTGATTAACAATATTAACCGTGGTATAAGCATGAGATTGTTTTATTAAAGCAAAAAAATATATAAGTATTTAAAAAAAATGTAAATTGAGAATGAGTAAAGTCAGTGACGTCATATTAATTATCACCGTATATAATTATTACACTATAGACGTGCACGGCTCAACGGTTCGCGCGGGGGCATTTTGATCGCTACGCGTTTTGTAACCTTCCACTCGGTTAGAGTTTCGAGGATAGGGATGAATACTTTTTGACGGTAGACAAAACGTTTTCATCGACATAATATATGACAAAATATATTCACTTTTTTGTTTAAATACACAGTTTATTTATATTTTTAAATAAAATAGTGTATACTAAACTTTGTTGATACATTAAGAGTAATATAATACGTGACGAGACATGTGAGAAGCCGGTGGCTAGAGTCGAAAGAGAAGTGGAGTGTGTGAGTATGCGGTGTGTGGTACAGAGTGCCGGTCCGGGGAGACGACACCGGGTTCGCGGCCGGGCAGTGCACTATCGAACGCGCCGGGCGTCGTTCGTCGCACCGCCTCCACGCCGCGGAAACCGCGACCCGCCTCCATCGCCGGCACCGGCGTCAACACGCCCAGAGGTAACACTCACCCTCTGGTGAAACTGCACGCTGTCTATACACTGCCAGGGGGTAAGGGAACAGTTACACGACCACTGGTAGACATCTCTATGGAAAATAATTTTATTTATACATGTTTTAATATTGTCACATTCTGCTTTTTGTCAATGTCATGCTTCTTGCTGCACCTGTAAATAATTATGTGTGCCTTATAAATATTATTATAGATGTGTATTTAATTAATATTTATGTATCATTGATTAATATTGCCATTATTATATGTAACGTGTATTTTATTATATGTATTACCAATTTAAATTTAATTCTCGGGGAACTCTTAGAAAAAATTATGAACAATCTAGAAATTCATTGATTTCACAAACTTTGAAAATATTTATGTATTTATTTCTGTATTAGAAAATTCCTAGTTTGTAGTTTAAATCATTTTTATTTTAAATTTGATATAATAACAATTACTGAAATAATAAATTACTATATCTCGTATATAAAGTTTAGGTTGATAAATTACTTATATAATTATTATATCGATGTTTGTATAAAAAAATATAACCAGATCATGAAAACTTTAGGTTTTAATCGACTATCTAATTACTTATTTCGCAAGTGCAAAGTGATAGCAAAACAATGAAGTATAATTTAAGATATAAAAAAAGAATAACAGCAAAATAATTAAATCAAATTATGTACCGGCTATAACTGTAGGTGGTCGTTATTACAACAGCTAATAATATAATGTGTTATTTCTGCGCACCTGATAACGAGTTATTGAAAATATCGCTGATCGCTGAATAACAGCGTGGGAACGAGTAAACATTATACAACGACTAATAGGTATGAAAGGGAGAGCATTTTGAAGGTTTAAATGAAACGGACGTAATTCGTCTAGATACTTATGACGCCATATAGTATATTGAATCCATGCGAAGCGCGACAGGTGACTAGTATTGGATACTAACTTTTGTCCACGATTTTGCTTGTGTTTTTGTAGATTTCATCTATCCCTCGGAAACAGTATTTTTATTCAGAATGAAAGTTACCCTATGCCCTTTTCCTTACTAATATCATAAATGTGAAAGTGTGTTTTTGTTACATTTTCACGTCTTAACTACTCAACCGATCATCATGGAGTTTTACGTACATGGTGTCACGGATATAAAAAAGACGTAGGATATCTTTAAATCAGGAAATATATGTTGTTCCCGATGGATAAGTGAAGTATACATAAAAGTGAGTGACGCCGCGAGGAAAAGTTAGTTTGTAATGTCAGTTAAGATGTGGGTGAGAACGTGTTTGTATGGTGCAGGAGGTGTAGGTGCGGGCGGGGACATGATGTCGCAAAGCGTCGCGACGACGCCGAGCGTGTCGCGCGACAGCACGGTTGTCGCGGTCGCGATGGCGGGTGCTGCGGGAGGCGGAGACGTGTCGCGTCGCGCCGCAACCACACCGCGTCGCCCGCGACCCGTCTCTATGCACGCCTCGCACAAACCCGGTGAGTATACACAGACGCGCACACACACACACAAACACACTCGTCCATATAAACACAAATGCAACACATTCGTCCAGACGTACTTAAAGTACAGATTATTCTATACGTTTGATAAAAAAAAAAAAACTTTAACTTCATCAATAAATAAAAGTAAGTTTGTAGGTGGTAGAGCTACGCTGAAGCTATTACTGGTTTCAGCATGAATGGGTCGGCTCGCCCGGGGTAGTACCACCCTCTCACAGAAAACCGACGTGAAGTAACAGTGCTTGCACTGTTGCGTTTCGTTTTGTCAGTGAGAGCGCCGGAGGCCCACATATATTAAAAGGCCGGCAACGTACTTGTGACTCCCCTGGTGTTGCTAGTGTCTATGGACGGCGGTGATCACTTATCATCAGGTGACCCACCTGTTCGTTTGCCCCCTATAATATAAAAAAAAAATAGAGATATTTTTAATACCAATTAACCAAATAATGCATTTCGCATAATTTTAAATCGGAATTCGGTAGCAACTTTCAAATTTTTATCGTAAGGGCATTTCTTAACTACAAATTCTGCTAGTGTCAAGTCAATCATGGCAGAATCATTTTATAGGTAGTAATAAAGTTTTCAGTAATTATTTCTTCCAGATTTAGCTACTGAAGCACATAAAAACAAACACATAATTTCATGCCTCGCATAAATACATATATACATACATAATGGTTCGTGTTCGTTATTATGGCATGTTAAAGATTGATTTTATTAATACATATTAACCAGATATCAATTAACCAGACTACTAACAAAAGAAAGAAATATTTTATACAAGACCAAGGACTTAAAATCTGATGGCGGGTTATTCGGTAAAAAATCATAACAAAAATTCAAACAATTTAGTTCTATTAATAAAAATGTGTTCTACCAAAAAAAAACACGTTTTTGACATAGACAATAAATATTTTGTGATCAATGTTGCCTGTTATCTTATTGAAATTGATACGTATCTCGTGTTTCTCTTTCTTCATTTTGTCCGCAGTAGCGTATTTATACGCTAATATAGATACACATTTATTCATATATATGTATAATAAATGTAATTAAATTCGAATTGCGAGTGCGGCGAATATTCGAATGTTCTAGAACATATCGTGTCGTGAGTGTCTATAGAGTGTAAAAAAAAAATGTATAATAATAATACTGCACGTATGCAGTAGTTGATTTGAGTGAACTGTCAGTACTGACCACTTAGTGCTCACGACTCGTGACGAGGGGAATACAGGGGATTAACATAGTTTAATTGTCGTAGCTACGCCCGCGACTCCGGGTGAGGGCAAACCGCCGGTACACAGAAAGCCAAAGCCATCCAAAGAACATGATAAGGTAAGAACTTTCTTATTTATATTTGACATTATAATTTTATCGATTCTGATGATTCGCACGTTGCATACTTTTGATTATAGCATTGAGTGTCAATAATCGATTAATATATTACAAATTCCAATAAAGTAACTGGTAATATGGATGATGAAATGTGATGGTTTCGTTATGTAGAGTATGGATTATTGAGATTTTGTTTGGAAATGCATCCACTACATCGAAATGTGTTTTAATAGTCCGATGAAACTGTAGTGGCCTGTCAAGCCAACATTGTAGTCAGTACTGAAAAAGAAAATGTCTTTACATTTTAACGACATTTTTGAATTGTCTTTAAGTGACAAAGTTGTAGTGTAAATAGTTGTAGTATAAATTGTGATTATCATAATAAATTCGTTTAAATGTTGAAGTTTTTTTCATAGTGTTTGAAACTAGCTAGCTCCAGTGGTTCTAGTTACAACTGATTATAAAGAAAGAAGTTGTAGGAAACTAAAAATGAAATTATTCTCTCGAATGGAGCAGATTTTTTTATCGAAGCATAGTGCAATCCAAAAACCACAGTAACCACGGACAAATTTAAAATCCGTCGTCCCTGTCATGCTGACCTGTAAACTGCTCGGCAGTTGGATATAGTAATCCCGAATTATGATAAACCACCGCACTGACCGACATATAATTATGTATATGCTAGTCTCAATCCAGTCGAAGGCATATATTTACCCATTCTCTTTGTAGTATCCAATATATGTTTGCTGAACACGGAAACACGCAATTTTTTTTTGAGGTATGTGAATAATGACATGTGTATGGGGTTATTGGTACAGAGCGGGCGCGGTAAGTCTATGTCGGTGTCGCCGGGCCGAGCCATGTCGCCGGCCGCGGCTCCGCTCGCCTCCAAATACTCCAGCGCCGAGAAGGACCCCCCGCCCGAGGTAACTACACTTCTTTGTCTTACCATCTGCCTATCTTTAATTCTTTGCTTTGAATCGATTAAATGTCTCTGTTTGGATATCATTAAAATTAAAATCGATAAAAAAATGTAATAAATAGAAGTACTTTAAAATGATACCTACTATTTTCTTCGTTTATTGTACTTTCAATCGATTAAATCTCCTTGAATCGATTTCATTAAAGTTAAAATCGATTAATATTTTGTAACAAATAAAACTGCCTCAATTTTTTTTCCTAAGTACATTTTTTTTCGATTTTTTGCTCTCAATCTATGTCATTAAAATTAAAATTACATGATAAATAAACTACTTCAGAATTATTCTTACTATTTTCTTCCTTTATTTTAGTTTGATTTAATTAATGTCCCTGAATCGATGTCCAGTAAAATAAAAATCGATTAAAATGCTGTATAAGGTAAAACTGCCTTGAAGTTATACATATTATTTTATTGCTTTAATTTTTACCTATAGTTCGAAGTTTTTCTGCTTTCTAAATATACCAAATAATTTGTGTCTAAAATAAACTAAGCAGGAAAACTAATTGAAGTTGTAATTTATAAACGATGTTGTATAATTTAGATAAATAATTTATTGATATGTTTTAATTTCCTAAGTATAATAAACAACTACATCTAAATATTCTAATCGCATTGAAAGGTTTACACGATTCACGATTCGATTTGCGTTATGAATCGATTCACATGTTAATAACATTAAAATTAATCAACAGAAAAATATTTTTAAGTTCAATACATTTTAATCGAATTTTAAGTAATTTATAGTCGTTCATTGTAATAAATAACTAATCTTTCTGCAAATGTCCTCACTTTTGATCGAAAACTGTTGAATGATATTGGTGAAAGCCCCATACATGCAGGTATTAAAAAAATATTTGTTTAACTTTTTCAAAATGTTACTAATTAATAGGTACTAAATTTACTCTATATAAAATAATCGATAGTACACCTCGATATGTAATTGATAATTTAAGTCTTACATATTTAAAAATTTTCGGATATTCAGTTTTCCCAGACCGTATATGCAAATTTTAGCTATTCAGTAAGATTTTGAGTTCTTTTTTAAGATCTTAAATTTTGTACATGAATGGAAACCTTAGGAGCGGTTACAATTGGACATGCTTATATTGAAATGTAATGACTCAATTGTCTATATGGTGTTTTTTTCCAGGCGAGCGGTGAGCAAGAGGTGCCGGGAGAAGAAACCGCGACCCTCGGCCGCAGCGAGGTGAGCGCGGCGGAGGTCATGCAGAAGCTGGAAGCCTTGCATATCAACTCGGACACTGCATACGATCAGGTACCTACCTACACTCTACTCTACTATACTATACTATAGTGAAACTGTAGAACCGTCGCGTCTGTATATTGAAAACTAGCTGCCCGCACGAAGAAAATGTCAGCAAAACATTCCTTTTCAGTATGACTATATAATAAAATAAATTGGCAATCGAACGACTTAACATCACAGTCTGTCAATATATTTGCAGATTCTCTCACACTGTCTTCTGTCTTATTCATTCACTTTTTTATATGGAGTATTATTCGCGTTTCCGTAGAATTTTATTCTAATATTGTATTTCATACAAACCTTGTCCTGACGATTAGAAACACAACAAAAATAGAATTACTCAGATAGGTGCAGCCGTTCTGAAGTGATACACTTACAGACGTTCTCAATTGATATTTATTTATATAGATATTTACCAAAAACTGATTACTGGTGGTGTAATGTACTTATGTATATGACGTGGTCACATTAACAGGATAGTCATAGAATGATGACGTAATTTATTACGTAATAAATTACGTCATTATTATGATTCAATCGAGACCATTCGAGCCTTAATAATAAAAGGTTTTACCTTTACATACAGAGCGGCAAAAAAAATATTGAGTAGGGTTACAGTTAGGAATTATTGATAGAGATTGTTTTAAATCCGGCTAGAAGGGCCAAAATGTTTTGTTGAAAAACCTAAGGCGTGTAAATAGCCCAGGCGCGGTTTGAACAATTAGTTTTTGAATATGTTGTTCGTAAGGGCTGAGGCACATAAACACTTATTAAAGTAAATAAATTAGCGGAACTATAAAGTACTCACCGAAGGCCGAAGACAGCTATTCCTGTTGCGTAGGTGAGGGCGGGTTTGAATAATTTCAGGAGCGGTGCGGTGATACTATAATAAGTCTCTAGGCACGTTGTATTCCAACCACGAACGACAACACACTGACTGCGACTATATTAGTCTTTTTCACCAATAATACGTGAAAAAACTGCAGCGAACTTTCGCTGCAGCAAGCGGCACTTAACATTCCGCATCCCTTACTAGCGTGGGAGCTCAATAGCTGAAACCTTCCCAGGTGCTACTAAGTCCCAGCTAACCACTTACTCTAATAATGTTTTTGCGCCGAACCAGAGATGTTAACAGTCTGACTATCACAAGAACTAAGAGAACATACAGACGGACACAAAAACCTATTTTTTTTTATAAAATGTCTATACGAATTAGTCATCGCCCGCGACTCCTTCCAGGATAAAATGTAATTTACAATGTAATAACAATAAAATAGAACCTACAGGCACCTAGTGGCAAGTTATATTGAAAAGGTTTACATAAAAACTGGGAGAAGGGGGAGATTATGTGGTGATCTATCAAGCAGAATTCAATTTCATTGATCTCAGTCATATCAAAGCTCATTCTTACTTTATGACAACGTTTGCAAATATTGAAATAAATATCAAAAATGAAAGAAGAAAAAAGATCTATTGTATATTGCTCCGATTTTATTGTAACATATCATAGAAGTGAAAATACTGTTCACAATTTTATGAATCGTTTTCAGACAATCGAGAACAAAGAATCGGTAGATGTTATTAAAGTGGAAACGAAAGTCGAAACAGTTGAGGAGAAGGTGATCGAAGAGAAAACGACCGAACCGGTGAAGCCGGTCGAAGTACTGAAGCTAGTCGAGAGGAAAGAGGAGAGAGAAGAGAAGAGGGAGGACAAGAAGGAACCCTCGCAGGAGAAGACTGAAGAAAATGAAATGACGGGTGAGAAGGATTCGACATTTTTATTAACTTCCTCTCTGGACCCTACATTTTGTATAGTAATTACTTGCCTCCTGAAATTGAATAGCTTATAATGTCCCTCAGTAAGTCCTAACTAATGTAATAAATGCAAATATCTGTTTGTTACGCTTTCACGCTTTAATTGATCAATCAGTCATCGTGGTATTTTGCATTTCACGTTTTTATAGGTATACAGAAAAATAAGTACTTTTATGTAGATTAAAAGTATTATTCGCGAAACATAGACCAAATCTATATCAAATTGCTCGCGGGCAAACCGTAGTATTTTACATATTCACAATTTCGTTATTTCATTAGAAAAAGTATTCACGAATCGAGTTTATTAGAAAAAAGTTTGATTTTAATGACTAAGTCTATTTTGAGACATTTGTCTTCGGTTGTCGTGTGTAAAGTGGATTTAATATTTTTTAAATATAATATGACTGCGAATTTTGGTATTGCATCTTTAATTTTATACGTATTGGAGCATGGTCAGGTCAAATACTCAGTGGGAGAAATTGTTCAGATTTGTGTGTCATTACGGGTAAATACGCTCGCTATGAACGTGCGCATTCGTTTGTGAGCATATGTAATTTATCGGTTGGTTCTTTTTTTAATTTAAAAAATAATTATGCAGAATTATGTATATAATGATAAATAATAATTGTTCTTAAAGGTCATGTCGATTTATATAATATCTTTATTTAAGTATAATAAAGATATACGTACATGTATTTTACTAGGTGGATGGATTAACATATTACGTAATTTCGATTTTGGAGGCCTTTATTTAAGATAATATTCAGACTGCACATGAAAACGGTTTAATTTAGAGTAAATACTATTTTGCACTAACGTATTTTATTTCAAAGAGAAAGAGAGGTAACTTTACTGAGATGATTACCTTTATTTTCAAGAAATATTATTGTGTAACATAGTAAATTGATTCATTTGTTTTGTAAATTAAGGGTCTAGTATTTTTCAAATTGTGTTCGTAGGATTTTTAAAATAAACGCTTTAACAGTTTTATGACCTTTTTAATAGTACCAAGTGCCATTTGTACATAAACTGTATATATAACTATAATATACTTATTATGTCTGTTTGTATGTTCGTGTGGTGCAGCGTCGATGTCGGCGCGACGCATCACGACGGAGGAGCAGGCAAAGGCCGCGCTGGCGGAGCGACGACGCCGCGCGCGCGAGGAGCTCGAGCGACAGGCAGATCTCGAGAGGCAGAGGTATGCACACACCACCGCCTTCTAAATTACTGTTTTTTTTTATTCCGTCTGTGTACTTTATATTTTCTTGAAACTACACGCGGAAAATTATAAATTGTCTTGGTTTTTTCTAAAGTAAAAACTTCTTTATCCACATTGAGTGTTTCTTCGTAAGGGAAAAACGTTATGGGTTTCCGTAACCGATGAGATCGGTTACGTATTGCGCTTGCGGAAGACTAGCGGCAGCTAGTATAGCGGCCATTGTACATATAATATTGATATTTCGTATTGAGCTTGTGCAGCCCTTAATACTGTATAAAATGTACCTAATTATTGCTCGGAGTGCCAATATAAGTGAAAACCAGACTAATGTTAATAATTTCAATTTCCAAATTAAAGAAATAAATTAATTCAAACTATAGTAGTATGGTTTTGAGAATTTATGTTCGAACTTTTTTGTTTGTCTAAGTTTTCGTGAGCGTTAAAAAAACACCTTTCGACTGCATAAGGTCTATGGCCCTATAGCGGATTTCTAACAGGCTGATGTGATAATATTTTCAACCACAGACTGCAACGAGAAGCCGAAGAAGAAGCAGAGAGGCAACGTCAGGAAGAAGAGAGGCAGCGGCGCGAAGAAGAAGAGGCTCGCGAGTTGGCTCAACTGCAACGTCGCATGGAAGAAGAAAAACTTAGGAAAGCTATTGAGGTAATTCCTTTATATAGTTTCAAATTTATTTGTACTTTATTTTCAAAATTCGAATCAGAAACATCACAACATCCTAGTAGAGATTACTTTATCAACTCGTAGACCCAAGATACTATCTAATATAAATGCGAAAGTGAGTTTTTGTTTGTTCCACTTACACGCTTTTAAACTACTCAGCTTAAGGTGGTAGTTTTTATCCAAAAAATGCACTGTTCCCGAGGAATATATGACATCTACATTAATGTAAGCGAAACCGCAAGCAGAAACTGGTTAAAAATAATCATAACTATTGTAATATGACAGGCCCAACAGCAGCTCGAGCGCGAAGAGGCCGAGCGGAAAACGCGCGAAGAAGCAGAGCGTCAGGCGCGACTGCGCGAAGACGAAGAGAAGCGGAAGGCTGCGGAGGAAGCGGAGAAGCTGCGCAGAGAGGAGGCCGAACGGGAGGAGAAGGAAAGGCTCGCCAGAAAGCAACGCGTCGAGGCCATCATGGCCAGGACCAGGCTCAGAAAGGTCGAGGATTTATTATATTATATGAAACTGCCATCCACCCGAGACTTCTTTAACATTATTTTTACATTCGATTGGGTACCATGAAAGTTGACACACCTGAGTGGAGTTTAAACTATAATTCGTAACTAGTTGGTGATGCAACACATCGACTCCTATACTGTCACACGAAGAATACTCCCATTTTATTATAATTTAATTATTTACTGCAACAAATTATATAATCACGAGTTGTGGAATATAAATAAAAAAAAAATCAATTATGATTTTACGGAATTTATAGTTTCCAATAACAAGTGACACTGAAGTGTACTTGTCTCCATACAAAGTTACAGCTGCTCGAAACCAAATTATCATCTTGTCAGAGATGGTCATTAGAAAAGGCCATCATAACACAATACCATTATTTTAAAACGTTTTTTTTTTACTGAAAGATCCAGTGCATTGCGGAATTAAAATTCCACATCGATCGAAACGATGTCCGATCGAGGTACCACTGACCCATAGATTATCTGAAATGAGCACTGACATCGAATTCTTCCGTTTGCAGGCTGAAGAGGAGAAGAAGAATCAAGAGAAGGTACAGAGCCAGGCGGCGGTCACCCCCGCACCCGCACCTCTAGCGCAGGAGGTCATACCTCCTTCAGCACAAATACAGGAGGCTCCAGCAGTAGCTCCTCCTGCATCAGAACCCGTCCCAGCACCAACAGTAGAGCAGTCACCTACGCCTGCGCCTGCGCCTGTGCATGACAACGGCAACGTCACCACCGGGGATTTATTGGCCTTCGACTCTAGTCAGGTCAGAATGGTTAAATTTGCCAATCGTAACCACGGTCTTTTCTCTTCATGTATCTGGAAGTAATTTTATAGTGACATTTTGGTTATGGAGTATATCACTAAACAACGCTGTTATATGATTTCGAATTAATAAAATCCATTGGCACCGTTTCGATGACTATATATCAAAATTGTACTGTAGAATTATTTTATTAATATGTCAATCGATAATTAGTTATAAAAAGTTAATAATTTGATTGCGCAGTTTGCTAGTCTCTGTTTTTAAGTAAACGTTCATTTGTTTCCATAATACACGCATGTATGTACATATCCATTTAAAACAAAAATTATTTAATGTTTGTATTCAGTGTATCGCTCTATACATATATCTCGGGTATTTGTTCTATCATGTATCAGTAGAGGCATTAATTTAAAAAAGATTGCTATCTCTATATCTCATCATCACCTTTTCTCTACTACTGTCAGATGTCATCTCAGTATTCACACCTTTTATACACATATCAGTTTTCACATAATCAATTCACACCTTCTTCGATCCTTCTCTACCCCTATATATGTCCACTTTCAAACTGAAAACTTTTCTTTTTACATTGTTACATGGCTTTCATCTCTTCTCATGGTATGCATGTACAACACTAACCTATTACTCCTCAACTTCTCTGTCACTAGTGTTTTTATTAAACATCCTTTGATATACTCGTTCTTAATCGTATCCATCCTAGTCACACCACACATTCATCATAACATTCGTATCTCTCCCACATGTAGTCTTCTCTCATCTGTCTCTTTCGTTGCCAAGTATTCGGATCCATATAACACGACAGGTCTTATTATATTGTATACATGTATATGTATATATTGTATATATATATATACAATACTTATGTATAATTTAGCTCGCACTCGTTTTTTTTACACAGTGATTGTTATCTCAGAACTCTATGTATCGTTTAAAATAAATGGCAATGAAATCGATTGTTAATGAAAAAAAATCAATTAAAAAATAATTATTACAGTAGATATAGAGAGGATTATAAACAGCAATATAACGAAATAACGTTATGTTGTAACAGTTTCGTCAAATAATCATTTATAACCCGAAATTATTGAAAACATTGACAGACGAAAATTAGTGTATAAATATAAGATTAGTAATAAATTGACATTGGAATATTACAGGTGAATGTACCGAATGCGGCAGCGCAGGAAACGACGCAGACTAACACTAGTGCTGAAGTGCACGAGACCGTAGTGACCAACAATGGGAACGTCACTGCCGACCTTCTGGGACTGTCCGAACAAAATAATGTGAGTTCCCGTCTTAACTTAATGGCGCTGTATTTTTGCTTAAAGTTAAGAATTCTAAGTAACGTTACAGTTTATATTTTTATTGCATAAACTCGTTAAGTACAGTTTATATGATTTGGAAATGCTAACGAATTAATCATTTCGCGGATTCCAATCAGCAGGATAGATTTAATATTTAAGTTTCTCTTGAAATTCATGTTGAAATTTTGATATTATTTCGTTCAAGGAAAAATGAAAATTTTGACGGCCTTACTCGTACATAGATTTGCCCCCTTAGATTTTATAGTAACAAAATATTATAAATGCGAATATAAGTTTGTATGTTTCTTACACCTATACACCTTAATTACTCGAAAGGGTCATTGTGTAATTTGGGTGGTAACCACCACATCCACACAGGCCAGGGTATCTAACCTAGGTAGTATTTAAATTTTCTGGAGGTAGATATATATCCCTTTAAAATGTATGCAAAAGTATTCCTTTAGAACGGGGATAAATAATTTACCTAACTGTCTTCGCTGCTGCCGTTGCCGATGTGAAGAAAGGTAAGAAAGCACCAGCTACCCCAAACAATGCACACCACAAATATTGAAGTACCGAGTAACGTGCTCTGCTGGTATATATTTAGTGCCAAAAAGCGAATCCAAAACCCGAGTAAGTCCTAGTGTGAGTGATGGGCAAGTGACCTATCATCTCCGATTTTATCATATATATATAGAAAAAAGAATTTAGTCTACCCCCCGACCAATTTATACTCGAACATATGTTGTTAAGGGTACAGGAAATTACATAAGGTAACTTTTATTTAAAAAAAAAGTACTAATACCGAGGAATACATCAAGTCTACATTACCGCAAGCGAAGCCGCTGGTAAAAGCTGACACACTTTATGTTATTTCAGACTGAGGACAAAATGCAAGAGCAGTCGACGCAGAAACAAATTGATAACACCGAAACCAGCAACGGGAATAACGGCGTGTCCGGCGCCGCGCTCCTCTCCGCACAGTTCCTGCAGGGCGAGCGCGCCGCCAATGACAACCAGACCAAAATGCCCGCCGACATACAGAAACTTCTCGACGACGACTTCACCGCGCACAACGGACACGCCGCCCTCAACCATCCCCTCACCCTGCAGAACGCTATCTAAACACCTAACACGCGAATTTCATATTCAATGGCCGATTTTGTTGCGTATATATTGGCCGAAGGTTCGAGAAGAACCGACGAGTCCGACCAACGTCTGATCAAACGTTTGGTTTTTGGTCCAACGTTAACATATTGCTCGAAGATTCGAGAAGAACCTATCGGTTTGACCAACGTTTGGCTGTTGGTCAAACGTCACAATATATTGATCGAAGGTTCGAGATGAACCGATCTATTTGAACAAACGTTTGATCGAACATTTGGTGTCGGTCGAACGTCACTGTCTTAATTATCGTCTTGAGGACTGACTGCTCTTCCGCGGATACGAACGAACGATATATCGATATCAACAACGAATTTATCGATTCGATAATAATGTCTAAGAGTTTATTGTGCAAATTGTAATTATTAGATATCTCTGTAGACACATGTTTTAATTTTTCTAACGATCTTTTTTGTTTTAAATAGTAATTACATGCACCAAGCGTTAAATTTTTTGTTAAATAGACATCTATATCAACGCGAATGGCCTCAATATTTTTAGTCGATATAGCGATATACTATTTTTGTATTAAAAATAATCGGTGCCTTTCTGATTTATTTTTGTACGTATTTAATTTCGGTGCTAATCGAGAAGATAATTTTATAGAGAAAAGAAAACGGTTTCGCCAAATAGTTTTTTTTAATTAGGAGAAATAATTAAAATTTCTAAGAAAAAAATCGAGTATGAAGTTTTTTTGTTTCAATAGACAATTTACAAGGTCTCATAAAAGGCGAAGACGTCTATTTATAATCGATAATTATGTTTCCTTAGAAAATGAAATAAATCCAAATTCAGGTAGCGGCCAATATATATGCACTGAAATCACGTTGTTGGGTTTCTGTCGCTTTCGAAACTGTTTTATATGCTTTATTAATCGAGAAATATGAAATATCCCATACACGAGCTAAGTCGACTATGTTCATCTAAAAAATCAAAACCAAAATAATAAAAAATAACGGTTAATTAATTACTTTCATATAATAATAGACGAAACGAGAGCGACAGAGAGATGTAATCCGAGTGGGACATAACATAACAATGCATTTATATAATAACTTGAAAACACTAAGATTGTTACGTTAAGGCTTATTTGCTGTTTGTACGTTAAGCTAATAGTTACTTTGTTTTTAAACACGGTTTTCTCGTTCAATCCCATCAACAATGTCCGATAATAGTCGCAATGAACAATATATCGGTAAATCTATCGATACATAAAAGGTTGTTAAATATGTTATTGTAAAAACCCCCTAACAATTCCAAGATGCAACATCTTCAGCACACTATTAGCTGTGTTTAAAAACAAAATTTATATAATCACCGCTTGATATATCATAATATCGATATATTGTATATTTTCATATGTTTCGAGAGTAACTATTAATTAAGAGTCACACACAGACATCATGAGATTTGTGATGATCGACTCTTGATGTCGTTTTGGAGTGTTTTGCGGTCGTGTGTGATGAGAAAAAATGTCAGAATTGTTAACATCGATAATCGATAATATTCTCCAGATTTCGTGAGCTAAAGACAAAAAAAACACTCGTTTGAAGTTTCCAACTACGTGACGTCAAAGTTAGTAATACAAAAAAAAAACAAATACATCTAACGTTGGTTTTATCGATATTCAGACATCATGGATTATCGTCAAAAAGACCGTTCTTTGAGGTCCCCTAGTATTGAACATTACATTTGTATACTTTTCATTGGAATTACGTTAAATCAGCCGGTTTAGACATTATAGATCTAGTATAGTTACTACCTGAATGCTAAATATCGATAGAGTTTTTATCGATATTATTTTTTACTGTCGCATTACTCTAATTGGATCTATAATTACCAGATTTCGGTATTCGAGGACATCAATTATCTTTCTTATTAATTGGTTGTGTGGTTTTTAAATTTTAAGTTTAATTTATTGTGATTTTTTAATGAAAATAATTAAAATTCTATTCTTAATTTTCAGTTTTTTTTACGTGTACCAGATACGTGTTAAAAACATATGTGCGAGTGGGAGAAGTGTATATATCGATCTCCTTTCCAATTTAACTCATGAGATTCGTAACGAGAAGGCAAATTAAAATGAAATTATATTATTTTCTTAGAGACAGTGTTAATGCATTTTTGAACAATATTGGAAATATTAAATTGTTTTTAAAGTTAAACCAAGTCGCGATGTAGTATTCAATATTTATTAATAACAGATACATCGCATACATCGCTAATATGTACTCGTGTGTTGCAAACGAAATCTTGGTTTTATTTGATAATGTATCTGATATAAAAAATGCTTTTTTGAAAACTAGAAATACAAATGAAATAAGAAAACTCGTATGTGTAAACATTGTTTAGAGATTTTGTTCTGACCATTTTAATTTTTTTTTTTATGCAAGGTAACGTCGCGGGAGAGGAGTGGGGAATTAAAAATAAAATTGAAATCAATTTAAAATATGGTTGGTCGTCTTATCTGATTTTGAAATGTAGCTTTTTTTAAAAGATGTATACTTGATCCTTCATCTCGACTATTTATTTATTGACTCGAATGCTTTTTAGTCACCGAGATGATACCGTTATACCAAAATGATAAGTGGAAATAAATTGGGATAGAAAAATGAATTCAATTTTCAATAGAACGTTCGACACATTAAAACTGTGTGTTGCTTCATAAAATCTATTCAATTTCGAAGGAAAATTGATTTGAAAATTTGTCTCTTATTGAACGACGATGGGTGTTACGGTACAGAAAACTAGGAAATCGATACTTTACAAAACACGATTTTCAGAATTTACCTGGGGGATAGACGGGGTTAGCAAATACTGTATGATTTTTGTAGATGTATTCTAGAAAATTCGTTGATAAGACAATTTGAAAAGAAAAAAGTCAAGTTATCCACGTATTCATTAGAAGTAGTGGGAGCAAAATAGTTAAAATTGGCGGAATATCTATATTTTAATATAGAAAGTACTTGCACCATTCACTCACTCTCTCCCGTCGTATTCACGCATGTAATAATTATTCTATTGAAAAATTAAATCTACACTAAATCCCCCAAAACTACTCTCAAAGTTCGTTAAAAATAAAGAGTCTAAAAATTGAGAACATTCTATTTCTCATGTTTACCGGATCGTGACATCAAATATAAAATGGATTCATAAAAACATAATGCATTAATATAAAATCATTTTGTTTTATATTATAGTGAATCAGATAATAATAATAATGCTATGCTTAACAAAATAATAAATAGAATAAGTTATTTAACGAATTGCATAAACATTTTTTTTTTTTGTATAATAAGTAGGTAGCGTTCAAAAAAATTATAATAGTTATTGTTGGTAATAATAATAACAATATGCGTATTCACTAGAGGTTGCCTTTGGTTTCTGTTTTTTTTGCTAATTTATAAGTTTGTATCGAATTCTATTCTTCCTTTTGACATTATTATTTGAATCATTGAACTGTTTTTTTTTCATATATTATTATTATTAATGGATTATTTTTCATTTATTATTTCATCGTAGTAACGATATACATTTATTATATTCCTTTTTCCCATTTCAATATAACACAGGGAAAGTGATTTTCTCAGAAACACACATTTCACATGGTTATTTTTCCCCCTCACCTATTGTTAAATAGTTGTTCATTTGTCTGTCGTACTTTAAATACATTTAGTTTTTGCACTGGTAAATATTTACAAATATTTTTTTAATAATACATGTATGTGGTCCTTTGTTCGACCAATGGCATGACTGCGTACCCATTAACGAAACACTTTAGTGACTCGCAGTGCATATCGAAAAACTCATTCAATTTTGTATATGTTTCCAGTAGCTATCACATTTGATATAAAAAATGTATTTAAAGTACAACTGAAGCTGTTAAAGTGGCATTAATGACAGTTTCGCTTCGAATGAATAACTAACATTAATGACAGTTTGGTGCAGATTTCTATCTTATATCATTGTAGGTAACACTTAGTAATTCTTTTTTTTTTAATTATTATTATTGTTTTTTTTTGCAATATCATATGTTTTTTTCATATTTTATGAACGAATCATGTAATTGACTATACGCAAAACGGATTCACTGTTTTCTTTACTTTATACAGTTTCGGATGATATTCTCTGCAGTTGATAAGAATTGTAAACGTTTATAACAAAAAAGATAGGGAATATTTGAGCATAAAGCCATTATAGAAAGTTCGCTCGATTTCCTCGCTTAGCTGATATGATTATTATTAGAAGAAATAAGCTATACCAAAAAACAAATAAAAGAAAATTAAAATTCGTCGACTGTACAGAATGTCAACCAAGAGAGGACGGTTGGATACAAATGTAATATTTATTGTAATTACGTGAAATGCCGCCATATTCAATCATGTTTCTCAACTTTCCAGCAAGAAATTAAATAAATCGCATGCTGATACAGTGGATGCATTTATTCAATATGGCGGCGCATCACACTGCGCTTGCGCGACTGTCTGTATGTAAATGTATGAACCGTTGGGTCCATACATCTGTATGGTTGTTAGCTGTCATTTATTGATAATTAAATATAAAACATTGTATGTAATGTATTTATATATATATATATATCACACATGAGACATGGCTTCTATGTACGTTCTATATTATGTTAGCAATCGATGGATTTATAAGGAGAAGTTTTAATAAAAAAATATTACGAAATATTTTTGTCGAGTTTTATTTATGATATCCTTTTTCCTGTTTCGTAACCACCCTTGATATTATAGAAGCGGAAAATGTTGTGATTTAAAACTCGGTGAAACGAAAAAACGGTATTAAAAAGAAGCAAACATATACCGTGGATTTCATTAATAGCGAGTTCGGTTGTAACAACTTTTCGGTTATAGGGACGTGAAACTTACGTCCCTTGTATTTAGAATATATTTTGGTAGGAATTGAATTGGGTAATAACGACTTCACATAAACTTGTGAATAAGGCTCTTAAACGTACATTTACTTTTAAAGAAAAACATATATAGGCGGATAAATAAATATACGTACATGACTTCCTGCTACTTTGCAGATAGCGACGACCGTTAAAGAGGTCACATCTATAGAGTTTACCATGCGAAAAAAGAAGATAGGATACATGTATCCTATTTGAATATTTTATCATTTTTGAAGGTTTTTAACTACGGTTTGCCTGTTCTCTTCTTCAATATCCATTTCCAAGTCATTTATTATGGAATATATGACTAGACGGCGCTGTTATACAACTTTGCCGACTAGACGTAAAAAGTATACTCTAAGTATTAAAATAAATATTTATTATGTTCATGCTAAAGATTAAATAGTTGGTACCGTTTCTTTACCCTCATTTTTTTAAAAGTAAATGTTCATTTATTACTGTAATAAACACTGTTAATTTTAGAACTAGATGAGCATATCTTCATTACAAATATAAATAATTAAAAGCTTATAAACAACCGACGCAGTACCGCTTTATATGTATATATACGTATATTGCTTGCAGGTATTAGTTCTGCCTTGTATCGCTGGAGTATTCATTTCAAAAATTGAGTATATTTACCTGTATTTATATAATGTACTCTATGCCTTTCACTTCTGCGGCGTATGAAGTACACTGATGTTTCTTTTTTAGTTTTTAATACTTATAAGAAAGTACCTAAAGGACTGCAATTCGCTCGATTCGTTAATATTATTGGATGTAAACCAAAGGTATTCGGAAAAGGTCATATAGCGCCATCTCCCAAAATGTTTAAGTACTAGAATGTATTACCTATTGGAAGCAATGGAATATAAAATATTATAGATGGCCTTAAATGACATATGCTCTATGGATTTGTTATAAGAAATGTCTTTTTTTTGTACAATCAGGCAAACAACCTGTATAAGTAAACTCGAAAAGCAAAACTTTATGTAAATAATGTAAACCGACTAGACGTCCACACAATGCTATAGTGCCCCATTGAAAATCAGCGTTGTAGTATGTATCACTCAGTGGTAATGTAGCATGTGTCCTAATGGGGGTGATGTAGGACATGTTTAATATACTTGTGACGTTATACTTTCACGGTCTATTGAGATCGATAGGCTGATAATATTATATCTAATGCCTTAATATAAAATAAGGAAATCCTTAAGAATAAGAAACGTAAACTTTAATTTGTAATTTACGTACCCGAGATGTTAAATATACTTATTTAATGTAAAATGTTTACTAGCATTTAATTTAATTTGATATCCTTTGATGTAGAAATTGCATTATAATCGGTTCTATAGTTTTGGAGTCTAAGTGTGGCATTGTGATGTGCAAGCAAAGACATATACATTTGATAATTTTCATGAGTTAATAAAGTAACATTTTACACGTTTATTAACTTACTAATGTTTACCCCACAGATTTGCCCACCTGAAACTATACACTGTACATAATCTTGGTCAAGGCATCATTTTATAAACATCTTCTTTCTAGGAATGCACTATTTCGATCATGAGCAAGTCATACTCGGACTCGCACTTGGCTGATTTTCATGTGGTAGGAGCACAACTTTTTTTGGCGGCTGGATCCACACCTGCATCAGACGAGATTGTGGTCAAATGCTAAAGCGTATAACATTTATTAATAAAAATACAGACAACATCTTGAGTTGTCTTGTAGGTACTTATAAGATCTACATAATTCCGTATTACGTAATTTTTATATATCAAGTGTTACCACAACGAGTAAATATGCACGTATTATGCAACAACTAATTTGGATAAAAGAGATCACGTTACACACACTCAAAGTCATCATACAAAAAAAAACGTTTTATTATCGTGTAATTCTTATATATTGTTGCATTATGATACAAATAAGCAAAATTATCGACATCAATCGTTTTAAAATAGCATTAATGATAAATAGCCGTTATTCGTACCTATATCTTATAACTTTAATCGAGCAATTCTATTGTGTAATATATATAAATTCACTTAGTTTCTCGGAAACGGCTCTAAACATTTGGATCGAATTTTATATTTGAATGAAGAAGAAGGAAGAAAGAAAATGTGTTTAATTGTTGGAACACATCACAGTTATAAGTTAAATAGAGAAAACATACATATACTTAATTAAGATTGTGGGTATACCCATCGTGCTCACGACGGCGGATCCGCACTTGGTCTGATGTTAATTGACAATGTGATCCAAGTTGATATACACGCTAAAGCTAGTTCTTGCTCTCGAGTGTAGCTGCTGGAACACGCCAACAGGTGCTTAGTGACAGACTTAACTCTAGCGTGATACTTAACAAGGCGGGCTTGGAAAATCCCTACCACCATGTTAATATCTGTACCAGTCTCTGTTAAGGATAGCTTACAGTATTCTACTATTCTAACAATTATAGTTTTAATCCCTATGCAGTTAAATATTTTCGTTACCTTGGTCATTTACTTTAGATTTTTTAAAATCCTACATATCTTTTCAATGAGTATCGACTATCTGAGAAAATATCATAAATTTAAAATTACGCGCAATACGAATATTTTTTTCATGTGAAGATTTGTATGTAGTTTCTTGATGACTTTGATGAACTTTAAATATGAAACTATTAAAAAATTTAATTAAATCGCTTAGGCGCTTGTAACTCTACATTAATACCTTGCAACCCTGTGAAAGCGAGGCGGGTCACTATTCTTAGATATAGTGTTGTTAACAATTTAAGTTACGCCTTCAGTTGGGTACTTATTAATCTGTAACAATCAGGATAAACATAATTACTGTAAAAATAAAATGATTTTTTCCATAAATACAACTTATATTTCTCACCAAAAAAAATGAAACCAGCTATTAATTGTTTCATATATATTTCATCAATCATAATCGCTGTAAAAATAAAATGATTTTTTCCATAAATTCAACATATATTTCTCACCTAAAAAAAATGAAACCAGCTATTAATTGCTTCCAATATATTTCATGATACGCATTGTCATGTCTCCCTAGTAATTGTTTTCTGATGTTACGTAATTTGATACGACGCTTATTTTACCGCTTATTAATCAAGATAAGCGTAACTTCCGTGCAAAAATTCAATATCTAAAAGTCGGGGAGATGTAGGACCATTTTCGTAAATAGATGAATTAGTTACGAAGCTACATTTTCTTATACAAGATAAGGCATGAAGTCGCTAAATGACATCAAATTTTATAGGTGAACACAATATGCTCGTACGTTAGATAGTAACTTAATGAAAATGTCTATAATCCACGGGCACATAACAAATGAAACACCTCATAACATAAGCAACTGCGTTTATTATTGTTTAATATAATACATAATTTTACATTTTGCCAGCCTTACAAAATGTTTGTGTCGATAATTAATTTCTTATAGTATAACTAAAAAAAAACTTAATTTTAAAAACGAATAAACTAATTATAAGTTTGATATATTCAGGACTTGCTGTGGTAAAAGCAAAATCTATGTCTGAAAGCTTATGAAATGCCTTAGACGCCTTGAAGAAGAATATTCTGTTTTCTGTACTGAACCATCTTGTAAACAAGGAATTATTTTCATACAATCAATAGATAAATAAATTATATTTTTTTCAAAACCGTGTCCTTTCAAATGGTTTTGCTTTCAAACATGCTTAAAATATTAAAGAAATGTTAAAAATATTAAACAATTTCCTAAGCATGGGTATAATTTATGTGAGATAATTAAAAAAATTCTACAAAGTATTATTTCATATACATAAAGTTATTAACATTTAATTTAATTCCAAGTATGTAGTAATTTTTTCAATGTCATTAATTATACTAATAGCATTTATTTAATTATTACTCACAACAATATATATATTTATTACAAAATAAATAGTTTTTAGTTCAGTTAAAGTACATTCTTAATAATAGAATCCATATTTTGAAATATACAAAAGGTATGAAATAAATCCGAAAATGGGATATACGGTAAAGGGCTAATAAATAATATACAAATTGAAGCAAAAAAGTATATTCTGACATTTTATCATTTATAGAAGAGTATCTACATCAAAAGTATCAAGTTTTATTGGCCTTCATATAATTGGTAGTGAAAGTCTCTATCACCCTACAACTATTTACCACCCAACGATGCCAGAGCAGTGGCTTCTTCAATACAGGTTATTTTTACACCCCAAGTGTAAATTAAGGGCTAAAATGCATCGGGATTGTTACGAGTGAAAGAAAATATTCAAGGGATTTAACGGGTTTGTACAAGTGATTGCAAAAATTTAATCTGTCAACAACATGGAAACACAGGTTTACTAAAATAAAGTTCGCCTATGCAGGACTCGAACCTACACAACTTTAAATTTTTAATATTATAATGTTCAGAAGTAAAGCGGCAAGACATCAGACACAACACTGTTCCAGCTGTCAGTGTCATATCATCGGACGACAGGAAATTTGTTCATTTAGCATTTTTGAACATTCTATTATCTATTCACCCGTCACTAGGCATGCCATTTTTGTGGATATATATAAGTGAACAGGCGAGAACTATTAATAAACTTGGTGTAATTATAATACATATAAAAGTCATGCCATAATTTGTCTTACATTGAATATTAAAAAAAAAAACATAGCATAGTAATACTTACTTTGACAATAATTTACCGGTTAGAAATTAATAACACTGAAATATATTTATATAATAACAAGATATGTATAAATACATTATTAAAATAGAATATAGTTTACACAAGTTTGAATTAAATAATGTTAGTTACATAAAAGCAATTTGATTTAAAATTAAATCATAAATTATTCGTGTTATAGAACGCATATCACAAAACCGATTACAAAATAATTGTGAGGTTAATGTAAAACCAACCTTTTAGAACAATTCAAGTATCGACGTTCTCTGCTATAGGGTTTAAATAGTAAAATACAATTGCAATAAAATAACAGTCCCCTTTTAATCGAACTAAGACAAAAGAATATTTGGTAATAATTAAGTTAAGAAGCCTTTGAGATATTAAAACAATATTTTTGTAATTTTGAACAAATTATTTAAAATACATTATGATTAAAAATTATTTGTTTGGCAACTTTAAATTATATAAAATACTATACTTTATAATAAATATTAGGCTATTTATATAATTGATTTAATAATTTTTATCGACTAGACAATTATTGACTAGAGAAACTCTTTCAAATAGATACGACGCTAAAATAAGCCTTAACTATCAATTGGCAAGGAAATCTTATACAATAAGATATGTCATAGTCGAAGTGAAGTCTTTTGTATTAAACAGATATAAATTTGGTAATTATTGGAAATATTCCGCGTCGGTGTGTACTCGCGTACTGGGTCTACATGTCGGGGTTTGATTCTGAAAAAGAAAATTATTTAAATATGTATAAATTGTAATATTTCGTTGCAGTATTTCGTGTTAGTTCACTTTTTTATATACATATATTTCTCTTTTTTATTTGTACCAACTACTAAAAATATATATTTTTCTCATTGAGGTACTGTGTAAGAAAAAGTCTTTTGACCATAGATAATATACTATACTAGAATAGATGAGTCACTCTCGTTTTAAATCACAAATATCTTAAAGACATGACAAGACATAAAAAAGTTATGACAACAAAAAATTGCAATAAGGGCCACAATATAGTTTAAAATGTTGAAAATTTTACGTTTTAGCACTAATCCTGTAGATTTCGTATTATTAAAACTGTTTGACCTAACTATTTCCCTTCTGAATGTAAGCCTAAATTCTTTTACTGAAAGAAATGTATATAAAAAAAAAATGTTTCAAAACATAATTTTACAAAAGTGTAAAACTCACATTCTATAAAATATACAACTTTTATACACAGTTAATACTTTAACTTTTATACGGAGCTTTATCTTAAGGCCTAATATTTTACTAAAACAAGCGTCACCATCTACATGCTTTGGTATGAATAATTTAAAAATTTGAAGGACATTTTTTTGATAGATAACGGTGGAATACATTGTTTTTTTTTCGTCATTCTATGTAAGTGTTACTGGTATAATTTTGACGCTAAGCACACCAGTATATAATCTAGAAAGTGCATTTACTATTCTTTCGTTCAACCAATCGTTTATCCGTTCAATCAACAGTGTCTCTCCTAGGCTCATTAGAAAATATCTAACAACTTAGCAGCGCTGAATTGTGTTTCGTTGTTAGGGAGGCTTATATTGATATTCAATTCGGACAAATTCGCGGGCGTTTGCTGGTTATACGTAAAGTTCAGCTAGAATTCAAACTTTCAGTTTAGGCTCTGAGAAAGTGCTTGTGAACGTCAAAGTTGCCACTGGTTCGAAAAACAACCCATTCATCGAGAAGAACCGGCAACTAACTCGATCTGGTTTATCTTTTCATCAAACATATTATAATTCATATTTTTAAAACATAGTTATAAACATAGATACATATAATTACATTCGGTTTTAGTGGATGCACAGAGAGGGCGTCATTTCCAGACGTCACCATCGTTCACATCATGATCCACCCTGTAATATAGCCTTTAGACATTAAAACCGGCTTGATATCGTGCTTGAACTTTGTATCCGGCGATATCGTGCTTGAACTTTGTATCCGGCAAATCGGTAATGTGCTTTGTAATTTTTTTATAAAACCTAACACTATTACCTAAAAAACTGTCACCGGTCCTAGTGAGCCTAAAACAATTATTGATATATCATTATACTAGTTGCTGCCTGCGACTTCGTTTGCGTTATTGTCTTTATAAACGATGGCATTAGGTATAAATAATCTTTGTTTTCTTAGACGGTTTGAGGCCACTCTCAGATGGCATTTTTTTCCACCTTACATGACATATATCGTGGATAATTCGGTCAAATGAAACAATATTTTTATAAAATACGCCTTCTTTGTTATTCTGATATATTACTGCATAATTTCATATAAATTTATTGTTGAATACTATAATATTATTATTGTAAGCAGGCATTGCTAGTAGAATTGTACTGTAAGAGTAGTTTTTACCATATAACGAACGCCCATCCATTCTCATGAACATTCCAGTTTTCTATATTTTACACGTTCTATATATTTCTGTTTATAATAATAGAAATAGATATCAAATAGATAAAAAATCCTGCATAAATTATTTAAAATTAATTAAATTAAATTAATTAAAACAACGTGAACGCGTGGAACGAAAAAAATAAATAACTTGTATTTGCTAGATAGATAAATAAACAATAAAAATGGGTGCTCACCATCGATCCACTTCTTGCCGCGCATCCCGAAGAATCCCATCTGGGCCTTTCTTTTAGGAAATGGCCCGTCTAAGAGGAACTTTATCTCTTGCGGGTAGCTGTATCTCAAATCCTTTTTACCACGGACCCCTATAAATTTCCCGCGGAAATTAAAATCGTACGGCCGTTTGTTCTGTATAGATTTCTTCCCACGCACACCGTAGAAGGCGCGCTTGTTCACTTCATTCGTGATCCGTTCATAGTCCCCATCGTTCGATTCGGATTTCTGTAAATACTCATTCAACAGTTCGTTTGCTAACGGGAACTCCGAGTCATCAGGTATTTCGTTTGAAGTATAATCGATTTGACCGATTAGTGATCCATCTCTCTTTGGCACATATTCGTGACTTTCTTGATAATATTCGTTACCGGGGAACAGCGATTGTTTTTTACCCCTGACACCCATGAAACCCATCGGAGCCCTTTTGTAATAAACTTCAGGGTTCTCCAAAGCGGCGTAGTTTTTCCTGTCCTTGTCTCCAATGAAGAAATTAGAATCACGTTTGTCAGCATCGGTGCCGTTTCCTTCGCGGAGCCACTGTAAAACGCGATCGTCCAGCTGCCATTGCTTCTTACCCCTGACACCCATGAAACCCATCGGAGCTCTTTTGTAATAAACTTCAGGATTCGCCAAAGCGTCGTAGTTTTTCATTCCGTTGGCTCCGATGAAGAAATTTGGATTACGTTTAACAACCTCGGTGCCGTTTTCTTCGCGAGTCAACTGTGAAATATCCTCGATCAGCTCCTGTGCTGTTAATATGGAGAACAGATGCACGGAGATCAATATGAAGCACAATCTTTGTATAGCCATGGTTTTGTTCCTGTAACAATAAAGAGAATTATAAATATGTGTTTGCAGAATTCTACATTATTCAATTATATGCCTTGTACAAAAAAGTAGAGGCATACGGTCTGCGTAATGTCTAGTGGTTGAACCTATAAACAACCTTAAACATACGATTGCAACACCGTAGTTGTAAGGTTGCTGCTTTACTTTACAGCGCTATACTAAATTTTGATTTTTGTTGTATTCTCTACCCTCCCAATACATTCAAATTTAATGTATGTTCGCAAAAAACTTTGAAATGCTGGATTTCGTACAAGACCGGTATGACATAAATACTAGAAACTGTGACAAACCAGTTGTCCCATGTTTCCGACTCAGTAAAACCAGTAACAGTTTCTAAGGTAATAGTGTTAGGTTTTATAACAAAGTCTCCTAAGCATATTACCGATTTGCTTGAATATAAGTTTAAGCGTCATGTCAAGAGGGTTTTGGTATCAAAGGGTTATTATAGAGTGGATCAATACATGAACGATGGTGATGTCTGGAATTGAGTCCTCTCTGTGCTTCCCTCGGAAACAGTAAATTTCTTTTTTGATTGAAAATCGCTATGTACTTTTCTACATTTATGAGAACGTGTACGCAAAATTCCATTTTGATCTGTTAAGCCATTAAATTGTGGAAGATTAACAAACACACACACTTTGTATTTATAGAATAAATAAGGAAGTTAAGATGTAATGTTGGTGGTTTGACAACTAAACCATATATGTATCCAACGAGACACGTTAAGGCTCATTTAATTACTGAATTCGTTTATATTTATAACTTGTCGTAACTTAAGAGCAAAATAGAAATAACACATAACCTGAATTCGATTTGCCAATTAAATAAGTTCATATTTCAAAACCTGGCCTGACCTGACTAAATAAAATTGAAGTCTCTCTTGTTTGTCCGGGCTAATCTCCGAAATGACTGAGCCGATTTGAACGAGACTTCGAATGGCAGATGGCGAGACTTTTTATAGTGATACGTGCGCTACATATCATTACACTATCTAAAGGAGATGGGTAATAAAAATATAATTTAACACAGGTAACTTAAAAACTGTACAATCATTGTAGGGGGTCAAGCGATAATAACAAAATAACATAAAACAAAAAATAAAATATAGCCTACATTTAAAACAGATAAAATATAGTCATTATGAGATATTAAAACCATTTTCACGAGGACGAAGTAGAGTGCTAGTATTCAAATAAGATCTCACCATTAGCTGTAATTATAAACGCTTGAGATAAAAACACCATTACTAAAAAGAGTCTTTTTAGAAATGTTCATCCTAACTAATATAATAAATCCTGATGTGAGTTTGTTTGTTTGTCACACTTTTAAACACCTCAAACCATCTTCATGGAATTTGGCATACATGTTATCAAGTGTACAGAAAAGAACATAGGGTAGACTACTTACATATAACATTGCGGTACTAAAATGTTCAAATTGTAAACTAGTACAACTTTGTAAACAGTAAGACAATGAAGTTCACGTTTGTTTAAACAAGAAAATAAAAATAAATTTTAAAGCAAGGTCACGCTAACCCGCAAACGGTTAAGTAACCGCTGCCACAATTAAGCGCATGCCAGTTGGTTCACTTCTGAAAAGGATTTATGCGGTGATATTTTTCGACTTTATCTTTTTAGTTCTAGAGTCATATAAATAATATATAATGTTCCAATTTCTTACAATTAATCCGAAAAAGGATCAATGATTACTTCCAAGAAACATATATCCAGAATTTATTGTAGGAGGGCCAATACGGATACTAGTATATAGTGCGCTTACATTTTGCAGCAGTATTTTAACTCTTAGGCCTTTAAAATTAGTTAGGTTTTTAGTGAATCGTGGTCACCGATTCAAAATTGAAACCTAAGCGCGCAGAACATTTTTTTATTACAGATAATCCTGAATTAATTAGTATGTTTTGATTCGGGATCTTTTTTTATAGCCACTTTATTTTATAAGCTTTATAAATATTTTTTACATTATGCAAGGTGTATTTACTTACCTAGCATAACTAACAATATTTATATATATAATAGTTTTATACTATAAGCCAATGTAACAACTATGGTATACAGACAAATGAATAAACGCAGACATTTCGTTATTAATTTCTATCGTTTCCTACTGCCTGTTTAACACCGTTGTGTTACATGTTTTCTTCTAAATATAGGATCTTATTCAAAGTGAAGACTATTTAATTTTGATAAAAAATGTAAAAAATATAGCTTTATTTAAAGATATTATATACATTTGGTATTTATTATGGTGTTAATACTGCACTGAACCAGCTGACGCGATCTTTCTACGTTCGACGGTAACCTCCAAACAACGCAGACACTTCAAAATAATTAAAGAACACACCATCTGATGACAAACTATGTTGTTTTATTTTAGCGTTGTGCGACGGTGATAGCACTACACGGCGACGTGTAAGAGCGAGTGAGACGGTCTGGCCTAATGAGTCTCTGTCATCCCTCGTCAAACGTTGAAAGCCATTTCAGAGATGTGTGTGGTGTAAGTTTTCTTGTGAGCAATTAAACAGTTTAAGTGGATGGTAAAAACTCGGGCTCCCACGTTCTTCGAATAAGCGTGCGCTACCTTGGTTATATGACACTTATGAATAAATTTATCTTACGGTAAGAAGTAACTTCAATGAAACGGTATATTTTAGGAACGAAGATCCTCCGTGCAGCTTATGGTATTAATTTATCTGATAGAAAACGTCACGTAAGGACGGAGCGTTATGTCCTCTTCATGCGACATACGGCAGCGTGTGCGGGCGAGTACCAAAAAGTCGCGCAGACGAGCATCTTGCGCTGTCAGTTGTATAACCTCAATATTGAACGTGTGTAAATTTCATTAAAACTTATTGAAGTGAAACTTCCTAAGGGAAGGCTTTAAAAGTCTCTTCCGCAACCTTTTCGTGTGAACAAAAAGTGGTGGGAGTAAGCACTGTGCCGGATAGAGTGTTGTAAGAAGACACAAACAATTTTTTTTGTTTAGTATTATTTATTCTAAATCTGAATATAGGATTACATATGGACTTAAAGGATAAAGGGGTCCCCTGACCGCACATGTTCTTTTTAATAATATAACATCATAGTTACGTCATTGCGCCTAATTTTAAGCACAGTAAAGCAATTATTACTAATCAACGAGATATCGACAATCCATCATCAGTTTTTGATATCATGCCAGCTTGCAAGTTTGTTGGTTGCTATACATTAGCTGGTACCGGTAGAAGGCAAACCTGAGCATATCAATAGCGTAATTGTTACATAAAATAACTATAAGTTATTTTATCCTCACAGATACTGTGATAAAGTCGGACACAAATAAAAACAAGGGCTGAAAATATGGCAATTTCTACTGAGTAATAAATCTATAAATTGAAATCTGTTTCTGAAATGGTATATTCCGATAGATAGATCAGAACTAGTTTAATGTTTGTGTTATACTCTATAATCACATGACCAGTCAATAGCAGCTGTGATTTCACCAAATAATAACATATCTAATTTTCAGTATTTTTTGTCTCGTAACATTCCAAACCTATCATCCGTATAGTATTATTGGCGAGATCAAATACTAGAAAAGAAGAATTAGAAGTGGGATTTTAAAGCAACGATTCCAAAATTACATTACTCATTTAAAACAGTGCGGTGCATTCAACGGCCGTCCCAATATATATTTCATGGTTCCAAGTTTGAGTAAATCAGAAATCGAGGTATTTACATTCATTAGTGATGCCGATATCTCATAGGCTTATAAAGCGCTCAGTAAGGTGCGAATCAAGAATAATTTTTTAGAATAATCCTTTACCATTGTAATGTCGTTTGTGTATAAAAGATGGCATCATACATTGTCTTCGTGTAGCTCTACGGTTTACGCAGCGCATGCCGAGATAGCTCTTAAATTGCAAGATAGCTTCTAACTTATTCGACATTTGTCATAATATTTTGAAAAAATTAAAGAAATCGTGGTTTGACCGGTGGAATATCAATCCCATGTCCGGAAGTTTGAACCTCGGCATGTACCAATGATTTTTTTGGAATTCGCGTACACATACTAACTGGCAACACTATCGGCTGACGGTGAAGGAAAACATCGTGAGGAAAACTAAACCTGAGAAATATTCTTGTAGTACCACCGTATTTTGGAAAAATATACGCCAATACGCCGTGGACTGGCTTGGTGATTATGGCCATACCTTCTTTCGTGAAGAGGCCTATGGACCTGCAGAGGGTATTTTATACACTGATGGTGATGATGAAACGATATGTTAATTAATTATAAGTGTTATTCTGATGTATAAACTCTATACTATGAAATCTCATCAAAATTCGTTCAATAGTTTATGAGTGAGAAAGTAATAAAAATTCTTCCATCGTTTGAAAATTTCTCATTTGTAATATAAAAGCGATTTGAACATATTATTATGCATTATAGAGTCACGAACTGTTCTGTACATGACGATATACCTGTAATATCATCTAGGTTGTAGCTATTTCATAGATAGTGCAGTGGACCTCCGGCCAGTATCAAATTAGCAGGCGAGTTAAATTCTAACAGATCACCATAAGAGGTTCATATATTGAAACAATAAAGCATTTCAAACTTAATATAAATTAACTAGTTTAACGAAAATTAAATAATTGTGTAGATTATATGAAGTAGGCTGAACCCTATCACAAGTTTTACCACAGGTTGTCGAAAACCTCAAGTTTTTGGGAACTATCAAACAGCATATATATCATTAATATGGGTATATCGGTATGTACATGCCCAGGCAATAAACGAACGATTTTTTTTGCATCTAATAATAGGGGAAAGCTGGAACCTTAACTTTCCAAAATTTTTTTTTTTACTGACCTACACCATTGGCTTCGTAAGGCCTCTACTGTTCCACCGGACTACGACGAAACATATATGAGAATTGCTTCCATACTTAACTAAGTGGGGAGGCACGCCTAAGAAGATATAAATTGTTAGTTACGAAAACAGCATTACGGAAAATTGTCTGAATGTGTTCTACGTAAAGTCAGTTAACGCGAGAGCGAACGTAAAATCCCGAAAATCGGTGTACACTTCTATTACGTGGTAAGTGGTCTAACGTCAGGGTTGTCTCCTTCAAAAATATATACTTCACTAGTTGCCCGTCTCGGATTAACACGGTAAATTGTTATTATCATTTTATTCAAATTATCGTTTTCTTACTACACAAGAAGAAAATGACGCCAAATCTTTCCTTTACAATACGACCATGTAATGAAATAAGATGGCAACTGAAGGTGAATTTTATCAAGAGTTTTGAAGACCTCACTCCTTACTTTCATTATAAAGTGTTTTTTTTTACATCGCCTCAAATTTTTTCGGCTATCTATCGCAGGCCCCATTACAGCCCACCGCAGAGTAGGTATAAAGTAATAGGCGCTCGGTAGAGCAGCCAAGGCCATGCAGGCGCCCCTAGCTCAACTCACAATGATTCATTGATTTAAATTAATATTGTGATCAGTTTTTAAAATGCTACGATCCGAAAATAAGGTTTCACTTGCATCGTGGTTTTATAAAACACATTTTATATATGGAGATGTGTTAATACAAAATTTTCCCTTTTTTCAAACATTTTCTTTCAGATAAACCTTGTCCTGACAATTACAAACGCAACTAAAAACGGATTAGCCAAATGGTGCAAACTTTCTTAAGTGATGCCCTTGTGCATACTTACTACTTACTATGAAAGTTTCATAAGCAATGACTTATTATATTAATTATTTGTTTTATTTAATTAAATCCACTCGCGACTCCTTTCACCTGAATTACACAATTACTTTTCATTCTTAACTTTTTAATAACCCTATAATTTATTTTATATGTAAATATTTGCCGCAATATTTATTAATCAAACAATAAAATCAAATTGGATGTCGTAAATAAAGATTAATATTGGGCGCAATGCGTTTAACATTTTTAATCCACTTTGTAACTTACATACGGCTACTGTAATTCAAATATGTTAAATATTTATTATGTAATTTATATTGTAAAGTAATATTAATTGTATTATACTCTATGTAAAATATAGAAAGAGGATTTAGTGTAGTCATGTTGTGTCGAACTAATTTATATTTAACCTCATAACTTGTTACATGTATAACGCAAAAATAAATCAAAATCTTATGAAAAATTACACTTATGACTTAATAAAAAAAGATATGAAAATATAAAAATCAGTTCTGCAGTTTTCGAGGTATAAACATGCTCACAGATAGACAGGCAAGCTGATATTTTGGCGTTCATATATAATTTAAGGGAATAGATTTTTATTTCTTATTTATAGTGGATAAATTCAAATATACTTAATTGGTATTAAAACTTCTTTCACCCAAAGAAAACTACACTATCAGCGAACAACACGGGATATATTTTACTTTCAAAACCAATATTAACGCGAGCGAAATCGCAAGTAAAAGTTCGATAGAGGTAATGTATGTGTCATAAAAATCTTTAAATTAACCCTCTGTATGTTCATAACCAATGGATATCCTTTTCATAGTATATAAACAGAAATTACGATAAAACATTTTATGGATAATTTATACAGAGAAAATATGCTTACCAATAATAACAATAATATAATAAAAATACTTTATTAACAATTATAAGGCAGCCCTATTGTTATGTGGACATATTGCATTCGGTTCCACGTCGCGTAGCGGACAGCGCTACGAGTAAATACGTAGCTTGCTACGCGCTACGCTGATGAAACGAAACGTATTGCATTTGCGAACTAAACAGAGACAACGATATAACCTTTGTTATATTTAAAAAACAATGACGCACGTAACGATAGTTCATTTGATAAGAACTGTGCAATGTTATTGAGAAGTCTACTGGTTCGACTCTCGATGGATGCCAATGAATACTCCAGTATTAATTTTAATTATGTTTTATCGAATACAAATATTAGAAATATCCTATACTATTCTAACAGTTGGGATCTATTGATTTCTCCGTGTTTAAAACCAGTATGTCGTGTAATATTACGTTGAGAAGCCATTGCTTCTCTTCGGGAAGTTTTACCCAACAATGGAAATTTTAATCGTGTGGTTTGTTTTGTTTATTCGTGTCATTTATCGTAATGGATATATATATACATATCTATTATCAACTTTGGGTTTCTATACAAGAACCATAGTGGTTAGGATTTTTTTTAACTCACACGTATTGTTACCAAATTCAAGTTAAAAACCGATATTAAATCATCGCAATTAAGTCATTGTTTCCATTAATGTTATAGCCCATAATAATGTTATAATATTATTTCTCTTTAGACATTGTCAACGAATTAAATTTCACTTAAACTTTCAAGAATAAACACAGACGCCATTTACGCTGTGGAATAATACTACTGGTATTTATTCAACCACGAAATAGTTTTCGACGCATCACGAATTCGAATCACATATGAACTAAATAAATAACGGCGGCCATTTCTGAATGAATTAACCTATGTTCCGGCATTAAATTGTCGTCGCGGACCGTAGTTTTATATCATCATAGCACTTACGTGACGCGAGTGCATAAAGTAGTTCGTTCTATAAAACTCTTCCTTGTTGCGTCAAAACCGGCAATCGACCTTAAGCGTTTTATGAGCATGGACCAGTCTACTCTCAGAATACACTCGTAAAACAACGGTTTCTAAACTTTTCAAGCTACGAAACACAGTGAATCGCTATTCAAAATCAAAACATCAATAATACTTTACTAAATTTAAGCCCTGAGGAGGCGCTTATGTTCGTCAAAACTCTACCACTGTTTCTATTTACCACCACACAGCCACTCATTTATAAGAGCCGGCAACAAAGTTTATGTAGTCTATCTTTTTACTGGATATATTCTTTTATGCAACTCTTTATTACATGATAACGAATGAAAGATTGTAATTTATATATGCAAATAAAATTAAAGGTTTTGTTGTATTTGCAGGCTAATCCGAGGCGGTTGAACAAGTTTTGACGAAACTTTAACCAGCAGATATAAGACTTTTCAAAGAATACTCACATATCTTCACGCCTCATATATGGAAATAGAGATGATGGAGTAAAAAAATAGAAGACTACCCACAATTGAATCTGATAAAACTGACGAAACTGTTTTCAACGTGAATGAATTTACGGGCAACAGCTAGTTTTAGAGAGTAAAATAGCTTTATAAGAACTATAACGCGATTCCAAAATAATATTTGCCACACGGGAATTAGTTAACAGTAAAAATAATTCAACATACCAATGATGTATGTATATGTCATCGATGGAACCCTGGTAACTTATCATATAACTTTTGAGTTCCTCGGAACCTATTTTAGCCATCGCTGATTTAGAATACTCTTCGACGATTTGTAATAATAATACTACACTTTACATTACAACGAAACGAAATTTTCTATTGTTTATCTCATCTAATTACTTCAAAATATTTACTATTTACTTCTTTGGAAGAGATTCTAAATAAACGAAGTTAAAAAGAACCCTAAGAAAATGAATTATCTATTTTTCTAACCGTACCTGCCTTCTCATTATCACTCTCTACGTGACACGATTGTAAAATTTATTTTTAATATATTTCTGTTGTCTTAGGCAACTGAATATTTTATTCTACCAACGTAGAAAAAGTAGATAAAAAGTAGAATATTATATTTCCAGGTAGCAATAACGAGACATTAATAGAAAAATGATGTCATCTTTGTTAGTAATACTTAAAATATAGCCTTAAACAGTGGATAAAACTAATCTATATACTATAATGTAATATGAGATATAACATGGTAGAGGTATATTTAATATAAAGTGGTAAAGGTCTATTGATGTGAGTGCATCGCGCAAAAGCTACTGGACTAATAGTTTTAAGAAGCTACGAGTTCAACGTTGTGTCTTCTTGCCACGGAGAAGTGGGGCAAGTGGTGAGCTATTTATATTTTGTTAGAATTGATGATAGTCGGGGATGATTTCATTAAAGTTTGAAAAAAATATTCCAACTCTAAGGGTGGAAAATAAAGGGATGAATAGCGCTTATATGAATTTCATTCTCAACCTGTCGGTTAATTTAAATAAAAACTGTCACAACATGTACTTGCAATAAAATTAAAAGTGAAATCGTTACAGACAAACTCACGATCGCATTTATAATATTAGTTAAGATTAATAAATCTCGTTTAAATGAATTTACGATCCTACTTCTTCCTCAAAGGTCGGCAACGTATCTCTGATGCCCCTCGTGTCTCTGGTGTCCATGGGCGGCGATGATTTCTTGCCATCACCTGTCTAACCGGCCAGTTCGTTTGTCTTCCATCTCATAAAAAAAAACTTGGACAAAGACTATTATAGGTACCTTTTTCTATGTCTTACGAAATAACAACATACGTTTTTATACTGGGTCTAGAAACATTAAATCTTGCCCTTGGAACTAAGAAAAAAAACTAAGGGAATTAAAGTATTTAACCTCCTATTGTCGGTGATAGGAAATATGAACGCACTATTAGTTTCACAATAATAAGATTCGAATGGAGCATTCTAGATTCCGGTGAGATGAAATTTTTTATATAAGTTTTATAGTAACTGCGTATGTATTTACTTTAATACTCTTAAATAATACTCATAAATCACTAGTCAATTCGCTGTAGAACGAAGCCTAATTGCAATCACATTGTTATTTTTTCTAGCGTTCGATAAAAGAGAATCGGAAAGTAAAGTCTTTACGCTTGAAAAAATATTGGGACAAAGAACGTCGATGGCGGTAATTGGTGTCGTTTCGTCACGGGGAGTTCGTTTAACACCTGTAAGAAATTTTTTCTATTGTTTTATGATAGAAATAGTCAATTTTTTCCTATAAATATTAGAAAGTTATACGTGGGGCGAACTAAAAATTTCCGGAATTAATAAGTAAATAATACTATGACATGTTAAATATATACCAATTTAATGTGGAACATAAAACAAATGCCGAAATGTTAAACTTGATTCACTTGATTTCCGGCACGCGCCTACACTGAAAAAACTTCAAAGAACCCAAAATCTTTGTGTTCCATTATATTTACGGGATTGACATATCAATCTCCGCAGTTATATTTTTATCGGACATAAAAATATTCCAAAGATTAAATTTAGATATAATATCTACCAAATTTAATTAAATTCTCTGTGGTTATCAGGTACTGCTCAAAATATATACAAATACTAGCGCTTGCTAGCGGCATCACTCATTTAATGTAGATTTGATCTATCCGTCGGGAACAGGACATGTTTTTTTGGATGAAAGTTCTCCTTTTCTGTACCCGTGACAACATATATGCAAAATATCATAATGTTCGGATAAGTGGTTAAGGCGTGAAAGCGTAACAAACCAACAAATAAACAGACAAACTAACACATTCGTATTCATAATATTAGTAATGATGTCCTCATAAAATTAAGTAGTAATTAATTCTTATTCCTAATTCTTACACTACTGAGTTAGGGGTTCGAACGAATTCAAAGCCGGTATTCAATCTAGGTCTTGAAAAGGCGTTTACAAATGTTGAAAAACTAAAACAGACTTAACAGACCTCACAGCCATCGGAAAGAGCTATCAACAAATTCAATTGGGTTTGTCAGTAATATTCTTTCATTGTTTTTATATAAACTACGTAAGTATTGTATACAGATGTACATTTTAATTTTTAGTGAATGTAAAATAGAGTCACTGTAATGGGTTCAGAAGAATAAAACTTGGTTCACATGTGCTTAGGAGAAGCTTATTGCAAAACCTAACCCTGTACCTAAAAATCCTTTATTACGTTTCCTAAATCTAAAGCTGGATCACAATTTTGTAAAATTCTAATATTCAAATTATTCTGGTCGTTTAAAAAGTTATCTGAATCGTTCCAAGCATGCATTAAATTTTCAAGAACGTAACTACTATGTCAATTGAAATCGGCAATATTTAAGTAATACTATTCATCGAAGTGATTAACAATTTTAAATATAGTAATGTTAGTTGTTGATACACGTAAAAAAAAAATTTAAGTGGGGTCTCTAAACGAATTCAAGAATTTACCGAAAATGTAAACCGATCTAATAGGTAACTAGGAATAAAAGATCAATTGAAAACGTAATCCATTCATCACGATACAGTTCTATTTAGAAATAACTTTTATTTGTGTGCAAAACGAAACAAACTGGTTGACGAGCGTACGTGTATTCAAATGGATAAGCGTATAGTTAAAAATAAACTTTTCAAATTAAGTATGGGTTCTAAATCGGTCTAATCGGAATTTACTGAATATTAAAATAGTAGAATTAGTTAACTAGATATAGAAATCACTTGAAAAATGTGTCCAATCAATAACTGTGTAGTTTTATTTGGAACTAATTTTATTTGTTTACCAGACTAAACAAAATGGCCGACGTGTGTATGCCAAGGAATTTATAAGTAAACAATATAAATTCCTTGGTGTACTCGTATGCACATGCAGTCAAATTCATAGCGTATTGTTAACACTACATTCAACTGTGTAGTCGCATACTTGAAAGTTGTCTCAATCTACTTTATATTCCGCACTCGAAATCCGAGAGAATTAAATATAACATCAAAATGAGAAAAAGATGCCTACGATTTCATTCTTCCGAAAATGTGCTGCTTCATTGGTACACCGATTATAAGTTACCTCTGTAAATTTATGATTATAGCTTAATTCCTGAAAAAAGCTTAACTATATGTAAGTTTAGATAATGCATTGAGAAGTTATCTATTTACCAGTAAAACTCTTCTCAAAATTGGTTCAGCTGTTTGAACTAGATACACTTCAGTTTTATTTACTGATTATGCTTTAATTTCATTAATTTAGTGAAATGAAAAGTTTGTAATATCACTACAGGAATCAAAAATGTTACTTTGTATTTCTTCGTACACAAATTTAAAAGTATTTGAAGGAAACTGCAATATAGCAGCGACGCAGCGCTCGAATAGTTCGGAGTGCCCTCGAGCGCAGCGCTTCAGCGCGACCAATTACATTTACTTTTCATTTGAAATGTAATTCATTCGTATACATTTAAAATTTGAACGTCAGAGTTCTGAGCGGAACTTGGAGAACGTCGTAGAATATTGTTATTATGATTTTTTATACAAAAAACATAAAGAGAATTGTTATATTAGACGATAAGTATTACAAACTCTACTACATTAAGTAGTTGGTAAACAACGAGGAAAAGTATTAAAAAGTCTTATTTGTCATAGAGTAATCTTTAATCGTATAATATACATTTACGCACAATATATTATAAAACAAAATTGGTTTTCCCAGTTGTCTGTGTATTATCTTAGTTCTTCTAAGCTACGGAACGAATTTTGATATGGTTTTCACTATGGTTTAGATATTTTTTCCTGACAGGTTAATTAATATCTATAAAACATATATATTATGTTTATTTAAAGCAAAGAAAAGGCAACGTATGCTATTGAAGTCTTAAAATGGTGTTTTCTTGCGCTTGCATTGATGATTGTAGCCTTATAAATTATATAAAAATAATGTGCTACAGTATTGTGTATCTGATAAATGCCTATACAAAAAAGCCGCTACTGCAAATGTCTATCTCCTAAAGATAATCCACAGAGATCGTTTTTATATTTTACATATTATTAAAAAATAATTAGTTACTAGTCACGCTATTTTGACAAATATAGTATGACTCTTTATTCAATTAAATGCTATATATATATAGATGTTTGTTTTGTTTGAAAACTGCCTAATACAGCACATAATGCCAATGAATATCTTAGGAGATACCATACATTATAAGTATACACACAACAAAAATTAATAATTGTGTGAATATACTGATGTAGCTCTTATTTCATTAATTGTTTAAATACTTATAACGCTACATCAACCACCGCTACATACCCCTTGTGAAGCGGAGGCTGTTTATTTGGGCGCGCTAATCTCTGGTAAAAGTGTAGGTAAGATTAAAAAAAAAGTAAATTGTAGCCTATTAATTGAGGTAAGTTACAGGTTATTTAACATCATTCTACGATCTCTACAAAAGGAGTAATCTACATAAAAAAGTAGATCAGAATGTACGATAAGAGAGAACGTGGTGTAGGCAGGCCCTGTGGCGCGGCACGAATTATCGTGGTACCGTCCGACGAGTAATGAATATTACCGACAAAGACGGAACTGTGAATTCCTATGTTAGCATGGTATCTTATGCAAAGGTGGTATTTTATACTAAAAGGTTACCTAAATACGTTAACAGTTGTTCAGCGTCTTATAAATTATACGCGTGTCATACCGTGAATCATATATATCCGTGACTTCGTCAGCGTGGAATTTAGTCAAAACATTTAATTCAGCGTGTAGGGCGCGCGCGCTACTGTTATCTGTCTTGTTAGTTTATTATATTTGAACGGAACTCTAACGAAAATAATAGCCTAAGTAACTTCTTATAACATTAGATATCTTGCTGTGAAAGCCCCGACAATATCAGTCCAACCGTTTCAGAAATTATCCGGAACAGACAGAAAGATAATTTTAAAAATCGCTTTTTGTTATACGTTCTTATCCAATTAGTAAAAAGCTATTACTTTGACATTACAAACGATATTTCAATTTGATTTATTTGTACAGGATATAAAACAAAACGGATGACCTCATAAATAATAAATAAAATTTCCATAACATAGTCTTATCTATTTAGAATACTAACACAAAAATTATGACATTAAATGCGAAAAAGAAATCCCAATTTCTCAAGATAATTCTTACTTATGATATTATAAATTTTAAACTACACCTCATCACTTTTATAGAACTATAAAACGCGAGAGGAAGATCGCAATATCCAGCTAGTTTGCAGTTCACTTTAGTTTAATTTGCCGAATGACATTCAAGTTAAAATATATCTTTTACGTTTGGTCCACAGTGGATTTCGTGTAGCGGTTCTAGACAATTTATTATATGAGATATTTAATTTAAGTAGTGTTCGCCCATTAATTTCCAAGTAATTTAGCCATTATCATTTTTGATAGTTGTCCTCAAATAAATGAATGAAACGTTTAAGCAATTATAAAAAATGTATCAGGTTATATGTAAAACTTGCTGTGTGCTGAGAAGTTTGCAACTAACAATCTTACCAATACAACAACTCAACAAATAATCTTTTTTTTGCATAGTGGTAGGGCTTTTTCTGAGTCCGCCTGGCTGTTATCACTTTCATGTTGAAAATCTGTCGCCAAGCACCTTTTGGTGTGTTCCGCCAGCGGCACTTGAGAGCCAATTTTCCTCTAGGTTCAGCGTGACTATCATCTTAGACCACATCACCATTTAACATCAGACGAGATTGTCGTCAAACGCTAACCTATAAAGTATATATAAAATATTTTTATTTATAATATTTTATTCATTTCTAACAATTTAATTAAAATAGGTATGTGCGTTTTCCAAGTCAGGGAAGAAAAAGTAACTGGTTGTTACATTTATTCATAACACTATAGTGTCAATAACTTCAAAAAAAACTTATCATTATAATTATATTAATTCTTAACTGTAACGATTAGTGGACATTACTAAAAGCGTCACTCCATCTATATAAATAATTTTGAACATAGTACGAGTTAACCTTCTCAATAACTAAATAAGACAATGAAAAATTACATCACATATCAGTATCTACCCACGTTAGAGTTCATACACTCACAGACATGACGTAGAAATATACGTAACATTTACATGCGTATAAAAAATCAGCTTGTTCACTTAACAAAATAAACAATAAACATTTTATCGTAAAGTATGTTATTTCAACGACCTATTGCTTAATACTAACGACCTACCATTGCGTAGTTACTACTGACCCGTACTAAATTATTATTGGCTCGTAGCCAATACTAACCATACTTAATTACTATTGGCTGACTCACGGCTGGATGCCTCATAATGGCGACGGACAACTAGGTACGATGTGTTCTCATCTAGATTATCAGGCCATGTATGGAATTTTCGTAAATTTATTCAGAATTATTTTTTTATAAATTGTTTGATTAGTGATTATTAATATGTGATTGGTCTCAGTCGTTGAAATTATTGAATACTAAAGATAGCGTCATTCCTGATTACGTCTGTTATTCACGACGTTTTGTTATTCTTTCCGCGATATTTATAATTTCACGCCTAAATGTGTTCGAATGAAGGAATGAATGTGTATTGAATGAACAATCTATTTCTAACTTGATTGTATCTGTGCAAACTGTTTGAATCAAACAAACGTTATCATTAATTGAACGAGATAATATAAAGTGAAAGCCTTATAGATACGAATACATTAATGTATCTAACATAGGGGATTATCTTTCCGGACGTACTGCCCTTTATTGTCGTCGTCAGGTACAGGTCGTTAGTAAAAATAAACGGGCAATCGACGTTACGATATTTATCAGGCTAGAATGAATGTATATGCGTTAAAAGTATAAAGCAGACGTCGCTTTAATTGCCGCGCGGTGAACTGCAGCTCTCCGTATTTAGCTAGGGTATCATTGAAAAAAAACTTTTAATCTAATTCCAGTTGTCAATTGACAACTTTTTGCAAAAAATCTTTTGTGTATACGAACGCATTTTTTTGATTAACTGACTAAAATATTAAAATGATGGTTATATAATACACTGAATTTTAAGATATCATAAGTATCTCACATATAAACTGACTGGAAGGGTCGGATTTGTACGTATTTAATTTAAATGTTTACAATAATAGAATTTGATGGAAATTTGAAGAAAATTAGTACGAAATTTGTATTAATAATTAATTGCCCTCTCCGAATGTGATAACTGAGAATTAGAGACCAAATTTTACTTTTTATAGTACGACAATTCTGTCAACATTTTTGGAGATCTCCTTACTTTCTGTTGTTTAATACACTCACACATTGCTTTATATGGAGATTTTTTAACCGACACTTTTTGTTTTACCCTACGATTTTTGAAATAGTTTCTTTCATAGAAACCTTGTCTTGACAATTACATACCCAACAAGAAAAGAATTAGCCAAATAGATGCACTGAAGCAATACGCTTTATATATAGCTAATTGTAATTATTTAAAACTGATTCGGTTATAGCACTTCTCGACGTGAACTTTACCAGGGAACTGCTCAATATCAAATAGGAAATGTAATAATTGAGACATAGATATACTTATGACAACCCAAGACTAGGTAGTAAAACCAATCTAATTATAGTCAAGGATGTTCTGGTACATTGTTTAGAAAAGCTTTTTTTCAAGTCAGTTTTATTTTTTGTTTTATCTTCATTCCACCTGGTTAATTAACATTATCTAAGTATTGTATTAGAGAGCTCCCGTGACTTTAACCTAATAGCTTCACCACCGAACGACAGAGTCGATAATTCCTCTCATATTAAAATTCGGTAATTTGTTCTATGTCTTCATAAAAGCACTAATGGACCGATAAACGATTATGTTATCTACATAACGCTATTATCAAGGGCTGATAATATGATTGCTTATCCATTAATATAAACAAACGATTTATGAGGAGTCTGTTTTGAAAGGAAAACTAAATCTGCTAAACTATTACAATAACAGTTTGTACACAACCCGGCAGAATTTAGATAACTGGGTGTATACTTATTTCGCTGCGATATTCATTACTAGGGTTAATATGTTAAGAATGGTAACAAGGATGTAACAGTTGACGCAGATTTTTAAGTTGACCGTAGCTATGTTCGCGCGCAAATAAATTCTTAATGTTCTCAAAATGTTTTTTTGTTTCAAAGTGACTATACGCTGTTGGCCTGATAGATATTCATACCTTCACTGGATTAATCACAATGTTGTCCTTCGCCACAATCTTGGGCTTCCTCTAGAAAACCCACTTCAATTACAGGGGTTTCCGGATTGCTAACATTTCGACATAAGCGAAGGAAATGAATCAATGTTCTATAGATTTAAAAAGAAGATATTTAAAACGCTCAAATAACATAATATTTAGAATAGATTTTATGTTGTGTAACAATTCAAAGATATGCATTCAAGTGAAGTGCTTCGAGTCAAGTTGATCGTCGTTGGGACAAAACTCGTTGGCGCGTTGACAACCTTTTTAATTGTCTCTCCCACTTACATCACTCGGATGTAAGTATCTCTTAACATTGTTTACTTTACCTCTTGTTGTACTCATTTGTATATATATACTTTATGTTTTGCGAAATCATGATAGCACAGAGGTAGCGCATTCGAACACCATCGCATCACACGGCATGTGTGTAAATCTATACAGATAGATAAAACTGAAGTATCTGTTTGAAATGCCAAAATAACAGCTTTTTACCGAATGGATATTAAAGTATAAACGTTACTTATAACAAAAAAAATACAAGTTTGAATTTTTTTGTTTGTCTGTTTATTCCGGTTAAACTCCGAAACGGTTGGATCAATTTCGTCGCGAAATTTACTAATAGGTAGCTGATTTTATAAGCGTTAACGTAGGTTACTTTTATTGTAGAAAAAAATAACGTATCGCGCAAATATTACCTTTTATGAAGATACAAATGCAGATAAAGTTGCGTGCACTGTTGGTGGTAAAATAAATCTGAGTTTTCGGTTAATAGAGTCATCGTGATGAATGTATTTAAACAATTACCTACTTGTACACTAATATTTATGGTGATATCAATAAAATGAATAAAACAAAAACGCTATCAGCGCTTGTCTGTATGTGTGCGTTTTCGTGTAAATTACATAACTGATCTTGATTTATAGAAGATAGAGAAAAGTCGATATATTGTCACCAAAACAAAATATTTTTACAGGTTAGAGAATTAGAAGAGATTAGAGGTTTTCAACATAATTTCTGCCTCGAACTTCGATCTTGTGTAATCGAGTCCTAGCGGCGGTTTTTCCAACCCATTACGAGTTACAAACCTTTAAGAAACGAGCGTATACTTCTTTGAAAGGCCATCAACTTACTTGCGACCCCTCTGATGTTGCTATGTCTTTGGACGGCGGTGATTACTTACCATCAGGTGACCCACCTGTTCGTTTGTTCTTATAGTAACCATTTTATCTATTGAATCTTAATAAGGATTATGGGAATTTTGCTAAGCTGGTTTTATCATTTTGGTCAAATGATTATCCATATAAATATTATAATGACATTAGTCATTTCATTTAGATCAATAATGCCATTTACAGTAGCTTGTCTTTTTATCTATTGAAAAACTCATATTCATTTTCGATTACATTTTATATCTTTCCATCTTCCATACAAAATCGTTCGTTTTTCGATCTTTTTGGAAAAAAAAATGAATCTGTTATATTTGTGTAGGATCTAGATGGAAAAATATAATTATGTTCAGAATTACCCGAGTCTAATTTACAGTCGACCGAACCAACCTGCAATGTTATAATAACGCAATAAATATTTTCAAGCCGGCTGCATCGACGAGAGCAGTTCAACTAGTGTTCAGTTCAGTTGTTGGAAAATGTTATGGAATCTGTCGAACGGAATAATTTTCTTAACTACGTTAACAAGTCGTTTGAACTTGCAACGGATAGATTTGAAATTACAGTCTATTATTTATTACTAACGACCGCCCACGACTTTGACTGCGTTTTAATCATTATAAATGACTATTATTTGTTCACGTTAATGTAGATTTGATTTCTTTTATTTTTTCAAACTAACTATACACTGTTGGTCTGACAGGCCTTTTCAGCTTCACCTTTATAGATTCAAGTGGGGGTCTCTTGACCTGTGCTTTAGCGAAAGTTTTTTTCTTTGAAGTGATGGTGCTGTTCTTAACGGTAAGCATAGCACAATCTAAAAGCAGTAAGAACCAACAAATCGACAATATCGATTATTATACAATATCGATCAATATCGTCGACTTCATGACGCCTTCGATACTGGATATAAATGTATTAGCTAGTTCTGAAACATGCTAAACTAAAAGAGAAGCACTACGATCATTTTATTAACATGTGTATAGTGGTCAAGACGCAATCGAGTACATGTTTCTACCAATTCGTTTTTTAACTGGTCAAACTTCAACTGAGCTCGGAAAATCATCCAGATTTTGGGCTAGTCTAGAGTGGTTCAATATGTCAAACGATGGTGATGCCTGGAATTGACTCCTCTCTAAGCATCCACTAAAATGCTTGTACCGTGAAATGTATTTTAAATATATATCTATATATGTTAAAAAGATAAACCCGATCTAGTTCCTTGCCGGTTCTTCTCGATGACTGGCTTGTTTTCCGATAGTTTGGTTTTCCAGTGGTAATTTTGACATTTATAAGCGCCTTCTTAGGGTCTACATTGAATAAAGCATTTTTTGATATTAACTTTGAGTTGTATGGTGGATACGGTCGAACAGAATTGTCGTCTCTTACCATCCACTTTTCGCTTCACTTAGGTACATTCCCTTAAATAATATTATTTAATGCTAACATTTACTTAAGGGGAAGCAAAATCTTGAAAATATTCAAGCTCTTCGCGAGTTCCTCTATGAAAATAACATGATATCGAAAACTGTATGAAAGAAAACATTCGTTAATAATTTTATTATCATTGTAAATGTCGTCTGGAAAGTTACCATAGATATCGCGACGCGGATTGAACTTTCTTCTGGAAATAATATTTATTTTATATATTCAGGGTATTTTTATATAATCGTGTAGGATAGGAACATCTGTAAATATTATAAAACTGAGTCGTTTCTTGTGTGTGACTATGTTTTCTCTTAGCGTTTCATTTTTTTTTATACTTTATAGGTAAACGTTGTGACAACAATCTCATCTGATATTAAATGATGATGTGGTCTAAAATGGTACGTCAGGTTTAACCTAGAGGGAGACTGGCTCTCAAGTGCAGCTGCCGAAACACACCAACAGGTGCTTGGCGATAGATTTTCAACTTAAGGGTGGTAGCTAGCCAGACGGCCTGAAACAAAGCCTTACTACCATGCTATGGTTTACTCACGATATTTTCCTTCACCGAAAGCTCTGACTTAGTAATGTAAGTGTTAGTATTTCATACGTAACAAATTTTGCTACGGTTTTCACTGTTTGTTGAAACGTTTTGTTGTTTATTATTTATAGCGTTATTTTTTTTACGATTTGATTATAATATGTCTATTTCTATCTCATTTCTATAAATGAAAAATCGAATTTAAATAATACTTTATTCAATTCAGACCCTAAGCAGGCGCTCATGAACGTACACTTTACCACCGGTTCGATAAACAACCCAATCATCGAGACAAACCGGCAAGAAACTGGATCGAGTTTATCTTTTGAACATATATAGATGTATATTTAAAAAACATTTACATTACAATCGTTTTTAGTGGATTCACAGAGTGGAGTCAATACCAGACATCACCATCGTTCACATATAGATCCACTCTATAATAGCCCTTTGACCCCAAAATCCACTTGAACGTGGCGCTTAAAGTTACATTCCGACAATTGGTAATATGCTTTGGGACTTTGTATAAAAACCTAACAATATTACCTCAATAACTATTACTGGTTTTACTGAGTCGGAAATATGGGATTCGATCGATTAACATACATTAATACCAAAAAATACATACAATTAAAAATAGTAACCTCCTCCTTGTTTGAAGTTTGTTAATAATAATGTATACATACATATATATATAAATTTATATTGTCCTCAAAAGTATGCTCATTTTGAGGCTATTTATAGCTGTACAGTGTAGTGTCCATTTAAAATCGAATAAACTGTATGCCTTGTAATTCTTGTCTTGCAACTTCGTAACATAAGAAATCTAACGCCTACAATTATTTCAATTACACAGATACGGGATTTAATTCGCAATTTCACTAAATCAGGCAGACGGACATTTAGTGGTTTTTATAATATTAATTTTAATGAAGTTGCAATTGCCGCCGGTCGCAATCTCGACTCGTAACTTTATTATATTATCCAGCCTCAGGTTACCTCAAAAAAAAAAACTAGAAAGTTCCACTGATTTTTTAAATACTATATTCGCATTTCTTGCTAGCGATATTAAATAACAACGATTTTTATGTAATCTATTGTTTGTTAAATCTTATATTTAACTAGCTGTTGCCCGCAGATCCGCGTGCGTTTTTTATAATTGTAAACTAACTCTTATCAGATCAGCTATCTGTTAGTGAAAGTCCCATGAAAATAGGTCCAATCGTTTTGGAGATAGTACTACAGACGAAGCCACGGATGACACCTTCTGTAATTTTAACTATCCGTCAGTGAAGTTTCTGTCAAAATCGGTCCAGCCGTTTCGGAGATTACCCGGAACATACAGACAGACAAAACATTTAAAAATTGTATTTTTGTCATCAGTGTCGTGTATACATTCATATCCAATCAGTAAAAAGTCGTTATTTTGATATTACAAACAGACACTCCAATTTTATTTATGTGTATAGATTATTAAAATAGATTTCTTTATGTGCCAGGGTTTCCCGTAACTTTGTCAGCGTTTTTTTCGTTATAATCTACATTAAAATAGGCAAATATCGCTTCTGAAGTTCTACGATAGCAATCTGGCAAATTTTTTAGCAACCGATACAGAAGTTTAGTTCTGTAAAGGTAAGAAACCAAGAGAGAGATATAGTTATTTTTTACTTATAATATAAGCAATCACTCGTGACTTCGTCTGCCTTAGTATCTTTGTAATTAATAACATAATAGACTATCTCCGAGTGTTATACTAAAATAACTCTCACATGATAAGTTTTTTCAAAGAGACCCACTGTAGGGCCATAGGCTACTTCCCGAAAGAAAGTATGGTCATAATCACCACACATTCAAAAAATTACTTATGCGTTTCGTAGTTAATATATTGGGGAAGGTTATAAATAGTCCATAATCACGCTACGAACGTTAGGAGCGGATCAATTATCATAAAAAAGTATAGGTCAAAAAGTTCGAAAAACCGAAAACGAATAGTGCGAGGGAAACTTGTGTTGCCACTTGCCACGTAAGATATTAGAAACCGAGGGTGGGAATAATTATAGGTACGCAAATGAAATGGCGAGACAAAGCTGGTGAAATATAATCATGAATGAAGAGGTAAAAAGAACCTCACGCTACATATAAGCAAGTTAATTAACAAAACGATTAATTACCATAATATTCTAGGTATATGGTACTCAATAAATAATGCACCACACTATGATATTGCATCAGTGTTATAGTCACAGAGTTTTGGTTTATGAATACCAAATGAGACAGGTATTAACATAATATCCTAGATTTCGATATCAAGGAGTGATACGCAATGTATAATATATAACGCGACATGAAGCCGAACGATGTTACATCACATTTACAAAAGGGTTATAACAATAAAAATATAAGATATTCTCACTATTATCTTACCTGGTTGGAGAGTAATGACATCAAAATTATCTTGACTATAAATTTTATATACAGAGGAAGAGACGTAATCCCTTGCTCACTTTTTCAGGAGAAGAAAACACTAGTCGGTGAACATGTAGTGATTGTAAGTAGTATCTTAAAATTTTAATGACTAGATATGAAATGAAGAATCGCAATATTTTTTTATATAAGCATCAAGTCCTTGAGACTTAAAAAAAAAAACAAATTTAATTTTTGAGAGACGCGCGCAGAATTACCTACCGCTATCATTTATTTTTACAGATATTTATATATTAAATAATCCAAAGTTTTTAAAAGCTTTATTATACATTTAAAAAAAAAATCATTTTATAGGTCACGCGAGCGGAGACGCGGACACAGTTCATTATAACGGAAATAACTATGTTTGCATTAATTTTTCATTTGGGAGAAGTTATCATCCACCGGCAGGGGAGGGACTTGATTGGCTCCAGCGGAAACTGTATAAATTACATTAGTGCCTTGATTAAAATTGTCAAAGTTACACAATCTTGGACACGACTGAGACATAAACCAGAGAACGCAGCTGTCTCACTTTAGATATATGTAAAATAATAAAACCTCATTTACTTATCCGTAATGAATAATTAATTATTTCACGCTACGGAATATCGTTTCATAATGCATTCGAATTGTAAAATAAGACTGATTTTTCGATTTAGGAATTTTAATTACTTCCTAGTAGGTTATCATGTTAATGTTGAAAGTCAGCTGTCAAATGTCAAGCGCTTGTTTCACGCACGATAAAAATGCTGGTGACTGACTTGACTTTGGCTGAATTCGTATTTACGAAATGCCATTATAAAAAAGTTAAAGTTGAAGTACTGATGGTGTACATATTATTTTGTAACAATTATTATAACATGAATTTGAGAAATAATTGTATTCGTTATTAATTTTATAAACGACAAAACTGTTGCGACTATAATACATTAAAAAGCAATTACTAAAAATATTGATTTTAGATAAGAATGGAAACAAATGAGATACTATGATTGGCCAAATATAACCACGTACAAATTTCGTAAACGAAAATGAACTACATTTAAATGTATTCGGTTTGTGTGTGTGTTGTGTATGTATTCATTGGTTAAACACTTGGGTTTTCTAACTCGATTGGTAGACATCAACGATTAATGCAAAATGCTGTTTTTACTAAAGCAACGATCGATCATTATATTTCGTGTATCGGCAAATATAAAAAACTGCAGTGCGTTTCTTAGGTCAATATAATTTATTACGAGTAATATAAAATTAGCATTTCGTACTTCGCATGCTTATTAAAAATCACAATAACTCTCATCTTTATGATAAAGTATTTTTACTGTACTTGATGGTAATCACAATTCAATCGAAATACAACGAAAAAAAAAATAAAAGAATCTTCATTCAATTACAGCCCTTGCTCTTTTTTGCTCACCTGCAGGCCTGCAGTGCTCTCAGCAGCTATACATGCAATGGCTGTATCGAAACGCGACTTGAACCTGGCACTATTACAAGAAATACGCGTGATATATAGTCTTAGTAATCCATTCGAAGACAATTATCACCTCTTACCATTCATAATCTAAAGGATTTCTTTTAGAGCCTAAGGTTAACATGGCACTATCATGGTGAAGTTCTTTTAATATCATGTAAGATGATGATCGAATGATGGCGTAAACTTCAAAAAAATGTGTACAGAAAAACGACACTTCTGTCGGCGATATGCTTTAGTTTAGTTCATGATGATATTCACAAACATGGTATTAATTTCATATTTTCGTTAGGTACTTCTTAGTGACTCTGTAAAAGTAAACTTGATTCGACGCGACGCCTCCGCGTAACTCTTACATGAAAGGAACCGTCTGATTTCCCTTTTCTGTGGCGGTGAGGTTATGTCGTTGACGAAACATGACGCCTAGTTGCATGAGGTTTATTAGTAGAATATATTTGAAAGTGACATCTGTTAATTCAGGTATATTATAGAGGTCAGTATCATAATCCGTTTGGGGGTTTTGGAAACATTGAGTTGATTAATAATTTAAATAACGTATTATATATACGTTAATTTGTTATTAGTCTTTTATTAGAAACATTGACGTTCTTTTTATTTTGTGAAAGGGCAAGGTAAAACAATGTAAAATCTTTTTCTCCTGTGTTGATCAAACGATTTTCTTGATTTGTTTCTTTAGTGGCTTTAGTGTTATAAATAAAAAAAATTGAAAAATTTTTTTTTATTAAAAAAAAAACATCGCAACTGATATTGCGTAAATAAATGTGAAAATGGGTTTCTTTGTTTGTTCCTTCCACTTTCACGCCTTAACCGCTTAACTGGTTATCATGAAATTTTACATATATACATACATACATTTTGGCAGAAGTATATTAAAGGGTACTTTTTATCTAGAAACAATGTACTGTCGTCGAGGGATATGTCAACTTTACATTAACATAATCAACGGCGCTGGCAAAAGCTAGTATAGAATAAAATGAAAACTCAATATCGCTGAAGCTTATTAATTATTGTCAAACCACTAAACGATCACTGGTATATATAATAGTTTGAATACATGAAACTTATTGTCGCACCATTAATTTTGTTGTTGCCGCTGATGTAGCCAATATGCGCAGCAAAGATCAATATCTAGCTACATTATGTGACTCTCCCACTAGTGACTAGATAGATGCAGGATCACAGATTATTAACTTATCACGTAAAATTATCATCCGTAAACCGACTTTACAGACAATCAATTTTTTTTGAGAATTTTAGTCTTTTGTCATAGTATCTTTTCGTATGGAGAATTTTTAACGTAATTCTTTCATTTTTCCGTACCCTTTTTAGAACATTTTCTTGCACATAAACCTTGTCCTGACGATTACAAATACAACAAAAAAAGAACCATTCAAATAGGTGCAGCCATACTGTAGTAATACACCTTCATACAAGCGACAATTGTTTTTTATTCATATAGAAAAATTCAAACCCACTGTCATTTTCTTTTTAATATCTTAGAATTAGTATTTAATTATTTATCTGAGAGAGCTGTAACGCATGTGCGATGTTGTAAAGTTGGTTCGCATACGTAATGTACATTGTACACCGAAGCCGGTAGTCGACAATCTCTGAGATTAACCCAAAGTTTGGTTATATTATATCGCCCGGTAGCTACTTAAGTATATTGGAGGCAGATTAATTAATAAAGAATATTTGAAGTTAAAGTTTCCTTAAGTGCACTGAACGAAAGTGAATCGTCGCGCTAGTGTCGGTGACGCACTGAATAGTATATACTTGGCTCTAGTCATCATCTACTTCGTATTTTCACTTATATCGTGTGGTCATAAGTACACAGATTGTTTATTGTGTCATTCGCATACGTTTAGCCCGAATAAAATTTAGAAAAGGAAGATTTATGGTGGAAATTCAGTGACAATAAAAAGTGAAAATAAACTTTTTTCTTCAAGCGTTAATATATAGGTATTATTATTCATATTTAGTATTGTACAGATATTGTAGACATGAGAAAAATTAGGTATGACTAATAGAGACTTGGAGTCATCGATGGTGTTAGGACCAATACCACTAATTAGTCTTTGATTTCCAATCATGGCTATGGAAGGTGTCACCACCAATCGACGCGCGTAAATTGATGGTGAGGACTTCCATATCCGTGACTGGAAATCAAAGATCAATTAGAAACAACAACGTAAAGAAACAACCTACCCAAATTTTCTGAAAAATGATATTCGGTTGAGAATCACGGAAGGAAAATTCACTGAACTGATTTTAATTAAATTCTTTGTATACATATTACTTTCTCTATACAAAAAATTCTTTAACGCGATCTTTTACGCACCCTTTATGTGTGCCCTGGTTTCAATTTTTTGGTGGCAGTGTACCTGATAGAAAGCACAATACATTGTAAGAACAACGGTAACCACAGAGAAATTAGCAATCCAACACCGGTCGCCGGTGTCATGCCATGTCATGTCAGCTGAGTTCTGATTATACACTGGCTGACTGATCAAGCGACAAACTAAAATGGAGACATTGTGACCGCTTTATCATAATTAATAAAAAAAAGTGTGTGTGTACGTATATACACGCGTTAGAAGTTATACTTTTTTGGCGTAAGAAGATAAAAATCTTTTAATTTTTTTTATCTTTCGCCTTATTCTACGTTTGTAGAAAAAACGATACTAACAATAGAAAAGAGGTATTTAATACATACATACTTTTTTTTGAATAAAATGTTGACTATAGCTAACTTCAAGGTGTCGGTTTTTGTGACGATGTGCGCGCGCATCGTAAAAATGTACTCTCCTCATTTTTCCCTAACGCGCCAAAAGAAGTTAAGTTAAGTTATTATTAGTAAGTAAGTAAGAATTAAGTTAAATAACTTCAATATAATTGCATTTAATGATAACATTTTACAAAGATATCTTAAAATCTCTAGAGATTTATGACCATAAGTAGTAACCGCGCAAATCAAGTTAGTAATCTAAATTTAACGGGTTGGACGAGTTACGTTTGACATTGAAAAATGGCAATCCGGTGTCCGATTCATAAATTGAATGTGGCCATCCAGCTGTTGATATATGAAAACCGTCACGGTGATAAAATCTCTAACACAAATGAGAACATATCGACCTACGCAGTTATATGTGACGAAACGAATAAAATCTATTTTATCAAAATAAATGAACGGATCGAACTGAGTTATTAATATTTGAACGTTTTCAAAAGAAAGAGGCTCTCAATTCCGTTACTTTCTTTTTAATGTTTGTCACCTCAGAACTTCAACATTTATACATACGAGTATATTTGTAAAATTCTTTTTTATTTGAAAGAGGATATATTCATGGATATCCCATTATTAATACCAGGGAACTCCTCAAAATCCGATGGGAAATGTATTATAACTAGAGATATTCGTCAGTTAAGTAACAATCCAAGACTAGATACGTTAACTACGGTCATGGACTTTCCGGTGCATCTTTTAGGTGAGAGCTTTTTGAAGTTGGTTTTCTTTTATCTTAAAAATGTTCTCGTCTCAAGCGAGAGTACGGAACAAGCGATAGAGAGACGCGATCGGTTTCAGCGTTCGGCTTGTATCGCATCTATTTCTCTTCCATTCCATCGGTCATTCAGTAATAATAATTCAATTTAATTCATAAAAGTATGCAATTTTTTATCATTTTTTTCTAGTGACGTTATCACGTAAAATTATCGTCCGTAAACCATTTTTTTTATGTTGCTTTAATCGGCTTCCTTGCCAATGGTGTATACTTTTTATACAAGTTTATATATAAACAATAAAAGTATATAGTATTTAATTAGCAAAACAAATATTTTTTATATACAAATAGATGTATGATTATCACATCGGGCACGGATATGAATTTCTTATATAATAAATACGTTGTCCAAGATAACTTATTTCGAGTTTCTTTTGTTACAGCACACGCTCGTGTCAATTAAAGATAGCCCGCGGGTAGTCCCTTGCCGGAGTCGAGCATGGAACATCAAATATTCATGACTAAACAAACTGTTACACTTTACGATCGCAACAAAGAAATTCTCTATTGTTCGGGTAAGATTTTAGAAGGTTTTGTGAGCTTTCTAATGATACAGATCGAATATATAACAACGATTTTTTGAAAGTGATACGAGATACCGAAATGTATACGTTCAATTTTTTAATCATTAAATAGTCAATGTTTGCTATTATGGTGTTTTAAATTGAATTGAATATTAAAATGGACGTTACTTTGCACTTTGGCCTGGAATCTTAGGATCACATATTTATAGATTAATCTGCAACATATTATAATTAATTTAATTTTTTAAATATTAACATTGTTCAACTATCCGCCAACGTCGGGTTCGACCGTCAACCAATTATTTTTTGTTGTTTTAGTTACTAAAATTTCTCTCTTTCTATTACTACTTTCAGATTTAACTTTTAGTTTAACCTACATGTGGCACAAATAGAATCAATCGTATTTTTATTGCACGTGGCAGCACACAATCAATTCCAGGCGTAAGTGAAAAGTACAGTCCACTGTAACATTCTCGCGTTTAGATGTAATATCAAGTAAAATTGTGATTAAACGTTAAAACTTATAAAGTATATTTCATTTTTTTGTTTGCACAAATTAAAAGTAAAAATGACAGATATACTAAGGTCTCCACAGAGATTACAAATTATACTACTTTCGTTTCTTGCAACTTTCAAAGCGATCATAACTCTGAGGTTAGCGAGTTTCTATATCGCGTCGGTTGATATTAGTATCAATCTTTGTGAATGACTCGAAGCTTTAGGTGAAGAGAACAAGACAAAAAAACAATTAGGGCTTTTTCCAACCCCATCTACCATCGCCTAGTTTAAACCTATCACCAAGAACCTATAGAAGTGTTCCGGCAACTGCACTTGACACCTAGTTACTTTTTAGTTATTTAACGCGTAAGCTTAACTTGTATTTTGTGTATTTACGATCTTTGTTTACCATGAAATTACATTGTAGTCAAAACATAAAACTTATAAAGTGTGAAACACAGTATCTAAATGCTAAACACTAATTACAATTAGCGGGTCGGTAACGCACCTGTGAAACCTCCGGTGTTGCAAACGTCTATATGCTGCGGTGACCGCTATTATCAGGCGGCCCGCACGTTTATTTCCACCACCGTGGTATAAAACAAGACAATTTTCTCTTATGTCCATTTCTTTAGTTCATTGTAATGAAATATTAAAAACAACTCTTAAAAGACACAATATTTAACACCCAAAGGCTAATATTATTTTGCGTTGAAAAGACTTTGGCGTCGGCCAACTTAACTTTTGGTTCAGTCAAAGACCTTCTTTATTCTATTAAGACAGGATAATACAATATCGTATAATAAAACAGGACAGTATTAAGGATAACTGTAAGAATATATTATGTTAAGTAATTACATTACACCTCCCCTGTATCATACCAGTTACATATTATTCTTAGATAGCGCCTGAAAGAGCTTTATTTGGGTAAGATGGAATTCGTAATGGAATGCTCATTAATAATGTCACAGAATATCTGTACGATGTTGTATTTATTGAAGTGTAAAGGATTGGAACAGTGTTTTAACCGAATGAAATAGTTTTTTTTTCATAATTGATAGGTTTACCCATATATCTGATTTAAAAATCACGATGTGGGCTAACTTGACAAACTTGAAATACTGGATCTCAAACGTAGCTGTTGAAAAACGTATATATGAGTATGGTGACAAATTTTCAACTTTAGAATGGTAGCTAAAAGGACCTTTCAAAATGCCTCATAATGCTATGTTTTCATCACGATGTGTTCCTTCACCAAACCTTTGACCCATTTGCATTCAAACTAAATCTGCGTTTCGTATCCAAAGATCTGGTAGTTAGTTTAAAAATGTCATACATAGCACCCCACGCTTTTAGAATAGTCACATAAATTTTCTCATCAGTATTTTTTTTCTTATGCGAATAATTATTTTTTGCTTATTATTTTGATTATTTCTAAGAGCGAATTATTGCATTGTCATGGGCCTTCGACGAGAATGCAAAGTTTGATTCAAATCTGATCGTTTAAATTGGGGCAAAATCACTTTCAAAGATTCCGTTACATTTATACATACAAGTGAAGCTAATAAAAAGCGTATAAATATGTCACGAGAGCTTCATTCAATATAAAAGTATTAAAACGCACTACACGTTCAGTGATGTGTATTGTCTTGTCGTGGAGAAGTGGGGCAAACGGTATGCTGCTCTTTTTTCCTATGTATATCAAATCTACTGTTAAGGTAATAAGAGATGCAGATAAAAACGCGGGTATCAGCTAGTCTTATATATAAATAAAAAGAGAGGTTTACCTTTGTGCGTGCAGAACGCAAAAACTACTAGACAGTTTTGTTCTTTTTGTTTTGTTTTTTTGTGGCTTTAGGCGCATATATCTAAAATGTCATGACATCTTTACCTACGCTATTAGAGTTTTTAAAAACTACTATTTTTATAAGAACTATGCGTACAGGCGATGTAAGTTTTCTCGCCCTAGAGAATTGGGGTATGCGGCGTGGAGCTTGTTTTTTACATAAAATATTGTAAGATAATAAACAACGCAGACAAAGTGGCAGGTATAAGCTAATATAAAATAAGTAGGTCGATCGAACCTTCATTACAAATTGGGGATTTATATAACAATGTGTACTCATTCCACGATGACAATTTTGCTACCCAGAACAATGTGCGTTATATTTTTTATCAAAATTTAACATTTTCATTATTTTATTTTAAATCATCTAATTACAATAATTGCGACTTAACTGGTGGTGAGGAATGTTGGCAATAACCATTACCGACAGTCCGACTGTTACTGACAGTCACAACTGTTATATCAGTCTACAAATAAATACAAAATATAGGAAATAAAGCTCTTTAGTGACAGGATCTCTAAGTTAATATGTTGGTTTTTTTTTTTCGGTGTGTTTAGTGATATACCACAGTTCAAGTGCAGTACCACTAATCTATTGGAATTTATTCCTATGTATGCTAAGGACTTTAGATATTTTATGAAAATGTTACTTTTCGGAAATCCTTTATTATGCGACCGCTGGTACCGAAAGAGTCAACATCGATCTGATAATGCTCCGTGAGGGAACGACACACGTGTCATTGGTTGTGGTCGTTAACGTTGAACTGCAACATATTTTAATTAATTTTAACTTTTATACTTTACATTCCAAGTGTCAATCGACGATAGGTTCAACCGTCCGCCAATGTCCTCGTTTAACCAACGACGCGTTTAATTAGTTTTTGTTGTTTCAGTTACTAATATTTCGCTCTTTCTAGTACTATTTCCAGATTTAGCATTTTCAGGTAGACGTCGCGCAAATAAAATCAAACCTTTTTGTTGCAGTTAGACGTGATAGCCGCTAATCAGTTTCGGGTTGAAGTGCAAAGCAGCGTCTCCTTAAGTACTTAAGGTCTTAAGACAAGGAAGGCTTAAAACATTTATGTGTCATAAATAGTATAATTCTATTAATCTAATCTAATTATCTAATATTCTGTCTGTCTGTGAGCTTTGTTACTAGCTAACGGATTTTAATGTAATTTCACTATATATATAAACACTCCGGATGAAATCCGTTAAATTACAGTATTTTTTGATTATTTTTAATTATTATTTCGGACAATAAAGTATTATTAGATTTTATACAATCGAGCATTACATGTAGATGAAAAATGGTGTTTCATTCCACAATGTTCAATGCTTAAATGCAGTAGCGAAACGCAGCTGACAGCAGCTGTCATGCGTGACATACTCATCAAGCATTGGAGCGACAAGATCTTGTGTGTCTGTATAAAACCGTAAATACGCAAAATTTATTTTCATCGCGTTGTTTTCTCAAAGTGGCAATCTGATTCTCTATCCGTGGATCACAACAGGTGCTGGAGCAGTCCAAGGTACATGGTGCATTGTATTTGCTACAGCCCAATTGAGTATTGAACAACAAACCGTCGCAACGTTATTTTACCCAGAATCGCCAGGCTACCAAGCTACGGTGCGAAAGCTTCAACTGTAATTACGGTAAATCACTTCAATGAATCTCTTTGAAGATATCACTGCTTCAAAATTACTTATATTTTTTTTATGTGACGAGGCCACGAAACTTTTATGATATTTATAGACTGTCAATATCCAAAAACCAAAAAATTGATTCGTACGACGTGTTGTTAGACATTGTACTAATGTGAATATGGTGGGAGGGTCGTCATTTAAAACTAATACATGTTTGTGAGGAGATGTTTTATAAAATAAAATAGAAACTTAATAGCATGTAGAAAAAAAGGCGGGAGAGATAGGAAAAGAAGCTATCTTAAGAGTTGCAAATAGTGTATTATTCAATTTTAAATCGACGAAAATATATCATCACATTAATCTGTAAGACACCCATTACAAGATCATAGGCCTCTTTCTGCAGCAAAGTATGGGCATAATCAGCACCCCAGCCCACGAAGTATTGACAATTTCAGGCTCCGAGAAATCCACAGTTCCATATTTTCCCATACACAGTGACACTACAAGAACGTTTCTCAGGTTCAGATTTACTCGCGATGTTTTCCTTGATCTCAGCTGATAGTGTTACGAACTTGAATTAATAAATGTACGCGAATTCCGAAAATTTCGTTGGCACATGCACACGAACTTGGGAATGGAACTTGGTCGAATTCGTATTAACATTCCATCGACAAAAACACGTCGACCATCGCGACAAAAAAATATAATACAGCAAAAGGATGTTATTTCCTCATAAACGTTTACGCATTATTTTCCCTTGGTAAAACATAATTTCAGCAAAACTTATGTATACAAATCCTTTATAACAACAAGTTAGTTGCATACAATAAGCATGGAATAAAGTTATCGTCTACAACTGTCACAGTTTCATTTTACCACACATTTTAACCATACGTTTAATGTATTATCTGTCCTTTCAGACATGGTAGCATGGTAACTGTGTCTCTGTAAATCACGACCACCACGCACTAGGTTATACACAGCGTTGTGGCATGATGAGAAATGCAAGGTACCAGAATCAGCTCATGTATATCCCGTAACCAAGCTCACGGTGTCTGTAATGATTCTCTACTACCACGTATTACATTTTTCTCGAACTGTCTGTTTACCAGAAAAAATACTGTGTCCGAGGGATATGTCTAATCTACATTAATGTGAACGAAGCCAGGGGGAAAAGCTAGTTTAAAATAAATAGTAATCTCGGACATCATTTGACGTTTAGACGATAGGTTAACGCACGCAGAGGTAATATTTCGTGGGATCGTCCCCGGGGACCGTAACGTCGACTGATGTGATCCCGGATTTACTTTCGGCGAGAGAACTGATTTTCTAACAAAAATCTGACAGCCAGCGGTCAGCGAGGGAATTAAATGAAGTTATTACGAACGTCTTCACTTGAATACGGTATAGTTATTTTCAGGAGATAAACTATTACTGAAATACCTATAAAAATATAAGAGCATTTGGAAAGCGAACTTGTTATCCACAATGAGAGTTATTAAAAAAAATCTGAATGTATCGTTTTATATGCAAAGTTTTTAGTTTTTGGTTATAGAGAGAAAAATTAAGAACAGAAATAAATCAAAAGAGATAGTCGAGCGCTCGTATCGACACATCAAATCAAACTATGGCTGTAGAGCTGTTCGGATTGATACTTGCTGCTGAGTTCCATTACCGAACGACCCACCATAAAATAAAATTTCATCAGTGTCATCTCGATGGTTGGAAGTCGTCTACTGTGTAGTTCTCGCGTGCTTTTTTCCCACGTACGTCGGCCCTCTGGAATGAACTACCGGCGGCAGCGTTTCCGGTCCTATACAACCCACAGTCCTTCAAGAAACGAGCCTACTCCTTCCTCGAAGGCCGTCGATGCATTTGTGATGCCTCTCGTGTTGCAGGTGTCTATGGGCGGCGGTGATTACTTACCATCAGGTAACCCGTTTGTTCGTTTGCCTCCAATCACATAAAAAAACGGTGTCAAAACGTGCAAAAGAATATTCTATGTTTAAATGAATATGAAGCCACGGCCATATATTCCGTCTCGTCACCGACCAACATTATAACGTGCTATGACTATACTGGTAGCGAACTTACGATAATACTTTCCTATAAATAACTAGTGTTTGTCGTGATTTTTTCGTATCTGATACGTTCATATTATGGACAGGTATAATGAGGCCAGACCTTAGGTCAAGATAATAGTTACAGTGGAGATAAATGACCCTGGTTATCTTAAGTATAAGTCATATAAAACGGACGTAAGATTGTATATTGCATATTTGAATTAGATTCTTTTTTTAAATACGTCATCTAACGAGTAAAATTTACATAAATCTTGGTATATAATAAGCCTAGTTTCTACAAAGTAGAACATGTTGAGCGTATTTCAAACTAAGTCAAAATTGAATGGTTAATAAACACGTCGACTAATTCCTCAAACGTTAGCGTGCAGGAATTATTTCCTGATGAACCACTACGACATTTGAACCTCGCTTTCGGATAATTTCCGTGTGGAGGACTAACTAACGTAATTGGGACTCTTAACCTATATTTGTTTTATAGATTACAAACGAATCATCCACCGTTAAACTGAACCATCGATCAAATTAATAGAAGAAAAAATAACGTGTCTAACTGACCCTTGTCAGCAATAAAGTTTCTTAATCTAAAATAAAGAGTCAAGTAAAAAAAGTGTAATTTAATATTTTAGGGAAAATATTCATTTATTAAAAACTAGATATAAAATACACAATTTTACATTACAAAAAAAAACTGAAAAAAGATAAGTTTTAGTTTTAGTATAGTATTAAGGTTATACAACCAACAGCGCACGATGCTCGCACCCACACGCGTATACATAAGAAAGAGAGAAAGAAAGAAATTCGCATGGAATACGAATAACGATTTGTCCTTATGTGACATTTTTTATCAGGTAACTCCTACCGCAAACCGCAATAAGAAACTTCGTTCAAAACTTTCTAATATAAGTTTCTGAGGTCCAATTCCCTATCTTTATCAGTGCATTTCATTTTTATACACTTTTATATTATGAAAAACTGAATTATGTTTATAATCCTTCAGTTCCAAAGACATACAATTTTATATTTTTTTGTAACTCGTAATTGCATGAGTTACGTTCGTCTCCCTATATTAAAACAATTTTAGAGTAGAATATATGATTTATATTTACTTATCTATAATATTAAAGTTATGACATATACACATGCATACATACACACATTACATATATACATGATAAAGCTTTAGAAATAAAACTATTTCAAGAAAAAGAAAAAAAATTGTGTACTTTAATATTTTGATAATACAAACCGTTCAAATTACCAGTTAGTAAAAAAAGATACCTACTCAATATAAATCAAAACCAACCCAATATTTTCGCACTTGACACAAGAGAGCGCGGTTATCCCGAGCCACCATCTTGTTTTTCTTTTGAGAGGTGAAACACAAAAAGCTTGAAGAATTTCGTTTCGTATTCGTAGATAAAAATAAAAAAGGCGATAAATTGATTTTACGATAGATGTTTAAGGGATGGAATAAGTTTTTAAATTTGTAGATATATTAAGAAAACAATCAGTAATTTCAACTTATAACATTCACATAAATAATAAATCATGTTACAATAAAGTTTTCAATAAAATACATAAAAATATCCCAAATATAATCCAGTCGTGTTTTTATTAAATACTTTTTTTAAGTTACCTCTGCTATTTTCCGATTAAGACTTTGGCAGACAGAAGCCTTTTTGGAATATTAATTTGGGAGTATATGAACAGTTATATCACAATTGTTTACCCTACCTGGAAAACTATAATAATATACTCCCAAATTAATATTCTAAAAAGGCTTCTGTCTGTCAAAGTCTTATCAAGTTCGATTATACCGTTTCCGAGATTTACACGAATAAAACAGATTTTTTTATAACGCAAGAGAATCGACAGAACTTAAATCTATATATATATATATGATATATATAAGCTAAATACCACTGACTGATTCATCACGATTTCTCCGAGACTGTATGTCCGATTGACTTGAAATTCACCATAGTTATTCCTTTTGCGGCGTAGACGCTCAGTAAGAACGGATTTTGATTAAAACCCATCCTAAAGACATTTTTCAGCTACAATTACATATTCTCCTACATACAAAATATTTATTAATAATATACTTTCTTCCTTAAATCTAAATATTTTTATAGCATTAAAATTTTCACAATTTTTTTTTATGTTAATAGCAGAATTATTTTATTTCAAAGAAATTTCAATATTATTATAATTTCATATTTTAACAGGTTTCTAGAATTTTGTGCTCTTATTTTTTTTACAGTTTTAAATTTTAGCGCTCAAAATTGGTTAACAACTAATAAGGTACAAACGTATAGCTTTTACTATATTGGTATATGTTGTGTGGTTATTTATAATTACAGAAATCGATTATAGTTCATAAAGAAAATTGTCCATGCCGTTGAAACAAAAAACATTTTCAAGTAAAAGTAAAGACATTTAATTTCTTGAATTTGTAATTTTCACTTTTTTCCACCACTTTTCGGCAAGAAATAGAGATACAGTATTTTTAAATGCACTCAATGGCTGCTGTCGACTGTGATGGCGTTACTGGTTAGTTCGTAACATTCTATAGTTAATGCTTATTTGATGCATAAATGAAATTATTTAAATAATCTGAATAGTTCGAATTATTAGTATCTTCAATTCGCATTTTGAATCGTATTATTCGGTTCGATTCGTTATCGCTTAATTTGAATAGTCGTACACCCCTATTTATTTTATGTTCATTAAATTAGTAAGTTTTTATTTAAAAATGTCATTTTAGGTCAGTATTATTTCGATTTTTCTATTTGCAATCTATAGATATAATAAAAATGAAGTGTCTATATATAATATCAAAATACCTACTTTTCATTGACTAGATATGAAAGTGTATAAGATACTTAAAATTTTGATTTTTAAAATTTTTGCCCGTCTATCAGTCTGTATGTTCCAGGTAATCTCCGAAATGGATGAACCGACTTTGACGGAAATTTTACTGGCACAGAGTTGAATTTGCAGGCTATGTTATTTTAGACTAACTGTTATTCGCAACTTTAAACGTAGTAGAATATCCCAAATGGCAAAACCGATTTTTACGGTACTTTCACTGACAGATACCTGACCCCATAAGAAGTAATTTAAGTTGTTTTTTTAAAGTACCTGTTACCCACGCTTTCGTCCGCAGTGACATCTCTGAAACGATTTGATTGATCTTCACGGGACTTTTACTGGCATATAACTGACTTTATAAGGACTGACTTAGGTTAATTTATTTTAAACTAGCTGTTATCTGTAATTGTGCCCACAATGTATTCATCAAAACAGATAGAACTATGTTCACGTTACTTTTACAGGCACGTAGCTGATTTTATACAGAGTAATTTAGGCTATTTTATTTTAGACTAGCTGTTACCCGTGACTTTTTCCTGTCCAATGTGGAATCTCCAAAACGATTCACCCAATTTTAATGAGACTTTCACTCACGGATAACTTAAGTAATGAGAACTAACTTGAGCTATTTTATTTTTAACTAGCTGTTACTCGCGATTTCATCCGTGTGGAATATCTGAACGATTGGACCGATTTTCACATTTTCACTATCAGATAAGTGAAGTTTATAAGAACTAACTTAGGTTATTTTATTGTAGACTAGCTGTCACCCACAACTTCTTTCGCGTGAAATTTAGCAAAAGTATGTTGTTCACTGAAAACATGTGCGTGAGGCGTGCATTGTATTGGACTCCAAGAATTAATATAATTGTAATTAATATATTAATGCATGTAATTTTCTTAATTTTTATAAAGGTGGGCAAAAATAATTAAAAGGTGGGCAAAAATGGGAAATCGATGGGCAAACCCTTTATGAATTTTCAAGTCGTTAAGCGAAAAATGGGTGGTCAACTTCCCGGTGCTATTAACCATAGCAACGTATTAGCATATTGTGTCGAGTTCAATGAGCACTATCTTCAATTATTTCCGTATTTTTAATTAGAAAAATAATTATCAACTTATTGTTTATAATTCAACATTATAATTAATAGGTATTTTGAAAATAAAAGACGATTTTTCAATATTAGACCAGACACGTGTTACCTTAACAGCTCCATTATAGAATTTCTTGCGGGATAGAGAAGCGATTACTTTTTGTATGATCGCAAAAACTTAATTATGTTAACAATATCTATATAACAACATCTTTAAGAGAAATTGTATAACATGAAATTTATATAATTTTCTTATACTGTGTAAGTGAGCACTGATGGGATTATATAGCAAGTTAAAGTTCCAAATATGTTATTGTTGCTAAATCCCGTCCAGCACACTTTTAGTATTTACATATTTAATGTACACGTTACGTATCACAGTAGGTGGCATACATGTCAGTCCTACAAATTATTTAAAAGAGCATTTCTGTAATTCTACCTCTCTTCACTATTTTATATTACTTTTAATACAATTTAAAAAAACGGGTGCGAAGCCGCGGGTATCAGCTAGTAATTTACATCGACGGTGGGAAGACTAATTAACTAACGAGACAATGACAGAATTTACACGTTAGTTAATTCAAATTAATAATTAATACAAATAGTGAATTATGAAGATATCAGAATATAATATCAAATCATATTTTAATACTACATCGAATGTTGATTTAAAGTTCATTTAAATCAAAACGCATTTTTTGGGTATTTTTACATTAAACAATCCAACTATGTCAAATGTTGCCAACCGTAGTTAAAAACAATCGTACAAGGCTAAGAGATATTTTTGGGTCATAAATGATTTTTTGAACAACTTTACTCTTACTAAAATAATTATATCGCAAATATGCGGTTAGACGCTTGATATCGTTTAAATAAATAACGATACAGTTAAAAATGGCACCACAGTAAAATCATGAATGAGACGTCTCTTAAATGTAACTATCGTAAATAATGTATAGTTGTCTCACTTGTCAATTCTTCGTACAGTATACTGGGTACGTCGAGGCAGATTTAAAGATTTGAATATTGAATTATTAATTGCCGCTCTCGACTTTTTCTGCGTCTGTATAAATGGTGATACCATATGTTTTCTTTGCGTAACTCTTACGGCATATGCCGCGTACGCCGAGGTAGCCCTCAGATAACAGAACTCTATTAAACTAATTGAACACCTATTATACTATATTACCTATTATATATTATTTTGGTCAATGTCAACAATATATTTCCGAATTATACGAAAAAATTTGTGGGGGGACTAGTCAACGGATTTTGATAAAAATTTACAGTAATAAATCAAAATAGCACATCATCATCTTCTTACCCTTATCCCACCTAAGTAGAGTCGGCACAACATAGTTGTCATGTTGTGATCTATGTTTTGACTTAATTTTTACGATCGCCTGCGCGCGCCTGACATCGTCCCTCCTTGGGATTATTTTGTAGTACCACTACACGTGGGAAAAATATATAATTGTTGATTTCTCTTCATTTACTATAATGATGGTGGGCTGAAGAGATGATTGTTAGTTGATTCCTCCACGCAGAAAGTTTTGTTTATCAGTGGTACATATACAGGCTAACATTATTTAACACTTCTATATATAGTGATGAAGGTATTTCATGTAATATACATGAAAATAACACATAAGATTAAATTTTTTGTATGTTGCCCAAATTGGCCAAAATATGTAAAGAGAAGTGTCGAGTAAGTGTGCAAAAATTCTGCTATCGAAGAGCTACCTTAGCCCGTGCTGCATTACCCTTTACAGTTTAAAACAAGTGTCATTTTTTATAAATATACAAAATTAGAGGATGTCGCAATGAATGAAATAATATTTCTAGTATAAAAACCTTATTAGTTTTCTATACAAGTCAACCGTTCGAATAAATGTGTTTAAATTTTGACTAGTTGCTATTTGGAATTAAAAACAATTGTACGTTTAAGCCGTTACGAGAGCATGAGAGTGTTGGAGTCATTTAAATCCGTAATTTCACAGTGTAACAATAGTTCAAATTATATAACAGCGCTCTGGGAGCAGTCGACTTCGTTTAATTACACCCACTATGGAATCTACAATGGTAGTTTTAAACTACTCCACGTGTAGTAAGCAATTCATTACGTCTTAGTGAGTAGTGAAATAAGTTAAAACGGTTTGCAAGATAATATAATTAATTCGTATTAACTCAAACATGAGCAATAATAATATTTATGAAGTAAAAACTTCTTTAGGCGCATTGAATAGTGACAGTCACGCTCGGGTTGATGACGCTGAATCGGGTTTACTCGGCTCCAGTCGTCATCAAGCATATTTACTATCTTACAAAGAGTATTTCGTTGCAATAATTATCTTTTTACTATTACATATTATGATAATTAAATAATATTATGTATGTTTTGTATATTATGCATTATTACTTATAGTGAAAAATGTATATCCGGAAGTGTTGACCACTATCGTGTGGTTATAAGAACTCACCCCCTTTTTTTTTCTTGATAGTATAGATCGCAATTTCATCGTATGATAATTGCAGCTGCTGGAACACACCTGCAGATCCTTGTCGACAGTTATTAAATTTGAGGATGAGAATATAACAAGACGGGCATTAGAAAAAAGTCTACTAAAGTGCTACTTTTTCCTTGACGATGTTTTCCTTTATTGGACTCCGGCTCATTGCAAGATATTAAAAAGAATATAAACTTAAGATTATTTCTTAATCATTATAATATGTAGTACACATTAAAAACAAACTTATTTAGACAGAGTTCACAAACTATTGGCACGGATAGAGCTCTTCGGGTTCAGGGGTTGAAAACATTGCCGTTTTGAGATCTCTGTCAACATTCGGTCCGTCGCCAACGGGATTAGTTTCCTTTCACCTACACTCAGGTGTTCTCAACAGTTTTTATCCCCTGTTTAAACCTTTATTCAAGACTTCCATTTAAAATGGAGCGCTTTTTTAATATATTGTGTTTTATAAATCAAATGCTTTCAATTTAAAAAAATTAAAAAATATTCAACCAGCAACAAAGCGTATTCTCTTAGTCTGCTTTTATTTTTTATTCATAATCTTGCCTTATTTTACCATATTGTGTTATAAAGTATTGGTTTTATATTGCATAATGCAGTTCGAGAATTATGCACGTGTGAAGGGGATTAGATAAAATAACACGGAAAATGAACTCTTTGATGTTATTCAAATTTTCTAGAGAGTTCTAAAATTGGACCACCATTTTGTTTGAAATCACCGTAAGATTTTTTCAAGTCTTTATATTACCCACTTGATTATAGTACTAATAATACCTAACAGTAAGAGTTTGTTTCCAAAATAGAAAAAAGGTGATAGATTATGAATTGAAATGTAGTAGCTAGCTAGAGTAGCTTAGAAAAAGCGCTACCTTCATACTATGGTTTTATCACAATGTTTTCTTTCACTGAAAGCAGCGGCGTATTTATACAAGGAATCAATGTACCACATCTGTGCCCGAACACATAAATCACGGAGCTATCATTGCTTAATTGTAACTAGAAGGAGAAGTTTGAAGGAAATAATTTTATATTCTATATAGATACTTATTGATAGCCGAAAAACAAACTGAATTTGGTTTTTTGATAGCCTTTGTTTTTACAACCAATTGGATAATTTTTATTTACCCACAAGATAAAGTTCAAGTAACAGCCTCTAATTAAAGTAGTGCCACTTTGGAAATTAATGGTACCTTTTTACGTATATCGATAGACAATTTTCTGGGTGAAGTCTCATATGAGATACTTCTTCTTACTTTAACATTCCCTAGATTTAACGTGAACAATTACCAAAAAACACTGAAATCACTGCGTTTCATAATCAACACACAAACCAAACCTGACATTAATGTCTGATCTGGATTTGATGTATTCAATGGAGACTCATAAATCAACATTGCAAGGAAATAGGGGATATTTCAATACGTCCTTTCACTCACACAGTCATTAATGATTCATATTAACTTTGGCTTTAAGTAGACGAGAATGTAACATATTGATGAATATTCTAAACGTATAAAACGAATTTTAATATTTTGCGCTCCGATTGGAGATAGTAAAATGCTAGACGTAAAAGTCGGACCTGCTTTTAAGGCTGTTAGAATGCAATAAGTACTGGGGTATATTGAAATTGATCATAGTAGCTTAGGCAACACTTAGAGACACTTATAAATCAACATTATACTCGTACTACAATAGCACAAACCAGATGTTTTATTTTTCGAAATATTTAACGCTATTGGCCTGACCATGCTACACAGCTTAATCGGACTAAAATAAAAACCTGAATTCTCCGTTACTGATAACTCAGATAACGGTAGCGACATATACATTGTTATATTTATGACTATTTGATACCCGCGACTTCGCCTCTATTGTTTATAATCGTAACAATATATTGTATGTACACAAAAAAAAACATAGAAATGATAAAGCAAAAATATAATTTGCTTACAAAATATCCTTTCGTATTTTGTAGTGTTTATAAATTATAATATTTCTAAAAACTATAATAACTTTATATTAAATGAAGATATTGTGATATTTTTTTAGATAACGACATAGTGTCTCAAAAGTAAAACAAAAAAAAATGAAAATCTATCCAATAGTTTTAGTGTATGCGTGTGTGTGTAGTGTTATCGCAAGCACAACCCCAGACATTTACCATTTTATCTATACGGATGAATATAGCATTATTTTACATGAATCTCTTTAACAAAATTCTTTAGCGGTGCATCACGACGTTCAACATTAACCAGACTAGACAGTCTAGATGCATGAAATTTTATACAGGAATTCCTTATATATCATAGATTAGTACTAAGAAAGGACTTTTAAAACAATTTTCTAAGGAGGTTAACTGGTTCCAAGAGTTGTTTAAAAAATTCCATCAAACACAAGACTAGTATGAAATACATTTTTAAGCTCTATATTTTAAAATATAATCTCCAGAATGGCTGACCGGATTCAACGAGAGTTTTACACGCAATTACAAAACTTTTTGGAGTATTAACTAGGCTACATAAATAGTAGTGCTAAAATTACAATTCACAAAATAAATTACAACGCACAATTAATTCATACACCATTAATAACAAAATCATTTTAATGGGAATTGCGCCATAAACATATTATGCGCAATAAACATTCATTAGTTATATAATTTTAACATTTTATAATTGTTTTGAAGGTGAACCTTGTCTATGTTTTATTACTACTAAGTAAAAAAATGTCTTTAGAAATTATAGTCTGTGTGTTATTCTGATGCGTAAGCAGTAAAGTTTGATCAAATCTCGTTCAATAGTTTTTCCGTGAAAAAGTGACTAATATTCAAATATACTCAGAAACTTTCCCGTTTATAATATTTATTTAAATGTTGGGATTTTTTTCAAATAACTTTCAATTATTTTGATTGTGTTTGTTTTCTAATAAAAACAATAGTCTCATGGCATAACATATAAGTAGTCTCAAATTTATTATTAAAATCCTTAATCTGTTCAGATTTATGCAATGAATGCCTTAATACATTCTTAAGTCCATTACGGTACTGTAATATCTACTAAGTAACGGGCACGTTGCTGGTTTCTCTTTGAATAATTTAACTGTAGAGCAAGTGAAACGCTTTCAGTGAGTTGTTAGAAGTCAAGTTATTACACTGTTAAATTCTCTCAACTTGCATTACTTAAACAACAAGAAAATATATTTATAAATATTATAGTGAATCCGATTATCATCTATAGCTAGTCTGGTTATAAGTTTTGTCACAACCTTGTTATTTTTAATTTTCGAATACTGGCCACATATATATCGCCTAATTTTGAATATAGAACAATGTTGCTTTCCGAAAATATAAAAGAAATTAATTTTTATTCATTTTCAAAGATGGAATGCTCGTAAAAGGAAGATAGAGTTTCTTACAGTTATCGCTTTGTAGTGATTTTCAACATTCTGCAAATTTTGAAAATAACACTACAGTTTGTTTATTGCGCCATCAAAGGGTACACTGAAGATACAAGTTTCAAAGATCATAAGAAGAGCGGCTGATCTCGCATAGTTAGGACAATCAGCGATAATCAAAGCAGTGAAGGCGCGAATCCGATGAAATCCCGTGGGTAAGCAAAAAAATTTAGCTTTTTAGATGGGGCTAAGCAGAACTATGACCAAACGAATGTTAAATGAAGACCAGGAACTACGAGCATATAAAAAAAAGAATGGACATTTATTCGAACAAAAAGAAAAATATTAGGCTGGGAAAATCTTGGGCTCTGTTATGGTGGGAACAAAGTACCGTGCAATTTTGTTTTCGGATGAAAAAATGTCTAACATCGAAAAAAGTTTAACATACAAAATGATAGGGTGTATGTATGCCCACAGGAGTGAAGAAGCGAGCAGATGTATTGGAAGGGTCCAGCGAGGACATTATCATTCGTCATTCATGGTTTGGCTTTGAGTCTTATATTCAAGCGTAACTGAGGCTTTTTCTGTGCAAAAGTTGTGAAAACCGGTGCTCTTGTGTATCCAAAGTACCATTCTATCAAACATAGTGGGACCTCTTTACTAAACAATAGTCGAAAGCAGACACTGGATATTCTAGCAGGATTCTGTGCCAGCTCATATGGCACGAAGCACGCAAAACTGATTGATCGCCCTTGGAATTGACTTGGTCGAGCATGAAGACTGGCGCTCTTTTAGTCCGGATTTAAACCCACTGGATTTCAAGATGTGACAACATTTGGAGGAGAAAGTCGGCGTCATAAGAATTTGGAGTCTCTGGAAGCAAGGGAGGCATTTTCAATATTGCAAATAAAATTGTACTGTACATTCAATTACCTTTTATTACAAATATATATTTAAACTATTATCAAAACCTGCACAATTACTAATATTAAAGTTTTTGATAGGATTTATGACCTGACTAGGTATTATAAGTAGGTACCTTTCACCCCGAAAAAAAAATACTATTCCCTCGAAATACACCAAGGTTACATAAAAGCAAACGAAGCCACAGGAAAAAGCTAGTACTGATATATCATACAACCTGTAGTACTTTTAAGTTTAATGACAATATAACAATACATCACATATTAAGCTACATCAAATAATTTAGGCTACAGAGGGAATTAAGAATTAAGAAATAGGTAGAAAAAAAAAATACTCGAAAATAATATCTGAACCCATAATAATGAATTCCATAGTGCGTTTTCAGGCCTTGAATTAAGTACATATGAATTAAATTGTACGCAATTCCGTACAAAGTAATGTTCGAAAATGGTGCCATAATTCAACTTACTAATTGTAAATCATTCGTCATGGTAAGTAGTTTAATTTACTAGTGTAAATCGAGAATACGTCTTTCATTACACATATGTAAGAAGCAATGAATATTCTCATATAATCCCAGAAGACAAATCATTTTCGGCAAAACAAATGAGTGTTGTAAATCTAAAAGCCATCACCGGAACCGAAAACGCTGACAATATTAAAATATAAGCAATTCAATGTAATAATAAACCTGTTAAACAGCGAGTAATTACCAACGGAGCCGCCAGTGGATCGTAAACTGAATAAATATTTCGAGTCGCGGTGGCGGTAACTCGTAAAGCCCCCAATAAACCTCCATCTCGTTACATGACGTAGTCTGTTTTATCACCTTGAAGGTGCTGCTTTGATTCACAATTTGTTTCATAACTCTATTCGATTTTTTTACTTCCGCGTTTAATTTCGCTCGTTCACACTATTACTTTCATCTTGCTTAGCGTACTTACTGGCCTACACTTTGTAAAGATTGATCCACCTCTAATGGTCATAGCGTGATATTAGACAGTCTATTTCGGCTAATCTTTTGATTTGATTTTGACGGCACTTTCACTGGCAAATGACTGATGTTTTAAGTCGTAGTTTAAACTTACTTTTATTTTAGGGAAAAATAGGGTTCCGCACAAATAGGATAGATTAAAAAAATATTTTTGTACTGATTTATTTGCTTAAGTGTTTTTACCAGTCTCATTTCCCTTCTTTTACTTGTTTCGTTACTTTCTCTATATTTTAGTAATGATGCTTTTAAGTAATAATGTAATGATTCCGAAATATTGACTTGGGTATTTCTTTACATTGAGAAAAAAAATTTGTTAAATTACATGTGGATGAAGCCACGGGTAACGGTTAATCTACTGTGATTATCATTCAATTATTTCATTACCACTGGTGGGGCGGATGCTCCACCATATAGTTTGCATATCATAATTCATGTATGAAAACGGGGTGACATTTGTCCCTTTTGACTGATGTGCACTTTTTTCGCAACGCAACATCACCGCTATACATGTTATATAAAAAAACCTGCTTTTGGATTAATTAAGAAACCATCTCTGCGTCTCTCGCCGCAAAATATACTTTATGAGAATGTACGATCTAGTGGCCACCAACATCAAGACACCAGGAGCGATTCAGTAAGCGATTAAGTGTTTATTATAAGCCCCCTATCGTTCACATAATCTCACATTCCCCTAATACTAGAAACAGTTAGACTGACAGGCATACCTGTGTTCAGTTATACAAGTTCTCAAGCCGCTGATTGAGCACGGTTATTTACACGCCTGCCTTACTAACCATATTAAAATGTATGTAAAATTTTGAAACACAATATGGTTTTTACCTAAACTGATTACTTCTGTGGTGTACATTTTTATTATGTAATTAATAATGACAGTCCGATCGTTGCGACGCCATAATTTCAGAGAAGTATACTTCTCCAAACGATTGTAAAATAAACGATTCATGGAATCAGTGATTGCATAAAACATTTAATTATTTACAACGGGGAACTGTTCCCAATTCTCACTACGTTTTATTTATATACTAACTGTATATAATACTAAAACTTCGTCCGCGTGGAATGTAGGAAAAAAATTTTGTTCCGTAAACGTGTGTATGCGGCACGTGCCGTACTGGACACTGTTTCTTTTGCTTATTATATTTGTTTTTAGTTATTATTTTTAAAATAACCTAAATTATTAGCTATCTGCAGTGAATGCCCCGTCAAAATCGGTCCAAGCGTTTCCTTGATTAGTCGGAACAAACAAAGAGGTAGACAATTGCTTAATTGTTATAAGTACCGTATACACTTTCATATCCATTTAGTGATAAGCTGTTATTTTGACATTACAAACAGATACTTCAAAATAATTTATTTGTATAGCTTTACATCAAATCGGAAAATTAAATTATGTGTACAGTACAAAGAATGGGCTTACTGCTGACAGAAATCTTTTCTTGACAACCTTTGTATGGACGTATTCCAGATAGTAATAACAGGATTGGTTTGAGTATAATGAAGACAGCATAATATAATATAAACAGATACGACGTAAAAGCTTGACGCAAATGTTAATACTATACTATACTAGATGCCCGATTCGGCTTCGCGCGGGTATACTATGTAAGAAAATGAGGCCAATTCTTTCCTTTCCTTCCATATAATGCAATAAAATGGTAATATCGATGTCAATATTGCTTCTGAAGTGTCTTCTGTCTCATTTAGTCACTAACTTTTGTATATGGAGACTTTAAATCCAAATTTTTCACTTTTCCGTATGTGTTTTTCATTATTTTCTATTATACACCCCTTATTATGACAATTAAAAACACATAAAAAGAAATAGCCAAAATAATCCAAACGGTTCTGAAGTGATGCGCTTGCATACATGAGTACCTGATTTTAATTTATAATATATATAAAAGGTACTATATCAGGCTTTTCCCGCGACCTTGCACCTGTCTATTATCACCTATTGCTACTATTATTTGTAATCTCAGCAGCACCATCTAGTGTTAAATTATAGTAAAGTGGATGAAAAGTTATTTAAATGTTTTACATGTTCAAATATAATATTAATTGATGAGCTGTAGCTGCTCCTAGTGGCGAGTTATAATAAAATCGATAGCTTAAAAACCTTCTCTATAAAACACTTAGATGACAAATAAACTTTTATATTTTTGGGTTAAATGATATTGGAGAATAACAATTTCAAAAATATCAACATTAATTTTCAATATAAATAACTAGTTTTTGTTCACGATTTCGCTCGCCTTAATGTAGATTTTGAAAATAAAATACGACCCATATTACTCGCTGATAATGTAGCTTTATTATATGTGCAGTTGGGAGAATTTTTAAAATTGGTTCCGTGTTTTTTAAGTTAATTGCAAACAAAAAATTAAATCTTTTCTCTTTATAATAAATATAAATGTATGGCATATAGACTATGTTATCCACTACCAGCCTTTGCTCGCGCTTTGATTATGTGTTTGTTACGCTTTCACGCTTTAACCACTTAAGCGATCTTTATAAAATTCTGCATACATGTTATCAACTATACCGAAAAGGACATAGTGTACATTTCATCCCCAAAAAGTACCGTTCCAGAAGGATAGGTTAAATGTACATTAACGCTAGCGAAACCGCTAGCAAAAGCTAGTTTATAATAATATTGAAGATATCGTTTTTATAAATATTTGCAATAATAACCCGGTTTAACAGTTTTCTGAACGCGCTAATATATGGAAATGCCATCACAGTTTTTATGGTACTATTTGCTCGTAAATTTCATATAAAAACGAGTCATATAACATGACATAACTCCATTTATATCTCTTAAAATACTGTATTGAAATTTTAAAACTGGTGATTCACTGATTTGTTTGTTGATGCGCGGGAATTCGCTCTCACAAAAATGGGTTTGTTTTTCGATGGAGATGGTGTCTCTAATACTATAGACACGATAATTCTAGTAATCAAACCCACACGTTAAATGAAACGATATGAACATTATAACATATATTCTTTTTGCATTCACCTATATTTACTCATTTTAAAATGGGAACATTAGCTACTGAAGATGAAGTCAAACATCGTCAGCAAACTTGAACTTGAGAAATTATATTCTAGTACCATAGTATGTGGAAATAATACAGCACTCAGCATCTCTCGGTATTCGAAATCGCCAATAGATCATTAGCTTATTCGGTGATTATATTCCTCTTTCCTCAGAAGATGGCTGTGACACAACTATGGGCCTGTTAATTACTTTATTACTATTGCAATAATCCATATACTCGTATATAGACAAATGGGAAAGCAGTTTAGCACATTTTCCTTTTCTATTTCTCAGTCGATTTTTTTATTTAGCTTTATTATATCAATACTTTTTTTCGGATCACTTCAATTTATTCCTAGTATTCAGCAGTCGTAGTATTTACTTATTTATTTACTTAAGTTTCTATACCTTATATTTTGGACTCCTTACGTCTAAACAATATTTGTATACTCTTGGCTACAAACATTTGAATAATATTGAAACTTTAAAAACTAATGAATTATGAGCGACTTTCGACCACTAGATGACCACCAGTTAAATAATAATTCTGCCAATTAGTATATTTTGCTGATATAAATTGTCTGAAACTTTTAATGTACTGGTTAGTGAAAACACTTGAATAAAATCGTGCAATTCTTATTTTGAATCTAAACGATATGATTTTCTCCGGTTTATAGCACTTTCCTAGTAATACGAGACCAGTGGTCAGCTCCCTTGGGACGCATTATTAGCTGTATTCAGTACTTTGAATCTTTTAAAAATTATGCTCCAAGTATTTGAAACTTATTTCATCTGATTTGTCCAGTTTGCATTGTTATACAGTCCTTAAGATGTTGACCTATCTTAGATGTAAACCTTAAAGTTATCTAAAGATACAAATCAAGTTAATTTACTACATGTCCGTATCCTTTCTAAAACAAACTTTAGTGTTTATTAGTTGGGGAAATAGAGACACGGTCTCTAAATCAAAGGGCGCCTGAAGTTGTCGTAAGAGCTTCTTAAGGATATTTTAATTAGATCCTTTATTCTTTAATTGTATTTTTATTATAATGCTATTTTTGGATGTAGGATATGAATTTTTTTTCGACTCGACGCGTCCACTAAGCACTTGGTGTAATAACGGTCATAGAGCACGCGCTAGGTACACATATGGTGCAAGAGTTTCTGATTTTTTCCGCCTTACTTTTCTGAAATTTGCTTAGTTAGTTCAGTCAAATTGACAGATCTGACATACATATGGTACGGGATCGTAAGGCTTTATTTCAAGTACACGTCATGTGTGTCTCATTAACTCATATATAAGTAAAGAAAATATACCATTTCCATAATTTTAATTTAGTTATCTGTTGATAAAGAAGTATGTAGTGTTCTGTAATCTGTGGTATTTTTGTTGTGAAAAGTAGTTTATAGAAAACAGTTTAAATTTGTCTTTTTAAATTAAACCATTTTATAAAAGGGAGTACTATTTATGGAAAGTAAACTTTAATGTCGTTTCAAATTGTTTTTCAGGTAGGATTCGAATCTAAGTTATAAATTTTAGTTGTAGTAAGATAAATATTTAATAAATATGTACAAATTATTTTTAAGAAACTCAGTACTGTTTGTTTTTATAGTATAATCTCCAGCAACTATTTAATCATGCTTCCATAACATGCCACATTTATTTAATTGGGCAAAACCCATATAATGAATTAAATGTAGGGAAACACATTGTATTAAGGGTTTCCGAACTGCAGCACGTCTAGTGGACATGGAAAGTTGTTGGAAAATACAGCTGTGTAAGAGACGTCTCTGAATAATACAATTATATACCTGTGTGAACAAAGTTTCTAACAATGTTTCTGCTTCACGTTAGGGTGAATACGAGCTAGAAACTACTGACTACAATTTTAAAATGGAAATTGTTTGAGTTGTTGCACTCCATAAAAAGTGGCCACTTTGAGAGACGACCGAATTTATAATTCGGAAAATTATCATAACAAAACTTAAAATCGTTCGCCATCAAAGCAGGAGTCACTATTAATTATGTCAACATTGTTATAATGGTCATCACTTTGTCACTCAGATTCATCCTAACAAAAAGGGGTTTATGCATATCTCTTAACTTGTATTGTAAACATTTTTGATCTTGGCTGAATAACCATAGTCGTTACCCATCATTTTACATATTTAGGTATAGACGGCAACACTGTCTCCCTTGAATCTATGATTTTTGTGTTATTGCTGTGCAATCGTTTGTTACTTTTAATTAAACAAAGTAAGTAGATTTTGCCAGTTTTATTTCATTCAGAATCCGTAACTTTAATTATATCTTTAAAGCAGTCGAAATGAAATATTTTTATTTGTCAAAAATATTTATTCCGCATTTTTTTTCCTAAATTGGTAATAAAAATTATTTATTTAGTGATTTATTGTTATAAACTATATAAAAAAGAACATGATAAAATGAACTATATTATGCAAAGGAGACATTTCGATAAAGGAAATATTAAAGTAGAGAAAAATATGGTACCTCCTAAGTATTTTTTGTTCGTTTTAAAAACGCAACATATTAAAAATACTGTTCCATTAATATTTTTATTTTTAAAGTGCAACTTTTTTTACATCACCTCAAATTTTTTCGTCCCTCTATCGCATGTCGTATTACAGCCAGCCACCGAGTAGGGGTAAAGTTAAAAGCGTTCAGCAGAGTAGCTAAGGCCAATATGGCGGCCCTCGTGGTTCAATTCAAAATTATTCAATGATTTAAATAAATTCTGTGCTACGTTTTTAAAATGCTACGATCCGAAAAAACCACTTGCATCGTGGTTTCATAAAACCACATACTTATTTTTATACAAGTATTTTTATTTATCTAAGCGAAGTTACCACACAATCTGATGCACAAGTCTATCGCATTTAGAGATTAAATTTCAACGAAAGTCGACTCGCTGAAATTGCAATGAATGAGTTTGGTTCGACGCTCAGTCAACGCTTCCAAAGACCTTTTAGATGCCGTCCTTACGTATACCTATGTGTGTCTTAATAAAAGCATAGGTATTGCGAATGACTTTGATACAAAATTACAAATCAAAAATTGTGGTATAAAACCAGGTATATATCGCATACATTTAGTAATTGAATTTATAACAATGTTGGCTGACAGTGAAGAAAAACATCTTGAGGAAAACTGAACCTGAGAAATATTCTTATAGTACTACCGTATGTGAAAAAGTATTGAACTGTGGATTTATCGAAGTTTGAAATCGCCAGTACGTCGTGGGCTGGCGTGGTGATTATGCGTATAGCTTCCTTAAGGAAAAAGTCTATGGCCCCACAGTGGGTCTCTTACAGACTGAGGATGATGATGAGACTATGCATAAGCTATATTTCTACAAAATTACATCAGTATCTTTTAAGTAGTTTTGCCTAAAAGAGTAATAATAATACATCCATTCTTAAAAAACTTATATATTATAAATATTTCTTATATTAAATGATAACTGTTTATCCAGTAAGCGTTAGAGCGCAATGATTTAACATCAACATTATGACTTTTGGAACATGATATAGTGTAATTTAGTTATCACTTCATATTATTATATTGATGGAATCATGTAACGTAATATTCTTGCCGGAATATACGTCAGCACTCACTATTAGTTGATATTTTTCTCTTTGTCTATCATTATGCACTCTTTATTCAATTACAAGATTGATGTTTGTTCCGCCTCCTAATAAGTATTTTGGAAAATATGGACTTTAAATGTACAAATATATATTATCTGCCAAGCATAATGTAACCTAAACATTTTTTACATTTTATAAAACCGAAAATAAATAGTAGTTGCAGAGATCCCATTACCGGATCGGGCTTAAAAACTGAGGGATGGATAGAAGTTTAAAGTTTAAAAAAAGTTAGAGGCAGTCACTTATGACTGTCGACAGAAATGAATACTCAAAACAATGGCCTGATTGTGTTCTTTTTTAATTTTTAGTTATAGTCAGAGTTATTTAAATTTCATAATTTGTAAATTGAAATTCTAAACTAGAAAAGTAGATGTAGGTTCGAATCCTTGCAACTGAATCCGAGCTTTAGGCGAAGGAAAACATCGTGATGACACAATAGCATGGTGGTAGGGCTTTTCTAAATTCGCCTGGCTAGCTACGCGAGTTTTCACTTTCAACCCCCAAGTTGAAAATCTGTCACTAAGCAGCTGTTGGTGTCTTCCGTAAGCAGCACTTAAGAGCCAGTGCCCCTATAGGCTTAACGTGTTTATAATCTTATAATACATACAAAAAAACAGTGTGTGTCGTAAGGACACACGATAGAAGTGAAACTTATGTATTACAGGGAAACATTTTAATTCGCGATCACCCATCCAAGTACTGACCGCGCCCGACGTTGTTTAAGACAGTTTACCCCCACCACTTTTCGTCACACAAAAAGGTTACCGAACAGAACTTCAAAGATCACTCATAAAAAGTTTCAATTCAAAAGTCAAAAATAAAATTCACGAAATATATATACTCAATAAGAATATAACCAGAAACGAGTTTTTTACCGGTTCTGCTAAATGTCGGGACTGATTTTCGAAACGGTGGTAGTTTTAACTTTCATAAGCGCTTTCTAGGGGCATTAATTGTGTAAAGTATTTTTAATTATTATTTTTCGTTACTACTAAATATAGCAAAAAAAAATATATACGTTTTCTCAATTTAAATTGCTAGCTATTCAAACATTTCTGTATTCTTTATTACCCCGTTTTAAAGGCCATTCTATCCTACACTTTGTAGAGTGATCGTTTAATAAATATACAAGGTAAAATAACATTGAAGCAATGTAATAAATTTGGTTTTATAGCCGAAAAAGATTTATTTCGTATTATTTTAGACGTAAAGTTGTCGAAAGACGCCAATATCAGTGCAGGACGATAAAGTTAAATCCACGCGAACAACGCATCCCGCAAACGGCTCCGGTTATTCCAAATATTCATGAGAGTATTCTAACCCCTCGTTGCGGGGCTGCCAGGTTCGAGAGGAAAATTCCGGCACACATTATTCTATTTAAATATTGTGTTAAATCGTTTTTTTTTAACTTGTTGCTTATTACTTTTTTTTTATTTATTTTAGAGAAGCGTAGTATCCACGACTATGTTTTCGCGAGAACGTTTTTTTATACGAAGTTTAAGAAACTATATGTCTTCTTGAAGTCAGTTGTATAAAGCTGTAGTCTCCAGTGATTACTTAAAACCATCAGCCGTTTTACTATCATATGATGAAAAATTACGCTTAGGAAATCATCATAAACTAATCAGAAATAAATGTTTGGCGTAAAATGTATATGTGACGGGCAGAATTGTAGAATATTTCCACGGGAGCCAACAAAAAAAAAACACAATTATGGCCTATCCATTAACATTAATATGGGTAATTTCAATTATCTGGCAATCCTAAATATAACCTTGTGAAATGTCCATTGTCCAGTGACATTGTAGTGGTTAGGTATTCGGGTCCAACTGACCCCGGTCAACATGTATCCATACCGGTTTGATTTGCTTTATATTTGAGATTAGGGTCGACGGGATCGCACATACAATGTGACTTGTGTTTAAGAATACTTTATCGTGATTTTTGTATAAATTATTTTGAATCCAAATATCAAATTCTGAGCGTGTCAAAGTTGATGTAGGGTTACAATAGAAGGTCGTGTAGTAGAGTAAAGAAATATATATTACAGAAACAGTGTTGCTATTTAATCAACTAATTAACATAATTAGTTAAATATGAAAGTTTAGTAATTGCAAAACGTTGCTAGAATTTATCATCTGCTTTATAAAAATTTCAACCATGATCAAAAACAACAACAAACGTTAGCTATTTAACTACTACTCATTTAGATTTATATGTTTGACAAAATTCAAAGTGTTGCTAATTCGATAAAATTAGTTAGACAACATGGAGGCGTTTACATAATGCAAATATTTATGCTAAGTGGTAACATCCAAATACTTACATTAAAGACAGAGATATTAATATTCGTCTAAAAAAATTTGGGTATTAAGTAAGAATACATTGAGATATCTTTTACAGCGACATTTGTTTGTACAGAAGCCTCTCGGAACGTTTTACAAACTTTCATTATAAGTTAGTGTGATGGCAAACTTTTATTACAAAATATTAAACACGTTTCTTTTACAGCTTGAAATTTAAACTAAATATTGTCATTAATTTGAACATTTTCAATATATGTGTAGTTACGTTTTAAAATAAGCCAAGTGCATATTTAGATTTTATAAGATTTTTTAAAAATACAATGTCGACCACTGGTATTGATATAAAGCTAGTTCCTGCTATATATTATAGTATTTTCGAGTGAAGTCGCGTGTGTGAAGCTAGTATATCATATGTACACTAATTCACATTAATATTGTAAAAATGTGAAAATAACTCCTCAATCACCGAACATATCGCAATGAAATTTGCTTTAGAGATAGATGACATGCCATTCGGAATGTGCATTAAAACAGGCATACGAAACCGTGAGAAAATAATTAAATTCGATAAATCAAGAGATGCATTTTAATGTAATCCACCACAAAACCTGATGATCAAGTGCTTAGAAATGTGTACCAGGCAAATTTAAATATATATTTTTTTTAATTACCACAATTTAATTTTTTTTAGTAACTTTAAAAATGCTCGTATTTATTCTTACAAGATTCCTACAGAAATTATAATATAAAATGGTGGAGTAATTAAAATATTTACGAACTACAAAAAACCTTAAGAGTTGCTCACATTAAATGATGTCTTTCCCATCCTCATGTATGATGTCGAAAAATGGACGCTCACAAAATCTAATATCCATAAACTAAAAGTCGTACATGGAGCTAGACATGTTAGCCATCTTCCTCGTGGGACGTGATCGAATTGCATGAATCAGAAAGCGAACATATTTGGAGATATTGGAGAATATCGCGAAATTAAAATGGAGGTTGGAGGTACACTTAACATGGCAAGATGACAGTCGATAGATACAAGCAATTTCAGAATATCATCCCAAGGATAGGCAAAATATGAATTCCTAGCATGTATTTTTAATTAAACCCTACTGAATGGAACACAGCTAAGTGTAAACCGTTGTTTTCTATCGAACCATTTGCATAAAATGCAACCGTTAATTATGGAATCATAAGAAGGCTCAGTTGGTAGTGTGTTCGGACACAGCGTCGAAGGACGTAGGATCGAATCCTAGCAACTGAGTCAGAGCTTTCGGTGAAGGAAACATCGTGATGAAACCATAGCATGGTGGTAGGGCTTTTTCTAAGTCCACCTGGCTAGCTACCACCCTCAAGTTGAAAATTTGTCGCCAAGCACCTGTTGGTGTGTTCCGGCAGCTACGCTTGAGAACCAGTCTCCCTCTAGGTTTAGCGTAACTATCATCTTAGACCACATCATCACTTAACATCAGATGAGATTGTGGTCAAAATCTAAGCTATAAAGTATTAAAAAAAATTGTATTTCAAATTGTAATCCAGTTGATGTGTCCAAACAAGTTGTTAAGGTTAGAAAATAACTCGTCGCTAAACTCGGTCACAGATCTAGATAAAACTTCAAACTTGAACCGCGTAAGTTTTGTTTGTACACCAACCAATAATATTTCAAGTAGGTAGCTGTTATAATTTCTTATTAAATTATTTTCCAACTTAAACATAACTCCGAGTTTTTGTTTTACTTGTAACTTTTAATGTTTTAAAAAATGTGCTACGAAATATGATGGGTTGTTTGCATTATATCCTCGTTGAACGCTATACAATATTACAAAGGGTTTTTTTAAGCGATTATGGCTGAGTGAGTTGAGTGAAGTGGGTTCCACCCTCTCATTACGTATTTCGTGACTGCAAATCGACGATGGAAATGGCAAATTCATTACCAATATAAGCAAATTATAGTGAAACAATGAGAGCGCTGCATAACGACGATAGACAAGAATGCATATAATATTTTACGTTGCGGTTGATGCGTTATTTGAATTTGCCATGTTAAAGCCGATGTTTAGACATTTCATCCGTAGTTTAGATTTTGCGTTATTCCGAATCATGTGGTTAAATGGTGGTTGACAGTAAATATGTAATGTCGTGATGAACAACTATTTCATGTAACTAGAATGAAGATAGACGGATATAGGAGTAAAAAAAGACCAAAAAAGGTATGAATTGTGTAAAAAATGATATGTGTATAAAAGGTGTGAACACTGACATGACATCTGATAGGGCATAGTGAAATCATGTTGTGCCAACCCTACTTGGTAAGAGTAAGGAGAAGTGATGAATAAGTAGTTTGATAAAGAATTTTTGGGATTTCGCGTACCTTTGGTAATTTAAATTGGGAACACCATCCGCTGACAGTGAAGAAATACATTGTGAGGAAACCTGAACCTGAAAAATGTTCTTGTAGCACCTCCACCAAATGTGGGGAAAATGTAGAATTGTCGATTTCCCAGACTTTGAAATCGCCAATACTCCGTGTATTGTATCAGTCTGTGCAGCATTGAAGCTTAAACAGACTGGCGTTATTGTGTTTATTGAAGGATCAAGAGTGACGCCACTGTGATATAGATTTTTACTATTCGCTAAAGAACTGCAGTGCCCTAATTGGAAATTTGTCATGAATTATCAATATTTTCAGGCCAGCATGTTAACAACTCTACCAGCGTCATCAATAATATTATATGAGGTAGATATGCTTTTTCTAAACTTGTAAGAGCCACACTTTAACTGACATTAAATGGTAAAGTCGCTGTTGATTGATAATATTTTATATGCGATGATAACGTAACAAGAAAAATCGAAGAATGTTCGTTATTATATTTCATTTCACATCACTTTGATTGTAAATCTATATAAAATATCTTATACAGCTTTATATACAAGAACACTGTTTGAACTTGTTCTTGAATATAATACCATAATCCTTGAAATGTATACATGAAATGGGTAACACAAAAATAGGACAAACATTGTAGAATAAAATGTTAACATATATATATTTGATTATCGGATTTGTTCGCGTTTATACGTCAGATTATAATTTCAATTACTAGTAAGTTTAAAGGGCCACTAAAAATCTCTAATTTCATGTCTAAAAGAATTCCTATCCAAAAAACTTTTCTCATTTCAATCTTTTATCATTTTCCTATCTGTAGCTTTATAGTTTTAGGGGGGATACCATATCTAGTTAGCAAAAGGATTTATTTTGTAACTCTGACATTTATTCGAAACTTTAGTATTAAATTATAACATCAGTTAAGAGGAGTAAATATACAAAATGATTTTCTTGGCCTGGATTTGGAAGTTATCACGCAGTTTCAGGCCTTTAAACATTTAAGTTTGTTTTTGAAAGGATATTTGTATTACTCCTTGGTATAATTGAATACGATACCTAAGACTCCATGTTTAAGTTTAAGACACATACGTTTTTTTTAAATTACCTTCTTTTTTACTATTTCCTGTTCACTATTATCTAAGACAGCAGTTTCTAAGCTTTTATAGTTACGGAACACTCATCCAATCTCTTTTATTTTATGGAAGGTCGTCACAGCACCTAAAAGAGACAATACTGTGAAATCCAAAAGCAACGGAAACCGTACATAGATCTCCATTCCATTTTCAGTAATTCTCCTGATCCTTTTAGTTCGTCTGGTTTATTATTCATTCATATTGGGACAAAAAGAATCGTAGATTAGCTTCGAGAGGGCAGTAATTACTTAAAATGATATGGTAAACCGAAATATATAATATCGGCACGCTATAATGGCCGTTTTGACACATTACAATAGTGACGTGAAATGTCGATTTATTTTCAAAAAAAAACCTATGCTGCTTTGTTTTGCATTAAGTATTGACGCGAGTTTGCCGAAGGTTATTGTTATGCTGGTTAGAGATCCTTTATGAATGTCCTATGTCTTAGGTGAATGGTCTATCGAATGTTGAAAAATATAAATGCCGAGTTGTGAATAAGTACACTAATAATTATAATTCATTAAAGATTCTATTAAACGATGCTGTTTTTTTGTTACAAAAACTGTTAATACAGTTAAGACTTAGTTGTAGTTAAATAGATATAAAGTATAAAATTATATATATATATATATATAATTGAGAAATTAGTGTAGTAAATTCATTTTGTGGCTTAAAATTATACATTCGATCAATTTTAGGTACTAACAACACATTACTATTGACAATAAAGAACGGCTATTTGCTAATTTATACGAAATTTCATGAACGAATAAACTTCAAAACGGCCAGTATAGCGTGCCACTATTATAGTTTTATGTGATATCAATGAAATTGCGGCTAGGGTTGTCAGTTACTAACAACACTCGTGTTCGCGACGACTATACTCATTGTTAATATATGTAATAGATATTCAGTTGACGCACTGTGTCCAGAGTACCTTTTATTTCTATGCCGCTATAAGGACTACAACAGTCAATACTGCGGCCGTAAAGGGTGTATCTCATTAAAACAGAAATCGGACCCTCTTTGAGTGAACCAGTATGTTTCCAACCCTGATTACCGTTTTTCGAATAAAATAAAAAAATGAATACTAAAAACAAGGAATAAATTGATGCCGGAATAATGTAATGAACAGAAAGATTTGAAATGTTTAAGAAAGTAACACATGAATTCTACTTCACATTTTAAACCCTTGAATAAAGGTGTGAGACATACCTCGCAGGTAACAATTCAATGTCGACTTTGGCGGAACATTAAAATCTTAAGGTTTTGACATAATTCACGGTTGAACTGCGACGTGATCAGAGATAAAACTCTCTCAAGTTTAAACGAGAAAGGGAGTTTTTGTTTGAGTAAGCGCTCGTTTTAGTTAAAATTACAATCACACAAAAACCTATCGTTTTCAAGACATTTAGAATAATAGGAGAGATTATTTTATTTCTTGTAAGTGTAATATTTGTTCATAGTTAATTTTGAGCGATGATGTGGCTTAAATAACTCACAAAATAAGTGGAACTGGCTATGAAATGTAGCTGCCGAAACACAATGATATTTGCTTGCCGGCAGACTTTAAACTCAAGAGTGGTGGCTAACCATGTTAATTTATTTTATTAAACGTAGATATTTTTCTACACAATACTCATCTGCACCTTTTTACGTAGAAATTAAATTTATAATAAAATTTGCTAGGGAATACAAAAAACTTGCAAATTAAATATTCTCTATAAAGAAATAGGCAGTGGGAAAACAATTAAGAATATCTTCCTCATCTATTTCTCAACCGTATTTTTTAGTTTTGTAGCTATTGATAAGCTTTAATGTTATTAATAAAAAAATTAAATATGTTTTTTCTTTAATATTCAAAATTACCATACCATCGTCTAGTCGAAGTCGTTGTGTCTATTTTTGGCATACTTCACGATCCTTACATTTACTAATTTACAATATTTGTACACTTTTTATTTTTTAAAAAAACCTAAATAACATTTAAATTCAAATAAATTGGTTAGCGATCTGAATGAAGATTTATTCGAGACAACCGTACAGAAGCTCAAATGGCTTCTAAATTCCAGTTATTACTTTATTTTGAAATTCCATTTTTGTACTCTATATTTTCTTACAGCTAGATGCAGAAACGTATAAATGGCTTTCATTCATGTCTAAATATTTTTTTTTTTTATTTAGCTGTAAGCTTTCCTAAGAGTTTCAATAAAATAAACTTAAAAAATTAACGATTTATGGCCGAATTTCGAGTATTAGACGACCTCTAGATTAAAAGTAAATGATTCACCTTTTTTATTTTTCATTTGTTTTGATTTCTATGATTATTAATTGCATTGATATAGATCGAATGATTTTTCTATTTCCGATATATACAGACATTTTAAAATTAAGACAAAAGTCTTTATTCTTAGTCTTTAAGTCCTTATCTATTCCTTCTTGTCATGGATGCACTAACATCAGACATACAGGAGGAAACACCTTGGTGTATGCCATTCGCTGATGATATTGTTCTTGTTAGTGAAAATGCTGCCGAGGTCCAGAGTAGGCTGGAGAAATGGCGAGAGAAACTGGAGAATGTTGGTTTAAAGTTTAGTGGGATGAAAACTGAATATTTGTTCTGTGATTTCGGAGGTCCATCCAGTTTTTGTCATATTACCTTAAACGGTGTATCCTTACCAGCCTGCTCCAATTTTCGGTACCTCGGCTCATTGATCCAAAATGACGGTGGAATAGACAAGGACGTGAGGAATAGCATAAATGCCGGGTGGATGAATTGGCGAAAAAGGTTTGTGACCCACGAATGCCGTTGAAACTCAAGGGGAAGGTGTATAAAACTATAATAAGACCAGCCATGTTATATGGATCCGAGTGCTGGGCTATGATAGAGACGGATGAGAAAAGATTACATGTGGCAGAAATGCGAATGTTAAGATGGATGTGTGGTATAACAAGGATAGATAAGATTAAGAATGAGTATATTAGAGGAAGCTTGAAAATAGCACCAGTGACAGAAAAATTGAGGAGTCATAGGTTAGCATGGTACGGGCATATTATGAGAAGAGATGAAAGTCATGTAACAAGAAAAGTTTTGAGTTTGTAAGTGGATGGATATAGGAGTAGAGGAAGGCCGAAAAAGGTGTGGATGGATTATGAGAAAAATGATATGTGTATAAAAAGTGTGAATACTGAGATGACATCTGACAGAGGAGAGTGGAAAAGGAAAACATGTGCCGACCCTACTTAGGTGGGTAAGGGTAAGATGATGATGATAGACATTTTAAAATTACCATAGATTTGGTACCTTGTTGTATTCAAGTCTACTACAGTCATTACTACGGAACTGTTATAAGAAGAATTGAAAATAAATGCTTTAGGTGTGTTTCAGCAACCGCACTTGAGAGCCAGTCTCTCTAGGTTTAACGTATTTACTATCTTGGGTCACATCAATTGTTTAACATCAATCAAAATTATGGTCAAACGCTAAAAGTTATACAGTATAAAAATAAAAAAATAATTTGATATAATGTAATTCGAATTTCCTGGAATAAAATCGTTTTTTTTTTTTTATCTCATGACCAATCCAAAATCCACCAACGGCCTTACTATGGAGTGTAGAGGTAAAGAGAACCATCAATGTATATGAAAATGTTTCCGTCAAAATGTGCTAAATTGTAGTGACGCTACAGTAGCAACAGGCTTCATTATCGTTCAATTATTAAAAAAAAATATAACAGTACATACTCCAAAATCACTAAACGTATTATATAACGTTCACAAAAATTCTATCACTCTCCAACTTTTCTCACAGCAGTTATTTTAAGTTATATTTACAAAATTACTTCGGACAAACCCTTTACAAATCCTAGCGCCATTTTGGAGAGTTTTGGAAATGTTACCCATATGAGATAGTTCTTCTTACCTCTACACTCCATAGACCTAACCTCAAGTAAAAATAAATACACACGCAGTATCTAAAATTAATTAAAGAAAATGGTAATTCATTAAAGCTTTTAATTGCTTATTTCCATCAATTATAAAAACATAATCAACTATCGGATTTAATTATAATTAATTAAAATGTGACCCTCGTTCAGTTACCTACCAATTAAAAAAGGTCAGTTTTCTTTTCTCCAATTTATTCAGATGGCTTGTAATTCCACAAACAAATGTAAAAAAAAAAAATTAAGTAAATGAACTTCAGTAAAGAAAATTCTTTTAAAAATTGGTGTCCTAGTATGCCCTTATAAACACAGAACAACATTTAATACATTCATATTGAATAAATAACTTGTGAGATTCATAAAAATACAACCGAATAAGCTATACAACGGATAAATCCTTTTTCATACTATATAGGTTTAGCGTTTGAACTCAATCTCATCTGATGTTGTATCACTACATCGTCATCAAGTTTCTAAGATGGTAAAGACGCTAAACCTAGAGGAGCTGACTCCCAAATACAGTTGCCGGAATAGACCAATAGGTGCTTGACGACAGTTCTTCATCTTACACAATGATAATTAGCCAGGTGAACATAGAGAACCCCTTTTTTAAATTGTAGTCAGAAAAAACCCACGAGTTAACGTCTGCCACGCTATGGAGTGATACAGGATCGTGCAAGACAAGCACCATGCTATCCCGGCGAGAAGACCCAGCACGAACTGCAACAACAGCCCGGTCAAGCTGCCTACCCGTCACCGAACCAACCATGCTATAATTCTATCGCAATGTTTTCCTTCACCAAAAGTTCCTCACTCAGTCGCAAGGATTCTAACCTACATCAATCGGCACAATGTCCAAATATGCTAACAATCGAGTAATCATTTTCTAAATGCATGCATTTTTCATTTTATGCTTCGTGACTGTCGAACAAAACTGTCAGCTTTATAGACATCTAAATCAAACTCATTACCGTATTATAAAGTGAAATAATATTTTGATTTTACTCTGTACCAGAAGTAGAATAGTTTTAACCTGACAATCAACTAGTTAGAGATTATTTAACTGTTTAGTCCTCTGCATAATTACGTAACTTTTTTGTAGCACGCACTGTATTAGCGTAATTGCAGACTTAGCAACATCTTTTGTAGAATTTATATGTTTTTTAAACGGAATAAATATTTGTCTTAGTAATATAAGTATGTTTGTTTCATTGACATTATCTTTTTCTATGGTTTCAACTCCATCTCTTTTATTGTCGACTGAAACTGTGGCTGGAAATAGTAACACACTAAGCTTAAAGAAACTGGTTCTCAATACAGTCATAGGAACATACATTAGAAGCTTAGCAACAGATTCCTTACTCCAAACTAGTATATAACTTTTATATTACCGTGTTAAACTTTTATCACAATGAAATACTTAAGTGAAAGTTCAAGGGTTTTCGTAAGATCCAAACCCACGTCAATTGACGCAGTGTCCAAAGATACTACAACCAAAATGACTTTGAAAAATTGTCCCATTAACATTATTTTTTAAACCAAATATATTACTACGAATTAACGTCTCCAAGTATTCCAGTGAATGTGGGTGTTATAACTATAAAATCGCAAGAACCTTTTACACGACTCCCCGATGTGACGTTTAATTTCCGTATGACGTAATTTAGATTCACGATAATAAATTATAAGTATTATTAATATAAAATATATAATTTGAATTTTTATCGTAACGTCGATGTATGGAGTGATATTTCAAAGAAACCGTTTTCCATTAGCCACAGTATAATTGCGTTCGGTTCACGTCAGGGACGATTGGCTTGTATCGATTTGGTTTGATCAGACCGTGGTTTCAAACTCAAAAATACTTGATTCAATTTAGGCCCTAAGAAGACGTTTATGAATGTCAAAACTACCACCGGTTCGAAAATAAATAACCCATTGCCTATATAAAACCTTAAATCAGGTGACTGCCTTAAGCGCTCCCCTTAGTAGTCCAGTGAAACTGTAGTTGCCTTGCCAGGTCAACAATGTAGTCAGTTCGAAAAAAAAAGTATCCTATTCATCGAGAGAAACTAAATCGAGAAGGTTAGATTTCATCGATGATATTTTATTACAGTTAGTCATTATTACAATAACGAATAAAGTAATGTATTGTTCATATGCAATATATAACAAATAATTTTTGCTATTCATTGTCCGTTATCGTTATTGGTCGGTGCTATCGCACCGTACGAGCAAACAAGCACTATACAAAATCCAATAGACGTGAAAGACAAAGAACTTCATGATTCTCACTTTAAAAACCTTGATATGAATGTATATGCATTCCATGATCGTATAATTGTTACAGATTAACATTACAAAACAGTAAATTAACGGACAGCGGAATAACGGAACAGTTAATAATAACAGTTGCTCTAAAATAACAACGTAATTAATTATTTATGTAAAGCACTTATTGCTATCTATACTCATTGGTATAGCAATTATTTCCGGATAAAGAAGAACATCGTGATGAAGTTATAGCTTAGTAAATTTAATTATCCAGTGAAAAACCTAGCTTTAAGCAATTACTTATGAATAGCGACAGCTTAATTTAAAAGCTAGTCCTCATTCTTTAGTATCAATTTTTCAGTATTCATTGTTTACGAAACACCGTACCAGTTTTACGAAAACCTATAGTCTTCTTACACAGATACACCTACTAGCTGCGCACTTAACGGTGACGTAAAGGAAATAATGCTGTTACACACAAATAAAACCTTATTTAATCTAATTATTTGTTTACCATTATCCGATTTTATTAATCAAATACAACAATTAAAAAAATATATTTAATGCTGCAAATATTATACTCGTATTGCTTGACCACTGGATTTTTATTCCGCCACAAATGCTTTTTTTTTTCTAAAAGTATAAAAGAACAAATGGGCATACAGTTCTCCTGATGTGAAATGTTACTACAGCTACAGCCTACAGCCATGTAGGGCCCAACATAAAAAATATCACAATGCTGAGACCAGTTTTTTTTTTTATTTTCAGATACATATACCCTGAATTAATAATATATTGAGAGAGATGCCTTAACATTAATCACTACAAGCTATAGCAAATCATCAAATGATTTGATGACAGACTCCTTAAAAGATTTTTACAAAGTGTTAAATGCCCTAATCTGTTCTTATGAAAAATCTGGGGCATTCTTGATGTAAATGTTCAAAAGTTTGTACAGATGTGTTTACTTGACTTTGGGTTACTATTTCTGACAACTGAGATAGAAAATCATGTCACTATTTAGTTCGGAACGCGAAGATTACTAGTATTTTGATAAAAATAGGTGTCACGGGAATGCCCTTGCAACAGTTGGACCCTACACAAATTCTATAAATTTTTAAGAAACTTTTTTGTATCCTATTGCACGTCTGCTTTACTGGGTATATCACTACAAAATGACGGCCTTTATAATACGGAAGTTCTGTGTTTAAATTTGACAAAGAATCGGTGATCTCAAAATTTGCTTGTGGGCATAAAGTGTATGGTTATTTATGCAGTATAAACACAAAAATTAAAAAGAAAGAAACACACGGGAATAATAAAACAAACGAAGATAAATAGTATTTTTAAACACAGTGAATAAATATTTCCTGATTTTTGTGTACAATTAGAAATAATAATAATAATATTTTATTAAAAACAAGACAAAAATGACACATAAAAACAAAAGAATATATAAATAATATCAGGTAAGGCATAACATATATTAGGTACCAGTAATTGTTATCGTTGATATCTGTACTAGTATTGAACTGTTGAGAGAAATGTTTTATTTCCTCATGTCTGACTGTCAAGAATAACTAAATTAAAAGGGGTTACTGTTTTTTTTCATTGATAATTCAAGCTGTGTTATATGTGTACTGAATTGTACGATTATTTTAATCTTTAACCAGATTTAACACTGTACGCTTAAATAAAATGATGTAGCTTTTCCAATCTTCAAAAAGGTTCAACGGATTTTCATGAGGATTTTTTTTTTTTTTGTAAATAGAATACTAAAATTTTTCAGTGTAATATTTCTATAAATTTCAATACGCTTTTTTATATACTAGGCAGTAATTATAAAATTATAATTAAAAATATATAACGTACTTTAAATACTTAATTATCTGAAAACACAAAATCATCTGTATATGAACAAATACGCGAACACCAAGTAGTTTCAAGATAAATTCATTAATTGTAAGCTACTTAGAATATTCATGTTAACATTATTTGCATAAGCAATAACATAAAGGTCTGATATGGGTTTAACAAGGTATTTGGAATTCCAAAACTTACACCAGAGTTACATTTCTGAAATATCAGTGATGCATTGGGATTTTTTTTTTTATTATGGGGTACAAATGAACAGGTGTGGCACCTGGCTATGTCAGTGATTGTTTTATGAACTCATACAGTCGGAAATATGAGTTTTAATAAATAATATATCATCAAGTGATATATTCATAGTAACGGTACAGACCCGTAATATTATCGGGGCTTATAAAAGCGAATAGGTACACAATAACCTAACGTGAAGATTAGAACCATGCTGTTTTCAGAATGTGGTAATTGTGCAACACTAAGACATGTATTACGGTAATATCTACTGTAATTTAAGTATTTTATATCTCAATATTTCATTACCTAAAACACTTTTTGTTTTAAATATTTGCATATGTTTTATATACAGTTTGGTTTTATATTCCCGTTTGACCTTATACATGGACCTTGAATAGGCAAATTAAGTCTATTTTAAAACAATTTTATGTATACAATTATATTTTGGTTATTTAGAAAATTATATATTTAATGGGTGTTCCGGAACATTTAGATAACTTTTAACTCGTGAGGGAGAGACGACTTCGATCTAAGCAATTATTATAGAATAAGCATCCTATAATGTAGTCTTAGTAGGGCAGTGTTTCTTGTTCGGTGCTACATTAAGATTCTTAAAAACTTTACCGGTTTACTGGTTAGTAAGTTCAAGGATCATTTAAGTAAGTTCTATTATGCCAAATTCATTGTAATTGGACTATTATGTGAATTATAATTTTTTGAAAATGATATTCCTTATCTATAAATCCATAAAAGCTGTAAATAATACTTGCATAGCGCAAAAGAAAAAAAATAGTAATAAATCGTATCGAGATCGTTGTAGACTTTTCTCGATTACTGAGATGCTGTTTGAAATGATATCAGTGTTTTGAGATTCATAAATGTCCTCTGAAAGCCTGAAGTGAATACAAACCTTTTGATTTTCATTTTGATATAGAAGCGTTTTGATGAAAATTATAGACGGTCTTTATTTTTTTTTTTTCTATATCGTCCTTTAAACTATAGTTTTGGATTACATTTTAACTATATTTGTGCGAAATTTGTTTTTTTCTTGTTGAAATAATAAAAAAAATATTATATACAATTTGATTAAATTGTGTATCGTATAAAAAAACAGCTTTAAAAATTTGTGAAAAACCTAAGTTATAGAAAATTACGTATGAAAATATAAATTACCTATGATTTCTCAATATATAGTTTACAACATTTTGTTTTTTGCCTTAAAAACACATAAGTCTATTTTTATGGTTCTTCTTTTATCTGCTAAAGAATATTGTTATAAATATATTTAGTATAAAACATTCATATACCTACCAGTGTAATTATCCGGCCAAAATAATGTAACGGACAAAAAACAAAAAATAACTTACCCCTAGAAAAGACGTGGCAGAAAGAAAAACAGAATAAAAATCGTCGCTAAACAATCTTCATAACTTTCGACCGTAACTTTTTAAATTACGCTACGCGCTGGCACTCCACCGTGCAAAGTTACCGGCAACTGATGGAAAACCCGCCAAAACCTCGCTACTTACGCTACGGCGTGACCAATCGCATCGCACCGACGCCTCCGCGCGTTAAACTAACGACCAATGGAATTAAAGGCGAAACACTCAAAAACTTTAATAGGTTTTTCATGTTGACACTTTTGAAATGGTGTTTGAATTATTAGAAATTACCATTATCTATGAGGTTACGGCTTTTTTGCTGCGTATTTTGTTAAATCTATGGCACTATTACCGGTAGATAAGGATAAAAAGGACCGCTGTTAGTGTATGTAAACCAGCGGGGTTTTTGATAATCTGGTACCGCCTACTCCTATTTTATTGTGAACGTCAAATCCATAAATTTAATCGTCATCATTTTATGAGGCTCGGTCAGATTCACTACTATCGAAGACTAATGTGTTATTTTGATATCATCTACTACGTATATTAAAATGTCGCTTTTTGGGATCACGTATATGATGATAAGGGCGCGTTTGAACATTACGTAAGAAATTTTTCTGTGTAAGAAAATCTTGGCTTTTTTGCCCGCAAATAATAACGGGTAAGAAATTGTCAATTTAACTTAAAATAGGAATTTACCTCGGCTTCGCAGTTCTCTATGCAGTAATTATTTTCAATTTTATTTTATATATAGGCTAGTGGATCCGGTAGACGTTGTCCTGCCCTGAAAATAATAAAAAATCCTGGAATCAGGTCAAAATCTACCTACTGGATCCAATTGTGAATGTAAACCATTCTTAAATTCATTTGAAAACATACCAAGAGGAGTTTACTCACATATATACGTACAGAAGAATTATACATACATATATATATTCAAATATATATGTACATAATATATAAAGATATACAAAACAATAACGGATTGGCGGGAAAATTAAGGATTTTCGTACAAAGTTTCATCCCACTTTTCACCACCTTAGGGGTTGAATTTCTAAAAATCATTCCATAGTGTTCACTTACAATGTAAAAGGAAATCCGTGTGCAATTTTTCATAACCCTGAGCTCTAGTAGTATACGTTTTGTGGAATTAAATCGTACATATCAAAATATCCGCGGTCAATGGCTCGAGAAAAAGTTAATTTTAAACGTATTTTTTATTATGTTTTATTTTTATCTCAAGTAAAATGTATATGGAATGAATGGAATAAAATTCATTTATATGTTCTAATGGACTAGATATGCCCACAGCTTCGCTCACGTGAGCCACAAAGTTAATATTAAGGTCTTTTCATCACTAAACAGTTTATAATATATCAAACTTTTTATTACGGGTTCTCTTTATACACGATCACGATATTTATAACCTAAACAATGGGAACAAATTAACAGAATGCTGTAAAGTACCTACTTATATATTAAAACACTTTGACGACACTATTTAACTCTATTAAATTAATTATTAAATGTCACCCTAACACATATAGTTATTATTAATTGCTTTATGGCATTGTCATCACGTTTACACAAATTGAATTCAGTGAAGTCCATTTATCTGTCTGTAAATAACAATACGGTATGTAGCTTTTCAACGTTTGTTGATCGGAAATGAAATCAAACCGAACCATTAACCATTCAGGCGTAACCTGCAGCGCTCTCGGTAATTGGGCGTTCATTAGCTTTGCACTATTGTTTGACAGACGCTCGGACATATAGACAAACTGTTATGACTATACATTAATACCCTATTGAATACGTGTTCGGTTAGTGTCCGTGTCTGTTGACCGGAACAATACTGTGGCTATTCATAAATGCCAGTAGTTGTCAAAGGGTTGAAATCCGACCACAGTGAGGGGTACAAACTTTTTCTTCAAGTGTTTATTAGTCAATATTAGTATTAAAGTGAAACTTTTTTTTTATACCGTCTTAAATGTTTTCGTCGATCTATCGCATGTCCCATTACAACCGGCCACGGAGGAGAGGTAAAGTGAAAGGCATTAGGCAAAGCAGCCAAGGCCAATATGAAGGCGCACATAGCTCAATTCAAAAGTTTCACTTGCATCGTGGTTTCATAATATCAATATTTTTATTTGTGTCTTGTATTGTATAAATATTGTAGATTTTAGACGTAAGGAGTGTAAAGTACGACGAATATATTATACTCATATGGTATGTAAAAAAAACTATTTCCAATTTTTCTTAACTCTAAATTGCTACTAAACAAAAATAAATAAAGAAAACCAGTTGGGAAACAAAGGAAAAAAGATACTGAACTGATTTATCTTACACTTTTTACATATAGATGTATTCATCTCCACCACTTTTTAATGGTCACTTCGATAAAACTTCACATTGTAAGATTTGGCAAGCAATGGCTGCCGAAGATCACGGTGTTTCGAAATTCGACTCCCAGTAGCACCGTGCAAAGTATTTGACGTGATCCAATAACGGGATATGCAGCACGTATTTTTTTTTATACTTTATAGTTTAGCGTTTGACCACAATCTCATCTGATGTTAAATGATGATGTGGTCTAAGATGGTAGTCACACTAAACCTACAGGGGGACTGGCTCTCAAGTGCCGCTGCCGAAACACGCAAACAGGTACTTGGTGACAGATTTTCAACTTGGGGGTGGTAGCTAGCCAGGCGGACTTAGAAAAAGCCCTACCACCATGCTATGGTTTCATCACGGTGTTTTCCTTCACCGAAAGCTCCGAATCAGTTGCTAGGATTCGAAGTTGAAGAAGCTCGAAATATTGTCATTGAAGTCGACGCACGCTAAAGTAAGAGATCGCATACTTTATTTTATTATAGTGAAGGTCTCAGATCACTATATATAGGCTCTCATTATCCTACACTCAATTAATTTCTTTGTCAACTCAATATACTTTCACTAGCTGACCCGGCAAACGTTGTTTTGCCATATAAATTATTTCTAGGGAACTTCTAGTGTAGAAAAAAAAATTCGAAATAGAGTGAAAAACATTCACAAAAAAGACGACGTGTTAAGACACGTGCTTAAAAGAGACGTCAGATGAAGCTCAATGTCAATATTAATTTCGACGAATAAAAGTAACAAAGACATAAGATATTGATTCTAATATTATCCGAGTATACCCGAAGGAGATGACACGAGAATCAAGTCAATACGGCGTACAATCCCGGTCCATAGCAAACATCTAACCACAATGAGAAGTATTTGTTGTCCACTGCACACACAAATTAATCCAACTGTGTAAACGGCCGAGTGTAATTACACTCCACTGTACAGTCCGTCTTACTGGGAATCTTTTGAGGGTTAGAGCTGTAACCAGTTTACAAATTATTTTCTGACTTTTCTATTTCTAGTAAAACTTCTCATGGCAGGACTTTGAAATTTGGATCGGCAACTTTTTCGTGTGAGGAAAAGTGGTGGGGGTAAACAGTGTCGGGTACAGTGTGGAAAACACCAGTTACTGTCCGATCACCGAAGTTAAGCAACGTCGGACGCGGGCAGTACTTAGATAGGTGGCCGCCTGGAAACACTACAGAGTACATTATTAAAGAACACCGTGTAGCGTTGGTTATTTGTTGTACTTTTTATAAAGAAGTTTTCGTTTCTGGCGTGTGGTCATAAGCTTTTGTCCACATTAGCAACCATTCCTCACTATTAAAACTCTTTACTACCATTATCAAGTGTGTAAGTATAAGAAAGTGTCTTCTTATGATTTCAATGGACTATTAAAGTGGCACGGCGTCGTGTTAGAATTTTCTGAGAAGTGTTTATGAATCATTTCACTTATATACTATATTTATATATATACATATATATGTTGTCTAATTACAAGATTTATCAATAAAAACAAATAGGTACATGACAGTCTAAAATGCGGCTAAAACTATTTTTAAAGAGTAAATAATTTTAAATATGGCGAATGTCATTTGTGAACGTCATTACGATGCGTGCCAAATATTCTTATTGTCCTGAAGTTGGTTTTCTAATCTAATATTGCGTTAATGTTGTACCTCAGTGGTGTAAAGTAAAACACATCTGCGATTTTTTAAATATAATAACTATGCAACGATCAGACTAAACAAAAGTTATTACTTTTCCTAATATTAATATACTATTGTTAGAAAATATGTCTAACTTCACAAATGTAAGCTTAATATGGTTAATATTTATAAGAATAAATTGTTAACAAACTTTCACTAACTAAGCAATTCCAGTTTATTCGTAAAACTAGTAGTTATATGTTAGGTTTTGCACTTGTGGTTCAAAATATCATATTTTATGTTATGGGTGTCGCCCCAGAACTACATGTAAAAGAACATAATACATACATATAGAGAAACTAATTGAATAAAATCTATAGGATTTATATAATACGAAAGTGCCTAAACGAACAAAATTTTAATAAAAGGCAAACACGTCAAAATAAATATCTTGTCTGATCAGAGATACATTCTAACCTCTAACAATATCTACAAAGTTCTTAATATTAAATATACCCCAACCCATTAAAGTTTGATTATGTTTCCTAAGAGATACATTCATGAAATCTCGCAAATGAACTATTAATAACTATCTATATATTTGATTGTTCTACATATATTATATATCACATATATAAAATGTTTGTGGTAGCATGTCTTGGTGGTACATGGTAACTGTCCGGTTGAACTGTGTCGTGAACATCCTACACGAGATGTGAAACTTACGGTCTGCATTTAATTTCGGTCAATTAGTAGTTTTACACTGATATTATAAGCTATTTGATACCCGCGACATCAACTGCGTCATTTATCATTTATCAGAGGAAAGAAGATAAGCACTATAGTACATATCTTCGCGGTAAGAAAATATACATCGCCGAACGGTTAGTGCTTGTTTATATTTTATTTTCATGTATTGTCATCACAATTGAACAAACAGATAAAATTGCAAAATAGTAGGCCTAAATGAACTAGTTCTAATTCAGCTTACAAGGTTTATGTGTAGCTTAGTATGTTTGGACACAGCGTCGAATGACGTAGGTTCGAATCCTTGCTAATGAGCCGGAGCTTTCGGTGAAGGAAAACATCGTGGTGAAACCATAACATGGGTAGGGCTTTTTCTAAGTCATCCTGGCTAGCTACCATCTTCAAGTTCAAAATCTATCGCCAAGCGCCTGTTGGTATGTTCCAGCAGCTGTACTTGAGAGCTAGTCTCCCTCTATGTTTAGCGTGACGACCATCTTAGACCACGTCATTATTTAATATCAGATAAGACTGTGGTCAAACGCTAACCTATAAAATAAAAAAGGTATAGAATAGATTTAGTGTCAACAATAAAAAAAAATTGGAAATAGTTATCTTTTTCATTACCATCGATAAATCGTCAAGTCAAAGCTTTTATTTATAAGTCAGAATTAGTTAATCTTCGGATTCTAACATTTACTATTTCATATTATTACAAATATTATTACGCTCTTTGACAAATAAAACGTCAATAATATAAAAACTTATAAAAAATGGTTTGTCGTAGAATTTTAACCACTGAAGGATCACTAGTATATAAAATTTCGCTTTTGATACCATCTATATGATAATACCACAAACCAGTTTCTGTTCTCCAGTTTTTGATACTTCGACAAAGTTCATTTTTATTACTCGTATCATTTTACTAACATTTCACATCACCTGTTGGAACCAGTCAATAGATGGCAATTTTGCACAGAAAGTGGTTTGTTTGTCATTTCATGCACTTGGCGTTATAAATTGCAAATCATTTCAATTTAATTGTCTTCGCGTGTATATTTTATTTAGTTCCTTTAAACAGAAGATAAATAATATTTTCAAAAAAGTAACGACATCTGTCGCGGAAATCAGTGAACAGACTTAAAACAAATTCATAAGCAAGTAATTAGTAAGCGGTTGACATACTAAATTTATTACTATTACACATATATTTACAATAGTAATTACTATTAAATAAAATATAATATTTTATTTTAATATCGTACTTCATTATAAGCTTATTTTACACCAAAATATATTTAAAATAAGGATCGGCTTTAATATAATATATGTCTAATTATTTTCAGTCAACATCTATGGCACAGTGTGTTGTTTTTTTAATTTGTAACTTAATTATTCTAGTTTAATTTAGAAATTTACCCATAACAGATTGATATTTTAAGATTGTAACATTAACTATTTTATGGATGAATAAAATTCTCAGGAATCTGAACTAGAACTTAATCTGTGATTCTAGAAAAACCAAATTATCTAAAACAAAATAGTCATTGATTTTTTTTTTCGAACTGACATGCCCTGTTGGCTCTTTTGACCTCTACAGATTCACCGGATAACAATAGTCATCATCATCATCATCATCATCATCTTACCTTCATCCCACCTAAGTAGGGTCGGCACAACATGCTTTCCTTTTCCACTCTCCTCTGTGAAAAGTCATCTCAGTATTCACACCTTTTATACACATATCATTTACCACCTATCCATCCACACCTTTTTCGGTCTTCCTCTACCTCTATATCCGTCCACTTTCAAACTCAAAACTTTTCATGTTATATAACTTTCATTTAACGTGTATAATATCCCTTGTATTCTTTTCTCTTGCTTTTGCTAATCGATACAAATATTTTGTGTTTGTGAGCTCTACAGTGATTGATACAAATCATTTTGCACTTTAGCTCTAGCAATAGCAACCGCTTTTTTTGCATTTCTCTTACATTCTGCAAACATCTTTCTACTTCTTTCTTCTTCATACTTTTCCACTCTTTAAAAGTTGTTTTTTTTCTTTCAATGCCTTTGAAATAGTCATTGATACTATGATACTACGGATACTATGTTCGATACTTATTCGTGGGCATAAATATGTAGTTTTGAAGGAGTATCTATACAATTATAGTAGTTTGTGGCTCAGAGTATAATAAAAGAACTGTTTAGTCTGTGAAATTCACAATCGGAAGTAGTTATAACTTTTAGTAATGTACTCTGTGGTTATAACTAATCTATGGTTATAACAAGTCAAACTGGCGTCTCAATTTTTGCTGATGCGGGGCTTACATTGTGTTTGGTACAAATATTAAATAATTCGTACATGAAATACGTGTTGACCATTTACACACCATCAAAAATCATTCTTTGCATGTGAATTTAATAGCTGGATTCTCAGGTAAGTTTTAAGTTTTGTATTTTCAGTTTATTTATTAATTTGAAGGTTATGTTTGTATTGTATATTTTATTTCTCTGAATAACCTGTGTGGTGAACAAAAACTTATATTATAGTTGTAAGGATAGTTTTCATAATTTTTCGTCTCGTTTTCCAAAGTCGCAGTGTGAAGGAACTATATTGTTTCTATGAAACATAAGTCTTTGTCTATGCTTAGGAGATTCTGCATTGAACGTGTAATTTTGTACATAAACTATCAAGCATACATCAAAAATTTCAAAACAACATTCCAGAATGTCAAACGAAAACGATGCACCGTTGCCTGACGGCTGGGAGATGAGAACGAGTCGCTCCACAGGGATGTCATACTACCTTAACACATACACCAAGAAATCGCAATGGGAGCGACCAGAAGCTCCGGCAGAGCTCGCAGAGGTCCGATGCAGTCACATCCTGGTCAAACATGCCGACAGTCGCCGGCCGTCATCATGGCGCGAGGAAAACATTACACGCAGTAAGGAAGAGGCTTTGGAAATACTAAAGAATTACCGTAAACAAATTGTCGCCAATGATGTAACATTTGTTGACATTGCTACTAAATACTCGGATTGCTCATCAGCTAAACGTGGTGGAGACTTGGGGATGTTTGGAAAGGGTCAGATGCAAAAAGCTTTTGAGGATGAGGCATTTAAATTAAAAGTTGGGCAACTAAGTAAACCAATTGAAACTGATTCAGGATACCATATTATTTTAAGAACTGTTTAAATAGTCTTACGTCACTGAGAAACTGGACACTAATGTTCTGAACAAATTGGCTGAATTAAAACAGTGCCAACTTTCATACTATTTGTCATTGAATAAATAAAGAATTTAAAATTTAAAAGTCTTTTATGACCCATCAAATATTCCTGATGTATAATTGTAGGATTGCAAAAGTGGAATTATTGAATTGACATATAAAATGAGAGATTTTTTCATTGAAGCTATCAGAAAATGTGCTTCATAAATGATTTCCTATATAACATATTCTGGCAGTTGGATGAATCATAGACCTAATATTTTTTTATTGTACATAGGTACTATAGGTTTATAAGTGATATTCTTTTGATTAATAAGGATTTATGATTTTTTAAAATTGTTTCTGAAGTTAATGACATTGTTTAAAACAAGAATTTTAAATAGTATATTTACCACTCCTTTTAGCTTATATTTACAAAATAGATAGAAATTCCTTTATTTATTTTAGCTTTTAAGTTATCACAAATTTTATTTAAAACAATTAGCATCCAAGTTATATGCAAAAACCATCAGCACTATTAGGTTTTCTTAAGAAACCATCCTGTCCTTAGCATTGGAACTATGATGCTTCACAAAACTTCCTGTTCAACTTGTTCTGTACATACATTTTTCATTACATAAGAAAAATTTTTGAAGGCCAAAGATACATGACCACAACCAATGGTTGGTAACAAATTGTATTCAGAATGCAAAGCCACAAAATATAAGATTACCTGAAACACTTATCATCCACTCAAGAAATATTGGAGCATATAAAGATGAAGATAATACATAAATATTCAAAATAAAAAAAATTTGGCTTTACCACACTACTACAAACTACCACCGATTCAGAGAAGAACCAGCAACAAACGCAATCTGGTTTATTCTTTCATCATACATATTTTTACAAACATAGATATTTCCATTTATGTTTTGCTGATGAACAGAGAGGAGCAGCATTTCCAAACATTACTATTGTACACATATTGACCCAGCCTAACATGGATATAAAAACCTGTTTGAACTTACTAATTGGCAAATGTTAATATTGGTAATAAAACTACTGTATATTGATTCATAGTAATTATCAAATTTGTTAATGCAAGTTTGCAAAAAATACTTTCAAAATAGTTGCTACAAAGCAGTTCATTGTAATAGTCACATACATAACAGCGAAATTTGGATGGGTTGACAACATTGTTTCAATATTGACTTATTCAGATGACATACTATCTTTTTATTTATCATTTGTGGTTTTCTATTATATATTAAGTCTATGGAGTGTAGAGATACGAAGAACTGGCTATGTGTATGAAAATGTGCTAAATTATTGTGGCATTACAGTTAATTTTCATTATTGTTCAACTATTTTTTAAAGTTTTATGACAGTACACGCTCTAAAATCCATAAACATATTACATCACATTCATAAAAATTCTATCACTCCACCAAATTTTTTCACAGCAGGTATTTTAAGTTATATTTACAAAATTACTTCGGACTAACCATACCCTTTGCCTATGCTAGCGCCATTTTGGAGAGTCTTGGAATTGTTGTTTAGTGCTTAGAGATGGATACTTTTTCAAAATGTGACCCATATGAGATGGTTCTCCTTACCTCTACACTCCATAATTAAATCATAATAAAAAACAACCCCCGCGCAATGATTCCATACAAGCTTGAATATATTTTTAAGACATTTTTTATACATTAGTGTTTGATCGCAATCTTATCTGATGTCAACTAACGATATGGTTTAAGATGGTAATCACACGGAACCTAGAGGGAGACTGGCTCTCAAGTGCAGCCGCCGTAACACAATTATAGTTTTCAAAGAATTTGTAATGATAATGTTGTAAGGTTTTCTTTAAACCCGGCTGGTTAGCCACCACCCTTGAGTTAAAAATCTGTCGCCAAGTATCTATAGGTGCGTTCCGGCAGCTGCACTTAAAAGCCAGTACTCTCGGTTTAGCGTATTACTATCTTAAACCATCTCGTCATTTATTATCTGGTGAGGCTGTCAAATGCTAATGCCTATAAAAAAAAGCAATTTTTACATTTTAAGTTATTCAAATGTTTGGCAAAATTGCAATAAAAAGTAATTGAAGTCCATAATCTTAACACAATAAAATACACCTCGCAACGTAGAAATATGTAACGATCCTATATCTTATATAATTAAATTGATAGATGTCTGCTGTTATGCGCACATTATTAAAAAACTACTGGATAAATTTCGATGATTTATATTTTACTTCTCAGACACTTGGTCCTTATCCAAAACGAAAATTAGAGGTTTAAAAATCTACGATGTCTATAAGCGCTACGCGTACAGCGATGTTTTTTTACCGTTGAGTGCTCGGTTAAGCGGTGTGGTACATACGCGCAGGACAGTGGATGAAAACATTGTTTTTTCTTTTTTCTGTATACATAACATATATTATTAAGATAATAAACAACGCAGACGGAGTCGCAGATACAAGCTAGTAAACAATATTTTTGTAAGACATGTAATGATATAGTACCTTCAGACTGCGATTTCTACACACTAATTGTCTCATTATTTATAACTATTTTGTTTTCATTTTGTTGATTCAAAAAGCATATATTTATCTGCTTCAATATTTCTAAACTGTGTCACCAGTTGGAATAAAATAAATGAATTGCAGAGTTAATAGCCTTTGTTCACCACAACACAAACAGAATAATAAAAAAAAATTAGTAATATACGAGTACATTATCCGACCTTCTTAAATATATTGCCGAAAGTTGAGAAGTTTATTTTCAATAAACTTCTAAAAGAAATAGAGGTTATCAGTTAATTTTTTTTACTTACTAATTTATAAACCGATTTAGAATTTTTTTTTTTTTATTCTAAATATTTTGAAGGATGTCCAGTTTCATTAGCATTAAGCCTTGGCTTTCGAAAATATACCAAAAAACTACAGAATCGAATAGGAAATATATATTGATTGTAATATTAATAGGCTTGTGACAGTTTAAGAATAAGCAGACATTTAACTATGGTCAAGATCGTATCGGTGCTTTTTTTAAAGTCGGTTTCATTTTATACATTTCATTATGTTCTCATTATTTCTTATCTAAAGTGTATGGGTTCTTTGTCGTGTTCGTGTGCCGGCGTCTAAATTTATTCTATGATTTGTCTGTGATTATTTTCCTCCCCAAGGGTTGAAAGTCGTTCGGTTCCTTTGATGAGGGCTTTTATCGTCGACTCTGAGCATTTCCGGTTGAAAATCAATATAGTTATAAAATGGTAATGCTTGGAATCCCCTCTGGTCTAACATATTGTCGAAACCATGCTATCTCATTTCATACCCCATATTGTTTAACGGCAAATTGTTCGATGGCATGGGTAGATATAAAAAGTGGTTGTAGGATAACGGGTACTGGTATGAGGAATCGTATGAATCGAGAGTGTTGTATGCGCCGGGTCCGTCTGAATTGTTGTACTGAAGTTTGGCTATCCCCAGCCAGGTTATGGTGATAATCAGCCAAAGATGTGACATGGTTCTGTAAAGAAATATTTTATAAATTATAAAATTGGAAAAAAATACACTTGAAATAAATTTGTTTAATATTATGTAATTAAACACTACAGGTTTAATTGTTCCATCCTAAACAAACTCATATAGTTTATAAGTTAAATATTTATTATACGAATAATTAGTCCGATTAGTGACATGTTTATTTAGTTGATCTTTGAACCTCTTGACTTTAAAATGTGGTCACACATAGATGGGGCAAAGTAACGATACATCAAAAATAGCATTTCTATCGATATATCTTTTATTGTTGTATATATTACAGAAGTATACGTTAAGGCTTTACCCAATCTATGTGTAACAACAACCCGTGGAGCTCTGTATGCGTTTTTTATAGTTTCTAAAAGCATTAGGCACTGGTAATATATGCTACGTCGGACTCACTAAAAGTTTCCGATATACTATGATTGGTTAAAAACGTATTTATTATTTTCAAAATATTCTTTAGCTTCCATGCATTTTTCATATGAATAAACCAATTTTGTAAAAATAAATGCTATCCTCTGTGTGTGTAACCTTGATAACATACTTTTCATACCCTTCAACAGCCTCTTCCGGTGTACAAATCGTTAACTGTGTAAATTATTACTGATTGCAATCAGAAAGCAGTCGCATTATGCTGGGTCAGGACTATATGCAGGATTTATAGGTAAGTTTTCCCTTTCAAAAATTCGTTTGTCCCTCTGGCCGTGTGAGAGCTAGTATTGGCATGGTACAAAATGATACGACGTTGTTGGTTATTTTTACGGAGTCCGTAATAACTTCCAGAAAACACATGATCGTATACCAATCGCTATTTACTGTACGAAGATCCTCTAAAACGACAGTAACCATGTGTCTAGTTTTATTTAAAAAGTAGCAATCGCCTGCTTAGCGGCAAACAGCACACTTGCCACTTTGGTTGGCTTCGGGTCACCTGGTAGGACCCAAACCGTCGACTACTGCTTTGTATAGAGATCATAACTGTAAATCCATGTTTCGTCATCTGTTATTATATTCCATACCTAATTCATGTTCCTAATACGTTCCTGCGTTGAGTCTGGTAAGCATGACACTGCACCAAGAGACGTGGTCCGCTTTTTGAGTTTTAGTTAAATTGTTAGGGATCCATTGGGAACATAGTTTTTCGCACGCAATTGTTTTTGTACGATTGATTGTATCTGACTTATGCCTATGCCTAAGGATACCGGAATCTCATGGTAGATCACATGTTTAATCATAGGACATCCAGCATCGACGTTGTCATTGTTCACAAGAGTAGACGGATGACCATCTGGAAATTCGTCACCGACATTAATTTATTTTATTTATTTATTAATTACACGCTTTGGAATACTGCCAACGAGTTATAAACAGTCGACTTACATAGTGCTTCCTTAACAAAATCATTTTGGAATCGAGCGTCATTCTGCTGAGGAGACAAACTAAAAACGGAACGGAAAAAACGGCACAAAAGTATAAAAAAATACATGTAACAAACTAAACCAAAACCAAGAAGTTCCATTTTCAAATTTCTTAATTTATTTTTAAATATTTTTAAAGGATTCCAAAACGATAACAGTTTAGGTTCCATAGAAACCCATGTAAACCTCACGAGGCACAGGTCAACAAACTGTTTGCACCATACGCTTAAAAATACCTGATTTATTACAAAATTTTGAGAAATAACAAATTATGTATTGTAAAATTATAATTTATATAGTATATAGTAATATAAAATTTACATTCTATGATGTCGTGAAATAAAAAAACATTAATAACATAATCCACCATTTTGAGACCTGGGCCTTAACAAATTAGCCAAGGGGTTAATGTAAGCGACCAACTTTCTGAGACATTTAGTACGCACTAAAATCACAATATCGAAATTATCGAAATCCCTTGAAGGGTTGGAGGCGTTCTGTTGATTGCACCATACCATTCTTCGCTTATATACAACATTGTATACAACACGCGAGACGATATTAGTTCGCAAACTCTTTTAGATATTTTAATCATATTGCGTCGTAAACTATCTAATAATATTTATTATGCTAACTGATATCATAAATGCAATTGTCAGTTTGTTTGTTTGTTACGCCTTAGCTTCTCAACCGACCATCACGAAATTTTTCATAAACGTTGTCTGAGGTACAGAAAGGGACACAAATTATCTACCAACTAAAAAAAAAGTACTGTTCCCTGGGGTTAAGTCAAATCTACCTTAGCGCGAGGGAAGTCGCGGGCAAAACTGCTATTGTATTAATTCTATATATCTATGAAAGAAAGACGATAAAATGTCAGTATCAATATGAAAATGATTGAATTTAATATGTTTATTTGATAGTCGATTACAGAGGAACAAGGCATTTTCTTATAAAGAAAATTAACATTCGACATGGTTATAATATTTTGAATAGCTACTCTTAATAGGAAAACTATTAGGTCATATACACATAAAATAAAATGTTAAACATAAAAATATAATGTTTGGAGTGTGTGGCGGACGCACTAGCCTCATTTATATTACATGAAAAAAATATCGTTGGTGTAAATGTTTTGAGGTATTCTGCCGTCTTAAGGGACAGGGCTACATTTGACTGGAACAGAAACCAGAGAAAAGTAGAAAAATTTAGAATTTATATCGTAAATCTATAAATAAAGGCAGATGCGAGATTCTTTAAAAGGCAGTACCACGTTTTAACATTCAATTAACTCAGTTTTGTTTGAATAGTGCGTAAATATGAATAATTGATTACTTATCTGTGTATAATTTGAAATATACTTTCGACATATAATTACCATAGCATAGTGCGTTTACAGCGTCATAAGTGCTTTAGAGATGTAATACAACGAAATTAGTTATCACTGAAAGAAGTGAATAGGAATTAAATTTGAATTTTATACTAGCTATTCGTACAAAGTAAACGCCAATTGGATACTTGCAAATCAAGTCAGATTAAATTACTGGTTTTATAACACACAAGACGCAAAAATGTTGAACATAGCCCTAGGGCTAGTGCTAACAAGAATATGTTTTATATTTTAGAATGAACGACAGATGGCGCTAAAACAATTGTTGACCTAACGATGTGATTACTGACTTTATGTACAATTAATTGGTTTTTCATCGTCGAAAGCGCCCTTAAATGTTTCACATAAAAAAGTATATAGTACGCTGACCAAACATGTAATTGGAGTCATAAAAATATGTTTAAACTATCCTTCAGTTGAACAGCGTTTATTTTCATTGTATGTATTTAAATTTTTTGTAATATATTACTCAAAAAGATTAAATAGATATGTATACAAGATTAAGTAAGGTATTTAAACTTTCAACTTAATTGTACCGAGATTAAGCGAGTTCGATTCATGCATAGAATGAATTTTACTTGACTATTATGATTTTTCTTCTTTGAGTTTAAGCATTATAAAGTTTTTTGTAGTTGGAACTTCAATATTTCATATTTACAGTAGAAAACATATATAGATAGATAGATAGTATAAATTTTGAGACAATATCTAAGGCAGTGTTACTAGGTTCTTACGAAATTAGGTAATTTACGGAGACGAGCGCGGGCAATGAGTGTTGCGTTGATGCATCAGTAAGGACCTACACTTGGGTCTCCTCGCCCTGCATCACGATGAGCTCAGCATCCACACATCTCAAGGGACAAGTATTTATTGTTATATTACGCATATGTAAAAATATTTAAGCAGTATATTTACAACTATCATTTTAAGTAAAAAGGAGAATTGTATGGTTTACAGTTTTATTCACTAAATATAAATGTGATATACAATCAATTGGTAATTTGTTTTAACCATTAATCAGTTTCCGACACAAGATAATGTGAGATTGTCTGTATAAATTAATCTATAGTTTTGTCTGTATAGATTTTTTTTTCGATGTTTTGTCATAGGTATATATTATAAACGCAACTAATTACGAATTTGAGGGTAAATAAATTTTTGTCTGTCTGGTTGTTTGTCCGGATTAACCAACTTGTATAAATAACATTTTGTACACGAGAAGCTTTTATATAAGCCCTCAAGTGACAGAGTACTTATATTACCAAAAATATTTTTAGAAATTGTAAAAAAAATATTAATTTTCATATGATTTTTGTGAACTTTTGTACACGGGAAGAGTATGTTATTTAAGGAATAACGCAGTATCAATATTAGATATATTCAGATGTTGTAAAATTTTAAATTTTTTTCATTATCACATCGCTTTAATATAAAAATGGTAATGGTATTTTGTAGCGATGATGGCTCAGTTGGTAGTGTGTTAGGACACAGTGTCGAAGGACTTAGGTTCCAATCCTAGCAACTGACTCGGAGCTTACGATGAAAGAAAACATCGTAATGAAACCATAGCATGGTGGTAGGGATTTTTCTAAATCCGCCTAGCGAGCAACCTGTTGAAACCTGTTGTCAAGTTGAAAATCTGTCGCCAAGCACCTGCCGGTGTGTTCCGGCAGCTGCACTTGAGAGCCGGTCTCCCTCTAAGTTTAGCGTAACTACCATAAAATTCAAAATTGGAATCTAATTTCAATCAATGTTAGTGGGATAATAAGTAATTTCGAAATTAACAAGTTATAAAAGTCGTCCGAATTCATCAATAAACGCCTACTGTATAGTTAGTTAATTACTGAAATAAAAAGAAAAGTTACTTAATTGATTTTCAATATGACTTTTACATTTTGTTAAAAAATATTAAAATTTAAAAATGAAATCTAATTCCAGACAATCTTAATGGAATTATAAATAATTCCGAAATTAATAGGATATATAAATTATCCGAATTCATTAATAAACGCCTACTGTATAGTTAACTACTTGAATAACATGAGAATATATAGTAATTTGAATAATAATAAAAAAAAAATTGATATTTAATCATTTTATTTTCAATAGCCTTTGTTCACGACAATACGATAATTATTTTTGTAACTTAATACAATTTCATACTAAGTAACATTATATATTAATAATAATAAACTTATGTAATAAGCATCAGTACAATCTTTGATGAACCCCCAGCCATTTCATCAAAGACAATTAGAACTCCTGAACTTTTTTTTCGTACATTTTTTCATCTAACGTTCACAAATTTTAATATGGCACTTATAATATGAGTAATTTTTAATTTCCGAGGTAAACAGAACCTCAGAGTTCATAAATGGTATTTAAAACGCCGTTAGATCACATTTTACAGAGGGTTTGTCGTGTGTTTATCCTGTTTATCCTGATTGTTTCGTATCAAAAGGATCGTCTCCAAAGTGGAATCTTTGACCTCTTCTGGTGTTGGAGTCCAAATTGGTCCGATAACTGGTGGTGATCGTTTACCTCCCCAAACACTGAACTTTACCTTTCGCTTTCCTTCCTTTTTCAGATTAACGTCTATGTAAGGATGACCGCTCCTAAACACATTTGGTAGGGAATCGACGAAATTTTTGAAAGGCAATGCTTCCCGCAACGTTTTCTCATTTGCGTTCGTGCTCAGAGCGAGGATCTTTATCGGATGCCGCTTATCGATTGAGGGAATAAATTGAAATCCGGACAAACTTATTTTATCCCCCGACGGTAAATAATTGGAGACGATTTTGGTTAATTCAGGGATGGACGTGGAGAATATAATCTTAGACGCTTTTGTTCCCGGTTTGTAAATCATTTGGCCGCTGCGTTTACCTCCCCACGGGCTGAAGCGGACGCGTTTCGGCATACTCGGTTCCCTAACGGCTGACCCACGTCTCCAAGTCCACATGTGTTCCATGCTAGGTTTGTCCCTCTTGCCACCCCAAGGGCTGAAGCTTTTCTTTTCCATCGATCTGGATTCAGTTTCGTTATCTTCGAAGTTTCCAGAAAACCCTATTATGAAAGGACTGCCTTGTTCTTGGTTATGTGAGTATAATGTCTTGTCTGTGTCAATCGAATTAGTATTCCATTGGACATCTTTGATATCATCTTTTTCGTCGACAGTTCTCCTTTTCCTTACTTCTTCATGTGGATATATTTGGTCATTGGTTTCTTCGGGTGTATTATAGAATTCATTGGCAGATGTGGGCAAAGTGAAATAGTTGGCATAAGGTAGTGGGTATTGGAGCGTAGCGTCGTATGTGTCGAGATTACTATCAGCGCCGGGTCCACCTGTATTGATGTACTGGAGACTGGCCGTCCCCAGCCAGGAGATGGTGATAATGAGCCAATGGTGTGACATGGTTCTGAAAAAAATGTAGGTTCATAGATTTGGTGTATATTTTTTATGAGAATCGATTAGCAGAGAGGTATTCAGTCTGCAGTGTCTGATAGACAGCTGATCTGGACAACTGAGTTGCAACTCCTCGTGTTCAAGAGTGTCTAATTAACAACACTTTTGAACGAAACAGCAGAATGCTGTCGTTTCACCTCAAAAATAGTAGTGATAAAGGGGTGACCGCACTGCCAGGTTCTAATGATGTGGCGAAGGCTTCATTTGGATATAATTACATTTCAAATTTTAAAAAATATTTCTTATTGGGACAAGATTAAAGTTGCCAGTTCATCCTTATATATTTTAATAGCTCGTGTAGGTATAACATCTAATTAAGAATGTACAAAATACGCTAATTTTTAAATTACATTTTTAAGACACATCAAAGAATAAATTTAGGAAATTCAGTAACTTTACTCTGACAGGAAGGGTGTCTTATATATTTTTTCTTTTTTTTCTGTACCTCTGAGAACGTGTATGTAAAACTACATAATGATTAGGCCAGTAGTTAAGGCATGAAAGCGCAACAAATAGACAAACTCACTTTTACATTTACACTATCAGTTACGATTATTATGCTATAATATCGCTCTGTGTAATCGAACTTAGACAATGCGTTGATCGACATACGGTCGAATCCATTCAATGATCCGGAGCTGTCAGTAAAGAAGAACATCGAGAAGGAACTATAGCTTGGTGGTACAGTTTTTTCTTAGTTGGCCAAACTAGTTACCATCACCAAAATGAAAATCTATCTCTAAACAAACACAGGTAGCTGCACTTGAGAGCTAGTCACCTCTAGGTTTAGCGTATTTACCATCTTAGACTACATAATTATTTAAAATTAGGTGAGATTGTTTTCGATTGCTAAAACCTGTTAAAATTGGTTATATAACAGCACTACATATGAAACTAGTAGCTATCTGCGACTATGGTCGCAGATAATTAATATTAAAGGCGTAATAATGTACTTATCAATGAAGTGTGCACACATCATGTGAAAATACAAAAGTGCCTCCTTTCAAAGAACCAACACGAGTATCACTTACTTCAACCCATATTTTAATTTCATGCATCGAAATATGAAAAAAAAACAACTATAATATTATACATCTATTGTACGATACAATTTACAAGAATTTTTTCAGTATGGGTAGGATATGACAACTGTGTCCGATGCGTTCGCGACCCCCGTACACTAAGAAAAAGACCTGCCATATTGGCACGCTTAAGTTTATCGCGTTGTTCCGATATATAGTGATTACGGCACAGTAGGATATAACTGACATGTGCTACCATCTTCCAAATCAATAAAAATATGATAGAAAATGTTCTCTCAAAAATAGGTATATCTCGTTCTATATAATAACATTTTGAGAACGTGTGAAGCATGTAATTTTTAGCACAGGAGTTCCTTACATGCCGTAAGTGAGGACTTACAAAATATTTTTTTTAATAAATCCCCTAAGGACTTTAATATAGAGTGATTCTTAGGAAGTCGCTGACTGGAAATCCCATCGGGCACATGTTTAGTATCTACTAGAGAAAAAGCAAAGGGCAATTTTATACAAAGTATTTTCCTACAGTTTCCTCTGAGTCAACTTATATAAAGTGCCTTGCTGGTCCTTATTTTCTACATAAATAATTTCAGAAAGATTTACTAGAAAAATCACTATATAAAAATGGAAACATCCATTTATCAATATGTTTGTGATTGATAAAATTCAATACCGTTTAACCAACCCCCTTAACGGTTGGCACACCTGAGTGTTTTTATTATAACTCGTCACTAGGTAGCGCTAGTATATATTCTATCGTTATTAAAAATGTTTTGAAGGGAATTTTTTATTAAAATAAAATTTCAAGATTCGTAAAATTCTATAAGCTCGCTCATCTTACAAAAAACCTGTGCCTCTTTCAAATCATCGAGTGTTCGAGGTATCTTGCTTTTGATAATATGATACCCTTTCGTGCATCAAAATCGGATTATTGTCGTAGAAATGGGCAATAAAAATTCGCTAAATTCATGAATCAACCAACGATTACAGAAATTTATTTAAAAATAATGTAATTTGTCGAGTTAAAAAAAAATTGTATGCCAAAAACTTACCTTAGATAAAAATTTGCTGCATAACCGATATTGTAAATGAAAACGAATACTTGTCCTAGACCAGAACAGCTACCACTAGATAAGGGATGAGTGTATCCTTTGACAGTTGGAGACGTTATGATGATTGTACCGTACCATCCTCTGCTTTTATACACCGTGTTGTCGCGAGATGAGGACAGTTCGCAAATAAATTCTCATAGTCGTATGAATAAATGTTGTCGTAAACGTTCTAAGAACAATTAGTATATATAATTATGTATATACCATAAACATTATGGAAGATATGTGTTCATAAATGGAAATTTATTTATGCCATATATATCTCAGAGTACATAAACAATCGTTTTTCTTGATATTCTACATAACTGCATGATTGGAAATTTCTATGGTAAGTTTTCTCCAATTTCTTAGACTTCATAAAAAAACTACGCAGTAGGCAGACGTTTTTCTACGTGATGAAAGGCTAAAAAATTTGGCAATATACGTTTTTATGTGACAAATTAAAGCAAAAAAAGCATAGAAAATAAAAAAAAAATACAATTTATAGATCTTCACAGCAGTGCCACCGACTAGATCCAATTATAGTTAACAACTGTTCTTATGATCAGGTAAGTACCAAAGAAATCAAAATCCTTCTAGATAAGAAGAATTCTGAAATAGCGTAGCGGAATTTAATATACAGAGATAAACGCAAAACTCCTGTAGTAGTCAACTCACTAGCTTTTGCCCGTGGCTTAGCTCGGGAGTAGTACTTTTTATGGATAAAAGGTACCCTATGTCCTTACACGTACCTTTGACAACGTGTATACAAAATTTCTTGATGATCCTTTGAATAGCTAAGGCGTAAAAGCGTAACAAACAAATCTGATGCAACGTCTGATCACAAAATAATACTATGGTAGTCAGTACACATTTAATGAACACTAACACTTACCATTGATAGTCATTAGGCGAATTTGTTCTATGTGAACTTCAAATATATTTAATGGTCATGGGAAGATGGCAATTGTGTCCGATTAAAACCATCATACACCAGGTAAAACACACGCCATTGTACTTAGTAGCACACTCTTAGGTGTCTCGTGTTCCGTTCAGTTCTAGGTATATCCAGTATTGAACCGTCTGCACCTTAATGTTGTGTATATGGTGAACAACCTGTCACGGTGGTTCTTTTAATTTGTTGTGTTTTGGGACCTGTCAGATATATTCATTTGTCAAAAAGCTTGTAAGTTGACGGCACAGTTACCAACGCTGATAGATTGTCGAGCAAGGTCTTCATTGTTTCTAGGTTGCTTCATTGTTTCTGGCAACAGTTTTTGCCAGAGCTGAAAGTTCTCAATGAAGGGTTTTTAGATTTACATTTTTTAATTTCAGACTTTAAGACCAGGAAGCAGAACTAGCTGAAAGGTTACTTGAGGAGTTCAGTTTAGCTTGTGTAGTTTGTGTTTTAGTCCATCGTTGGTGACTTTAGTTACATCGATGAATTCATTATTTCGCTATCTTTTTTACTGTCTGTACTATCTTAGAGGCTGTAGCATTGCGATGGCTAACATTCGTATGGAATAGTTCGAAGTTATGTCCGTATTGTTATCTTGTATTTATATGTTTCAGCTCCTTGTCTTTTAATTTGACCTAAGTCGGAATCGTTGCACGCGTAAAGTTACACAATATTACAAACAATCTCATACACCTAATTTTTCGTTATACGAAATGTAAAACTCATTACTTCATAGTTGGCGCTCTGTAATTATATTCATATATTTTTTAAATGCCATGAATGTGCTGTGAAGTTTTTATAAAAATAAAATCATTACAATCATATGTAGTACTAATGAATATGAAGTTTTTTACTTAAATTTGAAAGATTTTAAGATAAACCTATACGGGTTAAAATTAGCATTTTTTTTTTTTTTATATCATAGGCGGCAAACGAACAGGTGGGTCACCTGATGGTAAGTGATCACCGCCGTCCATAGACACTAGCAACACCAGGGGAGTTGCAAGTGCGTTGCTGGCCTTTTAATATATGTGGGCCTCCGACGCTCTCACTGACCGAACGAAACGCAACAGTGCAAGCACTGTTACTTCACGTCGGTTTTCTGTGAGAGGGTGGTACTACCCCGGGCGAGCCGACCCATTCATTCTGAAACCAGTAATAGTTTCAGCGTAGCTCTACCACCTATAAAATGCTACCACAATATCAAAGTCAAAATTATTATATTCAATTTTGGACCTAAGAGTCTTCTTAGGGCCTTAGATGTCTATGCATGATAAGAAACAGTACGACCCGATCGGAAAATATTTCAGACATCGTGAATAACCAGCAAGAAATTTGTTCGTATTTCTATATACCCGCGACTTTGCCTCCGTCGTTTATTTTCTTAACAAATATTTTTTGGGTACAAAGGAGAAACTATAGCCCCCAAACAGCTTTCCCACTTCTCTGTGGCAAGAAAACTCTCATCGTTGAGTACGTTATACATAACTTATACATACAAACATCATGTTTTGTTAAAACTTTAATAACCATATTAAATGAAAATGATATGTGAATCAGAAAAGTAACATATCATTATTTAATCTCATTCAGATCAATAGATATTTATTTTCTAGCAAACATAAAGTTTACGTGTTTTGTATTTTCGACATTTCACCGATACGATTCGCGATGAATCGTCTTCAAAAGTTTCTGATAACTTTTATGTTATGTTTTAGTTAAGTATGCTATCATTTATATTCAGGGTACTTTCCCTCCAATGACGGTTATCCCCCCCATATATCAAGTTAGAAAAGAAGATAATAACAAGCCCTACCATCTTTTTGATGACAAGGATGTTTATTGAAGCGAGATATTCCTTAGTCTGTAAAGTGTATAAAGTTTACGACACAGTATTATGGTAAACGTATTTCTGCGGAGAAAGAGGACATACCGGACATTCTGTTTACATCCGATGATTCGTCTTACGTGTTTGAAATCAAAGATCTCTCGTTTTCACTTAACGAATTGTAAAATAAACTAGTATATGCTCGCGGCTTCGTTCGTGTTAATGTAGATTTATAAACGTAAACGTAATTTTTTACTTTCAATTTTTTAGTTTTTTTTTGCTCTGTATATGAAATACATTGTTAAAATTAAAAAAAAACTAACGCAGACGAGGTCGCTGGTATCAGCTAGTACAATGATAAAGAAAAATAATGATTATTGTCATATTATATAGACCATGAATTTCTTGATTGCGAATTTATGACAGTTTACCACAAAACCGCGCAATTACTAATAAACTTGTCGAGTTGTCTATCCGTGCTCTATAGCGTAGATTAAAAATGTGTGAGGGTAGGACATTATCATCTCGTGTCAGGCGCCATTATAGTTTAGAAACACATTGCTTATTATAATTACTAAGTAAGACATTACACATGAATTAGATAAGAAAAAAAATGAGATTCTGAAATCCCTTTATATTATACCTAATTAGTAGGTATAAATGTGAGAAGTCTTTTTTTTGTATCTTGTCCGTTTCACAAATCTTCTACAAAATAATCATATCTGAAATTCAATTTTTTTGGAAGCCTCATAGTGCAGTTCCTTTGCAGATTGGCCCGGACGTTTATCACTTTAGTTCAAAAGACACTTTAATTTTATTTACAATCTTCACCAAACTTTTTGGTCGCTCTGGATATGGCCGTAAGTTCGGGCTTGCGCGTAATATGCTCAAGAGTTTAATACAAAACGAAATTAATTTAAAATTGGAATTTATTTATCCTCAAGTTGTCTCGATGTTATACACATAATATAATATGTGTTTATACCTAAATGTGTAATTCGCGCAACTAATTCAGAGCGGTCAAAAAGTTTGGCTGGGACTGTTATATGTATTGATTTGTAGTTCGAAAAAAATCAAAGTCTCTAATGGTATCCTTTAATCGCCAAAAAATACAGACACCACCGCGCGATAGAGTATAACTTAGTATTCAAACATACTAACATTTTTATTAATCTGTTAAGCCTTCATAATAATACATAAGAATGATATAAACATCCCACATAATAAGGCAAGGGTTAAGCTTTTAAAATTGTACTGGCTCGGCCTGTGGCTTCTCCTATGTGTGTTTTCTTTGTTGTAAATATTTGAGTTCTTATAAAATGGATACGGTGTCAATTATTCCAATAACTATGCACACCAATTTTCACGACAATTTGTTGAATCGTACAAAAGCTGTTATGCTACAGCGCTATCTAACAGTCAATTATAGTAAAATGAATAACACAAAAACGTTCTCCATGAAAGTAGATATATAAATACAAACGTCATGTTTATTTATGTCTATTAAAATAACGATATCTCCTCAAATGTTCGCTGTGGCGAGTTATGAATAGACACCACTTAGAAACACACTTGTTATTCTATTACTGGTTCGATAATAAACGAAAAATTAACTAAATATTGTCAAGTAATCAATGATCATATAAGCTTGAGACACGAGTAAATGAAACAATTCGGTGACGTCAAACACCTGGGCCTGTTTAGCTATTTCAGATGATTGAATGAAAACAAACGTATCAAATAAAGTCGACGGACATCTTGTTCGGACCTTCACGTGAAGGGTGTGCGTACATTCAATCTTAGATTATTTTTTATCTGTTTTTAAACATAGAATGAAATCATAATAAAGAAAGTCTATGAGGATGGATGGATGTTTGTTGCTCTTTCATACACAAACTACTCAACGGAATTTGATAAAATTTTACAGTAATGTAGGCTATATATGTATATAACTTATAGGATATAATATACACAGATGTGCCTAAAATGGTCACATAACAGCGATACATTTCAAGTGCATTAAAATAAATCCTGCCATGTCAGAGTTTACTCGGCGTGCGGCGTATTATTTACAAGTATACTATATATAAACGTAGATGAAGTCGCGGACGTCTGCTAGTAATATTATAAATACAAGGGTAATTTTCTTAGTCGGTCTATTTGTTATGTTTGACTAAACGTCTGAACTGATCGTAGTGAAATCGTAGGGAAAAATCAGGAGAAATACATAGAGTTATCATCCCGAATATTCAGGATATACTCTTACATATTTATTTTTAATTGTACCATAATAGAATTATGACAACGAGCATAATGAGTTCCTTGAGATATTTATGATCCATTGACAGTCGACGCTGTCATGCTGATCTACAAGACTCTCATCAGCTTGATATACACTCTGATCTCAAAACGCGACACGGTTATAGCGACTGTTCCAACTATTGTATGGTGTCTGCGTTATATTTAGACACAATTTTGATGTCTTACCATACCTGTTTACTATTTTGAAAGTAGACAAATTAGTGTAATAACACGAAAAAAAAACAACAAACGATGTTTCGAGAAAAAGCTAATTTTATACAATACCATACATGGGAAACATATACGAAAAATCAGGCTGCACACTAACTGAGACAGTCCAGTTTTGCTATCTCCCTATCCGCCGTGGAACGGGTCAGGTCCTACGCCCATTCCCTCCTTGGTCCAGCCAGGTAGGAGAGAACTTGTCTTCTACAACCGCCACCCACCAGTGTCTTCTACCTAAGTTATCCCTTCTCCCTGTGTCACTTTTAACGTGGTTTTCTCCCACGGTAACTTTTTAACGAGGTTTTCTCCCAGGGTATAAATAAAAACACCATAAATTATCATAGAATGACTGTAACGATTGCGTATGCCGAGATAGCTCACAGATGGCAGGATTTTCTCAAACTTACTGGACGTTTATTGTCATATTTTAAGCAATTTTAAAAATATCTCCACATATTATAGTCCATGGGTTATAAAAACACATTAGGTAAAATTACGATATGGTCACTAATGGTAAACACATTAAAGCTAGTGGAGGACTGACTCCCAAATTCAGCGGCCGGAACACACCAACACGTTCTTGATGATAGATTATCAACTTGAAGTGATAGCTAGTCAGGTGGACTTCAGATAAATCCCTACCAATATATAGTGAAAAATGTATAATACTATATATGGGGTCAGTTTATTTGTGATTTCTAATATAGATATCTCGGACAGCATTAACATTGTCCTAATCAAATCGATGTTAACTATTGTCCTCCATCTATCCATCCATTGTATTATTTGGAATCTTGTCTATCAGGCTTGAATAATGAATGAATGAATGAATATGTTTCGTATTAATACAGCCAATGCTTGTTCCCTCAACAATGTTTCATTGTTGTGCCTGCTATATTGGAAGATTACGATGTGCAACGTAGCTAAATCCCTACCCATAGAAATCTCTATGTACACTAGACTGGCTGTTTAATATTAAATTTACTTCGACACCCTTTAAGAAGTTTCTTTGCGATGGAAAAACGCGAGAAAGAAAAAAAAATTTATTAAAAACATGACATTTTTGCATTCAATATGCAATCGTAATAGTTTTTGAAATTTTATTAATTTCCTTTTCCTGCTTGTTTTAATTTTTTGGGGAAAATAATATTTGTCATTAAAATAAAACAGTAACATAATTTAATAAACAACAAACTTATATGTTGTTTTTCAATCAAAAAGAGAAGTTGCAAAAAAAAACGTCGGGTGTAAAGTACACGAAGACCGAATTATCAATTACGTTTAATCATTTGTCCTTAGCTTCGCTCGCTTTAAAATAATATTTCACCTAACCCTCGGACAAAATATTTTTTTCTATATTAAGAGCACCCTATTATAACCAATTCTGACAACGTGTGGGTAAAATTTCGTCATGGACGGTTGAGTAGTGGAATTTTTAAGTTATAATGTACCCATCAAACTATAACAAAACAATCAAGTGTTTAAAATGTTTAGTTTATCGGTAACTTCACCTAGTCTACAGTGCTGAAATGGTACAAATTGAACAGACAAAAATATTTTAACGGCTGTCGACCCATTCCTAATAATGTAGGTTAGTTCATGAATGAGTTATTGAAACAAAATTAAATAAAAATATAAGAATCTATTACACGACTCCCCAATTCAACTTTATGTTTATCCTTATCTTCTTTACAATATTAAATTTAAAAATAAAGATAAAAGTTGTATTTTGTCCTTACTTTTTTTTTCGAATGCTGTGCTAGATACTCGTATTTATAGAAGGCACTTATTGCGAATTATGTCATTAAAATCGTTTTTCTATCTGGTCTTAATGTAAAAACAGCTTCATAGATTCTTATATTTTTTTTTATACAGGAAGTGTATATACTTAGTCTGGCCATAAATATTATTACAATTAAAAATAAACAAAATATTACATTTGAATTTGGAATCTGTCATTTTCATGTGATTGTTCATTGAGTTTCTCATTTTGGCGCCAATACATTGTACAATATTTTGCGATATTGAAATAGAGTGGCGTGATAAAGAGAACCGAATCCCTATGATTGCGTTACACAAAGAAGGTATGGAGCCAAATGCAATTTTTAAAACTCTCCATACGCTTGGTATTAGTAAAATGTTTGTGTACCGGGCTATTAATAGGTACAATGAGACCTCCTCTGTTTGTGATAGAAAAAGATCTGGCCGTCCACGTAGTGTTCCTACGAAAAAGGTGGTTAAAGCAGTAAGGGAAAGAATTCTAAGAAATCCTGTCTGAAAGCAAAAGATTTTATCTCAGGAGATGAAGATAGCACCTAGAACCATGTCGCGTATTTTAAAAGATGCCTTAAGGCTTGCAGCCTATAAGAGACGTACTGGTCATTTCTTAACTATCGGTATATGCTATTCAGCATAAAATTATCAATAATAATTTTAGTAATATGGTAATATCACTACTACAGATTTTAAGGTAATTTATATATTTAACTAAGCTGGTATATGTAGCTAAGGAATTATACCCGACCCATCAATTTCGATCATATTAAACACGACTAATAAAGCTTCATGTACCATACGTAATGGTACACTGTACACCCACTCGTATCGTGTCGTGGACATTCCATATGTTAATTTAATAACAACTGTTTTGTTACAGATCGCTTCATCCGAATAACACAGAATGGTAAGTAAAAGATACAGCAATTTCTCATATATGAATTAATATTTATTTCTTCAATGAAGACTTCTTTATACGCCTTGGGTAATTAACGAATTGGAACCGTCACACTCTGGTCAATGATGTTGAATCGTTTGTACTCGGCACCGATCGTAATCAACTACATTTACTATCTTACAAAAAAAGCATCGTTCCAATAATTCTGTTTTATTATGTATTATTATAATGAATTAATATTATGTATATTTTCTGCATAATCAGTGTAGTATTCCAATTGTATACAATTACTAATAACGTAAAATGTAAATTCAGAAGTTTTCACTTCTATCATGTGGTGAAAAGTATATAGCCACTTCTTTATTTATAGAATAGATTGTAATCTCATCTGATGTTAAGTGGACCTGGTGGAACACACCAACAGGTGCTTGATGATAGATTTTTAATTTGGGAGTGGTAGCTATCCAGACAAGCATTAGAGAGAACCCTATCACAATGCTATGATTTCATTACAATGTATTATAATAATAAAATAATACTATGTATACTTTGTATATATTTTGCGTATTTAAATATTACTACTGTTTATGTACCTACATATAAATGTTGATAAAACCGTATTAACTTTTTGACGGTATATTTTAACTACTGGGGTTGTCAGTGCTTAACAGAAAGTCTTTAATTTACTTCCATATTTATAATTCTATCAACAGTAGTATTTTAACAATTACAATTTAAATATATATAATTGAGCGGGCAAACGCGTCCTGGGCCGGTCAGACTAACACTAATCGTGGCCGTGCAAGGCGCACCGATGAATGCTTCCGAAAACCACGTAGGCAATATTGTCGCTACAACTTTAATGTGCATTTATTTATTTATAAGTTTTCACTTCTATCATGTGATCATAAGCATACCCTCAGTTTTATCTTTATTTAATTAAGCGATTTATAGTAAATATTATTCTTATTATTATAATAAATGTGAAGGTGAATTTGTTTAGTACGCTTTCACGCCGCAACTATTCAACCGAACATTGTGAAATCTTCTATACACGTTGTTACGGGTACGAAAAAGAACAAGGGTACCTTTTATTCAAAAACAAAAAATGTCTCAGGATAGATAACATTTATATTAACATGAGCGAAGCCACGTGCAAAAACTAGTATGAAATATATTTTTCATGTTATAGAAATTCAAATTCTGCTCGGAAGGGGATTGCCCATTATGGGCCCTTGCCGCTCTCAACGCGCTGGGCAGCCTCCCGACGCAACTCTTCAGACGTCTCGTCGATTGTACTTTGGATGATCAGCCTGTAAGAATTTTGTAATCTTCTAATTTTTGAACTAACTTTTTATTTGTCGTTATGATATATATGTAGTTTCGAATAATCTTAAACATTGTTCATCTTCACAGCTCTTTATAGTACTTCCTAAATAAACAAAATGATGTATACATATATAGGTTTTGGCGTTTGACCATAATCTTATCTTATGTTAAATGATGTTGCGGTCTTAGCTGGTGAACACGCTAGACCTAGAAGGGACTGGCTCTCAAGTGCAGCCGCTGGAACACAGCAACAGGTGCTTTGCGATATATTTTGAACTTTAGGGTGGTAGCTAGCCATGCAGACTTAGAAAAAGCCCTACCACAATGCTATAGTTTAATCGCGACGTTTTCCTTCACCGAAAGCTCCAACTCAGTTGTAAGGATTCGAAATTACTTCAATCAAGGCGGTCTCCGAATACGTTATCAACTGAGCCACCATTGCTTCATAGCTCTTTTACTACGTCATGTCCCAGTAGTCCATTACTAGTCATAGACCCCTCGTGATTAGCGTCACTGTTTTTGGTCCTCGGTTCGTCGCATTCCAACTGTTGTATGTATAATACAATTTTATTACAACTGTCTAACTTAAGACGCTCAGCCGTTTGGCAACAAGCTCAAGGGTACCAAAGTGGTACAACATCTCGAATCTATCTAAGCTAATCATGTATATAAGATATAGTGTGGCACAAATGCGTACCAACATCTTGAAAAATAAGGAAATAAAGTATAAAACCCTTCAACCATATGTACACCTATCTGTGTGTATGTGCGCATATGTGGAGGTGATCTGTGTTGTGTGTGTTAAGGTAATGAGTGAAAATGTACAGTGTCACTGTATTGCGCTAGCAGCCAGTAAGAGGGTATAATGAAAATAGTCTCAGTAATAACTTATTGGAGGGATTTCTTATTGAGTTTGTAGAAAGCGCTGAGAACGGCGACAACCGATGGAATATTTTCAGTGCAAGAACTATTGCTTTTAGCCAGAACGTAGATATTGTATAATTCTGAACTTCATTGAAATTCTAATATCTTTTATACAAATAAAATAATATAGATTTGCCATTGTGCGCGCATCACGCATAAACTATTGGATATATTTTGATCAATTTAATTTAGTTTTATGTCTAAGAGATTTGATATTTATCAAAAAATATTACGATATCTTCAATTCATATAAGGTTATTAAGGTTTTAACAAACTACTATTTTTGTAAGCACTACGCATTGAGCCGTGGATGAAGTGGGATAAGAGATTGGCACACCTGCGCAGGAGAGAGGAACAAATTTATTTACTGCTCTTGTTTTCGTTTGTAATATGTTTTGTTTTTAATTGTTGTTAGTTGTATGGATTAGGGTGGCATGTTCTTTTTGAACAAACCCTCAATAAAAAAAAATAAAAAAATGGATAACATCTTTTACAAAGAAGTTTTGTAATCTAAGTATATTTATACTTTCAATTTTTTTATGTTATTTCCTCTTTTCATAAAATATATTGTTAAGATAACAAACCATGGCGACAAAGTCGCGGGTATTAGCTGATATTTCATAATTTAACACGTCACTCTTAGTTCGAGAGTTGTAGAGAAATTTTGTGACGAATTTTGGATACTTCAAATTAATTCAAAGAAGTTATAGAACTTGAATATAATATTTATGTATTAGATGTTTTAGTAAAAAACAATCTTAAAATATATTTGTATAGTTTAGTATAACAGATGCTTTAAAAAAAACATCAGATATTTCAGCATGTTATAAAGTATTGCCATAAAGTACTATTTCGTTTACATAATTGATGCGAATATAACTTATATTATCTGCATAACGCCTGTACCTAAACTAAGTCACGTCGTCTCACGTGATCGGTATATTCAATTCTTGATATTTTGTCATAGCTTATATCCGACACGAGCCTCGCGTCCTGGCTTTATTACAATTATATCTCAAAAAAATATGCTGAATTTGTTCATTTAGTTATTCGTTGCGCTATGTGCCAGCGTTGAACTACAATATCACGTGACTTTCCTCAAAAACCTTAAGCTTATAAAAGAAGCGAAAGACGACAGATCTTCACATTTAACTTGAAATGTTAAAAGTGAGCAACGCAGACGTTACAATGTAGAGTAATTGGTGGCACGACTCTCACTAATGTAATTCTGCCAAAGAATAAACGAGATAGATATAAAGATGTGCGTTTTGAAACAAATAAAGTTTTTTTTAAAACATATTTTAATTATCACTACATATTATAAAACAAAGTCGTCCGCCGCGTCTGTCTGTCTGTCTGTTCGCGATAAACTAAAAAACCAATGAACTGATTGTAATGCAGTCTTCGCCAATATATAGAATAATTCATGAGTAAGGTTTAGGTATATAAATTGTCAAAGTTTTGTGTAAATTGGTTTAAATATAACGATAATTGTTGAAAGTATTGGAAAATGTCAAATCGTCTGAGAGTTTTAATTGAAAACGCTGCCTAATAATTTTAAAATATAACAAAACAATGCATAGTAAAATATTCCTCTTTTATAGATCTACAAAAAAATGTGATAGCGTAACCTATCTTTTAAGGATAGCTTACTATACCCATCTGTTTACTAAAAAATGGTCACATATAATGAGGTAATTGGAATGCTATTTGGATGGGTACAGTATTAATCCTTATCAAATTAAATACATTACTTACCTTAAGCATTTGATACACATAAGTATATATTTTTTATTATCAGGATAGGACAACTTCCACCAGGTCTGCTAATTTAGAATAAAGAGAAAAATAACAGATTTTACAATTTAAACATTAATGTTAAAAAACGAGCAACGCGGACGTTACAATATAGAGTAATTGGCGGCACGAGTGTCACCAACATAATTCTGCTAAAGAATAAACGAGATAGATATACTAATATGTCTATTTTAAAACAAATAAAGTTTTGTAAAAAAACATATTTTATTCAATAAATTATCGATAATAAACTACACATATCGTAAATGTAACGTTATTATTAATCATCGCGTTGACATTGTCTTAACTTGAAAAAACTTTCGCTTTTATGACCGTAATTATTTGATGTTAAGCCAAATATTATATTTTAGGCTCTACGAGGCACATTATATTCATTGCATCGATATGATTATGAATAGTATTACTTTTAAACTATTAAACAAACAAACTGACAGACAAACACTAATTCGTGTGTATATGTGTTTCTGCAAGGAACGTATATTGAATTGTATTTATATTATTTCACTTTTGAGTCGTCGAAAAATGTCTTTTTTTTTCGAACTGACTACATTGTTGACCCGGCTAGGGCTCTACAGTTTCATTGGACTACGAAAAACGTCTTCTAAGGTATACTGTCAGTAAAGAATAATATCAACTAGTTGTGCACGCGGTTTCGGGCGTGTTTATTTATTTTCCTTCGGTTTACCCGTATTTAACGGTTTCTATACACAATTCATGTCGCTTATCAATTAAGGAATGATAAATATTTCCCACGTACTAAATTTCACAGAAATAGAACAAGCGATTTATTCGTACTCTTGCGTTTAATAAAAGAGAGAACCATCTACTGTTCTTAATAAAGTTTTAAATATATTCAAAATCAGGGAAAAAGGTGGACTTAATAGTGAACCTGTGAGCTTTTATTTTCAAAATACATTTTATTAGATAAAAAATTAGACGTATTTCGATACTAAAGGCGCAGGCTACAGTGTTATCAACTTTTCTCCGAATTGTGTTTTCGTGGGATCCACCCCATTTCCTTGCGCTTCTTATTATAATTGCTCTCAGAACTACGGTCTTCATGAGATCGTTTGAATTTGATAGTTTCCAATGGCCAGTTAATATCAGTTGGAATAAAAAGGTTCGATCACTGTTCTTGAGAGGAGAAAATTCTAAAAATTTTAAATTTTTTTACGCAATCATACAGAATCACAAATATATTAATATATGTAGATAATTACTAACGGACTCGTTACGAAAACGTTTCCTATTCGTAAACGTTAGTAAATTATGAATTTAAAAGTCGTTAAATTAGCAGATATTAACATTCCCATTAGGAGACCGAGAACTTAGGATTATATAGTTTTATATACTTAGGAGATATCAAACAAAAAAGTTTCGTCGTAAAATAAAAATGTAGATCTCGACAACAGCGCCAACTACAGGTTTCAACTGTAGCTAAGAACAATCTAGAAGACCTCATAAGTACAAAAATAAAGTCAAGTTTGGCAATATAAAATCAGGTGAGTCCCTTAAACGCTCCCCTTAGTAGTCCGTTGAAGCTATAGACGCCTATCAGGCTAATAGGATAGAAAAAAAAACCGGTCAAGTCGTTTACGATTACACGCACACCTACATTTTATACACAGATATAATAATAATCGTACATCACGTGATGTCTATAGACTTGCTTTTACACTGTTTCTTCTATCCAACAAAGATCAATTGTTGAATATTGCCGTAATGCTGTTTACCGGAAAAATCCTACTATTAATGACAAATTTCGTGAGGATGGATGGATGTTTGTTACTCTTTCACACAAAAACAACTTATCAAATTTTGTTTAAACTTTACAGTAATATACTTTATAAGTAAGAACAACACATAGGATATAATTTGAAAAAAAAATCTTTAACTCTGCCAAAATACAAGGATCAAGTAAATTGTAGAAAATCCTCCCTCCCATTTGAGCGCTATCTGGACGCGCGCTACGTAAACCATCAGAGTCATGACATCATCATTTATGAAGATATAAGTAGATGAAGTCGCGGGTGGCTGCTAGTACATTATAAGAAGCGGTGTAAAAAACACAAGTAGGTTGTAAAAAAATTTGTTGAAAATGTAATATTTTTGTTTAAACATTTCATGATAAGAATATAAATTTCGCCCTCGCTGAGTGCTCTTATTCCCGCGGGACGACTGTCTAATTAATTCGTTAATTATGTAAAGGGTAACATTAGCCTATTTAAATAATATAATTGAAGTAAACAATGTAGATTTTAAGTAAAGATATCGTGTATCAAAAAATGGTTAAAATTATTTAACTTACTCATTGATATATCAAAGCACAGCCCAATCTACTGGGGCTGGGGCTGTGAAAATTTTCCTGCGAGTTCCTTTTACACTATCAGTGAGCATTAAAGAAGAGTATTTGGAAATTCAACCTCTAAGTTGGTAATAAAAGGAAGAAAGCTTGTATGAAAATGCATTATTTTTCCGTAGCTAAATATATTTTGTACACCAAAATACAAAAAAAGAGTCAAAAATAATTGTTGCAAAGAAAACGCGTGCGAAGCTGTGGTGAATTGCTAGTTTTTATATAAATACAGGAAGGAAAACACTTCAGTAACTTTCTCTTCTTTGTTTGTTAATCTATTTTCTTTTTTTTTTCTATTTAATAAATACTAACTAGTTGTAGTGCTATAAATAAATAAAAATTAAAGTAGTTTCCTCTTCTTCCACTTTATAAACGAGTTGAAGCCTTTATTTATATGTTTTTATTTGTCATACTTCAAATTCGTTACATCTATAAACTATAACATTTGTACAATACTCAGTACAGTTTTTTTTTGTAGGAATACAATAAGAAATACAGATAATAATATATCTATATTAACACGTCAGTCAAAAGCTTTTTAGCCCACTGGTCGATCACTAATTGAAAGAAAATAGACATTAATTGGACACCGGCTGAAGCCGTCGACATCGTGATTGTGGTTTTACGAGCAATATATATTTTTTTCTTATTTTTTTTGAGGGACTTTCATCATTATAGATATGCCGTAAGCTAAACCTATATGTAATTATAAAGTAGAAAATTAAATTAAACTATAATGCCATTAGAAAGAGCGGATCACACAACACTAGAAACTCCTTTAACTATTCATATTCACAGATACTTTATCTTGATGTACTGTGAGTGGTCGCGCATTTGACTGGAATTTTCTTATTACTACTTAATACCTTCCATTTACCGTTTTTATGCTACTTTTGTTACATTTTATCATTATTGCTTTGGCTCTATGAGAAATCGTAGTGATATGTGGTGTAGGTAATGCTCTAAGAAAGGCTTCCATCTGCCAATAAAAATCTCATCAAAAGCAGTTGAGCCGTGTCAAGGCTAACAATGACGGTCATTTTTTGTCTAAGCGTTCTACATGGCTACGTTATCGCATTAGTAATAAATGTTAGTTATATAATGTTTCTATATTTTACAGGACGATGGCATCAAAGAAATCTTAAAAGACACAAATTTATGTAAGTTGATTATTTTTATATTTCATTTTATGGCAGATCTTAATTTGTAGTGTAGTCCGTTCTACTTCACTACATAGTATAAAACAAAGTCGCTTTCTCTGTCCCTATATCCCTATGTATGCTTAAATGTTTAAAACTACGCAACGGATTTTGATGCGGTTTTTTTCAATAGATAGAGTGATTGAAGAGGAAGGCTTATATGTATAATAACATAAATTACATAGTGGAGAAATACTGTTATTTTTGAGTTTACTTCAAATTTAACGCGTGCGGGCCACGGGCAGTAATGAATAAATCAAAACTACTGGATCGATTTTAATCATTTTTTCAGTGAATGACATAGGCTAAATATTTTATACCCGTGCGAAGCGGGAGCGGGCCGCTAGTTTTACCTATAAATTCGTGTTCTATTATTTGTTTTACTTCATATAGCTTAGTTATTACACACAAGTGGATTAGAAATAATAACATGGAACATACATTCTATGATTAGTTTACAGTAAGTACCTCGACAATGTGACTGCACTATTCTTTGTGGTAAGCACAGCACACTACAAAAAAGATTACAGACATATTGCAGATAGCAATCAATCCCAGTTATAGACTTTATGATCATTTAACATAACACAGTCTATATATTTGATATATTTTTATAACAATAGTTTCACTTGAGAAAAAGCAATTTATATTCTCAGCGTCTCGTGAAGAATGTGCGCGCGCGGCTGCTGTTATCCGCTGGGTGCTCAAGCAGGCGTGGTCCTGCTCATGCACAGGTGCTCAGCTTACTCGCGACTTGCTCGTGCTCGGCGTTCCCCGAGCGCACGCGAACGCGCTCGCTGAGGCGCTTGACGAACATCGTGAAGAATACGAAGCCGGCGTTAAAGCTAATGGTTTCATGGGTACAATATATATTCATATATCTGAAGTATTTTTTTTTATTTGTAGTCGTATGGCAGATCATATGCTAAGCCCATAATGTTACTCTTAAGTTTTAAATGTTGTATGATGGTAGGGTATTTTTCTAATCCCGGCTGGTTAGCTACCACCATCGAGTTGAAGATCAATGACCAAGAGTAGGTGTTTACCGGCATCTGCTCTTGAGTCCACTCCGGGTTAGGCTGTTTGCCATCTTAGACAACATTGTCATTTAATATTTTTTTTAAACTTGGGGCTAGTAGCTACTAGTTACTACTACTAGTTACTAGCTACTATCAAGCTAGCACTATACAATTTTCTACCACTGCCAGGTATTGCTCAAGAAACTGTTCGTGTTTTGCGCCCGTTGCACTTTAGATCCAGTTCTTCTAAGCTTAACTCACTGAACATCTGGTGAGATTGTGGTTAAACACTATAGTTGTATTTTTTTATTGTGATGTTCCTAAATTATAGAATTTAGTGCGCAATAGGCATTAAAAAAATTTAAAAAATTGATCATGTTCTTAAGTAGAAATCATTATCGCAGTATACTGATTCTAATACAGATATTTATTTTTCAGTCAACAAAGTAACTGATGTATCCGTATCACCGGGTCCTGAAGGCACTGTAGATGCTTATAAAATGACTTTACACGTCGATGATGTATTCACAGGCGAACAATATAGAAAAGATTTACTTATAGACAAAGCGCAAGCAAATGTCCTGCTCGGGGAATTGAAAAAGGCTTACGAAAAGATGGAGGAACTCGACGTTATATCCAATCAGAATGATTAAATGTTTTTGTTTAGGTAGAAATATTTAGTTTTTAAATTCGAATACATTGTTCTAGAATTTTATGGAAATGTAATCGCAGTAATACTAACATACCGAACAAATTTTCGGAAATATAACCTATTCGTAATTGACCTCGACTATGAGGGTTTACCCGCGAAATGGACGCTCATAATACTACTTAATGCATATATACTTATTACATAAAAGTTTTTTAAATATAGTCGCTTCCTTCTAGAATCATCATCATCATCTTACCCTTATCCCACCTAAGTAGGGTCGGCACAACATGTTTTCCTTTTCCACTCTCCTCTGTCAGATGTCATCTCAGTATTCACACTTTTTATACACATATCGTTTTTCACACAATCCATCCACACCTTTTTCGGTCTTCCTCTACTCCTATATCCGTCCACTTTCAAACTCAAAACTTTTCTTGTTACATGACTTCCATCTCTTCTCAGAATATGCCCGTACCATGCTAACCTACTACTCCTCAACTTCTCTGTCACTGGTGCTATTTTCAAACTTCCTCTGATATACTCATTCTTAATCTTATCCATCCTTGTTACACCACACATCCATCTTAACATTCGCATTTTTGCCACATGTAATCTTTTCTCATCCGTTTCTTTCGTAGCCCAGTACTCGGATCCATATAACACGGCTGGTCTTATTATAGTTTTATACACCTTCCCCTTGAGTTTCAACGGCATTCGTGGGTCACAAACCACCCCAGACACCTTTCGCCAATTCATCCACCCTGCATTTATCCTATTCCTCACGTCCTTGTCTATTCCACCGTCATTTTGGATTAATGAGCCGAGGTAAATTCTATTGCCCACTTTTTTAAATTCATTCATCATTTATTCATTCATTTAATTAATTGTTAAATTCTAGAATGATAATTATATCTAATTAGGAGATAATACTTATTTAGTCGTAATTATACTAATAGGCATTTTCTAAATACACACAATTATATTACATGCATTGTATATGTCACATGTATATATGTCATGTCATGTTAATATGTTTACGGGAATCTGTATACCTATATCATAGACGAGTTATAATCGTTTTACTTTTAACATTTGTAAAAGGGTCTGAAGCATGAATAAGTAATACAGTTCTATATGTAATAAATAGTACGTTTCATATTGTACAATATATAATAATGTAATTTGTTTCCAATCATAACGTAAAATAGTTATAATTAAAGTGATTGAAATGTGAATATTTCGGTTTTTTTTTATCTATATATTTTATGTACTAATTTGGACTAAAAGTTCTTGTACTCTAAAGTTTTTATCACATGCAGCTTAAACTACAAAGTTTTCATAAATTTAAATACAACGGTAACATTGTATTAAAATTTTATGACATCATTGATACTAAACATTAGGGTGGCTGTTACTTAGTATTTCCGCTTAGAATTGTTTGGCCGCAATTAAAGCGAACAAACCGTAACAAACAGTTATTTGAATCGGTCAAGCTGTTTTTGAGATATAACGAAACTAACAAACAGCAATTTATTGACGTGATAACTTTTTATAAATCGATGAACGCCAGCTGCATGCACGAAAAAGTATGAGTCATATTCACGTTCCGCATGAGCTGAGTGCGAAAGCGCGGACCAAACGATAGAAAAGCGCGATCGGCCTAAGTATTCGGCTTGTGGCGTGTAATTTATTGAAAAAAATGTAAACTTCAATGAACTCCTTTGCATTACACAAAATAATGATAATTCAGTGATAATAATTCAATTCAATTCATGAAAGTATGCAAATTTTCATCAATGTTTTCTTATGACGTATTACGTAAAATTATCGCCCGTAAACCGACTTTACATAGAACCAATTGTTTTTTACGTATATAGATTTCAGATAATACACATGGATTCTTTATAAAGTTATGAACTGAATAAATTTATCAATTCAATCTAGTTATCATTGGCCAACATAAATATTTTTAAAGCTCCAGTATATATAACGCTTCTAAATAAAATTGTGAGTTATCTGTGCTCCACTAGGGGTATTATATTCTGTGGAGCTGTCTCAAATAGGGGTATATTATTATTCTATAATCTGTGTTTTGTTGGTATTTCGTATTGTTGCAGTCAATCAATGTATTATTTTATAGTGTGTTTGAGGTTTACATGAGAGAAATATTTTAAATGTCCAACAAAATCTTTGAAAATTCTTAGTCGCAAATTGACTGCTATTACTAGACTTGCCATTTTACTAAGCGAGTAAGTTCTCGCCAAATATAATAAACCGAACGTAGTTCTTTAGTACAAGGAGTAAATTTTCTCCAAAATACATACAACAGTACAATTTTATTGTTCAATTTCTAGGTTTGACAAAAATCTGCAACTGAACGAAAAAAAAACACCAACGTACGTTTTATTGAGGATTTCCAACAGATATATTTTTAGTTCGTTCATAATGACCATTGAAATATAATTTATAACGAGCACTTAAATTTTCTTATGATTTTTCAATAATTGTGACTCAACAATGTTAGTAACTTTGTGTCTACACGAAATAAATAATCTTCGAAGTTTCAATATTAAGGAAGAATATGTATTAAAAAAAATCGGTTAAGATACGGGAGGAAGATGTAGGTAACTGTTCCCTCTCTGCCTATTTATAAATAAAAAATGTTATTTAGGTAAATACATATAATAAAAAATACTGAAATATACCAGAAAACAAACTGGACTGTAACAAATGGGCATTCTACTATCATTTCATAATCACAGCTTATTATGAATTTAAGATAATTATTGTGTATAGTATTTGCTATAATGAATTTAGCTATAAATACACATTATATTAAAATTTAGCATTGAAACAGCTTAAAAATAAATAAATGCCAATCATAGATTTCTATAATAATATTTTAACTTTGTTTTGTATTAGGATCTTATAAGCAAGCCAGAACTTACAGCTAGATTAGGAGAGGCCAAAATGATTGACAAGGGCTGTATAATATAATAGGTCCTTAATTGTTTTTAGGAAATGCATATATTGTGCACAATATGCAGTGATCTGGTGGACCCAGCTGAAAGTATCTATGTGACCAAGTGTGGTCACATATTCCATCATCATTGCTTAGCACAATGGATAGAGAGGTTAGTTAATCAATTTTTTTACTTAAAGATATGAGTAATGAGGATTATAAAAAATTTCTTGTTGATTAAAAATGTTGAAAAAGTTCAGCTCATGTATTAATTACCTAACTGCAATGGTGCAGCAGCTCAAACTGGATCTGGGTTTCTGATGCCAAATGAAAATTTGCCTCCACACTGAGATGTGTTATGCCATTTTTCTGTCTGTAGTTCTCAGATTTATTTTTCATGTAGATCATTAAATAGATATTTATCTAGTTATTTCGCTGAGATACTCCTTGTTTTCTTGATCCAGGATTGAGTTAGCTAATTGCATTGATGCAGCAACCTAAAATAACAATCCTGTCTCTACACTGAAGTATATTGTGCCATTTGTCTGTCTGTAGTTCTCACAATTTCGTTTCATGTGGATCATTGAATGGGTTTTCATCTAGTGATTTGACTCAGATACCTTTGGTTACTTGTTTCTCTCCCATTCCTGTGCCATGATTAGAATTGTAACTCTACTTCATCAGGAAATTAATTAAAAATCATCTACACCTTTCACATGGACAGACCTACTGAAAAGTGAATTAAAAATATATTCATAAAATAGAAGTCTAAAAATGGTTATAACTTTTCCAGATCAAAGTCATGTCCGCAATGTCGTAATAAAGTGACAGACAAATGCATGTTCCGTTTATTTCCTACTGTATCTAATGATGCTACTGGAGGTGAGGATGCAGCAACATTACAATCCCGGTTGGATGATGCACAGCTTCAGTTGCGTCAAGAGAAAACAGTATGCAAAGAGAAAGATGACAAAATAATAGAATTGCAGTTTCAATTGAAAAAATATGAGTAAGGGTTTCATCATTCTTTTTCACTTTATTAACTGTGACAGTATAGTGATGTTCACAACAGTAAAATTGGTTTAGATGCTATACGAATGTATATAATACATTTCTTGTCACAAAAATAATCTTTACTAATATTATAAATGCAGAAATGAATTTGTTTGTTACATTTATGCTCTGTAACTACTCTACTTATCATCATGACATTTTGCATACTCACATACAGTCAATTAAGAGGTGAGTAGAAGCTAGTAACATAATCTATTGATCAATTGTTACTTTGAAGTAAGTTTGTCTTGGTTATTCAAAATTAATAATTAATAAGAGAGTCCTGGTGGTGGAGTGGTTTGACTGGTGGACTATCAATCCAAAGTACTCAGGTTTGAACCCCCATATTTACCAATAATTTTTCTGTATTCATGTACATTTACTAATTTAAATTCGTAACACTATTTGCTGATGGTGCAGGAAAACATCGTGTGGAAACCTGAACCTGAGAAATGTTCTTGTAGTACAACTGTGCTTGAGAAAATATAGAACTGTGTATTTTTTGGAGTTTGAAATTGCCAATACGTCGTGGGCTGGCTTGGTAGTTATGCCCATACCTTCCTTTGGGAAAATGCCTATGACGCTGCAGTGGATTTCTTACAGGCTGTTGATGATGATATTGAATTGTTCCTCCAATAAGATAAAATTGTGTTAGATTGACACTAAATAAATTTGAAAAACTCATCACTTTTCTATAGAAAACTCGCACTGAAGTATTTGACCACTTATTGTTACTATGTAATGGACATTTCATACATTCATAACATTTTATGATAGAATAGTTGTAACCTACGAGAAGATACAGCATATGTTGTCGTTACATTTCAAAATCAGCTAAGTCCAATTATAATCATTCATATAAGATGTTTAATTTTTTTAAGTTTTCTATTTTTATACACCGTAATCGAAGTCTAATTTTTACTGTTCATGAGATTCTTGGTTACTTTTTATGATCTTAAAATTTTACACATATAGACATTTTGAAGATCTTAATAAAATTTAAAAACAGATAAATGATTAAAATCTCTGAAACTAAAGCCAACAGTGATATGTTTCTAACAAAGATCACACAAATATTTGCATAATTCTGTGGAAATAATACTTTCAGCGAAACTGTAAGAGGACATGAGAAGAAATTAGTTAGTTGTGCATCAGCTGTCAAAGCTCTGAAGGAACAAGTCGAATACCTAAAAATCCAGAACAGGGAAACGGTAAACCTGAAAGCAGAGAATGAATCATTGAAACAACATTTACAGCTTTTAAATGGGTAAATACATTTAATTCTTTGTACGTTTTAATTGTTCATAGCAAAGAGTATGCTTAACAGCTACTTAATTAGGTATTCTGTTAGTGGCAATGGCTGAATGTCAGTGCATAATGTTAAATTCTGGTTGTGTACAAATCCTTTGAATTAAAGTCTGTTCTCTTGTCTATAGATTTATTTGTAGGATAATTATGGTAATATATAAAGAAGTATTAGTGTTGTTGTTTTACTAAGGCTCGATTGTAAGCGATAAATAATTTGACGTTACGAATTTAAAGTGGAATAAGTGATTAGAATGTATGTCATTGTTTCTGTGTTTGTGTCATGCTTATTCCCGCCGACTTCGTTTGCGTGTTTTAGCACCTTGACAATAGGGGGTGTCCATTAATTACGTGAGGGAATCAAGGGGGCGGAGAGAGTCAAGCCGAATCTCATTAAATTCCACGTGGGAGAGGGGGCATTCGGCAAATATCACGTATTTTTTTTTGTTTAGTTAAAATTGGTGTAAAAATGTGAGAAAATTAGATTAATATAAAGAAAATAAAACATATTATTATATTAAAATATGCTGAAATCTGTCATAATTAGTGTATATATTTTAGTCATTCCCATTTAAGTATTATTTAATGTTATCACTACTGTGATTTTAGATTACTATCTAAACAATCTCAAATACTAGTCTTAATAAAAAGAAAAAAGGCATTTTTACTCAAAATACAAATTTAGAAAAATCTCACGTGAGGTTATGAGAGCGTAGAGGGGGTCGAGAAAAACATCGCGACATCTCCCGAGAGAGGTGACGGAGGTAAAAAAAAAAGCACAAAAACGCCTCACGTAATGGACACCCCATTTATTTTATATGCAGGAGTAAAACATTAAAAAAATCAGAAATACACTTTATTTATAAAATATCTTTAGGCTTTCATAGCGCTTGCCTAATTGTAGATTCTTAGAATGAAGATATCGTAATTTTTATCAAAGATAATTCTTCTGATAAGCATTTATAATATGTAAATATCTATAATTAAATGAAATGTTTGTCCTGGCATTGGTTCCCAGTTTGAACGACGTTTTGAACGCGACATGCGAAGACGTCGAGAGAATGCTTGAAGGTTATTCGGATGTAAAGACCGTCGCGATATTCGCAACAGCACTCAAACGGTATGTTACGTTCTTTTTCATTATTTTATTCAATTTCTATAACAATTTCTAGAACCTTCGAAAGTTTGTTTTGTATAATAACTCTTAAGAAGAAGTCTTAGTTAAACGACCTATAATAACTATTTACATATCTATCTAGATAATAATAATGCCATCCTGTAAGAGTTCTACTATTGGTCTTGGTTTCTTCTCGAAGGAAGATACAGCCACAATATATTGACGATATGAAACGCAGAGAAATCTACATTTCTTCATATTTTTCGGTATTACAGGAATAATTTACAATACAAAAAAAAACGTTAGTTCCCATCGGGGATGAAACTGGGAATTTCGTATCGATATTACTTTGGTCTACATATATAGGAATCGAGTGGTAACTAATATTTTGTAAAAAAAAAAATATTTTATTTAATTTCTCTTTAGAATTTATTGATAAATTACAGAGGATTGTGTGAATCCGAATCGAAGAAAAGAGAGGCTCGGGATAAACTTCACGAAGCTAAACAGCAGATATCGGCCGATAAGAGTGCTCTCGCTGATTTGCGGGATAAACTAATGTATGTATACATATTTTTAATATATTTTGAGATTTCTATTATTGGAAAGAAAAATAAATGTTCGGAATATCTATAATTAAATACTAAAATTTTATAATATTATCCAAAAATAATATGGTAATATATGTTCTAAATATATTTGAAAACATTAATAATTATTTTTTTGTTATCACCTGAACCAAAACAGCAACTATGGCGTGTGACGTCACACCTTCCAAAACAATATGATATTTTTTCAATTTTATTTTTGGCTACTAATCTTACTGGCATTCTTGTGATAATTTCAATGTTTCAACAAGATGGTAGCTCTCTTGTTAAAACTTTCTCGGGAGTTTCTGTGGCATCTCAGAATTCATGCCCCGTGGTATTATTTCCCATCCACTTGACTTGTTTACAATAACCGAATTATATTACATCAAATGCTACCAATATTACAAAATATAGAGACTAATAACACAAGATTATGAATAAAATGTAAAAGTCTCACTATATAACAGACTAAGATTCCGTCAAAAACTCTTATAAATATAGTTATTCGGCATATACTAAACTCTGTGGAAATAATATTACGAGAATTTAGAATGTTGTGTTTTAAAAAAATATCAATATGCTTGTTGTGTTCTCTTCCTAAAGTCGCTCCGAGTTGAAGCTGAGCGAGATGGAAAGCAAATATCAGGCGTTAGTTAAACGGAAATGTGGTGAGATGACAGAGAGCGAGGGCGAGTCTTCATTACTCGAAGACACCCAGCCGAATCTCAAGCAAAGACGCGGTATGGACACATCCTTTGAAAATGACAGGATCGTTTTCACAAATACCATCGCGGAATCTATTGTAAGTAAGAACACATAAAATTGTCATTTTTAATGTAAACTAATCCATGTCCAACCATAAAATATGTTTATTTTTCTCCTCGATTATTATTAAACTATTAATTAAGACCAGTACTTCCAAAATGATGACTATTTCAATATTTTTTTTGTAAAACAGACAAACGTATGTTAAGGATGAACCCTTCAAAGGGATAATAATTACAAATCCTTAAGCGGTTACACTACAACCCACCTGACGCTCGAAAAAATATGTATATATTATGTTTTTGATTCTGTGGGGTACATACGTATATACATAAATGTATGTAGGTAGTATTTATTATGTAATAAATCAGTCTGCTTCACACCTTGTTGTTTTACCGTTGTTCCACTGGCGACGAGGCGAATTTACGTGTGTAATTAATAGTTAAGTGCATAAACTGTTCAAAATACAATGCCTATTGGAAAATTAGAACCGTTCGATATGAATTCTCAACAGTGGCCCGCGTATATACGCCGAGTTAAGCAATATATTTTGCTAAACGAGATCAAGACAGACTTGTGTGTGCCGTTGTTAATTACGGTAGTTGGGGATGTCATTTATTCCCTGATGTGCGATCTGTGTTCTCCAATACACCCAGAATCTAAGACCTTCGATGAGTTGGTGAAGCTTGTATCGGATCATTTGGAACCACAACGATCCGAGATCGCGGAACGTCACGTATTTCGTTTGCGAAGACAAAAGGTCGGCGAATCTTTAACGGAGTACTTACATAACCTCAAGCACCTTGCAACGACATGTAATTTTGGAACGAATTTAGAAGAGAATTTACGCGATCAGTTTGTATCAGGGTTAGCGAACGAACTGATGCGGTCTCGAATCTTTGCGGAAAGAAACATTAAATATAAGGAAGCAGTGGAGTTAGCTCTGGCACTAGAGGCAGCTGAGCGCCACGCTGAGGTGAGCGGCGCTACAGGGAGCGCGATGTCGGGATCGGCGGTTATGAGTTGCGGTAGTGCGGCGGCTGGTGAAAACCTGCATTACGCGAGCAGGGAACGCAGAGGCGGCGGAAAGAGCGGCGCGAGTGTGCGTGCGGGGTCGAGCGGTGTGGCGGCCGCGTCTCGCAACGTAGCTGGGCTGGCTGAGCGATGCTGGCGGTGCGGCAAGCCACATCGGGCGGATAAATGTCGGTTCGCGCAGTATAACTGTGATGTGTGTGGTGTGCGGGGCCATTTAAAAGTGATGTGTAAGAAGTGGCGTGGGAGTGCCCGCCAGAATTACTTCTGTGAAAATGACGGCGAAACGGAGGACTTCGGGAACATACAGGTTGACGGTAAAGGAGATCGTCCTTATATGATTGAGTTACAAGTAGATAGACAACTTCTTAAATTTGAAGTTGACACAGGGAGTAGAATTTCTACTATTAGTCAAGATTTCTATCGAGATAATTTTTGTAATAAACAATTAATACAGGATAATTTACAGTTACGTAGTTACGTTGGTTCAAAAATAGAGTCGCTCGGATATATTAAGGTGAATTTAGTCCTGGGAAACATATCGGTACCTGGTTGTAAATTACATGTAATTAGGAACGGGGGACGACCGTTGTTGGGAAGAGAGTGGGTGCGCGTTCTCAATATAAATAATATATCTATCGAGTTGAATGAGATTGGTGATCAAACGAGCGACCCATTAGTGAGCCAACTGGCGACAGAATTTCCAGAAGTGTTCACGGATAAGTTAGGAACTTGTAAAAAATCTATTCAACTGCATATGACAGATGACAAGCCGGTGTATGTGCGCGCGCGAACGGTTCCGTTGGCACTACGCAGCCGCGTTGAGCATGAGCTGGCGCGGCTTGAGCAAGAGGGCACTATTTATCGTGTCGAATCTTCTGAATACGGCACGCCAATAGTACCTGTGGTTAAAGAGTGTGGCGATATACGAATCTGTGGGGATTATAAAATAACTATCAACCCTAAACTAAGACGCGACCCATATCCTTTGCCTAGAATCGAAGAATTGTTTGCTGTTCTGAGCGGAGGGGAGGAATATTCCAAAATTGATCTAAAAAATAGTTATCAACAATTAATGTTAACGGAGAACTCACAACCGTATACTGCTATAACTACTCACGTTGGAACTTTCGTATATCGTCGTACTCCATTCGGTTTGTCTTGTATCCCGGAGAAATTTCAAAAGATTATGGAAGAAACCCTCCGTGGTATCCCGAATACGGTAGTCTTTCTCGATGACATATGTGTAACGGGGTCGACGAGACAAGGACATTTAAATAATTTGCGTGCCGTATTGGAAAGATTACGTACTATGGGTTTTACAGTGAAACTAGACAAATGTAGCTTCTTACAGAAATATGTCAAATATATAGGGTTTATCATTGACAAAATGGGTCTCCATCCCGATTCTAAAAAACTGGAAGCTATTTCGTGCGTTCCGCGGCCAGAGGACATTACTCAGTTAAAAAGTTTTTTAGGGATGTTGAATTATTATGGGAAATTTATTCCCAATCTGAGTATTATATTACATCCTCTACATGCACTCCTTAAGAAGGGAAATAAATGGAATTGGGACAAGCAATGTGAGCATGCTTTTATATCTGCGAAAACTGCACTATCTAGTGAGAAGGTGTTAGCACATTACGACTCGTCGAGACCGCTAGTTTTAGCAGTAGACAGTAGCGCGTATGGGTTGGGCGCAGTGTTGGCGCACGTTTACGCGGACGGTAGTGAGCGCCCTGTTAGCTGTGTATCTAGAACACTCAATTCCGCTGAAAAAAATTATAGCCAGCTGGACAAAGAAGCTCTCGCCATATTTTTTGGTATAACGAAACACCACCAGTATTTGTATGGTCGCCGATTTATTTTACGCACTGATCACAAACCCCTTAGTTATATTTTCGGACCGAAGGTTGGCATTCCACAAACGGCAGCTAGCCGTCTACAACGATGGGCCGCCCGGTTGGCCGCTTATGATTTTGCAGTAAAATTCGTTAGGTCGAGTGAGAATGGACCCGCGGACGCCCTATCCCGACTACCGCTACCGTACACACGACAACAACTAGAAACCGTGAGTTATACCGATTTAGTCCAAGATACCCTACCTGTTGATTTTAAAGAGATCGGGATGGAAACTGAAAAAGATAGGCTTCTGAGTAAAATTAAAGGTTATGTAATGTTTGGTTGGCCGTCGAAGACTATTTGTGACGAGGAAAAACCGTACTTTATACGTAAAGAAGATATTGTACTTGAGTTAGGGTGTTTGATTTGTAAGTATAGGATAGTAATTCCTCCGGTTTTACGCCCCAGAGTCTTAGAGGAAATTCATGAGGGGCACTTAGGTATAAATAAAATGAAAAATTTATCACGTAGTTATGTTTATTGGCCAGGCCTTGATGTAGATATCGAGAAAATTTGTCGATCTTGTGAAGCATGTCAGGCTGTGAGAGACGCACCCCCACATGCAGCCTTGCATCCGTGGGAGTTTCCACTAAAACCCTGGCAGCGCATTCACGTGGATTATGCAGAGTATAGGGGAATAAAATATCTCATTTTAATTGACGCGAATTCAAAATGGATCGAAGTACTCGAAATGAAGCGTACAGACGCAGAATCTACAATAAATGTCTTAAGGTCCATTTTCGCGAGATTTGGACTCCCGTCACAACTAGTCACCGATAACGGGCCTCCATTCCTGTCTCTAGATTTTAAAGAATATTGTAAAAAAAACTGTATAAAACATGTAACATCGGCACCTTATCGTCCTCAAGGTAACGGGGCGGCAGAAAATGCGGTAAAAACAGTAAAAAAAGCAATTAAACGGGCTGTACAGGAAGGTGAAAATATAACAAAAGCGCTTTGTAAATTTTTATTTCAATATCGTAATGTTGAGCATGCGACGACCGGCGTCTCACCGGCCGTGGCGCTCTTGGGTCACCGACTACGCGGGCGCCTTGATGCGCTACGACCGGACGTCGCCGCCGTCGTACGCACCGCTCAACAACGTCAACTAGAAAATAAGGGAGGTCAGGACAGAGACATCGAGATCGGTGATCCTGTGCTCGCTAGGGGTTACACAAATACTAACAGTAAATGGGTCGAAGGGAAGGTTATACAGAAAACGGGACCGGTATCATATAAAGTTGGTATAGGCGACGGCTTACAATGGCGTAGGCATCAGGATCAAGTAATTACATTAAAACCCACAAATAGATATTCTCTGTCGCGTCAAAATTTATCATTAGAAAATACTGACAAATCATTAAATAAAGACAGTGGTGCCGATGAGACATCTGAAGAGGTAGCGGAGGAGGGGTCGGAGGAGAACCTCATAGAAAAACCTGTAAGTCCTGATTCAATGCAACGCACCGGGCGTTCTCTGACACCTCCACCGCAGGACTCCTCAGCTCGCGCGATGCGCGCTTATAATAGAAATAAGTTACGTAAATAAAGAAGAGGTGAATAAAACTTTGATGTGGTCTCTGCTATTGTAACCGGTTATATACAATTTATTTGTTAAGGTGTAATCGATTATCATTTAAAGTTGGAAAAATGTATTTTTGTTATTGGGAATTTGATGGGGGTATATGTGGGGTACATACGTATATACATAAATGTATGTAGGTAGTATTTATTATGTAATAAATCAGTCTGCTTCACACCTTGTTGTTTTACCGTTGTTCCAGATTCGACTGTTAAAAACATGAAGTATTCTTTATTTTATGTGTACACATAATGTAATTATAAAAAAATTTCAATATTGAAAAAAAAATTAAAATGGCCCAGATAAGAGTCGCTCACATGTTTTCTCCATCCAGCATTGTCTGAAAAATAAAAAAATATATATTTCATATTCATGAGAGTAATAGCTAAGATGTGACACAGGAAAAAAAATTCGGGAATTTACAGCTATTTGAAAAAAAAAATCCATATTAATTTTTAGTTTAGACCACAGGAAAGAAGTGAAAACTTATTTATAAAAAGTACAACAAAAAGCCAATATCACGTGGTGCTTCCGGGCGATCAACTATCCAAGTACTAACTACGCCCGATGCTACTTAACTTCGAGAACCGGTATTTTCAACACTACCCGACACAGTGTCTACCCTCACCACTTTTCGTTACACAAAAAGGTTGCGGATCAGAACTTCAAAGCCCTTCCGTAAGAAGTTTCACTTTAATATTGATTGACGTTAGCGTCTTCGTCTGCTGCGTTTGCTATGTCCTTCGTATCCTTTTGAGCAACCTGTTAGTTGTAATCTTTCCAAAGCAATTATATTACTATTAAGGATATATAGTTACTTCCGAACGGTACCTGAGAATCGGACCGGTCGCGATTCCCTGACGCGCTCACTTCTATGATATATAATTCTATATAGCTGTAACTTCGGTAATAATTTGAACTTTGGAATCTTTCAACGCTTAAAATATTCTTAAAAGTATAAAAACGATATTTTGAAATATACAAGTCGTGTATGTAACGCCTTAAGTAGTTAGAAATATAAAAATTATAAATACTGAAGGAAATAAATTATGTCATTAATTATAAATATTTTATCATAATACGTTTTTTTAATTAAAAAAAAAAAAACTAAAAAAAAATTAAACATATTTTCCGTTTACAAAAGTTCAACAAAATTAGTAACGCAACTCGAGCCGTTTTTCACTCGAGTGATGAGTCATTATCATATTATCAGTTATTCTGAATTTGTTAAACTGTTAATCGAGTGAAAACAAATTGACTATGTGCGCCCTACGTAGTACGTCACTAGTTCTCTTCAGGACATCACAAGTTCAAACTTACATCTTGAATGTAAACAAACATTAGTTGAATTCACATGCGTCGTTTTATAGTTTTGTTATATACATATATAATAATATTATTGATTGAATCAGATTCCTATAATATAGATAAGTAAATTTCGTATTAATATAAGGAATATTTAGTTGTAAGGTATAAACAAAAGCCTAATTTAGTCTGATTGTTATCTATTTATTGATACTTAATTATCGAAAGCTACATTTAATTTTGAAATAGACTTCATTCTGAACAATAAAAACTGATAATTTCTTATTTGCAATTTAAAGTCATTTTTTACATGGCAACTTAATTAGTCGTAATAAGTGAGTTTATTTTTCTTTGTTGATTTGAATGACATAAATAAGGTAAATAATACCAAATATTACTAATTTAATAAAAAAGGTATTTATAAATTATTCGAGTGGCTCGAGTCAAAAAATCCTACTCGAGTGGTATCTCTAATCAAAATCACCTGATCGCGAAATTGAGAAGAGAGTCCCTATGGTCGATTTATCAACATGTATAAGGTGGTCATGACTGTATATCGGGATTTATCCCTGCTTCGTTACTAAAAATATATACTGATTCCGGAATGCTATACTGCTAAACGTATCACTATATCACTATTGCCGGTGTTTTACACCTAGTGTCTGGTAGTCGTAGTCCAGTCGGATACAGTTATCGTGGACTAAATAGCCAATAAAAAATTAAGTAATGTTTAATTCATAGAGTCCAATGGTGAAGAGAGTTCTGAACGCGGACTCCCCTTATTTGAGCCTGAAGCAGAGTAATTTAGCTCTATCAGCTTTGCAAAGAGCACCGAAACATTCCATACCTGTGGATAAAATCAAGGTAAAAAAGGTTCTGAAACATTCACAAGTTTTACTAACATATCTCTATATATTTGTAAAAAAATAATATCTCTGTCGGTCTGTTAGGTTGGTTATTGTACATTAATAGCTATATTTTCAGACCCGGGATGGTTGAATCAAGCCGGAATTAGTTTAAGTCTCAAAGAATTATAAAATTATAGCACAATACTTCATTAATTTAAAATGCTTGGAAAATATAAGTAATATTTGTTTTAAATTTAAATTAACTATAAAGAGTTATATGCAATCCTTCACTATCTCTCTTTATCATTTTCATGATGTCCCAAGCTATGGAAAGAAAATATCAAGACCTTCAATGGAAATGTATAATATCGCACCAAAATATCGATTATTTTTTATATCCATATAGTTTTGTAGAATGCTTTAATGTCTATTGACAAAAAAGTGAACCTTAATTATGTTTAACATGAAATATAAAGTGCCAATATTGAATTGTCTTTTTTCATACGAAAATAGAGTCTTTTATTATTTCTGTTTTATGGCATGTCTGCTAGGAATAAAAAAAAACTCTGAGTGTTCTGAGTGTAAATCAATCTGTGTGGTAATATTTATGATCTTCTGTTAAATTTTAATTTTAACTATAACACAGAGCAAGTAACATACATAGCCGTATATTTATTTAATAGTTCAAGATAATTGTATCTCTGCATAACCGTTGATTTATTTTAAAGAACCCACTTACAGGGTAATACAGTATAGTTACTATAACAAATCAGTAGATTACCGTATTTGTGCAGTATTTGACATTTTGCGTGGTGTAATTTTGTTATTTTGCTTAAATTATGTGTAATATAAATAATATCTTGAAATTATTTTATTTTATTATAGCATTTTGGTTTGGTTCAAAAATTCCCCGGTCTAAAAAGGGAGCCACCATGTCATTTAATTTATTACGGCCTTTGAATACAACTGCTTTAAACAGCCACCATCTTGTTTCAGTAACATTTGCAGATTAGAAAAAAGTACCAACTTACGCGTAAAGGACGTGTACCTAGCAACACTAACAAATTAAAAAAACATTGATTATTTAAAAATACCTCTCTTTTAAACTTAACATGTATTATGATTAAATTTTGGTAATTTACATACTGTAAACTGAATGTTATAAATATTTCTCATTTCAGCCATCAGAGTTAGCGATAATCAATTCAGCAAGGAATGCAATAACCAAACGCCCCGGAACTGAAAATATGCCATCAAACAGCCAAAGATCACTTAGTATTTTCAATAAAAAAGAGCCCGTTAGCTTGGACCCTGAAGATGGGAAAAAGACTTCACAACCCAACATCTGCTATGACGGTCTGGGAGGTCATTCTAAACTGGAAATATTTCCTGTCCCTAACAATACACCAGTCAAAAACTACATACCTAAATTATCGGCTAAGCATAAGTTGAAGAGACCATTGCCGTCTGGTGGTAGTCAGGATATAGGGAAGATGCTGCAAAAGTTAATGGATAAGTAATAAGGCAAGGTGGTTTAAAATTTGATTTAAACTTTAATTGACAAACTTTCGTTGATGAAGTTGTAAAAATCGACAAAAGTAGCCATAAATCATACATCCCTAGAAATAATATTTGAATTTATGTGACATAAATAGAAATTGTTTAATAATCTTTAATATAAATATTTTTAAGTGTTTTTAATAAAGCAAAATATAATCAGATAAATAAATACATGAGTCATACAGATACAATAGGGGCAACATTAAATACCTCTCATTTTTTTTTATATATTAAGGTTTATCATAAAGCTACATATGTGTTCTATTCTACAGTATATAGCAATAATGTGCACACACTTGTTTATACTCAACACTGGTATTTCCTAAATCCAATCTGCATAAAAGTTTTTCCTCTCTGTATCTTGTCTATGTTAAGTACAGAGTATAACATTAATTTTAATTTCAAATGTTATCACAAGGATTGTCATAAAAATTAATTCATTCGGTGTCATTTTTCAAACATCTGTAATAATGAAAACATATTGTTGTCTAGATTAATTTTGTTCGTCTTGAATACACAATACAAAGTTAATGCTTATGTATTATATAATAAATATTTATTCTATGTTGTTTATTGAATAAGACTGTTAATTATGTAATAATGGTAAAATATAATCAATAAATAGTTCAAATTATAGCGTATTATTTTTTTCAAAGTGGAGTGACTAATCTTTATGAATAATAATGGTGTTAAAAATAAAGAAAACTGGTTGTTGCTCGCAGTCATTTTACACTTTTGTTATAACAAGATATCATTATCATCTCTGTTTAGTTGAGATAATACAGATAGATATTGATAATTAAATTTTAAACTATAAGGAATAGTGAAAAATACGTAAGGGGTCCGATTTTTTGAAAACTAAAACTGCATGATTAAATTTTTGGGCAATCTAAAATTGGTGTTTATTTATTTTATTCTTGAAATTTCTCAATACAATACGTATTTATACCTACATTTTTGTTCTGCGCAACTATATTAAAAACTGTCAAAACGTTTAGCGAGTATTTTGCATATTAAACATCTTTATTGTTTATTTATGGGATCAGCAATGTTCGAATAACATATTTTTGCAAACACTGAATATTCGCATTATGTCAAAATAAAGTTATATTCACAAAAATATATATGGTTACAATTATTTATGTATTCTCTAATGAAGAAGATATATTTTTTTCTATTACATAAGAAAATCCTTTAGCCAAATTCATCGAAGGTGACTTTAACTAAGCACAAAATGGAAATCTTTGAATGTACAATTGCCGCAACTCAAAAATATATCTATTTTAACCAAAAAGTAAAGCTTCGATGATTTTCGATTAGATATGTGTAATTATTTATACGAGTGTCTATATTTTACAATGCTTCCGCAAATATTATCTTTCAAAAATTTAAAAAAAAACGGAAATTGTTTTTGTTGTTTGGTGGGTAGTTTGTGTTATGCTATTCCCATATCTGCGCGACGAAGGTTCGGTCACTTGTACCCACAGATTAATATTACTCAGCGCATTTAGTCTGATCATAGACAAAACTTCGTGCCGATACACGCAGGTATGGGACTAGCATAAGGGTGTTAACATACAACAATACGTAATCAATTATTTCGTCGTAGTCTAGTGAAACTGTAAAGGCCTTGCCAGGTCAAGAGGTCAAGTTAGAAAAAAAAATCGGCATTTATCATCTCTGATTTCATTAGAACATATCTTCTTCATATGCTCTGCTTTTAATATACAAAGATTGTTACTCATAAATCAATTACTGGAAAAATATCAAAAGATTCCGCCTTCCCTACTGGATGTCCTAACTTCTCCTGATAATTTTATACCTATCTTTGATTTTATCAACTTCACGCTTGGAGATATTTGAACAACTTAGTTACATGATTACTCGAAGACTAAAAAGATAAAAAGGAAATTAAAAAGAACATACAAAAGTTGACATAAAAGATTTGGCGCATATGCCTTTATATTAAATTAGACACAAAAGAAAACTGGCTAAAGAATACTTAACAATTATTTATATTGACAACTTCAGAATTGGCAGTATCGATGAACTCCTTGGCCTGTCCTGTTGGACGAATGTTATTACTACATCTCTGAATTTTACTGTCAAACTTTGACAGCTTGCAAACTGACAATAGAACGCGAAGGGAGTGTTGGTAGGATCTACAGGTTTTATTTATAAAAATATCACTTTCGTCTAATAATAAACCAGCAGATTACTTTTAGAACAACATTTAAGACAGTGCGGAGACATCTGTAGGTGCAGTGTTTATAATCAAATGCATAATTCGGCATCGGTAACGACATTGCGCGAACCATAATATTTTTATTCAACAAATTTTTATTTATTTGTGACAATGTGTTATATAGATGTAACGAGTAATGCCCCTAACTTTAAGATAGATTTTTGTGTTTCATCTTGTGTGAAATTTGATCGTTGATCGTTAATAAATCAGTGTTTTGATAAGAGTGCAATCTCCGTTGTGCGAACTGATTAGATCATCGAAGTGTTACTATATCATTTAGAGTTTGAAATATACGATAACTGTTTCTAATATGTATCAGTAATAGGTGTTATTTAAGTTTATTATACTAAAGTACGTGAAAATGCCAGGTAAAATCAAAGTTAAGGTATTAGCAGGCAGAAATCTGCCTGTGATGGACAGGGCAAGTGATACGACAGATGCATTTGTTGAGATCAAGTTCGGTGGTGTGACACACAAAACAGACGTGTGTCGGAAGTCGTTGAACCCTCATTGGAACAGTACAGAGTGGTATAGATTTGAGGTATGTATTGTACTGGTATTACATAGATTTTAAAATAAAATTTGGAGGAAAAATAGAGTATCAAAATATTCTAATTTTAATTAAGAGCTTCGCCAATTTTTAATGGGCTATTTCTGTTCTCATGTATTATTTTTGAAGAATCACATTGTGGATATTAATATGTGTATTATGAATTGTTTATTTACTAACCCAGTATTAACTAAATTCAGTTAAAGAAACTAAAGCCAAAAAGATGTTAGGTCCTGTCCTTACCAGCCTGCTCTAATTTTCAGCACCTCGGTTCATTTATTCAAAATGATGGTAGCATAGACAAAGACATGAGGAATAGGATAGATACAGGCTGGATGAAATGACTAAAGTTGTCTGGGGTAGCAAGTGACCCATGATTGTGTAATAAAACTATTATAAAACCAGTCATGCTATATAGATTCAAGTGCTGGGCTATGAAAGAGAAGGATGAGAGAAGATCGCATGTGGCAGAGAGGTGAATGTTAAGTTGGATGTGTGGTGTAACTAGAATGAATAACATTAAGAATGATTACATCAAAGGAAGTTTGAAAATATCACCAGTGATAGGCATGCTATTATATTTCTAGAGCACTGAGTAATAAGCCATGGTTTGGGTATGTTATGAGGAGTGATGAAAGTCATGTAATTAGAAAAGTTTTAGGTATGAAGATGGTTGGATATAGGAGTAGAGGAAGATTGAAAGAGGTATGTGTATAGGTTGTGTGAACAATTATATGTTCATAAAAGGTGTCAACACTGAGATGACATCTGATATGAGAGGGTGGACAATTTGTTCTGACCCTACTTGGATTGAATAAAAATATGAAGATAATGATGAGTTAATAACTGAATGTGATCAATTCAAAATGGTAATACAAGGTTAAAAACTTACGAATAGTTATCTTTGCAAGACCATAAAAAATTATAGTTGCTTCATTGCCAGCATGTTTCTTGCTTCCTATGATATTGACACAATCAGGTGAAATATAAAGTATTCTTGGCTGGCACATTGACAGGAACATATAGGTATTGTATATATTAATCATATTGTATTGTTGTCTCAAAGCAAATCATTGTAATATATTGTTTAACATTTGTATGATGATTTATTTCCACTCAAGTATGAGTGCCCTAACATCCAGCTGTAACTATTTCTGTAGGGTGTATATCATTATAATTGGTTTAAGTGTCTAGAAGCATTATTTGACATTTCTTGTATCTCAAAATTGTGACATCTGACTCTACTATTTGTGATAGGGTATAAATATGATTTAACTTCAACACAATTCTGTCAATGTGTTGTCATAAGAACTCTGATTCTGGATTTGGTATTTTTTCAAATTTAAGATGATTCTTTTGAAAGCTCATCTCTATGAAGTATTGTATTTTTTTAGATAATATGTGATACAAATAATGTTATATTCCATTGCTTGGTACTGTCTACTTATCATAGTGAAGTTCCTCATATATCAAACAACCACAAACTATATGCTATTATTTTTTAATATTAAAGGTGTTTTTAATTATCTATTATGCAATTATTCCTAATAGAACCATTTACTTCTTTTCTTATTCATGGTTCTTGTCATTGACATTAATTGCTAACCAGTTAAAGGTCTTATGGCAAAAATGTATATATTAGGAAAACGGCTAATTATAGCTTAAAAATAAGCAAATCCCCTTTCCCATCCTTTCGGAAACCCCTTATCAGAAAGAACTGTTTCACCTCGGGAAAATTAAAAATTAAATGCAAATATCGATGCTAAGTTTTATGATATTAACAGTCGATAATTAAATAGATTTTTTTTTAATTACTACATCCCTTCTGTGAGTGGTCAAAATTATCATTCTAAATTTGACGAAGTTTAGTCACTTATTCTGATAAATAATTTATCAATGTAAGTTTGAATACTAATATTCTTTCTGGTGAAGTTATGGTGGTACACAATACCACCATAATATGTTAATTGGGAATTGTTTTAATACCTGCCTGGCTATGCATATGCTGGTACATAGAGCTTTCTAACTCAACCTAAGGAGTAGCTATTTATTATCACTGGCTTCAACATACTGGTCTTATGGAGCTCAGTTATATTCAGTTATAGGAGATAATGTGGCCATTTGATATTAGATAGACTGTGTACCACTTACCCACATAGTATGAAGAAAACATAATGTTACCATGTACACAATAAATATTTTACAATGTGTAATCTCCAGATGCTTCTTTTTTTCGAACTGACATACCCTGTTGGTACTTTGGCCTCTACAGATTCACCAGAATACTGCCAGATGCTTTATTTTTAATGTGTTTATAAACTATATTAAATTTTAATCCCTATAGTTAATTATTAAGTTTTTAGTTAAGGAAAATATTGTGATGGTGGTAGGGCTTTTTATAATATTTATCTGGCTAGTTATCACCATCAAATTGAAGTTCTATCGCCAAACACCTTTACGTGTGATGCGGCATCTGTACTTGAAAGGGTAGTATTCTCTCTAAGCTGAGTTGTTAGTGATATTGGAATAGGAATATTGCATCACATGCATTGTGGTTTTATTCTTTTATATATAAGTCAATCTATAGTTCCTGTCAACATTGAGAAGATTTCTGTGGTTTTTTTAACATAGCTTTTTCTGTTTTAATATTATATAAGTATTTTTCAACTACTGCCTTGTGGAGACTTTTGTGCGGATCAATGTTTGAAATGATATTCGAATTTATGTAACTTTATTTCTCAATTTTTGTATAGAAAAGTACAGTGCACTTTTCCCAATTATTATGATGTAATTCCTGGTTCTCTGTAAGCTTCCTATTGAAAGTTAAAAACTGATCATAAAGCTATTATGAAGGGCATGTTTTTAATAGCATACTTGCATTTTAAGATAGTTGGCCAAAGCACAAACTGATAACCATGTGGTATATTTCAGTATTTTTACATCAATGTCTGGCGACTGTCTACCATTTGTTTATGTCGCCACAGTACACAGATGTACAGTAGTGTAGGTAATTTATTTTGTATTATAGCATCTGCTAGAATTTTTTTACTTTTCGTCAGATAAACTATAGAGGAATATTATTTAGAATGAAGAAATTGAGGTTTGTGATTGCGTTTGGTTTGATACTAATAAATTGATGTATTAATTACGTTATAGCTACCCGAGAACACCCAACTGTACCAAAACCACCCTGGAGATACAAGTATTATCCTGAAAAAATAAATTAATCATAACTTTAATATTGGTTTTTATTACCTAGTATTTAGCTGTTGGTAATTTGTAGAATAAGTTTGTTGAAAAAGTTGCTATACTATGGTTCCATATGCCTTGGCCTCGTTCACAATGTACGTGTATTCAGTGATTCAGCTTATATCTTTGTAATTGGGCAAGTGCCAGAAGCGCCACTATTTTGTCTATTTTAGCTATTTTGATAGAATAACACTACGCAGTAATACCCCTATATTATGTTTATCTTGGTTCATAATATTATTGACGTTGTATTTTTCACTTTTTTAGCCAAGTTCTATTTGAAGACAATGTAATATAACTGTTTCAACTATCAAAGTATCTACTACAATGATAAGATTGTTTAATAATTCAAAACTAATAAAGAATATTTGTTCAGCATTAATTTGAAACATTTCCTTGAGCCATAATCAACAATGAAAACTTAATAACAGGCAGTATCTTACTTGGATAAATGTAAAATTAATCAACAAATTACCTGACCATTATTTACTTCAATATTTTTCGCGGCATTTTTATTTTTCAAGATTCTGGTTAGTAAACTAAAAATTCCGATACCATAATAAATTAATAGTTAAATGACCACGAGACGCAAAACCCCGATGCGTTGGTAGAGGGTGTTAGTTTTTGGTCTCTTCTCCTTCTTCATACTTTGGTAACCAATCCTCGAACATTATTACTATTTGAACGTTATTACTGTCGTTGTCAAGATGGCTATACCCACCACCACCACTCGACAAAGATCCAATCCTTGTTAGAACTCTCTTGAGTGTTTTTGTGTCGTCTCAAATTTATGTTCCGTGTTATTATTTAGTATTCATTTCGCTTGCACACAATTGCCAAGCTATATTTCGTATTATGCCACCAATATTGCATAATAGTATTACATAATGCAATAATATGAATTAAAACTAAAATCATCTACATAACACGTTAAAATTACACAAAAAAATCTAGTTTGGGTCTTTTCTGTATGTTTTTCTGGTTTTCTGTATGTGCGCGTCACTTATACCTGGCGTACCGTGTGCCTTTTTCATATCGCCAAATAAGTCCATCAATTGACCACTGCGTCTAAGCTTAAGTATTCACGAACCATGACTAACTTTATAACTAGGAAAAAAATTTGTTTCTTAATACCTAATTAGGTAGACGAATCCGAGCTCCAAGATGAACCTCTGCAACTTCGTCTAATGGACCATGACACTTATTCAGCTAATGATGCGATTGGCAAAGTCGTCATCAGTCTGGCGCCGTTGCTGGCTCGTGAAGCCAATGAACCCAAAAGTACTACCGCACCACATGGCGGTATGTCTTAGCAGTTTAATCTTTTTTTTTTTTTTACTATTAATAATTTAAGTATTGCGGTGTGTAGATTATTTGTTTGTAATATTGTAACTAGTTCATTCACAAGCTTTGGTTTTCGAGTAGTTTGACTAGTGGAATATCGATTCGATGACACTTGTTTCGACATTCGATATGTACCCACGCATTTTTCTAAATTCGCGTACATTTACTGATATAAATCGATAACGCTATCGCCTGCCTGTGAAGGAAAACATCATGAAGAAACCTAAACCTAAGAAAAGTGTTTGTAATTACTGTGAATACGTTGTACGCTGGCGTGTTGGTTCTCTCGGAAAGTAGCAATCGACTAGAAGCCACTTGTGATGCTGCTTGTTTATGGTTCTTTAATAATGAAATTTATGTGTTTCCTCAAAATGATTATAATTTTTTTAAATTACAAATTGAGATTCGAAAAATTTGTACATAACAAAGAGTTTGTTAGATGTTTAGTGGTATTATGATAGTGAAGTAACAAATAATAGTGTAGCAAAAATGATTTGCATACTGTATTACTATTAATTAATACTTTACTAACGCATACTATTTACAGGCGCTGTAATGTCAGGTTGGATACCAGTATTCGACACGATGCATGGTATCAGAGGCGAGCTGAACGTAATCGTTAAAGTGGAACTATTCTCAGACTTCAATAAGTACAAAACATCCAGCTGTGGAGTACAATTTTTTCATTGTATGTATTTTTTTTAATAACCTTTAATATATATGTCGGGGGGATTACTATTGTCCCGTAGCCATTACTAGGTACTATTGATCCGTTCTGAAACCAATCGTAAGCATCTTATTGGGCTGTTTGCTTTGACTGGATGCCTCAAAATGTAACCAACGACTAGGCAATAGGCATTCACCCTTGAATACTTACTCCGTCGTTCGGAGTATACAATACGGAATATAATAAGAATTACACCTAGATAAGAAAGTATGACAACTTTCTCATCTAGGTGTAATTCTTATTATATTCAGTATTGTATACTCCGGACGAGAATCGGTGTTTTCAACGTGGTTTACTCGATTAGTCTTGTTTGATGAACATGTCATACTTTTATGTGTCTCCTTAACGTTGCCTGGACACATATATGCATATAAATAAACTAATGCGTTTGTTGTTATTATAGCGAGTTCAGTTTAATCGCGGAAATAACTAAACAGATTTACACTCAACTTTTACGTCGTACTTTAACGACTTACGTAGTAATGAGAATATAATGATTAAAATAATAAAAGACAGATTTCAATTCATGTGAATAAAACATGTAGTTTCTATGAAACAACAGAACCATTTTCATGACAACTTTATTAAGTAGTGAATTGTCTAATAAAGGTACAAAATCTATCTTTGTTATGGTAGGATAGTAATTGTGAGACTTTGAAGACTGGGGTAATGTTTTAGCTGTAGTGCCAAATATTGGGAATAGGTTTCCCTTTTGAAATTCTTAATGTATTGGTTGGATGTTTTAAGTCCGTATTCTGTTGTAAACCTTTGGAACATACAGGTATTTTATTAGTATTATAATTTTACTTTTTATTACAATCTCACCTAATGCCAACCGATGGGTCTTAAATAGTTAAATGAAATAAAAAATATTCTACTTAATTTAGGCATTTAGAAGATGCTTAGAAACGTTAAAACTCCGCCCAAAAAATAAATCCATACACTTTAAGTCTAAAGGCAAGGTACAGCTGACGGAAGTCAAGTACATACTTGACAACAAAGTTGTAATTTTGAGGGCTGTACTAGCTATCCCGGTATTAGAATTATGTCCTAAATACGCTAAGGTGTCATTCGACGTGTTGGTCGAAAATGATTATTATTAGAACATTATATGTGATAATGTTACATAGTACTGAAATAATGATTCACTTTGGTTATAATATAAACCATGTCACTGGTGGTAAAGTAGTCGTGTTGTTTGACCGGTGGAGTGACAATTCGATGTCCGCAGGATTGAACACCGGCATGTACTAACGAATTTGAGCAATACAAATGCTAATTCAAAGTCGTAACGCTATCGGCTGACGGGGAAGGAAAACACCATGAGGGATCTTGGAATGGATGAAAGATGTTCTCGTAGTACCACCATATGTGGTGGAAAAATATAGAACTGTATATTTCTTGGAGTTTGAAATCGCCAATACATCGTGGGCTGGCATGCAAATTATACATACCTTCCTTTGGGTAAAAGACTTATGGCCTTGCAATGGGTCTCTTACAGACTATTGTCATGATTATACTGGTTGGGGCCTAAAATACTTGGCAATGTGGTTTTATTTATCAACACAGTCTCAATTATAAGTAAACTGCTTCTTCTCAGGTCCAATGATACCGCCCGGTTACCGAGCGACCGCTATTCACGGTTTCGTAGAAGAGTTGGTTGTGAATGACGACCCTGAGTACCAATGGATCGACAAAATTAGAACACCGAGAGCGTCTAACGAAGCGCGGCAGGTCGCCTTCATCAAGCTTAGCAATCAGGTATTTGATGAACAATAAAACAAGTTAATTTGAATTAAAAATCTCATTTTCATCTTAAATAACTTAATAAATTATTGATTGCTTAATATTATTTATTTATACCCTTTAACAGCTTTACGCTTTTTAGCTCTCACCTACTTCTGTGAATATCGGTGTTGTTTACATATATGACAGGTCTCGTTGTACTATTGAGCTGCGAGACTGCATTGTCGATGTCTATACACCGCTGATACTGTTCTTATAAGTATAATTGCCATTTCTTTGGCTGGATGTTGAATATCTGTGTATGTGTATAATATCTGTGAAGTCACAATAATACTAGTTACGCGTAATTTGGATTTAAATGGCCTTGTATTTTGACCTCATATTTTTTGTATTTGTAGGTTTTAGAGTTTAACCACATTCTCACTTGGTAAATGACAATGTTATTTAATTGGTATAAACGATAAACCTACTTACTTGTCGAAACACACTTGTATATATGCTTAACGGCTGGTTTTCAATTTGAGGGTTGTAGCTAGCTAGCGGAATTTAAAAATGCACGGCTTACTACTAAGCTTTGGTTACATCACGTTGTTTTCTTTCGCCGAAAGCTCTGACTCTTCACCAAAATTGAAATCTACGCCTATTATATATATTATTAGTATTATTATGAGTTATTCTTTGTAGTTTGTCTTTAACAGGTTTAAGCTTGTCTGGTATTTGCTTGAAATTTGCTTTTGTTACAAACAGCCAAAAAAAACTAGCTGAGATATGTTTTTTTATGTTTGGTATAAAACGCTTTCAGGGGTTTAATATTTGTCGGGTTTCAAGTATTGAGTGGGAATATTGCTTTAGGTCCAGCGTCTTGTCGGTCTGAAAGCTGCCGAGTTGGGCGCCAATGCTGTTGTCGGCTATCAACAGGATTTCGATTTGGAAGGAGAGGCCGGCGTTGTCGCTAGAGCCGTAGGTAGGTTTAAAAATGAATCATTGTTCACACAATTTATAGTAGTTTTAAAATAATAAATAAAGAAAAGTGAACTATTGTATGGTCTATAATTTCTTTACTTGAGCTTCAATGATATTCTTTTCTGCTACCTAAAAATAGTCAATAGGTAACTAATGTAAATGGCTAAATAGTTGTACGCAACAAGTGTGTCATACCAGATCGCGACCACTATATATCAGGTTGAACATAATTTCAAAAATACTTTATTCAATTTAGTCTCAGAGAAGGCGCTTATCAACGTCAAAGCAACCACCGGTTTGGATTACAACCCAGTCATCGAGAAGAACCGTCGAGAATTTCAATCGGGTTTATTTTCCTAACGTACATATTTGTAAACAATTCAATTGTCAGAATTATTTTTGACCGATACACAGAAAGACGTATAAATTGCAGACATGACCATCGTTCTATTATTGATCTATTCTTTTGACATTTATTTTGCCCTTTTGACATCCAAACACGCTTGATATGGTGCTTGAACTTCCAATTCGTTAAATCGCTAATTTGCTTTAGGATATTAACACTCGTCGTAGTGGCCTGCTTCGGGATCAGTCAACATATATCAAATATTCATATAACCTTAATTGATGGTTAATAATGTAGATCTACCATACTATACTATATAGACTAGATCGCTATCATCATGCACTCGAAAAAAAACTCTTCACAGTGACTGTATCTTAGTTTGTCACGTATCGAGGTCAGCCAGTGTATATCCAGTTAAAAGGCCGGCAACGCACTTGCGACTCCCCTGCTGTTGCTAGTGTCTATGGACGGCGGTGATCACTTACCATCAGGTGACCCACCTGTTCGTTTGCTCCCTATAATATAAAATAAAAATCAAATTGCTAAAAGGCATACAGAGCAGCATGGTATTGATGATTGCCGATGGCTTGTAAAATTTTCGATTGTCACTGTTCTTTTTGGATTACGTTGTGGACTCTCAGGATTAAGCAGTCATTTAGTTGAAATCGAATAAAAAAGAATTCGTGATACGTTTCTTAATTTATTATAGTCAATTATTAGGCAGCTCAGTTCAATTATTAGGCAAATTTACGAAAATCAACGTTAAACAAGCATTTTTATATAATTGTCTTGTCAAAATGACTGCCAAGAAATGCGATTCCATGACGTTCAAGTCCGATATGTTTAAGACGAATATAGATTTGACGACTTCCTTTGCAGGAACTGCTGTGAGCATATCAGCTCTGCCGACTCACAGTCTGCAAACCAATATACCTCCGTGTACGCAACAGTGAGTGAATAAATAGTATATAATAGTAAAGTGAACTGAATATTTTTCAATTCATATTGATAAACATGTACCGTGATATCTGAGAGTACAAAATATATTGTACAAATAACTATATAATCTTTACAACTGTCATAAATCAAAATACTTTTTTATACTAGTTACAATTTTATCTATGGATTTTTTAATGTTCTATTCGGACAATTATTGTACTTGTTCTATCATTGTATTGAATTTAATTTGAAATTAATTATAATTTACATAAATCAATTTATATAAAACAAAAATCACATTCCTGGTAGTAAAATGTTGTGCAGATCAATTATATATGGGTGTTATATATTGGACCATTTATCATAAACTGTGTCGTTAGATTTCAAAATCAGCTAAGTCCAATTTTAATCGTTCATCAGTTTTTAAATTTTATTAAGATTTTCAAAATGTTGTAATATTTAAAGATCATAAAAAGTAACAAAAAATTTTATGAAAGGTAAAATTTGCACTTCAAGCATGGTGTATAAAAACAGAAAAATAAAAAGAAATTGAACATCTTATATGAACCGAATCCGAAAAATTGCTAATATACGTCTTGTTTGTATCATATATTACTTAAATAAATAGATTAAATAATAATTCCTAATCTAAACATATAAATAAAGTCGATGTGTTGTTTGCTCAGACACAACTGAACCGATTATGTTAAAGATTTTTACTGGCAGATAATGACTTTTCGGAGTATTCTCTGGATTATATATCATTAGGCATCGTCGAAGAGTACTGATTAAGTTTTATAGTTGTATATTAAAATCGGTAAATGGTTCATAGAAGTTACTTAGTAATGTGATTACAAAAATAATCTACATTTCGATGAAACACTTCGTTCCTATGAAAGTATGAAAATGGTCCTTCATTTTTACGAGAAGCAGTCGCAGGTATCAATTACAATAATATATAGCCCTTGAAATAAATGCAACAATATTTGAACTTAGCCAAGATGTAGTGTAATCAGGTGATATGGTATTATTATTGCATTAAGTTATCAGAATACACTGTTAACTTTAAGGGCTATGACACCCTTATATCATGTCTTGGTTTTAAAGTATTTGTTAAGTTATATATAGAGTATGATATGTTGTAATATTGGGTAAATAAACCAATGTCAATAATGTTCTTCTGAATGGCGTGCTTGAATGACAAACTTAAAAAATTTAGTAGCATTATAAAAATAAATAAGAAATATAAAAATAGCCATATTTAAAACGAATAAATTTGAATAAATAAAAGCATTTGTAACTGAAAAGCTTTATATGTGGCTATTTGTTGTTGTAAAAACAGTGTATAACATTATTATATACTTAAAAAGGGTACTCATGAAAATTTTATTTGCATGGTTTGTTGTGTACGCTTGTTCATTAAATAGACAATTAAAAAAATACTTGGACATTTTAGCGACGGACAACGATAATGTCACAGATTTGAATCAATATTACCAAACGCATCAGGACGAGTTACAAAAATTATTGAGTATACTGAACCCTAATGCTCCATCATTTCTCGATGAACCAGTAGATGATGAAGATGATAAAAGTCTAGATACATCCAGGCAGTCTAGTACAAATACATACGCCGGTAATGTCTCAATATACCAAGATAAATATGTTTCACATAAAAGTTTAAAACACATTTCTGAAGATCAAAGTGAATTAAACAGACTGCTAAACAGAAAAGACGATTATGATTCGGATTCCTCAAGTCCTTTACAAAAAATTAAAAGAATAAAAACAAATTTCTTTACAAAAAAGTTTTCGTTACGTTCCCGTAAACCAGATAGAGACATTGATACAATCTCTTTGAAATCTGAATCATCTGCAAACTCGCGAATTTCAATAGGCGACTTAAAATGTGAATTTAAAAAGCTTAAAAGATTGAAAAAACCAAAATTTACAAAAATTGCCCCGGCTAAAGAAGAACAAGGTGAAGGAATGGCTTCTATACTGGCACGTTCTGTACTACATGCTCACACCAGTCTTGCTTGTATAAATGAATCTCAGGATTCTGAACATTCGCCTGGGTCGACTTTAAGACGCACTAGTGAATCTGAACCTACAATTAACATGATTGATGAGGAAAAAGCAAACAAGCCTGGTGTAGAAATGTCTGGTGATATCATATCTGAGGATAACATAAAGAAAGTCCCAGAAATATATTTTCAATCGTTGACTAACATAAATTCGGAGGAAATGCCACCGAAGCGTGAAAGAACGATCTCTGAATCGTGCCCGACATCACCAATTATTGGTAGAAATGATAATCTTCTCAAATTACCTGATGAAATAGGTTATTATGGATCTGTTTCGTCGGCATTGTCTGGAGAAAGTTCTGAAATGTATTCCAGTTCTGAAGAAGATGATGAAAGTTCTGATATTAAAACTGATACAGATAGGTCTATAGAAACCACAAGTTCTGTGGTACGATCCGTATTAAACCACGAAGTAGACCCGGCTGTTGTAGCTCAGATGAACAGAAAATTGAGTATTCTAGAAAGATTGACGCCTGAACTTCGTGAAACTAAATATCAAGACTACATAGATAGATGTAAATCTGCAGACTCGCTGTTACACGATATGGAAAATAATAAAAATAACGAGAGTAAAGTAGTAAGACACGAAGCATCAACGTCTACTAGAGATCTAAACACGTGCGTAAAGAAAGCTCATAGTTTTTATATAAAATTTCATAATCCTTTTGCTCATAAGAAAGCTGTAAAAAGTATTAGCGCTCCATCATCACCAACAGAAAAGACAGGTTTTGTATACCGGTCTTCAAAACGAATAAAACATCAATTATCTAAGATTTCCAAGAGTCATATGATTAAGAGTCTTTCTCATTATTCCTTGTTACCGAAAAAGAAACAAGCTATGAAAACTTTAACGCGACCCAGTTCATCTGACGTGCTTTCAAAAACTCCCAGTGAAACTGTACTAGGTTCTCATTTTCTTTCTTATTCCGATTTAATCAGCCTAGATAAGGAAGGATTCGGGGCACATAAAAAACTTTACAGAAGTGATGAATTAGATCGACCAAAGTTTTCAATGTATATTGGGTCAGAGCCTGTTTCAAGAGCATCATTAAGCTGTTCTTCATCACCACCTCATAAAGATGAACATGACCATCGAGTATATAAGAGAGAAAAATCAGCATTAAAACCTACAGGGTTGGTTCAAACTGCTATGGAAACCATGTTGATTGACCGAGTTCAGTCATTATTAATACCTACGTCACCAGATCATATTTCTTCTAAAACTAGACAGTTTTTCTCTGATGTAAGTGAAAAGTTAGAAAAAGTTGAGGAAACCAGGAACCAGCAAAATTCTATTCAATTATTGGATGATATATCAAGACGTAAAGCGCAATCAGTATCACCTGAAATTCCCAAAATCGTATCTGTAAAAATCAAACCTTTTGTTGACGATTACAGAAATTGCAAGAACAAAGGCGAGAAGTTAAAATATAATAGACCAACTGGATTAGTCCACACTGCCATGGAAACTATACTAATGGAGAAAGTTCAAAACCTTATAGGTCCCACAACACCAGAATCGACAAAATGTATGCCTCAATTAGAAAATAAAAAGGTAACCTCTGAAGATACACATACAAAAGAATCTGTTGGTCTAGTGCATACTGCAGTCAAAACTATACTTTTAGATAAAGTACAAACGGTACTTCCCGAGACATCCGAACCAATAACTGTTAAAACTGAATCTCAAAATTCCACTTGTAAAGATAGTGATAAAATTAGGGTTAAATTAAGTTTGACGGATAACAAACCAACGGGATTAATGGCAACTGCTATGAAAACCATACTTATGGATAAAGTTCAGAGTTTATGTGGACCTTTAATATCTGAGTTGATTCCTGAAAAAACAAAAAATATCAATGAGGCTAAAGAAAAAAATGAAGGAAAAGAATCTACTGGCTTAGTACATACGGCTGTGAAAACTATACTTGCAGATAAAGTAGACTATTTAATTTGTCCACAAGCACTTCAGAGTGAGACAAAAGATACTTCAATAAAAGATGAAAAAAATGAGGCTTTAATATCGCCAGATTTAGTTCATACCGCTATGAAGTCTATAATTATAGACAGAGACCAAAATTTGGCTGATTCACGAAACCCTGTAATGGGTATTAAAGCTCCAAATGATTTTCTTCATGACAACAATAAGCATATAAAAGTTTACGAAAAAATAAAAAGTGATAACGAACCTGAGTTAGTTCAGACAGCAATTCATTTCGATTTTAAAACGACTAATGATGTTCCTTTAAAAATTGAACATAATGTAAATAGCGGTAAATTTATAGAAGAGACAGACAATGATTTAACCATTAACCTAGACAAAGTTATTTATTTAGGCGGTACAGAAAAAAATATATTTGCAACAAAGGAACTAGATGATATAAACAGTGTTGAAGAAATTCATACAACTTCAGATATTAATCCCTCTATAAAGATAATGAAATTGGATGAAGTCGACACTACAGTAGCGTACACGACAAAAGACGGGAAACCTTCGAAACTTAAAGAAAAGAAATTGGTGAGACAAGACAGTATACATTCTGTGACAGAGTCGTTGAAAACGTCCAACGAAAACTTATCTAACGTTTCACACAAAATAACAAAACCTATGTTGCAACATTTTCATCCTATAATAAGTGGTGCACAGTTAGAGACGATACCATCTTTGCCTGAAAGCAGTCTAGATCATACCGAAAGCTTAGACGTAGAGGATGTTGGAACTAACAACATTGCTGTTAGTGTGTGTGATAACTCGCATGCAGTGTGCGGTGTTGACAGGAACGAGCGAGACAGGGATAAGTGTGAGAAGGACAAAGGATCACCACGACATGCTCGCCATGAGTCGTATGGTGGGCGGGAGCCAGCCGTACAACCAGTGCACGCGCAGAATTCATCATTGAATGCGTCGTCAACTCCGATGGGGATTCATAGGAGATCATCGGATTCAGATCTTAGTGTTACGCCTAAAGGTGAGTTGTATGAACATAACCAATGACTTGAACGACATGTTCACTCTACAAAAAAAAGCTATACGTATGGACTAATCTTAACGAATTTCTTGTATGTCTACTTAGGACTTACACTAAAAAAAGTACGTTGAATTCCATACTATATTATAATTAAACAATTGTAAATAATGTTAATTTTAGGCAGTTCACTGAACATGTCGGCGGGTAATGTAGGAACCGGTGGCGGAGCTATTCTTAAGCCATCTATGAACAGTAATAACTTGGATTTGCTCGAGTATCCGTTCCTGACGATGACCGAATTCCCGCCTGGGTTCATCGTTCATATAGGTACTTTTGAAACAATTTGTGTGTGTTTTTTTAATATTTTTAACTTGAAGTATTGAAATGCTATCAACATATTGCTCATGGAATAAACATCCAAATATTAGCTTGAAATTAAAGTTTTCGAAATACATACTATTACTTAAAATCAGTCAAAAAAAATCTCCTTCTGTTCTGACAAATGTTATTTTGTTTTCTCATTAAATAATATTTGGTCTAATCATGTTTGATTTTGTAAGACTAATATTAACCTCAAAACTGTAGACTTGTAGCGTTTGACAAACAAGCACAGGTTATTCGTGTTTGTAATTATGAGGTGTACGTCATTTGCCGGTGTAGGTGGTACGGTGTGCGCACGCTCGGTGAAGCTAGTCGACGGCGGAGGGGAGAGCGGGGCGCGTGCACTCTGGTGGGCGGAGTTACGCACAGAGCTACGTGCGCACGCTCGTGCGTTGCGGTGTAACGCCGTCATCGCATACGTGGACACGGCCGCCATATGGTACCGCCCTTGATTTCTTAATCTTAATATCTTTTTAAACTTATTTTTCTTCCTAAATCATACACGGTGGTATCTAATTCACATGGCTCGATGCTTTAATAGCGTTTGTCTAAAGTGATACTACTCATTTCCATTATCTTATTTTTTTGAAAACAGTTTTGATAAGGCGCATTGCATAATACCAATTGATAGTTCACTTATCGATACTAATTTATTTTAATTTACATTAGCTTTAGTGATTGCAGTAAAAAAAACATTTATTCATTAATGTTATTTTATTCAAAAGATGGGTATCAATTGCTATATTACCACTTCCTCTACTCGGCCTGTTTTACCCATAGTTTATAGGTTTTAGCGTTTGATCGCATTCTCATCTGATGTTAAATGAGGATGTCTTGCAAGATGGTAAACATGTTAAACCTAGAGGGGACTCGTTTTTAAGTGCAGCTGCCGGAACACACCAACAGGTGCTTGGCGACAGATTTTTAACTTGAGGGTGGAGCTTAGAAAAAAACCTACCATCATCTTACGGTTTCATCGCGATGTTTTCCTTCACCGAAAGCTCTGGCACATTCGCAAGGATTGAAACTTACGTTAATCGACGCGGTGTCTGGATAAGCTAACCAATGAACCGATCATTAATTAATAAGCTATACAAGATCTAGAAAATTCCGAATTATTTTTAAATTTTTCTTATCACACATTTTACTTTTAACTCTGTCAATAAAGAAATTCTGTTTACAGCGAAGATGTGTGCGTTCTATCAGCTTCGGGAACGGCGGTTGTTATAAATCTCGATTGTGATTTCAACGCGGATCTCGATCCGTCCTCAGGTAAGATAAATAACACTTTTATTTGTAGTGTAATTCCAATTAAAACACTGATAATATTGATTAAATTGAATTAAACAACACCAATGAATGGAAGAACTATATGTCAACTACGATATATTCAAAGCAAGGTAATCTGGCGATATAATTATATTTTGGGAACCAGTTTCTATTGCAAATGAATATCAAAACATACATTTTAAACAACTAGTTTCCGGTCCAGGTGGAACTAACCACGTGCCTTTTAATGTACTAATTTATGTTCTAGTTGGTATTAAAAACGTGCATTTTAGCGAATTAATTTCTATTCCAATTATAACTAAAAATGTACCATGTAGAGAAATTATTTCTGTTTCCCTCGGTACTGATCATGTACCTTTTAGACAACTAGTTTCTAATCTAATTGGAACTAAAAATTTAAATGACTGGTTTTTATTCTAGTTGGCATTGTAAATGTAACATTTAGAGAACTAGTTCTTATTCCATTTGGAATGTATTTTAGAGAACTAGATAATTTATTATATGAAACTATATGAACGACGTGAGCTTAATCGAGCAGTTGTAATAAACTTTGTAGTTGAATGGACATCGATGCTTAATCATCACTAAATAGTATAAAACAAAGTAGCTTTCTCTGTCCCTATATCCCTATGTATGCTTAAATCTTTAAAACTACGCAATGGATTTTGATGCATTTTTTTAATAGATAGAGTGATTGAAGAGGAAGGTTTATATGTGTAATAACATAAATTAAATAGCGGACAAATACTGTTATTTTTGAGGTTACTCCAAATTTAATGCGTGCGGGCCACGGGCAGTAATGAATAAATCAAAACTACTGGATCGATTTTAATCATTTTTTCAGCGAATGACATAAGGCTATATATTTTATACTCGTGCGAAGCCGGAGCGGGTCGCTAGTTTATTATAATTAACAATATCTTTAAATGAACGAGTTTCTATTCCTGTCCATATTGACAAAGTTTTAGAGAACTTGTTTCTAAAGTACATGTTACATTTTTTGCTATTTACTATGCTTTTTAATGTATTAGTTATACTAGCTTTTCCAGCGAATGCGTTCGCGTTATTGTAAATTAGGCTTATCTCCCGGGAACTCTTTCTCTTATTTTTGGATGAAAGCTACCCTATATCCTTTTCTATACTCCTGAGACCTATGCAAAATATTATGATTGATTGAGTAGTTTAAATGTTAAAGCGTAATAAACAAACAAACACAGATGAACAACTTAGGGCTTAAACTGATTTAGGTCTATAGTCCTACCGTATATTAACAGGATAAAATGTTGTGGGGAAATAACCATTTTATTTTATCCAGGGTCGGGTGGATCGAAGAACACAATAGAAGAAGTGGAATCAGAAGCGTGTGCCGTAGCGCACGTGCCGTATTCACCGGGCGCTGGACCCTACCGAGCCGAGTTCTCCACTTGTGGGGGTTGCAGGTACGACTATTATTATAATTAGAAGAATCCAGTGCAAAGGTTTTTCGTTAAATGATACATTAAAATTGAAAATCAATATACCGATTTGCATATTAATAATATAAACATTGATCGCCAAAAATTATACTTTTTCAGGAAAAAAAAACTTTTAATCTCTATAATCATTTCAGAATTTTATTTTTATTGACATGTAAACGTCCGCATTATTATATTTATATAATCTCGTCAAAACGCTTACGGGTATTATTATAGCTTTGGTGTGACGTCACACCACTATAACAATACCATTTTTCTGTGATACGACTAACTTGGAAATGTAAACGTCAGAATGATGTATCGGAAGGTGTGACGTCAGGCGCTATAATTGGTATTTCTGTTCACGTGATCACACAATAGAATTTTTGTTTTTTTTTTCTTAATTTACATATTAAAAGTATACTGTGAGCATGCATGTAGAATACTAAATAGGTTTTTATTTTTGTTCACTGGTTATAACCGTAATGAAACGATAGATAACGAAATTATATTTTCTTGGATATGTGTCATTTTTAATTAAGGTAAAAGATGTTTGAGTGGAATACTGTATAACCGAGGGACATGAAACAGTTTGTATGGAAATGTAATTGTTAATTAATCTATTAATATGGCTATATGAAGTATTAATGTGACTTCGTGCAGGCGAGCCCGCGTCCCCACAGTACTGTTGGCGACGTGCGCGAAACCGAACAGGTTGACTTCCTACGCAAAAGCTGTCACTCTCACAGCAGTCGGTTGGTATTCACAACACATACTTATATTTTATATTTAATAATATGTATTATTTTTAATATTCCACTACAAACGCAGGTCGCGTTAACCGTTAATGTTGTTAAATTGAAATGCAGCATGTTGCTGAATAGTGTTGTTAGTTGTTGGACATTTTAATTTCTATTGTTCTATAGTTATTAATTAATTTATTTATATTATTAATAAGTTATTTAATCGTGTATCATTTTTCTTTGATTAATCATCTTAAAGATGTAAACGTAAGTAAAATAAGGAATTTGATTTTTTCTCTCAAATTATCAAAACAAATCTTTCATAACAATATTATTTTATTCCCTATTCGAACCCATGTTTATTGATAGTAACAATATTCCAGCGGCACGTGTTAGAAGAGCTCCCCCCACAGCGGAACCCGGCGCAAGGGATATATCGGACCAATTACCATTTCTCGAATACGAATTGCATAAGCTGCTGCTAGCAAAACTAAGAATGCAGGTTCGTTTAAAATGTATTTAAAATATGTACAGATGCCGGAATGTATAGGCAAACGTTTCTAACGATTTGAATCAAATTTTGTATTTAGATAAGACTTTGCTTTTAAAGTTTATCAATTATAAGTACAATACATTTACATACATTCGGCCATTGATTTTTGGTTATATACAGATTTTCGATTGAGAGAAAACAGGTTAAAAAGCGTATTAAATTTTCAGGGTGCGAACGCTCTGTTTTCCCTACAAACGCAAATAGCGATAGGAGAGAGGTGTGTGATGGCGCTCGCCACCGGAACCGCCTTCAGGCTGGCAGCTCTGCCTCCTCCCACACCGCCCAGGATCAAGGTTAGTGGATCAGTCATCACAGGAACCTCTTCATCATGAGCCATTCTTTAAAGGGTGAACACCAAATATATGAGGAACGCACTAAAATATCCCGTTTAGATAAATAAATAAAATTGAAGTGTCTATTGGTAATGTGAAAATAATAGCTTTTTACCAAACAAATATGAAAATATATATATAGTACTTGTAATAAAAACAAAATCATTTATTTGTCTGTCTGTTTGTGCAGGTAAATCTCCGAAACGGTTGAACCGATTTAATGGGACTTTTACTGATAGATAGCGGATGTTATAATAAGTAATACATACTATTACTGTTATATTAGAAAAACACTGAACAAATATTTTTTGATAAATTTAACGAAGACGAAGTCGCGGGTACCCACTAGTCGCTATATATTTAATGTATGCCTAAAGCATCGGGTAACTCGATCCCACTAACAAGTGATTTAACCTGGGACTACTTGACGCCCGCGGCTTCGTTCACGTGAATGTATTGATGATTGAATTAATAGTTTGGCACTATCTCTCGGGAACAGTACTTTTTTACCCTATGTTCTTACTATACATCTGACATCGTGTATGTGTAAAGATGATCGTAACGTAACGAAAACGTAACACACAAACAAAAACTAACTTTCGCATTTATAGTAATAGATAGGATTTTCACCGTGTATGTTCTGATCGTGTTCCAACAAAGTCCAAGTGTCCTATAATTCCACTTTCAATATTCTCTCATAAATTTCAGTGATATAAGTAATTTAAAATGTTAAGCGATACCGTAATTTAAAAGAAAGGCTTCAATATCCATCACGCCGTGAAAAGTCAAATAAAGACTTTATATATATATATTCTCTTATGAGGAAGGCCACCGAAATTACAATTTTTACCTGGAGCAAATAATATCAAAATGTCAACATCAATTTCAAGAGAAATGTAAACATTATAACTCTCCTGATAGTTGGAAGGCGAAGTGCGAAGGTGCGAAGTGTGAAGGGCGAAGTGATTAATTTGCTAGCTTTTCCAAGTCATAAATTTGTACTCAACAAGTTTATACAATAAAAGTATAGACTGAAATGCTAATTAGGATTCCCAACTTTAGGCAAAACTACAGCGTCGTTCATTGACATAAAATGTTATTATTCAGATTTATTTTTTTAAGTTTGGTAAATCTAACGTTAAAACTACATTCAATATCATACAATGATTTCTAATTATAAGTAATTATTATGTGCAAATATATTAGATGTTATAAGTTGTACATAAGTTCTTTATAGAATATACTATATTTTTTCGCTTTTGTGTTATTAATTTTTATGTTACGAATCATTTTATACGGAGCAAGCTTTAGAAAAAAAATGTTTTTATTGTATAACATAAAAAGTTACTATTAATTTTTTGTGTTGAAAGTGAGAACTTTGGTGGTCTTACCTTTATGCACGCATTTATGAATTGGCAGTGGATTGTCCTTACAGTATAGGTAGTTTTATTCGAGATTCGATTTATAAAGTATCCGAGTACAAATACTTCATGTTTCAGGCATCAGAGAATGATAAAGAAGCTCTAGAACTCCAGAAAGCTTTGTGGGACTCGTTCACGGCGAACAAAGCCGCCAACGGTTATGATATAGGTGAGTTTTATGTGTATTTTAGTTCGATGGGGATTTAGGTAATATGGAATGATATAAGAAACTCATGAACACTAGAAGTAAAACCGGTTCGGAACTGTAGAATATAGAATTGGAAGAAGCTCTATTTCGTTTAATAATACTATGATTTAGGAATGGATTTCTTTTTGTGACCAGTGAAAATAAGACGGAGGTAATTTAATGCAACGATTCGACCAGGATAAAAAATAGATGCTTGGCTAGAGAGAGACGGAGGAAGGACTATACTGTAAACTAAGAGAGATTAATGCTATAAAATAAGACAAATGTATGCACGTATACATGACACATTTGTAAACTCACTCAATATTTTTGTTTCGTTAGTTGCTCATCTGTATTATGTTACTGAATTGTTGTATATTTAATTTAATGTTTTTATCATTATGGTTTTATATTTTATACGTTATGTGATATTCTTGTTAAGATACCGTCTTAATACAAAATCAACACTATAGTATAACTCAGTTGTGCTGCAACTTGACGTTGAATGGAGGTGTTGTTGTTAGACAGTTTTAATTTAATATATGTATGTTTTCTTTCTTTTATTTTAGAAAGGTGTACAAACGTATTTTAAATTCGTTTGCAGTATTGCCATCCTAAAATGGCTGACTATTATATGTTCTTCAACTCAGTTGTTCCATATATATATCTATATGGTCATCATTCTATATCAGATTGTTTTTATTTTAATATTGTCTGATAAGGAAAAAAACGTATAAAACGTTATAGAACCTCCATGCCATTCTCTCTTTTTGTATATAATCTGTGTATTTTTACCTTTATTATCATTTTTCGCACACATACACAAACTCTAATTCAACAAAAATAAACAGAGCGGGGAAGCCCCATAGAGGGGGTCATAACGCTTGTTCCTTAGGTGATGATTTTTACTGATCAACTCCTACCGCAAGCCGCGTTAGAAAAATTCGTCCTAAAAACTGTTCTATAGTATAGTTCTTCGAAATGCTTTGTGTGATTACAAAACTCTATAGTAAGAGAGGCCTTTATGAATGATTTGTTCTAGGAGTATCAGATCACAGTACAAACGGAGTACTACCAGAGATAGAAGGCGATGATCCACCGGCGTTAGATCTGTGCGCTGACAAAGACGCATGTGTCTTGGAGTTAGATGAAGCTGAGGATGTACGTATCAAAAATTATCGCATTGGTTTGAGTTGTGGCGTATCGATACTTTAAAACGTTTATATCGAATTATAATAAGTATCGATACGTCACACAAACCTACGCACTGTATTATTATAGTTTGTACAATTATTGTAATTATTGTGTGTATCTTGTAGCGAACAGACGGCTAGTCTACTGTCCTATGAAATAAGATAGTAGGCTAGTCCGTTTAAACGCTCCACGAGGGATAAGAAGTAATTACTGAACAATAGGATTAAGACACACCTTTTTAACGTACGATAAACGACGACCAATCGCCGTATGAAATGCGTCGGTGTCTTAATCCTTCCACGTTGTTATTATTATTTTCTAATATTGTCTATATAAGTAAATGCCTTGTATTGTCCAATCTCTTCCGCAATAAATCGACGTGCACCATACTAGTCTTTTTCTTTCATACCCTCGAGATTGAATAAATAGAATTAGTGGTTTAGAGTGAAACTCCACCAAGAAACCAATAAAATCTCATGCTAAGCAAAGTCATAAAGCATCAATCTATTGAATAGTTCTGGAAATTCGGTATTTTATCAAAAGATTATCAGCTTTTATAGTGTTATACATGTCACGGTGTCGAAGGGGTGACAATAATATGACCTCATCCGTATATGGTCAATCGAACAACCAAGACCAATCGAGTATCAATAATAAAAACGTTTATCCTTAAACAGCAGACACGGCCATGCAATATAGAATATACTTTTGAATTATCTGTATATGTGTCGTTGGTCTCATTTGAAGTCTTCTAGCCAAGGTAGACAGATAAAGATAATAAAGATGACTGTGGTTTGCTGATTGATACCTGTAGCCAATACTGTTTGAGAACGGGCCGATAGGCAACCCCCCTCATATATTAAGTGCTAAAGATGTACGAATTGAATTGAATATTGGTATTCGATTCGGGTTTCGAATGAATTAAATAATTCGAATTTAATTTAGATTATATTCTTAATTTGAACCAATTCAATAATTGGAACTGTCCTTGAATGAATATGAATTTTATAGTGACTAATATTTATGTCAAATCAAATTGTTTATTATGAAATTGTTTGAACTATTGGTTAGTTTGGATTAAGCATAGAGTTCTAATCGATATGTCCTATTCGATTTCTCGCCGAGTAATGTGTAAATTCGAATATTCGCATACACATGATTCAAACATTTCGGTAATTTCAGTATATTATTTATGTAGGTGGAGACAGCACGTGCTCTGGCAGTTCGAAGGGTTCTCCCGCAGGTCTACTCTTCAAACCTGAAGCCTTTACGAGGAGCACCGCCTCATGCTTTTGCTCAAGTAATTATTTCCTGTTTAAAATGACTGCTTTTTGAGCACTGTTTTGCTAAAATATTTAGACATTACAAATCATTTTCATATTATCAAACACTATAATATAATATAAAATAATATTTTAATTTCTTCAAAAAATCTTAACTAATATAATGCCGAAGTGTCTTTGTTTACTACGCTTTCGCGCCTTAACTACTCCATTGATGATCATGAAATTTTGCGCATTACACGTTCTTCAAGGGTACAGTAAAAGGATACAGAGTACCTTTCATCTAGAATAACTGTATTATTCCGAAACGATAGATCAAATCCACATTAACGTGAGCGAAATGGCGAGCAAAAGCTAGTAAAGAATAAATATACGCTTGTTAAACGCGCGCCATGATGCTACCTACCTAATATTTCTTTAGATTTATGTGACGTCATATGTCAGGACACCTGGAACGCAAACGATTTCCAATCGATGACAGACGGTATTTACTTACTCGTGACGTCATCATACCACTCAGCCAATCCAACCTGTTTTCGATCACATGTCATCAGTTTAACAATGCGTGTTTTTGTTTTTTTGGTATATAAAACGCTAGGTTTTGTCTGCGGTTTCGCTCAGCTAGTTGGTGTGTTATACAAAGCTGTAAATGCGCAGGTGTGGCGCGGCCGCGTGGGTGGTGGTGGGGGAGGAGGTATAGGCGTGGGAGGGGGTGCGGGCGCGGCGGAGCGGCACGTGTCACGCGCTCTGCACTCAGTCGCGTACAAGCTGCGGAGGCTGAGCCCATGCGCGCTCGCCGCCACGCGTTTCCAGCTCGAACTGCCCGAGGTACTGTACACACTCACCATCCAACGTCCACACCCATCTCTATTCTTATAATCCTTTTCCTTCCTTAGCGACCAATCCTAAATATCAAATAAATTTAGAGCCTTTATAAAGAAGAGGATCAATGGCTTATTTGTCAGAGTCAAAATACATGTTTGAGTTCGTGAGGTGCACATTTTTGGTACACATTTGTATCTCACTAGTTCCTATATGTTCGATTTCAGTCTCATAGTTCGAGTCTCATATAGTTCGATTTATACGAATAGTTCGAACCAAATAAATAATTCGAAATTTCTGGAATAATTACGCCCATATTTATCTTTAATGTGAGGTGCATTATTCCTACTGCGATATCTAAGAAGTGAACCAATTCAATTCAAACAAAATCAATCTAATTCGAACACTATTCGCTAGTCACACAGTTGTAGTAAAATGTATCGATTATCTTTATTCTATCGATTAACTTAATGTTAGTCGTGTGTGCGATGATTTATCGATATCGATATTACTCCCTTCGAACACTAAAAGGTATTCGCACACTTCTAGTAAAAAGTATCTTTTATGTTCATTCTATCTAGCGACTTATGTTACTTACTTGCCGTAAGTGCGAAAATTTTTCGATAATCGATATAACTACCACAGGACGAGGTCCAGTTAGTCGTGTCGGGTACCGCGATACCGCTTCAAGACCCATCGAAGCCGGAGCTTTGGTCGGAGAATGGAGACGTCACTGCCGGTAACCATGGTAACGGGTGCGGAGACAACAACGATGACGAAATATTCGCACTTGATGAGGAGCAACTTGTGAAACCGACCCGTGACGTCGAAGTGGAAGAAAAACCGTCCGTCAATGGACAAGTTAGTATCAATTAAATTTAAAAAAATACGTGTGTTCAGTACTAATATTGCTATTTAGAGGTATGTATACTTATAAAATATTATAAATGTGAATTTGTTTCTTTAATTGTTCTGCATCCACAGCTTAGCTACTAAATCGATCGTCATCATTTTTTTAGAACACGTCAGGGATAAAAAAAAATGAAATGAGGCACTTTTCATCCGAAGAAAAGTATTGTTTCTGAGAAATAGGTTAAATTTATATTTACGCGAGTGAATTCACAAGTCAAAACTAGTTTATTTATATTTTATTTATTTCAATAATACTAAAACTAAATCATTGTTACACCTTATTAAATAAGAAGATCCAAGATAACATCGCTGCATTTCAATGCGATATCTGCCAACTCAACCGACACAGGCAAGCGCCATATGTCAGCTCGGTGTGACATGTATGGACATCATTCGATCTATCTCCTTAACTAATACAAATCCTATTGTAAAAGATCTAATTTATTATAAGGATACTTTAAGCTATATTTTGAAATAAAAAGTATTTAGAAAGCAATCGTCGAAGGTACTGAAATGTTGCTTTAAAATGTTTATACTTATTTTGTAATAAATGAAAAAAAATATTATCTACAAGTTCGATCAATTCGAAAAATTAGTCCCGAAAAAATTAAATTTTAAATATTGCCATACTCTCCAAGTTCTTGTAGGAACTATACTTCATAGAAAAAAAAGTGTGTTCACATTCGTACCTGTGATTAGTATGAAAAACCGAAAAGCAGTATGGTCAGATGTTATACTTATTGAAATGGAGTTTTTAAAAGTAGGATGTATCAAATATAATGCATACACGTACCTTGGAGTGCTCCAGCACCTGTTAAGATCCACCGACACGAAATCAGGTTGCCACAAAACTCAAAAAACAGCGAAGACAACAGATTTGCGCCTGTAACGGTTTTTCATACACATGAGATGTTGGTGCTCCAATACTTGATGACTAAGTGACACATGAGAGTTGCGTTTTGTTACTGCTTCGAGTAAGGACTATTAGTGGTAATGAAACATTCCTATTATCTAACGTACTCTGTGGGACGCATGACAGCTGCTGTCACTTACATTTTGTTACTGCTTTAAGTATCGAACATTCGTGATAATGAAAGATCTCTCTTATATAATGTACTCTGTGGGACGCCTGACAGCTGCTGACATTTTGTAACCGCATCGAGTATTGAATTTTTGTGATACTGTAACATGTCTATTATATAATGTATTCTGTGGTGTATAGGGTGTGAGCGCGAGCGCGGTCTCGCTGACGACTCTGAGCGGGGTGAGCGGGGCGCGGGGCGCGCGGCGTCTGTGCGCGCTGCGGCTGTTGTTCGTGCGCGAGACGACCACAGTGCGCGAGCTCGGGGGCCTCAGCGGGTTCTTACACACCTTCACTTGCGAGGTATACAACCACTTTAATGTCCCATAACGTCACTACTCCTTACTGTTCACAATCGTAACTAATACTGTAGTCTATCACGTAATGGATTATATATTTTATTCATGGTTTTGTGTTATCTGACATATTTTGTATACATTGTAATATTGATGGTGTTTCACGTAATATAGTTTGGTTATATGTGCACTAGTGAAGTGAATGGGTAATAATACCACGGAACATGAATTTTGACATGCCACAAAAACTCCACCGAAAGTTCTAACAAGGGAGCCACCGTCTTATAAAAACAATTAAATAATTACAAGACACTTGTAGTATTATTACCTACTTAACAGTGGTAATAATGATCTAGATATGTTGTCAAAAAAAAATCCATATGTATGTAAAGAAAACATATTTCTTCGATAATATTTTGCAGTCTCACCTGTACCGTAGGTTTGCTAAGGTTTAGTAGTGTAGGCTATAAACTCTTTAATAAATTATCTATGATTAAAAGAAACATTGTAATATGTCATGTCACTCTAGAAACTCTAGAAATTATAATATAAAAATGTAAATGATATATAAATTTTAAATGTCGATTATTTCTTATAGATATGATTAAGGATAGCATAAATACGGAATTTTAATTTTATTTTTGACAACCTATCTTCTAGATTATTACTGCCATTGTCGAATTGGTAATAATATTAAAAGTCTCTGGGAGATAATTTCAATGTTCTAACAAGAGGGTGGCGCCTTCTTAGAAATTTCCATGGAGCTTTTATGGCATCTCAGAATTCACGCTCCATGGTATTATTTCATCCCATCCACTTCACTTGTGCCCAACAACCGAACTATATTACGTAAAATACCACTAATATTACAAAATACACAGTCAAATAACACAAGATTATGAATAAAATATAAAATCCACTCTATGATAGACTAAGATCACGCAAAAAATTCCTGGGATCGTATTACGCACGGTGTTTTTGAATGAATGAATGAACGAACGAACCAACGAATGAATGAATTGCTCTTGATTATACATTCCGGTTGTCGTAGGTACTGGCAATAGCGCGTGCGTACACAGCGGCGCTCGGCGGTAATGCACTCACGTCCTTCTACATCACACAGCTCATGCTTCAGGACAACGCGCACAAGAACCAGGTATATCTTACTCTATATATCACTCATATGCCATTCCGTGTAACACACAATAAATATACAGCGTGCTCCGATTCAGTTTCCTTTAGAATCTACATGAAAATATTTTAGAACAGCCTGTATATGAAAACATGCGGTGAAATAGTATAAAAATTATACCACGGTAGAAAATGAAATGCATTATTCTAGGTAAATACAGAAAAAGAAAAGTTACCACGACAAGATTTTGTGTTCACAGCGTTCAAATTTCAAACAATAATATGTTTCATTCCAGTTGAAAAAGATAGTAAAATCCACCTGTATTTTAGTAACTCTTACAGCTCAGTATAACATCAGCGTTAAAATTAGGGTTAATTGCATTTTTTTGTTGTGCTATACGGCGGGGTCACTAACTCTGAGTACAGTATACCCTGGGCTTATAGATAAACCTTTTTTGCCAATAGTATCGTTACTTGTAATATACAAGTATACATTTTTATTAAACTAGCATTAGATATGAACGGGAAATAATAAAAAAAAAACTGCAGTTACTTGTAATAAGAATGCTTATGTGTCTGTACTCGAAAACAACATCTATCTCATCCGCTTGTCAAAGCCGTTTGTACAATATAGTACATTATTGTTTTTTCCACAGGGTCAATGTCTCCTGTCAGTCGGCGGAGATGTAGTTCACATGACATACTGAAAGAAAAAAACATGACATATCTAAGTTCTAGATTAAGTACAAATCTACAGATTTGGTGTAAAAGTGTCGACATATAAAATCACACATGCGATTTGAATTTAAATATTTTTCATTAAAATCTAATTAACCCAGATGTTATATATCAGACATGTAACATTTAACATATAACTTGTGATAAAACATATCACGTGTCACGTTAATTGACGATCATTTTTTAAACCCGTTCTGGGGAAAATACCTCCTCCCTTCCACACCTACTTTTCCTTCTCTGTACCAGTTTGGTCCAGATTTTTGCGATTACATACCTTTTAAAAGATATGTATCACGTTAACTGACGATCATCTTTTCAATTCATTGTAGGGTAAAAGCCCCTTCTCTTAAAGTTATCAATAAAAGCCTCAATATAAATACTCATATGACTGTGAAAAATTTCATTTCGTTCCCATGATCCCATCGGTTTTCATTGTTATTCATAGTTAATTATTTATTTCATTGTTAAACATCCTATGTGAAATATGTACAACTGCTCGTGAATTTATCACCAATTAAATAACAGTGACAAAAGTGAAAATCACGACGTTATATAAAAATACCTTCGTATATCATACCTACATTACATCAAAGTATCGAGTGGTTTTCGTCGAGATATTAGATTTCTTTTTTCAAACTGACTACACTGTTGACCTGGCAAGGCCTCTACAGTTTCACCGGCCTACTAAGGGAAACGCTTAAGGCTCTCGCCCCATTCTATATAGGCAACCAGCACAATGGCGCACGGCGCGCTTCGACTTGGACTGTCACCAAATATCCCGAGTCTAACTAAGCTAAGCTAAATTAAGTTATTATTTCATACATATATGAATTCGGGAAACATACACGTGTACCAAGCATGTATGTGTCACGAACTTATATATGTATCTTGAATCTGACTACTAAGTTAGTCTAAACTAACTCCGTTCTAAAAAGGGATTAAAAAACAAAGCCAACCGCTATGTGTACACCTACATATGTGTATGAGCACGTGTGTGGGGTGATTGGTGTTTTGTTGTAATAACTAGTGTTTGAAAATTTATTCAGTGTCACTGTATTCGCGCAAGCAACGTCCTCGAGGGCTCCATTCCGGAGGATCGGACCTCGGGCGAGATATTAGAGCAGATGCGAGACCCTAGTCTATTACGATTGTAGTTATAACTCGATAAAAAAAGGTTTTTTTTTTTATATTTATGAATGTCAGCATTAAGATTAGAATTTTAATAACGACTTTTTGGGTGTATATAAACGTCGACTTATTCATGATACTAGCAGAGTTAACATAATAATGACGATTGTCATATTAAAAATATATAGGAATCGCAAACGGCAAGACATTTTAAGTAAACGTTTAAAAAACCCAATAACTGAAACATAACTCATTACTAAATATTGGAGTTTGACAATACAAATACGCATGTCGTGAATGTTGAAAAGACAATTTGTGCGCTACCATACTATTGTAACGCTTTTTACGTTTTGTAACGTTTTTAATTGTGACATTTTTTTACGTGTAGTCGTATAATATATATGTTTTAAGTCAACGAATTTACTTAGCATTATAACACAGGCGTATAATTTAGATATTTATCACACCCTGTCCTAATGTAGGGTAAGCAAAGACCAAACCCGACGCCCACCATCGAGAGATTTAAAATGTATAGGCAGTCACTGTTGTCATGCCAGCCTGTGAGTCTCAGGCAGCTAGATACACTGGCTGATTTCGAATGCGACAGAATAATCGTGAGTCACTGTGACGAGCTTATCACCATGTCTATGGTGGTTGCCGTCAAGTCCGACACAATCTGTAGCTCCACCACTTTGTAGCTCCAATCCTGGTGTATCCTGAATAGTTTTTAAGTATTGTTCTGGGTTTTAAAATATAAGACTTAATATTGCCTTCAGCCTTACATTTTACAAGTCGGCGCTATAAAAAACTACATTTCTCGTCAGTCTTTTTGAGCGATGTGACTATAGCCCCAAGTCCGGGCTTACGCGTAATACAGTCAAGAGTTTAGTACAAAACAAAGTTAAAATATTATTATAGGAATCTAAAATTGGTATTTATTTGCCCATAAGTTGTTTCGCTGTTATACATATAATATAAAACGTATTTATACATAAAATTATATTTTGTGAAACTACATTTAGAGAGGTCATAAAGTTTGGTGAGAAATGTAATATTTTTTTTTTATTAAAATTCATTTACCGAATTTTTAAACCCTCGAAGCATTAATTACCGCGTCTGGTTTTCATCTTAAGGCCTTGTTTTAAAAAATTTTACGAGTTGTTGCTCTCTCGTTCGTTTTTTACGGTCTATTCGTAATCATTTGTTATTAAATTTTTCTTACCGTATTATTTGTTGAATCTTTATTTAATCATGTAAATCCCAAAGATAATTTCACTTAAAAATAACTTATTTTATGGAAGTATCGGTCTTTGTATATTAGACACAAATGATGTGGTCAATTGAAAAATATATTACAACCTCTTCAATCGCTCTGTAAACTTTTGTCTATGGAATCTTGCCATCATAACTATCTCTTTGTTTTATATGAAATTCGTACTTAAATATTTATTTAAAAATCTGCAATTAATGTAAGGTGCTAAATGTTGTTTTACTTTTTATAAATTTTGGCATTAATAAAATCATTGTAAAACGAAATGTTGTTTTATTTATAAACCATAGATTAATATCCTTTACTTTTTGTTTTTCTTTTTGACCCTTTTTTGCTGCTTGAAGTGTAAAGGTAAGTCGGGAGTATTTTTTTGTTGTACAAAGTTATTTGAACTCACGATAGCTTTTAACAATATATATGGGAAAAGGTTTTTTGCGATATCAGAACTTCCGTTAAACAAGTGTTCATCCTTATAAGAAGATAGATCAATCAACATTTTTTTTTTGTGTAAATTGCCAGTTAACTGAAAAATTTATTTTCAAAATCTGTCAATGCAGTCATAATATTTTAAAAAATTGAGGTCAACCTTAATGAAGTTTTTATTAATCTAAAACTTGCCATCGAGGGAAGAAAAACGCTTAATCAAACGATAAATTTTATCAGAATGTTTAATAACTGATGTGTGTGTTGGGATTTCCAACCATTAATGATCTTCTTTTTAATACACTTACTAAAGAAGAAAGATCCTTTCTATATAGGACATAGGGAAGCGGAGAAAACATTATTAATAATAGGACAAAATTAAAATGTGTATAAACATGTCTCAGTATCACAGTTAGCTAGTTAGTAACTAAGATAGTTATTGTATGTGATTCCAGTATCTACCCGGCTTTTAATTTGGCATGTCAAAAGAAAATCGAAATAGTTCGTACAGCGTTATCTTTGTTTATCGCAGTCGCAGTGCGATAGAGAGAATACCTTATAAACCCCAACCCAAGATGCTCTCAGCCGGACGCCTCACTCATCTCCCCAAAATGATGCGACGTGCCACATCAAATGACCCGGCATTATAGATATGTTTTTATATCGGCTAACTGAAAAATTCGTGAATATGTAAAAAAAAAATATTTGACAACTGTTTTATGACACATATTAAGGTTTAAATTTGCCAATAAATAGATAGTTTATTTAATCTATCCAGTATTCGATATTAACATTTTTTTTTCGATGTGACTACACTGTTGACCTGGCAAGGCCTTTACACTTTCACCGTAATACCATATAAAATGTTGTTTTATTTTTGATAGGTTCGATAGTTTATTGATATATTTAATTTTAAAACATGTATGTGTGCAGTTCATAGGCGGGAGAAGAGAAAAGTTCAAAAAATGATCAAATATTCATAAAAATGAATACACGTGAACAATACACCATGCTGGTTATGACGACTTTTCCCAAGGGTTCGTAATACGCAGATGCACACACATATACTCAAACACGTACAACGCTTGGACTAGATCAAAAATTAATTAGTTCAATATATATAGAGAAGATCGCGGTTATAAGAAACACTGTATAATGTATTCTGTTTCATTCTATCGCACACTTCAAATCTCATATGTGTTTGCCTCTTTTTAATTTTTCCGTGTCGTTGCATTGAGTTTCAAATCGCAACAGTGCAAAACAAGTTTTAATTAAGAAGAATTCGTCATGAGTACATTGACTCATTAACATAACTGAGCGTATTATATCTACTGAGTGATACTGTAAAATGAAAAATAAAATACCCGTAATTGAAACTGACCATATTTTTAAAATATCTAATTAAATGTATTATTTGGCCAAAAATGTGGTTTTTGTTTTTGATGTAAAGCGTATATTGGCACGCTTTGGCAGTAAAATTGACCCATATGTCGTCAAGAGAAATGGTATGACGCTTTCTTATTAGCATAAGAAATGATATGATATGATATAAGACATGATAGCTCATATCCCCGCTACGCGACCGCTCTTGACTCCCTTGTGTATGTGCATGCGTGTACTATATACATCGTTGCCTCTCTGTATGAGTTGCGTACTGTTTCTTTTGAACTATACTATACTTGACACGTTTATAATTATAAACTTTAATATTCACTGAAATGTTTCACATCTGCCGGTTGTGCCGTGATTTATAGTATGAAGTACCTCTTCTTAAAATATGTAAATGTCATAGTGTTGTATGGAAATATATACGTTTTGAAAAAAAAAGAGATATGCGTAATTGTGCTCAATTGTTCTCATATTTAAAAAGAACAGTGATTTTATAAAGGTACATATTTCTTGTATTTTTTTCTAGCAGCTAATTTTAGCCCCCAAAACATTAAGTTTTTAAATCACATCAATCCGTAACATCAGGTAAGACTGTAATGAAACACTAGAGGATAAATAAAAGAAAATACTAATTACTAAAACACAACGTACCACAACTATAGATGTTTAAGGACACATACTTTTGTATGATAGTACAAGTGATCCGACTAGGTAACTGATATGATATAACGTTTACCTAATACCATTCGGTAGACGCTAACCCTTTACCCATCAGCATTGGCTTCGAATGATTTATTTGACATTGTCAGATATTTAAGCGTTTTTGCTATCAATTAGCTTTTAAGGAATATGTTGTCAGAGAGACCGGTTCATCATCAGAACCATAAGAATTGCATCTAGTACTGTCGTGAACCATAAGAATTGCACCGAGTACTGTCCTGAACCATAAGAATTGCACCTAGTACTGTCCTGAACCATAAGAATTACATCTAGTACTGTCCTTGCTAATATTATAAATGCGAATGTGGATTTGTTTGTTTCTTTGTTACGTTGTCACGCCTTAACTATTCAACTGATCATCGTGAAATTTAACACACACTTTGTCAGGAGTACAGAAAAGGACACAAGGTACATTTTATCCACAAACATGTAGTGTTCTCAAGGGACAGATCAAATCTACATAAACACGAACGAAGCCGCGAACAGAAGCTAATTGGCTATAAAATCATGTCACTTTGAACAGATAAGAATGATATTTAAACATAAAATATCGCAATTAATGGCACCGATAATAATCATGCGCATCGTAAAATTTACGATATTCATTTGATGAGTGTTCGAGTGATTTCACGGCGCTCGCGAATTTAATGTCCACAAGTTTTCTCATTAACAATTATGAAAGCTCTAGTTAAAGATTTAAGTGTAGCCATTTTCTTTTATAACGTATTTTTACAATAACTGGGACAAATTCAAACGCGGTTAATGTTGTCTAAACTCTTTGAAACCTGTATATATAATCAATATGCTTAACGATTTAACTCACTTCATAAAAATTTTTAGGTATTATAATATGTTGTTGTTTCAACAACAATACATATGCTTGTTTTTTATGTATATGTTACCCAATACTCAATTACCTATGAGTTAAAAGTCGGATAAGAAACAGTATTTGCAGATTTAGATGTGCATTTTAGATCTCGTTTTCAACTTGGGAGTCAAATACACCTTGACTCATTAAATAAATAACAACGAACGAAGTCGATATCCGCGTCGATGTGTTTGTTCCTTATTACTTTTAAATTGCGCAAAGAACTGATACGGTTATCAATAACGTTTAGCTCATTTCTCTCCGTAAATGTTGTATATATATATATATATATATATATATACATATATAATACTAACAGGTAATAGGTGACTGGCTATGTATTGTAATAAATTAGGAAAAATTTTGTTTCGGACGCTATATAAGTGACACTGGCTGAACCTTATGAAATACAATAAAATAATGTACTATAGAATTATAAAATTATAAAGCTTAAGAAGACCCACCGAAAAGTCACATTAGAGTACCAATTTTTATTTTGTACATTTAAAAAAAGGTTGTTTTTTGAACAGTTTTGTTCAGTATTAATCTTTATGAAATTAAATATGTCACTTATGTTTTAGATTTAATACATATTAAAATTACAGTGTGCAGTATAGAAGACAGCGCAGATTTAAAATAACTAGTAACAAAAACGTTGCTTCAGCAAAAAATCTTTATTTTTCTGTCAAAGTGTCAAAAAATTCATTGAATAGTACATGTGTCGACCGCTATCGAAAATACTCATAATAACAAAATTGAAAATGTACCCTTATGAAGTTGGGTTTGGCTTCTTACAATATTATAAGACAGAATATACCTCGCTACTGCCAATTCGTGTGTTTGGTTATAACTCAACAACGAATCATTTGATTTTAAATTATTATTTGTTCAATATATAAATTGATTCCATTGTATACGTAAACCTAATTTTATATTTGATACAAAAGTTAATGGTGTGAGAAATAAGTTCAAAAAAGATTGCTGCCAGTGCGTTCTCATGGCAAGGAATGCGGAGTGTGATAAAATTCTCATAAATTAAGCGGTCATATGCAGCATAGGTATTACTTGTTTTATCAAATAGATACGAAATATAATTTTATATGGAATATCTTAATTAGGAAATATGGCCTTTTATATATAGCATAAAGGTCGAGAGAAGTTCTAACCATTGATACGTTAAAAAATATAAGGTAATATAAAAAACTCAGAGCTTGTCATAAATATTTATTTATTTAAAACATCATACTATTTATTATATTATAGTCTTGTTTATTATAAAATGAAACGCACAATAATGTTGACAACTAGATCGTTATTTATATATACTTACATATATTAATACTTTAGTGATAAGTACATTTTCAATTATAACAAATCTACACTTACATTTTTATAACTATTAAATTTGGAGAGAGAGGTTTTGGACGTCCATCTGCTATTGACGTTCGTCGAGTTATAAAGTTGTTTTATATATTTTTTTTTATATATTGAAAGGTCGCAACTACCGTTTAAATCAAAGTTTAAATACTTATATATAAATAAAGGAACTGTAATCATGTTTTGGACGAAATAACGATCGTAATTAAATTAAAATGTATATAAACGTTTAAGATTGGTAAGCCTCATTAGTTAGGTTGTGTTGGTCGGGATGGTTGCGGCGTGTGTACCGTTGCGCAAGTCAGCGCCGGCGACCGAATCGAAGGAACGAGTGGACGACGTCCTGCCTCTTCATTCCGGTGTCGAGGAGTTGGGGGTAATCACGTACGAGAGCTACAAACACATATTGATTACTATCTATAGTTCATTTTTCAATGTTCTCTATAGGAACTACTAGAAAAACATAAAGTGAATTTTCTATTTTGAAGCCAAGATTTACTATTATTTCGGAACTCGACAAAAATGTATTCAAAGATCTTAATTCTGGAATATACCACGTTATTGCGTTTTCCTGGTACAATGATTGTGGCCTAGATGGGAAAACGTTGTAAAGTTTGCTTATTAGGACACGTACCTTGATATTCGGGTACTTGTTCTCCAGCAGCCTCAGCGTATAACTCGAGGAAGGTGTTGAGTGCTTGGCAGAAACGTGCAGCGCGCGGGTCGTCCTCAGCGGCGCCTGCGCACAGCTGTGCCGGCGCACCGAGCACTGCGGACGCGCACCAAGAGAGCACCACGCAAACCAGCGCCAAGCGGTAGTGTTCACCTCTGGTGATAAGACCAACATTTTATTCATTACAATACACATCCTGATCGTAACTAATATTATAAATCAGAATGTAAATTTGTTTGTTACTCTTCACCATCATCAAATTTTGCATATACGTTATCAGGGGTACAAAGAATGACATAAGGAGCCGTTCCTTTAAAAGAAAAGGACTGTTCCCGTGAGATCCAGCAAATCTACATTAGCACGAGCGAAACCGCGAGCAAAAGTTAGTAGTATTATAAACGATAATATCTGTGAAGATGAATAAATGTTTGTTACTCTTTCATGTAGGAACTATTGGAAGGACATTAGCTTGTTTAGCTTATAAATAAAAATTATACATAGGCTACAATTATTAAGACATTATTAAAATCACTCAAAATATAGCAATAAATGTTACATAAAAATAAAGTTGAAAAAAAATCATGTTTTATGTGTACTACCTGAACCGTTAGAGTTGCACAGGCATAATGTATGATTTCGTCATATGTAGATTTTTATGAATTATCTACAAACATAGATGAAGTCGCGGCTGGCCGTCAACTATGGTTATGACAATGTTATACCTGAATCCATGTTAACTTCTGAGATAATGGCCACGGAACAAGTTCGGGTATACGGAGCTTAATACCGTTTTCTCCATGGGTTTAATACCCAATTAAGCATCTACCTAGCCTATATATATAAATGGTCGTTAGTATACTTGGAACAATAACGCCGCTTGACGATCGTGAATTTTGGCACACCGAAGTCTTTTTTATATAAAATACTTTTATTAATTCGCCACTAGATGACGCCTCTATCTTGCTAGTACTAAATATATAATGAGCTTCTCGAAGCAACGGTGATCCATCTAAGTACGATATTTAATATATAACTGTTTCATAGAGTCGCTTCCATTCAACCAAATTTTACATTGATTCAAATAGTCGATGAAAAGAAATCGAGTAGGAATGGGGAGCAATTGTGATAAATGATTTCATAAAAGATTCTATAACCATTGCAATTTTTTTTATTGATAACTTTTTTGGAAGCTTTACGTAGCTTTACGAAAAAGGAAATGCGTCTTACTCGCAAATAATTGTAAATTGTAACAACGGGTTAGCAACACAATATCACATTACGATGTAACCTAAAATGGTAACATGCTATCGTTTGAAGAATTGCTTCTAAATTACATCAAATTCCTAGATGGGAGATTTTCAACTTGAGGGTGATAGCTAGCTGATCAGGTACCAGCAAATATCTTGATGCTATAGTTTCATTCTGTTTCCCTTCATAAGACACTCAAATTCTTTATGAGATTGGAACCTACGTCAATTGATACCATGTCCAAACATGCTGATAAATAAATACAGGTAGCAACTTAAAGTCATATTATATTTCATTCGAAAGAAATTCACAGATTTCCGAACCTTATACTGAATTCCCAGCATTTGCTCGAAGGTCAGACACAAAAACCGTTCAAAACCATTAACAAGATATCGCGTTACAAATGTAGTATATAGTTCTAAGCAAAAAGTCGAACAAAGGCACACTAAGTGAATCTTTACATCTATAAAAACAAAACGCTATCTACGTACATTGAATACATGTTTAATAGGACGAGAGAAGCGAGCCTAAACACCATGTGACAATTATATACATCTTCATAACTTTATTTAAAAAAATGTAGATGTAACATTTATATACGTTTAAAAATGCATGTTGGCATATATTTCATGGCCTAAATAATTAATCAGGACACATTTGTAGTGCCCGGGCAACATTAATAATGACAGGCCAGTTCAGGCTATGTAATGAATACGTAATTTATTCGACTAATGATCTTGATTGTGCGCTGCTTTAGGTAGGTTAAGCTGGTACTACAATTGTAGTAGCAAAAACTAAGCATAGAAATCACATCTCACAGTTTCTAGAAGGCTTCTTCTTCTTGTTCTCTAGAGGCTGAAACACGTCAAAACTACTGAACATGGGACAATGGATCATTCGATTTGGAATGTTTCGTAGACGATTCTAGACTATTCATTTTTTGGAATAGTACGATCCTTTAGCATTTTTTTATGCTCAACGAAGCGGGCGGAAGTCAGCTACTTACATAAAACTTACGATAAAATGTAATAAAAAAAGCGCGCGAAGCTAGTTTAATATAATTTTACCACAATATTTAGCTGCCAATAAATGTTCATTCTTACATAGGATGTATTAGAAAAACAGGAGGAACGTTCGGAATTCAGCGAATTTCACACACATACCGTGACCTTAAACATCGGTAACTGAATTCCAACGATTCGATATGTGATATATTGGTTCCTCTTTTTCTTTAATATTACAACGTACTTTTACAAGTTGAAATCTTGTATATATTTTACTAGCTTTTGTATATGGGTTAACTCGCGTTATTGTGGATTAGATTTATTCCTTTGGAATAGTATATTTGTTATGGGTCAATGATACCCTATGTCCTTTTCGGTATGACAACATGTATGCAAAATTTCATGACAATCGGTCCAGTAGTTACGGTATGAAAGTGTAACAAACAAACACACTCACATTCATCTTCATGATATTTGTTAAAATTAGGATTCTCAAAAAATAGTATTTTCGAAATATTAGGATAGGACTTTTCGTCGAGATTTTATTTAATGATGATTTTTGTATCAACCCTGTGTTGTAATTAACGGGCGCCTACTATACCTAGACTGAGAACAATTATTCGTGTAACTTACGCTCAGCACAGTAATAACGGCAACGCGATAGTTTAAACTATGCCATTAGGAAACTCTGGTAATGTTCTCTTTTTTCTTGTCAGTTTGCTGTGTAATAAGACAGAACAAATGTGTCCTAGTGCGTCGCGACTATCAGGTGTAAAACCCGCAACAGCTGTATATAATAACCGAGTAAAGTGGTGGAGATCTGCACATGATAAATTACTCAAAGTGACTACTTTTTAATTTGTTGCGTTCGTTAGTCGTGAAGAATGGCTCCAATAAATCCTAAATCCTCATCTATCAGCTATTCGCGGTATTCCATATAATAAACAATATACAAACGGAAACTTTTTTTAAATTCGGTAATACCCTACGCCATAAATCTTTATTATAGAATATTAATATAAAGAGTAACTTTCCGTCTGTCGTCGTTTGTAATCGCGAGGCGGATTTTTTGTCCCCATCCATCGGCGGTCGGTAATGCTGTGTACAAACAAGCTACAATCCCTCTCTATGCTTACTTAATCTGTTTTGACGCTATAAAATTAAGTCGGAAGCAACTTTTTTTTGCAAACAATTCTGTCCTCAATATTATTAATACAAGAAAATTGTTCTCAGATAATCTGAAATTATTTGACACATATCTTTTTAATTATTATACATTAGCCACCCACCCCGTCTTAACACGAGTCTACTAATGAAGAAAATAAAATGGCAATTGAACAACTGACAATCAATCTGTTAATTCAGTCAATATTTGTAAGTGTAATAAGTTCTTCCTATTATCTTCCGTCTCACTCATTCATTACTTTTTATAGGAAGATATTTTAACTAGCACTTTTCACTTTTCCGTATGATTTTTCAAAATTCTCTTTTGGGCGTGTTTGTTACTATTTGTGTTAGTCAAATGAGTAATGAATAAATATTCTCTATGTTCATATATATATATAAACATAATTTTCATGGAGATTCCAGTAACGATACAGTAAGTCAATGTGTTGCAGCTCTACCTATTGACAATTTATAGTAAAATTAACTGATTCCAGCCCGCTTACTCCTAAACAACCTATGCAGACTCCTGTACATTAAGTAGATTCGACGCAATTAAATCTCAAAAGAACTATACGTTTATTCTATATATGTAGATGGATATATTAAAAACCTTCACCATCGTAAATAATCAGTCTTTGATATATCAACCTTCATTAATATTAACATATATATAAATATAATTCAATAATTTTCTCAGAAATACTTTCAAAGTAAAATGTAATTTACTTACTTTTTTATACGTGAACCAAAGTCTCGATTTTAAGATGGAGATTCAGAGGAAAACATTAAAGGATATATATAAATAAAAATCAGTAATAAAGGAATGTTCAAAGAGAAACAGGTCTTGCGAATTTTTAACCTTCATTCCAACGTAACCAGTTTCGGGAATCATCCTCTAATATTTATTCTCGATAATGAATGAGTGAGTGAAAGATAAATATAAGCGAAAAATATTGGCTACCTTTTATTTAATTTAGCTGGGTGTTAAGTGACAGTATGAGTGACAACATAATACGGTTAAGAATAGGCTGATTTTAAGGTACGTGTAATGGAACACATCAATACGTAGCATTGATGTCGTAGCACAGTAGTCGGTATGTTCGGACACCGATGGATGCAGTTCCGAATCCTTACAAATGAGGCTGAGCTTTCGAGGAAGGAAAACTCGCGATGAAATTATAGCCTGGTTATAAAGAAATTTCTAAACCCGACTGGCTAGCTACCACCCTAAATTGGAAATCAGGTGCTTTTAACGTGTTTACAATTTTAGACCACATCACCATTTAAATCAGATAAGATTTTGATCAAACGCTAACTAGGACTTGGTAATTTCTTCACAATATTTTCTTTCACCAAAAAAACTCAAGCTATTTGTAAGATTAGAAAACACGTCAGTTGACATTGTGTCGAACTGTCTGGACGCACTGTCACAGAGAATTTTTTACATATATCACATAGCACGACATTGTGACTGCAGTGTGTGAAAGACAAAGTGTAACCTAAAAACAATGACGACTAACAAGATATCCACATAACTACGGTTGTAGCAATTCTCTCGGGTACATAAACTCTGTAACCACTACGTTACCTAGTGTATGCTAGTCGCGATATATTCAGACAATTGATAAACAACAATATTGAACGTATAAAAACATTATATGTAAATGGCTTTTTTAAATCGCTAAGTACAATCGGTATAGAAACATTTAACGTACTAACTAATTTAACTCTTTCGAGTTGTTACCTCATGGTAGGGGCTACGCAACAAATCAGTTGCGGCTAATGTCTACGTAATTTGCTGAGAATTCCAACTTGAAATGGAGTCTTGTTTTAAGTGGATTTTTACTTTTTACCCGGGAAAATGAGATTACACCTGCTCGTGTCAATATGAAAGGGAATAACCTTCCGTGGAAAATTATATAAAACCTACCTATACAGTTCAATTGTATATTATACATGGTGTTATATGTGTACATAAATAAAAATCAGTTGCTGAATATATATAAGCGAAAAACTTACAAACGGTTGCACCTATTTGGCCATTTCTTTTTTTGTTGTATATGTAATGGTCAGTCAGGACAAGGTTTTTATAAAAGAAAATGTTTGAAAAATCGTGCGAATAAGTTTAAAAGTTTGGGTTAAATTTGGGTCATATAAAAAATTTATGAGTGAATGAGACAGACGACAGTAGATACATGCTCAAAAATATTGACAGATTGACGTTCAGTTGTATAGTTGTCATTTTAGTTAATTATATGGGCGTTCTATAAAGGGAAGATTTGGCCTTCTTCTTTAGTAAGCCCGTGAGAAACAAGGGCGGGCAGCTAGTGTAAAATCAATCCTAATTCTAGCTATTCTAGGTGTTTAATGTGAATGCGAGTTTTTTGTCTCTCTTTCACCCATTAACTGCTCAACCGATCATCAGAATTTTTTGCATACACATATCAAGAAAAGGACATAGGATACATTTCAGCTGAAAAAAATTACTATTCCCGATGAATACGTCACATCTATATTAATGCGAGCGATGCCGGGAGCAAAGCTAGTTTAGTTACAAATGTTTCAAAGATGCTTTTTGTCATACAGCCACTAACAGTGTCTTCGGTGAATACAAAGAAGAACTAAAATTTAAAATACAGGATAAGAAATATCTCATCGTTTTTGTGAAAGTTCTATATAATTATATGTATTTTATATTTAAATAGACAGAGAGAAAACAGCTAAGTACATCGTCCTTCTCTTTTTCAAACTACTTTTTATTCCTTTAATGTTTAGTTGACATTCACGAGCGTTACTGTTATTCAGATTTTGAAACTTGCAAAATTAATAAACCATGGTTGTATTTCGACCACTAGACAATAGTCAAGACATAGACATAGAGCAATAGTCAAAATAAATTCGGAAAATTCCATATACCTGTATGTTTTGAAACCCGAATACACGCATCCCCACGTCTCTGCCACTCGGGTCGGTGCGAAGCAAAAGAATTAATAAAGCGATATAAACCCACGCCAAATAACGTGACAGAAGGGCAATGTGGGTGGATTATTTAAACGCGGGATACAAGTTTAGGGGAAATAATAAGAAAAGAGAGGGAAAATGCTAGTGGTTGGCAGATGTAGATTTTTTACATTACTCTTATCGTATTACCTATTTTATTGTTGAAGTTACTATATTGTAGGTGATGGTGAGAGAAATCACACACCGACCGAGAAAACTCTTTACGTAACGTGAAAAGCAAACTAGAGTCGCTTTTTTATACTACGATAGTGGAAAAATAAGCATACGGGTCGCATGATGGTAAGCTGGTGTCTGTGATAAGTTTAAAATGTTGAATAAGACTCCCTTGACGACCGCGTCGAATCCTAACATTGTTGTTGACCATCATAATATACTGCGAAAAAAATGTAATATGTTCACGATATAAAAAAACAGTGTTCATATTTCTAGAAATTTCCAAAATTTATAAAGTTAAAAATAAAGAACCCATGAGAATAATTAAAACACAAAATAAATTTCTCGTATCACTGAGCCGGTTGGGTATACTCAGATGGGTTCCTACATGGTCAGTAAAAAATGGACCATTTCCTACCATACGTCTACAATGAACTTACATTGGGCATGTTGCTTTAATTTTTATTTTTAAATAACTCGTAGAAAATAATAATAACTGTACATACCGCAAATACATAGTCCAATATGCCTAAAATTACGTGTCTAAATCTAAAAGAATAAATAGGAACACTGGTTTACAACACATTCTTGATAAAATAATAAAAAAATAAATTTAAAAAAACTTTTTTTTCTAGTAAAAAGTCCGTTCGCGTAACTTAAAATTTAGAGATGCACGCAACTATTAATAAATTTTATCGAGAGTTGAATGACATTGTCGACGTATTCGATGACGCGACGAGACGCGTGCACGCGCTGAATGATCGTACTGGAAGCTTGGACGGAATACGGTTGCATTATATCTCATTATACCGATGCCGCTGCGTTCAAAAGATGAAGATCTATCGATAATTGAGCGTGTACTTTCTAATCGTGATATCATAGAGGGATGTACATATTTATTGTCGAAATGGTATCATCATGTTCTTGTGCGAAAATTCGAAGGCTAGTGACGTTAAATTAACCAAATGGAAGGAGTAAAGATTTGTATCTGGATTTGAATATTTCTTCCTTATATTCCCATGTTATTATTATGTATACTAAACACATTGACTATGCGGTATCTATGGAATAAACTGATGTTTCTTAACGATATTTAATATTTTATAGTTATTTCTTGCAAAATAAAACTGAGGTCATGTTGTAGTTAAGTTTGGTATACTCGAATTTATAATACAGATTTTGTAATTCATTTTTACTACTCCTAGTATTTTCTTTATTTTATATATTTTGCTATGGCAGTTGGTTATAGTTTATTTAATGTGGGTTAATTACTATGCTCATTTATTAAGAAGTAACACTATTTTACTGTTTATAATTTTTAGCGTATTGTGCTCACTCGATTTTTAGCAACGATATAGAATAAATAGACTATGGAATTAGAGAGATATGGCTATTAAGTGAAGCTGTATGATCACACTTATAGGTGATTGGTGTACTTATATTACTGCACTGTGTGTGTGCACTTATAGGTAGATTTTCAAGTTGATAGTGATAGCTAGCTTGACGAGCATTAGACACAGCTTTGCTATGGTTTCATTTCTTTTTGTAGAAAATTCCAACACTTTGTATCATTGAACCATAACTGTTTGTTAGACTAAAAAGTAATTAATTTCAACGTGAATTGAACTCATAACCATCGATTCTATTCGGACACATCTCGTATACGATAAAAAGACAGTAATATAACATCGATAGAATTATCCACAAATGGGAAATCACTATTGCTTGCGTACGTGCTAAATCGCACGCAACTGTTCTATAAAAACACATTAAATAGAACAACACTATTCTCGTACCACAACACTAGTGCTTTCTATTTTGTTTCTTAAATGTAAATAAATAATACACTGTACCAAGTTGTTTGGAATGAAGTTAATTATAACATTTAACGATATGTACGCCGGTGACTACAAGCAGTTGTACAACCCTAATATTTTGTAACTGTAAAAAGTAAAGAAAAACTAAAAAAAATAAAAATTAAAAGTGTTTGGCGGGATCCTATAGCATGTCATGTAGTTAGTGCCTTTTATATTTTATTGATAATCTTGTATTATTTGACTCTATATCTTTGGTGGAATTTTATGTAATATAGTTCGGTTACTGTGTACAAGTGAAGTGGACGGAAAATAATACCACGGAACATGAATTCTGAGATGCCACAAACATTCCCTGGAAAGATGTAACAAGGGGGCTGCTATCTTGTTAGAACACTAACATTTATTACTAGCTTGTACTAAAAACTACCCATTTGATTTGTATTACCATTTATATTTGTTAACGATTCTCCTTTTAAGAAGAAATACGGTTGCCATAGCAACCGAGTTGTTAATTCATATTTTAAATGCAAAACGACGTCATTTTATTTTTTTTCCTTTTCACAAGGTAACAACTATATATTACTAATATTAAAGACTTGTATTACTTTATTTCTACATTTATTCAAAATCCATCTCCATGTACAATTGACAGTGGTCTGTCGTTCTTTTATTGATATTTACTAATTGCTCCTTAGAACATTTTACAGTGTTTAAGTTACTTAAAACGTATTATTACTGCTTAGCTATTATGGTTCAGCGTAATTATAAGTAGTATATATTCAAGATGTGAATTTGCGAATTTGTGATTTAGCATACTGGTGCGAAATGTTAATTTTATTTCGGGTATAAATGTTGCTATAATTACAACGAACTAAAAAGCGCACTGTACTGAATAAATGCGATTTATCACATTTTGCTGTTAAACGAAATATAAAAACGAATAACAATATCATTTCGCAATAACTGCTAAAAGCTACGAATCGATTTATAAAAAGCAAGTGCTAACCAATGGAATACATTTCAGTGTGGTTCGTTTCCGTTTACGAAATTGGCACATGTTTATATTCGGACCAATCGCTGTACCTCATTTGTTTCGATTTTTATATAAAACCGATATTCTTGTAAGTGTTTAATACGTTATAATTTTATAAGATTTACCATTTATACAATTATTCTATAAATCCACGTTATAATAATTGTTTTATAATATTATATATAATAATTGTTATATTTATTTGCCAACAAAAGTCTTGTCTTAATAGATTCAATAATTACGGAGATTGCATCGTACAAACAACATCATACACTTTAATTTTATTCATATGTACCTATATAACAATTTATTGTCATATGAGCGACACATTCGCAAAATGTTATACTGAATTGAGTGAAGTGTCTTTACAGATGTGCACGTTGTAAATAAAATGAGAATCGCAAGTTCACGTTAAATCATGGTGCACATAATTCAAACAATTTTGAGTGATAGATAATTTTGAAACAGATTAGAGATGTAAAACATATTTGCGAGCACTTAATCGTGAACACCTAACGTGCTAAATACATTGCGGCAGTTATTTAACTATATACTTCTTACAAGGGTACAGATCTATCAATGGAAACTGTTCTACTAGATTCATTCACACTTTAATATTAATTTCTCGATTACGAGATATAGCCCGAGTGACCGCACAAGTTGAGGGTTCAACGAAGGGTATTTACTTATGCCGAGTTCATGTCAATCACCCAGTTTCTTATGTATGTATCCTGATTGCACCCGTTGAGACATATAGGGAGTGGCGAGGAAAGAATTATGTCAAGCTCTCCAGTAAGTGTTGCTTGCGTTTTCAATCAAATTTATACATTACACCATATACAAGATAGTTATTTTTCGTTTGAAGATCTCACTATGAGACCTAAATACTGAAGGCTCTTGGATTTCAGTGTTGGCTACTGAAAGGGATAGATGATGAGCATGTGACAGATATGCGAATGTCGGATGTAACTAGAACGGATAAAGTCAGGTGGCGGATGGTTGGATGTGACAGTAACAAAAACAAACGTTGGTTAGGGAACTGACTGAAGATTCCTTGTTCGCACCCGTTTATCCTGTTGTACTTACCATCAGGCGGGCACTTTGTCGTACCCCGATAAAAAGGAGAGAATTCTTAAAAGACACATAAGTAAAGTTTATAAACCACAGTATAAATATATATAAAATACAGTTTTTTGAGGCTCAATCTCATAAAACTACTGATCGTATCGGAGTAGGACTATGGCCATTCGAATTTTTTCTAGATGGTTCTGCGCTACCTATTTTTTTGGAGTCGATTGACCCTCAACTATTTTTTAATGCCCAGTGGAGCGGACGGGAATCAACTAGTACGCGTATAAAATTCGTGACTACTAGGATGACATATGATAAACGAGAGGAGAAGAGGTGGACTCTACAATAAGAAGACGCTACACAGAACACTCAACACTGGACATAATTGAAATCGCTTCATATTAAAATCAATTTAATACTAATAGCTGAATGCAGTAAGTTAACCTAATAGATGAAGAGCACGGACTCGTTGCGACGCACTAATTGTGAGTCTATGAGGGCGACAACACTAAACAGGGCACTGCACGCTGCGTGACAATTACTCCACACTAACGGGCGTCTAGAATAGGGTTACTACAAACTTATATACACTTATTTATATTTATACTCTTATTTACAATGCCATTGGACCTGTATGGCATACTATGGAAAAGTTTAACTCAGAAGTTTACTAACTTTCCTAGAAAATACTTTTTTTTACATAATACATTTTGGAAACACGATAATCTTATAGAATTGATAGACAGTATATTATATTTGGTACGAATTAATTTAAATATTGAATAAAAAGACGGTAAAATAAGAAAGCTGTACATTTCGAAGGACGTAGGTTCGAATCCAAGCAACTGAGTTGGAGCTTTCGGTGAAAGAAAACATCGTGATGAGCCCATAGCACAGTGTTAGGGCTTTTTCTAAGTCCATCTGGCTAGCTACCACCCTCAAGTTGAAAATCTGTCGCCAAGCACCTGTTGATGTGTTCCGGTAGCTGCACTTGAGAGCCAGTCTTCCTCTAGGTTAAGCGTGAGCGTGACTTACCATCTTAGACCACATCATCAGTTAACATCATATGAGATTGTGGTCAAAACGCTTACCTATAAAGTTTAATTTTAAAAAAAACATCAAATTTTTCCCGAAAAATTCTTACATTCGTCGCAAAAAATGAGGCATTCCTAACTCACAGCTATACTCAAATTCATGGTAATGAAATATATTGTTTTAGAATAGCGTTACAGAGGGATTAATTCTAGAACACCATGACTTTTTTAAACAATTCGGTACAGCGAAAGATGTGCAAGATTCGATTTTACAAAAGTATCAATTTGCTTTACATTTATTTCTAGTAGTCCGGTGGAACTGTATAGGCCTTGCCAGGCTAGCAGTGTAGGTCAGTTCGAAAAAAAAAAAAAAAAAAAAAAAAAAAAATTCTCCAAGTAATATACTATGCGTATTTCTAACTGACCTCTAAATACTCTTCTGTAAACCTCTAAAACGACACTGCTGAAAAAACTTAGAGCTATAGAGAACATTCAACTTGCGTAAAACGGTATGTTTATGATTTTTAGTAATTTCGTTAATTCCAATTTATTAAAAGCGCATACAGACAATAACAACAGAGGTATTATTTACGCGAATGATGTGTTTCAACAGATGCATCGCAGAATGCATTTTGTTTACGTTAAATTCATCTAACAAGGATCATCGGACGGTCGCTGTCTTTAATTAGAATGAGATCATGACCTCATAAAAGAAGACATTGAGATCCTTTATTTTTATATTAAAATGTTTACAAAATTAATATTAACTTCTATGTTGCGGCAACATTTACACACTCCACCGGTAAAGCGTTTCTTAAACTTTTGTTTGATTAAAGCATAAGCTTTAGAAAGTCGATTCGAAGTTAAAATTCCAAATAATCACCTGTAGAATAAATATTCGCACGTGTAATAAGATTAATATACCAGAGTTAAGAGAAAAGCTTTTATATGTTTTCCTTTGCCTTACTCCAGTTATATAGCTTGTTGTAAAACATATTACTAAATCATAAAGTCAAACCTTAAGTGCAAATTCTCATATGAATTTTAAAAGCCTTATTTTCAAAACTCGCGACCGCTCGCGACTTCGTCCGTGTTATATTAAAATATTTAGTAGTATGAGGTCTTTTCAACCTCTTGTCACAACAGAAAATTATACTCAGAAATGTGTAGAAAATTGAACTCAGAAAATTATACTCAGAAATGTGTAGAAAGTGGCAATAAAATTAAAATGGCTTCGAAACACACTATAAATAAGAGATTAAGGTGAACAAGAGATGATGAAATCAATGGATCATCCTGAAATTCAAGATCCGTGGTTGAGCTCTTATCAGCTTGTTCCAATAACTACGTTTCAGGGTCTTTTCAATGCTGATCGTGATACCATTTTCGATCCTCCGCAACATCTCACTTAGTTCTGGTAAATAACTAGTGTCTAACTAGAACACGACTACGGTGTGAAGACTGTTTTGCTGCCTTGTAAATCAAGCTTTGAAAAAGGGAAAACAGTTGGGGCTTTTGATGTGATAACTCTATAGTCCGAAACATTGGAGACTTATGTTAGACCTCCATTATCAGAGCGATCGAACTATTTGAATAGAAAATACCCCAGCCCGTTGCAAACAAAGATAAATTAAGAATCCGTATTCACACAAATTACTGTTGAACAAACAGACCGAGTAACAAAGCGACCTCACTGAGTACGCACGTTTACTGATCATTAATTTACTTTAAGACTATTACAACTCTTGATTTAACTTGAAAAGTGACTTGGAGGACGGGATAAATAAGATTTGAAAATTTCGAACTATGATGGCTCTAGGTTTTTTTAAGCGGCTGGAAGCCAACGAACATGCGGGTCACCTGATGTAAGTGATCACTACTGCCCATGGATACGTGCGACATGAAACAACGCCGCCGCTGGGAGTTTATTCTAAAGAACCAACGTACGTGGAAAAGACCCACGAGAAAATCGCACAGTAGACGATTTCCAACCATCACGAAATGGAAGTTCAACTTGTCGGTGCCGATCGAATCCATTTTAGAACTTTCAGTGAGGGGCTATAATTATAAAACCAAAACATGTTAATTGGGCTTTTTCCAAGTTAGCCTAACTACTACCCAAGCTGAAAATCTATAGCCAAGTATTTTTAAGTGAGTTCTAGTAGCTACATTTAAGAGTTAGTTCCGCTCTAATTTTAGCATGTAACCATCTTTCGTCACATCGTAATTTAACATCAGAAACGATTATGGTCCAAATAAAATGTTCTTTGTAACCCTATGTATATACCGACTGCAATAAAGGGTGCATCTTGTTTTTTTATGAATTAACTAACTTTTTCCCGTGGCTGAACTTGCGTTAGTGTCAATTTAACCTATCCCTCTGGAACAGTATTGCTTTCTGGATGAAAGTACCTTGTGTCCTTTTCTGTATCCCTGACAACGTTTATGCTAAATTACATAATGATCTGTAAGAAGTTTATGTTACTTAGTTCTCATTAAGTTGACCCATAAGCTTACTTCACGTTTATAATATTAACAAGTAAATAGATATTACATAATACAGGTAACAAAATCATAGCAATTTTAATAGAATTATATAACAATATATTGTTGCATACTGCTATTTCACAGGTGATAAAAGTAAAGCTGCTATGTTAAGATTATTGTCACACTATACTTTTACAGACTTTTCCCCGATAACCTCTTTTTTAGTTTCTCAGCCTACATAAATACCGTAAGTCACATACGTTAGGTATTCTCTTCTTTATCGACCTTATTTTGACTCCTCAGAATATAGGAATAAAAAAAATATTATTTTGTGAATATAGCAGTTCCGTGTCTTAAATATCCAGTGAGAATCAGTAAAAAAGATTACTCCCCGATCGGCTCACACGGTCCCTGTGTCGTACGAATACATTTTATAATTGCCGTTTCAACACCTTAGTATATTATTCGTAAATAATGACATTATGTTACTGTGAGACGCGAAAAGGTGTGAAATGTTACAAAAACATGTTTAAATTTAACAAGTTGCGACCCGCAATTTTTAACTCTTTGAAATGTTAATTTCATCTAATCCCAGTTTCATAGAGTTAAAATTGAAGCTGGATTCAAATTATGCGTCATTCTAATTAACGCGTTCATTATGCTTTTTTTTCTTAAAGTAACAAATAGTTAAATCTAGTTGTACCCTGTTAAATATATGGCATAGAACATAGCCTAGTTCGTTGATAAGAGGGTTCGCTTTACGAAGTTAAATTTAGTATCTTTCATGGGTTATTTAATCCTATAGAAAATATTAGTGTTCTACAAAGTAGATGAGCGATATACTCCTTTCTGACTTTTTACTAAACCATTATTTTATTTTTGTTATTTTTAGTTAAAATTAGTTAAAAAAATGCCCAGTAAAGTCAGAAAAATCTCTAACGACACGATACATCCTGTTCAAACTAGTTAGCGAATCCTAAATCTGATTAGAATTCAGCGCTGGCGCTCCCAAAACTGTCAGCCGCCATGATGGATACGGACCGCATTATGCAACGGCACGCAGCATTGTTAATTACAAGTCTAATTGGTTTTACGTTGTAAATAATGGTTGAACGATTCTGCCACTTATTTTGGTTCATTAGTTTTAATGTTAATTTTTTTGCTCCTAATACGTTTTGCGGTAAAGACAATTTAAAATAATTTTTATGTGGCGCGTGTGGTGTTCCCTTGCGCGTTGTATTTCATAAAAAAAACGCTTTTTAATAAATCAAACAAAGTTTTCTCTAAGAATTTAATCTATCATGTAGTAGTAGTGTTTTTAATTCATAAACTATTTATTTCACTGTTTATCATGTAATATTGGTGGCATTTTGCTTTATATAGCGTGATTATTGTGCACAAATGAGTACAAATAAAGGGGTTATTTAAAAATCTTTCCAAATAAATATTTCATAAAATTCAAATAAATATTAAATTAAATCAAATATTTGACATTAATATACCAAAAAAATACAAATCATTCCCCTGAGTTCATTTCAAACGGTCATAGTATTACAAGTAGGTAATATAAAATATTGAAACAAATCAATCGAGTGGACGTTATTTCCTAAGGGAGCATAACCTTCAAATGTACTCGCTCAAGAAATATAGTAGCTTTGTTTAAGATCACTCTAAACGTCTCGTGGGGATACCGTGGAAAGGTAGTGAATATTTCTCAAAAAATTATTTAACTATGGATTTCAGCAATTCAGCTGACAGTGTTAGTAATTTAATTCAAATTAATAAATAGAAACGAATACCGATGAATTCATTAATACACGTCACAGCTCAAATTTAGTTACATGTGACCATTTACTGTATACTAGCTTATACCCGAGACTTATTCGTTGTTTATTTTAACAATATCTTTTATGTACAGACAAAAAATAAATTAAAATCAAAATTTATAGATATATCTGTCCCACAAAATTTCTTTGTAAAAAATTGTTTACGTTACAGTCGAGTCGCAGAAGAGCTGCTATTGAGAGCAAATAAAACAAGGTTTAACTAATTGACTGTTCAATGTAAACTAAACGAAAATGTATTAAACGTTGAAACGATAATGTTGTCCATTTACTTTCACACTCCTGCAAATGAGCACCACACCGCTTGCCCCACTTCTTGGTGGTAAGAAAATTAGAAAACACATAGCTGAACGCTTTTTTAAAATAAATTTTAAATTTTCTTACAACTTTAATGACTCGTAATATTTTTCTTTAGATAAGAACCAAGTGTCCAAGAAGTAAAATTAATAAAAAATAGGTTGAAATTGATCTAGTTGTCGTTGAGTGATGCGCGCACAAAAGCCGGCCTCTATAATTTTATTGACATGGATGTTTTAGTATAAATAATTTATCCATTTTTGTAGTTTTCTGCTAAACTAGTCGAGGTGATGTAACTCTGGAATGCATGGTTAGGCATATTTTGTTCAAAATAAAAACATATGCGTATTTTAAAATATTAGGAAAAATTACAGGTGTGTCGTTTTCAATACAGTACGGCATTTAAGGGTTAAATCAAACGGCCATATTAGTTTGTCTCTATATAATCTGTCTTAGTCTATACTCGATACCCATATGACAGTAATTAGAAACCTCGGAGTTACCACCGGAGGTACTTGGAGTGACCTCGGGACCTTTAAAAAAACTCGACGTTAATTAATTTATTCTTTAACTCATACCTACGAAATTATTTCATAACACATATAATAACATTCTAAATTATACAGTGAGAGTTAACATGTGGTTATTTACATTTAATAAAGGATTTTATTTTCTGTGAAAATTTTGTTTTAAATTTGTTAAAATGAATATATAATATATATTACTTCACAGATGTTCCCTTAAATTCGAAAGAAATGTTACGGTTTTCTAATTAAATACTTCGCAAGAGAAAAGCGTAATCAGAAATACCAGAATCTCAGTTTATGTATCAGCCCTAACATAAATAGAAAGGTTTAATTCTCTATAGACTTTGGTGTTAAATATACGGAGTCCTCGCAGTCGTTGCTCTTACTATCTCCTAATCTGGATTTTAATATAATTGTAATTTATTTTAATATAATACAATCTGCATGTACTATTTTAAAATCGACATAAAAATATGTAATTTTTGAGGCAGTGCTCACAGCTTATTTCAGTCCATTACTTCTTAGTCTAACAAGAAAACAGATACAAAGTTATATCAATTAACTAGCTGATACCCGAAACTTTGTCTGTGTTGTTTATTATTTTAATAATATGTTTTATGTCCAGAGTAAAATTTATTAAAAATGAATGGAAAATATACTTACAAATTTATTTGAAAACAATATTATTCGTTTATTATTCCTCTCCTACGCATGAGCATCACACCGCTTGCCACATTTCATTCATCGATGAACGCGTAGTGCATATAAAAGTCTTAGTTTTTTTTTAAACTTAAAACTACTAAATGAAAATATCATGATAAAAATTAAAATGCAATGTTTAAGAATTTTTTTCTATTCTCAAGATGTTAACAAAAAACAAAATACATTTTGTTCTTATTTGCCATTCCATCGCTTATATTTATATGAATTAAAAGAATTCAGACATGCGAATTATTTCACTGTAGTCATGTAATCAAAATATAATACGAAATAATTAATATAATTTATATATATTTCGACATTAACAAGCTATCATTATCGGCCGTTGTTTCATGTAGATGACATCCGTTGGACATGTTCAGCCTGTAACTAGCAGCCAGGAGGGAAATAATTTAACCAGACAAATTTAAACGCGAATTTTAGCTTTAACGTAAATTTATTTCGATATATTCTAAATAACTTAAAGTTATACGGTAATGAGGTACGATATAAAATGATTTCTTGTACATTTAGAAGAAATGTTAACGCCAGATCTACAAAAAGCTCAAACAATCTATTGAAGTAACTGATATAAAATATGGGGAATAGGTTTGTTGTGTGAAACAAGAATTGCATTCAAAATTTATTGTAAAAATCAACTCTTCAAAAGGGTTGAAAAATGGGTACGAAAGTTTGTGTAGGTTCCAGCAGTTGAAAAGTTAGATTTTGGTAATGGCTCAATACTATCAAGCATCGCGTTAACCGATATGGGTTCGAATCTCTGCAATTAGTCAGCGTTGACGGCGAAAGAAAACATTTTAATGAAATTATAGAATGTTTGTAGGAATTTCCAAATTCCAGCTTAGCTATAACCCTCAACTCGAAAATATGTCGTGTACAGGTATGTTCCGGCAGCTGCGTTTGTAAATTTGTCCTCTCCATGTTTAGTATGTTACCACCATCTTAGACCATATCATCATTTAACACCAGATAAGATTGTGGTCAAACGGTAATACCATACGAGTATCAACGAACTTTTTTTGTTTAATGAAATAATTGAATTTTACTTCAGGCTTAGCACTAGCATATTAGAAGCTTGTAATATTATGAAAATATTCATAAATATAGTGTATACTATCTTCTTTAAATAGCTTATTGTCATAAAATTGCTATTTCATTCAAGTAAAATCCGATTTTATCCTATGTAAGGTTTTTACTTTCTCCAAAGTCTTAAGCTATTATGTAAATATTGTTCAACGTAGTCAAGTCATTTTTTACTAAAATGGCGACAACAAGATTACAAGGAGATTTTTAGTTAATCTGTTACATCTATATTGTAAAGGTACATAGAGTAATAATTATGCTTTTTTTATTTGGTTCATAAATAATATTTTGAAGTATTGAACATAAATATATCGTGTGTGTTTTAAGAGTGATCGAAGATCGCATACTAATACAATTGTACATTCAAAATTTGAGCAAACTACGCTTCGGAATATGGCTTTAGATTTTTATTTTCGTGAAGGCAAAGAACAACTAAGTCGTCATAATAAAAGACTGCTTGTTTACACATGTTTCGTTAACTGCGGTTAGTTTTACATTGCAATCAAAAAACACCTCATACTAAGGGTAAAAGTAATTTTTTTGTATAGAACACCACATATATCCTTAATAGCCTTTAAAAATGAACAAAGAGAAAATGAGATCAAAATGTGACTTGAAACTTTTAAATAAAATGTTATTGTATTATAATTAAAAAGCCCTAAGCGTATAACTGAACTCTTTTAAAATCTTCAAACCATATAATTATCATGTCTTTTATAATTATTCGGAAATTATCGCCGTCGGTGCTATGTTTTAAAACGTTTTTTTTTTAATAATATCCGTTCATACTTTCACATCTGTTACGCGGTTAAATGTCAAAATTAGGCAACGAAAGAGTTATGTCAAATGTTTTGTCGGAATTTTAGTTCGTTATGCGGGGCTTTTATTTTATTATTCATCATACTGCGTTATTTGGTGCTATATTGTGCAATATTGGTGGGATCTTGCGTAATATAGCTTGGTTATTGTGCATGGGTGAAGTGAATGGGAAATAGTAACGCGGAATATAATTTTGAGATGCTACAAATACTTTCTGAAAAGTTCTTATAAGAGGATCGTTATCTTGTTGAAATATTTAAGTGTTCTCGTAATATTTTTATAATGAAAATAATAATAATATGTATAAATAAAATGACAGAAGTTTGCCGTTGTATGTAGACCACGCAAAAACTATTGGATAATATTTAATCAATTTATTTTAAATTAACTTCCTAGATTCTTGGTTTTTATCTAAAAAGCTGTATATCATGTTATCTCCAATTAGCATAAAATTATTATAGTTTTCAGAAACTAAGATTTTTATAAGCACTTCAAAAAATTAATTTAACTTCCATTTATTTGTATTTCAGACATTTTTATCTACCACATGTTGTATAGTTAAAGGTCGAAGATGACTTCTCAGGCCAAATAAAAATTAAGATATAAATCTTATTATGTAGGAAAAACCATATTATTTGCGATGACTTTCCTGATTTTATTAAATTAATTATTTCCAAAATAAATAGAGATAGATTGCACCTGTAGACACATTCTCGTGCATAGCACTTTTTTTTTCGAACTAACTAATGTCGACGGGCCTTCAGAGCTTTACTAGCATTCAATTAATTGGCAAAGTCAAAGGTGCCAAAGTAGATTAGGCTTGTTACCTTGGATGGAACATTGCGATTCTATCTAAGCTAAACTAACTAAACTGTTCATACATATAAGAATTAGTGAGACACACATGTGTAACAGTATGTGTAGGCATAGTACTCGTATGTGCATAAGGATTTGTTCATAGTCTCTTACCAATGAATAAAACCAAATAAAAAGGTTCGCTTGCAAACTTCAGCAATTACAAAACCATGCTACACCACTAAAGTTTTTACAGTAAACGTACAAAAACTTTCTTCATTGCTCAAATAAGGTACACTAAGTAGTTTAGCTAAAACAGAGTCCGTAGGGTAATTTTAAACGTAATGTTGCTAGATTCAGAATTATGTTAACTTAACGACCAATTACGCGCTCGGTGGATGTTGCCAGCTCGAATATCGTCACCTGTTAAATTGTTGTTTGTTGTAATAGGATGATTAATTTTAAGGAAGAATTATTTGTTTTTGTAACTGAATTATATCTTACTTATTTTTAAAGATACACTCGAGGAGTTTTGGCACTCTCCTAATCTGTCATGTGGTCTATTGGTGGCATCTTGAGTAATATTTTTACTAATAATATAAATGTGAATGTGAAGTTTGTTTGCTTCTTACGCTTTCATGCGTTAACTACTCCACCGATCAATATGAACTTTTGCATACACGTTGTCAGCTGCACAGAAAAGGACAAAGGGACATACCTTTAATTCAGAGAAAATTATCGTTCCCGAGGGATAGCTCAAATCTATATTACCTTGAGTTAAGCCGGAATCAAAAGTTAGTATTAATATTAACTAATGTGGATGAAGTCGCGGAGGATTGTTGATTATATATATTTAATGTGGTCTAATTTTTTTTATACTAGTTCAGCAAAATGACTGCACAGTACCTGATGGAAAGTATGATACAGTCCAAAAACAACGGTGACAGTCGGTGGTAAATCAACGGCAGTCGTCGCTATCATGACAACCTGCAAAAATGCCTTTTCATGCCTAGTTTAAAGTAGTTATAGTTTAAAGTATTCGAATCAGATGCTTTACAATATTTAATATATTGATCTCACATCTTGTCACTGGTCACAATAATTTTGTTGACGTGTACACAGAAATGTAATAGAGAATGTCGTGAATACATAGAAAAGAATAAAATCTTGAATGAAACGTTCTTCTACGGAGTCTAATAAAACATTTTGTGAAGCCCTAGGAATTCCATTCGAAATATTTTGCAGATGTCGTGGGAATCTCTTATATTACGTTTTTGTCGGTTACGGTTTATGTTAACCAATTTTTAATATACTCGATGTTTCGATGTATCTAACAGTTGCTCTATGGTTATTATAACTTCTTAACTATTTCAAGGGAGTTTCTGGCGGGATCTTAATCTGTCATGTAGTGGCTCTTATATTTTATTCATAATGGTGTGTTATTTTACTCTATATTTTGTAATATTTCTGTAATTACAGTTCGATTATTGTGCACGAGTGAAGTCGATGGGAAATAATACCACGGTCTATGAATTCTGAGGTGCTACAAAACCTCCATGAAACTTCTAATAAGGGAGAGCCACCATCTTGTTAGAACATTGAAATTATCACAGGACATTACATTACCTACTCGATAACGGCAGTAATAATCTAGAATATCGGTTGCGTAAAATGAAATTTAAAATAAAGCTAGCGATTTGACTTTTTGGACATAGGGTAAGGATTGGATGATGTAAGAAAATAGCAGGATTTCCTATTTCAGATAACTTTACAAGAAACTATAATTTATGTCGAAATTTCGGACAAAAAGAAGAGAGTGTATAATCTTTAGTTCCTTTGAAATACCTGTTGTAGATTTTTTTTACTTTTTAACCTTTAGAAATAACGCTATAAACATGAAAATTTTTTAGGTAGCACGAAACGAAAAAAAGGCCCTAAGACACGTTGTATCGGTGTTTATCATAATATTAAACTTTTCAATATTATTTATTAAAATATCGACTGTAATTATAGATTATCTGTAAAAAATTGACCTAGCCCCACATATTTTAGTCAAAACAACAACCTGTGAAAAATAGAACGGTTAACGTAGGTTCAAGAATAGAATTTTCTAGGAACGAATCCCTAATGTGTAGCCAACGTTAATAAATATTAACTTTCAAATCAAGAAAAAACAAATTCATCTATTACATTACTAAGAATTAATCTATACGAGACATAATACAAATAGATTTATATAAGTTTTAGAGACATTTCTGCGCGATATAGACTAAACAAATTAATTAATAGTTTTTGCTGAACCTTTATTTTATACTTTATTGGCTTATGACGTTGGACCAAAATCACACCTGATGTTAAATAAGCATGTGGTCTAGTTTGGTAAACACATTAAATCTAGAGGGGGACTGACTCTCAAGTGCAACTATCGGAACACCGTAGGACGTAGAGGTGTTTTAGAAGCCTTTAAGTGCTTGACAATAGATTTTCAACTTGGGAGTGGTAGCTAGCGACGCGGAGTTAGCAAAGGCCCTGCCACCATGCCATACCAAGCCAACTGACACCTCATCGTTTCAAGTTAGGCTTAGACTTTTCCGTAGTTTTTTTTATTTACTCCCACGCATTTATACGCCTTTTTATTTATGTGTTATGCAATGAACTAATTATCTAAATCAGTAGGGCGGGTACAACCGTGAAGATATTTGTTATTTGATACAGTGATCTGGGACTGTACCCAGTTAGCGATTTACAATTTATGTACTACGTAGTATATATAGGCATTTTGATACACAAATGTAGTGGCTTAAAAATTATGCAAGGAAAATTGATTTTTGTGTTGCAATTAAGCACTCTGGAAAGTTCTAATATGGAGACCAACATTTGGTACAACAACGAAGTTATCACAAAACACTTTAAATAGAATAATTGTGAGGCAACCTCCTGTAACTTGCAGGTCGGCAAGGAATTATATGATTTGCTATAATTAAGACAGATTTTGGAACCTAATAACCGGCTATCGAATTCCAAACTTGCACATCCCAGTTGAAGATACACTCCTTAACACACAAGGACCACAGCGTTATCATAAATGCGATGTATATTGTTTATTTAAGACGGTGACGAGGAAGGGATAAGGTTACCTGAAAACTTCGTTAACAACTTTTTATCTAGTTTTGGAGAGAAAATAAAAACAATTTGTAGCTATAATATCGGTTACAAAGAATAAGTTTTCGCTTACTTAAACTCAAGTTTAGATTATATACCTTTGTCGTTCAAAAAAATTAACGGGGCTACTCTTTCACAATTTTGGCGTCGAAAGGAAGAAGGAGCGCATCTGCGGTTTTTGGCAATATTGAATTGTCATATATTCGAAAGTAGCTTTTGATCGCGGCTACGTTCGTGTTAATATATATAAGATCTCTCCTTCGGGAATAGTATTTTATTTGGGATGAAAAGTACCTTATATCGTTTTTTGTACCCTTAAACGTGTACACAGGATTTCGTGATGATCGGTTGAGTAGTAGTGGTGTGAAAGCGTAGCAAAAGGAACAAATACACTTTCTCATTTATAATGTTAGTATAGATTAAGAGAAAAAAGTGCATCTAGTGTTAAGTTTTTGATCACGCCTGCGCTACTTTTGTAAATTTATATTTAAACAAAAAACATAAACATGCTTCACTAAAGACACAGGCTTAAAGACATTTCTCCGATCTGTGTTTTAGTCAGTTGTATGCATTTTGATTACGGTGGCAGAATTGACGATTGGACTTTCAGTGTCAACAAAATCATGTCATAAAAATTATCACGGAACATACTGTGTATATTATTAGCGCCTGAAAAGCATAATATAGGTGTTCTTTATACTTTATAGGTTTTAGCGTTTGACCCACAGCCTATCTGATGTTAAATGACGCTATGGTCTAAACTAGTACACTCGTTAAACCTAAAAGAAGTCTAGCTGTCGTATGCAGTTGCCGGAACACACGTTTAGATGCTTGACGACAGAATTTGAACTGGATGATCGTAACTAGCTAGGCAGGCATAGAAAATGCTACCCTGCAATGGTTTCATGATGATTTGCTGTATTTGAACCTACGCAGATCGGCGCGGTGTCCTAATACGCTAACAACTGTGTCGTCATGGCTTTACAGGGTTTGTTGGTCGGTCAGTACTGCGATGTTCAAGACAATTCATGTCTCTTAGATTACACTAGATGATATTTTCCTTTAGTATGAAGCCACAGAACTTTATGTACGCTATTGATATCAACTTTTCGAGAATAACGACCTTTACACACGAACAGATATCACGACTGACCTTTTACCGAGTATGCAATAATTCTAAAATATTTTTTTCTATTTTTTAGAGAGTTGAGATACCCCTCAACTCTTACGATGTAAGCTACAATAAGAATTATTTTAATTCTATCTATATTATTATATGTCCTTACTAATATTACAAATGTGAATTTATTTGTTTTTTTTATATTTGAGGTTTTCACGCTTTAACTGCTCAACGGATCATTATGCATGTTATCAGGAGTATGGAATAGGACATAGGGTAACTCTCATCCCGAAAAAATATACTGTCCCTGAGGGGTAGACCAAATCTACGTGAACACGAGCGAAGCTACTGGAAAAGCTAGTTTATATATAAATAGATGTTGGTATATATGAAATTGAGAATTTCTAACGCTGTCTGACGGGTCACCACAAAAGTTGGCTCATGGGTTTTTCATAATGAAAGTTTTTCTATCATTGATTTTACTGAAAGTCGCTACTAGGTGGCGTTAATGTAAATATCATTGTTATTAAGGTTTATATTATAATTTTATCACGGACGAAGTTGCGTGGACTATTTGTAATTTATAAAACAATAATAGTTATGCACACAAAAAAATTGTTATGGTCGTTTCTTAAGTTGTATAAAATTTTAAAGTTTTATCAGATGAACATTGTAGGTTATATTATCGATATTTTTATTGCAATATTTTTTTTATTTGACTGTAATTGACTAAGTTAAACTATTTTCAATATTTTATTCATATATTGTTAGGATGAAAATAGAAATTTAATTTTAATAATCAATATTCAACCACTTATAAAAAGTTGAAAAGTTTATAGACAAATTCCACAGAAAATATAAGTAGGTTTAATATAATAAAGTCTAGAAAACAATAATGTCGGTTTTTATCATTATTTTTGTTTAAATATAAAAAAAAACATAAATAAAGTTTTAAAGAACTTACCCAAAAGCCATTGCTACGGATTGTCGGTCTGCTTGTTACTGCTACGTGAGCTGTGAGAGCGGCTACGCTTGTGCCGTAGTAGCGGCGTAGCACGCTTTATATCTCTTGGGCGGCGCCCAGAAGCACGCCGCCCCCGCGTCCTCCGCCGCCCGCGCCTTCCCCCCGCCCCATCCTATGCATGCAGCACACATTGGTCGCTGATTGAAATTAATTGTTACATTTCGTTGTTACCGACGTAAAAGTTCACGTGAAAATCACCTTTTTTCTCTTGTAAACTGTAATATAAACTGTAAACAATTCATGGATTAGTTAATATTAGAAGTTCGCAATTTATGATCCGTTCTGTCTATATTTCATAGGTTAATTTTCTTTCTACTTTAATTCATAGAGTTATTTTGTATAGATGTTTCTTGTATATCTACATTTAAATAAACGAAAATAAGACATTTTAATACTTTTATCGTTTGTTTGTGACTCGAATTTTTTAATTTGATTTGGTAGCTATTAATAACTTTAAAGTGTTTTCAATAAAAAATAAATAATTGAAAAGTGTTTTTTTCCATAGCATCGACGAGTAGAAGTCTATATTTACGTCTGTATTAGTCATACTTTACGATCGTTAAGTCTACTAATTTAGAATATTAGGAAATTCTTTGCAAAAAAAAACCTTTTTAATACTGAAATTAAAAAATATATATTATGGTCGATTGTTAACGACTTGATGACCACAAGTTATTATAATCGGTGTTAAAACTCATGTATGTGGATTCTTTGTTATTCTCATTGTAAAATTGTAACAATGTAATGAACGATATTGCTCGTGGTAAGGTTGACATGGAAAAGGATCTGGGATATTTAAAATTTCCTTAACAGCGGACATGACGTTTTGGTTTGTAGCATAAAATACAAAAGTAAAAAGATAATATAAAATGAGAATATAAAAAGCATAGAGTTGTGAGTAACCGAAAATAAAATACAAGGAAATAAAAACAATTTATTTATTAAATACAGGGGACTATTTTGTTAATTGTTTTGAACGTACACATTTTGCGGTACTCAGAATAACTAAAGAAATGTCTAGTTGGCCATGCATATAATCAAAGCCTAGTTGAAGGGCTATTGTTGATTTTCATTGAATAAGAGCTGTGTACGAGATACGTGTACTGAGTTGGCTATTTATTTGATCGGATTATTTTTTTTTAATTCTATATAGGTTAGCGTTTGACCACAATCGATGTTAAATGATAATGTGGTTCAAGATGGTAGTCACGCTAAACCTAGAGGAAGACTGGCTCGCACGTGCAGCTGCCGGAATACACCGAAAGGTGCGTGGCGATAAATTTTCAACTTGAGGGTGGCAGCTAGCCACGCGAACTTAGAAAAAGTTGTCGTTTCATTACGATGTTTTTCTTTCACCGAAAGCTCCGACTCAGTTGCTAGGATTCGAACCTGCGTACTTCGACGCTATATCCGAACACACTACCAACTGAGAAATCATCCCTATTCTTTACTATAATGTGAAATAGTAAATGGAAAGCCTAGTAGATTATATGCTTACCTTTTAAACTGTAATAAACAGTTAAACACGCTTAATTTAAAAATATTTTATCCAATTTAGACCCTAAGAAGATGTTTATTATCGTCGAAATTCTACCACCGGTTCGAAAAATAAAACAGTTATCGAAAAGAACCAGCAAGAAAATCGTTCTATTTTTATTCTTTTATTTATTGTTTTATTGCAATTATACATGTAATTGTTTTATAGTCGTATTTTAGTCAATGTACAGATAGGTTTTATTCGCTGATATTTCGCTTATGTGCATATATATTATAAAACAAAGTCGTTCGCCTTTGTTCGCCAAAGTCTGTCTGTCTGGATGTTCGCGATAAACTCAAAAACTACTGAACGTATTGTAATGTGCTCTTCACCAATAGATAGAGTAATTCACTGGGAAGGTTTAGGTATATAATTTGTCTAGGTTTTTTTTTGTAAATTGGTTGAAATATAATGATAATTGTTGAAAGAATCGGAAAAAGTCAAGCCGCCTGGGAGCTTATATCGGAAACGCTGACTAAGCCCTTTGAGATGTAACAACAAAATGCATACTGAGATATTTCTCTTTTATAGATCTACAAAAATGTCTACGAGGGCATATAGCTATATTTTAAGGATAGCTTACTATACTCACCTATCTTCTAAAAACATGGTCACATACAAAGAGGTAAGTGGAAGGCTATTTAGATGGATACAGTATTAAACCTAATCAAATTGAAATACATCAGTTACCTTAAGCATTGCATGCACATAAGTATATATTCTTTATTATCAGGGCAGGACAACGTCCGCCGGGTCTGCTAGTGTATTATTATGCTTTGTTTTGTTTAAATTTTATGTATTGTTAAGATTATGTAGTCTATGTATTATTTCTATGTTATAATATGTTCTATATATGTGTTACAGTTTACATGCTGGTAATTTATGTTTACGTTTACTTCTACAACTCTGAATACCTCCGATTCTACTCCATGGAACACATCCATGCAAAGGTTGTCTGAAAGAGATTGCTATTAGAAACAAGGCCGCCTTTTGTACTAACCATATAATTTGAAATGCTTTATAGTGTTTATGTACAATGATGTGCAATAAAGATGAATAATAAATTGTCAATATCACAGTACAGTGGTAGTGAGCCCTTAATGTTAGTTGGTCGCGAGTTCGTTCACATACATGACTAATGTTGTGTGATGTGTTATATAATTGTATGTTGTGTCCGTAGTATAGTTCTATATTTATTTATAGTAATTATGTGTCGTATTTATGAAAGAAAAGATAGGTAGATTACTTTAATGTAAAAATACTATAAGGTTGTATACTACTATACTGTACTATATGACAAAACAAAGAAGCCATAAACCACTTTATCCCAGCGTGATACAATCAAAGACTCATTTCGATGACAATTGATTAAAGTTATTTGGTTTTGATTACTATAATATCTTGTATCTTAACACTTAATTATTGTATGGATATATATTACAATTATTGTTATGTATCAATAATGTATTACGATCTTATGTTATTTTATAATAATTCTTGTTATTAACCATTTCCAGTCACTCCACTGTTGAACAATTTACTGTTTTGTATCGTATAGTAGTTTGTACCGATGAAATAAATATTCGTTATCTGGATCGCAACTTTAAGTGTGAGCAACGTGTAGTACTCTCTCTACCACAACTATTGATTGTTTGTTCGTATGTTGCGATAACACCGACCGCCTATTGTCGATAATAAAAGAAATTAACAAAATCCTAAAATTAATAAATTTGACCTATTTCCACGATCGGTGCACACCTATGTGTTTTTTTCTAATTTATTTGTACGATCCGTTTATCAACAATTCACCACTGGGTGGCACTGTTGTGAATTAAAAAATATATATTTTGCATCAAATGATAAACATGACACTTTGATGTGAACTTAATAAAAATAGAGAACAGTGGGGATGTTGTTTCGTCAGGAATTAACGTCTCCGATTTTTTTTTCAATACGTACAGTGTTTATCTTTATAACGTGGTTCAAACGAAGAACTCTAGATAATGTAAAATAGATCAATTTTGTTGATTTATTTTAAAGACCATATATCAATTTTTCTGTTTTTAATTGTCAATAACACGTGCGACATTACCCTTGTATAGCAGTGTTTCTAGGAAATTTTAGCTTCAGTTTCTAAATACCCCCAGCAACCAGTTATCCGTCGAATACCGACTTTGAAACTTTTAACATGACCAGTAAGATAAAAGCGTTATGTAAAGACGAAAAAGAATAATGGATATGTGCAATAGATAAGGCAGAAAAGAAAAATGATGATGCAAGCTCTTTTGTAGGAAAAAAGTTTTTGGGTTCTTAAATTTCGTTGTACAAGAAAATTTTAACGAAAAATAAAACTGACTTCAAAAAATCTACTCTAAAAATGCACCAAAACGTCTTTGACCATTGTTATTTAGGTACTTACCTTATTTTAGATTGTCATAAATCTACCTATATATACAATATATTTAAACTCAAATCTTAATGAAATTAAAATAGAACCCCTTGAAAATATCCCCTTTGTAATAAAAATATTAAAACCAAATGACGAAGTTCTAGGGGTAGCAAACATTCAAATAAATAGAATAGAGTTGAGAAACTCTTACCTTTCTGATGTCGGTAAAAATAGAAATATGTTGAAACAATAATATATTTTGTGCTGGTAGTCAATGGTGTAAATTTGTATTTCCCAGTAGCCTGGTCTAACCTTTGGCTTGACCTACAAAATTACCGTGAAGAAACCATATAAAGACGGTAAGCTTTACAATATTTGTATCTGCACTACCTCATTCTCGCGACTTTGTCTTTGTTTATCGGTATTTTCAACTCTGTACGATGCTCGCAACACAGTTTTCGTGAAGATAGTTTCTTACTCCATCGGAACTATATACCTAGATTATTGGCGGTTTTTCCTTTTGTTACTTTAATTGTTATTTTATCATAAATACTTAGTCTCTATAACCTTTTACTGATTTTAAATTATTTTTGTTAAACTTTATAATTGTTGCTTATCTTGTTCTGATAAATAACATAGCATAGATGATACTCTGAGTAGAAAAAATTTGCGAGCAAAATTGTTTAAAAAACGATCTAACACTTTTGGAAGCACACAACAGACTTTAAATTTTTGTTTGTTTATATTATGTGCGTTAATACAAAATATACTTTCATCCTTAATAGACGACGTATAGAAAGGGTTATTTTCGCAACTTATATGAATAAAATGATAGATGTCCGTCGTGGTGTGCTCGTCACGCATAAAGTGTAGAATAAATTTCTTTCATTTTTTAAGTTTACTAGATAAAGTAGTATTTGTATGTATATTAGAAATATTACGATAGTTTTTAGTTATTAATGTTTTACAAAACTTAAGCTTTTAAGCACTACGCATTCGACAACGCGTGAACTGGTGTGCATACCCACAGCAGAATAATTATATGTGTAACATGGCTTATACAGAATTGTTTTTAATAAAGTACATTTTTTTTCATCTGTACATAAAATATATTGCTAAGATAATAAGCAACACATACGAAGTGGCAGGAATCAGTTAGTTTATAATATAATGTGTTATATTAAAAAAACCAACGATATACGCATTCACAGTTCGACCCCCCTTAGTGAACGTCAGTCAAAAGGCTCTCGGCCTATGAAACGCTGCGCCGCGCCGCAGAGCTCGACGACCACGGCTAGTGATTCGTTCTCGTTTTGCATACTTTCTGGCTAACATTTTTTTTTGTGATTATTCCATTTTAATAGTCATTGGAGGACCACCTTCTTTAAGAAATGTCTTAGAAATGGGCAAAAATTATTTAAATACCAAATAAAAATAATTTCCTGAGACTTACAATATTTCTTTCCATTTTTTTACTTCTACAGTAAGCCTAAAACTCGATGAAAGAAAACATCGTAATAAAACTATAATATATTTTGAGGTATTCAATGCAGAAATCTTTTAACAACGATCAATCGGTGTGTTCCGAAGCTAGTACTAATAAAAAAATAATATCGCCAATCATTTCAATCCGCCCTGAGTAATTCGGGCCGGTAAGTAAAAATAAGACGATGTATGTCCTCGAAGGTCTCAATAAACTGAGGTTTAAATAAAAGAAAAACGTCTGATGGAAATTAACTGCGCTTTTGCCTACCTACATCAGAGTCCCGGGACGAGACGCGCGTATGGAATACCAAACCGCCTTCAGTGTCGTTCCTACGCGCTGTTTGTAGCGATCAGGGTTACCAAAGGCACAGAAATCCTACAGTTTTATCGGAATTAATCTTTGAATATTACAGAGTGTAATCGGTATACTCTTCAGATATAATTTTCTTAATCAATTAATCAGAAAAAAATAAGTTAGTTAAAAATTTAGGTTAGAGTTGGCTTAATAATTTCTTGTTAATATTCCTATATTGTATGATATACTATCCTATAATTAAAACGAAACAATTTGTAAGGATGGAAGGATAACTCTTACTCTTTGGCGTAAATTACTGAACTGATTTTCATGAAACTGTATAGTAATATAGCTTATATAATAGGATAACACAGGATATCATTGAAAACAATATTATTTAAATTGCCCTAATAATAACGATAAGCGTCAAATAAGTTGGAAAAGTAGGAATTGTAAGCGCTCTGTAAACTGTTAAAATTACTTGAATATAATTAACAGTGTCGTAATTTATAAACATACAAAAGTAAATGAAGCGACAGGCGAGTGGTTATCTCGTTTTATAGGCACTATATATTCAAAATAATAATATTAATTTTGGGCGGTGGTTTTTATTATAATATTGTAGAAGAAAAGGTTTTTATTGTTGGAACACATCACGGTTACAAGATAAATAAGAAAACACAAATACACTATACAGAAATGTCTAACAACGACACCCCCATTCAAGTACATGCTGCAGTACAATTGATTTACACTACAACGCTGATTTTCATTAGCATTTAACTCCTACAAACAATTATTATAGATTAATAATTATCTGGCAAAGTTTTGTCATCTCTGCTTAGCTCTTATGAAAAAGCATAATGATAATATAGCGCTGAAAAGTTTTATGTCTGCCTATAAAAACGATTAAATATGACATAATACTGATTTGTTTCATATATTTAACAGTTGTCTTGATTAAGAGCTTCCATCCAAATTCTTTTATTTATGTTACTTTATGGAATTTCCTTTATTAGAACTGGCCAATCCCAGCTGCGATTTGTTATAGAATATACAAAACATTTTCTTAGATAGTATAAGTTTTAGTGTTAAAGCACTAAAGCACAATTGAAATAAAAGATTTCACTTGGAGAGTTAAACAAATCTTTTTATGTCCAAGTTCCAATAAACTTCTAAAACTCTCAGACCGATCATCGTCAAAATTGGTGCACGTGTTTTTCATGGAGAAAGCATTTTACCGTAACCTGCCACCAGGTTACGCTGCAGCGAATCAACTTCTGTACCGTTCAACCGATCGTCATGAGAATTGATATGTGTACATATATGATCACGGAGAATATTTACAGAATATTCATTTTGCTATAATTAAGCAAAAATTATAAGAGATACATCTCGAGCCACGAACACAGCTAACTGTGCATCAGTTTTATTCACTTTTATATTGTAACTAGCCTTAACTCGCGGTTTCGCTCGCATCAATGTAGATTTGACATATGAATAGCATTTTTTTTTTTCAAAATAGTACGATTTTGCCATACTACAGACGAAACTAAAACTTTATTCATATAAATCTCTCTATTCGTCATACTTCACGATCCTTATGTTTTCTAACCTACAATAATGGTACTACTATCTTTGATAAGAGAAAACATAAATCAATAGGTAGTATTCAAGCTTAAAAAATCAATAAGTTGTGATGGAATTTTGACTACTAGTATTTTAAAATTTTGGTACGACATTTATAAACTTGTAACTTATGTACAGCAAACTATTTAGAATGAAATTCGGTGGTTATCATTCTGTTTGTTCTCTTATTGAGGCTACACTATCATTACATCCACGGTATTCAACCTGGCAGAAGTAACTTCCAAGGGAGTAGCGGACTGTAATACCGGGGTGGTGTCAAAACTTTATGATAAAAATTTATTGCACCACAATATTCACAAATAAACTTTACGTCGTACCATAAACAATGCAGAACAACTGTAACTTTCTGTATTTTTGTATCGATCTAATCTATATATGTATATTGGGTGAGAAAGAAGAGGTTTCTTTCGAGTTTTTCATATTATCAAGCTTCAACTGAACAATTCTATATCTTTTAAAAACTAGACATATAATAATGTAAATGGTCGGAAACCACTGTATTTAATGGAACTACATGAAGTTTATATTATCAATAGTAAGAATATTAACACAGCACAGCATGTTTGTATGATGACCTTAGAAACGGAAAGAGGTAATAGAAGCATTCTCGTGAATGGGTTTTAAAAATTGTTCTACGCATTTTTAACTTCTTAATACTCGCGAGTTCGTCTGCGTCATTTATTATCTGAACAATACATTTTATATACAGAAGGAAAACATTAAAAAAATATTCTATTTAAATATGTCAGTATTGGCTAATCATATATTCTAATTCCATACACCTGTAATAAATAAAAAAGTTCATTTTAATCTGCACTAAAGTATAAGTAAAAGGTGATTTTATTCTTCTTTGTTTGTTTCTACACGCTAATCTTGAAACGGACTGTTGATTTGAAAATTCATTTTTATATATTATTGCCTATTTATTAGATATTGGTATAAGGCTGTACTCAATCACGTTACAACCTTTAAGGGTGTAGTAATTATCACACCATAGGCCAAGAAGTACGCTAAACACGTAGTTAATGGTACAAGGGAGCCGTAACGACAGGTGATATGGATGTCGGATGAAACCGTGAGGCACAGTTATTGAATAAGTTTAAATATATTATAATTGCAACTACCTTTAAAACTTGTATTAGAGAGGTTCGGCCGGTGGAATATTCGATTCGTTATCCACAGGTTCGGACCCTGCCGTGTAGCAATGATTTTCTAGAAATTCGCGTACATTTACTAATTTAATTTGGTAACACTATCTGCTTACGGTAAAATAAAATATTATGAAGAAAGCTAAACAGAAATTTTCTAACAATATTCTGTGAAAACTATAGAATACATTTCTCGGAGCTTCAAATCACACATGCGTCCAATGTGTATACCTTCTCTGTGGGAGGTTTTTGGGTCCGCAATGATACTATTATTATATTAATAGGAGAAACCAGGTTATTTATCTTGTATAAGACAACAACCAATCACGATACCACACAGTAAAGCTAAAGAAAATGTTGTAATAATGCCGCCTAAAAAAGCGACAAAGTTTGAGCCGCAAAACAAGTTTAATAAGCGAGCCAATCTTATGCATATTAAATATTGAAGTTCTGTTTATTCACCCGCTTAGATGCTCATCCGCAAAAATGTTTGTACATCAAAAGTTTGTCGCCATTTTGTCTGAACCGGGATGTAACCATGATTTATTTCGTTAAATTAATATCTCTCACTAACGGGTGTTATTTTATTAAAGTGACAGCTTCTTTAGAAGCGCTGAACACGTATCAAAGTGAATCGTCAGGCTTGGGTCAATTCGGGGGGTGGCTTCGGGAGCTATTCGCCCGCTGTTTTGCGGTCGGACAGTTCCCGAAGCCCCGGAAGACAGGGCGGCTCTACCTTATGCCAAAGGAGGGTCGCCCTCCGGACTGCGCGTCCACGTATCGGACTCTTGTTTTGCTGGACGACGCCGGGAAGTTAATCGAAAGAGTAACTAAGAGTAAGTAAGTAACACCCGGGCACAGGTGCTTCGGTTGATACCTGCACCAGATCACACGCAGGGATACGACCGCCGCATGCCATGAGTGCGGCGCTGGGACGGACACCGCGCAGCATACTCTATCTAAGTGTGCTGCGTGGGAGTTACAGCGTCGTACTCTGGTTACGGCGGTGGGGAGCAATTTATCGATGCCGAGCGTGGTTGCGGCCATGCTCGGCAGCAAAACAAGATGGAATGCAGTGGACTCCTTCTGTGAGATGACCTCCTGAGGAGGATCCTCTGAGCGTCCCTCTCCGCCAACGCAGAATCGGTGGGAGGAGGCGGCATTATGTCCGTCTCCTACAACCTCCGTAACCAAACCTGGGGGGACGGGCCGGGGGGCCCATCTCCAAATTGCACAGGTTCGGTTGACGAGAAGGGGGCGGCTGGTGTGTACTCAGCTTGCCCTCCTTATTAGGACAACGCCCGGCAGACACTTTCTGCAGGGCTGGCCGCTGGGGCGGCATGGTGATAGCACTGCACGATCCCATGCCGCCCCAACCAAGCGGCGGTCGGTACACCGTGGGGTTTTAGTGAGTAAGAGTCTCACACTACCCACTCTACCCCCGGGAGGGTGGATAGTCCATGATGGATTTCCCCACAAAAAAAAAGGCTTGGGTTGATAACGTTTAATCGGGCTTGTTCGGCTCCGTCGAGCGCGCTCGGGTCGGTGACGCATCAGGTGTACTCGGCTCCAGTCGCCATTAACCACGTTTATTGCCTCACATGTATTGCATCATTAACTATGTATTTATAATTATGTATTATTCTGTTTTGTATATAATCAATGTAGTATTTCAAATGTATGTATTGTGTGTATTGAAATATTACTATTATTTATTTACATATAAACATTGATAAAGCTGTATGTACTTTAAGGTACTTGTATTTATTTATAAGTTTTAACTTTTATCTTGTGTTCATAGATACACAAACCCTATTTTACAGATATTTAATACTATTACGAACAATTTTAATTTTTGTGTTATTCTGATGTATAAGCTATATCAATATTGAGTTTCATAAAAATGTGATCTGTAATTTTTGCTTGAATCAAACAACTTTCTCGTCTACAATGTTATTGAAATTAAGGTATGGTTTTCAGCGAACGTTCACCATTACCTTTCGCAGTATCAGTATTTTACGAACGGGTAATTAATTAGGTGAAAATATCAAATAGCGCAGGATATTTAGAGCTCATAACGTGAAACGGATAAAGCCGAGTCAAGTGTCGTGTTATCTTAATTGTGGTGTTTTTCTCTTGTCAAGTTTCCATTAGGTGAACAACGATTTTATCTACAAAATATTAATAGAACTTATGATATATTTAAGTGCTCCGATAATAGTATATTATGTTGTTAATATTTGTTATAAATAAAGTGGCCTTATAGAATTAATTAGTAAGCCTTTATAAATAGTCGGAAGTCAAAGAGTGATAGAATCAAAAAGGTTTTGTTTATAACAATATTTGCTTACATTTCCATGAGAATCGATTCTAGAATGTTCCATTTGGATCTATTTAACGTATTATGTAATAAAACACAAAATTCGTATGATAATATACAAAGTTCGCTTTAGACCCTTCTATTTACAGTCTCCCGGCCAGTATGTTCCCTCCTTCCTATAACATGGGGTCTTTCAAGCGTAACGTGAAGAGACATTTACGCAATTCGGCATGACATCGCCGACTGACGATGGATTAGTTGTCTCTCGGTAGTTGCCGTTGTTTTTCGATTGTACTGAGCTTAACATTAGACATAGTGTAAATGTGAGTGAGTGTTATGTGAGATTGTTAGTTACATATTCGCGCCTTAACTCGGTAAGGCCGCCAAAATTATCATTTTCTCCTGGAGCAAATAGTATCAAAATCTCAACATAAATTTCAAGACAAACTCAAACATTATAACTCTCCTGACGATTGGAAAGTGCGAAGTGATTAATACGCTAGCTTTTTCAAAACATATACTGTACCTAAAAAGTTTTTTTTTCATTAAAAATATAAACAAAAATGCTACTTAAGATTCCCATCTTTAGACAAAAATACAGGGTCGTTCATTGACAAAAATGTTTTATAACTAAGAATTATTTTTTTAAGTTTGATGAATCTTACTTTCTTTTCTTTTTTTTTGAACTGACTATACGCTGTTGGCCTGATGGGCCTTCACACCTTCACCGGACTAATAGGGCAAGCGCTTATGGCACTCGGCCGCTTGGCAACAATCTCAAGAGTGCCAAAGTGGTCGAACCTCGTCTCGGGGTGTTGCCTTGGATGCAACAACGCGAATCTATCTAAGTTAATCATACATATACGAATTAGTGAAGCACACATGTGTACATGAATCTAACGTTAAATCCACATACAATATGAGATAATTAACTCCAATTATAACATAATTATGTTACGAAAATATTAAATATTACAAGGTTTTATGTTCTTTTTATATACTCCACACCATTTTTTTTTACTTTTGTGTTATTAATTTTTGCGTTACGAATTTTATACATTTTTATATGGAGTAAACCGTACAACAAATCTGGGTTACTTTTGTGTTACATTGATATTATCGTAACATATAAAAAGCTAATATGTAATTTTTGTTTTGAAAGTGAGAATTTTGGCGGTCTCACCCAATTATTACAACCGGTCGTCATGAAATTATGTAAACACGTTGTCAAAGACACAACAGAGAAGGGCATAGGGTATTTCTCATCTGGAATAATATTACTTTTACAAAAAAAATAAACCGACTTCAATATCAAGAAACAATAAGAAAACAAGAAGGCACTAAAAAAAATAACTAAACTTTTTCTACCTACTACATATTTGCGTTGGTGCCGACTTCAAATATATTATTAGGTAGCGCATATACTAACATTTTTTATTTAATTTGATTAATGTAATAGTTTAGCTATTTTTTTATTTTTAGTGCCTTCTTATTTCCTTAGTGTTTCTTGATATTGAAGTCGGTTTATTTTTTCTGTAAAAGTAATATTATTCTTCCATTTTTAGTGTAAATAAATGTGCGGTTTCTAAACTAAAACACATTTTTTTTTAATTACAACTGAAGTAATAATGTAAAACAATGTATATATAAATCTTTCTCATTCTATTTTGAAATTAATAAGAAGATTTCAATTCGTAACATTCCTCCACATCTAAATTGAAACTCCTGAAACAGTTGACGTGGTGCTCGTGCTTGGGATTAGCTTCTTCGTGGTTGAGGTGCATTGAAGAGGATGTGGATGATGGTAATGGATATGCAGATAATGGTGATGAGGATGTTGCCGGCGTGGTTGTAGATAGTATATTTGCAGATAAACTTGATAGCGGTAGATCGACAGACGAATTAACTTTGCATTCAAGAGATTCTGCAAAGTTCGAGTTCTAATATGATCAGCATGTTTTCGGGTTTCCTCCCCACCAGGCATAGAAACGATATATTACTATTTATGTTTACGGGCTCTCACAGTAGCAGGTTGCCATTTTATCTCTGGTTGTCTTTTTATGTAAGTATCTTCACTAGTCACCTGGATGGTAAGTTATCACAGTTCATAATATTTGTCTTGGTTAATAGATCAGACATGTCCTAAGAAAATTTAGGACATGTGGGTTTCATCACGATGTTTTCCTTCACCGTCAACGGATGGTAAATCGCTAGACTAGTACATATAAACTCCACAAAGTGAAATTTAAGTTGCTACCGCTACACCCGGCATCGAACCCGCACCTTAACTTAACCTTAGCTTAATTTGCCACTGCGCTATTACCAGTCTTTTATATGGTAATAAAGCTCATCAATAACACGCAAAAGTTTCTACCACCCACTCGGCTATCACCGCTTCAGACATAATACACTTTAAGTAATGCAATTAGAATGCTTGCAATGCAGCAACGAACGCAAGCGCATTGCAATTTGATTACAAACTCTTAGAAATTCTGTCACAGATCACACCCTTGCTGTAAGCCGTTAAGAAGTTCCATTGATCATCATATTCGACTATGACAATTACTTGACCACAACAACAATACAGTAGGTGACTCAAATATCCGGATAGCGTATAAAAGATTTGGCCGAGTATCGTTAATTTGATTCTAAGATTTGGAGAGTTTTATTACTTTGTCATAGATACCATAATCAGAACCTAACCAAACTACCCTCGAAGTACATCCTTTTCAACAAAAAATAAATCATCGAAATCGGTGAGCACGATATTTGAGTTACTCGTTTTTGTTTTTTTTTTTCCAACTGACATACCCTGTTGGCACTAGGGCTTCTACAGATTCACCGGCCTACCGCGAGTTATTCGTCCATTTGTTGCTCATATACTTAATGCAAATTTAAGATCTGTATGGCTTTCTCATGGATGCCACTGAACCACACGGGAAGCACCAGCTTTCAAATAAATAAAATCATTAAAATCGGTTTACCCAATCCAAAGTTACGAGGTAACAAACATTAAAAAAAAATACAGACGAATTGATAACCTCGTCCTTTTTTGAAGTCGGTTAAAAACTACTGACAAAGGTTAGGTCAAATGCCCATTAACGCGACCGAAGTAGCAGGCAAAAGCTAGTTGAAATATAAGTTATGCGATTTATACGTCGTTTTATATAATTATCCTGCTTCAGGTATCGTATTGAATAAGACGTATAAAAGGTTTTTCAGCTTGAATCGTTTCCATAACTCCGTATATTAAATTGAACATTTTTAAAAATGCAACTCGGCGTCAGTACCGAAGTAAGCATATCACTTTTAAAAGGAATTTTCTAATAACATGTCTACAAGTTACATGTGACTCTTAAGGTATTTTATAAGTGAGATCGTACGAGACGTTTGCTAAGCTTATCTAAAAATATATGCTACAACAGGAACATAACTTTAAAGTAACCTATACCAGCGATTTCGTTCACGTAAAAATGGTGTCCATGGGGAGAAATAATAAATTATGGGCTCTGATTTAATTATTCTATTACTCTTTAGCTCCTAAATGAAAGCGTTTTGATACAAAGTCAGATTTTTCGTCAGTTCGGTCTAGAAAATTATATGAATAACTACGAAAATTTACTGAAACGACTCTCGGGACATCTGTTGTACATTTATGCTACTAAATCTGTAATCTGTACGCAAGTTCCAATAGTACTTGTTCAAGTGTTTACTTAAAACGGCTTGATCGACTTTGGTGAGATTTTTTACAAACAGAGAATTGTTCAAAGTATCACCAAAGCTACATATCTTTACACTTTTACCTGCTAGATAGGTGCTAAATAGTCTTTATAAAACTTAATAGATGTAACTTGAAATTATTGAAAGATTTGTAGGTATTCCAAGATTACAATTTCAGTTTTTTACTACTTTAGGTTTTAGCATTTGACCACAATCTTATCTGATGTTAAATGACAATATGGTTTAAGATGGTAATCACGCTAAAGCCAGAGCGACACTGGCTCTCAAGTGCAGCTGCCGGAACACACCAACAGGTGCTTGGCGACAGATTTTCAACTTGAGTGTGATAACTAGCCTGGCGGCCTTACTATATTAACGAGATCGATTACACATAAAATTGGTAGGTAATATTAACTATCACATAAAAATTGCATTCGAACGTTCTGGAGACAATATTTTTACGGAATCGTTGAACTATTCTTTGTGGAGAAATGTTATAATTAACAATTTCATGTGAATTAATAAAAATTCAGATTTTAATTGTAAAATTTGAATGTATAATCTCACCGTAACATTCTCTAAACAAGTAAAGGTTGAGGCAAACACAGACATGAATAAATCATATAGTTGCTTCATAAAATACTTTCGCCTTTGCCCCCTAAAACTTTATCATATTATTTAACATACGATAATTGTATGGTAAGTTATGATGATGTGTCAATTCGACTGTGGCGCCGTCTTAAGGATCAACATAGTTCAATATATTTACGTATTCCAATAAATATGAAGAACGCTGTGATCGTACGCATTATTTATCCAAACATTTATGTATGACTTTTTTCACGTCAAAATGACTGCAATTTATCACAGAAATTACGCGCCACCCATTCTAAAAGCACAGTCTTGAATTTTACTTTCTTCTAAAGTAGTTATCGCTCGCGACTTCGTTTGCATATAGAGTTTTGTTAATTATAACACTGTACATTAATTTCTTGTAAATCGAACGACTTCCTTGATACTTATCGCTAAATTTTAGCCGATTTAAATTATCTATAATATAAAAATGAATCGCTGAATGTGTTGCTAAGCGCAAATCTCGAGAGCAACTGAACTGATTTTGCTAATTCTTTTTTTAGAATATTCCTTGAAGTACGAGGATGGATCTTACAGAGAGATAAAAACAAAAATGCCTGAAAAAGTCTAAAAGCTACACTTTTCTATACTACCATACAAACGATTCGTAATAATACTTAAAAGTCAATTTGATCTTTCATACCACATACCACAAAGTTTAAGTGTTAGTAGAGAGGTTCCGGGAAGGTAAAACAATTGAGTGACGTTAGTATCGTACAAATATTAATGTCAATGTTTATACGATGGTAACATTTAACATTATATAGCGTCCCGAATTGCAGAATAATTAAAAAAAAAAAAAGAATCGACTTTTAGGCGGTACAAAGATCGCCGGGTCAGCTAGTATCTTTATAAATTATATTCTCTGTATTATTCGGATGTATAAGTATAATAGTGTAAAATTTTGGAAGTGAAATTTCTTATGAGAATGGTTTGAAATTCTGAGCGGCAACCTTTTTGTGTGACGAAAAGTGGTGGGGGTAAATACCGTGTCGGGTAGAGTATTGACAACACCGGTTCTTATCTGATCACAGTAGTCCGGTGAAACTGTAGAGGCCCTGTCAGGCCAACATTGTAGACCAGTTCGAAAAAAAAAAATTGTCGGATCACCGAAGTTAAGCAACGTCGGACGCCATCTGTACTGGGATGAATGGCCCTCTGAACACCGCGTAACTTTAGCTTTTTGTTATATCTTTCAATAAAAATGTTTCCCTGTAACACAAATTTTCACTTCCGTCGTGTGTCTTTGCGACACACCCTGTTTTTTTATCCTTAAACAGAATACATAATTCTAATTGTTATATTATTCGTTTGTTATGTTCGAATTATGCAGTTTTGAGAGATGCAAGGTAATTTACATCACTGTTATAAAACAGTCAAACTAACAGACAGGTTTTCTCGTTTGTCTTAATCTACACATAGATTATTATATCAGCCTGTGAATTATTCGCCAAAGGTATTAATTACTCCAGTGAGGGCCACAGGAATAATAACAAAGTCGACTTTAAACAAAAACAGTTCAAACTTTCTCAGGTGTTCAGCTTCACCTATGATTTCTTCCTGATTGTTAGCCGAAAGTATGACAAATAATATTAAAAATAATAAGTGTGCATGTATTCAGACAAATATATTACAAACTCAGAACTTACATCGACATCGAATAATCATTTCACCGACGTTATCCAATCGACCAGCTAGACTTTGTAATTAATATTCATCTTCTATATAAATAAAAATACATTGCTGAATGTATCCTATATGCATAATTTCAGAACGACTGCACTTATTTGAATATATTTTTTGTTGTATGTGTCAAGACGTGGTTTCTATATGTGAAAATGTTTGAAAAATCAAACGCGAAAGTGAAAAATCAAAGTTAACAAATCTTCACATACATAAATAAGTAAGTCAATGAGACAGAAGACAATAGGAAGGTCTTCAAGAATATGATGACAGACTGACAATTAATTGTTTACTTGCCATTTTATTTCATTTCCCGATCGTACTGTAAGCATTTGGTCTAATTTTCCAGTACACCCGTGCAAATCCAGGCAGGGCAGCCAGTATTTTACATATAACATTGCTATACTTATTTATTAAATATATTTAAAAAAAAACGTTTTGTCTTTCGCAGTCCTCCTGACTGTACATATTGAATTTGAAAATGTTCACAAATGAAAATAACTTAGTAACTAAAAATTTATATCTATAATAAGTTCTTCAATTTGTCACCAAGAAGAAGATGTGTTTTTTTTTTTTTTATATCATAGGGGGCAAACGAACAGGCGGGTCACCTGATGGTAAGTGATCACCGCCGTCCATAGACACTAGCAACACCAGGGGAGTCGCAAGTGCGTTGCCGGCCTTTTAATATATGTAGGCCTCCGGCGCTCTCACTGACCGAACGAAACGCAACAGTGCAAGCACTGTTACTTCACGTCGGTTTTCTGTGAGAGGGAGGTACTACCCCGGGCGAGCCGACCCATTCATGCTGAAACCAGTAATAGCTTCAGCGTAGCTCTACCACCTACCTACGTGTACCATATTTTAATGGAATGAGTTCGGAACGATTCTCAAAGAAGACAGATATTTAAGGAGAAGTATAATATAGGTTTTTGTAATGAAATATTGTCACGCCCAGGATCGGAAGAAGCCAAATTAATTTATAATTTGGAAGTCGTCGGTATAACGGCTAGAAAATGATTGCGAGATTCTGTTTTTTTTTGTAATTTCTTTTTTGCTATACTTTTCTTTTAAAATATGTTGTTTTTAATTGATTGTTGTATGGATGAGGGTGTCATGTTCTTTTTGAACAAACCCTCAACAAAAATAAAGAGAAAAAAAAATGTCTATTAAATATGTTACAATTAATGACTGCCTACCTGGATTTGCACGGGTGTACTGGAAAATTAGACCAAATGCTTACAATACGACCGGAAAATGAAATAAAATGGCAACTAAACAACTGATTGTCAGTCTGTCATCATATTCTTGAAGATCTTCCTATTGTCTTCTGTCTCATTGACTTACTTATTTATGTATGTGAAGATTTGTTAAATGACTCCGTTTGTTGATTTACCAACTTTAGATACATCGTTACTTACAGACCTCGTCAATCTTCTTGGCCGTTCTGAATATAACTGTAAATTTGGGCTTGTGCATAATATAGTCAAGAGTTTTTATACAAAGCAAAGTTAAATATTATTATAGGAGTATTTTTTTATACTTTATAAATTAGCGTTTGACCACAATCTCATCTTATGTAAAATGATGACGTGGGCTAAGGTGGTAGTCACGCTAAATCTAGAGAGAGACTGGCTCTCAAGTGCAGCTGCCCGAACACACCAACAGGTGCTTGGCGGCAAATTTTCAACTTCAGTGTGGTAGCTAGCCAGGCGGACTTAGAAAAAGCCCTACCACCATGAATCTGAAATCGGTATTTATTTATCCTTAAGTTATCTCGAAGTTTATACATATAATATGACACGTATTTATTATATAAATTTGTAGTTTGCGCAACTATATTCAGGGCGGTCAAAAAGTTTGGCGAGGATTGCATATCACATAATGATTTATAGCTTGCTCAAATTAATAAGAAATAAGGTTTATAGAAGACATCTGACACTCCATAGGGTGTCCTTTGATTACCACTTTAAACTCACTCCTGTCGGAATTAAAATATACTCAAGCTATTTCTAAGGATCGACTAATTTGCATAAAATAATAGATCTCCATTCTTATGCAAAGAAAGTTATTAATTCTTTAATTCATTTCACGGCATCAGTCCGACTTATCTTTCAACTTCAATGAAATACGAGATATAATAATAAGGGTAAATTAATATTAAACTTGTTCGCCACGTTTCTCGCAATCCAATCGTTGTATTCTGAGACACGCGTGTACAATGTTGTTTTATCAAAATTTTTACCGCTCACGACGCCTACCAAGACACCCTCCCATAGTATTTCCTCTGGATCTCTAGAAGCACGGCACGTTAGAGGACCTCCCGAATCTCCCATGGATACGCCAGACACCGCCGAATCGGTGCATACGAAACTGTCCATGTCCATTTCCCACATTAACGAACAGTATCGCCTGGATAAAATTCTGATTCGCGCCAGGAGAAGCTTTGGTGAAATCGGATCGGTCATCCTGTAACCTGTGCGACCGAATCCTGCTGTCAGACAGGAACCGGAGTAATCCACAGTTTTAGTTGCCGGCATTATGTAATCGACTTTATTGTTATAACTCCATCGTGTATTAACAAACACCAGTGCTATGTCGTTTGCGGGGAAATTAAAATGTCTGTGCAAGATAACTTTCTTTATTCGTCTCCACTGGTTATTGGCGTTAGTTTCTGTTATACCCGAATGTACTAAATCTCCGTGCAAATCGCCGGCCACTATTCGTAATATGTAGGGGTGTTTTGCGTAAAAAAAATTCGCTCCCTCGAAGCAGTGCGCTGCGGTCAGCACCTTTGACTGGCTTATGATACTGCCACCGCATAAATTCTTCCAAACTGATTTCTTGTCGTCGATTTTATTTGTAGGTTCTTTTATAGATACGAGATATGGTACATCACCTTCATGAGCCGGCTTACCGTTCACAACGGTAGGTACAATAGCATTCTTGGAATATTTCAACGTAGTGATCAATCTCCTATCATATCCGCATTGTACAGAATTAACTAAAATTAAAATGAAATATAAACTATTCATAGGACGTGTATAGTATTTGATAAATGTAGACAAATTTCCAAAGTCCACTGTGAAATTTTGAACATAATCTTGTTTTTACAAATTCGTACTGACAAAATCTCTTCAAATTGAAGTTGTCAGTTTGACCGATAAAACCTTCACAAGAGATAACTTTTTAATATCTTCATACTTACTTCTTGCGTCATTTTATCAATAAATAGATCTTTTCACACGTTAAATAATGACTAAACCGATGAGTATGATGATGAGTATGACCACTACATTTTCAATGGCTCACATTCATTCAGCTGCTTTGATGTCTCATCTATACTGTTGCGAAATCTGCAATATTTATTTTCTTAACACAGATATTATTCACAGTCTTATTTGGACAATACTGTATATTATCTTTTTCTATATAAGCTCCAAAGAGAATATGACAAAAATGGATTGTAGAATATAGCTCGTTTAGTAGGATAAGAATTAAGACAAAGACGGCGGAATTTAATGTATACCTAAAGACCACGGCTTCACTCGCGTCGACATATTTTTGATGTATCCCTAGGGAACAGTACACTTTTTTTGGATGAATTCTATCTTCTTTTCTATACCCTTGAATACGTGTATGCAAAATTTTATGATAATCGGTTCAGTAGAGCGTTGCAAACAAATAAACAAACTCATATTCATGGTTATAATACTAGTCAGGATTTAATATACACCTCTAAATATTCAATTGTTGTGTTAAATTGAATCACCACACTTGCCCATTACACATCTGTACTTTAAACACCGTAGTAATTATAGACAACTATTTTATGATGAACCCTAATTGTACACGAATATATCTAGGTTTACGTAGTGATAAATGGCCCATTTATTACAGAAAATCTAGACAAATTACACATAAATATGTTTATAATTAAAGCCTTCGTAGACCGAACGAGGTTGATCCCATTGACATTGTATAATTTAACGCCAGACTATCATGTCTGTGGTTTAATTACTGGGTTATTCAGTGGGGATGAATTGAAAAGATTTCGAAGGTAATTAGTACAAGGCGATTCAGTTCAAATACTCGAATGACCATAAATTTATTGTGCGTATTATTGAAGTTACATTTTTTTGGCGCCTTGAACAGTGTACGAAAGCAAATCATCACGCTCGGGCTCGGTGTCTGAGAATCGAATATACTCGACTCCAGTAGCCATCCTTAACTTTTACTGTCTAACAAGCAGTACATTAATAATTAATCATTTTTTTTTAATTATTAACAATTATAGTAATATAATCATCACCATCAGCCCGTAAGAGCCACTGCAGGGCCTCTTTCCGAAGCAAGCATTGGGCATAATTACCATTACTCTGAGAAATCCCCAATTCTATAGCTTCCCACATACGATGGTACTACCAAAACATTTCTCAGGTTCAGGTTCCCTCACGATGTTTTCCTTCATCATTAGCCAATAGTGTTACTAATTTAAAATAGTAAATGTACGCGAATTCCGAAAAAATCGTTGGTACATGCTGGGGTTCGAACCTGCGGGCATTGAATTGACGTCGCACTCGTCAAACCACTAGACCGCCACGACTTTTTAGTACTTTTACTAATAAAATGATATTATGCATATATTTTGATATTAAATATGACTGTTATATAAGTACATATATAACATTGATTAATCTTTACTAACTTGAATGTGTCTGCATTTATTTATAATTTTCACTTCTATCGTATGGCGATATGATAAGCAGACGCCCACTTTTTTATTATGTTAATAGACTAGCATTTGCCTGCGACTTCACCCGCGTGACTGTAGATATGACATATCAGTCGGGGATATTTTTTCTCTGGACAAAAGGTAAGATGTCCCCCTGAAAACGTGTATGCAAAATTTTATGATAATTGGTTCATAGTTAAGGCGCAAAAGTGTACCAAACTAACAACCGCATTTATAATATTATAGTTAGAATCCTGGTGTGCGTGTTTTTATATTACTACAAAGTTTTGATGATTTTTTTGTACTTATTGGGTGACATGGATGGTAACACTGTTGTCGAAGACCAGATTTTTTTATTTTCAATTTTTCTTTTATATCTAACATAAAAAAACATACAATAAGTCTGTCGTTAAGGAGTAGTTTCTGGAATTCTTGATCCAATTCTAAATTTTTTTTTACTGCCAAAAGCTATGTTCAAACTGATTGTTAGAAGCTCCGTATTATTCTAACAAACAAAATCAACTTGTTTCTATTATTTCAACCTCAAAGTGTAAGTGAAACCGTGACAATAACTCTATTTTTAATTCTGAAATAGCCTTTACGATCGCAACCTACGCACCTACAGATCGCTTTAAACTTGCCGTATATGTAATACGCCCACGTGTCTGCAATGTTCAAACTATTATCACAATTCCTACGTATTTCTGTAGAGATAAAGTGAAATTTATATACAGTTAATATCGTTTTTCCAATAAATACTACAAGTGATTTTGTCTCTGTCTGATTTTTAGACACCGTTATTTATTTGTAGGATATTTTTGTCCTCTATGACCAGCAATAAAAAAGTCTTTTTTCTTCATCTGTGCACGACGATGTGGCTGCACAGTACGTCATAGTAAGTGCAGTATAAAAGGGGGAACACAAAGGGTTCTGCAAACCTCCGCCTGTCACCGAAAAGCGACAGACCAAGAGAAAATCATTGTGATGGGGTAATCACCATTTATTTGCATGGTAATAGGGTATAAATACTCTACCACCCCATTTAAATTCTGGATATACACCAGAGATTTCTGAACGCTGCTCTCGTAAGTATGCCACTATTGCGAGTGTGATCGTGACTAATAATAATAAGAATACAGTAATTGTTAATTAATTTACAAATTAATTCGTATACTTTGAAATTATAATGATACTGATATGATAGTTGATACCCGCGACTTCCTGCGTTGTTTATTGTTTTGACAATACATTTTATGTAAAAATGTAAAAAATTGTAACGCAAAAATATGCAAGCAAAGTGCTTACAAAATTTATTTATGGACAATCTGTTCTGTTTACGTTCTCATGCCACTTGTTCTAATTCTCCGCGGCAAGAAAATACACAGTGCTTATAAAAATGATAGTTTTGCAAATCTTTATGCTAAATGAAGTTATCGTAATATTTTTTTAGATAAGAACTTGTCTAAAAAGTAAAAGTGCGATGGATTACAGGTATTTCAGTATACAGTATTCAGTATAGAGTAAACAAAATATCTTACTGATTCGATTTACCACCGCTGAATTTTCGAACGATTGTTCGAATTGGAATCCCACAATAAGTGGCATCTCAAATTTGTAATCACTTACCTTCCGATATATCATGAAGTTACAGTTTTTATATTTTCTAAACATAAGCTATCTATAACAAACTGTACTTAATATAAAAACAAAATAATAACACCAAATATAGCTAAAAATATTTATTTAATTTATTTCCTCATATAAAACATAATTTGGCATTAAATACCATGTCATTTATGTTAATACAAAATGCTGAAAATAATTACGAAAATCAATAAACGTTCATAGATTAATATGTCAACTCAAAGTATTCAAAATTATTCGGATATATAAAAAAAAATGAACATTTCTATTATTTGAATAAAAATATTCTTACATGTCATTACGAAACTATAAGAGAACGGTTTATTGTTTAAATAATCATGGGCCTGAATGTAAAAAGGCTAAAATATTTTAATACAATCTGAAAATTTCGCTAATGTTGACAATCTGAGAGCTAATCATGGGCATGAATGTAAAAAGGCTAAAAAATATTTTAATACAATCTGATAATTTCGCTAATGTTGACAATCTGAGAGTGAGAGCAGAGTTTAATCAATTTCGTAAAATTGAGGTTATATAAGAGACATACTTAAGCAAATATTTTTTTTTAAATGTAGATAATGATGTATATCATATATTTAATAGAAAAAAAAGAATGTCACAAATCCATAAGTTTATTAATCATAACAGTAATAGTTTTGATATTTTAAAATAATACGAAACTGAATGATCGACACGAGCTGTCAAATGTCGCACAGACTAAAAATACAATATCGAAATATAACTATTGAATCGATTTTAAGATTCATCTTTATTATATATAAAAATATCTTGTTCTGTAGAACTTTACTAAGTTAATTGTCATATATATAATATCGATAAGCATTTTTAGAAAGTAAATCGTAAAAGAGTAACAATTTTATAATAATAGTTTCTATTTTTTTTTAATCAAACTCATTCACATTAACAAAAAAGGTCATCGATATTTTTTACAGTATTTTAGCATAACTGCTAACCAACTATTTGGTATTCATATTTTCGAGATAGCAACTTACATTCGTTTCTTAAGTTTTTGTAAAAACACTTTAACTTGTTACATTCAGGCTTAGAAATCCTCATCTCCTTTACATATTCATCTTGAAATACAATTAATTAAGCCCGTTTAAGAAAATATATTTTTAAATCTATATATCTATCTACTTATTTAAAGTACTATAATCAGCTACTAACCTCTACATCTGCAACATTTTAACAGCATCTTATAATTATAACGTTATTAAAGTTATAACATTATATATTTAGTTATGTAATTCAGTGTTATTCACACCTACTACATATTGTTTACTTAACCCTAACATTTCTTATAAAAACGTAAGCTAACAGAAAACGATCATTTAAAAATAGAATTTATTCTGTTATGTCGATATATATATGATTAATGAAAACAAATAAATTGAACAGGTATAATTTAGATAATTCTGTAACTCTTTATATGTATTTTTTTAACAACGATAGCTCTCACTATACTTATAAAACAATATTTACCTTATGGTTGCCAAAACGTATTTTCGAAATCTTTACCACATAGTGCTAAAATAATATACAGTATGCAAAAACACGATATCTATACGACACTTGTAGACAAAAATTATTAGACGGTACACAAGATGCATGTAATACGGCTTTGTATTTTTTTTACTGTTTTTTAACTATTTCTATTGTAGTTTTTTCTAAAAAATACAATAATCAATCGAAATAATGTTGGCAACCCTGGGTAAAGACTTATTAATACGGAATTCTTTATACTGCCAATTGCAATTGCATTAAAAAGATACACATAACGGCGTTTATTTTATTACGACGCTTTAATCAACGCGCGTTTTAAAAACGCTCACGGGACCGAATCTGATATTAAGTAAGGCTACAATAGCGATCATTTGAGAGGTATAAAAGAAATAAATAACTGTCCATTATTGTCAAAATTTGCTCATTTAAAAGTCACATGTTGGGATACATATTATTGATATCAAATTATTTCTCTCAACGATAATTTTCTTTTATGTAATATTTTTATAATAATAATTGCTTTATTCATAAAATGTTTAGAGTTCGTGTATGCCACAGACATAGTGGCCTTTCATTTAATACTCCACATAAGGACAATCTTTTTTGTGGTAATTAAGACTTGCTTTCATAGACATTTGGATCTTCCAAGTGTATCCCAACAACTATGATAATAACGTATGCAGTAGAAAAATATTAAAAAAAATCGAGGCAGACATAAGGACTGACGACAGAAGTTAAATTTAATGCAATGGAACCACTATTTTTTTTTTTTTGAAATTTTAAATGTAAATTAAAATTATTAATATTAGACCGGTTTTCACATCTATTAGCACTCGGAGCAATAATTATAAGTATAAATTTTTATGCCGTTTATCAATTAATCAAACAAACGATGGCTACACAAACTCAATACAAAATATCAATATTACATTTAGACCGGTCTATACTACGTGTCGCTAGTCTGGCGCAAACGCAATACATCACAAGCATGTCGAGGTCAGCGGTGACGCGAACCCATAAGTTTTTCCCCTACCCAAGAATCGCTCGACGCGGTTAAAGAAGATTTCATTTTAATATACATTTTTTTAAACAAAATCATCTAAATTGTACCTATACACATGTATAAAAAACAAATTTGTTAAAGCTAATCGATATTTATAGATGAGGATAAAAAATTGTTCCCGAAAAAAACAAATTACCAAAATTGTTCCAGGAATGACATCACAGGAGGTAGGTGGGGTAGGAAGACATTCGACATCCCTAATTAAGTTATACCTGACACCGGTTATGGGAGAGCGGTAGTTGTTGAATCAGTTAGAATGTTCAAACCGGTTTTACAGTTACGAATTCTATAGAATCAAGACGATAGAAGAAAGTATACTCTAGGTACAAATAACAAAATCTTCAAATCCAAAGAGAAGAATGCACATTTCGCTTTGTATTATGGTTGATATATATTCTGATTTTGTTTTTTTTTTAAATATTAATAGTATCATATATTGTAAAAAATATACACATCTTAGTATTAAGAAATCGCAAATAATAATACAATTGCTATATCTTACGTGATATAGGAAGACAATAATAATCCTAACTAATAGTACAAATGCGAAATTGAGTGTGTGTTGCGCTCTAACACCTTCACTGTTGTATATAGGGATAGGCCTAACAATTCCAATGTTAATAACTAAGCGTATATATTATATTATATATATGTATTTATAGCAAAATTACTGTCTTACTGTCTTCCCAAAGTGAAATTATATAGGTATAATCTTAGATAAACTGAATTTAAAATAATGCTGAATAATAATGCTACATATTTATTTATTTAAATTTAATATATTTAAGCATTTTTCTATTCTCTTTAGGAAATTTCATCAAATGAAAGTCATGTGTTTTATAATCATCATAAGTACAATAGTAATTAAAACATTTTGTTAAATTATAGTTAATTACAATAAAAAAAAAACTAAAAACATCATTTTGATATAAAATAATACAAAATTATTCAACAAATAATATTTAAATGAGTGTAGAGAAAAAATACGAAATATTTAGGCTCGACGCATACTAAATGTGTTTTTTACCGTGCGGCAAAAACATGCAATATGAAAAGCAACATAAATTGAAAGAACTTGTACACATGCGCGAATAATCAACATCATAAGCCAGTAAGAGACCCGCTGCAGGGTCATAAGCCTCTTGCCGAAAGAAGTATTGGGCATAATCACTACGCCAACCCACGATATATCGCCGATTTCAAACTCTGAGACATCTACAATTCTAAATTTTTACCAAATACGGTGGTACTACAAGAATATTTCTCAGGTTCAAGTTTCCTCATGATGTTTTCCTTCACCATCAGCCGACAACGTTACTAATTGAAATTAGTAAAGGTACGCAAAATGCGAAACATTCGTTGGTACATACCAACCTGCGGACATCCGAGCGATATTCCACAGGTCAAACCACTAGACCACCACGACGTAATGCCGCAAGACATATTACTTTCGATACAAATGCATTAAAAATAGCCTCATATCAGCACTTTACAATTACAGCTCGCGTATTAGTCCGGAAAAGCTGTGAAGGCCCATCAGGCCCACAACGTTAGTTAGTACGAAAAAAAATAGAGCTCGCAAAAATAATCCGTTTCCATTTACCAAGGATAGCTTAAAGCGCTGTTATAAAACCATACAGTAAACTTTATAGTTCGAAAAAGGTAACCAATTTTATAGAATTACTAAATAATATTTTTTCATAAAAACAATAAAAACTACTAGTTGAACCTTCTTTTTCATAGAAAAATAAAGAAATAAAAACTAAGAAGGAACGGAACGCTGATATAGAGATCGCAGTGAATTTAATATATGTAAAAAAAAAAAAAAATTTCACTACCGCGGGGTGTTGTTACTACAACACTGCAGCAAAATATTTTATCGCAGCGTTTTTTTATGTGCGCCGAAAAATTCTAAACGTGTGACTAGCCTTAATTAAAAAGGATGACATTAAAAAATATCAAAAAAAAAGCTGTAGTGCAACGTCAACACACAGTATCATTGTTTTTTTATTACAACTTGAAAAACATTGAGCACACCGCCATCTATATTTCTAAGTTAAAGTAATATGATTATATATATATATATATAATTATTATAGAAATGTTATATACATGTGAATATTTTATAATTACAATTATCAACAGACGAGGCGAAATTTGTATTATCATTTTTTATTCGCCGATTTAATTATATTACCTCGAGACTACACAATTGGCAATATAATAATTACCATTGATCAAATTGTATTAAAACATATTTATATATTTTTTTATATTTTTTTAAACACTATATTTTTTAGTCTAGCAACATTAATCTCTAAGTTTGATATCGATGTGTCTAATAAAATCCATTTAAAATACTCCCCTTGGTTAATTTCGCACTCAGCTATAGGTAAGACTCGTACAGTTATATATTTTTTAGTTAGGTATTTTGTGTACGAAAGAAAAACAACAACAAATTGAATGTATACCATTTGACATATAATTGTAACTCGTTTCGTATTTTGTAGTTTTTAGTTCGGACATTATTAGGGGATTACGAATCTTCAAAAACGACAATAGACATGTAAATTTATTTAAAAATATTAATATTATAAAAACGTATATTTGTCAGACATTTTATAGGAATGTATGTATAGTTATTACATACGCTTATTTGTCCTGTAACTGGACATAATTAGCCGGGAATAGTCCGTAGGCGCCTTTGCAGAGACCCTGCCACCAGCCCTCATCGATCTGCAAGTAAACACCGCAATCATGCCTTGTTTATGAAGCTACTCTAGCATTCGCCAATATCAATATATTTTGTTATAACACTGCCCCTGGTAAAAACAATACAGTAATTTTTTTTGTGTGGTCACTGAAACCTATAGATATTTGTAATCAACTTCATATAGAACCATGGTAATGATGTAGGCTGAATAATAATAGGATGTTACTCTTGACAATTTATTAGAAACTACCATATTATTTCATTGTTGTAAGTAGCACGTCAGCGATCAGACAGAGACGTAGAGTATCAATACCCGAGTTGGTCACGACATCTGTACACATGGTTAAAGCCACACTGACTCTATTCAATTTCGGGGCCAGCCGGTGTATATCCAACTGCTAATAGGATTGCAGGGCGGCATGACAGTGCCAATTGCCGATGTATCGTATATCTCTCCATCAATATAAACAGGTATCATTACCATGACAATGTTGGTGATGATGTCATCGGGGTCGAACGATATTTCGTCGGGTGCAGCCGCCTGGTAGTCGTACAGCGCTCGGGCCGTGTATCCCTCCTCACCCCCCTCGCACCCGTCCCCGTCGCCATCACCCTCCTCCTCCCCCTCCCAACCCACGGGGGATACAACGATAGTCGGTTGCCGGCACATCTGTGAACATTCTCACGTTAGCACCACCATTGTAAGATGGTCACTGGGGACTGTATCTCTTTTTTACCTATTTTGACATATTACCACAGTCTCATCTGTAAGTAACGATGTGGAAGAGTAACGAGGGCTAGAACACACCAATACCTATCTAGTGGTAGTTTTCCCACTTGGCGGTGGTGGAATTAGCCAAGTGGCCTTTAAAAAAATCCTACCACTATGCTATGGATTTATCATGATGTTTTATTTACCTAGAGCTCTGGCTATTGCAAGGATTCGAACCTACGTCGATAACATGGAGCTTTATTTCCTAGTCCATCAGGTTTTATTTATTTACTATTTGGTGATTTGGATTTATCCTATGTGAAATAAATAAATGTGGATTGTTTTTAATTTTTCCCATTTAACCCTTTTAGCCTATAAATTACCTAAGTTTAATTTTATCGTTACTGATTTTTGTCCCTGTGGAAAAATGTAATGATATGTGTTTTAAATAATACTAAAACAATTCCACCATCAGCCTAAAAAGACTCATCAAAAATGTTTTCAGAAATTATCCCCGATGAACAACAGACACTTCGTTTTTTTTTATGTATAGATTTATTTGTAAAAGGTACCCTAATAGATAGTACATCATAAATTCTTGAAACAAGAGAATCTGGATAAGATTTCAACATTTACTAATAAAAAAAAATATTTCAGACAGTTATATTATATTGAACTATTCTTAATGATAAAATCAAAATTCCATACATAAAAAAATATTAAAAATAAATTTAATAATACAAATCAATTATACTAAATTAATATAGTTCAGATATAATTCTTAATTATTAAGATTTAATTAAAATGTTACAAGCAGTTTTAATTCAACATTATGCAGTTTTTCTTCATAACTATAAATCTTGGAAAGAAAATATTTTTGGTAACAATTATTAATACCTCTTCTTTGTCATCTTTGGGATCCCCGACAAGTGTGACGTCCGGCAAGTTCTTTGGTTCATCATGGATTTCCTCCTTGACCTCGTCCCTTGTGACTGAAATGGGTGCAGCAGTCCTCGTGACTTGTGGTTGAGGGTCTTCTATCGTCTTTTCTTCAACAGTAGCGATTGGTTGTTTTACCACCTGCTTCACGGGTTCAGGTTCAGATGGGGTTTGGTCTTCCTCATGTACACGATCCTTCTCCTAAAATATATTTTTAAAATCAAATTGATGTTCTCGTTCTATTCAGATTTTGATTTTTAAGTTTTTATTGTAGTGTTAAATTAGAATGACATTTTCTAAGGCGAAAATAGAAAAAAATATTTTCGTCACCTCAGGTAAGGTTTTAAAAAAACATTCTACAACTATATTTTAGTAAACTATTTTACTTAAAATTAACTTAATAAAATATGATCTTATGTATAACCTGAAATATTACTTTACTATTTTAGATAAAATTTTATAAAAAATGATGGTGCGGAGTGAGAAGTACGAAGTTTCTTACGATTTTTCACTAATTCCATATGGACATTTATATTGTTATATAAGGGACAACTGTTACCTCTGCATGCGAATCTCTCTCTCTCTCTTTATGTAATCTATAATTATATATAAATATAATACTCACGCGAACGCACACACACATATAGAGAAGGAAAGAAGAGTATAACGCTTTTATCTAATGTGACGATTTCTACTATTAAACTCATATCGCAAGCCGCGATAAATTTTCATAGATTTTAATGATATATGTCATTCACTTCCATCTCTTTTTAACAAGATCAAATCATGTTATAAATACCTTCTTTGAGAGATCTTTGTCGATTTGTTCCCTCTGTTGCCTGATTTTTTGCACCGAACGCAAAGCCTCCTGCAGGATATAACCGCAGCATTATTAATCAAATCAAATTAAAAATACTTTATTCAGTTTAGGCCCTGAGAAGGTGCTCATGAACGTCAATCAGTTATCTACATACCTAAAAATAAATGTTGGCATATATACATACCTGAGAAAGACTGAAGTAATTAGGGTTCAGTAGTTAGCGTGTTCTGGCATCGCGTCGATTGACGTAGATTCGAATCATTGCGAATGAGCCGGAGCTTTCAGTAACGAATAACATGGTGATGAAACCATAGCATGGTGGTAGGGCTTTTTCTATATCCACCTGGCTAGCGACCACCCTCAAGTTTAAAATCTGTCGGCAAACACCTGTTGATGTATTTCCGGCAGCTACACTTGGGAGCCAGTCTCCGTCTAGGTTTAGCGTGTTTACCATTTTAAACCACATCGTTATATCACATCAAGTGATATTGAGTTAAGCGCTTAAAAATGGTCGTATTTGAAACGGAAATGTTAACAGACCTCATCTGACCACCAAAAATTTAGTTCTAATAGAAGCAAGTACTAAGCGACAACTAGCAATCATGGAGGTGAGTATTACGAGCGCAATATTGTGCGATCTCTGATCAGTGTTGATTATTACCTGTTCTTTCTCCTTAGCCATGTTTTCGAACTTAGCTCGGATCGACGAGGGTTTAGCTCCGCCTATATCTGGTTTCTGTTTAGTGTAGTTGGTGCCGACTTTCTCTACCTCGTCGAAAGCGTGCGCCGATTTGTCAACGCGGTCCGTTTCGATGCCGAATTTGCCGCCGAAACCCTTTATGTAGTAAATACATAAAAATAGTAGTGTACTTTCAGTTAAGATCTCGATGCTGTGTTTAAAGACATTAAAATACTAGTGGTTCCAGTATTAGTAAATATTTGTCGCCAGAGAAATAGTTAAAATGTCGATTAGGCATGCCCATATTATCATCTCTTATTATACATTAATTACCTTTTTCTTACTGTTATTAAAATAATATAATAAATGCGAAATATGTGCGCAATACACTATTTGCTTTAATAAGTTGCTTTTGTTTATTGAAAAATTTAGTGTAATAGATATTAATGTGTAATTCCGTCTCTACATTTATATTTTTTTCGAAATTATATGATAGATTACTAAGGCCACTGATCAATAATAGTATGTTACAAAAAAAATCGTTTTTATATCCAGATTTAATTACAAAACGGCTAGAAAACCGTTTATAAACTTTCCTAAACAGTCACCTCGGAAAGAATCGTTTCAAAATTGATAGGGTATTATTAGAATTCTTAAGGATACTTTTAGAAACTGTATCGAATATTGTAGAAGTTGTAATCAATTTTTCTTTCTTTTGTTTTCGACTACTTCCTATATAAATAGCTATAAAAATAAACAATAACGTTTTTATATGTAATAAAAAAGAAACTAAAAATTGATATTTACATCAATATACAAGAATGAAATAAAAAAATAATAAGTATTAAACAGTTAAAAAAATGATAATATTAGTTATAGAAAATTATAATATGTCGAAGAATAATTAATGAAAACTTATTGCTTAATTCATATATTGTCTACTTATTGTCTCTCAAGTCATATTAGGAACAGAAGATGGTTTTAACAAATCCGGTTAAGTAATGGCCTTTATCAATATAAGAATGGCAAAAATATTATAATGTACGTAATTGTACCTTTATGTAACTATGCTGTTGATATACTAAAGAAAAATAATAAAAAAAAATGCATAAAATTTACCAAGTCAAATATATATGAATTTAAGTCAAAATACCTTCTTGTGGTCGACTTGACTAGCATGTGCCGCGGCTTTCTCCTGATGGTCCCACCCCAGCGCTGACGCGTCCTGTCGGTCCGTTTGTACACCATACTTGCCACCGAAACCGATCGCATAGTCTGTGAATAACGTCTTATTTTATATTAAGGCCCCGACCTCGTTTTCATATACAGCGTTTTATTTTTACTGTAATTCTATCATCAGAACTTATCCCCTGTGACCCCTTTACCAATTTAAATTATCCCCGTCAAATTTTATCATTACTGTTTATCCTCTATGGGAAATCCTACTGGTATGTAATCAAGATTACACTATGAAAATTACTTAACATGCCAGTAAAGGTCTCGTGAAAATGGATCCGTGTATACAACAAACACATCAATTTAATTTATATGTATAGATTTCAATTAACATTTGAATTCATAATAACGTTTGTATATCTTAACCAATTAAGATTTATCACTAACAATGTCTCCGAGAGAATTCAATGTCAATGCAAAGGGGATGAATTGTCAAAAATCCTTTCGTAACGTTCGCCTGTGTAATAAGAATTTATGTGCACATTAGGTCTGTTTGACCCTTTTAGGGGAAGTATTTTTACTGTTAGTGTTGGTCAACATTTTATAAGAGGCACATCTATTTAACCCCCATGCGGGATAAATTTTAAAAATCCTGATATATAAATAAGGGACTGCTGCTAGTTTTAGCTACTTTTAAGTAATGTATTGTCTGTAAATCAGTCTTATTACTTGTCGATATACTCACCCTTTTGTGAGTCGTGATGATGAGTATCCTCCTTGTGGTCCCAGCCCACGGCGGAGGCGTCCTGTCTGTCGGCCTGCACACCATACTTCCCCCCGAAGCCGACCGAGTAGTCCTTCTGTGAGGGATGCTTCTCAACTTGCTCCTTGTGTTCCCATCCAGCAGCACTCTTTAACAATTCGTTAATCGAAATGTCAGAATGTGTGTAGTAATGTTTCCTCGAAAGTCCTATCTCATAGGTCATACCTTGTCCACTCTATCTGTCTGCACTCCATACTTTCCTCCGAAACCCTGAGCGTAGTCAGTCTGGGAGACGTGTTTCTCCACTTTGCCCACATAGTCGTGCCCAACCGCGGACTTATCCATACGATCACTTTGAACGCCGAACTTACCGCCGAAACCTTACACAAAAATTTAAGAAACAATAATGACAACAAATTAATATTTATATATAAAAGCCTCAAAGAAAAGTCATGTCTAAAAGCAGAGCGGAAAGGCACTTATAACCAACAAGCTCTGGACTAATACACACACAATAAAAACTAGTTATATTGACTGACCGTGATACTTTTTTATACAGGGTCATTAGTTGTATATATAATTTTCTTCAAGGTGGTGCATTTATAAATACTTTTCCAGCAATTAGTGGATTTTTCTTAATCTCGTCTAAAATTTAGTGCCGAGTTTAATTAATATATATAATACATCTTCTAATTTTTTTGGAAGGAGTACTATGTTGCTGGCTATAAGTAAAACTATAGCACATAGTAGTTTTTTAGGACTATCTTTAGCCAAATTCAAATAAGCCGACAATCCTCCCGAACATCTCAAATCGCTATATTGTCAAACACATTCTTATATTATGTACAGTGATACTGTATTATGGCAGTAATAGGTGTGTTATTTTAAAAAAAAACTTTGCTCCTCCATTGTGTTTGAAAGCTTATCAATCTTATTGCAATGTTCAATATTAATGCAATGTTCAATATTAATGGTAACATATATACCTTGAGCATAATCTTTTTGGGAGACATGTTTCTCTGTTTTTCCAATGTAGTCATGTCCCACAGCAGACTTGTCCATGCGGTCAGCTTGGACTCCAAACTTTCCACCGTAACTGTAAAAAATGGTTTCACCATTCAAATAGTAAGACTATAGTACATTACTTTCACTTATTATACTTTGTTCCTACACACATATACACAAGACACATTTATTAGACGTTACAAATCAAGAAGTCGGAACAAATAGTATAATATAGATATTTCCTTTGAAAAGAATCTGTATTGTGATATGATCCATACGAAACTTTTACATATATAATATAACATTTTTATACTAATTAAAAAAAATCCCATACACACCAAATGTATAGAGCCAACAAGTATACATACTTTTATTCAATAATGTTCAAGTCTCTGAAATCCAGAGCTTTCCATCTATGAATCAACTATTTAAAACAAATTATGAACTAACATATAGACAAGTCCTCTCCTTTCATTCCTTCCTATTAACATACATAGGTGTATAATAATTTTAATATGCAAGTAGACATGTTCTTTGTAATTCCACTAAGACAAACCTATTGTATGACATGACATATTCAATCACCAATTTGAAACTGATTACGATTTCATTACATCCTTATTACACTGTAATACTTATATTAAGATGTAATGCATTCATTTGACTCAGCAAAGGGACAACCAAGAAACATTTGCAGGCTCAAAAATGTTCCCTATAGTATCAATAACTATACAAAAGTTATAAGGTGGGATATTGATGGTTGTAATGAAGAAATTGTTGATATTCTCAGCTTATCATAATAAGTTTTAACATACCCATATGATGGTTTCGGTCCCTCTTCATACTGCTTCTGCTTTGCCATTTTATCTGCTTCAAACACTTCCTCCCGAAATTTGGCCATACTGTTAAAAAATATACTATTACTTTTTCATTTCTTTCCCATTTCTTCCTAAATTGCCCAAACATTTGGATACCCTAAAATATTACATATACAACTTGTTTATACTCAATTTTATATGGATAAAACTATTAATAAAAAACCCCTTAAACAAATACTGAATTCTGGTGACAATTGATTTTACAAACATTCTAAGGAGTAAACTTAGACTATTATAAACTTCTCTTAATACAAAACACAATGTGGATTAAAATCTATATTGTTATTTAAAATACTTTCTTTCTTTCTGACCTTCACCTTAATATCTTGCAATGTTTTCAATTTTCAGTCATGGTATAAGATAACTATGGCTATAGACTTATTGATTGTTTTGACAATAAAGAGTAAGAATATAACTAATAGCTAGAACATAATAAGATTAGGATATAAATAAAAAGTTTGCTGCACTGTGTAAACAGTCAAATATTATTGGTCTGGTTTGTGTACTAAGAGACACAAGACTTAATTAAAGAAAAAGCAAACAACTTACTCAATTGCTTCAACATTCCTTCCTCCAGGTCCCCATCGTTGCTCATGTTCAGTAACATCGTTCACATAATCAGGATCTGTCTCCCAGTCATCAGCCTCGGCTGGTGCTGGAGCAGCCACATTTGTTGATGCTTTCCACATCTAAAAATGTGTTGTGTCGATTATTACATTTTTAATTTTACAGTATTTGAAACCATCAATAAGAATATCTAAATCTTAAATCAATTAAACTTAAATATTGCCACATTAGATCTTACCTTGTAGTAGGATTGTCGTCAAATTAGAAATATCGATATTCATGGCTTGAGTCATACCATGTAAAGTCTTACAATTTTGATTGCAGATTACATCAAAATATAATTCCCAGTGACCAACATACCATATACAGTACAGTTTATTAACATTAATAATCCCATTTTTATTATAAATGGGAAAGTTTGAGAAAATTTTGATGAAACTTTGTAGTAATATTAAATATATAGACATCAGAATAACGCAGTCTACAGTTATAAAGGTATAATCTAAATTGGCCAAAAATAAGTGTATTTGAAAAAAAAAAGAATTCCATTTGAGATATATCTCAGTGCTAGCTGTGTAAACTGTTAAAGTTGTAAGTTGTTATATGAAGGTATGTTGTCATCATATTTATAAAGATACAAATGCAAATAAAGTTACAGGTACCTGCTAGTAAACAATAATAATGCCAGCTTGTAAGTCACACTGCTGAGCTAAAGATCTCCTCTTAGGAAAGAGCAAAGTCACCAAGCCAACTTATGACATATTGACAATTTCAAACCTTGTCAAACCTATCAATCTATGTACCATAGTACTACAAGAATATTTGAGGTTTCCTCACAATGTTTTCCTTTACCATCAACCAGTAATGTTAGCAGTTGAAATATGTAATTATACACAAATTAAAAAAAAAATATTGCCAAATATCAAGGTGTGAACCTATAGACTGAACCACTACTTCCAGGGTCAAATCATACAATCATTATTCTTTATATTTGATGTACTTATTCTGATACTTCTATAAGTATATTAATATATGTAAATATGTCATACATAATATTATACAGCAAGTTTTGTTTAGAAAAATGAAGCACTCAAGTTTATTTACAAACATACTGATTTTTTTTTAAAGTTGCAGTGGTTTCACCAGTGGAATATCAATCTGATGTCTGCAGGTTCAAACACCAGTATGTACTAACTATTTTTTTTTAATTCACATGTACATTTACTCATTTAGATTGGTATTGCAATTGGCTGACAGTGAAGCAAAACATTATGAGGAAATCTAAACCTAAAAACATTCTTGTAGTCCCATTGTATGTGGGAAAATATAGAACTGAGGATTCTCAGAGTTTGAAATCGCCAATATGTCATGGGGTGGAGCGGTCGTTATACCCATCCCTGGCTTCGGGAATAGTCCTTTGGCCCTGCAGCGGGTTTCTCACAAACTGATGATGCTGATTTTTTAAACTATGACATATCATATAATAAATTGATATTTAGACAGATATTAAAACAGTCCAGATATAAAATATATGTTACAACAGTTAACCACACATTCTATTTTATGTTCAACATGTATAACATATACACTAACATATTTCTCAATACTATATGCATACTTTATGAACATTTATTACAATGATTAGTACAGTACAATTCTAGAATAATAGTTCATATTGAGCAATGAATATTAGATTATTATGTAGTTGCTAAATGAATGTTAAATATAGTCACATGACATTAGAGATATTATTAAAAGGTATGATGATGACTTTAGTACCACATTTAAACTGGTAATGAAAAAAAAATAAAAACTGTAAAATAGGGAAAACTATAGAATATGGAAATATGTTTAAAATATTGTAAACAAGAAACGAAACATCCAAGAGATACCAAATAAAATAAAAAATGATTAATATATATTATATTACATGTGGTAGTAAAGATTATGTCCCTTGCAGCACCTGATTCAACGGGAGATAAAAGAAATAGATAACAAAATTATGCATGTTATGTATAATAAAATACTTTCTATTGGGAATCATACTAAGATACCTAGATATGTATATAATTTAATAGCCCATCTGATACTATAATGTAAAAATTGTGTATTAATTGTATCAATGTGTTCAAATTGTATGAGCTACTTTTCATTTTAAGAGACTCAGTACACATAATCTATTTATGTCTTCACATAAAAAGAATATGAATTCTTTCTACAACCTTATAGAGTTTACATTATATTGTTTTATAAAATATTTAAAACAATGTAAATAAATTACTCTATTATTATCAGTAATGTATAAAAACAACTGAAAATAATATCAAACCTTTAGAGAACCGGGTTTGCAGTAACAATACACGTAGAAGCACTACTGAGACGTTATTATCGAAAAAGATGCTGTCAACACTATGTGATTTCTAGTCATAACAATTTTTTTTTCAATTTATCGCCAAAAATAGTATTTTGGCAAGGGTTGGATTTATTCTATCTATCAATAAATAACTTGTAATCAGGGCGAAGCCCTACAATGCGTCATTGATTGATAAACGAAAATGACGTTTCGACGTTGTCATCTGTCAAATGACAACTAATCTGACTTTGACAATTATTGTTTTTTTTCGTACTGACTACACTCTTGACCTGGCAAGGCCTCTACAGTTTCACCCGACTACTAAGGGAAGCGCTTAAGGCACTCACCCTCAACAATGATTGTACTGACAACTTCGCATTTAACCTGTGCAGCATATAGTAAAAGGTATCGACAAATAAAAATTAATAGAGTTTTTGGCGGGATCTTATTCTAATCATAACCTAGTTTTATATTTTATTCATCTCATAATCTTATGTTATTTGACATCATATTTTGTGAAATTGGTGTCATTTTATGTAATATAGATCGGTTATTGTGCACAAGTGGAGTGGGTAGAAAATGATACCACAGTGCATGAATTCTAAGATGCCGCAAAAAATCCCTGGTAAGTTCTAATAAGGGGGCTACTATCTTGTTAGAACATTGTAATTATCACAAGCCACTTGTACTATTATTACCTACTTTACAATGTCAATAATAATTTAGAAGATTAATTACTAAAAGTGAACTATATTAAAAAAAATACAGGTATAAATTGAATTGACTCACATATTAATAACTAGCTGTTCGTCCGCGTGTAACGGAATACAAAACACAGTGGTTAATGAAACAATCTGAATTTATATCTGTATATCTTGTATATTTGTAATGTAATGTGTTAGGCTAAAAACTAATAATGGTCGTACCCCTTTATCACTTCAATAATACCTCAAAATTAGAGCTTCCAAATTACTTTGATGTGTGTAAAAGCCGTGAGCCTGGTTATAGTGCTGCATCTATCACCATACAGTCAGATAGTTCGTAGCACACGATGGTAATGTGTGCCCACATCTAAATTGATTGCGAACATGGACATAACTTCGTGACGATACACAGACGTATAGAAGTAACATAACACTAATATTCTAATTTAACAACTGTAAAAACAATATTAACCCTTGGACTGTACAAAACCATAAAGATTTAACTTCTGTACAAACGAATGTAGACCTCATGAGGCATAGGTCAATAGACTGTTGGCAGCATACGCCTAAAAATTTCTGATTTACATATATTCTGATTTATATATAACTTTGAAGAATAACAAATGATGAATTGCAAAATAATAATTTTCATGTGAAATGTATTTTTAAATTATTTTTTCATTTGTACGAACTTTTTTTACGAAACCATGAAATTTACAATGTACGATGTAATGAAATTAAAAAAATCATTGAAAACATAATCTGCCATTTTGAGATCTGAGTCTTAAAAAATTAGCCGAGGGCTTATAATACCCATTCATATATACTTCACATTGCTCATTCTTATTATTATTTTTATGTTATCCTTTCTTTTATTTGCACTGCCTGCAGTCTTTTTTCGCCATGGTACCGCTGGAAGAAAATGCGAGCTCTCTAATTTTTTATACTTTATAGGTAAACGTTTTGACCACAATCTCATCTGATATATATACTTCACATTGCTCATTCTTATTATTATTTTTATGTTATCCTTTCTTTTATTTGCACTGGCTGCAGTCTTTTTTCGCCATGGTACCGCTGGAAGAAAATGCGAGCTCTCTAATTTTATTTTTTTTATACTTTATAGGTAAACGTTTTGACCACAATCTCATCTGATATTAAATGATGATGTGGTCTAAGATGGTAAATCACGCTTAACCTAGAGGGAGATTGGCTCTCAAGTGCAGCTGCCGGAACACACCAACAGGTGCTTGGTGACAGATGTTCAATTTAAGAGTGGTAGCTAGCCAGGCAGACTTAGAAAAAGCCCTACCACCATGCTATGGTTTCATCACGATGCTTTGCTTCACCGAAAGCTCCGAGTCAGTTCCTTGGATTCGAACCTACGTCCTTTGACGCTGTGTCCGAACACACTACCAACTGAGCCATCGTCGCTTCATAAACCCACCCTAATGCATAAGCCAAAAAGTATTCACTAATTCGAAGCGTAATTAAGACATTAGAATCAAGGTAAATTTATGAAAATTATAATTCGAAATAAACCTAACAAACACAGAAATAATCTCATTGTTTTCTGTACTCTTCCTTGCAATAATATTCTTACGACAGTAATCCAATAAAATCATAAGTTTAGCGCCATCTGTTGTTGTCAAAAATGTAGTCTGTTATTGCTTCTAAAGATAATTTTTTCTTACATTTATGTTCAATGAACAATTTTAGTCTCTTTTTTTTATTATAATAAAAAAATGTCCTAAGGTTCAATAACTTGTAATATTTACAACACAAAACTAATTAGAAATTTACAAATTTAATCATAAACCTTATGCGATCGAAAAATAAAAATCATATTTTACTTATACAAAGTAAGTTATTCAATTTATAGCAATATGTAATATATGTAATTAGCCAATTTTTAGATTGTATAGTATAGTAGTAATAGATTTATAAAATGGCGGTTGAGCGCCATCTATTAGCAATAATGCATATTAATTAATTACTGAACATCATAGGGTATTAATATCTATCTATGTAAAAAAAAATATTACCCATTTTTTTTTTCGTTCTATGGCTTAGTAATGTAATAGTGTGGCAATGTTTATTTATGTTATAAAATACCCTGGTTTTTAGCTGAGGCTAAAGTCTATTTACTTATCTATTTTTCTCTCGTACTTAACTCCCGTCGTAATTAAAATTACAATAACTTTTGATAGAGTTAACCAATTTTAATGAAACAAAAAATGTATGTTGCTCCGGAATATACTTGATTATTTTCTTGCTGGTGTTGAAACCTAATACTTTACCAGTGATGCCTGTTCAAACAAACAGATACACAGACAGACAGACAGACATTTCTAAAAATGATCGAAATGGATTCTATTACTGATTCCTAGACACCAGCAACAATTTTTTTCTCAAAAATCAAAAATGTACAGACACGTTGGATTTACATTCTTATTATATGTATAGATAGAAGATGAGTATGTGACTCATAAGTTCTACTGTATGTGCCTAAAGATCAATTTGAGATTAGAAACTGTGCATAGATGGGATAATTTTATGATAAAAACTTGTTTAGTGCTCGTACAGTGTCAGGGACGTAACTACATGTGTTTGAATCCCCGCCCTAAACGTAGTTTAGAAGATGTGTTTAGAAGACATCCACAGACTGATATCAGTCTTGCCTCATACCTCCCTCGCATATTCGTGGAAACAACATGGTAGATGTGTATATGGTATCTGGCAGTATTCGGGCCAAGTTGATTTACTACAATTTGTGTAAATTTATGCCTAAGCTTCAATTACACTAACTTTTGGTTTTAACATACAAAAAATAAATAAATAAAACGAATAATTTACCTTAATGTTTTTTTAATTACATAATTTATATATTATTAAACGAATATGTGTGATATATAAACAATATTACTGGATATAATACAAACATAATTAAAGCGTTAGGAAGCGAAATATATGCGAAAGACCACCGTATTTGGAAAAATATAAAATTGTCGGGCTCAATAGATCGTGGGCTGGCGTGATAATTATGCCCAATCCTTCCTTCGGGACGAGGCCTATGGCCATACAGTGGGTCTCTTACAGGCTGCTGATGATGATGATAGGATCATATCAAGATATATAGAGACATACTTAAAAATCTGTACAACAAAGTTAATACAAATGCTAATTAAACCTACTTACGAGCAACACAATTATTTGGGTTAGTAATCATAAATACTTTTCGCTTCAAATGATTACAACGAATTATCCTATACGACATAACTTTTTTATCCCTTAGTAATAATTTAAAAAATTACGAAACCAACAGGAAGTAGAAGAAAAGAAACAATTAATATATATTAATTCAACATAACACCCGTTAATATAATTAAACTAACTATTAAACTAATAATTGTAACCAACGCTTTATTACATTTCACTTTAATTATTCGCACTAATGTATATAAGCAAAAATCAAAGGTATATGGGCGAACCAAGTTTTAAGACATTCCTTCGAGCCGAAAACATCGGAAGACAAAAGAGATTATATTAGTACAGTTTCATTTATATGAAATAATAAGTAATTTTGTAGGATGTACCTCGAAATCAGAACAAAATTATTTAGATTTTTAGTGGTAACATCGAACAAGTAACATAATTTACTGAGACTTTGGAGATAACACAGTAATACGCCCAAAGCGTCACTCTCGAAAGTTCATCCCACAATTTGTGGCCAATTGAAGCAATTTTGACCTTATGTAACCACGAATAAAGTATACCTGACAATCGAGCTATTTAATAGATATTTAGCGCCATCTCTTTATAAAATATGTGAGGGGAATGGTAACGCAGTTGGTATGGTTTTTTAATGTGTTTGGGACAATTTTTTTTTTCTTTATCGGTTATCGTTCCCCCAACCTCATCTGATGTTAAATGATGAGGTGGTCTAAGATAATAGTCATACTAATTCGAGAGGAAGACTGGCTCCCAAGTGCAGCTGCCGGAACACACCAACAGGTGCTTGGTGACAGGTTTCAACTTGAGGGTGGTAGCACATTCCACACATGCCGGACAATCAAACAAATATATATTTAAAATAAATGTATTAATCAATTGCATGAGTCCGTACTTCAGACAAGAGTGTGCCTCATATTTTATATAAATAAAATGTGTAAGCAAAAGGTCCTTATATTATTTATTAAAGTTTTTAAGTTTTTAGAATGAAAATATCATTGTTATAGTTCTAGTTTTTTAAACATTCTAAGTATTTTTTCATTAAAAGTTATTTTATGTTTTGTTTTTTTACAAAACTGTTACTGACGACATGAAAGGAATGTTTTAAAAGTCTATTAAAGTGAAACTTTTTTACATCACCTCAATATTTTTCGTCCATCTATCGCATGTCGCATTACAGCCGGCCGCAGAGTAGGGGTAATGTGAAAGGTGCCAAATATTAAGTTAAGATTACAAACTCGATTTTAATACCTTACATGAAATAATTTTCCAAAATATTTTATTTAAATGCCTATGATCCGAAAGAAGTTTCTCTTGCATCGTGGTTTCATAAAACCACACAATTATTTTTTCACCCATCTACGCGCATGGTTTCTGAATGGCTGCACCTATTTAGCTAATTCTTCTTTTTTTGTTATGTTTGTAAATGTCACGATAAGGTTCTTATGATAAAAAACTTTTGAAAAATCGTACCGGAAAAGTGACACAATTGCGTTAAAGATTCACCGTATAAAAAAGTGAGTGACCGAGTGAGACAGAAAACAGGAGGGGAGATATTAAAAAAATACTGACAGAACTGACGTTCAGTTGCCATTTTATGTACGACATGCGTAAGTAACGTAAGGAACATTTGGTGTCATTTTTTTCGCGTACTAATACGCGTGCGAAGCTGGGGCGGGGAGGTAGTAAAATATATGTTTATTTTATGAATATAAAATGATGATTCGTCCAAAGTTTCTCTGGTATTTATCTATGTTTAAAGGGGTAATTGCTATAACAAAGTCGCCCACTTCGAAGACCTCGTTTATACATTTCTGTTTATAGGTGTAAGATGTGTACATTTATTATTTTATATGTTTTTATGTTAACATTATTAATTTTATAACTTTATCTGTAAGTTTTTGCGTTTCAGTACAAACTCACCTGATATTGGACGACGATGTAGCCTAAGATGGTAACATTCTAAACTTTAAGAAAAACTGGCTTTCAAGTGTAACTACCGAAATACACTTGTGGGGTGCTTGACAATGGATTTCCAATTTAAGGGTGGTAGCTAGGCAGGCAACTTAGTAAAATCCTACCACCATGTTATGTTCTTATCATAAAAATTTTTTTCACCAGCTCATTACAGGGATTCAAGTCTATGTCAACTGACGTGGTGTCCGACCACGTTACACTGAGTGACCATCGCTTTACTAAACTGATCCTAGTAATCCTTGAATTTTTTATCTATGAACCAAAGGATTATTAGCAATGTCAGGTGATACATAAGGCCCCATATATCCACAGGACTCTTGGGCTTTGTATGGATATTCTTTTTTTATATTGGTGTAGATATAATATCTATATATACATGTTGCTTTAATATTAAAGTGGCCAGTCAGTCTAGCTCTCCAACTGAAGCCGACCAAGAGCCGTTGTTGTTTGACAGCCACTGCGATATATTACAGTATCATTGTATAATATCTATTTAAACATCACGATGAAGGCAAAGTAGGGTAGGACGTTTTTCTAATGTCCGTCATGTTAGTTACGATCTACAAGTCTAAAATCTGTTGGTAAATACCATTACCATCTTAGGCCAAATCGTTATTTGATGTTAGGTGAAATTGTGGTCAGACGCTAAAACCCGTAAACCATAAAAAATATCTAAAAATCGGGATCCGGAGCATTGATTGCATAACCACACTTTTGCAAAGCTGTTTTTATTTCGCCGAAGACTGACGGATCTTCGATTGTGGCGGGCAGTTTCACGAGCTGTGACCTGGCTAGCTTCGTGATGGCTCCTCGGAGCGCCTTGCCAGACCTGGTGCGGGGGAGAGCGGGGACTGCGATTGCCTTACGGAATGCTGCGATGGGTCCAATCAAATGACGAACCAGTGCGATCAACTCTTGGGTAACAGTAATCTCTGATACCATCTCTTCATCTGTGTGCAGAAATGTATTTGAGAATAATGTTGTTAGCTAATCTTTCATGGTTGTAAACAAGTATGGAGGGTTAGGGAGATGGGTGAAAGTTGTGGTGTGACAGGTTCCTTGTTTTATATTTTTATTGTTGTATATAAAATTATTGATTTATACCACGTAATTCCATTCTTTGTTAAATTGTCTTGCTTAATAATATATGTATAGGGAGTCTGCTTTTGTCACCCATGTTAGCCCTTGTTGAAAATTGGCTAAATCCTATCCAAAGTTTTATCTGTCTCTAAACTTAATGTTATTTTATAAAATTATTTTATACTTTGTAGTATTTAGCGCCTGATCGCTATCTCATCTGATAACAAGTGACGATGTGGCCAAGATAGTAACACCAAAACAAAGAGAAGGATTGTCTCTCAAGTACAGCTGCTCGAACACACTTGTAAGTATTCAGCGTCGATATTTCACCTTTTGGTTGATAGCCAGCCAGATAGGCATTAGAAAAAACGCTACCACCGTGTCATGGTTTTATATCCAAATCTCCTACACCGAAAGGTTTGGCTTATTGAAAGAATTTCAACCTAGGTTTTAGAAACTAGTGCTACCAATACGCCATGATCGTTTCAATGAGTAATGTTAAACCTTTACATTATTATCATGAAGATTTTTCAATTTCCAATTTCAACAAGCAACAACAACGACAATTTCCGACAAGCGCTTATAAGTTTTAAAATAATACTCACCATCCTGAGGTGGTCTCAAAACATAAAGGCAGAGAGGTACGTCGCCCTTAGTGGGATCAGGAGCTCCCACAACCACGGCGTCGGCGACCCTGGCGTGTCGCAACACCACATCCTCCAAGGCGGCCGTGGAGAGACGGTGTCCAGCTACGTTGATAACGTCATCAGCTCGAGCTACCACCCATACGCCCCCTTCTGAACTTATCCAGCCAGCATCTTGGGTATCGTAGTAACCCTGGATAAATTGAACTTACCAATAAGATTGTCATAAAGAATAATTACATTGTTATTCTCTAATCCAGTGCCCAGGTATAAATTTTAATGAATGCAATTTCGATAAAGCAACGTCGGCACAAAACTTGCCTAAAAATTGTGGGAGGTTGCTAGTTATATATTATATGAGGTAAAGATGGTATGTTTGTAGGAGAAAATTTTTACTGATGCGATTCTATACATTTTTTACTGTTGAAAAGCAGTACAGATTATAAATTATTGTTATTAAATTAACGGGAGTTAACTATAAACGGAAACTAAGTCGCAGTCATTTAATAGAATACTAGTAATTTATTAGTATACTAGCTTCGCTCGCGTTTATGTAGATTGGATCAGTCCTTCGGGAACAGTACATTATATCTAAATTAAACCCAATGTTCTACAGGACCCCATGTCCTTTTTTTACTAATGACAACATGAATGCAAAATGTCATAATGAGCGGTTGAGTAGTTAAGACGTGAAAGCGTAACAAGCAAACAAACAAACTCATTTTCGCAGTTATAATATTAGTCAGGGTTATCTATCTGTATCTGCATATATATACAGAAAAAAAAACGTAATTTAATTGTGGAAATAATAATGGACTGCTCACTGGATATGATTCAAAGTAGGTGGTTTTGAAGCGTTCGTCGGCCTGCCACAGTGTGGAAGCGAATCCCGGTGGAAGAGGCAGTTTGGCGACAAGTCGTCCAACTTCACCCGCCAGGCACTCAGTACCATCTTCTCGGAGAACGCGAACTGAAAACAAGGATAGGTGATTAATTGATAGTCATCACACATATAACCTCAAACTTTGATAATTAAATAATGAAATCGTTAAGGATGATATGATGCATTTACCAAAAAATTAGAATTAATTCTTAGACTAAATACTCCCATATATCCTCCAGGAAAATTGGTTATTTTTTTGCTCTTACTACATTCTGCTTATATGGGTCACCCTCAGTAAAAAGGAAAGACATCAAATTAACTTCATAACTACTTACACCAGGTATAATGCCGACATTTTGTTCGGTTAAAGTGGACAAAAACATTACTTACTATCATATCCGGGGAGAGGGTAACCAGCCGAGTGGGGAGGGACTGACTTCACACCATATCCGAGACAAGGTGCGGTGATTGGAGAGCCTGTCTCAGTCTGCCACCAGTGATTCAGGACTGGTACTCCGAAGATACGCTCAGCCCATTGCTGTAAATGTGGATTTTATTTTTATAGTAGTATATACTCTTAGTGATTTGAGAAAATATGTGTCAAGTTGATGTAATATCCCATATAATTTTCGTATCAATTCTTCTATGACTGTCTCAACTGAAATGTATTACACACGGAATAAACCAATACATATAATAAGAATGTAAATTTAAAGTGGACTGACTGTATTTTTCGATTTGTGGTAAAAAAATAATTATTGCAAGTGACGAATAAGCATAGGTAATTAAATACATTTAAATCATTTCAATAAATTTCTGTTGGTCTGTTTGTTTTAGCACGAATGGCTGCTAAATTACAACGTTTATGATAAAAACGTCACCAAGACAATCATATAGCACATCGCCCAGTAACGTTTAAGTATTATTTCATTAAAATCTTTTTATTCTATCAAAAGTGTGCGCACATCATCCAAAAGCTATTGGATAGATATTGATTAATTTTATTTTAGCTACTGGGTTCTTATCTAAAAAGAAAATATCTCGGTATATTAATACATACATTAACGTTTTAAGAAACTACAATACGTATAAGCACTACGCATTGAACAATGTGTGTAGTTGGACAAACAGTGTGGAGCGCACACTTAGGAGAGAGGAAGTACATGGATCACATTAAAGACAATTTGTAAACAAAGTATGTTTTTGCTTTTATTTTTTTTTATTCTTTTAGCTCTGTACATAAAATGTATTATTAAGGTAATAAGTAACTCAGACGAAGTCGCGGGTATGAGTTACTAGGAAATAAATTTCAATTATCATTCAATATTATTGGTATAATTTTCAAAAGTTTGCTTTATTCCGAGACCTACAATCTACAAACCTGTAAAATATGTAGAAGTAAAACTCACCCTAGTGTCGTGATCACAATGTTCTCCAGCTATGAATACAGTCTTCAAAGACTTCTGACAGTACCTCCGCGCGTACTTCGCGTTAGGATCTGCTCGCTTCAGCACACGGAAAGCCGTAGGGATCGTGAACAGGGCGTTGACGCGATGCTGGTCTATGATCCTGTATATAAATTATTTTAAATAAATTCAATTTCATTTACGCCCTAATAAATATAATCCCCAAAAATAATCGTTTCAGGAACACCTGAGCGAAAAAAAAAACAGTTGAGGCAGTCATAAAGTCTGCCGACAGAAGTGAAAACTCAAAGCACTAGAATAACTGTGTCCTTTTTTTAATTTTAAAACATTTGTAGTCTGAATTATTTAAATTTCATAATTTGTAAATTGATATTATTAACATTACTCTGGTTTTCACATCTATTAGCAATACGGGCAATAATTATAAGTATACATTTTAATACAGCTTATAATTAATCAAACATATGTTGGGCTGCACAAGCTCAATACAAAATATCAATATACTATGTACACAGACAGCTATACTACCACCGAGTACATTACTAAAATATACAACCAGTAGCTAGTTTAGCGCAAGCGCAATACGTCACGGGCATGTAGGGGTCATCGGTAACGCGAACCCACAACTTTTTCCCCTACCAAAAATACCTCGACGCGGTTAAAGAAGTTTTCACTTCAAAAATAAGTTTCATTTAATAAGCCACTGAATTTATTTGTATCACAGCACAAATTTTGATAGACATTACAATAAAACTAGCCTGTAAATTAAATAACGAAAGCTAATTTCCGCATTAACCCGTTATGTATTTGACAATACGCCGTGTTATGTATAGTTTTGTCCTACTACAATATGGTACCATGTGAACATACGAGTATCATAGTCCAAAAAACTAGGGGCGCATCTGCTGTTTTTTGCGATATAGATTTATATATACTCTTTCGGTATCGGAAAAAAAAATGTACATCATATAGTATTTTTCTTTAGCCTATGAGTTTCTGTTCTCGAATTACACTTAATCTAAAACGAATTAGACGTATTTTACTAAAGGGTTCAGGCTACAAGTTAGACTTTTAGTTGTTTCTCTTTTAGAAAAAAGCGACTCTTTTCTTTGTGACAGCAGTATATTATATCAGTTCAACTACAATGTGATATCGTGCAACATGTTACAAAGGTTCACACACTTAAAAGTGGTAAAGCCAGGTACCAAGCTCGATAGCACAAGTACCCCGTCACTCGTAATTGCATCACTATTTAGTAAAATTGAAATTACGTGTCTTACAATATCTACATTTAAATGACAAGTTTTTGATGAAACAAATTGAGTTTTGAGACTAGCAATAAAAATGTAACCTAAAATATTGTCCAGGATCTGGAGTTCTGTCTGGCTTGCCTTCATAAAGCACAGAGGTCAAACCAGCAAGCAAAGGACCGTAGCAAATGTAGGAATGACCAACGACCCAGCCGAGGTCAGACGCCGCCCACCAGACACCCTTCTTCAACCCGTAGACCGTCTTCATCGACCAGCACAGGGCTGCTGCGTGTCCACAAGGTCTTTGGACACCTTTCGGTGAATCTGTTGTTCCTGAATCCGAAAATGTTTACATTTTAGTAACTATTTGCTATTACTCGACTTTTGATTTTTCACAATGGAAAACCGAGATAGCGTCATAATTTGATTTCGTATAGCTTTAGGTAGCTAGGCTAGGTATATCTTTGTTTATCAGTCATTGCGCTGTGCGATAGAGAGAACGCTTTATAAAAGAGATCGCTCGTATAAAACAGAGAGTAGAATACAAATGCCAGCTGCATATTTGATTACAAAAATGGGAGGTATGTTATTAGGACCAGCTGATTAAGATTAAGAGATTCAAGAAGCTTTTCCTCTTCGGAACAGATAATTCTGATAGAAGTTAAGTCGGAAAAAGGCTCACAATTTATTATTGCATGATCTACAGCAGATGAGAACGCCTGTGTATTATCCAAAAAATTGGTGTGAAAATATTCGACAAATATGTTACATATGACTTCTCCGCATTTAGAAGAAACTTGTCCGTATTTAAAGACAGATAGATAGACATTGCATTTATTTTTATTCTTAACATACGACCAGAACGCTTTGGGTCAGTTCAAGTTGTTATTTTCACTTTCAGTGATATAACTGTTAAACATATCCTTTTCCATACGCTTAGCACGTTCCCTTAAAATTACAAACGAATTGTTATCATATATATTCTTATATTTTTTAATTATCACGAAAAATTTATGTTTTTCTTCAAAACTTTGATGAGAGATGATTTGTAACAAAGTGGATATATTTTACTGGAAAATATAGTCTTTGCGGAAATAAATTTATCTCGTAAGTTAGTTAGAGTGGTATAGAAAAAAGAGGTAGCCTGTTCTATAGATTTTGAGTTGAATTCTTGATACTAATCAGTTTGTTTTAATTCCGCTGAAATATAGTCAAAGTCACCTAAATTATACATAAATTTATGGTACGGGCGTAAAGGCAAAGAAGGGAGTTCCACGAAATCAGCAGTTAAAAGTAATGCGTTATGATGGTGATTCTCTGGAACCAATGGTTCAGTACAGCTTATAACAGAGAGGTCGCTATTCGAAAAATCTAAATCTATCGTGCGGTTATTAATTGAGTTATATTGATATAAGTTTCATGTGGTAAGGTTATCAAAGAAGTTCGTTTGAATACTACCATGAATGTTAGAAGGGTAAAATGATACACCGTCATGTGACAAAAACCAGACCAAGACTACCTAACTGGGTAGATTGAAATCTCCCAAGATTATAAATTTGTCGAGAGGATTCTGAAGCACGATTCAAATCAAATTCTCAGAGAAATGTGTTAGTTGCGTTGCCATTGAGTTACCTTAATTTTGGTTACAAAAGTACACTACACACAAATGTATTTTATAAGTAACTTTAGGTTTCTTATTATGAGATGTAACAGTCAACCAAATAGCTTCAGCTGAAGAGAACCACTCGGAGCGAAGGTTAGCAGTGAGCTCATGACGAACTGTTATCAGTACTCCACCTCCTAACGACTGATTAAAATAGTTTTGATCTCTTCGCCAAATTATATGGCGGTCATCAAATAATTGACAATTAAAAATTGAATCAGTTAACCAGGTTTTTGTCAAACATATATCACATGAGTTTAAGCAAATATTTCTAAGAAAAATAGCTGTTTTTTTACGAAGTCCACGTACATTTTGATAAAAAATGGTAATCATCTTGGACGCGGATATTTACTTAACAATTTATTAGAAACACTAAGAAAGATTAATTGCGACGTAACTATAATAAAATGTATAAGTAAAATTAAAACGAGCACATAAAAACCGAGGTACAAATTAATCAAAGCTAGTGTAAGGTACAATAGAAAAAACTCAGCTCAGATAGTAACCAAACAAAGGTGAAGGTGACCTCTTATTAACGTAGACAATAGCGCAATTAATTATGCCAACGGCACTCAGACTTTGCAAACAAGATACAATTTTTCAAAAGATATAAAAATAATAAGCTTTGTAGAAATATATAAATCATTAGTTGCTAGTAACAAGATAGTTTCAGCTAATTATTTTAGCGAGTTCTGCTTGCGACTTGATGATATGAACGAGAGCACTGGAGAGTTTTCGTAAAAAAAAATGACATCCTTTTACCGAGACAAATGCAAAACCCCTTTCTTTCGCCAAAGATTTAGTTTTGTTAAGAAGGATTTTGTTGTGGAAAGTCAAGTGATCTTTTATGTAGACCCTGTCCAAGGTCTTTGGGAGTAATAAATTTGTAGTTTCCTGCTGCAGCTACAAAATCCTTATCTATATACCGGTTATGGATCGAAACGATAATAGATTTGTGTTTACTATCATTACGCATGGGCGCTCTTAAGACGTGGTTAATTTATTCTTTGGAAATTTGAATATCAATGCAATCACTGATTTTGGTTATGGTTGAGAACAAAGTTTCGGCGTTAGTAACAGGAACGCCTTTAATCTCAATGTTGTTCATTCTACATTCCTGATCTCCCTCGTGTAGATATTGCTCAAGTTTATTAACACGTTTCTGCTAATCTAAGATATGTTCTTTAGATTTTACTAAAGCTTGAACCTCTTTATCAATCTCTGTTACTGTTTCATTGAGGAGCTTCACAGAGTTATGAGCAAACTCTAGTAAGTTCTTCATATCAGTAAAGTCAGCTTTAATAGACTTGAGCTCCTTAAGCTCAGATTGGATAATTCTGACATTCTCTAGCAATGTTGATAATTAAACTATTTGTGTAGATAGGCTTTTTAATTCGCACAATATGTTATCTATATCCGCAGTAGAGGAAGACGTAGAAACAGGATTCTTTTCCTGTATAGGGCTGGCAGTTAAAGCTACCTTGCAGAAGCTATACTTACAGTTGTCCCTTCTGTTCTACATACACTCACGCTTGCTCGGCAGCATTTACTTTTGTACTATTTTATATTGTATAATCTATACATATAATAAAAGGCTAACGAGACGAAATCATTTCATTAAATATAAATACTCCGGGGGGTCTGAGAATTTTCTTTAGACAGAACGCATTTCTATTGTCTTTAGAATTTTTGTCTGTCTGTCGTTTGTACGCGTATCACGCAAAAACTACTGCGTGAATATTGATGAAATTTGGTGTGGTGGTAGATTATACACCGGTATAACATATATGACATATTTTACATATATATCGCATTCGTATACATATTTATCTTACTTGTAAGAAAACACAAAAGAGAAGCAATTTACGAAAAAGCTGCTGGAGAGATTTTGACATTGCTGACTATTCTTTTGAGTGCCGCACTGTGTATCGAAAGTCAGAATTATATATTCACAGTATGAGCAACTACTATACATTGTAGTGCCACGCCACGCCTCGAATAACAAAATCGTTCACAAAGGGTCGATGTCGAGTTTTGATACGCCTTTTTATGTATGATTTTATTAATCACTGTGTTTAAAGTTGTAGTCGCGGACACAGCTAGTATTATATATAAAAAGTGAATATTTGTTCTGCGACCTTGGGGGTTCATCCAGTTTTTGATATATTACCTTAAACAGTGTATCCTTACTAGGCTGCTCCAATTTTCGGTACCTCGGTTCATTGATACAAAACGACGGTGGCATACACAAGGACGTGAAGAATAGGATAAATAGAGGGTGGATGAATTAGCGAAAGGTGTCTGGTGTGGTTTGTGACCTACGAATACCGTTGATACTCAAGGGGATAGTGTATAAAACTATAATAAGACCAGTCGTGCTATATGGATCCGAGTGCTGGGCTACGAAAGAGATGGATGAGAAAAGATTATATGTGGCAGAGATGCGAATGTTAAGATGGATGTGTGGTATAATCAGAATGGATAAAATTAAGAATGAGTATAATATCAAAGGACGTTTGAAAATACCAGTAGTGCCAGCTACATGACCGTTTGCATGGTACGGGTATATTATGAAAAGAGATGAAAGTCATGTAACAAGAAAAGTTTTGAGTTTGAAAGTGGACGGGTATAGGAGTAGAGGAAGACCGAAAAAGGTGTGGATGGATTGTGTGAAAAATGATATGTGTATACAAGGTGTGAATACTGAGATGACATCTGACAGGGGAGAGTGGAAAAAAAAACATGTTGTGCCGACCCTACTTAGGTGGGATAAGGGTAAAATGATGATGATGATAGCTTATAAAAATGTCAGTAATAGTTTTAGAAAACATTATAACGACATAAATAAAAATCCGTTGCCTAATTAAGGTAAGCTCATCACTTCAAAATGGCTGAACCTATTTGACTAATACCTTTTTGCTGTGATTTAATTGTCAGGACAAATTTTATATATGACAGAAAATGTTTTACCGATCGTACGCAAAATGGAAAGTTTTAGGTTGAAATAATCTCCACATAACAGAAAGCGAGTGAATGACGTAGACAGAAAACAGCAGCGAGATCTTCAAAAACGTTGTCAGAATTTACAGATTGATGTTCAGTTGTAGGGGAAAAATTTGATCTCAGTTTCTTCGTTAGTTCACGCTTGCGAAGTCAAGACGGACAGCCAGATATTATAAAACATGAGTTCCCGTGAAACGATAAAGTGATTTTCAAAATGATATTAAAGTAAAATGATATCGTTGAAAATTGTTTAAAAACACATGCGACAAAAAAAACGATTGCATCCAATTTAGACTTTTTTTTACTATGTATATACGGCAATTCGTATAAAGTCTGACCGAATGTATTTAAACAATTTGTAATTGCTAATCATTAAATTACAATATTTTCTCGTATATTTTTTAAGTAACGTTATCTAATATACATATAAAAGTCAGTCTTTGTTTGTTCGTTTTACTATGCGTTTTCGTAGCGTTCGTCCGATTGCATTTACGCAATTATAGGTAAAGTCTAATCTACATTTACTCGAAGCCACAGGAATAAGCTAGTTCCTAATAATACTTTAAACGATTAAATTTACGAGGATGGATACATATATGATATTCTTTCACGTAAAAACTATTGATCGGATATTGGACATTATACAGTAATATAGTTTATATATCGAAATAACACAGGTTATAATTTATAAAGGTATTATTATAATTGGCCAAATGAAAACTATAAATATCAAGTAAGTTTTAAAATAATCCTGTCATCTGGGAGCTCCAATTGCGTCAGTTAAACTGTTAAGAGTTAGACGAAGAAAACATATAACATCATCATTTATAATATTTCAATACATATCAACTCAAACTATTGTTAATACCAATAATAATAATATATTAAATTAATATTAATAAATATTTTCAAAAACAAGCATTTATACAAATTCGCTACAACGCTTAATCGGATTTTATTTCATTTTGTATCGCGGCCATTTTGAACTTCGGCATTTTGTTTTAATTTCATTTTCAGGTGTTACCATCAGGACTGAACAAACATGCAAAATTTGTAAAATCGTAGTGCTGGTTCTAATTCAGCTTGCAAGATTTGACAAAAAATCTAACAAGCAATGCGAGCTAAGTAAAAGCTTGTGAGAATATTAAAGTTCAGTTGAGTTGACACTGCTATCTATGTATAATAATCTGATGTTCTGTTTGAACATTTAATTATTTTCAAAATTGTATGTATATGTGTAGTCTAAAAGCCAATGATCACGAAAAACACTAAAACATGTTTCTCTGTTTGTAAATTGACGTGGATTTGACTCAAAAACGGTCCAGCCGAGAAACTGATAATTCCTCATTTGACAAAGTACTAGAATTATCAAAAACCACTTAGAGATTTTGTAAAAACTAGAAACATGTATCTTTTTATATATTTTAAGCCAATTGAGGAATGTCCAAATGCAATGAACCAAACGATGAAACCATTTTTATAATACTTTTACATCTTTTACACTTTTATCATAAAAACATGATTACCTATTAAAATAAAATTGTATTTAATTCGAACTCGACTTTGACTAAAAAGTGAAGATTTATGAAGTTTCTTTGACAGAACCTGAAAATAATGGATCGGAATGTACATGCTTCTAAATGGCTTAGACTTTTATCACGCTACATCCGTGCGAGATACGGGCTGGTCGCTAGTTTTAAATAAATAAAAAAATTATCATCAAAGTTCTCACCAGAAGTATACAGAATGTACAAAGGTTCATTTGCTTCTAAGGATACGCAAGGCACGGGGTCCGCTTCTAGAGCCTCCTCCCAGGATATGTCATGGTCTTCATCCAGTGTACAGTCCAGGACTCGACGCCGCTGGAATATTATGCAGCTACGAGGTTGGTGCGAACATTGCGATAGCGCCTCGTTCAAAATTTCTTTATACCTGGTATAAAGGTTCAGGTCGTATTAGCCTTTGATGGAGTAGGATCACAATGTTAAATATTAAAAGTGATGAGTCACTAAATCTAAAAAGAAACAGGCTCTAAAAGTTAGCAAAACTCAATTCTAATATCAAATTAAATAAGATAATGGAGGAATAATAGGTTAGCATGCCTTGAATAGGTCATGAGTAAAGAAAGTCATATAAACAGAAGAATGTTAAGCAGGAAGTTGGATGGTCATAGGGGAGCAGAGGAAGATCGAAGGAGGTATGAATGGATTGTGTGAATATTAATGTATGTATAAACGGTGTGAATACTGAGTTGGCAGCTGATAAAAGAAAGTGGAAGAGGAAAACATTTAATGGTTGCATCACGCATAACGTTGTCAAAAACGATTAAATAATTTTCATTACTATACCTAACGATTTTATTTGGCTCCACTCCACAACTGGCAGCTATGATGACAGTTGGTTCGGCGTGTTCGATTCTAGTCCTTAATTCCCTCGCAGCAAAACCTACAATAATTAACTATTCAGTCTTATTTATTCCCGGCTATCTTTCCCACCCTTTCGTCTATATTGTAAAGAATATGTATATAAACTACCAGCGGATAATCAGTGAAAGGAATGGAACCTGGTTCTTAAGCCAAAATAAAGTGGGTGTGTTTATGACAACACAGCAAAAAGAAAACTTCGAGCTTCAAGATAACTCGAGCCGAGTATACACGATTCAGCGACATCGATACTAGTATGACGGTTCATTGTCGTTCACTGTTCAACGGCCCTAAAGAAACCTTCACTTTAAAAACATGAACTGAAACCTCATTTTTGCCATTCTAGGGCAAATCTCAAAAAAATCCTATTCGGACCCTTTGGGGAGATCTTAGTCTGTCATTTAGTGCTTTTTCTTCCTAATCTTGAATTGTTTGACTCTATATTGGTGGAGTCCTGAATAATATAGTATAATAATATAATACTTTGTTATTGTGCATAAGCGAAGAGGATTGGAAATAAAAACACGCAACATGAATTCTGGTACGTCACAAATATTCCCTGAACAGTTCTAACAAAGCGCCACTATTTTGTTAGAGTGCTAAAATCATCGTGAGACACGAGTCTGTGAAAGGGATAATTCACCTGATAACATCAGTAATAGTTTTTAATAGAGAAGACTCATTGCAAAAGTAGCAAGAAGAAGAAGAGGACCACATTAAAACAAAACAGAGCACATACGTAACTGCTAAAATAAAAAGAATTAGAAACTAACCAATTCAAACCAACTTTCATTTCTTGAAAGTTCAAGTCTTGAAATATAAATAAAGTACGTGAGTTGGTTCTTATATTTGTTTTTATATCTACCATATTTTATTCTAGCAGTCCTTTATGGTATACCTCCCCAGGACTTAGATTGTTTGTAAATCATCATAAGAACTTTTTTTTCAATTGACTAACGCTATTGGGCTGACGGGCCTTCACAGCTTCACCGGACCACTAAGGCGAGCGCTTAAGACGCTCTGCCGCTAGCCTATAATCTCAAGAGTGCGAAAGTGTTTGAATCTAGTCTTGGGTGGAATTGGGGTGGAATTGCCTTGGATACAACATCGCGCATCTATTAATCAAAACTAGCTAAGCTAATCATTCATATAAGAATTAGTGACGTGTGCCTCAGGGACTCCAACACGTATTTTGTATCTGTCAACTCAGCTAAATTAAATTAACAAATTTCGCAAAATAAAAGAAAAATAATAAAACTCTCCACCAGATGTGTATCTATGTGTGTGTGCACGTATGTGGGGGTGTACTACGTTGTATTACTGAACTAGTGAGTAAAAATATTTAGTGTCACTGTATCGCGTTAGCAGCGTGCTCGAGAACTCCAATCCAGAGGATCGAACCTAGTCTTGAGATGCTGAATAATGTGATCGCGGCGGCCATAAGAGAATGAAACACTACGAGATTAGCAGTTTAGCAATGCAAAACAGTTTAGAGATTTCGTTTTCATGTTAAAATAATCAAAAATAAGTTACCTCCAAACACGACAGAATGTATAGCTCCTATTCTGTTTGTAGCCAACATAGAGATGACGGCTTCTGGCACCAAAGGCATGTAAATGAGGACGCGGGATCCTCTTGTTACACCGAGCGAATAAAGCTTTCCAGCCAAACGAGCCACCTTGATAGGGAAAATTTATGTATTAAATCTGTACATATCAATAAAATAGAAGCATCTGTTTTTTTCCCGGATAATCTCCGAAATGGCTGAAGTGATTTTGATGAGACAGACAGATTCTTAGAGGGAAATAGAGGATATTTTACAGTTTTATATAGGCTAAAAATCGTCACGAATTTTCATGGTGGTTATACAGTAATGCCAAAAAAGAAAAGTACAGAAAAAACCCTCAATTAATCTATATAGAACAAGTAGTTCCTGCGAAACAACAAATCATTTTAACAAGAACAAGTCGAGAGCATCAACTAGTGTACAATAATCTTTCAAAATTTAAACCACCAATAAGGTGTTTCTATCTTTGTCCATTTAATTTTGTTAACTGGTAATTGAATTTTGCTTTTATATATACGAAAACAGCCATTTAAAGGCCATTGATTATTTACATTGTTAAATATTCCAACGTATGTGAATTAATTCGATTTTAAATTAAGCAACAAAGTTATATATTAGCTCATGTTTAGAAAAATACTGAATTCAAAGTTTCAAATCGCATTCTTGTATGTCTGTTTATATGTAATTGTGTAATTCATTTTTAAATAAATTCTTAATGAACATTGTCCAAAAGTGGCTAACTAGGCAAAAAAATGAAAAAAAGTGTCCCATAATTGCATACGCACAAGACAAAAAAGTAGAAAATAATTATGGGGCAACCCCTCCATGTTTTCTGTGTCTATAAAAATCATGACAATCAGTTTTCAGAACAATGTACAATGGTTTAGCAAGATCTATAGAGTTTTGAGTGATTACGAGGCGAAGAGTAATTATTTGAAACTTTTTGTTCCGTTTTAAAAAAAGTTATATTGTTTTTGAAGCTATACTTCTTTTGGTGTGTTTGGGAAAAATAATGAGAGTACATTTTTACGAGGCGCACGCACACCGACATCTAAACGCAACACCATGAAGTTGGTTGCTGTCATGTTTTCGTGAGAACTGATAACTATATTCAAGGTAGTTTTATTCAAATATGTATAAATCTGCAACACGTGTTTTAAGTCAGTCAGTCAGTCAGTTCTTTTATTTGAATATATTATGAATTATTAATATTTGATAAATATATATTTCTACTTATTTTTCTATATTATTTTGCTTCTGTGTGCAGATATATAGAATCTTAATTTTAAAGCCTGCTAAAGTTAATAATAGATTTTTAAATAAAGCGTTATCAATTGCATTTAATGTATTATTAAACTAAAGAAATATAACTTCTTACTTTCATACATAAGTAAAGTATAGCACATATGTAACGAGAAATTGTTAGCTCGAAACGAAAGTTAAACGATCCAATGTAACACACCATGAAGTTATTTGATAAACAATTTCCTTTGAAATCGATATAAATAAAATGATAAAGGTGTGCCGTTGTGCGCACATCCCTTAATACTTCTGGATCGGTTTCGATCGGTTTTTATTTGTTTACTTTAGATTTCTTACACTTAGATTTCTATAAGCACTACGCGCTGAGTTATGTCTAAAGTGTGGCAAGCAATATGGTGCACATGCCCAGGAGAGCGGAAGTAAACGGATAACATTTTTTATATAAAAAAATTGTAAGCAATGCATAGTTTTGTTTCAATTTTTTTTTAATGTTTCATTCTCTGACCTTAAAATATAGTGTTAAGCTAATAAACGACGCAGACGAAGTCGTGGGTATTAGTTAGCATTATATAAACAATTACTTTTAAATGTAATGCTATTAAATTTGTATATATTATTTATTCAGTTTTTAATTCACAGTATTTAATTTCGTTGTTCGAATTTCTGACTCGGTTAAAGAAGGTTTACACACACACAAAATAATGTTTTTCTTCTACTTATTTATGCGTATTTTAATTTTAGTTTGAGGTATTTAATTATCACATATACTGACCTGATCTTTTAATTCGACGTAAGTGATCTTTCGTACGGTGTCCGTAAGGGGAGAGTCGTGCACTAAAGCTACCTGGTCCCCTCTCCCGTTGACGACGTGTCGGTCTACCGCATTATAGCATACCGACATCTCACCTCCGACCCACCTGTTCATTGAATCAATCAAATTCTTAATCAACAATCAATTAATATAGTAGATAGTATATTTGCTCTTTGTTAGCTACGTCCGTCTGGAATGAATTCGATGCCTTCACGTCTACCTACAACAGAACTTTGATTTTATTTATTAGTTATGTCAACATCAGAATCCAAAATACTTTATTTCATTTAGGAACTCAAAATACGCTTGTGAACGTCAAAACTAGCACTGATTCCAACAAACAACGCAGTCGCCGAAAAGAACCGGCCCTAAACTCAATTTAGTTTATCTTTTTATTGTATACATTTTTATATCAAGAACTTGTGGTTACAATTGTTTTAGAGAGGAGTATCATTTCCAGAATCACCATCGTTCAACTCACATGTTCAATCGACATAGTGCTTGAATTGACTATATCCCAAATCATTCATTTGTTTTGGGACTTTGCTATAGCTAGCATTATTACCTAAACAACTATTACTGGTTTTAATAATTGTCTGAAGGATAGAATGGGTAATTTGTGATCATTTCCGTTTTTTTTTTACTAAATATACTTTTTGCATATATATATTAAATTATCAAGAATGTATTCGAAGGACAGAGTTAAGATACTAAATTCTTGAATGATGATTCTTTAATGAGTATTTAATGATGATTTAAACGAGTAACATTTGAAACTAGTAATACAAAAAATAAAAAAGCAAAATATTAGAAAGGGAGGCTACTAAAAAGCTATTTGTCACAAAGTTTTTCTGAAATTTTACATGAATCGTATTCAATATAAAACAAAAATCTAAACACTAAATACCTAGTTTCGTGTACCTATGCTGTACTATACATACATTTTCATGTTTAGACTTGGAAATTTAACTTGTTCTATCACTTCATCAATTGTCAGCACAATTTGTGATGGTAATCTAATATTAGTCTAAAGAAGTGAATCATTGTGGTTTATTTTTCATCTAACGATGATAGCTTAGTTGATAGCGTCAAATGATGTAGGTTTGAATCCTCACGGCATTGTCGGAGCTTTCGCTCGAGCTTCGAACTTGCTTGTTCCATGTCTGGCTGACTAACTACAACTTTTAACCGTTAGTGTATTCCGGCAGTTACACTTGGGAGTGAGTCCCTGTACTAGGTTTAATGTGTTTACCGTCTTAAATTGCATCATCATTTAATATTAGATGAAACGCTAAACCCAAAAAAAGAAAGAAACTAAAAAACCATATACCATTTCGTAAAGGGCGGGTTGGAGTTGTCCAATACACCTTCCCAGGGTTTCGTCCAGTCTAATACGCGGCCAACTTCACCCCAAAAGCCCTCTGGATCGTCCAACGACCGGCTATGTGCCTCCTGGTATTCTTTTGTTATTCTGTTCTCGCCTATGGTGCCAATGGTGAATATTAGTTATCTTTCGTCACTCCGAGCATGCCTTTGGCTAAGCTACGTACGTTAATTGCCACTCCACTAGCTATTTCATTACAGACGAAAATCATCCTAACCCTACACTCACGTTAAAAATAGTGACTGCGTAATGTTTCCCCTCAATAAGGTAAGGATTTTGCTTGTGAAAACACTTAAAATTTCATTGTAAATATGTTCACTTCAAAAACTACTTACATAAGATCCGAATTTCAAATACGATTTTTCTCTAAAAAGCTTGACAAATGACTTGACAGACAAAAATTATACAAAAAAATGTATGTTCACTTACATACCTACCAGAAGTTGAATTTTGTCGAACGTGTACTCTTTTCACTCATTTTTATCCTTGCCCACTTCACATGAAATATCTCAGAGATGATTCGGTAAAAAGATATATAGAAATCAAGGAGTATTGGATAAAAAAACAAAATCTCATATCTCATGAAATGCCAAGACCATTTTTAAGAGAACGTTGTCGTGGGCTCTAGTATGTTAATAATGAGAAAAGTAAATCTATACAACCGTACCTTTATCACCCTCATTTAAAGCGCTATCACTACTGTCATATTGTTCTTCGACCATAGCGTCAATGGATTCGTCTATCAAAGAGTAGCTCTTCCAAAACGTTGCCGTAAACTTAGGAAATATTGAAAATGATATTACTGTCTGAACCCAACGCAATTATCGGTTATTCTAAAATTATTGTAAATCTCTTATAAATATTTTTTGATTCGTCTACGATTTTTTTATATATTATATCAATTAATTTACAAAGTGTCCCGACAGTAGCATTATATTCCAAATAAAATATGAATAAGTCTAACATAAAACTTTACGTCGAAGTGTTAAGTATTATATATTAACAGTCATTTTATACATGCTGATAATAGATGCAATATTTGTTCCCACGAAATGTACTTCGAATACAATGGAACAAGTGCTTAATTATAAACACTACATGTAATTTACTAGGGTAAAATATATTGTAATATCCTTGTAATAAAGACGTAAATAATACTTGAGAAATATGTTTATTTTGTTATTGATTCAAACTTTATCTATAATATAAAAATGAATCGCTAAATGTGTTCCTAAGCGCAAATCTCGAGAATAGCTGAACCGATTTCGCTAATTCTTTTTTTAGAATATTCCTTGAAGTACGAGGATGGATCTTACGGAGAGAAAAATTAAAAAAATTGCCTGAAAAAGTCTAAAAACAACACTTTTCTATACTCCCATACAACGATTCGTAATAATACTTAAAACTCAATTTGAACTTTAATACTATAGCATAATGTTTAAGTGTTAGTGGAGAGGTTCCGGGAAGGCAAAACAATTGAGTGACGTTAGTATCGTATATATATATTAATGTCAATATTTATACGATGGCCGCAAATAGCAGAAAAAGGATTAAAAAAAAAAATTAAAGAACCTACTGTTAGGCGGTATGAAGTTTGCCGGGGTCAGCTAGTAATGAAATAAATATAAAGTAAGTTCAAATACCTACTCATTCCTTGCAACTTTTCTAAACAATTCATGCAACCATTTGCCTATGTAGTTATTACTAATAACTAAATTCCAAAGAAAAGATGAAGTTTAATAAAAAATGGAAGAAATATGAAATAACTGCAGATTATGACACATTTTCTTTTCTGAGAAGAAGGTTTAAAAAGACACAGGTATCCTGTTGGAATAGGTATATCAAAGAATCTATCACCTCGTACTGCGAGAAGGTCGTACTCGCGAAGGAGGCGGTGGAGAGGGAGGAAACTACTCGGCTCCTCTTTTGCGGTCGACAAACACGGCGGCGAAGGGTCGGAGGTAAACTGAGGCCACCTTAAACAGCAGGAGGTGGTGGTGGAGGCGCGTTGTGTTGACGCTACTCTCACAGTTCGTCAGGGAGGTATGATACTCACAACCCCCCCCCCCCCCCCCAAATCATCTCGACCCCTCAAACCGCAGAAGGAGCCCCCGCTGAAGGTGCACACGCAGTGCCGTAGGCTGTACCTGCTACCCTCGGCTTAAAAGGTGGCACCATGGGGTTTTTAGTTCGTGCGAGTCGAACATAACCCACCTTCAGCTGCGCGGCGGGGTGGGTATCCATAAAGAATTTCCCCAAGTTAAAAATAGGTATATCAAAGTAAGTGAAATAGTAATCCAAAATAAACCCAAAAGGTTCTGGCAATATACTAGAACTGTAAAACATGCTTCATCTGTTCCCACATATATTGAATATGGTTTAAAAACAGCTTGTGATGATAGAAGTACATATAATTTGTTTTCGACATTTTTTCAAAGCGTATATACCACAAACACTAGAAAATAATTTAAGCGCTGTTGATTCTCTGAGTAACACTGGTCATTAGAGTTTAACCGTAGCAGAGATGGAAAGAGGCATTCGTAGAATCGATAGTAACAAAAGTCCCGGCCCTGATAAAACATCTCTTTACTCTGAAAAAAAATGCATCAATTCTTTAGCTATTCCTATTACGACTTTATTTAATACATCATTAAGTTCAGGTTTCTTAGCTAGTAAATCGAAGGCAGTTTACCAATAAATAAATGTGGCTCTAGGAATAGCGTAGAGAATTATCGGTTAGCATCGATATTGTCTGTTTTCAGTAAGTTGTTTGAAAAGTTGATACACGATCGCGTATACAACACAATTTCTTTCTCCATTCGATCGGAACAGCACGGGTTTATGAAATGAAAATCCACTGTATCCAATCTAGCAGCATTTTCAGATTACGTGGCTACTGGTATAGATCAAGTTTATCATGTGGACATCATGTATACAGATTACTCTACATATTGAAATCGTCTCAATCAAGATATTGCCTTGCTTAAGCTTGCCAAGATAGGTAGGTATACATGGTGATCTTTTAAGGTGGTTTAAATCCTATATACATAATAGAAATCAAGCGATTGGTGGTCAGAACATATAACACATAAATCTAAACTGAAAAACAAACAAATTAAGTATGTGTGATATCTAAATTTTAAATTGAATGAAGACCATGATACATACTCAAATAGTTTGGACTTTTTCAGGCTTAACATCATTATCAAATCGAGGAAATATTTTCGATATGAAATTATTATATGATATTTGAAACTACAATGTTGATTTTCCCGAACTCTTAAACAGGATTCCTTTTAAAATACTCACGAAAACGACCCGAAACCTGCGGTTAATTGCATCAGAGCCAGTCAAACATAACTATGCAAAGAACTCTATTTTATAGAGATGTTTTAATGTGTATTACAGGAAGTTCCATTATCGTGATTTATTCCAGCATAATAGGAATATTGAAGTTATACTTCTTTTATCCTGTTAGGGAAAAATGATGAGAGTAAATTCTTACGATGCGCGCGCACACCGTCACGAAAAACCGATACTCTGAAGTTAACTATAGTCAACATTTTATTTTTAAAAATATGTATATACGTTTACGTTTTTTCTACAAACATAGAATAACGCAAAAAGAAAAAATTTTTGAAAAGATCTTTATCTTGTTACGCTAAAGAAGTATAACTTCTAACGCGTGTACATAAGTATACACTCCTTTTTTTATCCAGAAACGGAATTCCAAAACAAATTAATATTGGTAGAATCGATTGGAATATCGAACAGGAACATATCAGATATACTTACACATCAATTCATAGATCCACAAGAACACATACGTAGTCAAACCTAGAGTGCAGTAACTTGAATGTATAATATAGTACTAATTGAATATACTATACAAAATGTAATAATTGTTACTTTGTAAGTGGCACAAATTGTTAACAAATATTAAAATTTATTATGTGTTAAATGTCATGTAAAGAAATTTATAACAAATAAAAAAACTGTTTGTACAAGCATTTAGCACTTACAACGGAATTACGTAAACAAAAATCCTTGTAACTGTGGCTTGACTTGTGACTTGTGACTTGAATAGAATTGTGAATAAAATCGTTAGTAAAATTAAAAAAAATTGTAGTTCGTTTCGACGAATAAGAATATATCCATCTTTTTTGAGATTTTATAGAAGTAAACTGGAGAGCAAGTGAAAAATGTCATAATATACGTCCGTTTCCATTTACAAGGTATTTGTTAAATTAAGTTTAAATTTATTATTAGCAGAGTTCCTTAACTATAATCTTCTATCTTTTATACATATAATAAGAATGTAAATCGAACGTGTCTGTACTTTTTTGATTTTTGAGAAAAAAATTGTTGTAGGTGTCTAGGAATAAGCAATAGAATCCATTTCGATCATTTTTAGAAATGTCTGTCTGTTTATTTGAACTGGCATCACTGGTAAAGTACTAAGTTTCTGATAAAGAATAACAAGATTATAATCAAGCATATTCCGGAGCAACATAATTTTTTTGTTTCATTAAAGTCGGTTAACTCTATCGACAGTTATTGTAATTTTAATGATGACGGGAGTTAAGTACGAGAGAAAAATAGATAAGTAAATGGACTTTATCTTCATCCAAAAACCAGGGTATTTTATAACATAAATAAACATTACCACAGTATTACATTACTAAGACATAGAACGAAAGAAAAATGGTTAATATTTTATTTTCACATGAATAAATATTAATAACCTAAGAAGTTCAGTAATTAATTAATATGCATTATTGTAAATAGATGGCGCTCAACCGCTATTTTCTAAATTTATTACTACTATAATATACAATCTAAAAAATTGGCCAATTAGAAATATTTCATATTTCTATAAATTGAATAACTTACTTTGTACTTTGTATAAGTAAAATATGATTTTTATTTTTCGATCGCATAAGGTTTATGATTAAATTTGTAAATTTCTAATTAGTTTTGTGTTGTAAATATTACAAGTTATTGAACCTTATCACATTTTAGGACATTTTTTTATTATAATAAAAAAAGAGACTAAAATTGTTCATTGAACATAAATGTAAGAAAAAATTATCTTTAGAAGCAATAACAGACTACATTTTTAACGACAACAGGTGGCGCTAAACTTATGATTTTATTGGTTTACTGTCGTAAGAATATTATTGCAAGGAAGAGTACAGATAACAATGAGATTATTTCTGTGTTTCTTAGGTTTATTTCGAATTATAATTTTCATAAATTTACCTTGATTCTAATGTGTTAATTACGCTTTGAATTAATGAATACTTTTTGGTTTATGCATAAGGGAGCTTGCATTTTCTTCCAGCGGTACCGTGGAGAAAAAAGACTGCAGGCAAAGTTATGTGAAGTATATATGAATGAATATTATAAGCCCTCGGCTGATTTTTTAAGACTTAGATCTCAAAATGGCAGATTATGTTTTCTATTATTTTTTAATTTCACTACATAGTACATTGTAAATTTCATGGTTTAGTAAAAAAAGTTCGTACAAATGACAAAATAATTTAATGATACATTTTACATGAAAATTATTATTTTACAATTCATCATTTGTTATTTTTCAAAGCTTTGTAATAAATCAGGTATTTTTAAGCTTATGTTGCCAACAGTCTATTCACTTATACCTCAGGTCTACATTCGTTTGTATAGAACTTAAATATTTATGGTTTTGGACAGTCCAGGGGTTGATATTGTTTTTACAGTTGTTAAATTAGAATATTAGTGCTATGTTACTCCTATACCTGCGTGTATCGTCATGAAGTTTTGTCCATGTTCGCAATAACTTTAGGTGTGGGAACACATTACCGTCGTGTGTTACGAACTATCTGACTGTATGACGATAGATGCAGCACGATAACATGGCCCACAGTTTTTACACACATCAAAGTAACTTGGAAGCCCTAATTTTGAGTTATTATTGAAGTGACAAAGGGGTGTAGCCATTATTAGTTTTTAACCTGACACTTTACATTACAAATATACAAGATATACAGATATAAATTCAAATTGTTTCATTAATCACTGAGTTTTGCATTCCATGCCACGCGGACGAAGTCGCGGTCACAGCTAGTCTATAGAAATAAACTGACAGAGGTCTACCGACCAACTCAAGCGATTTTGATAAAATTTGGTATGGTAATATTTATACTCTATAGTAACATATTAGATTGTATATAAAATGCGTGATATTCAGTTATATATACATGAATACGTTATAGATATATTGTGTATTGGAATCTAAATGAAATAAAATTAACACGAATTATTTTGTCTCCACGTGCTTTTAATTAAACATAATAACGAATATGATTTCTCACTTCAGCAGATGGCGCTAAATTTATAATTTTATTGGCTTAATGTCCTAAGAATACAAAGGAGAATAAGAATGAGATTATTTCTGTTTGTTAGATTTATTTCGAATTATAATTTTCAAAAATTTACCTTGATTCTACTCTCTTAATTAAACTTTGAATGAATAAATTACTTTTTAGTCATTGCATTAGGGAGCTGGTATTTTCTTTTACCTAACCGGCAGTATCATGAAAAAAAAGTGTAGGTAGTGCAAATATAAGAAAGAATAACATAATAATAAGAATGAACTATATGAAATATACGAGAATTAATGAAAATATAGGAAATTATTGGGTGTAGCCAATACGCGAATTATGAAATAAAATGAAATGTCAATTTCAAGATTGTTTTTACAGTTGATAAATTACAATATTAGTGTATGCTACTCCCAAACCTGCAGGTATCGCCATGAAGCTCTGTCTATGTTCGCAATAAATTTAGTTGTGGGCAGACATTACCATCGTGTCTTACGAATATTCTGACTGTATGACGATAGATGCAGCACGATATCTGGGCCCACGATTTTTACATACATCTAAGTGTCTAGAAAGCTCTAACTTTGAGTTATTATTGAAGTGACAAAGACGGCGAACATTATTAGTTTTAAACGTCACAAGTAGCCAAAGCTTCGTCATGAAGGTTTGGGACTAGCATTAGTGTGTGTGCTCTTAAATGATACTGTTATTAAAAAAAAAACATATATCTACTTTTATATTTTGTAAACGCCGTTAAAGACATTCTTTTAATAGTTTTAAATATTTTTGAGTATTGAAAGGCGAACATGATAATATTAACACTGAAAGTGGGAACTTGTTTTTGCTTGTCTTATTTATTTTAAGTTAAAACTTTCACAAATTTAGCCACGGAACTTTTTCTTTAGCGTTATAAAAGTAAACTACGGCAATAGAAGTATTTATTATGTGGTGTCTATCAATGTTACTGATAAGTTTAAAATTCGGAGAGTAGGTATTGCATTGATATTTGGTTTTGAGTAATAGTTTGGTCCAAATAGACGAGTATTTCTGAGATGAGATTAGGTGACAGTAAAATGCTCCAGTGAGACTTGCTACCGAATGAGACCAGCATTTCTTACTTTAAATTCACAGTTTCGAGGACGATCAGGTCGATAAAAAGTAAAGCATGTGAACCCGAGAGTTAGATTACAAATATATAACAGATATACATTCAGATTGTTTTATAAATTCACAGTGATTTTGCATTCAGTTCCACGCGGACGAAGTCATGGACAAATCTAAAATAAAATATATCACCATATTTATTACAAATATTAAAGTATTATTAACAAACTTAAATTTTTATACGTCCTACGCGTGTGTATTTGCTTGCCGTGGAGAGGTGGAACAAGCGCTGTGGTGACAACACAGACGAAATTACGGGTGTCAGATAATATACTATACAATAAAAGAAATACTCACCATAACTTTCTATATCGCTGGCGGTTACAAAGGTTTTCTGCTTTAATTCCTGAATCGATGATTCGAATTTGTTTTTTTGCAACGTAGCCCCAACTGCATTATCCTGATACATTTTTGTACTATAAAAGCTTTTTTCTTATATATGTACACTATCTCACAAATTAAAAAATATGAACGAAACCAAAGTGTTTTATTTTTCTCCTTTGTATTTTCGTTACTATACAATCGACGTAATTTTGAAGACGATCCACTTTGATACCACTTACAGGAATAGCTTTTCTGATAATGAATATGACAGTAAGACTATTTCAATGCACATTACCGCGCATACATAACAATGAGGCACCTATGAACCTACTGAATTATTGAATAGGTAGCGGGAACAAAAGCAGAATGTAATTGAAAAGGAAAAAAATGTTTTTTTTTTTCGATATAACTACACTGTCGACCTGGCAAGGCCTTTACAGTTTCACCGGACTACTAAGGGGAGCGCTTAAGGCACTCACCCGAAAAAAAAGTGTTTTATTGAAGTTATACTTTTTTTGGCGCGTTAGGGAAAAATGATGAGAGTAAATTTTTACGATGCGCGCGTACACAGTCACGAAAAACAGACACCCTGAATTTAGCCATATTCAACATTTTAGTTTTTTCACAACAGATGTCGCTAAATTTATTCTAAAAAAGTTACCAACAAAGTAAAAGTAAGGGCATCTACGTATTGCGTGAGAACTGACAACTGTATTCATGATATTTATTTATTTCTATTGTTAGTGTCGTTTTTTTACAACAGATGTCGCTAAATTTATTCAAAAAACTTAAATTTTTACGTTGCGCGCGCACACCGTTACAAAAAACCGACACCCTGAAGTTAGCTATAGTCAACATTTTAGTTTTTTTTTATTGAAAACACTCTGAAATTCTAAGCCTAACACCCGATAACATTGTTCGGTAGGATTGAAACCAGAATACACAAAGTTTAGGCATCATCAGGCACTGTATCATTGCTTTACCATCCTCATTATGTATTTTATAACGGGAATGGAAGCCATGGTAAGGAAATCTGAACGCGAGAAATATTCTTGTAGTATCTTTTTTTTAACTGACTATACGCTGTTGGCTTGAGGGGCCTTCACAGTTTCAACAGACTAGATCCTTATAGTACCATCGCATTAGAGAAATCATAGAACTGAGGATTTCTCGGGATTTTAAATCGCCATACGTCGTAGGTTGACGTGGTGATCATGCCCATATCTTCCAATGGGAAAAGGCCTTTGTCCCAGCTGTGGGACTTTACAGGTTGCTGCTATTATTATTTTTATTGTTGCAGACAACGAGCCATATTTTGTTTGTTTAGTAATTACATTGATAGTTATAGTTTATATTACTATTACTATCTTAAATGATAAATAAATATATAGTTGAAGACATATTTTTTTATGTACGATAATTTTAGCATCAGCCAGCCGACAAGAAGGGACGTTGCAAAAATAATGTCATGGCTGTATTTATGCCGCCGGCTCGAAGGGATTAATTGCAAAGATAAAACTTATTCATTTGGGTCGATTGGGTAAAAATAAAATTATCCCAGCATCATCTCGCTAGCTCGAAGGGACTTGGTCCGACCGATGCAACTGACATTTGGAATCCGCGACACATATGTTGAGCACTCTCATTGGTAGAACGCAACTACTAGGCGGATTGGTAAAGAGCGCGAACAGATAGATACAATGGCAGTAACACAACAGAGTTCGACAGAAAAAAGGAGCTACACTCTCTTCAGAGCAAATAATAGACCTCACTCAGTGCACTAAGCAAAACGCACTTATCGATGCGCGTAGAGTCGGCGAGTGCATCAAGTTCTTCGAGGTTTCATCGACTCTTCGATTTCTCCGTGCAGCAGGTCATCTCAAGCCTCAAGCAAAAAGAAAGAAGAATAAGTAGTGTGAGGGACCTCCTCCTGGGCTAGGTAGGTGATGATTCGTTTATTGAAGTGTGAATTCCTTAGGTTCCGCGACTATCCAAGAGTATTTTGGTTGTTTATGCAATTTATCAACGGTGTTCTTCTTAAAGTTGTTAAGACATTCCTCTATGAATAGGTCACATTGGCTTCTCAAAATTTTTAAATTCTAATTTATCTCTTAATTTTCCGTATTTCTTATATCTGTTATGGTTTACTGAACCAAATAGGGTAGATTTCATTACATGGTTTGTGATACGGAGTATGTTTGTTGATAATGTCAAACAAAACATTATAAAAAATGCCAACCATATGCTCAAGATCATTGATTTCTTTTAAACTAATAAGATCATTCTATGTTATTTAATTCGCTATTAACTGCATCAAAGTCACATTTATAATAGTTAAGACCAAGGTTCTTGTTTGAGAGAAGGTCGCGCTTGGAATACTTATTTACATTAAAATAATCAATGGCGAATGATGGAAATCTATGGACAGTAGAGGATCGCCTGTAGTATGCACAGAGACATCGGATGTAATTGCGCCAGTACAAAATACTAGATCAAGGATGCGTTTATATACATTAGTAATATAATTTAGCTGTTGAAAATCACATAAATGTGACGTGTCCAATAAAAGGTTAACTGTAGATCAGTCGTAAGGGGAAGATACTAAACCTAACGATTCCATTTTCCATTTTATTTCGTCCAAATTAAAGTCTCTTATTAAAAATGTTGAATGGTTTTTAATTCCACTTGAATTCGTATGAACACTCATGGACATATTTTATAAGAAAATCTTCAATTAGGCTAAACTAACTGAAGGGGGTACATAAACTAGGTATATATTTATAAAATTACGACACTCTGTGTGTAGAATTCCATTTTGAAAATAAACTTTCGTATCTCAGTTCTTCACTGATAGCATCACTGATTCATTCTTTCCCTTCTGAGGTGACAACGCAGAGATATAAGACGTACGATTACTTTGAGGTGTTTTTGTAACAAGTAAAAGAACAATACAGTTTGTTTTTATAAAAGTGTTGTATCATTCATATATATGTACCTAGTGCGGCCATATGTTCTGTTACAAATGAAAATGCATTTTTTTTAATGAAGTAATGTGATATTATGAAAATTTATACCTACATATTTATTAGTCTCAGGAAAGAATAAAAAAATGTTCCATTCGAAATGGCCACGAATTTATGGATTTACGCAGTTTCCAAGGGAATTTCGCCACTGCATGATCCAAAGATTTTTTTAGATGCTCAATGTCTCCGTGTCGTTTAGAGCAGTCCATGTCCTCTCAAACTTACCATAATTTGAAGTCTAAAGGGTTGAGGTCTGGGCTAGATGATGGCCAGTCTTCAGCACTTATAAAATCCGGAACGTTAGTTTCAAGCCAGGCTTGGGTAGTTCATGCCTTATGACCAGGTGCTGGAAAGCACAGGGTATATTTTTAAAAAGTGTATTGCTCATAGGTTTCACAACATAATCCAAGACTATCTTGATACACTTTGGGTGAAGTTTTCACTTCTTTTTCACAAAAATGTAGTTTTATGACTCCTTGATAAGACATGCCCCACCAAACCATCACTGACGCAGGATGATAACCACATTGTACCTTTCCGACCACCTGAGCAGCTTCTTTAGAACTGTCAGCGTACATTTTATCATTTTGCTTATTGTTGTGTTCTTAAATCGTGAAAATTTGTTCATCGGTAAAGAGAATATTTCTGTGCCTTTCACCTGCGTATCGCGACAGAAGGCGTTTTGATCAATCTACTCTCTTTCGTTGTAAAGATTGATTTAGGGTATGTTGTGTATATTGACGATAAGTACTGAGCTTCAGGTTTTGTTTTATAATATGCGAGTGAGTCCTAGCGGGAATCTTCATTTCTCGCGATAAGATTTTTTGCTTCCTAATGGGGTTTCGAAAAATTCTGGCTTTAACAGTATTAACAGTCTTTGTAGTTCTAACAGCATGTGGCCGCCCCGATCTTTTCTACTCTTCAGCAAAGGAAGTATTGTTGTATATGTTGGTAGTACGATATACGAACATATTGCTGATACCAAGCTTTTGAAGTGTCTGGAATATGACCGACGGCTCCATACCCATTTTGTGCAAGGCGATCACTGCAATCCTAGTTTCTTTAACATCCCATTATATATTGTAATTTCATAATGAACACGAAAAACTGTGTGAAATGGCGCAAAATCGAAAGAAGTTTTTAAAATAATATACGTGTTCAAAATTCAAAATAATTAAAGAGTTGAAAAAAAGAAAAGTTTTTATGTAAAAGTATTTATGGCCAGACTAGTTTTAAATATATAGGGTAAAATGGACATTGGTATGTTGGAATCCTTAAAGACTAAGTTTCAAAAGTTCGGTATTTTGATTCTACGCACTCAATACATTCTTGATAATCTAATGTATGTTTGTAAAAACTTTGAAACGCTTGAATTCGTAAAAGACCTGCACGATCTAAATACTAGAAACGGTGAAAAACTGGTCGTCCCATGTGTTCGACTCACCACACCCATTTTATCATTACTCGCCGATAAAATCAAAAATACTTTACTCAGTTTAGGGCCTGAGAAGGCGCTTAAGCAGCGGTGGTCCGCACAGTGGACGGAAATCGGGGCCTCCGTTTCATAGGATTTTATATGAAATGTATTATTTGATAGTTTTAAGTCTACAGTTTTGTCAAAACGGTTATATCATTGAATTATTTAGCAATTTCAAGCTTTATTTTTACCTTTTACATAATATAATATGGATTTGTAAAATTCTAATCTATGATAAAATGAACTTTCTTTTCTTCATAGCTTTTTTGTGTTTTGATTTGTAAAGCTAAAACTTATAGGTATCGTTACCGGGGTCTCATTTGCGTCCACTGTGCACCAGTTCGGAAAACAACCCAATCATCGAGAAGAACCGGCAAGAAACTCGATCTGGTATATCTTTTCAACAAACATAATATAACTGATATTTTTAAGACATGGTTTTAAACATAGATAATTACATTCGGTTTTGGTGGATGCACAGAGAGGGATGTCAATTCCAGACGTCACCATCGTGGTGGTGGGATAGGTGGCATATATATTATTGTTATTTTTTTATACTGTAATTTAACGCGTATGAGTTCAAAGGCAGTCGCTAGTGTTTTGTATAATATATGTCGAATGGAAGCGTGAGTCCCATTGTTATGGTTTGCTTTATGTCCCATATCTTTTGTAATATCAAATAAGTTTAGCTTTAACTTACGTAATTTACTCTTGTTACCTAAATCTAAGTCGATGTCTGGATCTTGGAATACAGTATTATCTTTGTATATAGCATTCCGATCTATGTGTGTGTGTGTGTATGTGTTGCAAATTTTCCTCGTCATAAACCGGTTGGCCAATTTTAATGATTAGAGGTTCATTAGGATAGTTAAACTTGGATCCAATAGGTGGCAGTGTTGTTGAGATTCTAGGAATTAAATTTTAACGAGAACATAAATGCGGGTGACGCGATATGGGTAAATATTTGTCGCTAGAAGAAATACGATCATCACATTTTTTTTGTTTTTATCGGAAATTGTTTATGTGCTTTGATTTAGACTATAATTACTAAACTTTTGATATATATTTTTTTTTTACTTTTGAACAATTAAGAAAAAAATCGGCTTAGTATATTCTTAATGTATGGAAGTTGAACTTCAATTAGATTCTGTTGCTAAATCTTAAAGTTTTAGCCCTGAGAATTGTATGTATTGATAGGTCTAGTGGGAGGCCATGCCGCAGATATGCCACATTTTTCGCGTACGTCCCCTATTTTGTTTTATAAGGGCACAAATTTAGCAGAGAATCAAGTACATTAAATTCAATTCTATATACTTTTAAATTATTGTAGAATGTACTTTTAAGAATCTTTTATGGATAAAATATATACACATAAGTAAAATAACAAACAAATAACTTATTAGGATGACGATACGCCGGTAAAGAATAAAGGCAATGAGAATGACCCTTTGAATACAATGTCAAAATAAATAAGTCATCTATTGTGTATGTCGAAATGGGTTATTATTGTTTTAACAGACTTAAAAAAAAAGAGGATGTTCTCAATTCGACTGTTTTTTTTAATGTTTGTTACCTCAGAAATTTCGTCTGGGTAAACCGGTTTTGATGATTTCTTTATTTGAAAGCTGATGCTTCCCATTTCAATTTGGCCCAGTTCTGACAATGGAATCCATAAGAAAACCATATAAGTCATAAATTTGCATTAAGTATGGACAAATAAGTCAATATCACACCAAACGATGATTAATTTTTTTTTGGAAAGGATGTATTTCAAGGGTTGTTTGATGAGAGTTTGGTTAGGTTTTGATTATGGGGTCCATGACAAAGTAACGGAACTCTCCAATTCTTAGGAGCAAATAAACGATAGTCGGCCGAATCTTTTATAGGCTATCCGGATATTTGAGTCACTTATTGTAACGTCGTTATGGTCAAGTAATAGTCGTAGTCAAATTTGATGATCAATGGAACTCCTTAACGGCTTACATTAAGGTTCCGATCTGTGGCAGAATTTCTAACTGTCTGTAATCAAATTGCAATGCACTTACGTTCGTTGTTGTATTGCAACATGACGCAAGCATTCTAATCGCATTACTTAAGGTGTATTATATCTGAAGCAATAGTAGCCGAGTGGGCGGCAGAAATTTTGTGTATTATTGATGAGCGTAATTACCATATAAAAGACTGGTGATAGCGGAGTGGCAAAGTAAGCGACCTGTAACGCACGAGGTTGCGGGTTCGATCTCGGGTGTGGCGGTACCAATATAAATTTCACTTTGTGGAGTTTGTATGTACTAGTCTAACGATTTACCATCTGCTGATGGTGAAGAAAAACATCGTGAAGAAGCCCATATGTCCTTGATTTTCTTAGGACATGTCTGATCCACCAAGCAAGACAAATATCATGAATTGTGACCTAACATACCATCCAGGTACATAAAAAACACAACAAGAGAAAAAATGGCAACTTGCTACGGTGGGAGCCCATTAACATAACGTAAACATATATCGTCTCTATACCTGGAGGTCAGGAAACGCGAAAACATGCTGATCATATTAGAACGGGAACTTTTCCCATAACAATATCTCCGAATTTTGTAGAATCTCTCGAATGCAAAGTAAATTCTTCCGTCGATCTACCACTATCAAGTTTTTCTGCAAATATACCATCTACAAGTACGTCGGCAACGTTCTCATCTCTACTCTGCACATCCTCATTACCATCATATGCATATCCATTACCATCATCCACATCTTCCTCAATGCACCTCAACCACGGAGAAGCTAATGTCAAGCACGAACACCGCGTCGACTGTTTGAGGAGTTGCAATGTTGATGTGGAGGAATGTTACGAATTGAAACTGTTACGAATATATGTGAGGTGGTTGTAAATCAGCTCTATCCGTAACATTAAATTATTTCTCGTTCTATTTATACAGTACAAGTTATATTGTACAAATGTTGATGTGGCTCGTTGACTCGTCGCTCGTAGAGTCGTTTGCCGTAGGTATTATTGTGGTTTGTTATCGCCGCGTATCTCTAATCTTGAACCTTTCGAACTATTTATCACAATTTCGCGTGTCTGTACTGATCAGATGCTACTCAGTCTCTGTCCGTTCTGATCAGACGCTATACAGTCTCTGTCCGTTCTGATCAGACGCTATACAGTCTCTGCCGCAATAACAAAAACCTTAACCGTAATCAATTATGTCCGATATTTCGTAAAACTAGCACATAAATCTAATTGTCCCGCACATGGCTCGCTGTCCGTAACAGAAACCTTCTTATGCGTTTCAAAATAGAACGAAAAGATTTCTATATATTTTTGGCAGATGTGGTAGCATGAGTACCACTTGTTACTATCAGAAGGTTAGAGATGTAAATGAAAGATTTGACTCCGTTTATGCAGACTAGTAACCGCTTTGGCAGGTGGATTACGAATCTTTATTTGACGAAGCAGGTATATTTAAATGAGCCAGAACACGTGCAAATATTACTGACAAAAATATTAAACCATAAAAATATAAACAATATTATAGTTATAAAATAAAAGTGGAAATATGAACAAACAATATTATCTGGACAATAAAATAATTTAGTAATGAGCTATGATAATAACAATTCGTCGCATTGTGTTCTGTTTGTCGGTGAGACTATAATTGCACCCAGGTAACATGTGGTTGCCACCTGGGCGGCAAGTCTTTACTAGTCGCGTTCTTAAGCAGACTAATTTTGGACTTTTGTAGTACCGCTGGTTTTTCGCCTGATTTTTTGTAGTACACACATACCACCTTTCACGTTCCACAAAAATGGAAAAATAATATTTTTTTTACAAAAACACTAAGGAAACAAAAAGGCACTAAAAAGCAAAAAATAACTAAACTATTACATTAATCAAATTAAATAAAAAATATTAGTATATGCGCAACCTAAAGTCGGTGCTAACCCGAATTCATTGCATATAAGTAAAAAGTTTAGGTCCACTCTCGCGTCGGATATATATATTTTTCTACCTACTACAAATTTGGCGCTTTTATAATTCGAGACTTTGTAGTAGAACCCAACAATCTATACATATAATAATCTATGTCTTCTTCCATCTATACAAATGATAATAATGTAAATCCAACGTGTCTGTACTTTTTTGATCTTTGAGAAAAAAAAGTTGTTGCAGGTGTCTTGGAATAAGTAATAGAATACATTTCTATTATTTTTAGAAATGTCTGTCTGTCTGTCTGTTTGTTTGAACAGGCATCACTGGTAAAGCACTAGGTTTCTATTAAAACACCAGCAAGAAAATCATCAAGCATATTCCCGAGCAACATTAAGTCTTTGTTTTATTAAAATCGGTTTAATCTATAAAAAATATTGTAATTTTAACGACAACGGGAGTTAAGTACGAGAGAAAATTAGATAAGTAAATGGGCTTCAGTCTCATCTAAAACCCAGGGTAATTTATAGCATAAATAAACATTACTACAATATTGCATTACTAAGATATACTAATCGAAAGAAAAATGTTTAATATTTGATGTTTACACAAAATAAGTAAATATTAATTCTCTAGGAAGTTCAGTAATTAATGAATATACATTATTGCTAATAGATGGCGTACAGCAGCCATTTTCTAAATCTATTACTATTATAATATACAATCTAAAAATTGGCAAATTATATACTAGCTGATGCCCGCGGCGTCGCACGCGTTTTTTAAATTTTGTTGAAGTAATATAAAATATTGAGAAGAGGTAGAATTACAGAAATGCTCTTTCAAAAACATTTGTAGGCACGACACGCGCGCCACCTACGATATGTACCGTGTACATTAAATATATAAATACTAACAGTGTGTTGGATGGGATTTAGCATCAACAACATATTTGGAACCTTAACTTACTATATAACCCCTTCAGTGCTTACTTACACTGTATAAGAAAGTAATAACAATTTCAAGTTATACAATAACTCTTAAAAATGTTATTATATAGATATTGTAAATATAACTAACTTTTTGCGATCACTACAAAAGCAATCGCTTTTCTGTTCCGCAAAAAAAATGTATTATGGAACTCTTCTGCTCTGCCTGGTCTATCATTAAAATATTTCTTCTATGTTCAAAATTCCTATTAAATATAATGTTGAATTGTAAACAATAAGTTGATAATTATTTTTCTAATTACAAATACAGAAAGGGTTGAATTCTTGGAATTTTGCATTAATATAAATCAAGATATAATGTTTTATATCTATTTGCAAGAAGTTTTAAATATTTAACAATTAAAATAGTGCTCATTGAACTCGACGCAATATGCTTATACGTTGCTATGGTTAATGACTTATGTAAACGCAAGCGAGGCAAATAAAACAATCTAGCGGTCAAATGGACCAGACAGAAAATTATTCAAATTACAAATATATATACTAATATATTAATTACAATTATATTCATTCTTGGAGTCCAATACAGCACATGCCTCACGCACATGTTAACAGTAAACAACATATTTTTGCTAAATTTCAAACGGAAGTAGCCGTGGGTGAAATATAGTTTAAAATATAATAGCCTAAGTTAGTTCTTACAATTTCAGTTAGTAAAAGTCATGTGAAAATCGGTCCAATCGTTTCAAATGAAACCGCGAATAACAATTAGTTGAAAATGAAATAGTTCACCTAAGTTCTCATTACTTTAGTAATATGGCAGTAAACGTCTAGTTAAAATTGGTCGAATCGTTTTGGAGATTCTCATTGGACAGTAAAAAGTGGCGGGTAACAGCTATTCTATAATAAAATAGCCTAAGTTACTCCTTATAAGATCCGCTATGTGCCAGCAAAAATTCCGTCAAAAATAACCTTAGTTACTCCTTATAAGGTCAGCTCTCTGCCAGCAAAAGTTCCATGAAAATTGGTTTCGCCATTCGGAATTTTCACCGCGGGCAAAGTTTCGAATAAAAGCTAGTCTAAAATAACATAGCCTATGTCACTCCCTGTAATTTCAGCTCTCTGGCAGTAAAATTTCGGACGAATTCAGTCTAGCCATTTCGGAGATTACCCGGAACAAAAAACAGATAGACGGACAAAAATTTTAAAAATTGGAATTTTACTATAAGCAGCTTATACACTTCCATATCCAGGCAGTAAAAAGTGGTTGTTTTGATATTATATATAGACACTTCATTTTTTTATATGTATAGATTACAAATCAAAAATTCGAAATAATCAAAATTTTGTTAAAATTGAAATGCTATAAAATTGTTTAGATTTAACTGAGAAAGTATATGTTTAATAAATATTTTAACGAATATTAATTTATTATTGTAGAATTGAATTACATTGGAATTTAAAGTTTTCTTTCAAGAGTATTTAAATTTTGATTTGTAAATATTTTTTCTGTAATGAAAAATGTTGTATCTTTTCCTATAACTATTTGTTTAACAATTCTACCTTATTTTAAATAAACTTATTGCCACTGATATAATATTATTGGTTACTATAACAACGGTTGTCTAATGTCAGGCACTGTCAATGCTGTAGGAGAATATGTAATTGTAGTTGAAAAATGTATTTAGAATGGGTTTTAACCAAAATCCGTTCTTAATGAGCGTCTACGTCGCAAAAGGAATAACTGTGGTGAATTTCAAGTCAATCGGACATACAGTTTCGGAAAAATCGTGATGAGTCACTCAGTGGTATTTCGCTTATATATAATAAATATATAGATTTATATAAATTGAATAACTTACTTTGTACAAGTAAAATATAATTTTTATTTTTCGATCGCATAAGGTATATTTCTAATTAATTTTGTATTGTAAATATTACAAGTTATTGAATCTTATCACATTTTAGGACAATTATATACCTATTTTCTTTTTTTATAATAAAAAAACAAAGAGACTAAAATTGTTCATTGAACATAAATGTAAGAAAAAATCGTCTTTACTGACTTTTTTCACGACAGACTTTTTTCTTTTTTCACGACAGACTTTTTTCAGACAGCATTTTTCACGACAACATATGCCGTTAAATTTATTGTTTTATTGGTTTACTGTCATAAGAATGTTATTGCAAGGAAGAGTACAGATAACAATGAGATTATTGCTGTGTTTATTAAGTTTATTTCGAATTATAATTTACATAAATTTACCTTGACCTAAAAATTTTTAATTACGCTTTGAATTAATGAATATTTTTTGCTTTATGCATTAGAGAGCTGGCATTGGCTGGCATTTTCTTCCAGCGGTATCGTGGAGGAAAAAGATTGGAGGCAGTGCAAATAAAAGAAAGGATAACTTTTTTTAATAACAATGAGCTATATGATATATATATATATATTACTTTACGGTAATAGGAGTATTTATTATGTGGCTTCTACTATTGTTTTTGTAGTTGTTGAATTATGAAGAATGTATCTGATATTAGGCATCTAATTATTATATCCAATAAACATGACTGCTTTCAATGGGTTTTTTGTTTCGGTCTGTTGAATGATATTAGAAATTCGCAATTGAATGACCCGACTTTTATTAGGTACTAAAATTTCTGAAAAATATTGGCTAATGTTTATAATTATTGTATTTTATTATTTTTTAGAGCGATTTTATCACTAACAAGATTTTCTTAAATTTTACTGATAAGTTTCACATTCAGACAGTTTCGAAGTAATATTTTGTTGTTAGTAATAAACTGGTATAAATGAACGAGTATTTCTGATGAGATTATGTGACAGTAACACGGTTCGATGAGACTTGCTACTGATTGAGACCAAAGTCGATAGCAGACGGATCATTTATTACTTTAAATTCATATTTTCGAAGCCCTATATGTTGACCATATAAAAATTAAAGGGTGTTTGAAGCACGGCTAGCTGTTGTTTTGAGTACCACCCCGTATCTCGAGAGTCAGATTAGAAATAAACAAGATAAACTGATATAAATTTAGATGGTTTCGTTAATCACTTTTCGTTAATCACTTTCGTATTTTTGTATTACCTCCACGCGAACGAAGTCGCGGGCACAGCTAGTATTACCTAAAATCATGCCGGTGTTTTACTAAATCTGGCTTTTCCAAGAGTGTAGACAGGAGTAAGCAGTGTTAAGACACTGAATTTCTGAAGCCCAAGAACACAGTATTGTCAACTAAGCCTATTAAATTCCTTTCAATCTTAATTCTACTATCAACTTGTGGAGCATAAGGCAAAGTAAACCTCATACACTTTATTGTATTTGCACTTAGCATTACATTATTTAAGGTAACCCAATCAGAATTTTTATTTAATGTAGTATTTATATACATAACCTCTTAATCTGTACTTTTCATTTTGAGTACAAGTAATTTTTTTTTTTATATTATAGAGGGCAAACAAACAGGTGGGTCACCTGATGGTAAGTGATCACCGCCGTCGATAGACACTAGCAACACCAGGGGAGTCGCATGTGCGTTGCCGGCCTTTTAAATATCTGGGCCTCCGACGCTCTCACTGACCGAACGAAACGCAACAGTGCAACCACTGTTACTTCACGTCGGTTTTCTGTGAGAGGGTGGTACTACCCCGGGCGAGCCGATCCATTCATGCTGAAACCAGTAATAGCTTCAGCATAGCTCTACAACCTACGAAAGTCTGTGTCGTCTGCAAAGACAATCATGTCAGCACAGATGTCTACAATTAGCGGCAGATCATTTATATATACCCTTATATAAAATCGGGTGAGTGCCTTAAGCGTTCCCCTTAGTAGTTCGGTGAAACTGTAGAGGACTTGCCAACAATGAAGTTAGCTCGAAAAAAAAATTATATGCTAGAAACAAAAACGGCCTTAAAGATTAAGTACTGTGGGACGTCGATTCACGCTGATAATATCTAAAAGGTTGTTTCATCTACACTTACATTATAATAGCGATTTTATGAATAGGAGGTTACATTGTCGAGAGAAACACCACAAACACCATAGTGTCTCAATTTAAATATAAGCGTAATATGGTTAACGCCGCCGAAGGACTTACACAGGTCACAGAACACACCAATTACATCCTGAGATTCTTTCCCGTTTCGAAATACATGACTAACAAGTTGATGTCCACAAACTGCATCTTTTATTATCTTAGGAATATATATATTTTATGTACAGAGGAAAAACATAAGAACGATACCGTTCGGCTCACTTTTACGGCAAGGAATGAAACATAACTAAACGCGCAATATTTATAAAATCGTAATTAGTTTTAGGCTTTAATCATTTCATATTAAATGAAGTTACAGTAATATTTTTTTATAGATAAAGATTTAGGAATGGAAAAAATGAAACAAAAAAAAAGATTTAAATCTATCCAGTACTTTTTAAGTGATGCGCTCACAACGGCAAACTTCTATAATTTTATTTATATATAAGATAATATAATAAAGATAGGGTACAAAAAGACTTACTAGAGTTGCGCCAGCATCAGTAGTTAGATTTCGATTTGGTGAAATCAAACTGGCGATCATCCAAAATATTTTGTGCTTAGAACTATCCAATTAATTGCTTAAGTATAATATTTTGCTTAATGATGGAAATACAAAAATTGGTCTGTAATTTCTAAGGTTACAACTACAATCTAATTTAAACAAAGGAATCACTTTACTACATTTTCATCAAATTCGGGGAACTTCCTTTTGCTATGCACTCATTTAATATAATACTACTATTTACTCATAGTGCAATGTAAGTGTTTGACTACTAAACAGAATGAAACTAAAACGGTCTAGGGTCAGGTAAGTTCCTTTCTCATATAAATGATTCGGCAAAATGACTGCATTGCCTGATGATAAATACAGAACAGATGCAACACCAGCAAATGCATTAAGCTCGAAAGGTTAAGTAATATGGAACGGAGGGAGCATACATTTTTAGTGCTTAAAAAGGATGACATTATTTTTTTGCTTGCAACTACGTAAAGGCTGCTGCAAATCTATAGCTACAGAGTCCTGTACTTTTTACGCCATAGAAGAGTTTGAAAAGAATGAGGCGAGTCGTCTCTGCGGAACATACTCCAATGATGCAGACGGTAAAAATGATTCAACGAGGCAATGTCTACGCTACGCTGGTGAAGTGGCTTCAGGTTTAGACGATAGACAAACTTAGACAACCTGTCATGATACAAAGGTATTATTTAATAAATCTATCAAACTTCAACACACGTGCAGATGATTAATATAAGAAAATAATTAGGCACTTAATAAGTATCTTGATGTACTTATGTTTTTTCTTTGTTCAACTGTTACGTGATATTCTAGGCTTGATTTTTGTTCTTCGGTGTGTAACAAAATCTTGCTCGCAGCAAAAAGAACATTTCTTAGTAAGTAATTTTAATCATTCGCCGTATTCCATATTTTGTCATTCGGACTGCAAAACGTAAAACGTCTTTGTTTGAGACAATTATTACTGTACAGAGTTCTTTGAAAAATTTTCAAGCTGCCTGTACAATTCTCGCCAAAATGTTATATATTACTAACATTAATATCTCTTAGTGAGTATGAAATTTTGTCTGAAACAAAAAATAACTATTTTAATGTCATTTTTATTGTTAATGCTTTCATCATGCAAACACATAAATGCATAATAACATGTTTTATTAGCAGTACATAAACGTTGTCGTAAAATACACTATGGAATACTTCATCATTATCCTAGTTTTCTGTGAGTTTTTTTTTATTTATTTATCTTTCTCATTTGGCTTAAACATGGAAATATATTAACTTTCTTTTTTCGAACTGACCTACACTGTTGGCTTCGTAAGGCCTCTACAGTTCCACCGGACTACAAAATATATTAACTTCTTACATATAATTAGTATTTAATCCCTATTTTTAAATGATGATCATCTTCTTACCGTTATCCCACTTAAGTAGTATCGGCAGTACATGTTTTCCTCTTCCACTCTGTTCTACCAATTGCCAACTCAGTATTCACACCTTTTATATAACTATCATTCTTCACATAAATCACCCATATCTCCTAGGGTGTTCCTCTACTACACACCCACATACATTCCTTCATATCATGATAACATTTAAACAAATTATACCTATGATCAACAACGACACTGTACAGACACCTTCTACAATCTCTTGACTGCTATCGATGAAAATGTTGGATCAGTTAGATTGTAGGTTTTGCGTCGAAATAGTGTAGAATAAAATATATGTAAATAACTGGAATATTGCAGGAGATGTTTAAAAAAAGAAATATTTCTCATCTTATCATATAACCTATGTGATTTTTTATATTACCCAATCGTTTCTTAGGCATTTCACGTACTTTATTGTATCGGGCTTTGATGGTACTTAATAATTAATGATTGTAGTGAGATCTAATCCTCCATGATAAACTTCATAGGAGAGCTCAACGTCACTCAAAGAGTAATGTAGACGTTTATATTCGGCGTTTATCTGTATGATCGAATCAGAATTCGAAGAATTGCAAAAGCATCAAGTCATTCACACAGTTTTCAGTATCGCTTGACTTATACGACATTGGGTGGAGCAAACCTGTAACGAAGCACCTTTGGATATAGTTCCAATTTTATTGTTTTACTATAGTCTCTTTAGGCTTAGTCTGTTTACTACCTTGGACCACATCGTCATTTAACATCAGGTGAGATTGTGGTCAAGCCTATAAAGTATATAAAAAGTACAGTGTTGGACGATAGATCCAAAGAATTTTCTATATGGTACTACATCATAGTGACTCGCAAACCCGGGTTTTGTAGTGATTTTTGAATCAGCCATATATCCAGTACTGGACGTCATTTGTTTGGACTGATAGTTAAGCTTATTCTAGTATGTTATTAAATACATTTATAGATGTAAAAATATGATAATGATACGAGTTACTTGTTAAATACATTGTGTCAAAGTTCTGTATTCAGTAAATAGTTAATTTAAGGTAATTAACACATGTGAATAAGCGTAGTAATTGTCTTTTGAACTTTAGCCGTAGTTTCAAATAAAAAATATCAAAAGAATTGCGTAATTTCAACGTACATGAGACATATTTATATTATATTTTATGTTTCGCTTGAAGTTTTGAGTAGTTTATATGAATTTTAACGAGTCAGGTTAGTTTTCTGTAAAATTTACACAATTTTAAACAGTATAGAATGAAAACGCAAAACGGAGATTGTCTTTACACCTTGGATTATTGTCTTAATTAGGTATAGTAACCAACTTTTAATTAGATACGTCGGGGAGAAGACCGAGATAGCCTATTAAGTTCGGTTTCGTATATCGTTATCTTTGTCTATCACAGTCATTGCGCTGTTCGATATAGAGAACACTTTACAAAACTGAAACAAGCCGATCCTAACGCCTCAATTTTATCCTCAACGTGCAAATCGATAATCGAATACCGTATATGCATTTTTTTGTGATGAGGCCTTTTCAGAATAATATTACTATATTTAAAAATTGCATATATACCAGCGACATTGTCAAAATTTCTTTAGACTTTTGTAGTACTTATAAATATCGTAGTTACCTTGCTAACTTTATACTGAATATACAGTGAATCGATTTTAATGAAATAAAGACTAAATTTTACCCGAAGGTATGTTATATGATTTTTTTGGTGACGTTTTATAATAAAAGTAGCGAAAATGCGAGTTTTTTTTTAAATCTGAAAATGCAGACACATCACATTTACATTCTTATTATATGCATGCATGTATAGACAAATACTAAAACTACAAAGATGCCGGAGCACATTGTTGTCGTGCTCATTATGTAAAATATGTGCAAGGAAGTTTCACCTTCAAACTTGTCTACCAAGACAAACGAGTATAAATTAGAATTATAAATGGGGATTTTATTTAAATACATTTGGACCAAGTATTAAATTCCACTCAGGGTACAGAAGTCATTGTCAGTTTATCTAATATATTTAACTAATTTAATCTACGCAAAATTAAGAGACGGGCGTTTTTTAAAATATAACAGACAACGCTAAATCTTTTTGAAGCGTTGATGGGTAAGTTGCTAGCGTTTTCGGATACGGATCGGAGGTATAGGGCTTTTTTTATGTGAGAAGAAATCTTACATTGAACACCCACATCCCTGTGGAGGTATGGGGTATCAGACTCTTACTGACTAAAAGCCCACAAGATACCGTTTACCGCACTATGGAGTGGCACAGGATCGAAAAAGCAAGCACTATAGGTAACACCCCGGCGACAAGGCCCAGCGTGAACGCTCTGGCCGCTACGACAGCCCGGTTAAGCTGCCTACCCATTTACCGAACCAATATGCAATGGAAGGTCAGGTATGGTGGTAGGGCTTGTGCCAAATCTGACTGAATAGTTACAACTTTTAAGTTATAAATCGTGAAGCTCCTGTTAGTGTGTTCTTGCAGTTAGTAGCGAGTCCCCCCCCCCCCCCCAGGTTTAACATGTTTACTATCATAGACCACATCATATAAACATTTCAGCGGTACCTGTATCGAAATCTTACAACATACTTGTCAATGGCAAGGTCGAACTAGGGAAACAGGTTGCTGGTTGGTTTTATGAAACATTTGGAGAACTATTCACGGAATTTTTAAACGGTACAGAATTGAATGAATCACAAGGGCCAATCATCAAAATCAGCAAGCCGCCAGCGTTTCACGAAAACATGAAAATTATGTCAAATAAAATAAAAGGAACAACAAAACGCTATACGATGACGAAAAACAAATGGTATGATTATAAAGAAAAAGTGTACGAAAACGATAAACGGATATACTCCGATGACCAAGAAGTGAAGATGTCTGTATTAGATGAAATAGTGAAAAATAAAATCAAAGGAAAAGTTCATATCTACGGTTTACATTATAATAATCAGCGTGTGCCTAAAACAATGAATAATATTAATGTTTGAATATGAATACTATGTTGTACTAGCTAGTATCCGCGACTTTTCTTTTAATAATACATTTTATGTAGAAAGGAAAATAATAAAAATAATTGAAAGCAAAAATATGTCATCCATTTACTTCTCCTCTCCTGTGCATTCGCACTATACCGCTTGTCTCACTCACACATGTTGAACGCGTAGTGCTTATAAAAATCATAGTTTCTTAAAACTATAAGTACTTTTATATTTAAAGGTTATATCGTGATAATTATTTTATTAGATAAGGGCCAAGTGTCTAAGAAGTAAAACTAAAAGCATTTAATCAAGATCTATAAGGAAGTTTTGCGTGACGAACACAACCTTACCTTACGCATACCTTTAAACAACATCCTGTTACAGAAGTTATATCAAGTCGATAGACATTAGTTTGGAATTTAGATTGAGGGTGAGGTTTCGATTCAGAACTGCAGCATGGTGAAACCATAGCATAGTGGTAACTAGACTCAAAATTAATAGCTGTCCACAAGCACCTATAGTATAAGTAATATGTGTTTACGTTTAGTAGGCTTTAATTTTAAGTATAGTTATAGAATATATAGTATGAAGTAATAACTGAATGCAGAGACCTAACGATTAGATACAATACGGATTCCTGAAGGTTTGTTCAACAGAACATTAATCTCTACAAATAATTTAAACCTCAAAAGCTTGTGTTCTTGTTTGAAAACTTTAATAACTGGACCAACCAACCAGATATAAAACATCACTTTTATACTCTGTCTCCTTATAATTAAGACATTTACTATACAAAGACAATTATTATGCAACGCTTAGGTCAGAATAGGCAAGGCTGTCGACAGAGGAAATCAGAGGAGTGGCGAATATTACAATTATGTGAAATTTCCAAAATCTTCACATTTAAAATACAAAGCGTAGGTACTGTTCCATATGAAGTATCTTAGAGATAATACGCTATCAATTGCAAACATGAGTTTAGCGAATCTCTCGTAGAAATATTAGGTTGTTATAAGTGATATATAGTAGGGTCCGGATACCATAATAAAATGGCATTACTGAATTAAAAAAACATGTAAGCAATATCCATATTAAGAATTTAAAGGAGAAAGCACTTTATACCTCTCTTTAAACACATTGCGCGGACTGACTTATCTGAAATTAGGTATAATAATAATTCATGTCGAGAAGGAGTGCATAGAGGTGCATAATTCATGTAAGTATGTAGTTGTTTTATTCAAAAATATACTAAACAAATTAACCTGATCGAGTTTCTTGTAACTATAAAAAGTTACAATATAACCTTTTTTTAACTTCTGGTGTCATTTGGCCGAGTAACAGAACGAAGCAGAAATATTTTCATGTTTATATCATTTGGCGGTAAATACGTTTAACATGAATACTACAGAGCGATTATATAGAACATTAAATTTAATAAGAGTCAAAGAAACTAGGTCGACCGATTCAGGCGTGTATTCGAATGAATAACAATTACATCAAAATTCTTGACTTTTAACTTGAACTTTCAAACGTGAATTTGAATACTCGCTTCAATAAAATCGATACGTTTTATTGTAAAATTGCAGACTTTAAACTGTCAGTGTTCATAAATTATTATTTTTTTTTCGAACTGGCCGACACATTTGGCTTCGTAAGGCCTCTACAGTTTCACCGGACTACATAAATTATTAATACATATCTAATAGTAGGTACACACATCAAAAAAGTCTAAGCAACATGCGTGATATTACAAATTTTACCATTTATATTAATTAATTTCTAAGTATTGACTCAAACAAAGTGCGTAGGTAAGTAAACTTTTTTGTTATTGATGACATATTGGCTGGTTGTAAAAAAAAAAAATTGATTATGTTTTGTTTTTACATAAAATTCAAATGACTGCGAATTTGTTTGAATTTTAATTGTTACGTTTAGTCTTGATTTTATAATTTTACCAACCATTTAAATAAAGTTAGCGACAAAATTGAATTGCTAGATATTCTTTACGTCATGAAGCGACGTTATTTGATGGCAGATGAGATGCGAAGAGCTGTATGGATGTTGCAAGCGGGAAGTAATCAATCTCAGGTATCTCGACATTTTGGCATTCATAGAAGTGTTATTTGTCGTCTTTGGCAGCGCTACAATAATACAGGAGAACCCGCTGAACAGTATCAAGGCCGTAAAAGGAGTACAACCACTCTGCAAAACCGGTACATACAACTGACTGCAAGACGCCAACCGATGTTAACCGCTCGAGAGATAAGTTTGAGGCTACAAATTTCAAGTGGTGTTGATGTAAGTCCTCAAACTGTGCGAAATCGACTGCATGAGTACGGCCTACGAGCTCGACGCCCAATCAGGTGCCTACCGATACGACACAGGAATCGCGCTCGTCGATATGAATGGTGTAGAGAACGCATAACATGGACCCAGGAACAATGGGATAAAATTATGTTTTCCGATGAGTCGCGATTCGGGTTTAAGCCTGATACAAGAAGGGTGCGAGTGTATCGTCGGTCCGGAAATACTGAAAGGCTCAGGTGCGTTCAGGAAGTTCATCCATACAGCGGCTCAACAGCTATGTTATGGGCGGGTATTATCAAGAACAGGCGAACTGAGCTCGTTTTTGTAAATGGAAACATGAATGCTGAAAATTACATTGAGGATATTCTCAGACCTTATGTCTATCCATTTGCACAAACCTTTGGCTCAGATTTTAGGTTAATGCATGACAATGCGCGTTCACATACAGTTCGGCGAACCAGTGAATACTTTGCAACGGAGAACATCCGGGTATTGCCCTGGTCTGCACAATCGCCAGATCTCAACCCCATCGAGCACGCATGGGACATGCTCCAGAGACGTGTTTTGAAGGACTTGGACGGAGTGACAACAACCCAACAGCTGAAGGATTTGCTACAATTCCATTGGGAGCGAATACCGCAAGATGACATAAACAGTCTCATTAATTCAATGAATAATCGTTGCCGATAAGTTCTGAATAGCAGAGGAGATCATACTTTGTATTAAATTGTTCTATTCTTTCACAATAAATACATTTTCTTTAGAAATTTCGTTTTGTAAGAAAAAAGTTTAGTTTCTTATGTATCTTAGTTTCTACAGTATATTCTAATATTGTTCATTTCTGTTATTAAGAGAACTTATAAAGACAACAGCTGTTATTTTTAACATCATAGAACCCTAAAGATATTATTTTAAAAATAAAATACAACGTTATAATGTGAAGAACCATCCTAAAATTTAAATTAGTACATGTTGCTTAGACTTTTTTGATGAGTGTAGTAGTTACCAAGAATATTAAAATATAAATAAAACCGACTCGAATAAAAAACAGCTCTAGAAATGCACCATAAGGTATTTGTTCATAGTTAGGTACTGCTTAGTTTTAACCTACCAATATCTCGACTATAATGAAATTAAAATAGGACCCCCTTCCCAATAAAACATATTTTTTTTCCAAATCAGTTTACAAATGATGAAGTTCTGAGGTAATACATAAAAAGAAATTTTCAAACGAATTGAGAAACTCGCCCCCTTTTGAAGTTAGTTAATAAGAATCGTTATGAGTACGTAATATTGTGAGACCGATAAACACCAACATCGTTTGACCAATTTCTTCTCGATACACGGGTTATTTTCATGGAAGTATTTAATCTATCCATTTATACTATAATTCGTTAGTAGATGCCAGTGCAGCACAACTTTTTTGCCGTTCGACCAGTATATAACTATGTGAAAGTTGGTAGCGATTACCTTGTTCTTACAGGCGTGACATTATTTCGATGTTACGTACGTATTGTTGTTCATACATCTTCTTTATATAAAAAAAATGATAGCGGCATGATACTGCGCGCATCACTCAAAAACTATGAGATTTCGATTAAATTTTTTGGTTCCACTTCTTAGATAGTTAGTGTTTATTTAAAAAAAAGATTATCAGGATAGCTTCATTATAAAGTTTTTAAAATGACTACTTTTATAAGCACTATACGTGGAGAAGTGGAGGGAGGGCTGTAATGCTTTTTACCGTCTGTACATAAAATATATTTTTTAAATAATAATTGACCCCGACGTTATACGATTTTAATACTACATATATGTATAGCAGTGAAATTATTTTTTATCAGCGCTATTTCACAGGTGATACAAGAAAACCCGTTATATTTTAAACTCCTTCGTTGAGCACATCAGTGACCAAGGCGCTAGCAGGTCTTTTCTTTTAGCTCTTAGTCCGAATATATAATAGACGTTTGTATTGTGGGAAATGATTACTTACAAGGCTTTACTATTCATAATATAATTTAACTAGCACTTTTACAAATTTAGAATTCCATGTCAATTTATTATTGATTTCAATTATAAACAGCAGTGGCGCGTGACATTTTTGTACTTAACATTAATACATGCGGCAAATTCTGATAATATTAAATTACACCGAATTACAATCGAATATCCAAGAAATAAAAGCTTTAATTTATTACTATTAAATAATAAAATCTCACACACAATGCAAATTAACGGATTTATTAAAGTGCCCTTATACATTGATACATAATCGAACTTACACTAAAAACACAATAAAGAAAAAACGTACAACTTAATTATAAAATTTATTAGACAACGAAACAACATAATATTTACAACAACAAAATAAAATGTTACTAAAAACATTTCGGTTTAATTATTCTAAATGAGAATAGGCCCCGATTGTTAGTTAACATGTCTTTATAGCGAAATGATAATGTCTAGTTGATTTTACAATCAATGAAAGACAATTTAATCATGAATCTAAAAAATAACAGATTAAATAAATCATCAATGTCATAATTATAACATGAATTTAAGAAATCACTGCGATAGTCACAGAAAATGATATGATTTTTACCGATTCTTTAACAAGTATATTGATTGTTACATCGTCAGCGATATTGAATATCGATTACAATAAGCATATATTATAACTCGATGGAAATAAATGTAATCTAATTTTAAGAGTTATCAAGTCTGCTACATATCAATCACGACGTGACATTATCGTTTCGATTAGTGAAAAAGAATGGGGCATTCGATGTCTAACATTAAATAAATATATACAATACAACAGTCAAATGACCGGCGTTATACGAAACAAATATAACATTACAAAACACAACATCGATAAGTAGTGCACTTAGAACAACATGGAACGTTTTGTCGTCTACCCACATTTTGAAGAGAAATTTTACGATAACGCATTCTCTCTTCAATCGACACTTAAACGCTAGATTATATTCGTCTTAATCTTGAATACTAAAAATTAACTGTATTATTTTGTTCGCCGAATTACTACAGACATGTTTAAAATTCAATTTTTCATATTAGATTTCTAGAATGTTCTGTAACATTGAAGTATTTATATATTACGCACCTTTTAACTACCCCCAATATTGTAAAATGAAAAACTCGAATTTGTTTCTATTCAGTTTTGATACGAAGTTTATTAATTAATTTAAAATATTATGCATAAACAAAATAATGCAACATTTTGAATATACGATTTGGTAAAATAAATTTAAGACTTTAGAATAATTCGACCGACAATATAACACAGTTCCTGCTTAATAGTTAGAATAAAATAGCCGTAATGAAATATTATATAAACTACAGATTTGTATGATAAAAAAGTATGATTACATTACTGAATGACGCTCGCTAGATGTCGCTATGTTCGTTCGTAAGCAAAAAACTTTTGAGCACTATTATTTATCTTTACACCTATTATATCGATAACATTGCTTTCAAATTATTATTATATTTTTGAATATCATTTAAAGATTGTCCTTATTATATGTATCTAAGTAACATTAACTAAAACATTTCAAATCCCGTTTACATAATGCATAATATCAGGAATATATTAGTAAATGAAACGCTAAACGTATTTATTTATTTATATTTACTAGTTTTATTTATATGTTAGAGGCAAATACCGATATCGATAAATACAAGTATCGACTCCATTTCACGTTTGCGTTCCGCAAAATAATTCTAATTATATTTCGTATTTTTTAATTCCTCATAGTGAATTGACAAACACCAATGTCCAACTTGGGAATAATGTTGCCATATTAATATTTATTTAATGTTGTCCTGTTTTTCATTTAAATTCTTATTGATTATTGGAATCGTTATATTTTAATATTTGATAGAGTATTTATTTTATTCATTGAAATTAAATTGAATTGTTTCGGTAATTTTGAGAAATAAAAATGTTACGCGTAGCAAAGAAACCGACTGTGGCGACAGGTGAGAAACGCTGGTTCATCATTTTTTAACGGCGCGAACGTAATATAGCCCGTCACGTGTTACTTTATGTAGCTCATGTAAGGGAAACATATTTCTTACCGAAAAATATGCTTACTACAGAATTTTGGACATCTCATTTGACATAAATAACGTCACGCATACCTTCTATACTACTAAAAACACTTCAAATGACCCGTGAGATACGCAGTTTTGTTGACTTTAATCAACCTTTATTTCGGAACATTTGAAGTCTATTCTGAAAAGATAACAATGGTAATCATATTTTGTTCTATATTACGATTAAATTTCCGATTGGTGAAGATCACTATTGTTAACATCCAATTAACTGGCAATACCCAAAATGTCATTCTCCTCTAGGGAATTAAAAAGAGAGGTTTATAGTGAATGGTGATTGAGAAAAAAAATGTATAGACAAAAGCTAGTCGAATGAGGCTTCGCGAACCGATAGGGGGCAACTCAGCGCAGGTCGGGGTTGTCGTTGATCTGTTTCTTGATGCGCACAAGCATGGTCGTGTACCACTGGTCCAGTCGCGATATACTGTCGTATGTCTTCACGGCTTCTGTGAAAGCCTCGACGTTCTGCTCCTCAAGATGTTCAATTAATTCCTGGACAACGAAGCACATAAAAAAATTAATCACATCAGGGCCATAGGGTTCTTCTAGAAGCTATGGCCACAAAAACATTTCCAAAGTTCAGGTTTCCTCGCGTTCTTTTCCTTAATATTCAGCTAATAGTATTGCCAATTTAAATAAGTAAATGTACGTGAATTTTTGAAAATTCGTTGGTATATACCGGGGTCCAAACCGTAGACATTGAATTGAGTTTCCACTGGTGACACCACTCGATAGATCGATAGATGGTGCAAAGTTAACAGACTGTCAATGCCTCGACCAAATAGCCTTTCCGCCTTCTATACTATAAAAGGCAAAGTCTATCTCCTTGCTTGTTTGATTAACTGTCTGTTCGTTTCGTATGTTTAACCCGAACACAACTAAATTATATTATTCTTTTGAAATTGAATTGCGCCTAACCTAACCAGAATGTTAATATATATGATACTAGCTTATCCTGTTAATGCTGATGTGACCTATCCCTTACGAATGGTTTTTTTTCTGGATAAAAAGCTCGATATGTCTTTTCCGTACTCCTAACAGGCATATTTTATGGCCAATTTAAAAATTTTATTAGTAAAAAAAAAGTATATGATAGAGGATTGGTAAGTCAGATTATAATTGTAAATTACCTTAATAAGCTTGTATTCCCTGGTGTCGGCGAAGGAGGGGTACAGGCCCGCGTACTTCTCGAGCGCGTGCTGCGCATTCAGTATGTCCACGCAGAGGTGGCACAGAGCGGCGCGGAACATGTACTCCTTCGCGCTGTACTTCAGTAAGCTGTTATCCAACGAGGACTTCGCAATCTGCATTCAAAACACATGGGCTCTATTCAATTTAAGCCTTCAAAGACATTCGTTAACGCCAAAACTGTTGTGGGAATTCCGCAATCAACAAAAAATAAATCAGGAAACACCCGGATCAACGAAAAGTGCTGACAACAAACTCGATACTGATGGTCTGTTTTTTTACTATAGAAGTATTATTAACAGTCACACATTATAAGTTTTTGTGGTCACTGTAGAGAGACAATTACTTCCAAATATTTAAGAAGATACTTAAAATCTTAAAATTTAGCACGCAAAGAGTTCTTTTCGATTAACGAACATGTGTTATTTTAACCTTATATTACATACCTTTGATGTCGTTTTGAAGATATATTATAGTATAATCTTTTGGAATATTAATTGCGGTATGGTGATAAGCCTTTTTCTAAGACGAAAATCTGAAGCCAGGCCACCTATACGTCTACCTCTGGACTTTGCGTGTTTACCGTCTTAGACCATATCGTCATTTGAAATCAGGTTATCATGAAGTATGTATAAAAACAGGGTTCATCATTCATCATTTTGTTACCAATGAAGTCATTAGAATACTAGTAACTTTATAATACGATATATAATAATAATAATATAATTACCAAAATATAGAAGTTTGAGAAGTGGAATAAATTTTAAAATCTGCCGTCACGTATTCACTAGCATGTGGAGGACATCGGTGACCGAACCCATAATTTTTCCCCTACCATAATTTTTTTTTCATCGCTCAACGCGTATAAATAAGTATTCACTTTAGCCCCTGAACTGTCCAAAACCATAAAGGTTTAAGTTCCATACAAACGAATGTAGACCTCATGAGGTACAGGCCAACAGACTGATGGCAACATAAGCTTCAAAAATACCAGTATTATTACAAAACTTTGAAAAATAACAAACGATGGTAAAATAAAATGTTTTTGTAAAATGTATTTTTAAATAACTTTTCATTTGTAAAGCCTTTTTTTTACTAAAAACTATGAAAAATTCAACGTACGATGTCGTGAAATAAAAAAAAACATAGCCTGCCATTTTGACATCTGGGCCTTAAAAAATCAGCCGACGTGGTTAAATATAGTAAATCTGAGTTAAAGGAAAACCTTTTTAATGGGGTAATAAGCGAAAGACGTGAATTATGCCACCTTTGTAATAACCGAAAAATACATATTACAGAGTAATTGTTATGCTCCTTTAATTGTATTGTTGAGACCATGATTAAATCAAGTATCGTCTGAACCGGAACAAAGTTATTCGTATGCTTTGATAACTGATGATCAACACCGAATGGTTTTAGCCCGATGAAGCTGTGAAGGCCCATAAAAATGTGGGTTTAGTCCAATGAAACTGAGAAGGTCCAAACAAAAAAAAAGTGGTTTCCATGTGATCAATTTGACACGGAATGATCCCAACGGTTCTCCATAGATACTGACCTGCTCGTAGATCTGTATTGCCTTGTCGTAGTGCTCTAGCTGGGCTGCGTACTGTGCGAGCTTCAGCATGCACTTGTTGGCGGAGGAGGTCGCCTCCTCGCCCCTGAAGTAGTCCGCCGCCTGCTCGTAGTGCTGCATCGCGCGAGCCAGATCCACGCATTCCGTCTCGTACAGTTCCGCTATATTCTGCACCAACATCGTTTTTTTTTTTTGCATACTTTGAACATTCTTTACGAGGCGCACTGAATAGTTAGCGCGAAAGTCAACTGTCACCTCCCGATCGGTGACGCACCGGATCGCGTACAATTACTGTCTGACAAGCAGTGCATCGTTCCAATATATCAGTATTATAATAACAGATTAGTAATATAGTATTAGTAGCCTTTGACCCCGGCTTCGCTCGCATCAATGTAGATTTAATTTATCGCTCTGAAATTCTAGGGAATTAGTTTTCTTGATGGAAGGTACTCTATGTCCTTTTCTGTACCCCTGACAACGTATACGTAACATTTAATAATTGGTTGAATAATTAAGGTGTAAATGTGTAACAAACAAACTCAATTTCGCATTTATAATATTAGTAAAGATATATGTTTTCTATATAATCAATGTATGTATACTGTATGTATGTATATGTATTTAAATTATATTTTCACTTCTATCATATGGTGATAAGCACCATCCACGTTTTTTTTTCCTTTTTATAAGAACCTGTAATAATATATTTCGCGTAGTCTAACTTGAAAGGTAAAATAGCTCACCTGATGTTGCTTCGCAGCTATGTTGAAACGCCCCATATCGGTGTAAATCTCTATCGCCTTTAGCAGACAGGACACGGCCTCTGTAAGAAATTCGGAAATCAAGCATTTTGTGTACAGTCATATGTATATCATTCTGATATATTATTATTTACCGCTTTCAATTAAACAGTTTATTTCGATGGTTAACTAGCGATCCGCCCCGGCTTCGCGTGGATGCAATGTACTAATGTGCCATCGTAAGTGTCTAAAGGCTTTAGGTGCATTTGATATGTACAATTGATTAAAGACAAAAACCACTTAATAATGTACATACACAGATTTTTTTTGTCGTTGCGCAAAATTTTAAATCTCCGATTTCCTCTAAAATATTCTTTAAAATAATATGCTGTAAAGAGCAATTATGTTCTATAATAAATTGTTAACGTAACTAAGCTATTTATTTGTATGAGGATTGATACTATATTTCTTAAAGTAGCATGACAAATAACCAATATTTTATTTTAATTATATATAAAATAAAATAATCCTAACAGTGGATTATCCTTAGCAAATAGACATACAATCATCGGAAACTTTTTTGTAGGTATTTTTAATGTGTACTACATTGTTTTTATTTATCTCGTAAGATTTAGCCAGCGTTACTGATGTGACGTCATTAAATTACATCAGTTTTCTCCACTTTTAATAAATATAATGTATATGTGTTATCTCCGGACGGACCTAGGATGTTAAACTACGATGTGGTCTAAGACGGTTAACACACTAAGTCTAGAAAGAGATTATCTCTAAGTGCAGCCGCCGGAAGACACCTACAGGTGCTTTGTGACAGATTTTCAACTTGAGAGCGGTAGCTACTAGTCACGTGAGTTTAGAAAAAGCTCTACTACTATGCTATAGTTTTATCATGATGGTTTTCTTCGCAAGAATTCGAACCTATATCGATCGACGTGGTGTCCGAACACGGTAACCATTAAGCAATTATCGTTCATCATTCAATGTGGCTTAGATGGTGGGTATCACGTTAAAACTAAAGAAGGACTGGCTCTCAAATGTAGCTGCCGAAACATATCTATACGTGCTTGGCGACAAATTTTCAATATGAGTACCAGCCTGCAAAAGGAAAACCCTACCACAATGTAAAATAATCCTATGTTTAAGTCCCTTAGGAAATTGTTTTATCGTCTACGTTGCATAAAAAAATCAACTGAAAAATTTGGTGCATTTAGGTCTACAGGTGTACTTTTTCTGTTACTCAGACCTAACAGTTCTATCCGGGCAGAATTGTGGAAGGCAAGAAATAGCGTGAGAAACTGCGGCGGAAAGACAAGTAATATTTACAAGTTATAGCTAATCCCTAACCAATATTTCGTTCAAATATCTATACCTACCTATAAGTGTTCTAATATTTCATAGATGACAACGTTAAGAGAAAATTGAATGTAAAAATAAGATAAGCTACCGTTCATTATATCGCACGACCTCGAACTTGTATGCAGTACTATGATCATTTTTATCTGATTATCAATACATACTGATATCACCGTGTAACCGAAAATGGACTTTCATTACCTAACGTATATAACGTTATGTCACGATAGGGTGTTAAGATAACGCCCCATAATAAAGCGTCACGTCATAGTAACATGGTATAGGGTACCTTCCATCCTGAAATAATGTACAGTTCCCGAGGGATAGGTTCAATCTACATTGAAGCTAGTAAACCCGCGGGATAAACTAGTATTTGAATAATATAATACTCTACGTCACTCTCACAATTAAGATGAATCGAACGACACCTCACAATATGCTAAAATTCATCAAATCGTTTAGGCTACAGGGATTGCCAGACTTAAATATACACAACCCAAAAAAACGGGGATTCGGGTATCCAAACATGATTTTACTTTGACCTATCTTTTAATTTTATGTTTTATATTTTACAACATGTAAATATAACCCAATAAAACTTCAATGTATCGCGTCGAAATGAATCACTTAGGATATTAGCATTAAATCTGTGTTAAAAATTATCACCCATTTCCTAACAGGATAATTAATCTAATCACTATCATTTATTTTTCACATTCGCTTGCGAAATAACAAACATTTATGTAGTTTAAAGGCGCGTTTAGAAGGGCGTCTAGAATATTCCATCTTACATTAATAACGACAACGGTACAAAAGCAGCCGAAAAACAGATTCCACTTTGGGATAATTAATAAATAAGGAAAATTGCATAAACGTGGATTTGCTGTATGTCAGGATTGGCTACATTATAATATAATATTTTTATGAATACAATACAAAGAAAAGACAGTATATTTCCAATAAATTTAGTATTTTATGGGAATTTTAAGCAAAGGCAAATGTGTTCCTGTTAATTATTGTTAGCAAAAAAAATTGTATTCCTTATATCTCTATTTTTTTTGTTTACAGTGAAAGTGAATATTATTAATTTTATGGAACCACTAAACTGATATATACCGCAATACAATAACATAAAATTTAATATGATTGGTAACCCTAGCCTGTAGATGGTATCAATTTTGTGTTTGTATTCCACTGAATTTTAATGAACATGAAGACTTCATTCTCCAATACAGTATTTTAGTATTAAAGAAAGAAATACAATAGTGACATTTTACGAAGTGTTGCAAATTCCCAGTTAGGAATTGTAAGCTGAATATGCAAGCTATTCTTAATGTAACATAATGTATCTGAACATGTGTTACAATGGCCTATTACCAGTTCAGTTTATTTTATACTTTATAGGTTTTAGCGTTTGACCACAATCTCATGTGATGTTAAACGACGATGTGGTCTAAGATGGTAAACACACAAAATCTAGAGGGAGACTGGCTCTCAAGTGCAGCTGCCTGAACAAGTGCTTGGCGACACATTTTCAATTTGAAGATGGTATAGCTAATCAGGCGGACTTAGAAAAAGCCTTACCAGAATGCTATGGTTTCATCACGGTGCTTTCTTTCACCGAAAACTCTCAGCCGCAAGGATTTGATCTACATCAATCGAAACGGTGTTCAAACACGGTATCACCAGAGTATATCATCGCTTTAGGAAATTATGAAATCTCTACCATGCCAGTAGTTCATCACGATTTCATCCTTGATTGAAACAAATGTTCTACAAAAAAATAATCATTCTGATGATTCTATTGGAAATTTATATAATTAACAATAATAAGAACGAAAATTCAAAATTACATATTGCACTTGTCAGAATGATCGTAGTATTAATATCAGAACATAAAATGAAAAAAATTATTACACATAATGACAATTCATTAGATAAATCCAAATAACTGATATCGTAACAGGATATTAAAGATATAGATTTTTTCTTATGACGGTATACAGAAATAAAAACAATTTTTTTTTATAAAAATACGAAGTTCTGCTAGAAATAGATAGATACATACATAGAAAAAGATTTAATCGTTGAAAAAAACCTTAAACATTACCCTCTATACGCAGATATGTCTCAGACTAAAATACAATAAGGTACTAATTCTGGCAGACAGCCAAATGGAACTTATGGTACCTACTCTTTCTACATGGAACACAATACTTACTGTATTGGAACTAGGCTTCCCAGCTTTGAAATCTAAACTAACGGGTTATATAGGTAATTGTAAGGGGTGGAAAGTTTTCACCTCAAATGTAAAAAGGTATGAAGTTTGAGTAAATACTGGTCAATTTTTTATATATTATTATTAAGTTGAAATTGGTAGAATGTGAAATACACGCAGTTTGCAGGATGGTACAGATGTGCAACTGAATGGGTGGCCACCCAGTCCACCCACCAAAAACCAGTCACAGTGACTCTCTGTTACTTTGTTACGTTTCGATACCAATGAATGTATAGCAAGCTGCACCGAGGCTTTCAGACCAGCACGTCGTCGACGAATGTCGGTGGACTGTGGATCTCTGGGTGATTATCCTTGTTTTTGAATTGGATATAAATTAACATCAAGAACAAAGACGTCAATCTGCCATATTACTACAAAAAAGTTTAATCAGACTAAGTAACAAGACTGTAGGTCCTAGGTACTGTAGTAAATCCTCAAACAGACGTCATTTGTTCCGATTCACGTTATTAGCGAATTCACAAGACTCACGGTCGACTAATCGACCTATCTCGTAGTGGTATGTTTTTCAAACCTCAGTTTTTGTTATTTCTGAATACTACTTTCACGGTGAAAAAAACACCACATAAAAATAGTATGAACAAAATCCCAAAAATCATAACTAACATTATAAATGCGAATTTGAGCTTCTTTGTTATGCTTTCACGCCTACTACTCCTAGTCAGACGAACACTACTATACCGATCATCATGAAATTTTGCAGATACGTTACCAGGAGTACAAAAAAGGAACTAGGGTACCTTTTATCTAGAAATAATGTACCGTTCCCGAGGCATATATCAAACCTATATTAACACGAACAAAGCCGCGAACACAAGCTAGTCATCACAAATTTCATAAACAAATACTTTAAAACCTTAATTTGAATAATAAACCAAAGTAAAATCTAAATCCTGGGTTTTTATGAAACTGTGTAAAAAAAAAACAAGCTGTGTCTTAAAAACACAAATGAAAGTTTTATATTATAGGGAAACATTTTAATTAAAAAAATACAACAATAAGCCAACGTCACGCGGTATTCCGAGGCGGTCATCCATCCAGATACTGACGGCGCCCTACATTGCTTAACGTCGGTGATCGGACGAGAAGCAGTGTTTTCAACACTACCCGACACAGTGCTTACCCCTATCACTTTTCATCACACAAAAAGTTTGCGGATCAGAATTTCAGTTGAAAAACTTAAGTTACGTCACCTACAAAAAGTACAAGGATTTTCGGTAGTCTTTATGTTTCGTATTACTAACCATTGGGATCGCATTTCTTGTAGCAGTTCGAGGCGTCGACGAAGTTCGTGGCTGCGTCGTGACGTACGCCGGACTTCAGGTGGAGTTGGGCGGCATGACAGAACGCCTGCCCAGCTTGAGGCCATTTTTTCGCCATTTTGAAAAGGTTACCAGCACGAAGGTAACAATCAACAGCCTCTTCCACTTTTGATGATCCTCTGAATGATTTAATTTTAAAATGTTGAGCAGACATTTAGAATAACATAGCAAACTTATTTATAGATTTGTTCATTATAAAAAAAGTCTTTCAGAAACTTACACAATTATTATATGGAATCAAAGTACGGAATAACCATAATAGTTAAACATACCAAGTTAGAAAATTGTATAATCTGCATTCTTAAAACCAAGGTCAAATTTAGGTAATATCTTAGTAAATATAGTGTAGACTGGCATTAAGGCAGATAATCTGCTACACCCATTTTCAACTTGTTAACTCATGATGATTCATTATACTAGTACATATTTTAAATATGTCATGGTGATTTAGTGGTTTAACCGATGGAATATTAATGTGATGTCTGCAGGTTCAAACCCCTGGCATGTCCCAAGGAATTTTTCGGAATTCGCATACATTTACTAATTTGTATTGGTAAGACTATCGATTACAGTGAAGGGAAGATCGTGAGGAAACCGGAACCTGAGAAATTTTCTTGTAGTACCGCCGTGTGTGGGAAAAATATAGACATAGACAGAATAAAATGGCAGTCATAAACATAAAATGTTTTATTTTCAAACTGACTAACACTATTGTCCTGGTTACACGGAACATAGATTCTTACTTCCTATTATGAGGCACAGTTAAGTAGACAAATTTTGTTCATAATATATATAGAATTCTATTACCACACATAGGGTAAATATAGAACTTCAGTTTATTATATATCTATGGAAAAATGACTGCACCGTATACAGAGGTATAAGCATAAGAAGCAAATCTTTGCCATACAGATGATTCTTGAGAGATAAAATGTTGTGTTTTAGATAACATATATTTTATTAATATGCTATAATGTTGTGCTACCTGAATATTCAATTATGACTGACATAAAAACATATATTATAAGAAAAATCCAGTTCAATTGTGCTGATTGATACATAATAAATAGAATGGCATGTGATTAAAGCTTATGACATTTATGAAACCATACTAAGACAGAAGTAAGTAAAAATTTACAGTTATAGATATAGATATATCTTATTATACCAAAATAAGCCCTGATCTAGTTTAATATACATAATATGGCCAAAATAAGGTGTCATTGTTGGTCTTTTACTATGTGGATGATGGTTACAGTAGACACAAGCAAAAGTACTTCGACTGTATGTGTTCTCCATTTGTTTGTTTATTTAGCAACTGTTGGTCTACATTCATTTGACTCCGACTAAGGTATTTCAAGATATTATTCTAAAACTCCTTAACTGATATATATGTCACAGATGTTATAGTAATATACATCAAATACTATGCTATAGATTACTGCATATATATAGATTATTAGCTTTACCCTTTAATTTCTATTAACACAGATTCTGAATATTGTTATAAATAACTCATTGTATCATTAAGTCATTTTAACTTCTTTAGTGCCTATATATAACTAAATCATATTTTAGGGAGAAAGTAACTACACTATTAGAATAGAAAAAAGCTAAACATATTTATAAATTTGTCTACAACCATTTGTATAAAAAACATGGGAATGTGTAAAAGAATTCAAAATTATGAATCTTCTACCACTTAAATATATGATTGAGTTATTTCATATAATTTTAATTATTTGGTCAATTAATAAAAAAAATCGCATCCTCCCATATCTATATGTGATCCATCTTTCATACCACTATGAGTCAGCATATACTATCAGGATTGGCCAATTCATAAACATTTAAATTTTTGCTTTCCTTTTCGCAATCGAGTTTTTTTTATAAGACTGAAAGGAACGAAATAACTGCAATTTACTCATTTAAAACGTAATCATATATAACAATAGCTATCATTTTACTGTGATTCATATATACTGCAATAAAGTTTACAGTCAACAAATAATGAACATATCATTGTCTTTAGTCCTCACCCGAAAAGTGACCCGAGGAAGGATTTCGAAGAATTCAACTTTTTCTCTGCTTCCGCCATCAACTGCATAGCTTTCTGTTCGTTGTCCGCCATCTCGACGGATTATTATTCACTTAAACACAACGATAAAATTGTAGATTTCACAAGAACTTTTCTAACTTATTGATAAAATGTCGTCATCAGACATCAAAATGAAATTCCCTTGCAGTTTTCTGTCATCGATTAATTTAGAGTTGCCAGAAAAAAAATGCTTAAGAAAATATTCCGTATAGACTCGTTCAGAAATTATCAGATATCTATTAAAATTTAGTTTTCTATTTTTTAAAGGTATTTCTAATGCCACTACTAAGGCTCTACAGAACACTGTAATGATAATTTTTCGGATTTTCTCGACTTTGTATATCAATTTTACAACACCGACAACTATATGCAATATTAACTTTTAAAAATGACTTATCATCTCCTCTCTTGCTAAAATTAGATAAGAAATCTTCGAGCCAGTATCATCAACTATTGTGCCAAATCTGTCCTTACTCATTAACTCCATCTAATCAATATTTTTAAAGTGATAACGTCTTATAAATCAATAAACGCCGGCTGCTCGCACAAAAAAGCATGATTCATTGTGACGTTCCACCTGAGCCGAGCGTGCAAGCGGAGCGTGAAACAAGCAATAGAGAGGCGTGATCGGCCTAAGCGTTCGACTTCTGACGCATCTATTTCTCTTACACTCCATCAGCCGATGCATCCAAGTAGAAGAAAGACAGTGGCAGCACACAACCTACATGTGAACTGTTTATAAAGTGAAGTGAAAAGTTAATGTGATTTTCATTGTTTATTACAACAACAATTACGGCAAAAAGTATGTATTTTTACTAAAGGTTTTCTTATGAGGCTATCACACAAAATTATCGTCCATAAACTGACTTTACAGACAACCAATTTTTGATGTGAAACTTCTTTATAATCGTTATGATTTCAAACCGGATGTAACGGAAAAACGACAGGTAAGAGACACAAATACAAAAATATGTAGAATGAAGCCGACAAAGAATGAGACAGAAATATACATACTATTTTATATTATCGATCTCTACTCTTTGTGCTATGCTTCGTAGCATCCCCACTCCCGTCTTCTAAGAATAGTTGCCTGTAATTAGTGAGCCAGAGCGAAAGAGCAAAAGTCGGACACTGTTTAATACTTGCTTGTATTTAAGCATTTAACGTGTGTTAGTATATGTGAAAAGTACGTGTACCACTGTACACTGTATGCGGCTGCGTATTACAGTTTTTTAGTAAGAAAACAGCGTGGTGTGTTATTATTTAACAGTGTTTGTGAGTATTTTTATATCTTGTTTGTTAAAACTGAAAATATGGAGCTTGAACAATAAATTATGTGACATATGTTAAATAAAAAATAAAATATCTTTTAAAATTAATCAAAATACTTTCATTTTTAAACAAATAAACTTTGTAGTTATTCGACCCTTGTTATATATATTCATCTCATTCTTTTGTCGATTTACTGAAGTTTCACTTCTATCGTGTGTGAATCGCACACACACCTTCTTTTTTCGATTTTTATACTTAGTACTCCCGTCTGGCATAATGTTTACCATCCATATAATTAGTTTTCTGAATAAATGATAAAAATGTTGACATTTTCAATGACGTGTTTTCCGCTTCCTATTTATTTTTTCATTCCATAGTTCTCTGGGGTAAGTAACCTGTTTCTCATTCACTGTTTTTGCATATATATAATACAATATCCACAGCAATATATTAATGTGCAGGGATTGTTTAGAACTATGCAGATTATGTCTCTTTTTCATCTCAGTAATATACTAAGATAAACTTTTAAATTTAGGCCTTGAACGAAATATTCATAAATGACTCGAGCGGACAATCCATTGACGAGTGTATGGTTAAATTTTAGGGAAGAAGTAGTTTGAAGCAATACATGTCTTATAAGTCAATAAAAAAGGGGCTTCAAAGTATGGGCCAGGTGTGTCGCTACGAAAGGCTATATGTACCAGTTACAAATTTATACAGAGAAACGAAGCAGCATTGAAAATGAGGGACTGGGATATAATGTTATGTCATCTGCCAGGGATTTCCAAAAAATGCATTTGACAATTTTTTTACCTGTTGCAACTTGATGGAAGATTTATTTGAAAAGATATATATGCTGTGGGGATAGTCCGAAGCGATCGGAAAAATCTCCCGAACATTATAAAAAAAAACTCAGCTCAAGAACTTTTAGCTGAAGTGGCAGAGCGTGTACTACTTGCTATTTTCAGAAGGTTGAAAGGTATAAATGAAATATCTGACTCCGTTTATGCAGACTAGTAACCGCTTTGGCAGCTGGATTACGAATCTCCCTTTATTAAGTTCAGCAGGTATATTTAAACAAACCAAAAACAGAACACATGGACAAGATTACAGTTGGTAAAAATAAAAATAATATTGAAATAGTCGACACTGGGAATGACTACAATAAAAGTGAATAATTAAGTGAAACTAAACTTAAGGACGGACAATAACATCTAAACAATAAATGAAACCGTACAGTAACAAAATACAATGCAACATAAATGATTTCGCCAAATTCTGCGCACGGTGAGAGTATAATTATACCCAGGTAGCATGTGGTCGCCACCTGGGCGGCGAGTCTTTTAACAGTTGCGATTTTAATCCGACTAATTTCGGACTTTCATAGTACCGCTTCTGATCTTTTGTCTGAATTCTTGTAGTACACACATACCACATTTAATTTAGGTATGTGTGTCGCTACAAACTTAAGACTAGATAAGCATAAATATGCTTCTATGAACTCTGAGCCAATAACTGCTTTCAAATCATACGATACCAGGAATGCGACTGTTTTGACAACAGCTCATAAGCCACTTGACATATTTGTGAAGAGGACACACAAAGATAGGTTGCAAAAAGACCACTGCCCAACGGCAATCGCCACGTACTCTGTCAATATGGGCGGGGTAGACCACTTTAGGTCATCGTATCCAATAAACCAAAAATCCCGAAACTATTACATGAGGTTGTTCAGCTTTATGTTTGATTCCGTCGTTATAAACGAATACATCACTTACAATATGACTCAAGTAGTGACACCACATTCACACCGAAACTTTAGGTTGAGATTTGCTCGTGATTTAATTGAAAAATTTACTACAAAGAAGCAATATAGATAGACAATATTATGTATACAAAAATATGTTAAACTATGTGTAAAGTTACTCTGTGTGCCAAGTAATGTTTCAGACTTTTTCACACTGCGGAGGAAAGTCATTACTACAAAGAAGCAATATAGATAGACAATATTATGTATACAAAAATATGTTAAACTATGTGTAAAGTTACTCTGTGTGCCAAGTAATGTTTCAGACTTTTTCACACTGCGGAGGAAAGTCAAGCAAAATAACTACCAACATTTTTTAATAAATAAAACTATGTACTTAATATAAACACGACCACATTGTAGTTACCTATTAGAAAAAAATATTATATTCATACCTACATTCGAAAAACATTAGCCTCCTTCTGTGGTCAAAGCTTACACACTATGCATATTTACATTTTTTTTAAATATTATCTGTATCACATAGACTCAGGGAAAACAAGTGATATGGAATTTAAAAAGGTAGTGGATAATGGTAACTATTTTACCACCACCATAATATTTTATAAGTTGTAAAAAGATAATGGTATGATCTTTACCACTAAACAAACCTCCCTTACCCTTCTCTTTTTTCCAGGGTCCTAATACCAAATATTCACGTTAGTAAAACGTAAGACAAATGATTAGTTTAAAAAGTCAACAATTTTGTGTTAAACATTGCTATGGAATACAGTCGTGCTTATAGATTATTTTAACGCGTAGTAATAAAGATATTTTCTGCTTGTTATCCCAGTAATTTCCTTAATATTTACAGACCGAGTCATTCTATCTACCATAGTAGTACCACTCACGGAAGCTACATCTTATGGTGCGTATGAATTTACAGCCTTCGGTTTAATAAGTAACGACAATATATTGAATCCATTGGCTTTTTAGGTTATATTAAAAATAAAATGGTATTTATTATTTCCCATAATTATGATGACGATAGACCTATGAGCCTCCGTTCGCGCAGTGATAACGCAACTAAATATTTTTTTGTGTTAAACAATATATTGTTGTATTATTTTCTTCATTTATTATTTTCACGGATATTCAATATATTCATGTAACATTGATATTTTTTCTATTTCCCCTACAAAGTACAATGAATATTTTCTAAGTCTATCTTTCTGTACATTATGTTAAGTACATTCTTTCTTGAATTTTTGCTATTACATTACAGAAACTTTGAACAATTACGAATATCTTCAACAAAACGTCAATTATGGCGATTATTCAAGTGTTACTCTGTTACACCAGAATTTAACCAGAGTAAATAACCATCATAATAGGGAATCCAGTAACTCAGACGAGTGTTTTCGTTAATGGCTTCTCCGGCACTATCAGATCAAAAGGGTATGCAAGAAGGATATCTTATGTTACTATGTATGTATATCTTATGTCGTCGCCTGCAGTTGAAGTCTCGTAATCAGTATTTCCTATAGATATAACTAATAGAGAATAATAATGCTGATATTAAAGGCAAGATTATTTAAGTTGCAAATAACATATTGAAATATAATGAACATAAAACCCATGTCTTTTTTATTTAACACTTATAATTTTTCTATATAGTAATTTAGTCATAAAAATAGGTTCTGCCTTATAGAATTGAAAAGTAAGTTTAATGCCCAGGTGCTTTACAGAACACACTGTAAAAACATAGTTTTTATTTTTCTTACACTAAGTCGTTGTGGAACATTACGCTGCAGAAGTGTCAAAAAGAAAGATTCTCGGCAGGTTAATACACGCGTATTTCAAGTAGGAATTCATAATAAAACACCGATAGCAACTTCGATTAATTTATTATTAAATATTCAATCGCTTGCTAATAGCGACCCAACAAGATACGGATACACAACTTTCGAATGCTTTGGAGCGTTTTAAAGAAGATAATACTATATTTTAAGCTACATGAAAGAAATGCTCTCCTAACAAAAATATATTTCCCAATGCTTATTCGGCCATATTTTAAAAATTTAGATAAAAGTGCAAGTGTTACCCAGTTAAAAAAATAAATCAATTTTAGTAGATTTTTTCCGAATGCATTAATTGTCATGATTATCTAATTCAATTAATAAAATACAACCGAATAATGTACCTACGTATATAAATATATTTTTAACAGTTATATCATAGACACCTATTTGAAACACTATTATAATACTGTGAAAGTCTAATATACATACAGATTTTTTATTAATTTCCATATTGTTTTTAATAATGGCTTTCTATATTATCTATACTTCGAAATCCACATTATTGCAAGGAAATATTTACTTTTTATATTCTCATTGCTATATTGGACTAGCGTTTTAATTCTTCATAGTATTGTCATCAGAATAGGAGGTAAGAGACATTGTTTTAACATACGTTCTATTTATACTTAGTAATAGTATAGTAACATCAAAATGATGTGCATTATATAGGATACATAAAACTTGCATAGTTCATAAAATTACCCAAATAAACACTGAACTAGGGATCTTAAGTGCAAACAATAAAAAAAAGGAAAGAAATAAAAGTAAAAAAAAATAATGTTGATTGATTTATTACTTTATAAATAATCTAAACGATGAAGTTACAGTAAATAACGTAGCAAGGTATATTTACATTAAAAAAAACATAATTCATAATAAGGATCAAATATACAACTTAAAATTTTGAAACGCCACTTATAAAACGTAGCACACTTAAAATAAATCTAAAATCCAAACTAACGGATTAACTAACAGCGAATCCTACCATTTCAAATGAATCAGTCGAATCCACATCAAATCACAGCATACAATGAAAAAAGTTCAGGATGGCCAACGGAAAAAATAATCTTGACCGACTAAAAATATTACGATATTATTAATTCCTTCATTATGGCGAAAAGAAACGGATTAATTATTGCACAAAAATATTAAAAATAACTTCATGAAATAGAATCAACAGATCTAAAAATTGCAAATGATATCAAATACCTTAAAAGTGCAGTAGACATTAACAATACAGTTCGCTTCTAGCGACACTAAACTATTTAAAAATGTATATTTCCTGAATAATCTGTTTTAATACAAATACACTAGCTAAATGTATTCTACAACACAGTATTTTATTAACAAGTGATTATAATTGAAATATAAATACAAATCGTATTTAATTTCACGAGCTCATAATTATATTAAAAAAACTTATAGGGAACACATTGGCTATTTTCATCTGTATAACACCGGTTAATACTAATCCGGTGTTCTCTTAAAAAAAACAAATCTTCCCAATAATATGCTGGCATATCGTAAACAAAATACTTTGTGCAAATATTGGTTAACATTTAAAAATAAATCCCATTTTAATACTTTACTGTATAACAGTCTTGCGAAATCCAAGTATTCACCGATTTCATATATACGAATTGCATATTCATTTGTACAAAGTATTGTTGTTTGATATAGATGCCGAATCACAAGCTGTCAAGCATTGAAGCTTGTACCGTGTAAATAAATTTAATTATCACATAATTCCCGTTCATAAGGCAAAAAAAAACAATTATTTTTAAATTTCATAAGCTAATATACATAAACTGAGGGAATCCAGAGGGCACTTTATATCAATAAGCACCCAATTTTTTTTTACCAGCAACACCCGTAACACATTTTTACAATATAGTATGGCGTCGAAATTCGGAGTACAAAATGCCTCTCATATATACTGTGACAATTTTAAACCTCAAAAGTTATATATATATATTTCTACTATATTTCAACACGGAATATTTTACATAAAGTTTACTACTATAGGACGCAGTAAGTAAATAATTTTATTTGACAGGCCGTTTTAAAAACAATCTATTTTTTAAATGGTACCTAAAAAGCATAACCTATATGAAAGTATTATGAATTTGAAATCTATAAAATACGATTTATTTTAAATACTATGGCTCTTATTTTACACTAAACATGTATATATATATCTATGCTAGATAAGTGACATCTGGCATATAGTGACTATATGTTTATTGAAATGACAGACGTGTCTGTATAGAAGGCGGGATTTTTTTTAACTGTCCCATTTAATATCTTCATAAAGAAGCAAACCGTGAAAACAAAAAAGCAAAGATTTGACATTACAAAGCGTAGGAATTGTAAATATAATAATAATAAAACATGCATTATATATACACACTCTATTCGTTTTTTTTTGTACAATTATGGAATGTGAAGTCGGTATAATTTGGAAAAGAAGCTGTATAAATAATAATCTTTTCATTAGCATTAATTAGCACACGATTATTTTCATAAGAGAATTTCATACAAATCATAATATTTAAAGTGAAATAGTCATATGTGACCGTAAGTTTTTCTTAAATTCTCCATTAAATGAATATTTCTAATTCCAAAGATTTTTCATAATTCATGTTTACTGAAACCATGAAATTAAATAAAAACTAAAATCTTCCGAAAACACTATTTATATAATGGGCAGATCAGTTCCACTAAAAGAACGTGAAATGCTAAACCACCAATAAATTACTCGTGGTAACTTTATTACCGATATATCCTTTTTTTCTCTCAAAAGATACGTGACTAATAGAACTAATAGTGACGTAATAGAAATAAAAAAAAAGACAATAAGAAAAAAACTTTTGGCCTCATAGACCGTATAACGCTTTTCAATCTAAAGTTAAACCGCAAATATTGGTTTACACGAAATAAAATACCCAAATTATTCCGTATTTGAAAACTTCAATTATATAAACAGACCCGACGACTTATGGCGTTAGTATGAATTTAGCAATAACGAAAATTGTTTCCGACACCATAATTACATTATTTTATGTTTTTTTTTTTTAATAAACGAATATTCGCCAAAAACCGGGGTCCCGAAACGAAATTTATGCCGTGGTCGAGTGAAAGGTGGGATTTAACTAAACTGGTTGGTGGTCGGTTGTGGTGGTATCGCGGGTCGCATGGGTTGGACCATACCCATGGGCATCATCGGCGCTGCGGGCATACCCATCACCATGGCTGGCTGTTGCTGGAAAGATTAAAATATAAATTACGAAAAAAAACCAAACACTTGTGAACCCCAGAAGGATAACATTTACATATTTTAAGAGATTAATTACAGATAATGTAGTCCTTAGGATGCCAATTGCTCACTGTCGCCTATGCCAACGTGCTATTTCAGAGAAGTAGGTTAAAATGACTTCTGTTTTTGAAGGGCGTCTAAATCGCTTCGAGACTTAGGGAGTCTCTAAAGAAACATAACCAAATACGAAATCCTAAACGGCGAACTCTTCAGTGAAATATAAAAAAACAGATCTTCCTACATTTCCATAAAATTAATCGTATACGTTGGAGTCAGAAGGCCCACAGTTAAATTTATTTATCTAAAGTCAATACTAGAGGTGACACCCAAAAAAATCCATCCTATAATAATCCTATCATGTTTTATTATCATTCTCGCAACAGTGCCGCCAATGGTCTCGTACAGTTACGAGAAATAAGACAATGAGGGAAATATGATCTTACATGGTCGTACTGTAATTACATACGTAATTTCGTTCTTAGTACTCTCGTACAAAGCCGGAGAGGACAGCTAGTTTTTGATAAGAATGTTAGCTGTGTCAAGAAATAAATAAAATCCTCTTATAACAACACAAAACGTAAGAATTTTCTGCTTTCGAAAAACCTTGTCGCCGGTCGATTTACACATACGAGTAATTAAACACAGGATAAATAGTTAAAGAAATTCGATATATTAAACTACTAATAATTCCATAATTATTTGTAAAGGACAACAATTCAAATCGATCCCTGAACTATATATAATTGCAATACTTGATATTTAATTTTTTCCTCCATTTAAGGTGGCGTAAAAATTACAAAGACTTAACTCGTTTTTGACAATTAAAAAATTATACAATTAAACGAAATCAATATTAAAACATAATTAGAAAACGATGCGGACACAACGATGAACAAGTAAGACACACATACATGCGAACAAACAGTCGTATCATGCGAAAATGTATCTACTTCAGAAATATGCACTCTGGTGACTGACTTGTTATTCGTAGAAGAGATCAATCAATTTATTCGCTCATTACAAATTTAAATTATGCCAAAAAGAAAATGTATGTATTTCAAGAGAACTCAGAAATAAATTATATTTAAAATAACAATCTATATTTTTATACTTATATTTTTTTATTAACTATAGAAAATTATGAATAATTGTATATTTCACATTTCGAGAAAGCACTATATAATTCTTTTGTCCTTACAAATTTTGTTATATATTAACATGTATATTTCGATATTATATACCAATTAAGAAGGCCTACGTAGTCTTAAATGGAGTATAATTTTTTTTATTATTCTAGCATATAAAGCTATGGTGGAAACTATAGTGCTATCATCTATTGATCACTACTTTAATGTAAAATAAACATTACTGAAATTATTGTTAAAAGCGAAAGCTTTTGAAATGATACCTAACGGGTCGATCAACGTTTTTTTTTGTTCAGACTTATTAAAATAAAGATTTTTAAAATGAATAATAATTAAAACAATGCAAAAAACAAAAATAATTGAACTTATTTCATTTTTCATCTTTATCTAGTGGACATTAGATACCATATATTTTTTAGACAAACAACTCAATTGTTATAGATAATTTTAATACTAAAATTACGGAAAGGGCTGCATGAAAAAAAAAGTTATTCGACCTCTTACATCTAAAAATAAAGCGAAAGAAACAGATAATGAAAACAGTGTAGCGACTTACCATAACATAATGTGGGGGATGGTATGTGTGGGGCATAGTATGGGTCATTGGCGGTAGAGTCATGCCTGGGCCCTGAAAAACGCAAATAAAAAGGATGCCGGCGCATGCTAAGGATATAGGCACGTAGCTATTTGAGGTCCCATTGGAAAATCACACCACATCTAAATTTCTTAATATATTCAAATCAATTAGGAATGCTATAATAATTAAATCGATCGGAGAGAAAATTGAATCGAGAACAAAAAACAGGATAAACTCACATTTATATACGGATAAATGAAATAATAGAAAAATGATGACATTTCTGAACTTACACAACCTACAAGTTATACAATGGTATCTTTTCAGATCATTTCATATGTTTGTAAAACCGACAATACACCCAATTCAAAACCCATCCTCTCTAAAGTGCATAAACAAATCTACGTGAACTACAATACACAGCGTGAAAAGAGAGCATGTGCGTTGATAAAAAAAAACAAACTACAATAAAACTTAAAGAAAGCCGCCAAAGCGAGACCGTTCAGCTAACTGCGTGCCTATATTTTAGTACAGAAAATAAATACAAAAAACTATATAAATATGCAAAAGATATTTTTTAGCAGAGGTCCATTAAAGGGGATTAGCATTAAAACAATGTAGCGTAATTTTGTAACATTTAAAGCACAAGTTTCAAAGAGGGGGGAGGGAGAAAATAACAGTTGTCTCGTTACTGCCATTTCTATCTTCCGTACATCTTCGTAGGACACTTCTAGGATTGATAGTTCTTTGTCCTCGCTGTTGGAACCTTAATTTGTATGGAATAGACCCTTTTACAACTTGCGATGTCATCTGTTCTTAGTATTTCAGGTTAATTACCTAAATTTTCATTAATATTTTATATTGCATTGTTTTATATTTTATCACTTGTAATTCGTTTGATCAATCGATTACTATGATGACTATTCTTACTAATATTGTAAATGTGAATGTTTGTTTCATAATTGTAATTACTCAACCAACCATATTGAAATTTCGCAGACATCTTATCAGGAGTACAGAAAAATATTTATGCGAGCGGAGACGCGGGCAAAAACTAGTTTGATTGAAAAACCCGATAACATCGCACATTGTAAAAGTGACAGTGTCGCTAATGGGGGATTAGTTTCTCCTTACCATTGGCCTGTACCCAGCGCCGGTGGTCGCCTGCATCGGTTGCGGGCTCCACGTGGCTCCTGGTTTCGAGGCGTTCTTCGGTGAGTTCCACTGCATCGGTCTGATCATCACACCGAGCGGTCAATGCGACGGTTCATGCGGACGTTCGTGAACGTGTCGTGTAAGTGAAAGCGTTCTCGGAAAACCGTGTAAAAACTTGGTAACAAACTAAATACTGGTCGTATCGATGCTGGGGAGGAATATCTATAGGATGCCAATGAAACTAATATGTTTTATTTTCGGTACATTTATCTATAAATAAGCTTATTGAGATAAAAATTATAATTAGGTATTTCTAGTCAAGTTTTATTATTGTAATGTGCATAATGCGCCATAAAAGTTTAAACAACATTTTTCAAATTTACTTTAACGCGCCGAGTTGAAAAATCGCGACACATTTTTAAAGTTGCGTCGCGTCGCATAAACGAGTAAGATAGTTAACATTTAATAGAATCCCGTATATCTTTGAACTTTCATCTTTAATATCTTTCGAACCGACAAGTTAAGCGAAAAATCATAAGAGAACTTCTTTATAGAGCGGCAAATTTCCTATAAAATAACATATATTTTGTAAGTGAACAACTTACAAAATTACAAGGACCAAATAAATTTTTGCACATATTGTTACCATTTGAAACTTTTGTTGCCGAGGGATCAGATTAATATTAAAATTACGAGCTATAATTTGGCAAGATGTTTTATCTATTTATTTGAACCCAATTAAGGACGATCGTGAAAAAAGTTCAATAACAACAATAAGGACCACCCATCCTAATATCATATGTTTCACCATATGAGAGATTTAACATCTAATTTTGGGTTATTGAATACAAGTGATTTAATACATTCTAGTGACGTCTTCAAATATTTATAGCTTATTGCCTAATTCCCTCCCAGCATCAATAATAGTTGAAACATGATAAAAAAAAGGAAGGATAAAAAGACAGCCATCATGCATAAAAAATAAAAATAAAAAGTATTTTTTCATTTATTACGTTTTTTAACGTTTCCGTTATTATTCAAACACACACCGTTGATTTACGAGGGTTTATTCTAGATAAGGAAAATGATTTCTAAGTATATGATAATGTCGTATAGAGAGGTAACTTTCACTTACATTTTTATGTAAACTATTTTTTCATATAAGAACTGAATTAGGTATACATTGATAAAGGGAAAGATAACTGTATTTTGAAGTGAAACTTCTTTAGAATCGTTGTGATTTCAAACCTGATGCAACGGAAAAAAACGACAGGTAAGAGACACAAATACAAAAATTTGTAAGATGAAGCCGGCAAAGAATGAGACAGAAATATACATATTATTTTAGATTATCCGACTCTTCCCTTTGTGCCATGCTTCGTAGCATCCCCACTCTCGTCTTTTAAGCATAGTCGCCTGTAATCAGTGAGCCAAAGCGCGAGAGCAAATGTCGCTGTGTATGTATATTGTACACTGTTTAATACTTGCTTGTATTTGAGTTTTTAACGTGTGTTAGTATATGTGAAAAGCACGTGTATGCGGCTGCGTATTACAGCTTTTTAGTAAGAAGTCAGTGTGGTGTGTTATTCTTTAACAGTGTTTGTGAGTATCTTTATATATCTTGTTTGTTGAAACTGAAAATATGGAACTTGAGCAATAAATTATGTAACATATGTTAAATAAAACATAAAATATATTTCAAAATTAATCAAAATACTTTCATTCTTAAACAAATAAACTTTGTAATTATCCTACCCTTGGTATATATATTAAATATATATTCATCTCATTCTTTTGTCGATTTACTGAAGTTTCACTTCTATCGTGTGTGAATCCCACACACACCTTTTTTGCATATTTTATAAAAATATCAAAAAATGCCTTTAATTTCTTGAATAGAACTTTGCTAAATTCTGACTTTAATGGTTGCCCACGCAATACTCCTGTGGCGATGAGTGACGATAAGATGCAAGATGGTAAACACTAAACCTTAAGGTTTGCCCCTCAAATTCAACTGCGGAACGCAACTACAATTGTATAGCAACATAACTGTAACTTGAAGATTGTAATTAATCAGACGACTACCAAAAATAGTATGCTATGATATGGTTTCAGTATACTATGCTATGGTTTTATCATAATACCCTCGTATATGATATTTATGGAAAAAATACTTCGCCTGTCGAATTCCGCGGTACTCATAAAATTAGTGAAAAATTAAAATATCAATATCGAAAGTATCATATCGACACAGGCACATGACTACTTGTATTTTATCAATGAAAAAATAGTTTACATATTTAGAATTTTCTTTGTACAACTAGCTATATATCTAAGTTCTATTCCCACTAGCTGTTTGCAACTCGATTCTAATGTTTACAGTTTATGGTAAGAAAAAAAAAAACAAACCGTAGATTCTTGTTGGTGGCACAAATAACGTAAATAAAATAAGATCAAATGTTGGCATAGTTGCCGAAGTTTTTTTATTTTATTATATCTCATAATCAAAATTATGATATCGATTGTACAAAGGCTAAGCAACTAACGTGTAAACATGGCCACGCCAAAAATACACATTAGTCAATTAGCCTTTCGATGTGTAACTGTAATTGGTCAACGATTTTATTGATTCAAAAAAACAATGTAACCCAATATGAAGAAAATATTTCAGATTCTTTGAAACAACCGACAGAAGCGAAATACAATAAAAATTTGGAAAGTCATAGTAAAATACGTGGGTTTTACTTACTTTTGGGCGGTGGCAGTTTTGTTAATGGTGAGATTATTCGCGAGCTGAGCAAGAGAAGAGTCCAGATCACCGGTTAGCACCTTGCCCATTTGCTGTTGAGGCTGTTGACCTACAAAACAACGGCATATTTAGATTTTTATATAAAATAGTTTACTTCATTCAAAATTATGACAATGTGTGTGATTCTTGAAATCTATAAACATGAATAATCTCACGAAAATGTTTGTAATTAACTAGATTGTTAGCAACTATCAGGTTTATTAAGTAGATTCATCAACAAAGAAGGTTTTAAAATGTCAACAAAGTATTGCGTCACATTTGAACAGGTGTTTGCTTTCAATCTACATCAATGTTATTGATGTTCAGATCTTGACACAAATTATACATCATGAATAGAAAATAAATTGGAATTAAATTTAATAAAAATGGCGCAAAAGTTTAACTAATAATTGGAGACATATGCTTGTACAACTAGATAAAATTATTTGCGATGACATATAAATACAAGGGTTAGAATATCACATCTCAACTAAAAGCTAAAAAAACACTCGAATATAGACAGCTTATATAATTTTTGTATGCAAATAAAATAACTAATAGCTATTGAAAAAAAATAAAAAAAAATAAAAATAGTTTACATTTTAACAGCGAAAAAAAAATTAACAAAAAAAGCACACGAACAAAGTTACTGGCAACTATAATCGGCGATTAGAGAAAGGAAAAACAACAACAAACAAATAAACAGCCGTTCCATCAAACATATCGAACCGGTCATCGGCACCATTGGCTGTCGGGCGGGCGAACCGAACATCATTGGCTGGGGCATCTGCATCGACATGACGTCACCAAAGGGCTGAGCCGCCATTGGTTGCGGCTGTTGCGTGATTGGCTGCTGGGCCTTAGCCGGGGAGCCACCGAGTGACATGCGCATGACATCCTCTAGGTCGTCGAACGCCGATTTGGCCGGTTGAGGAGGTATAGATGGAGGAGGGGGACGGGCGGGAGAGGCGGTGATTGGCTGTGCGAGATCTCCCATACCCATGAAAGGATTAGCCGCGGCAGCTTGCGCAAGAAACGATTTACATTAAGTATACATTTTGTACAATAATTACAAAACTATCCCAACACCATAAGATATTAAAAAAAATATTATAAAATCAGTATAATTATTACAGATAGACAGAGTTGCCATGTTCAATCACATAATCTGAAAAATAACTACAAAGACATGAATAATCAAAAATCCTGCTCGAATAATAGAATCAGTATAATAACATGGCAACCCCGCCTAATAAGGTGAGTGGTGTGTTAAGCGGCGGCTCACCTGCGGTGTCAGTGCTATCGAATACGTTAGAGAAGTTAGCCTCGGAAACGAAGGTGTTGTTGGCCGGCGGGAAGGCCGCGAACCCGTTGGTGGGTGCTGGCGAAGGGGTCGGCTGCGGCCAAAGACCCGTCGGCCCGGTGTTTGGGGCTGCACTTACGGGAGCAGGCTGAGGACCCGCTACAACGTGTTGCCGCATTTAAATAACAATGCAGTAACGAAATCCCCTACTATGAAATTAATTTATCGATCTGTACTGATAAACTAATTCATTTTTATAAAATAAATTATGGCATATACTATTCAAGGGTAAAAGCATATTTAGCTAGCTAGCTATATCTGAATGAATTGCGAAGATCCAACCAGTACTTATGTAAATTAATTCCTATATTCAAACGGACAAACTTATAATGTTCGTATGAAATATTTTTAAGAATGTAAATATTAAAAAATAAATATATATTTTGATTATGGCAACACTATGTTAATATTATATTGTATTATTTTTTTAATAAAACGTTTTGTACCTTTTTTTAAAACAATAAACAAAAATTGAGTCACTAATCGGATCTTTTTATTTTATATCAAAAACCTTCCTTCATATTAGTGTCCACATAATAGTTCAGTATGTATAAACTTTCTATGGAAATTTCATATTGTCTATCTCAATGTGAGTTTGTTTGTTACGTTTTCAAGTCTTAACTACTCAACCGATCATCATGAAATTTTGCTTGCACGTTCTCAGAGGTACAGAAAAGGACATACCTTTTCATCCAGGAAAAAATACTATTCCTGAGAGATAGGTCAAACTACATTAACGCGGACCACGTAGCCTTCATAAGCTAGTAAAGCTATAAATTGTTTGGTTCACTCAAATAAATCACTGTTCCTTTACACTTACATATACGAGACTGCATTGGTATTTTCTACGTTGGCTATGTGAAAATCCTCCATCTTTTTTTGAAATGTGCTATTTATAATTTTTTTTAGAATATTGTAGTTTGTTATCTACTTTATTATTAAATTCACCGTGAAACGTGTTAAATTATAATATTATTTTAAGCGACAAATTTGTTACGAAACTCTGTGTTATTAAACAAAACATACATAAGTGTTTAAGTAACAGTACAATATTTTTCGTTAGTAAGATTTGAAGTAACGGTTAAACATGGCCGTCGAAAGTAAAATAAAAAAAAAATCATAAACAAAATCACTTGAATGGAGTTGTGCTCTCAAATACTATCAGCGAGAAATTATAAGAGTAGATTGTTATGTCTACAGTCTATTTACATTTTTGTTAAGTTCTACTACCGTAAGATGTATATCACAAACTTTATGAAATAAATTTATACAATTATTTTCAAATGAATTTTGTACACACAAAACTAAAAGTCTTATCTAAATGGTGTTACTTTATAGTCATATAAATTACTTTGCACTTATAAATATATTAAAAAACTGTTTAAATAATTGCCACAATTTTTTTCCATTAAAATTGCAGTAACAATAAATCTTGATTAACTAAAAACAATTTAATTCAAATTTTAACAGTACCTAGTTTTAGTTTTTTATTAAAATAATCCGAATCCTTTATCAAGTTTAAAATACGACATTTTTCTCTAACTATATACATATTAATTCTCGGTGTCATAGAAGATTCCCGAACAAAGAAAGTCTCTACTTTAAAGTATGTTCTATACAGAAAAGTTGTTAAACATTTGATTTCTCTAAAAAACTCGCTAATGCTTTGTTTCCATTATAACTACTCCTAGTACGTAGATTTTATCGCTGTTAAAGTATTTACATAAGAATATCATTATGAATAAGATATAGAAAGTGAAAGAGTTGTATTTACAGTATTTATGCGAGTGATATATACATATCCTATTTACAATCGTAATAAATCATTTATTAACAAACACCTCTTTACTGTATACACAAATATTGATAGTCATAATCGATAAACAAATCGTAACGATATTGTTTTTCTTCTTCATATCCACAATCAAGTCTCGTTTTAAATTTATTGTTGCCATTATCGTGTGAGCAATTTTTTCGTAACATGAAGTTAGTTTCTTTCGACGTTCTTGTGACGTCACTGCTCTAACCTTGTAACAACTTTGCAGAGTTATTATAACGTCTTAGATCTCAGATTCATGTTATTATTTAAAATCAACTCGTGTGTACAATATCTAAACCATATTTCTTAAATTCAATTTTATACACAAAAATTTATTATGAACAATACAGAACATAATAACGCAAGTTTATGAACATAACTAAATAGCAGTTTATATATCAACAATATATAAAACTAATGTGTTTTTGAAAGCAATTGTTGTTAATTATTCTACTGTTGGGTAATGTGCTGATTTGTATAACAATGACACTATAGTGAAATAAGTATTCGGAGTGCGAGTGTAAGCAACGTGAAGTGCTCTTCTTTTCAAACCTGTCATTGTTAATAAAACGCAACGGTTAATGCACAGCAGAATAATACTATTTTTTTCCATTACATAGAAATAACGCTCTAAATTATGAATTGTTGTAAAAATTACGACCTCTAATTATAACAAACAATAACGTAATACATTATTTCTATACACAATAAATAGCATATTATTGAAAACATTACGATTCTGATACACACAACGAATATTCGTCTCATCATCATGTTATTGTCCTAAAATGGAATGCGATTAAAAACAACAAATTACTAAACAACAGAATATCTAACAGCAATATAACAACAATTGTTTGAGGATAACATCATTATATTCTTACCCTTATTCCACCTAAGTGGTTTCGGCGCAACATGTTTACCTCTTCCACTCTCTCCTGTCAAATGCCATCTCAATATTCACACCTTTTTTACACATATTATTTTTGAGAATAACACAACGACGTTATTCGTTATTGACATATAACGGTTACTACCATAGATTAACATAGTGTTTTAAAACGGTAAATCCGGTTACTCACCACCGAACATGTCAGCGAACGGGTTGCCCAACGAAAGCAGGTCATCGGAAGCCTTGCTGGTGGTGCTGGCGGTGTCGGCGGGACTCGGTCCGAACAGATCCACTATGGACTGCTGGTTGTTTGAGGCCGCTGCGGTAGACAGGAACGGATTGTTCGCCGCGTTCGTCGGCGATTGCACCTTGTTCTGGAACCAACAGTCACGCGTATGTAGTTTTTTTTCTGAAATAAAATCTCTGTACATCTTTTTAACCAAAACCTGATCGTTACGATGCGATGATGAGGATGATTTACCATGAGTAAATATATATACGTAACAAAGCTTCATCACAATATATATAACATGAACGGAACATATATAAAGCACAAATCTTACAACAATATTAATTAATGAAGACTCATCATTTAAAAATGTATGATAATCTCGTTCATATTTTTCGATGGTATCTTTGAGTTATATTTTAAAAGCTTGTGTAAAGTGACTTTAAAATTAAATTATGGATATATATACAGCCATAAATAGAAACACTTATGACGTTTCAATTAGTTTATATTAGTCGTTAGAGGGCAGGAGAAAATGACGGAGAGTCAGAAACAGCTACCTATTTACAACAGTTGTAATGGAGAATTATTCAAATTTAACCTTGTTAGTGTAGGAGGTAGGTATATTATTTAATGAAATGATTATAAACTGGCTTTTTCTAGCGGCTTTGCTTGTGCTAATGGAATTTATACGTATTCCTCGGGAGCAATACTTTTTTCCTGGGTCAAATTAAGCTATGTCCTTTTCTGTATTCCGGACAACATGTATACAAAATATCATAATAACCAATAGAGTAGTTAAGGTGTGATGGTATAATAAACACACAAACAAACTCGCATTTATAATATTTGCTAGGAAGTTAGGATTTATCAAGATTTAAGTTTAGGAACAACAAAATATTGGTTTTGTATATTAATTATAACAATGTCAATTTTTGACTTAAATTTATAAATTTAACATCGAGTAAATTAGTATGGGAAAACTCAAATTATAAGATTACAAGTGATCCTGTGTCTTTAACGAATCAAAAAATGACAGGATGTATGAAGTGTGATAAGTAAATGGAATTCTCAATATTTTGTGTGATAACTCTGTGTATCTTATAAAAAGCAATGCGTAAATATAATAAGCGCAAGAAACATGAAACATAAAGAAATTATATCGAATAAAATTTAAAATGTCTATCAATCCTGTTTTTTTTTTTAAATTATATAACGACCTTTTTACATCACTATATTTGACAAACTCTATATAATAATCATTACACTTATGAATCTATAACAGACATAGACAAAACAGCTTTCATATAATCCCTCCAAGCGGCCCCGATAACAAAACAATGAATACAAAACGCACACCCATAATATAACCCCACTATACTTGATATCTTACGATTATCTCTGACAGATCTTCTTCTCCGGTCAACTCAGTACCTTGCAACAAGTGCACCTGGAAATGTAAGGTCCTTGCATCGTATGACAGTGTATTACAGGTTTATGACGTCATCAATACTTTTAAACCGGTAACAATAGACTTTTTCTTTAACAAAAGACAAATTTTCCAGTTGATTAAAAGTGGAAGCTATAGTGCTTAGCTATATATAACCGACTTTAAATACCAACATAATTCTGACCGAGATCAGTAACTAACCAAAGTCACTGCACAAGGACAGAGTTGGTAGACCTAATGCACCAGTATTACCAATCGCATTCTTCTAGCAAAGACAGAGGAGTTCCTGCTATGTCTTTGCAGAGAGAGGATTAACCATATTGCCATATCCATTGAACTTCCTAAAAATGTTATGCATATCTCCATCTTTAGCGTTAGCTCAATTACACATATTACCTGACTGACAACGTAAGAGCAATATACAGGGTTAATAAAAATGAGGGTCTTGTCGGTGGTAGCTTGAGGGTGGTAAGAACTCAGCTAAAACTAAAAAAATATCACAATAGTTCTATAGACCGAACAAGATATCTTCGTTCATCAAACGTGGAACACAACCGTCCAATTACCAGTCATAGGACCACCAGGATATACAGGAAATTACGAATAAAACTTTTTTCTTTTATGGCAAAGGGCTGCAAACAGACAGACGCCCCATATAACAGCAAATGGTTACCATCCTATTTGGACTACTGCAACACCAGGTGAATCACTGTTATATTGCCGACCTTAAAGGGCATGTTTCAGTCCCTTTTTAAAGAGCCCTATGTCATAACTCTGAGGGAAAACAGTGCGTACGCATAATGAAGGTTCTATGAAACTTATCATTGTAGCTATTTTGTTAGATTTAAGAATTAAAACGTTGAAGAGGGCATCTAATAAAAAGTTTCTCATAACACTCTCTTATTGTATAATAAACTTAAGATAGACATTGGGTATCGGTACTGGATGAATGTATACCGTCATACCTTGTATTGGTTCATAGCAGCCTCCTCCTCAGCCAGAGCCTGCTGCCTCAAGGAATCGTCTATGAAGAGTGGTGGTCCTCCGTTGGGCTGGTTGTCGAGACGTGTGGAGGCGGCCGCGTTGCCGAAAGACGACGACGTCGACGATAAGGCACCCATGACGCTCGCTACGTTCTTTTGCGCACTGGAATAGAATTGATGGTTTAAAGACCAAATTCGCAAGAAAAAGGTTTCTTTCTTATTACTTTTTAACGTAGAACAAAATATAAGAACATATGATAGTCAGCGTGTTCAGACACGGTGTCGATCGCCGCAGCTGCATATCCTCAGGTCAGCAGTATTCAATTATTTATTTTCGCTCTTTCTTTAAACTCGTAAAGAAACGTGCCCAGATAATTGGCAAACATGATGCCAATTAAGCATGAAGGGACAAGGGCTCTCTCTGCTTACTTTGGCTAACAAAGAGAAAGGGGGTATAAAAAATAGTAAAATCGAAAATATTTTCGCCCGCTTGCGTGGGAAGAGTCAACATCGATCTGAAGATGCCCCGTGAAGGAGCGAAACACGCGTAATCATTGTAGTCGTTACATGTCAATATGCAACATATTTTTATTCAATATATACTTATTTTTATATATTATTTACATTTTTTCCAGATAGATATCACAGTGTTAATCGACGGCAGGTTCAACCACCTGCCAACATCGAGTTTAACTGTCGACCAACCAAGCTTTTTTATTATTTTTAGTTCTTTTAACCGTTTTTTGTTGCAGTAAGACGTGACCGCGACCACATAATTCCTGGCGGAAGTGCGAAGTAACGTCCACCCTAATTTTTAAATCAAAAATAGTATATTCAGAATTTAAAATTACCAGAAACTTAAATAACATACCTAGCTGTCTGTGTCGGAGTGTTGGCAGCTGAGCCTTTTTTGCCCTCGAGGGTGGCGAGATGACCTTCAAGAGCGTCCAGGAGACTACTTGGGGCTTTAGTTAAATCTGGAATGTCACCCTTGTCGATACCGACATTCTCAGCCACCTAAAAATAGATAAGATTTTTTATGATAGCACGATATTTGGGATTATATAATCGAATAGTGCCATAGCGAAGTCAAACGAAACGAAAGATCGTATATATAGGGCGGAGGGAACACCATTCGGAATATAGTTCCGCATCCCTACAGTACGGCAAGACATAGCAATATACTTTATTGTTCCCACTGATATGTAGGTTACAGTAAAACTGTGGTTCCGTAACTCTTAAGGATTTAACAATAAAACCATAATATTATTTTGAAGAAACAAAGACACCAAGAACAGGATGCTCTCTATATACGATTAAGTTGCCGCTATTTCGACAAAAAAAAAAACATCATCATAACTAAGTCTTACTAAAACAACGATATGTTTGAATCCGTATATGTATGATATTTAATATTTTGGCTAAGAGTCTGTAGAGAGGAGTGTACATTTTTGTTTAAGTTTTGGTAATATTGTTTCTTTATCGAGAAAGCTGTCCAATAGTAATTTTAAATTATTTTTACACGATCGTGAATTATGAATGTGCTTTACGTTTGATAGGATAAAAAGGTCGTCTAAACAAATTTATTTGCATTAAAACTGGCATACCTTCAAAAACTCCCCCACTCTATCCATTCTGATGAGGAATTTCTTATAGAGATCGAGGGCTTCGCGACAATTCTTCTTGTTCATATCAAAGTACTTCTCAAGAAGATTAATAATCCCATCGTTGTAGCAAGCGAATAGCCTGAAATATCGTGGCATTAGGTGAAAATCAATTCAAATAACCGGAAACAAAAAAAACTGAAACTGCAGTTTAAGATTTAAGAAAAATAGTGTTTCATAATGATAATATTTCACCTGATGAGATCTCTGAACAGAAGCATAAAGCACATATTGATGACCCCGTTGGTAAGGTCATTGGCGGTACAGTCGAATTCTAACAGAGCGTCCAACTGGGCTTGGAGTACTGGTAATGTTTTCAAAAGCTTCTCAGCGTTCATCATGCGAAGAGACCCCTCCTCTTTGCTGGAAAACCGACGAAACTATCTGAATACGTATCTATTATACTAGAAAACGGGGCAATATTGTAGATAAAACTTAAAGTTTCTACTTTAACGTGTGGTTTTCTTTTAATTTACAAAAGTGTAGAAGTATTTTTTGAGAGGATATTCATACGTGATGTTTAAGCATACAAATACACCTATCTATTAAGGTTCTGTTTAATTACTACATTTATTCATAAGTTCCTTCGACGCATATATATGTTCATCGTCCATATGTTTTACTATATTGTTTTCCTTAGCTGGTACCGTACGATTTTTAAATCTGATTGGGGATCAAATAAACAACCAATAACTGAGTGAATTGTTATCGTTAAGTCAAATAAATGGAAATAAAACATTAATTAAACAATAAATAGAGTTGTCTTCATGTACTCACCCTCTCTTGACCTTGCAGAAGTCGAAGGCGACGGTTCTGTAGGAGAGCGCCTTTTCATTGAGGTATTTGGCATAGCGCCGGATGAACGGAGACATATCATAGCCTGCGTAACGTCATCATTACAAAAAAACATTAATATATATAATTAAAATTATTATTAGTGAACAAATGCATTGCGTATTAAATGATCACTAAGGTAATTTCATTTAAAAAATTCAAAGCAGAGTGTAGAAAATTGCAATCATTTACTTAGGATTTTGTCAAATAGTTTAAAAAAATATCTTTATATAAGTGTAATTGCTACCTACACCAGTTATTAGTGACATAGTCGATGTGATGATAAAAGACAGATGGGAAAAACATTTTGTTTCTTGCTTATTGTGTCAATTTTGTAGTGCTTGATTATAGGCACATTACAATTTTAAAATCACAGCAACCATGAAGACATCGGTATTCTATCGATAATCTTCACTGCCATGCTAATCTATGTAAAAGAATCTTCACGTAACGCTTCAACGACCTTCTGTCACTGTCATATGAAGGAAAGTTTACATTGACCGAGAAATAGTTTATTACACAACTTCGAAGTACGACAAATATATGACATTGTGGGTTTTTTGTATACACGTGGGCATGCTCGTACCGTAGAAGCCATGTTTCACTTCTAGGTTACAAGTATAAGATAAATAATTATTTCAGGCGATGCTATAGGAGACATTTACTTTAGAAATATAGTTTGAGATGAGACATTAATTCATTATCATATTACTTGTGTTTTTGCCCTTTTGTTTGTTCAAAGCTCTTGATAAAATTAATTATTGAAGTATTTTATTGAATTTGTGATATTATGGTTGTTAATATATTTGATGCCATATTACTTATCTTGTTATTATTTTGTTTTTTTTTTTGTTGTTTCAGTTCAAACCTCTTATGGACAATTTGTACGTTCAGCTGAATTATTATACTGTAATTAAGAATTTGCTTATAGGGATAAGAACTGGTAATCCTGCATTAAATGTATAAACAGCTTAGTGAATGGAGCGTTTTACGCCTAGTGGTCATATGCATACAAGTCTAATAAATGAATGAAATTTCCTCGACAGAAGTAGTCCTTAAGTTATCAAAAATTACCTTCGATGACTTAGCTCCTTATTCTTTAGAAGACTTAAATTAATAAGCATTCAATATAAGTTATTTTATCCATAACAAATAAAGCAAGTGCGAACAATATACATAATTTGCGTACGATACTGCAAAAGATTACAATAAATTCATAGTACTACACTAATTAATCAATGTTAACACCCTAATGTTTAATAAATATACCCTATATGGTGGCAAAGTTATGAATTTCAGAATAAATATATGTGTGATATATGTAGTATTCGTTTAAATAATTCAAAGACTAATTAATTGAAATAGGTGTAAAATAAGGCACACAGTGTTTAAAGACTTCAATAAGAAAAATCAAATTCTGAATAGGATAATAATAATTAAACAGAAAAATAGAAAAAAAACCTGTGTGTAAATATAACTTTTCATTAAAACAATTATATAAAAACATATTGATTCCATAACACATACACTACTCACAAAAATTAAAATATATAAAAAATAAATATTTTGATTTATTTTCAACAGCTTGTAATTTGGCAGCAAATTGTAGCTTCAAGTGTATAGTTTTTGTATTCGAGTACAAAAATATTTTCAAGTCTACGGTTTCAGAGGAATTATTAGAAAAATATCACAAAAAAAAACATAATTTGGATCTGAGGTTTAAAAATAACTGACGATATCTTTTGTTGACCCATTACATTCAAGGTTACACACACCAACTTAAAATATCCATAAATATGAAATTCTCACCTTTTTTCAATTAAAGTTATTGCTTTCGAAGAAAGCGACTTATTTTTATGCAATTAAAAGCACCGATGGCTTTATTTAGGAGCTATTTTGCTGTTTGTAAAACTCTACAACAATGTCTTGTACTATAATTATTTCCTGAGTTATTAACGATCAAAATCAAAAAGGACTTTTTTGCTATTATCAACGACAATTATTTTCCAAATCATCTTAAAGATCTGTTGAGCAGCTCCAATTATAGGGGATTACATTTTCTAAACGAGCATTATGGTTAGATTATAAAAAAATGTTAATTTGAGCTCGTGGACCGTTTTAAAGATGAGCAAAATATTAATTTTTATTTTCAACGGTTTTCTAAATATTCCTCTGAAACCATAGGTATGAATTTTTATTCATAGTCGAATTCAAAAACTGGACACTTGAAGCTCCAATTCACTTTTTTTTAACGGTACGGTCATTTGCTGCCGTATTACAGGCTGTTTAAAATCACTCAACACTTTTTTTTAATACTTTAATTTTTGTCACTAGTGTAATATTCCAAATATTAGACACTTGCAAATTATAGACATGGTAACCGCTTGGAGAGAAACTAAACTTTATGCATACATCAATTGTAATTTACATTTAATCTATTGTTTTTAGCGGACAATTGTTAACAAAAAGCAACTACTTTAGGCTTGAGAAAAACTATGCATAAACATATCGCTGCTTTTTATATTAGACAAAATATTTATTACAATATTGGGTTAGCAACTAAATGATTGCGGATTTTAAATAAAAATGAAAAATCAAAATGTTTCTTAACAATGCAATTTTATTCAATTAGGGACAGCCCGTTTTTATCGAAGACCTTTTGCAGTCGTTCAGGCAGTGTCGTAATTACAAGTTAATCAAATTTCTAATCTTTGTTATAAAAAATTTAATTAAGTGTGATTTGACATTATTAGTGTCATTAAAAATTTTACCATTTAAGGAGTCATGGGTGGAACGAAATAAATGTTAGTCTAAGTGCACAAGGCAAGCTATATGGTGAATATAAGAACAAAACACTTCATTGACATATACGGCACAAAACTTTTGTGTGCTTGCGATGCCTTCTTGCCTTTTCGGAAATAATACAACAAATTGCGCAATCACTTAGTTATCAACCTTATATATTATTGCAATTAAACAAGTATATAAAGATCTCTTCAGGATAATGCCCAAAATTCACTCAATACAGTTAACAGAATCATAATATTCATTTATAAATACAAAACGCGATTTGATAGTACAAACTAGCAAAAGTGTTATAAAAACCAAATTCTAATGGCCGATGTTGAAAGACTTTCAAATTTTCAAAGGAAAATATTTTATCAATGTTAAATAATCAACACAAGGCATTCATTCAGCCTGAGAACGAACCTCTAATTACTTATGGCGCAAGATCAAACCAATGGCGAATTGAGATTAGTGTAAAGCAACAATCCTCCTACATATAAATATATAAATAAAGTACAGATTTTAGATTACATTATGGCTGATATGTTATAATCTAAGTTTGTAATATTGAAGCAGATATATAATAATTTCGGTTATCACTTTGCTTCTGCGAAATACTTAATTTAGGAGTGGACTTAATTATACGCAAACTGGAATGGGCTTTGTCCTTTAAGAAGGTGATCTTATGATCTTTGATCCAATCATAGAAAATAGAGTACAAAGGAAAATTGAAAATTCCGTCGAAAAGCAGCGATATACAAACTGAATACAGATATTAAAAGCAAATATGCGTAGGAACTGCTGATTAATTATCTAACCAAGTTCATCGGTATCGTGTCTCCTCGTGATACCGTACCCGAGGAAAGAAATAGCAAGCACAATGTACATCCCTATAAAGAAACATCGAAGCATTTAATTCTATCGCATTATTAGAAAAAAGTTCTAGAGAAGTGCCACCTCTACTATATAGTACTTTGTAATGCTTGCATAGAAAAGGTACGGTTGCATCATAGAAAACAAAAGCGTGTCCTGCTACATTACGTGAACGGACTGACAAACACATAAAGCCGCCATTAAAGGGATGTATTTCATTAAGACTCACCAATCCGGGCACCGGCAGCGCCTATCCGTAAGCGACAGGGAAAAACCAAGAAAGTTTTCAGTTAGACACAAATTGGCGAAATTTAAATATATTTTTTTTTTGGCGTCAAACAAATTTTCGTCGAGAAACCAGATTTTAATGAGCTTAATAACTTCAACAACAATTCGTACAATTTATATTTATTTAAATACACACATTTTATACAAGTGTTGTTTGAAATAATTTTATCAGTACTATGAAAATATTTCGAATCCCTTATAAAAAATTTATTAGCCCTATGCTCTAAGCTATACTTTATTGAAACAGAAACCTATACATTATTGTTACTACAATCACACTAAAATTGTGAGCAGGTAATTAATTGGTTTTATACAGGTTGGCATGGCGATATACTCATTTGAAATTAGAAAATTTGAACTCAATCTAAGTTTTAGAATATGATAAACATTATCTAAGAGATTTTGTATTTATCGAACACTGTTATTGAAAGAAATTAAACATTGTAACTTTATGAAAAGGTTGTTGTGTGATTTAAACAACAAAATCCTGATATTAATACGTCCCTAGATTTATTTGTAAGTGTTTGAAAGAATTTCCCTTATTATAATACTAGATTGAAATTTAGAAACATGGCCTAACATATGATATAGCCGAAGTTCTGGTTTCTCGACTGCAAATTATTAGATATACGCAGAGCATAACGTTGTTTACACATAATGGAGATTGTTTTTTTTTTGCATTAACAGACGATAAATACAGTAGATATATACCATATATCAGAAAATTTCGACAACCAATAAAAAAAACCACATGGTACTGTTATCACGGAATTATTAAAAACTCTTGACATTAAGGTTCATCACACACAGCGCATCTTCACCACACGATTATTTTACGTAGAATGACAACATCCACCGGGATTCTTTACCGCCCACACATATTTTCAATTTAGTGTTTAACCAATATTAATTATGAAATGAAACTGAAAAATAACAATAACCCTTAGTCAGCACCACAGGTGTCAGAGTTATTTACTTTCGCTGGCATATTTGCAAATCATTAGTACGTGTACCTCCACATTTTCGACATTACCATACTACCGTGGTAAAACTTTCATTCGTTGAAAATACGCAGTGCGGGTCACCCCATAAGATTGTTGTTTGTAGACGAACCATTTTTATACATTATATACTTATGTATACTATGTATTATATACATAATTATGTATACTATACTAAAGCTGCGATTGATACATTGTCGACTATGTCAAAACTATACCTGATAAGTATAAAATAAGTAACAAGTACCTTCCGAGTTTCACACTCATTTGCATCATGCGTAATTAATTAGAAAAAAAAAATCATTAAAATAAACCTCGGTTACAATATAATGACAATTATTTACATTTTTTCTATATTATACTTCAATACCTAAATTTGATACCTATAATTAATTTTATAAAAAAAATGTTAACTAATATTTATTTTTTCAAAATGCTAGGAAGTATTCAAATTCCTTAAGACGTTTGTAAGGCTGTGAAAATGTATTTTATAGTCGACATTACTAACCTATTATATATATGAAAATCTCGCGTCACAGTGTTTGTGGTCGCACTCGTCTCAAACAGCTCGACCGATTTTTATGATTTTTTTTTAATGTATATTTGGTAGGTATGAGAATAGATCGTAAAGTATAATTCATATCGCTAGGTGATTAGGGTCTCCGTATCCAGATTCTTTTTCTGTATTCGGTATTTTTTTTTAAATTGGCAACAATAATTACCTATAATCCCAAATTTTCACCGTCCCAACCAATTTTAGTTTTGATTTTACTATTTTTGTATGAACAATGTTCAAATTATTTAACTGTCGTTCGTATTTCAAACAGAACGAAATTATTTATGTCGTTGAATGACAGATGGCGCTACGTCGGTCTCATCGAACTTTCATCCAGCATGAGCAAGTCATTTATCAGAAGCGTCGCGTCAACTTGACATTCAATTCTGCATTTATTATGTATCACAAAGCAATGCGTGGAAATTTAAACATTTAGAAAACGCGTGCGCTGCCATGGGAAATTACTAGCATAGTATAAGAATAATTGTTATATATTTTTATGAGCAGCATTTTGATAATTTTGTTTTTGTTATAATAATCTATGTTACAATTTTCCCTATTTCATTTCTAATTACGAAAACTGACTATAATGAAAATATAATTCATGTCAGTGCAGCTCAGTGGAAGTAGTAACCCATATTGTAATAAGCCCTATTGAGTTAAGAGACGTCAATTCGATTCCCGCACATGGCTAACTTCCGTGTGTACAGTTGTCAGTTCCGAGCCTGAACGTTAAATATTTGTTATATTTATGTCATATTAATGGTTTAAGTACCATGATAGAAAGCTACACTTAAGGATAAAATAAAGCCATGTGTGAAATTATATCCAAATATTTTTAGTCATTCATTATTATTTATATCTATTAAATTTTCGTCTTATCAAATGGATCCATTTCGATAGATCTCACAACGTCATGCTTTTTGCTATGTATTAATAATATTCATGATGAAAAAACATCCAGGACTATTGTCATTGTCTACATCGTTGCAATTACTATCACCCGTGATAATACCGTAATCGAGGACAATATAGTACCTATGACCGCATAACAAGGCGCATTAACCCTAACAAATCAATAAACAATAATCATAATTCGTTATGACTACAGATAATAATTAAACGTAACCTAAATGTTACATTGTATTTTGATACAGTGGAGAGTAAGTAACCTAATTTGATACCAGCACATATGCCTGCAGGTCTGCACGGTTTTTCTTATCAACTTCTATAAAGAGGAAGCGATCGCCATGGTTGGTTGGTTGATATGCTTAAATGTTTGAACATGAACCGAATTTGTGGTATAATACAATTACAACAATTATAAATGTTGTAATAGATAGTTGAACGAATAGAACAAATATTGTTCCCGTTCAAACATTTGCGTAATTGTTTTTATAGACAGTTGAATAAATATTACAAATATTGTTCGTTTTCAGACATTTACGCATACTAACCAATCGCTTCAACGGTATAGAACTTGATCAGCCGCAGTACAATCCACAAGCAAGCTTAGCGAAAGTGTTCAAAAATTTACATGTACTAATTTATATGATAATAAATTGAACGGCACAAAGTTCTAGCGCTGCAGCGCTACCCAGTGTCGAGTTAATGTAAAAATTAATAACATACAAGTAATAGACTATATCAATTTATCTCAAATTGCATGGTGGTAGGGCTTTTTTATGCCATTTCACTAGCTTCAAGTTGAGTTTAACTTCCTTCCTATCTTGGTTAACTTATTGTCATTCTAGGCCATATCACCATTTAATATCAGGTGAGATTCTCGTCAAAAGCTAATAAAACTTAAAACGGAAAAATTCATATATACTAACTATCATATTTGCATACATACACATATCACTCACTCTTGTAATATACTGCTACTATTTATAGTTTCTAAATTTGCATTGAAGTAATAAAAAAAAAAAACAGAAATATTTCACCGAATTCTAGGTCAGAGAAGAAACTCATAAGCCTTAAAAACTCTACCACCGGATCAACAGAAATCAAACCACATAGTCGATGTCAAACTACATGAAACATGGCCAAACAATAGCGTGTTCCAATCCCACAGTAACAGCTTCCAGTAAAGAAACACGACCTGATAAAACCATAGCACCGTGACAGACCATTTTCTAAGGTATACAGGGGCTAAGATCACTCATAGCGTAATAACCAATTGCCAAACTCAAATAGGTGTATTTTAGAAGCCGCACTTGAGAGCCTCTCTCTTTAGTTATCCAATCATTTTCAGTATGTAGTAATCAAAAAATCTACAAATAAAATACTATACAGTAAATAGAAAAATGATAGAATAAGTAGTGAGGTCACGCAATGTCGTCGAACCGCGAGGTCAGCGGTCAATAGCTTACCGACGGTCATACACAATCGTAAGGCCTCCTCTCATTGCATACTAATAAAAAAAAACTACGCCTGCATGTTCGTGCCTAATCAGTATTAAACATTACATAGCCTGTATAGTATTTTATACAAGTGAGTCAACATTGAAACAGATTAGATCTCTGGGAAACTTATTCTACAAGGTCGACCGGATTTATTTACCAATGAAAAATCATAGGGACTCGTTTCGCTGAAAAGAAAAACGATTTTCGAATGCTTGTCTCTCGGTAGAACGATTTCTTCAGCATTATGTAAGTCTATCCTTGTTATTCATTACCCCGGGGCTATTATTAAGAAAAGTAGATCTATAATTTGATAGCTTCCCTTCAGTTGGTGTGCGAGAGAACCCATAAAAATATTTTCTAAATAAAAATAAATATGTTAAACGTATGTTTGAAATAATTAATTTGGGAAATACTGAATTTTTTTAACTGACTACACTATTGGTCTGACTGGCTTTTACATCTTCACCGGACTACTAATGCGAGCGCTTCAGGTACTCACTCAGTCGACTGGCAACAAGCTTAAGGGTGCCAAAGTGGCCTAACCTCGGCTTGGGTTGTTGTCTAGGATGCAACACCGCGAATGTAAAGAAATCATAATGAATATATAGATAGATAAATTTACTTTATTCCTCTTTTGTTTAATGGCTATTGACGACCTTTAATGTTCTTATTTTATTTTATTCTCTAAATTCGTTTTTTCCTTAATATTGAAGGTACGGTCAATTTCGATCACTAGATGATTACCAGTTATTATATGCCATCAAGCAAGACACATACTTGCTTTCGATTAACTAACTATACTAAAAGTTACTAAATCGCAATAACTGGTAATGCTATGGTTAAGCGCCTGCAACGGGGCTATAAAATCAATAACCTCGATTCTTAATGTCGTGATTATTATAGTAAACATGATACATGTTCGTTCTTGCACAAATTGTAAATAAGTTTATCTCTTTGGAACTCTGAATTCCGGTCATCCGCACTAATACGGCCTTTGGTATCTTCGTTCTTTCCCTATTATTTAATATCAGAGTTAGACGGTCACATTAAATTGTATACATATATATATATTATTATCTGAACAATTTTGTTAACAGTATCAATCAGTAAATGTATTTGATACTAGTTACTTACGTTATTCTATAAAGTCATGTCCCAATACTTTCTTAATTCGCTATAAACTTTAAAGGCTATTTTCAAATATTTTTCAATTTCTTTGAGGCTTATCGTTTATATCGGTTTTATACTGTTTCCTTTAATTTATTTCTTGGATGACGACAATATTGTTTTGTAAAGTGAGTACTGAGAATTGATTTTTGAAAATGTATCCTCCAAGAAGGTAACAAACATATTTTACTTCCTATTACCGATGAGAAATTCCATTAGGCATACTACTATTATAGCTATATTAATGCTAATACATTGACAATGCGACTAGAAACAAGTAAGTATAAATAGTTAACACTTCGATATTCATAAATGGAAATTGGCTAAAAACATAACTTTTAAAAGATATAGCTACAAAATTTATTTAACGTCCCCATTCATTTGAGCCTTTATTGTTCATTTCATGAGTTTCTAGCGTCAATCAGATCAGGTTTTTAAGTATGATATAAATTAAAAGCTCAAACCTTCACTATTTAGAAACAAACACAATAAGTAAAAACATAGTATAACTATTTTTGTACGATTTTGATAGTATCGCCTATAAAATACTTCGCCGAAGATTTCACAGTTGTAAAGTATATGAAAAAAAAAAAATTATATATAGCAAATCCAGATCTTGAATATTCATATGTATGAATATTGAATGATTTAATTTATTATGTATATATATATATATATCGGCGGATATTTGGATTACTAATAATTTGATTATTTTATAATAAGTCCATAAGCAATTCTTTGATTACTTGCAACAAAAATCTTTATATTTCAAACTTATGTATGCGCCTGCACCTGTAACGCGCCCTATAAATACGGCCGCAAAGAGCGCACTACGGACATTCACTCTCAATGGTTACGAATTCTAACTTAGTACTATAAAGTATAAATGCGCATCTCAATTTGTTTCTCGCACTTTCACCTCTTAACTACTCAACTGATCATCATGAAAATTTGCATACACGATGCCAGAGATACAGAAAACGACAACCTTTCACTCAAAAGAAAATTCTGTTCCCGAGGGATAGACAAAAATAACTTTATTACATTAATGTGACCGATGGCGCGGGTAAAAGTTAGTATGTAAATAATTGTCACCTGGTATTAAGGAATCGTTTTGCTTATCCCAATTAGATTCACGTAATTCAAACCATTCCTCCCACGAACGAATTCAGTTTTGTATAGCACAAAACGATGTACATCATACTACACGAGAAGTGCATATCCGTTTGAGATACTAGTTCCTGGGGCATACGGATGCGCCATCCGACCGTCACGTATCAATCACAGCTTCACTATGTTATACATTGTTATAAAATTATAATTATGTTTCAATACTCGTACCTTGAACTCCGCTTTTATCTAGGAAATTGCTTAATTGAAACGTCGAATTACTCGATGCCAAATATTGTGTGAACCTCTGGAACAGAAGAAAAGAAAAACACCGTTTAAGATCATGTATTTTGAACAGTAAAATAATGTGAAAAAAATATTATACGATTTTGAAATATGTTAAGACATAAAGTATTACAGTGGACGTTACTTTGCACTTCCGCCTGGAATTGATTGGCTGATGCAAAGTGTTGCTACGACAAAAAAACGTTTAATTTTATTTGCGCGCCGGATACCTGAAGAGTTAAATCTGAAACTAGTAATAGAAAGAACAAAATATTAGTAACTTTTTGAGGCGCACGTAGAGCAAACTAAACCAAATGTTTTTGTTGCATTGTGATGTGGCATCGGCCAATAAATTCCAGGCGGAAGTGCAAAGTAACGTCCGCTCTAATATTTAATGTTGTTATTTCCGCAAAGTAACGCTTATCATATGACTACTAGTTACAGTTATATCTGGAGAATAGAAGACAAGTTCGGTATCCAATAGTCTCTTATATTTTTTAAAATATTATTTATTACTTTTATAGACTATCGATTTCGGTATAACATAAACTTTTGTATAGAACACTCAATTAAAATTGGTTGATTCGAAATTCAGTTACATTTAGACAAAGAGACAAATATCGTTTAAATACAGATATACATATAACTGATTTAATCAAAACGAAAACTATTCATAGTTTGCTAACTAAAATATTTAAAACAGCACCAATAGTGACACTCTTTAAAGTTCCTCGAACTAAGATAAAATAAATACCATAATATGAAAAATGCAAAAATTCTGCACTAGTATAAATGATAGAAATGATAAAAAACTCATACTTATTATAGATCCGTTAGAGCCAGATTAATGATAAAAATAAAAAACTTTATAATTAATGCATAAAATAAATAACAAAATCAAAACATATATGCCATAAGTTTTATTCTGAAAAACAAATAATAAAAGAGTTTCAAAATAATTTTCGTAAACATTAAAAAAATTCAGTTAAACCTTCGACATATGAATGATATGACATTTCATAATACAAATATATTATAACATTTACCCCATATAGTTTATTCTATTTGATTTGATATAATTACATCCTTTTTCCCCGGATTGATTACGCTATTGGTCAGACGAACCTTCACAGCTGAACCGGACCACAACAGCTTTATTCAAAACGCAAACTTGGCTTCGACATATATCAACGCCCAAGGACATAAAAGATAGTACCATATAAAACAAAACATATTATCTTTATTGACACAAGTGTTAATCGCTGACGATGTTATTTACGCCTTCGTGTAATACAATATATAAAGTTAGATACATATACTTTTATACACCTATACAATATATATTGTTTAAATGCTGACTAGAGGAAATTATAGGCACTACTACAGTACCCGGCATTTGATTGGGCATTTCGCGTCGGGAAGAAGCACTCTTTTCACTAAAATATCGGCACGCTATGATGGCTGTTTTAACACATCACAATAGTGACGTGAAATGTTTATTTATTTTCGAAAAAAATATAATCAAATGCTACTTTGTTTTGTATTAAGCATGCCGCGAGTTTGCCAGAGGTGATAGTTGTAGGGGCTAGCGATCCTATGTATATAATTATATATAGGATACTAGCAGGCCCGACGGACGTTGTCCTACCCTGATAATAAAAAATATATACTTATGTGCATGAATGCTTAATGTAACTAATGTATTCAATTTGATAAGGATTAATACTGCATCCCATCTAAATAGCCTTACAATTACCGCATTGTATGTGACCATGTGTTTAGAAGATAGATGGGTATAGTAAGCTATCGTTAAAAGATAGGTATATGCCATCACAGACTTTTTTGTAGATCTATAAAAGAGGAATATCTCAATATGCATTGTTTTGTTATATCTCAAAAGAATTAGGCAGCATTTCCGATGAAAGCTCCCCAGCGGTTCGACTTTTTCCAACACTTCCAACAATTATCGTTATATTTAAACCAATTTACACAAAACCTTGATAAATTATACACCTAAATGTTCCTCGTGTATTACTCTATCTATTGACATTACAATCCGTTCAGTAGTGTATCGTGATCATACCAGATAGACAGCCAGACGCGGAGCGCGACTTTGTTTTATAATATGTAGTGATAAATATACACATAGTTTCGAATTTTGAAAAATATAAATGCAAAATTGTGTTATACACAAGAACACTAAGAATTATAATCCATAAAGTATTCTGTTAAACGGCGCTGGTTTTCGTTACTAAAAAGGTGAAAAGATTTATTCACGTGATCATCCATACTAATATTATAAATGCGAAAGTAACTCTGTCTGTCTGTCTGTCTGTCTGTCTGTTCCTCTTTCACGCCTAAACGGCTGAACGGATTTTGATGAAATTTGGTATGGTGATAGATGATAACCTAGAAATGGTCATAGGCTATAAATAATCACGCCATCGTTCTTAGGGGGTAGGCAGTAGGCAGATAACTAAATTGAGTTAGTGATTTTTAGTCGTTTTTGTTGGGACTTTTGCTCTTTCACGTATAAAAGGCTGAACAGATCTTGATGAAATTTAGTAAGGTAATAGATGGTTACCTAAAAACGGATATAAGATCAAAATGATCACGTCATAGTACTTAGGGGGTAGGAAGTAGGCAGAAAACTGAATTGAGTTAGTGATTTTTTTATGGTTTTTGGTGGGAGTTTTGCTCTATCATGCCTAAACGGCTGAACAGATTTTGATGAAATTTATTTAGGTGATAGATAGTAACCTAGAAAAGGATATGGGCTATTAATATTCATGCTATCGTACTTAAGGCGTAGGCAGTAGGCAGAAAACTAATTAAGTTAGTGATTTTTAATAGTTTGGTTTAAAAGTTTACCTCATTCACGCCTTAACGTCTGAACGGATTTTTATAAGACTTGGTTAATATAAAGATAGGATCCTAGGCACGGACACAGGCTACTTCTTACGGCGGGAAAATACCTCATTCCCGCGGAAATCTAGCGTGATCGTGTCAAGAAGCGAATGACGCCATAGCTACTGAAATGATTTTGATGTTTTTTTTTTAAATGAGTGTTACTAAGACTTAAAGTTAGTATTTGATCACTTTTCTAACTTAGAGGGTCGGTAGGCGCCATAATTTAGGGAATTTATTATAAAATTTTGATGCATCTGTCTTTATTTAACAGTTTTACTTGGATCGAAACTTAGCGACATACCATCACACTACTTAACTTATAGGGTAAGAAGGTACCAAAATTCAGACTACTTTTTACTTCGGGAAAATATCTCATTCCCACAGGAACCTATACACAGCTACCTATCTACAACATTAAAACTCTGTCTAGAATCACATTACGCCATAGCTATCATTCGCTATGACGATAAATAAAGCTCAGGGGCAAACATTAAAAGTAGCCGGCATTAATTTAGAAAAGAGTTGTTTTTCTCACGGACAATTATACGTGGCTTGCTCACGTGTTTCAAGTCCACAGAATCTCCATGTGTTGGCCAGAGAGGGAAAAACAAAGAACATAGTTTACAAAAATGTACTACAGTAATAAGGCCTCTTATTTTTAGCTTCCTACATTATTATACTACTTACATTAAGTTAGTACTTCCTACGCAGACGATGTTACGGATGTCACACTGTCTAACATCGGGGGTTGGCAGGTAGGTAGTTAGTAGTATTTTAAACCGATTTACATTATTTACTTTTTATATTTACTAAGGAAACATTCGGAGCTATCCATTATGTAGCTTAGGTTGCTTTTGAACAAATTTTGATGTGAAGTTGAGGACTGGAACACGATAGTGGGACATTGTTGCAGGGGGACTTATAACCGGGAGAAAACAAAAAAACTTATGCGGACGAAGTCGCGGGTAAAAGCTAGTATTTTATATATATAATTTAGAAATCAGTGTACTAAATTAATGTTGTGTCCTAAAGTTCAATAAATTTCACGATTAACTAAACGTCTCTACTGATAATAAAGAATAGCAATTTGCTACTTCAATAGTAGTTATTAATTTATACGAAACTTCACGAGCGGACAAATGTCAAAACGCTCATTATAGCGTGCCGCTACTATAGACGTCTGGTTAAAATGGTCTTGCTTCGACTCCCTAAAGCGTTCCCTCTATCGCACAGTAGCAACGATTGTGATAAACAAATATAACACTATTTGAAACCGAACTTAGCCGACTATCTCACTCTTCTCCCCGACGCGACGTGGTAAATCAAAAACCGGGTACTGCTTCATTTCACCCTAAGGACGCTAGCCGATCGATATAAAAAAAAAACGAGTAAAGACTCGTTAAATTATATCAAACATGAGGCGTCAATCCGGGTCACTGTAACAGATTCTTCACAAATGGTTCTGCAGTTCAGCCCTAAAGCCCTACGATTCAGTTAACCTGATATACTTGTGTAATTCAGCATGGTGTAAAGCGTGCATGCCAGTCCATTGGTTGCTACGTGGAATCGTTGAAGTCTTCGATTGCAATTATCTATAGAGTAGAATCTCGATTATTCGAATATCGATTATCCAGATATCCGATTATTCGGAGTCATTCTTCACAGCTCTAATTACAGACTTTAAAATGATTTGACGGCGCAACGAGATATGTTACGGACGAGTTTTTTCCCGCCTCCGACCTGTAGGTACTCCTGCTCTCATTTGTTTGCGTGATAGTGTTTGCTATTGTTTCATTTTATTTGATAGCGTTCAACTGTGGCTGAACTGCAATAGTGAAGACCCTGGACTCAAATTTTAACTGATGAAGTAATCATTAACGATTTGAACAGTAACTATAAAGAAGATGAAGAAGAGACTGAAAGTGGTGACGTGTGTCAAGTACCATCTCAAGCAGAAGATTTTGAAGCTCTAGATGTAGTTTTTAAATGGTTTGAAAGACGGGACTAATCGAATCCCATACAGTTATAACAACTGAAGCGCATCAGATACTTGGCCGCAATGAAAAGATGTGATTCATTACGTTAAAGATTAATCACAAACCATTTCCAATCAAAAGTTAAAATTATAAATTGCATAGGTTACTTGATTTTTTTTGATATCGCAATTGTCTATACGACGTATGTAAAACCCTTCCTATATTAAAAAAAGTTATTAAAATATAATAATTGTTTGGTTTGACTTCGAAATCGATTATTGGAATTTTCGATCATACGGAATATCTCTGGTTTTATTTGATTCGGATAATCGGGATTCTAATGTATATAAATGTTCGGCGTGCAAGTGTTCGTAATTCTTTTCCTGGAAGGCTTCCACGATCGTTATGATTTTTTTTTGGTGACTTTGGTATCATCACCTGGCCGATGCTTATTTATAGTTGTAATAGTAATTGAGATCAAAATTTTTTTGCATCACATTTTTTACATACGTTTTTGGATTTTTCACATAACTTCTTAACATTTTTTTTAGTTCATTACTTATTCGGGTCTCTGACAGGATAACGTCTGCGCCTACTGGGTCTGACATTAATATTATAAACAGAAAACATTATTTGAAATCCAGACATTAATAACAGTTATTGATTACAGCTAATCATATAGCCCATACGGTCAATTCGTTCAACCGAGTAAAAGCGTATGCGACCGATACAATTATCTACTATAATTACCGATACCGATACCGATTACGATACCTACTGTGATGTTGACCATGTATGAAACTCTATAACACGTTAAATTGTACATTAATGAGAAGACCATATGTTTTTTATTATGAAAAAAGAAAAGGGCACGCAGTCCATCTGACGTTAACTTGGTGATTGCAAACCGCAAAAGGTAGTAAGTCTTGAAGCCAATTATAATACATCGTTAGTGAAAACTTAGTTTCTTTGTAAATATTTTTGAAGAGAAAACTTCTTTAATTCTGCTGTGATTTCAGCTCGACGAAACAAATAGCGACATTAAATAAAATCAGACAAACATAACGTCTATAGGATTTAACGCATGAGAGACTGAGATAGAATACATTATCGTTTCCATTAATGAATATTTCATCATTTTTTTAAGGTTTCAGTTCTATCGCGTGTGAACTACGCATGTTTTATTTATAGTAGATAATCTCTGTTCTGTGCGAGGTCGCAAGCAATCAATACTATATTAACTTCAAATAAAATCTATGTTATTCAATAAATAAATTTTTCCTATAAAATCATGCAAAAATATCTCGATTATCAATCGCATACCAATGATTCCTCGATACGCATAAACAACATCGGGAATACCGGATGACGTCAGCGAGCTAATTCCAAGACTCGGTAGGCGCCATGTCATCTGTTTATACGTCACACCACTGGACCAGAGTTATGTGCTAGACACGGAACGCCCCTACTATATGTCTTCGTGTTACGCAATCGACATCGTTAACCGTTACGTATTATCGTCGCATGACCTTCAAATTTTACGAAAACTATCAAATATTATAAGAAACTAGCTGATACCCGTGGCTTCGCACCCGTTTTTTTTAAATTGTATTAAAGTAATATAATGGTGAGAAGTGGTAGAATTACAGAAATGCTCTTTTAAAACATTTGTAGGTATCACACGCAAGCCACCTACTGTTATATATAACGTGTACTTTAAATATGTAAATACTAACAGTGTGTTGGATGGGATTTAGCAACAACAACATATTTGGAACTTTAATTTGCTAACTAATCCCTTCAGTGCTCAATTACACAGTATAAGAAAGGAATGAAAATTTCAAGATATACAATTTCTCTTAAAAATGTTGTTATATAGATATTATTATTTTTGCGATCATACAAAAAGTAATCACTTCTCTATTCCGCAAGAAATTCTATAATGGAACTATTAAGGTAATACGTGTCTGGTCTAATATTGAAAAAAAAACGTCTTCTATTTTCAAAATACCTATTAATTATACAAAAAATTAGAAAATGGGCAAACGTGGGCAAATGACATACTTCAAGAATCCACCTTGACATTTTCAATTTTTGAAAGTTTTTTCGCACGCTGGCACACGCAATTTAAATCTTCATAACTTTTTTTGTAGAGGTGGGCAAAAAAATTAAATAGTGAGCAAAAAGGGGAAATCGATGGGCAAACCCTCTACGCATTTTCAAATCGTTACGCGAAAAATGTGGGGCCAACTTTCCGAAGCTATGGTTAATGAGTTATGTAGACGCGATCACGGTAAATAAAAACAAAATGGCTGCCAATTTGACCAAAAGACAAATTAAGCAAATTGCATACATTAATATATTCATTACAATTATATTAATTCTTGGAGTCCAATACAGTACACACCTCAAGCACATGCTTACAGTGAACAACATACTTTTGCTAAATTTCACGCGGAAGAAGTCGTGGGTGACAGCTAGTCTAAAATAAAATAACCTAAGTTAGTTCTTATAACTTCAGTTATCTGCTAGTGAAAGTCATGTGAAAATTGGTCTAATCGTTTCAGATATTCCACACTGATGAAATCGCGAGTAACAGCTTACAAATAATAAAATAGCTCAGGTTATTTCTCATTACTTTAGTTATATGTCAGTGAAAGTCTCGTTAAAATTTGGTATATTGCTTTGGAGATTCCTTATTGGACAGGAAAAAGTTGCGGGTAATAGCTAGTCTAAGATAAAACAGCCTAAATTACTCTTTATAAGATCAGCTACGTGCCTGTAAAATTCATGTGAACATAGTTCTATCTGTTTTGGAAAATACATTATGGGCACAGTTACAGATAACAGCTAGTTTAAAATAAATTAACCTAAGTCAGTACTTATAAAGTCAGTTATATGCCAGTAAAAATCCCGTGAAGATCAATCAAATCGTTTTGGAGATGTCCCTGCGGACGAAGGCGCAGGTAACAGGTACTTTAAAAAAAATAGCTTAAATTACTTCTTATGGGGTCAGCTATCTGCCAGTGAAACTCCCGTAAAAATCAGCTTTGTCGTTTCGGATATTCCGCTACAGGCAAAGTTGCGTATAACAGCTAGTATAAAATAATATAGCCTGTAAATTTAGCTCTCTGCTCTCTCTCTAAAATTTCTGTCAAAGTCGGTCCAGCCATTTCGAAGATTACCCGGAACATACAGACTGACAGACAAAAATTTTTAAATTAGATTTTTACTATAAGTAGCTTATACACTTTCATATCCAGTCAGTAAAAAGTAGGTATTTTGACAATATATATAGACATTTCATTTTTATTACATCTATAGATTGCATGTCAAAAATTCGAAATAATACTGACCTAAAATAACATTTTTGAATGAAAACTTACTAATTCAATGAACATAAAATAAATAGTGGCGTGCAACTATTCCAATTAATCGATAACGAATCGAACCGAATAATACGATTCGAAATGCGAATTTAACATACGAATAATTCGAACTATTCGGATTAGTCAAATAATTTAATTTATGCGTCAAATAAGCATTAACTATAAAATGCTACGAACTAACCAGTAACGCCATCACAGTCGACACCAGCCATTAAGAGCATTTAAAAATACTGTATCTCTATTTCTAGCCAAAAAGTGGCGGGAAAAAGTGTAAATTACAAATTTAAGAAATTAAATGTCATTCATTCTTATTTGAATATGTATCTTTTTTCAACGGCATTGACAATTTTCTTTATGAACTATAATCGATTTCTTTATTTATAAATAACCAAACAAAATATTCCAATATAGTAAAAGCTATACGTTTGTACCTTATTAGTTGTTAACGAATGTTGAGAGCTAAAATTTAAAACTATTTTTTTAATGTATGTAATAAAAAATTAGAGCAAAAAATTCTAGGAACCTGTTAAAATATGATATTATACCAAAAATATTGAAATTTCTTGGAAACAAAAAAAAAATAAAGATATATCTGTTGAAATTTTGTCAAAATTGAAATGCTATACAATTATTTAGATTTCACTGAGAAAGTGTATTTTTAATAAATATTTTCACTAATATGAATTTATTATTGCACATCCCTAAAAAGAAACGTGTTACCATGGCAACTGTTATAATATTATTGGTTACTATAACAACGGTTGTCTAATGGTAGGGACTAACGATGTCTGTAGGAGAATATTTAATTTTAACTGAAAAATGTATTTAGGATAGGTTTTAAGCGAAATCCGTTCTTAGTGAGCGTCTACGTCGCAAAAGGAATAACTATGGTGAATTTCAAATCAATCGGACATGCAGTTTCGGAGAAATCGTGATGAGTCAGTCAGTGGTATTTCGCTTATATATATAGATTACTATAACAACGGTTGTCTAATGGTAGGGACTAACGATGTCTGTAGGAGAATATTTAATTTTAACTGAAAAATGTATTTAGGATAGGTTTTAAGCGAAATCCGTTCTTAGTGAGCGTCTACGTCGCAAAAGGAATAACTATGGTGAATTTCAAATCAATCGGACATGCAGTTTCGGAGAAATCGTGATGAGTCAGTCAGTGGTATTTCGCTTATATATATATAGATTATCATAGAATAATATTTTTCTATATTGAGAAGAATTATTATTATTTCTTTATACTTGATAATCTTCATCTTTTGGCATCCAGTTTTTTTTTGCCTTGATAAAAATCGTGTTTTAGATTTTACTCCATATAAATTGATTTTAATATACAGGCCACACTACACAAATTAGATGTAGAATAGAATTTAGTATTAAAAAAGTGACGTTTTATGCCCAACACATTCGCAAATCTTATAGCGAATGCTTGTATTTATGTAATATAAGTATATAGGTATACAATTTTATGTAACATGTTCTTTTTTGTATGCAATATGATTTTTTAATATATTTTTAAGCAAATAAAAGAAAATAAGTGATTTTTTTACACAGGTTTTACAGTTTGACCACAATTTCACCAGATGTTAAATGACGATGTGGCCTAAGACAGTAAGCACGCTAATCTAGAAGAGACTGACTCTCACATACACAGCTGCCGGAACACACCTACATGTGCTTAGCAACAAATGTTCAACTTGTAATTGGTAGTTAGCCAGGTAGGTTTAAAAAAAACCCTCTGACCTTGCTATGGTTTGTCAAAACTACGGCTTATTCGCAAGGATACGAAACTACGTTGATCAATGCGGTATCCGAACATCCATCGTTGCCTCAAAATGCGTTTCTTTGCCTCCTTTACCTATTGTATTTGTTCGAAGACAATGCTTTTTTTTTAAATAAACTCGAGTCGCGTGTCGAAGCTAAAGATCCGATTTTTTCTTAATGATCTGTTTATTTTGTATATCAACCGTAACTTAGTATTTAAAGGGTCAATATATCAGTAACTATAAACGTAATTACTAATACAATGTATGTACAATATAACTTCCAAATTATAGCCAAGTGAACTCACCCTTTTAGATGTAGAATAATATGTCATAGATTGAGACTACAACTTTGTAGTAATGAGAACACAAATAAATATTCGTATAATTCAGGGCTAAATCAGTACATTTAGAAAATACGAACACAGTTTCAATTTCGACTGTAAAGCGAAACTTGCGTGAGAAAATACACATGAAAACATAGGCAAATACAATATGTTTTTTTTTACCCGTGACGTTTTATAGTGCAGTACTTGAAAACCTATCGATATATAAAATCTCTCAATGAATCCCCGTGAATCAAACGGGATGAAGTTCATGCAAAGGAAAAAAAAAACACTTTATTTATATGAGAGAAAACATTAACACACTAGTGCCAACTACTATTATATTACTATACACACTTAATTTGATAAGTAGTGTGAGTCATCGATGTATTCAGTACCTACTCTTCTATATAAACGTAATTCGAATCGTATTTGCCTTTATCTTTAATCGCAAACTGAAACGAATGGAGCTAAATTCAATTAGCAATTTTATTTCTACAACTTTGTTTCTAGAGATGGATTGAATACCGATAAGAGAAGTTTATATGATTTATTTTTAGATCCTATCGTTACTTTCAAAGTGATCCCGCGAACAATGTAGTAGGGGACAAGACATATTAATTATAAAAAAATCTACGGTACGGCCCTAAGCCCAATTACTAAAGCTGATACGAACAAACTTTAGAATATCCCCAATACAATTATAAACATGATTATTTTATACAGAATAATAATTGTCGTACACCGATTTGTCCGTAAATAAGTTTTTTAATTAATTTAGTTAAATTTAGAATCATAAAGTATTAGATATTATTCAAGCGTTAAAATATACTTTTAACGTTTCCGATTTAAATTATTTTAACATACAAACTTTCATTCATACATATTTTTTATATCATGACGTAGAAAATAGGCACGCAACCCATCTAATAAATTGTATCTATGGCTTATAGGTATATGTACCACCAAGCCTAAAAATCTGCTATCTTGCGGCCACATAATAATTGATGCTCCTAAGAAGTGAATTGGAGTTGCAGCAGTAATATATGTTACCAAGTCGGGAAAAGCTACTAAAGCAACTTATAGAAAAAATAACAATTACCTCATTCCCATAAGCTAACAAATGATGTACTGTTATTAGAGCCTTGTAAACGACCACCCAATTGGTATTCTGCGTGCGCTCGACGAGCAAGTTGGCCAACTGCGGGATCGACACGTTTGGCTCATTTGTGCAGTGGACTAGATCTGGAATAAAAAGAAATAATATTTAAATACCACACAATATTCTCTCCTATACATTTGATGAGTTCTTTTTTAATTTTTCTTAAATTGAATCACAGTTTAGAAGTTTGTTATAATACTAAATATTTGCATTTTGGTTAAACAATTAATTTTTTAAACAAACATATTGCTTAGGCAGCACCAAAATACATGATATTAACTAAATTGGCAGCGACTACCAGTTTTGGAGCCCACAACCAATAATTATAAGCATTCATAACCGTATATTACAACGACCTATCCGTTCAGAGCATCTATCTGTAAGGCGAAGGCTACATTAAACGTCGATGGTAGTGGAAAGCGGAAAAGCGAAATCCAATAAACATAGCCGTTACACTGTCGCCGTTTATTCGTGATGACTGTTAGTCCCAATTCATTGAAATATTTTTATTAGAAAAATGTATATTTCGAATTACTATTACTTTCAAAATAACGGTGGAATCATTAATCAGTTTTCTATAAACGTATTTTATTAGAATTTTTTTATTAATGACCTATGGATACAATTTAGCAGCACCATTCGATAGTCTCTTTTATTTTTAAAATGTTTTGTTTACCAGAATCTCTCCTGACGTTAAATGGTTATGTAGCCTAAAATAATAATATGGTGGTTAGGGTTAGGGTCGACTGGGACCCTCAAGTGCAGTTGCCAAAATACACTTAAATATTCTTGGTGCTAGACTTTTACCTAGAGGGTAGTTAAACAGACTGATAGGTATTAGAAAAAGCCCAACCATATGGCAGGGTCTCATCACGACGTTTTCCTTCACCGAAAGCGGTACATTGTATAGTTCAAAACATGCACCAATGGACATCGTCATCTCTACAGATAAAAATTCTGGTCATCGACTACTGTTCGCTAATGTCATTTTTCATTTTCTTCTATTAGAGAAACGTAGCCAGTAATAATTCCTTTACAAGTAATTTCCGACTAGTGTAAATTGGGAATACAAGTGAAAATTTCTCTTCATAGATCATACTGGTTTATGTCTCAAAGCTAAAGTGCTTGCGTTGCCGTGTTCCAGTCCTAAATGTGTGGTTGGCAACACGCTGTTCTAACTTGATTCTCAGAAGTACCAACTTATTATAACTGGCTTTCGTTGCCACATTCGAAATACAGTGACGTGTTAGAGAAGCATGTATTCTGCTACACATATATGTGTAACTTAGCTAGTTTAGATAAACTTGTGATATTGCATTCAAGGGAAAGTTTAAACCAAGGTTCGGCCAGTCTGGCGGCATTAAGCTTGTTGCCATATAGCTGAGCGCCATAAGGGAGTCCCCAAGAATATGTAACTGTTGATTTCTCTTCGTTTACTACAATGATGTGCGTTGAAGAGTTGATTATATTAGTTGATTCCTCCAGGCAGAAAGTCTCGCCAAGCAGTGGTACAGATACAGGCTGACATTATGTAACATTTCTATATAGCGACATGAAGGTATTTGTATGTGATATACGATGCATGGTATGCTTGCTATATTGTCATTTTTTGGTAGCAGAAAACTAGCCACCTTTAGTCTGCATCTTCGGGTTTTTTAGTATTCACGGTTTTGTGGGGTATTCACAAGTACTTCCAACTACCCATTCTATATTGGCATTGTTTTACTCACTGGTTTTTATTCAACATTGACGACTGTTATAATTCGTCTCTGCGAGTCTCCAAGATTTTGTATCACCTAAATCGGTGTGTATTTGTTGAATTAATAAAGTTGGTATCTTCCGGAGTATTCGTTGTCGAATAAATCAAAATTAGTATATATTTTTTTTAAACTATTATAGAAAAACAAATGCAAATAAAATGACATGAGAATAATTATTTATATTGAATAGTTACTAATAAACGTCGTGCTTTTATTAAGCATCCCAGAAAGGTAGATCCTATATTTTAAAATAAGCGCGTCATTACTGCCCTGTATTTTACCTTTCACGTTTTCGCACTTTTGGGCGAGTGTCCAAGAAGCCCCGGTGAAGCTATGAACGCCCGTCAGATCAACAGCGTGTATAATATGTTTGAAAAAAAAAGAACGGTTCTATCGAAGTTGGCTATACACACCCACAGGATACAGTGACTCACATCATAGAATTTAAAAAAATCGTCAACTAATGTAGCCTCAGCCTAAAAAGTCATTCCACCTACAGTTACGAATTTATCAGTCAATTTATCACTCGTACACATAAGTATATTGGAGTTTTGCATTTGAAATGTTATCTGTAACAATGAGGCGATTATTCAATTGTCATTTGTAAAGGTCGAATAAACGATTCTATATCAAGTATGTCATTTGAACTTTGTAAGGGCATTGCTTTTTAATATTAATTAATGTGTTACCTTTCATAAAAAAAAAAACTTTGAAACTGAGGTAAAAAATCGTCACAATTATCTAATAAGAAACTTTTAACAAAACATAAAACAGATTTCAAAAAAATCTACCTTAAAAAAAGTACATCAGAACATTTTTCACCATAATACTTAGAATTTGAAGATTAATTTGATGTATCAACGAAATCCAATATGCAATGCCAACGAAGTTAAAACCAATTTATAAAAAAAAATATTTTTTCAAGTTGGTACATAAATTAAAAAAGTTCCAAGGTAAAAAATACAACCGAATTGAAAACCGCCTCCTTATTGAAATCTATAAAAAACTGAAGATTTTTATGTCCTTAGAAATATAAAATCAGTGTCAACATACTTCAGATTTATAAACTCCTATAACACAATTCGACGGATAATCATTAAATTTAACACAATTGAGTGTTTTATCTAAGGTCTTTTATGCTGCCCACTTTAATATAACTCCCCGTAGGCTGCATTATGCTATATCTTAATGTTAACTTTTACATTATATATTAACGCGAAGTTGTCTGTATACATACAATTGGTAGTTAATAATACGATGCGAAAACGTGAAAGGGAAAATACAGGGCAGTAATGACGCGTTTATTTTAAAATACAAAATCCACCTTCCTGGGATGCTTAATAAAAGCACGACGTTTATTAATAACTATTCAATATAATTGATTATTCTCATGTCATTTTATTTGCATTTGTTTTTCTATAATAGTTTAAAAATATATACAAATTTTGATTTATTCGACAACGAATACTCCGAAAAATACCGACTTTATTAATTCAACAAATACACACCAATTTATGTGATAAAATATCTTGGAGACTCGCAGAGACGAATTATAACAGTCGCCAATGTTGAAAAAAACCAGTGAGTAATAACCTGAAAAGATTGTATAAAACAGTGGCAATATAGAATGGGACTTGTGAATGCCCCCCAAAACCGTGAATACTGAAAAAACCTGAAGATGCAGTCTAAAGGTGGCTAGTTTTCTGTTACCTAAAAATGACAATATAACAAGAAAACCATGCATCTTATATCACATACAAATACCTTCATATCACTATATAGAAATGTTACATAATGTCAGTCTGTATCTGTACTACTACTGCTCGGCAAAACTTTCTGCCTGGAGGAAGCAACTAACATAATCATCTCTTCAACGCACATCATTGTAGTAAATGAAGAGAAATCAACAGTTACATATTTTTCCCACATATAGTGGTGCTACATAATTATCATCAGGGGGATGATGTTAGGCGCGCGCGGCCAATCGTAAAAATTAAGTTAAATCATACATTGCAACATGACAAACATGTGCTAACCTTACTTAAATAGGTGGAATAAGGCTCTGCAAAAAAAAAGAATTAGTAAAGTAAGTAGTAAATTACAAGGTACTAATATAAATATCTGAAATATGAGTCCTGAAAAAATAATAAAGTAGGCAATACTATTTACTATACGAGAACTCACTGATTTTCAATGAGATCCATATTGTACCTTAGTTTATAAATATTTAAGCAAATAAAAGTGCAGAATGCTATCGCTACAAGCGATTTAGTTGCAGGTTGATTATAAGTTAATGGGAAAACAAGAGCAACGTCCTTAATGATAAGATTTGTTACTTCTAAGGCCAAGTCAAAACATCTCGTGTGTCACTTAGTGTCACCAACCACGCCTACAGGAAAGCAACACAAATACTGTGACATTTCGGCAAACACCACTATGGTAGGTGCTCTCGCAAAATAACCTTGTATTGTTCAGTAATCTACTCTTGAATGGAAACCACACTTAAATTGAAAATCTGTCAATAAGTCACTACTGTTTCTAGATCAATGGACCCTTTAATTATTGCATAAGCACCAGGAAGACAGAGATTTAAGCTTTGCTTGTTTTTGAAGACATGGGAAACGCAAGGCTCTCAATAATGTTACGTCAACAATTTTTACTTCTCCCATCCTTTTTTTTTGAAAACTCACAAAAAAACTTGCGAGAGATTTTGTAAACAAAATAAGAGCTTTTCTTACTCTTGCTGGGAGAGGGGAGGTATGGGTCGGTAATAACTATAATTCTGCTTACGTAAATACTTGAGCTGCCCCTTAGCGTGCTGTTTACGGCATCATAGCCATTAATAGCACAAAACATTGCGGTCCAATAACAATCGAAATAAAAGATTAATTGTTTTTACGCAGTAATATTTTTTACAACCTAATTCCATATTCCGATTGACCTTTGCTTTCGATATAGACTATATTATACTAGGTCCAGGAAAGTAAATAAGAAAAATGACTAATTCTGATTATAGCCTAGACGCTTACAAGTTGCAACTTCGGGATAGAACATAAAGACGTTGCTCTTATTGTTATGGCACGACAAAGTGACATCATTGTACGTGTTGGTTGTCATGTCGTGACATGCCGGCCTGCAAGCCTAATACTACTAATACAGGCTGATCCCAAAACAGGACAAACCAAATAATCACTGTGATGGATTTATTGCTAAACGCAGTATTATGGTATCGATTCATTTGAGTACAGAAAACCACCACCTCGCTTGTTATTTTTGCATTATATGGCGGGTATTATTGCTGATGTTTGATAGTTATAATTCAATCAGACAATATTATCACACCACCTCTATCAGTATGTTGCACAACTAATAGTATATAGTTCACCACAAATAGTAGTAATTGAATGAATCGAAGGAATACCCTATCCCCGTAATATGTTCCAACCACGATTTTTTTCTTTAGGGGGAACTTTCAGTAAAACGAAATACAAATGACAACCCTAGCTCATATTATTTTTATGGCGACACATTATTTCAAACATTACATGGTTGTAAAATGGCACAAATTAAGAGGGCACCGATATGTCGAATGTTGATAACGGAATTCTCGTAATTGTTTTTGTGTAATATTTTTGGTTTGTCTATCTGTCAGTTTACATGACGTCTCTCTAATAGGGTAGGTAGGAAGAATGTGATGTCATTCTCCTGAAATCGTCTATGTTCATTACAGTTTAAGTTTTCCTTCTCCATTAAATGTAGAAATGACGCCCGTCTCTATGCTTGCACCAAAAACGAATGTCTATAACTACAAAATTGTTGTTAAAATATGTGTTATATTATGTGTGATGAAGAGATAAACGAGTTTCCTACAGGTTCTTCTCAGTAACCGAGTTGTTTTCCGAACCGGTGGTAACTTTGACGTACATAAGCGCCTATTCAGGGCCTATACTGAATAAAATATTTTTGATTTTGATTACATTATCTGTTTGTACAATACGGTGTTATACTTTAATTACAAACTCATGAAGTTAGATTACCATGTGGTCTAAGATGCCGACACTCGTAAATCTAGAGAAGAAATGACTTTCAAGTGCAGCTGCCAACGCACCCGTAGGTGCTTGGTGATATATTTTCAACTTACGAATAATAGCTAACCACGCGAACATTAGAGAAAGATTATATGGTTTTATCACGATGTTTTCAATAAAAACTTCGGCGCATTGCATGGATTCGAACCTATGTGCATCATTATCGCTTGAAATAGCAAAAATCGCTTCGGAATAATAATAAAATCCATATGTAAATAAAAGAATACAAGTAAAATGTTTTTATATATCGGTCACGAGTGTTTACGTACAATGAACAGCCAAGATTTTTTTATTTAATCTGCGTAAGTCTCAGTTGGCGCCCGCTTCTATTTTCTCACAATACACGGTCATACATATAAATTGCATATCTTTTTTGGAATTCTTTCATCACTCATATTCTTCGACGTGTTTGACATAACGAAACGTACCTTTTTAAATAATGTTGGTAACACTTTCTAATAATTGAACTTATTCATTTTTCTGGACAAACTGATAAATGAACTAAAACATTAAAGGCTTTTAAGGGCAAATAATTTACCTTACGGTAATTTTTATTAGTAATTTCATGGAATGCGAGAATTACTTTCTAAATCAGATTATAGAATCAGACTTTCTGCTTTAATTATTGAATTAAACAATAAATCCCATTGAACTAAATTTACAATTATGTTTTTTATCTTAGCCTTTAATCCTTAAGGTTACATCGGTCTAGTTGTTTTTATAGATTCTGTTAAAAATAACTAGGTAATCAAGTTATACATCGGAAGTGCTTCAGCACTTTTACGTTTTGACAATATAATGTGGAAAGAACAAAGGATTGAGACCAAGGCACCTCATTAAACTACTCCTCTCTGAATTGTTTCGGACACATTTTGTCAATACGTGTAATGGACACCGTCTAATTTCACACATTTTAATTTTCAATTTCAATTTTAAATTTCTCACATTAGTAATAACCTTCATATGTTAGAGTCTACTATTCAATTTAACGAATACTAAATAACAAATATTGAATTTGTAACATTTTTCGGTTATATCAATATTTTGAATAAGAATTAAAGTGTAAAAAACTAATTCCGGAACCTCAGTTTAACGGAAAAGATTGTCCCAAATATTCCATTTCGTAATGTAGTAAGTACATTAGTACCGTTGGATGTATTCGTTTTCCAGATAAGTCAGATTCAGGGAACATAAAATTTATAGCGACGCCTTATTTTATAGGTGTCGTGAAATCCGTTATAAAGCCGTGAACAAGAAACAACATAGAAAAACAAAGGCAGCTAGTTCATACAAACTACAAAATAGATCATAAGCGAGTACACTTTATTTTTCGACTAACGCTAATGGCATGATGGGCCTTCACAATTTCACCGGACTCAGAACGAGCGCATACGACGCTCAACCGCTTGGTAACAAGCTCATGGGTGTCGAAGTGACCGAACTTCGGCTTGGGCTGTTGCCTTGGATGCAACAACGCGAATTTTACTAATCTAATCATGCATATAAAAATAATTAGGCACATATATGTAACAGCATGTGTGCGTCACGAACTCAAACCTAAATTCTGTTATCTGTCAACTTGGCTAAATCAAACTGTCCAAGTTCGGAAAATAAGGAGAAAAAATATTATTACCTACGTGGTGTAGGCATAGAGTGGCAAGTAGTTTCACAAGCAAATCAGACACAGCCAAGTTCTCTTTATTGATTCATTAATAGACAAAAGCAGTTATATTTTTTAATTATATTCTCTTTGTACTGGTAAATGTTTACGTTTTTCACAGACACTAACTCGTAATGATAATATTCATATATAAATATTAATATGCGAAGATAAAACAGTTCATTACCTTGTTCTCCTCTGTTTGTCAATCAATTTCATTTATTATTATTGTTTAGTAGTTATTAACGACCTTAAATGTTAACATTTATTTTTTTCCTTACCATCGATGAGTCGAAGCCTTTACTTGCAAGTCTCTATACGTCATACTTCATGATCCTTTCTACTAATCTACAATATTTGCTTTCCCTGTCTACCTACCAACATCATGTTGATAATCTCTAGCCAAGCACCTGTTAGTATGTTCCGGCAACTGCAGTTGAGAGCCAGTCCCCTCTAGTTTTGACGTATGGTAACATTTTAAGCCACATCGTCATTTAACATCTGATAAAATTGTAATCAAAGGCTAAAATCTTTCTAAAATCTAAATTTGTTTTGAAAGCATAAAAAAATATATTTAAAAAAAAGTATAACATTAAAACTCAAAATATTCATTATTTTTTTTCCAAAAATTTTACATATAAATAATTGATCATTATTGAGATGGTGTGAATCCTACCTCAGGAATCGTTCTCATTTTTTATTAGTTCGCGGATTTAGTTATCATGTTTGTACACTTCCTTTTGGAGTTCCTCAAGGGTCACATCTTGGTCCACTTCTATATCTTTTACATATTAATGACATTTCTAATATTATACAGTCCAATTTTAAATTATATGCAGACGATTTGAAGATTTATCGTATAATAGACCGTTCATCGGATGTACATATCCTACAATCTGATACAAATAGCGTTTTTGAATGGTGTGTGAGAATAATCAAATGGAACTAATATTTAGAAAAATGTTTTTATATAAAATATACTAGGGAAAAAAACCCATTAATATATTTTACTCAATCAATAAGCCATTTTAACGGAAGTCTCTACAATCCGTGATTAAGGAGTTACTATAGATTCCGCATTATCATTTCGACCACACATAATAATATTATTCAAAAGTAGTCCCAACTCTCAGGTTTTATTTTCAGACAATTAAAAATATTTCGACAGCCGATATTATACATTATAATTTATAATTCAATAGTTCGTAGTATCCTTGAGTACTGTAGTCCAGTATGGAACTACTGTTATCGTGTTCATATAGATAGAATTGAAGGAGTACAGAAAAGATTCTTATATTACCTTTCCTTTCACGACAACAAATGCCACGACAATAGTTTTAACTCATACTCCAAATGTTTAGTCTATTATATAATGAAACCGTTACAGACTCGTATAAAGATGGCTGATATAATATTATATTATTCAAATTATTACACGGTTTCATAGATTCTCCAGATTTTCTTCAAAATATACCTGTTAGTGCCCCACGCGTAGGTAGCCCCTTAATTAATCAATAAACTTTTAATTTACTACTAGCAATAACTAACTTAGGCCAACATTACCCTTTATACCGCATACTTTCTTTTTGTAATAGTTTACGTTTTAAATTCGATATTTTCTTTTGTGTCTCTTTGGCGTCAACTAGAAAAATAATTTATTTACATGTTTGATTTATTTTAATTTTACTTTTTCTTAGTTTTAATACTATGAAACACTTTCTTATTGTCTTATTTTGTACATGTTGTGTTTGCATTTAGCAGAGTTTATGTCAATTTCTGATCATCGAGCTCAATTATGTGGACCTCAAACAAATAAATAAACAAGGTTAAGGAGCATGAAATATGACGGATAGAAATTTATTAATAAAATATCGCTGAAGGTAGAAAAAAAAAGCATGTTTCCAAAATGTAATTGATAACATTAAATATTGTCAATATTCGTTTAAAAAACAAAAAATCGGTTGAGAAATAGTATTTAACTGCTTCTTCGCGTATTTTATGCACAGATACTAGCGGGCCCGGGGGATGTTGATCTACCCTGACAATAAAAAAAATCCTAGAACCAGACCACAGTGGCACCTACCGGGTCCAATTCTGCATTTAAACCATTTTTAAATCCACCTGAACACAAACAAAAAAAACATTAAATCTGTCGAGCCGTTTGAGAAGAATTCAGTCACATACACACGTACAGAAGAATTATTCATTATATACTATACAATATACAAAACTAAAATAAGTAAGCTGTATATATAATTGAAGCATTAAATCCCTAGGTAAAACCTTACAGGCACTATACAACGCAGTAATGTCAGGTAAACAAGCTCATCTCCCTAAACTATACCGTAAACAAAGTTTTAATCATAACATCCCTACTTTTGATGTCTACATTGTAGACCTGTACTAATTTAGTTTAATAACAGGAGATTGCAAATAAATTACGTTCTGTTAAACAGTACCTGACTATTTGTTTACCTGGGTACTACTTCCTTATACAAAACTCGATATAAATTATATTAAATACTAGATGTGTCTATGTAATTATTGATAAATCAACCTTAAGAGCATGGGCATAATCGCCGTGCCACATCACGACGTATTGGTGATTTCAAACACAGAGAAATCCTCAATTCTATATTTTACCACATACGGTGGTACTACAAGAACAGTTTTCGGGTTCAGATTTCCTTCACCGTCAGCTGTTAATATTACGAATTTAAATTTGTAAGTATACGCAAATTTTGAAAAATTAATATTGACTGACAGTTATATAACCACAACGGTGAACGCGTGGAAATTTCATTAAAACTTATTTGGTTTAAAGCCATACGAGTTATATTGCCTCATTGTTGAAATTTCACACTGAAGAAGAAATGGAAACTGCAACAAGTATACTGTACAATATAAGTGTACTGGTCTTTCAAGATACTTCGATTAAATCGAATCTCAAACGTGGTAATTGGTATCTTATTATAGTTCCAATAAGTCAATAATTTCATGACGCAATGTGATTACAAGATTTTTCTTTTGTATTTAGATTTTCTTATATAATTTATAATTAATAATTTTGATATATAATTTTTAATAAGTGAATATTTTACTTAAAAATAGTGTTAAATGAAACTTATTGATTTAATTCATTGCTTTACATTATTTGCATTACAAAATTCATAGCGAATATAAATATAAAAATTTCCAAAGAAATAGAGAGAGACGCATGAAGGGGCCATATCGCTTTTCCTTGTGTGAGGAAAATATACAAAAAAAACCTTCATATCGAATTATGTTCGAAGTTAAAAAAAATGAAGCGTAGGGAAGTTCATACCTTACGGAGAGTCCCTCGCCGTATGTATATGTATATTTATTACGATTTGTAAGATTATTAACAATTCTTATAGCCTATATGTCAATTTATGAATAACAACGTGAAGCGTTTTCCTTTTTTAATTTGTCCTTTAATTTTTAAGTTAAATGCAAATAAACAACCAGACAGGGAAACTGAAAAGATTTAATATCATTTTCGTGCTTAGTGACATTTATTATATAAATACATAAATATAGAGCGATACATATGCACATCATTATAATTGATTTCTTAAGCTTATTCCCCGCTTATTCAAATATATACAAGTCAAGCGAACTTTTGTAATTTTAACGAAGTACCTTAAGAAAAAAAGAAACTCGAAATTACGACATCTTTATCAGAAGGTCACAAACGTAACAAAAATGCCTACTATTTTACAGTGCCGGGTTAAACTTGACCCACCATTACTTCACAGCTATTAGAAACGGCAAGGTAACTATTCAATTTTACGCGTATTGTCTTGCGCGAAAACGGGCACACGGCGTCCATTAGTTTGCATTGAATAATAGGAAAATGTCCTTTCCAGTATATATTTAGGTTTTATAAACGTGTATGGTTAGTGGACTTCCTTTATCTACGTACATTGCGGTCTGAGTAGATCCAAAATCATTTAAGTATTTTTAATTACCAGACATGTTAAGTGTTTAAGCATTTTAGAATCTGCACATATTTTACCTTGCACTAGAAACTACAATTCGGTCAAAAGGGATGCAGTCTTATATTATTAGTTTAATAATAATAATAATAAATATTTATTTCAGACAAAAGTCCATCTGGTTAGTATACAAACAACTTAAAAAACTAGTGTTAGTACTTACATCTATTAAGACTAGCAACTAATTTTAACGCCACAGAGGTATGTAAGCGTACCCAATGACCCAGTATAGGGCTATCCCACCTGCCTGCCACAGTATTCAGTATGCTGTTGGAGCTGGCGCGTACCCTGCGCATAAGTGAGGCGCATCTTTTGCGCATAATGGCGTGAAAACCATCAATTTTTGCTTCGGCGAACATGCCTGAAGCACTGCAGTAGCGCGATAATCCCATCAGCACCCTGAACACGTTATTGTATTGTACGCGCAGAGCGCTGTATGCCCTCTGCGTGTAGTTGACCCACAGACTGCATGTGTAAAATGACTGACAGTACCCTGTAAAGAGTGTAGCCTACACTTTAGTCGAGCATTTAGCAAATCTGCGAGCCAACATATTACAACGGACAGCCAACTCTCTGCGCTCACGCTCAATGTCCAGGCTATCTTTCAAATCATCGGATACCCCCCAGTGGCCCAGATACTTAAAATAAGTTACTTGTGTTAAGGGACATCCGCACAGCCTCAACTGTTGTGCAATTGGGTAGGTCTTGGTGCCTGCCTTAAAGACTAGAACCTCACTCTTTTTAACATTGTATCTGAGCCCATGGGCCTCCACGTATTTCTCACAGATTGTGAGCAGATTAATCATAGCGTTAATCGAAGGGCTCAGCAACACCATATTTTTATTTAAGATTCATAAAAAAAAATTCTGCTTCATTTACCTCTTAAAAATCTTTTATTAATGATATTTCACATGCTATATAATCCATTTTAAATATTAAAAATTCAATTAAATTTCTTAATAGTTTATGTAATAAAAAATGTTGAAAAAAACTATTGAAGGCTGTGCCGGCTTTAAGGGCATACTTCGTACCCTTTGTATTCTAAACTATATTAATAACTCTGTAGTTCTGTATATACGTCCCATTGTTTTTTCATTTTAAATAACTTATATTTATATTATATATGTATAACATAACTTATAACTTCATGTTTACTAAATCTAGAATGATCGTTATAGACATGAAATGTGTAACAAATATGATAACAACGCTACATCAATATATTGCACGTATTCTGGTGAAAGAACTTGAAATATACAGAACTGATATTGAGAACTTTCATTATTATATATACATATTTGATAATGAAACTATTTAAAACATAGAAATGTCATTCGACAGGATCCCACCACTCACGACATATGTCATTCAGACACGTATCAGTACAAATGGTGATAACACAGGAAATACTTCTGCATCGCTTATCGGGTTACAGACCAATCATGCCAATTAACAACAAACATGTGTCTCGTAGTGTCCCAGATAGGTTACATTGTAACAAAGCACCGTATGATATTCCTACAGGCCGGTTTTTGTTACTACGGAAACTGGGAATTAATTGAGTCAAATTAAATATTGAATACAAGATGACGGCACTGGATTATGTCGATATTTGTACTAGATGATTCATTTAAAATGGCTAACGACTAAACAAACTTCTACGTAGGACCGCTTGTCTTAGCGAATCTGTCGGTTGGGCTTCGCTGAATATGCACAAGAACTACACCAATTATTTTCACCCTCACCATTCCGTCACAAGACTGCCAGAGGGTGGACAGAGCTCCAGTCTAGGTAGACGATAAATCGTTTATTCCGAAGCGCTTTGCACCTTTGAATAAATGGATTACGCTGTTCGGATCTGTTTTTCCAAGTCATACTGTTGAATGGTCTTCCAAAGAAGAGTAAATTAGTTTATACTGGACGAATTTGTATCATACTCGATCTAGTCTTCCATTTTCATCAGATATGACTGAGGGCAAATGACAAGGTGTCTATAAAAAAATGACTCACGAGATTTTAATAACCTACCTAACATATAAGATGGGTATAAGGGAAGCATACCATGATGCATTTATGGCATTGAAAGATTTACCTATATTCAACCTATCAGTGTATTCCAGCAAGAGTACTTCAAAGCTGATCCTTTTTTTCACATTTTACAGGCCTCTACACATGAACGCACTACCCCGTAACATTTTATGAGACTGTACGACTGTTATATTACAAAGAAAACAAGGATGGCTTTAATAATATTCAATGTTATTTTGTATTCGGCGCGTAGCGAATAGCTTAATCGTGCCAATGACTATGACATGTCTGGGTCGACGAACCTTATCCGGGGCCCAGACTCTTTGCGGATGAAAACGGGGAAATATTTGGGCATTATCCAACGTTACATAATTCAATCAATAGACGACCTCGATCGCAATAGAAAAGCGACTTCTCTGTCCTCTCTTGGTGATAACATATTCGTCTACTATAATAGAATATTTATATAAACTGAAGTACGCCGGAATAAACTGGAATTTACGTAAATATTTATAAATTCACTCAGCGAACTAGAAAATTCCAATAGCAATAGCAAATTAATAAAGTTGGTAAGACAAGAGTATTAAGGTGAGTATGAAGGTAAGCAGTTGTAAGCTTAGAAGACAAAAGGGTTTTTTGGTAATGTGTTAGGTTCTATAAAAAGCTTTAAAGCACATTAAACATTTACCGGAGAATACGTTCAAGGATTATGAAAATCAAATTACATCAGTGGTTTTCAAAATGTGGGTAGAGAAATATTTTTGTTAAGAAAATGTAATTGAATGAGATTCATACCATATTTATATTTAACTGATTTAATAATGTATTAAACTGATATCTAATCATGACAATAAATCAAAAAAGTCGTACGGATTTGATACTTTGTAACATAAAATACAGATTAGAAACAGTAAAGGATATGGGGCCGCGAAATAATTTGACATACTAAGGTCGTGTTACGAAAAAGGTTCAAAAACACTGCATTATACTTAACTTACTGTCGAAACTCATTATGGGCTGGATAAAATTATGTGAATGTTAGTGATATCTGGAAGTGACTCCCTTAGTAAACATCTACAACAATTGCAATGGAAGGCTGTAAATAACACTTGCATAGATTGAAATAAAAATCACAAAATAAGAAGTATTGGTATAGATATTGTTAAGTATTGCGAACCAGTGGTAGTCGGTATATTCATTGTTTGGTTGGTAGTATGACACTCAAAAATACGTTCTATTTCTATGAGGCATAAATTTAATTCATTATTTTTGTCTGTTTTTGAAAGGCTGGACCAGAAAAGGTGGTGGACTGCTGAAGGGCTGGACAAGAAAATGTTGCTGACTGCTTGCTCCCATTATTAGGACGACGCCCGGCAGACACCTCCCGCTGGGCTGGCCGCTGGAGCGGCATGGTGATAGCACTGCACGATCCCATGTGGCCTCAACCAAAGCGGCGGCCGGTACACCGTGGGATTTTAGTGAGTAAGAGTCTGACACTACTCTCTCCCCCGAGAGGGTGGCGTGTCCATAATGGATTTCCCCACGTTAATAAAAAAAGGGTTGTTAATTTCTGGTCTAGACGAGAGTCAAGTTGTCGTGTCATGTCAACTCAAGCGTAGCATATTAAATCACGTAATCGATTAAACTGAAAGAGGTCTTTAATATTTTCATACATAAATAAATCAATGTGAACATAACTTCCAATGTCATCGGACTTAAATCTTGAACCGATACGTACAACAGTCAACTTTGTATAACTCAAACGCCGTATAAAACGAACGAAGTAATTATATCGTGTGAAATAGGATTAATGCAGATTATTGTAGAAAAAATATTACATCCGCATTTATACGAACCAAATGTGACGGATAGAGGAAATAATCTGACCTCGTAAAATTATAATTGTCGACTTTATTATATAGGGAAATATTTCATTAAAACCGAGACGCAACTGGGATAGGTACGTGGCATGGAGCGCTATTTTATGGTAAGAAATAACAATATTGTTATTATAGTCGTAATTAATGTTATAAACGCGAAAGTGTGTTTGTTGGTTACGCTTTCACGCCTTAACTACTCAACCAATCCTCATGAAAATTTGCATACATGTTGCCAGAAACATAAAAAAGGACACAGCTTTCATTCCGAAAAAATACTGTTAGGGATAAATATTAAATTTATTTTAACATTTCCTACATCATAAACTATTTGGCTGACAGGTTCTCTTCAAAACATTTCTATGTCTCGGCCATCAAATAATCCTCTTAATTATATTATAACCTCTTTAACATTTACTTTTTTTTTAATATAAGACGGATAATATACAACCTAGCTAACTATATTTGATAGTTTTTCTATTGTGTAAACGTTAGTATATCCAAGACAAATAAAATTCAACATCGTTGACCGATTACCATAAAAATTGCTTTACCTAAGTGTTTTTTATGATGTTTGTTATGATTTTTATTTCACTATAACTCACCACTAGGTGGCGCTGGGCTATATTTTATTATAACTAAGTTACATGTTTAACATAGTTTTACATAGTTAATGTAGACCAAGTCACGGGCCGCTTAAAATATTCTATAATGTTTAACAAATTTTGTGCGATAATAAAAAAATATTTCAAATATTTGTCGCATAAAATAATTTTACACAGATTATTTTAAAAAAAACATCCATAGACAATATGAGTCATAGTTCTATAACTGAAAGTCATAAATATGTTTCAGATTAATAAAATCCGACATGTAGGAATTAATTTGTATTCGTTTGGAACATAAATGAAATGGCATCGTTAGACGCCGGACCAGACAAAATGCATGCGAGATGAGTCACGCCGCGCCGTAGCGTCAGATCAATACACGATCTCGTCCTCGTCCAGCTATAAGTGATACACTCAAAAGTCGTAATCTGGATACGTTCATATAATTTTTTAAATAGTACTGGGTCATTCTATACATATTTTATCATATACTATCACTAATTACAAGTCGCAAACGTTTTTTTCTATCTCGTGGTTAGGTATTTCACGAGAGCAATGCGACAGCAGTAGGAATGTCGACTGCATAGCCTTAATAATAGGGACAACCGTACTACCGCTATTTATATGAATAACTCATCCTACGAGTAAGCCTATAGAAAAAAGAGCACATGTAAAACCGAAATTTATCATTTTCACTATCATATTACTCTTCCGATATAAGTTAAATAATAAATATAATTATATTATAAATAATTATAATACAATTTATTATAATATATATATAATTATATATAATTATTATAATAATAAAACTCACAGTCGCTGGCGATTACTAGTCAATTATAATAATGGAGGAGCATAAGTGCAAAATAGGTATTTTAATAAATTGATAAACATTTTAAATTTAGAATACAATACTACTCATAATTCTTTGTATTTATCGACCCAAAATAATATTGAAAGCATTTGCTAGCTTTTAAGCTAGAAACTTAAAAAGGTCTTGTGGTTTCATCGAATTCGATGTTCGAACCCCGACATGTTCCTGATAAACCTAATGTACCTATTAATTTTTTTTTTCTGAACTCGTGTACACTTACTTACTAATATAAATTAGTAACACTATCTGTTAACGGTTCAAAAAACATCACGTGAAAATCTGAATCGGAAAAATCTTCTTGTAGAAACCACTGTATGTTGGAGAAAAATACAGAACTGTGAATTTCTTGCAGTTTGTAATCGCCAATACGCTGTGGGCTGATATGGTGATTATACCCATACTTTTGCTCGGGATGAGAACTTTAGCCCAGAAGTTTGACATTATTATTATTATTAATATAATTTATCTCAGGTAACAATCATTGATTGTTCAACATGGAAAATAGTAAGCTATTGTTATGAAAAGTCGATATGGAAAATAACAGAATTGAAACACACGGAGCTCAAAATTGAATGGCTTTGACACTGTAAAGTAGTGAATGTAATATGTAATTAAATCAAATGTATGTATGAATATTGCACATGTCATTTTTTAGGTATATAAATATATTTATTTCCTTAGTAATCAACTCTACAATGTGGCTAATACAGGAATGGAAAACAGAGATGGAAAACAGGCTAATTTTTCATTAAAAAATGTACAGATATAAATAACATGTACGTATCTATTGTGTTTTTAAGGATTAATCTCTGAAAGTGTTGAACTATGTTCATATGTTCAGTACCCAACTCAACTAAATTTGAAAAATCATACAATCTGAGAGCTATCTCGATGTGTAATACATAAACTATTAGAGTTCCATGAAGAAATCTTATGGTGGCGTAGTCCGGTGAAACTGTGGAGGCCTTGCCGGGTTGACAGTGTAGTCAGTTCGAAAAAAAAAAAAAAAAAAATCTTATGGTAAATGTATCATACATGGTAAGGTTTATAAAGATACCAACACTTATGAAGTCCACGGCAACTGCTTGTATATTTAATGAATTACAAAATAAAAAGTGACTGAAATTGTATTGCATGTTATTATATATATTATTTAATTCTGTATTAGCTTAATATTAATATATTTTTATGACATGATGATTATCCTCATAATTATAGTTCTAATTCATATAACCACCTACAATATTAATATTTTTTAATCAGGATATGTTGTATTCACACTAATTGGCGCTAGCACACTAGGATATATAATTAAGCAGTTTTTTTACTACCATTGTCTTATGTGTTGTTATCTTTGGAACATATCTATTAAAAATAAATTGATAAATAGTCAGTCGATCTTTCAAGAGTGCAGGTTTTTGGATAGAATCATGTAGAATAGTTTGTAGACACGTAAATAAGATTTTTAACCTAGATAATATTCTACATATCTTTATTCATAGTCTTTTATCAAATAAAAATATAGCCATAAACAATAGCATGGGTGTGTTGTATTAGTGAATACCGACGCTAGCATAGCAACTTCAGATTGCATGAACAGCAACCTACTATTACTGGCCTTAGGACTGTCTTATAAGTTAGTTATACAAAGCTATAGTGACCTCTTCATCCATTAATGTCCAGAAAAAATATTTTCGGATTTTTTTGAAATTTACATATATACTTGATTATACCATACCTTCAATATATTAAAATATTTAGAGTGTATACTTTACTTACATAAATTTAAACATGTACTATCAGGAATTAGTGATTTGCAAACACAGTGACTGGTAATTTGTATTAAAATCAAGTGAAATGCATGTAAGTGTTTCCATTTTTTAATATTTAAGATAATCTACTTTTTGATAAATATTAAGAGACAATTTTACCAAACCCTTGTAAACCAAAACAAACATTACCTGCATAGTTGAATTTAATAAAAAATAAAGATATTTAGTCCCTATTAATTTTAGTCAGACTAGGACTGGTTTTAAAGGCCAGTGGTGTCAGTCAGTATTAATAATGCATTACTGTATGCATATGTTATCATTATTATATAAGATTTGACATTCAAAGGTAATAGTATTATGTAAACATTTATATAAAGTAACATTACTAAATCACATGTTTCACTTAAGACTTACAAATCAAAAATGAATCATCCTAAATAAAACTGAAGAGTCAATAATTGTCATAGATTGTAGCACAATGGATAAGGCATAATATTTTGAAATAACTCCCTTCTTTAATTCAGATATTTCTCATAGACTGAGGAATCAAAACAAAATGTAAATTGTCTTTTGCTTAAACACAGAATTAGGAAATAGACTTCCAGTCACACTACACCATGAGTGTGTTAAGATGCTATATCAATCCACATAGTTTCAAATCTTTTAAATAAAGCCGAAGCTTAAGATATTGCACTTAAGACTCAGTTGTTTAATGTATTTACCATCTTAGACCACATCATTTAACATCAGGTGAGATTATGGCGAAAAGCTAAAAACCTATAAAGTATAAAAAATCGAATATTGTGTGGTTACTATAGGTTTGATATGATGATGGCTCAGTTAGTAGTGTGTTCAGACACAGCGACAAAGGACATGGCTTCGAATCCTAGCAACAGAGTCGGAGCTTTCGGTGTAGGAAAACATTGTGATGAAACCATAGCATAGTGGTAGAGCTTTTTCTAAGTCTGCTTGTCTAGCTACCACCCTCAAGTTGAAAATCTGTCGCCAAGCACCTTTGGTGCGTTCCGGCAGCTGCATTTGATAGCCAGTCTTCCTTTATGTTTGACATGACTATCATCTTAGACCACATTATCATAGAATACTAGACGAGATTGTGGTCAAAAAAAAAAGTTCATATGTAACCAATCCCAAATGAACTGTAGCTCTGAGGGCAGAGGAAGTAGAAACTACAACACAGCAGCAAGAGTTTTGTAGTAGGACTAGGTGTGGTGTGGTGTGACCATGATGCTTCTATAGTCAAATGTAGCTTTTTTATACCAATGGGCAGGAAACAGGTAGACGGCCTATCTGATTGTAAATTGTTACCATTAGCTTAGGTTATCCCACGCTCAATCACTTATGATCATAAAATTATTTAAAGACAATGGTATGTAATTAAAGAGGGTGTTCAAATCTAATTTGAACCAACCACCAATAATTATATGTAAACTTAGAAGTGTGTAAATGGAGGCCCTAATTATAGTAATCCAAACAAGTTTAGTCTTCAATGTAAAATTTTGCTACACTCACAGTGCTCACAATGAGATGACATAATGAACTGTACCAACCTCACTTGTGGACACTGTGTTAATTACTGCAAGAAATCTTTTGTTTCAATTTCTTTATCATAATAGGTACTGTGGATACTTTAGAATTAAATAACAATATAGCCATATTCATGTGCATGTGTTGGTGGGTAATCAATTTCCATATGCACTCTGTTACAAAACTACATCATTTTTAAGTCATTGACAACCACCCTCCAGAAAGTCACTGACAACCACCCTCCAGATAATTGAACAGAAAAAATTGCAAAAAGGAGCTTTAAAGTAGAACTACGTCTATTAGTGTAATACTGAGAATATCAGTAATAATAGGCTAAGTATTCAACAGAAATTACAAAATATCATAACAGAAGTTATTTGACAATAAATATGAGGAATTTTTAATTTTACTGGCTACAGTGAGAATTTATAAGAAAATGATTCCTAACAAATATTTTAGGAAACATAAATAGCCATCAATTCTTCTTTATAATACATTCGAAATCCTTAGTGAATCTATATAAAAAGGTATTTATGTAATTTATGCAAAAATTAAAACTGAAGTGTATGTTTGTAATTTCAAAATAACTGATTTGTATTAAATTAATATGAAAGTGTGTACATCAATTACAATAAAAAAAAATTTTTTTTTAAGTTTTCGTCTTTCTATTTGTTCCTAGTAATATCCAACTTAATTAAATATAAAACAGTCTCTCCCATGATCTAACCACAGAATACTGATACAGAAAATTGCAAATTTAACACTGATTCAGAAAACAGTACTGATAAAATAAAACTCATTCTATATTGTATTTTTATAATTTACATATACTAATAAAAAATGTATGCAAACAAAATCAGTAATTTTTTATATCTAAGTAAAACACTGTCTATGTGCTTACCCACATATCTATTCTACTTTTATTCAAGGGTTATCCTTACCAGTATTTATTTTTATTTTATTTTTAAAATAGATATTTTGTTCAATTGTGCCTGACAATGGCAACCTAACTACAATTGGAAAGTATTCCTACCCTTTAAAACCGTCTAAGTCATTCAAGATACAATTAGAGATAATTTCAACATTTTAGAATACATAATACTTCACTATTCATATTTTCCAAATTATCACAAAACTCGTAGTAACGCCTAATTATAATGTGGGTAGTCACAAAACAAGTTTCTCCAATTATCAGACACTAATTTCGGATCTTTCCAATCTACCGTGACATAACAGAAATGTATGTCATATAGCATTGTAACAAACATGAGACCATTATATTATGTAAAATTATTTCTATATAAGAGTAAAATGTTTTGCTTTAAAATCAGATGTTTCGACTAGATAAATTAGATGTAAAAAAATAGAGAACATTCCTGTCAATTTGATCAAACGATACGAAGACCGTACAAGATCAAAGTTATCGACCTACCGTTGCCTTCGTCATTGATATCGAACGATAAAAATACACAAGCATTATGACTATAGCAACATTTACGTACTGCTTTAATACTCACAATCTAAATGCTTCTTTTTCGGTGCGATCATTTCTTCTGTAGTCGCTTTACATACGGACTTGGCAAGTCCCTGCCCGGCGATGCTGTGTCGGGCCGCTAAGAGCCTATCATTTATAGTTTGACCCGCCATCCTCACGTTCAGTCCTGACATATACTATTTACACGTTTACGGCACTTGTTTTAGCTATTTTTCTACAAATTCACAAAATTACTACGATGACGGGTAAAATATGTCACCGCCCCCCCGACTGGCTCTATACTAAATTCAAGATGGCGACAGTAGGTAAAATTGTTGCCAGTTCAATCACAATCACATTTGCCCTGAATATCATTCAGGTTTGCTTACCAAAACGTAATAGGTACCTATTAAAATTGGAGTTTTTAAAAATACATACAATACTCAAAATATTTAACCGCTGCAATTGTAATTTGAAACACGTGTGAAAATGATTAGAAAGTTTGTGTTTTAAATATAAATATGTTTAGTCCTTTCGAACTGACTATACTTTTGACTCGACAGGCCTCTACAGTTTCACCTGACTACCAATTTGTTTAGTGTGCCTAAATGATAAATATATTAACAACAACTTTATCGTTTGTAGTCCGGTGAATTTGTAAAGGCCCTGGGGTTGATCTTGGGTCAACAGGGTATGGTCGAAAAAAAAACTTTATCATGAATAACAGAATATCTGATTTTCCAAATGAATACAAAATTTATAAAGCCTACATGAAAATGAATGTCACTTAAAAACGTTTGGAATTAATTATAAAATGTGATAAAATAATTTAAAACGTTTACTTTTTGAATGTTTTAGTGTATGGAATTAAAGCGTTGCGAGATGAATAAACATTAAAGTCGGTTATGTGGCTTTTGACTTATAATAATGGTTATTGTCCTAAGAATCTCCCTTTGGTTGTGTTAAAATATTTTAAGTTACGATATTTTGAAAATGAAAAGACTCATTTTTAACATGGTCAATGAAACATCAGTAGACTAATAATTATTGCCACAAATTATATCATTGAGTTACTGATTGACTCAGGTGTTTATTCGTTATATGTATATTTAAATAATTACGTAAGACGAGATTTTCAATCAATTTAAAACTATTTTAACGTAAGCTTTACTGATAGGTTTACTATAAACAGTGTAATAGCAATAAAACAGTGTAAATTTAAAATATTATATTATAAATTTTCATAGCTTTCAAGGTAAGATTCATTATAGTGTCAGTGACATACATTTCCTGTTCTGCAGAAAAATTAAATATTATTATTCATGTTGAAGCTGTTATTTTCTCCTATAGTCGAGCTTTTCCCAACTAAATCACGTTATCAAAAAATAACCATTACAAATTATCATTAAAAGATTATTATGTCGAGTTTCTCGCCATGATTCCAAAAAGATTTAAATTTATCAATTTTATTTAATGACCTTGAATATACCTATAATGTGTTATTGGATAATGTGTTATTAAATTTTAGTATTTTTGGTTTATCCGGGATAGATGTGTTTGGAGTATGAAAAATATAACCAGCTTGCCAATCAGAAATAATTATGTTATTAAAATCCCAGTACCACTAAAAGGATTTATAATGTTAAAATGTTGTTAAAATGTTGACCTTGAATAGAATTTGGCATATCGTGTCATTACCTTTTAATCATTTATGACATTTGTGTTTATGGAATGAACTTTCTGAGACACTTCTTGTTTATGACCTTCATGATTTTTTTCATTTTCTCTTTCGGCCATGTTGATACTTATAAATGTTATTTTGTTGTTTCTATCCTAATTTTTTTATTCCTATTGTTCGAATTTAGAGCATTGTGTAACATTTTATATGAATGCTATTTAATTGTAGGTTACCTATACCTCGGATACGAATCAGGTAGATAGAAGAATAATTAATTATATTGGTGTATTTTTATCAAATAACAATACGATATCCTGTAATAAAATGGCAAAGAAAAAAGGAAAATCAAAGCCCACAAAGCAAAGTAAAACGGTAAAAACTTCATCAACAAATAATAAAAAAGAGGAAGAGATTACAGCTGCGCTTAACTCTGTAAATCAACCGGTATTATTGAAGATGTGCAGGCTATGTGAGACCAAAGATGGGCCTTTCCTCAACATTTTCGATCCTGACAAAGTAACAGCTAAGAAAATACAAGATCTGATGCCTTTTAGTGTAAGTACACATTATAAATTATAAACGAGAAGTTCTTATAGTTTATTTCTTTTGCTTATTTGGTGTGACTAAAAAAAGTCCATATATGTCTATAAATCTTCCTAGAACCGATTTTAGGAACTAATATATAACATATTTAAAAGCAACATTATTAGATTTTTATATAAAACAAATTACACCTGATCATAGAACAAAATGAATTCAATACTAAATAAGTTTTATCAAATTTAGTATATTATATTCTTATTCGTATTACATTCTTGTGACCCATGGTAGTGTTATAAATATTAGATAGTAAAGAAATTAATATCAACTTCCATTCAAACCAATTACAGTCTGCTTACCATACACTATCCAATCTTTAAATACGACTCACTAAAAGCCAATCACTGTGAAATTACAACTTATATGTAACAAGTTCTTGTAAATGACATTTATCTAAAATACTACATTATAAACTGAACTTTCAAGATACAAGAATATTTTATACAAGTTCATGTGAATGATTTTTATTAGTTAATTGTACAAGACTTATGGAATGTATAGTTTGTTCTCGTAATGTACATGGATTTGCTTTTGTTAAATTGTAAAATGTTTTTTGTATCATATTCTATGATGTCAAGATAGAATTCATGGTATGATAACTAATTAAATTACTGTTAAAAATAAAACATTTTTTTTTAATAATTTAATATTGTGTGTAAACAACCTATTTTAGAGTTAACAGAAACTCTCCCAACATTTTGTAACAAGCTACAAAGTTATTTATGATAAAAAAATCCTCCAAAACAATTTGTATCACTTGTTGTTTATAGATGTAGTTTTAATAAATTCATTTTTGTAAAAATACACACACTAGCACAAATATAATTCTGAACTGATATGGAACAAATTTTATGAAATTCATACAACATAAATAAAATAATAATGTATCTACAGGCTTATAATTTTTAAGTCTGTAATTGTCAGTAATAAATGCTCATATTATTATTACTAATTTTCAAGAAAAAACTCTTAATACTGCTTGTAATGTTGGAGAAAAAGGGCAGTTATAAGAGTGGTACAAAATCCTTCTTGTTCAGTAGTAGTTAGTAAAATAAACATTATGGAAGGTACACTTAATATAGATATAGATAGTTGCGGTGGTCTAGCGGTTTGACCGGTGGAATGTTGATCCAATGTCCGCAGGTTTGAACCCCGGCATGTACCAACAACTTTTTTGGAATTTGTGTACATTTACTAATTGAAATTGGTAACACTATGAGCTGACGGTGATGGAAAACATTGTGAGGTAACCTGAACCTGAGAAATGTTCTTGTAGTAACAACATATATGGGAAAACAGAACTGTGGATATCTCTGAGTTTCAAAACGCCAATGCGTTGTGGGCTGACGTGGTGATTACTTCCATACCTTCCTTCAGAAAGAGGCCTATGGCTCTGCAGTGGGTCTGTGACAGGCTGATGACTTAAACACTCCTAGAAGTTACAAGTCAAATAAACATAAAACTTTAAGAATGTCACAACACCAGTTTCGAAAACTATCTTTTCCATTGAGAAGTGCCTCAAATAAATTCAACATGGTTTTCAAATATATCATATACATAATAGAAGATTTTATATTGATCTTCTTTTAGAATAATAATTAGGATTATAGTTCTTTAGTGGTTAATTCATATTAAAGAATTTTTTCATGACAATTTGTAAATAAAATGTAGGTCTAAATTTTAATTTTATATTACCCATATAAGTAAATGTTTTATTCATAATTCTTAAAGTATTTCACTAACAACTTTGTATTTACACATATCTGTATTTATTTTATGTTTAATTTATTTACCAGTTGTTTTACTGAACTCTTAATTAAACTACCACTAACCTTGATATATGTTACTTAAATTATTGTATCATATATTTGTATCATACGTATATCATACATCATTACTACACACTATCTCACAAAAATTCTTGTGTTTTAAGAATAAATAAAACCTTGGACATTGGAACGTGGTACAACAGAATAAACTTTAGTTTAGTGATGAGTGTTAAATGTAGTTTGCAGATATAATAACATATCATCTCAAGGAGAACATTACAATAAAACAACTTTTGAAAGTACAGGAAAAGGAGACATGTTTGGGAATTTGTATGGAATTGAAGGTTGGTGATGGAAAGTCGGACTGCACAAGATAAAACAGAAATTTGTAATAAAATGTATTGTTTTCCTTTTATCAGTAAGATGTTCGTTTTTTTTGATGAAGCACAATATTCAGTTGCATACTACTGGTTCCACTGAAGCATGCGTCAATGATGTCTAATTACAGTTAAAGGACTGCTATAGAACATGTCTGGGACCTACTGAAATCAAGAGTGAAATCTAGAATTTCAGCTTGTTTCAATGTATGAAAACTAATATTTGTTGTAGTTTAGAACTTAATAGATAACACAATTTTCAGTTTGTTTAGATTGGTAGAAATTTTAATAAGATTCTGTAGGGAATTTAGTCTTCTTTTAATATTAAAATTTGTTCTTAAACCTTTATTTTCTTACTTTTAAAAATTTAAGGACTCGCATATTTTTCATAAAAACCTAATTCATTTAACATTTCGCCATTTGTTTTACTATAAAGGCTATAAGAATAGGTTGCAGACGGAAAATGGGTGGATTGCAACAGCAAACATTCGTAACAAAACATCCACACGGTATTACCTATAGTGGTTCGTTTTCAGCTTATTTGACTTCAATGTACCTGATGGTTCGTTGCAATTGCAATTTTATGAGAATTCAGCAGTGTTTTATTCAAGAAATCTTATTTTTATGCCACTATGTTGGGTGATTTTAACGCTAACTTGGTAAAGAACCTGGAAGACGTGAATTATGTAAGAAAATTTGGTTAATAGAAGATATGATGATTGGATAGCAATACATATATAGATCTACAAAAGGAACTGTGCTGTAAATATGTACAAGAAAGATTGGTTGAAAAGTTATTTGTGAATGAAAGCTGATATATGAAAGCCATCAATTATCAAATAATTAAGGTTATTACTGACACATTAAAGATCATCTGATCCCATGCCTAAATGTGTAGAGTTCAGTAAAAATTGGAAGAATGCGGAATGGTTCCAATCAATTTAAATCACAAGGATTAGTATCAAAGGATCAAAAGTATTCAGGAAGCAGTTAAAAAGAGGAAGGTAGAAAATTCACAAGCTTATTAAGAAAGAAGGTGTGAAACAGACCGAACCAAAATAATAAAATTATGTTCTTAAGTATGTGGTTCTGGAAAACATTTGACAAAGGATAACCATGAAAGTTTTAGGGAACTTGAAAGTATATCTCTGAAGATCTACCAGAAATTAATCTGTATAAAATCAAGCTCACTGTTAAGCAGCTTATGGGGACCAGAATATTGGGAACAGATCACTTGTAAACGTTTGCATTGCAAGAGTCAACCTGACTTCTGTTCTTTTGCAAATGTATATTCTGTTTTTCCTGTTCAGTCGCAACTTTTATTCGACAAAGTACTATTCGAAGGGGTGTTGCAACTGATATGTTTTAGACAAGACTCCTCAATTATCGACAATTACATTAACACCTGACCCATCTCCGCTTCGCTGCCGGTATCACTCTTACTGAAAATTTGGAATATTTATAAGCCATATCTATTATAGAACTTTATATTGTCTCAGTAATTGTGAGAATAAAAGTAACCCAACAAAAACTGAGACTGCAAAAACATCGATGCCGCCAACCATATTAATCTATAATATCTAGTCCTGGAAAGAGTGGAATATTATATCTACATAAGCCAAACAACGAGTTTAGAAAAGAAAGACCAAGTCATAAAATCCAACATTTCATTTATTAATATGTTATGTGTTTTTGTTAACTATCCGCCGTGTTCATAGAAGATATAGCGTAGAACATATGTTCAAAATATCTTCCTCGTGGTATATGAAGCTAGTCATAGATAAAGTGTATGTCACCGAAAGAGCTATGAAGCGGGTGATGTTAAGGGTTTCTTTCCGAGACATGAAGCGGATGATGTTAGGGGTTTCTTTCCAAGACTAGATTCAAAATACGAAAATACGGTGATGAACTAGGCTGGCGTAAATGGATGGCACGGGTGTGACTCGAGGCATCTGAGCTCCATCTACGTTCGACTGTTTCGAAATGGAAAGTCCTGCTGTGGAGTCGCTATCAGACTGGTTCGCAGCCGCAGCGCGAGACTGTTTGAAAGCCGTCATTTTCAGCGGGAGCAGACGTGGCTGCGGGCGCGAGAATGAAGTCGAGCTTCATGTCTGATCCCTCGGAGTCATCATCGTCGGAGTCGCGGTTCGAACGGATTGTGGGAAAAATATCGGGGTGGTGGCGGAAAGCCAGGAATCACGCGCGCGTAGTTGTGTTTTAGTCTATGAAACTTTGAAACTAGGAGAGGGTTCGTATCTCGGACGAATTCATGAATACGGACTAGATCCTGAATCTGTGCTATAGGAGATGTGGACATGACTAACCTCCCTGCCTGAAGGGCACGGGGGTGTGCCTGTTTAGAATCTAACGGTCAATTCATGTTCGGGCCAAAGGGAGCTGTGGGTGAAGTGCAATGCCTCACAGAGAACCTACATAGCCTAGATGGAAATCCCTAGTATTTCATTTTCTTCTCTCTTCTTTTCTTGATCTTACGCTCTGCACACAGTGCAACACGAAGAAGCGACGCGCTGCACGACTTACGATGCGCAACACGGTGGCTCGACGCACTGCACACGATGTACTCGGCGCGCACCGAAAAGTGCGGTTTACTTAATGCATTAGGTGAGGTGCACTGTCGCTCTGAAAAGAGCGTAACGATTGATATTCAATCCACACGCCGCAGACTAATTGAACCTGTAACAATATTATTAACACACCGAACACGCGAAATATTCGAAAAACTCAATCGAGCTTAAGGAACAATCGAACCGAAACATCTAACACACTATCACCGGGCGATGACTCACTCGACAATAATGCGGGTCGAGCGGCGGCGAATTCGTAGACCGAGACATCTGGTTACGCAAGTAGGTTAACGACGATCGAACCGACAGAGCAGCGAGAGAGCGCACGTGTGTACCCAACCGCGGCCCGAACGGAACTCTTATTGTATACTGGATGATTTCATGACTATTATTATATAATATTAGTTATTGTATATTGTAGGCGCAAAGGTACCATGTACTAATGATATGTGTTATTTATGTATTTATATGTACTGTCAAAAATATATTTATGATTAATAAGTGTTAATCTATTGGGACATTCGTAAATAAGCCAGCCCAAGCTTATTTATAACACGACCTTTCTTGAAAGAGGATTTTTTTTACGGTTATGCCCTTGCACAGTCAGGAATTACAATCATAATAGCAATATGCACAGCTCATATAGTCACATGGGAGGGTTTCTTAATTTCATGATTGTAGTCTTTTGTTGTCCAGCGGACTAACATGTGCTCACGATAGAATTAGTTTAAGAGTTGTCAGATGCTTGTGCATGTCTACATGAAGCAGTGGATCGATATGACCCGATAAGGGTATTATTTTAAAATGAAGTATATTTGTAACCAGCACTGCTGTGCTGAAGTTCGGAGTGTAATATACCAAATTGGTTCTATCTAAGTATGTAATAAAAATGAAGTGTCTGTATGTAATATCAAAATAACGACTTTTTACTGATTGAATATGAACGTATACACGATACTGATAACAAAAACACAATTTTTAACATTTTAGTCTGTCTGTCTGTCTGTTTGTTGCGAGTAATTTCCGAAACGGCTGGACCAATTTTGACAGAAATTTCACTGGCGGATAGTTAAAATTACAGCGGGTGACATAGGCTACTTTATTTTAGACTATTGGACCTATTTTTATGGGACTTTCACTGACAGATAGCTAACGTTATAAAAAGTAATAAAAGCTTTTTATTTTGGGCTAGCTTTTACCCATGGCTTTGCAGTACTATCTCCAAAACGTTTGAACCATTTTTCAGGGAACTTTTACTAACAGATAGCTGATCTTATAAGTAGTAATTTACAATTATAAAAAAAAACTCACGCGGAGCTGCAGGCAATAACTAGCTTAGAATAAAAAAAGAAATGCAGAGATCAAAGATATCGTGGTGAATCTAACTTCTGATGACGGGTCAATCGCAAGTGGACATTTATAAAAGTAGAATACTATCCATGTTACGTTTAAAGTGAATAGTAAAATATTCAATTACATTAATACAAATAGCAATGTTTGTGGAGATGTAAACCACCTAACGGTCACGGCGAATGCGATTCTCGTTCTGTTTTCGAACTGACTAACTGTTGTTGGCCTTCACGGCTTCATCAAGCTTTGTGATTCCCGTATATTTTCTGCTATGCTTTTCTTCCACTACTTTTTTCTACCCTTTAACTCGGTTCTTGCTAAAGTGTAGGGATTAAGATTTTTAATGTTCACATGAATACTTTAGATGGTTAACGGAACTTTACGTTAAAAAATATATAAACTATTTTTGCTTATTGTGAGTACGAGTGCTATCTTTTCTAACATGATTCTTACAATTAAACATAAATAGCCCCATAATTCATTTTATTTATTTTTCATCGGACACCTGTTTAATACTTATATTTTGTTTTAGATTTTGGAAAATGACGATCTACCACATAAGATTTGTTTTCGTTGTTCTGCTAAGGTGGAAGAACTCCATGAATTTGTACAAAAATGTGTTAGAACTCAGGAAAGCTTACAAGCTACCATAGGTAATAATAAAAGCGTTACTAAAACGAAAGTAAGGACTCAATGGGAAGAGAAGCTGAATAAATCAAATATATCTAACGATGATATTTGTAACGCTTTAATAAAAAAGGCAATGGAAGGTATAAAAGACATTCCTTTGAATCCAGTGCCGTCTAATGAAACTAAATCGTCAAGTAACCAAGTTTCGTCATTAAAAATAAAGGTATATCCTGATCCATCTACTATAGTCAAGAAGGAAGATGCAAAGATAAATCAAAGTAATGAAAGTGACACTGTAGTTAAAAAGATAAAATTATCGTTAGAAAAATGCGATACAAAACCCGCTGTCAGTAGGTGCTTACGGTCGAAAAATACTGATTGTGAGGTTGAAAATGACATCACTCCTGATAAAATAGACGTGGGAGGGATTAATAAAAATATTCCAAACACGGAAGAGAAAGAAAAATCAAAAATTAGTATAAGCAAAATAGAAAATTCTGTTCCTAAAATCAAGGTCAACGATTCAAAAGATGAGAAGTCGACGCAAAAAGAAGATGTGAACCAAGCTAAACCATTTAATATTATGGATCACGTCACTACGATAAAAGTTAAAGGAGTGGGCATATTATTTCAATGTAAATTATGCAACAGGAACTTTTTGAAAAAAGAAGTCGTAGAAGTACATGCTTGTGCAAAGAATGGTTTTATTAAACATAATATACCAAAACCATTGCCGCTACCAGACCCACCAAAAACATTAAATTCCGTAAAATACATCGATAGTAAACGCTGTAGTGAGGCCAATAAAAGTGTGAAATCAGCTTCCGATGTGAACAAAGAAACTTCATTAGATTCCAATAAACATATTGGAATAATTATTACGCCTGAGTCAAAATCCAAACCTAAAATAGGTCCAGCTAGTAGGATTAAACGGGACAACAAAGAATCGCAACTAGATCGAAATCAAGATGCAGAAAAACAAGGTGTGCTTGGTTCATCGAAAGTTAATTCTGATGCAAATACTACAAACCCAAATAGTACTGTGGTACCTATTGTAAATTTTCCTACAATGCCAAGTTTGAACAGTCGTTATAAATTAGTTTCTGGACCAAATAATACTTTCACGTTAGTAGAAGATCCAAGTTCTGCCAAAAACGTAGTTTCCGGTGAATCCCAACTCAATAAAACAGAGTTGAAGAAAAAGCCTGATGAAGATAATTTAAATAAAAATATGGACAAAGTGTCTTTGCCACTAGTTATAGATTTAGATGATGACAATGAAAAACAGTCTACGTCGAAACAGCAACCATACCCTGTAGGATTATTCTCAACGAGGGCTCATAATTCTAATGTTCCTCAAGCTAATCTAGAAGTCTCTAAATTTACAACTCCAGCTATGAAAAAGCAATCGTACACAGTAGTTCAAACGGGCGATCCGAGTAAGCTGGTGATATCAACAAAACAAGCGCCTGTTGAAGATGTTCCAAAGAAGCGTGCTAAAAAAGGCAAGACTGATGTGATACCGGCTGCCGACGGCGCTGCTAAAGAACCTTTTAGTGTAACATTAGAAGATGTAGCACCACCAAATAAAGATTCAGGCTTCTTTACATTCATTAACGTCGATCCTTTGTTACAACCATCGTATGTTCTACCAACAGATAGCATTATACAAGAATCACAGATATCTACATCTACACCGGCTATAACAAATAACCCACAATCGAATGAGAAAGAAGATAAATATCGGTGTACTATTTGTGATTTAACATTTTCAAGAGAAAAGAAAATGTTAACTCACATACAGTCCCATTACACGAAACTAGACGAGGAGGACGATGCAAGAAGTGAAATGAATCGGAATAAAAAACGAAAGCGTAAATGCTGAGTGAATTTTGTGTACGTTAGTGAAATGGGCATTTGTGTTAAAATATTGGATACTACAATTAATCTTAGGCTGTAAAGAGCGTTTTCTGGCACTTTAACTGTATTTTGGGAGTACGGCGATAGATTTAAAATATGCGTTACGGGACACATAGCGTCGACTACCTTCAAATATGGTTGCTTTTTATTTTGATTGAAATTACGGAGATTAGTATAATTTGTAGAGACAGGAACACGTGATATTTATCTGTATATTCGCTTATAGTCTCAGTCGTCAGGTAGAATGAAGCAGACAGTAAGCGATCTCAGCTGTTTCTTTATTCTTGCGAAATACGCCCTTAAGTAGTCGCTCTCGTCAACCGTTGAAACAGGCACAAGCGGAAATGAGAGGTTGGTGTCGCTTTTCTTCAGGTAAGTTCTGAACTAAACGTTCTCAATTCTCGTTTTCCGTGGAGTTTTCCCCAATCGTACTTTTAATGTGATAACAAAGTGGTTTATGATCTTTTTTTCGTGCACTTTAATACAGTGTGTGTTGTTAAAACGTGTTAATGATTAATTTTAGTTAAGGTAATATTCGTATCTTTACAATTTTTGTGTTTTTAATACAAGATGTAGGTTAAGTTTTGACTATATGTTAATTTTAATAATGATTTGTAACGTTATAATGGTTAAGTTAATTTGAAAAAACTACTACATATTAATCTTAAGAATGTTTTATCTTTTTGTGATGTACCGATGGAATGAACGAACAATTTTTTCAAATATTGACATTTTCATTCGTATGATATTACAATGTATGGTTAGTTAGTAATAATAACGGTACTATGGTGTAAAATAAATATGTGCAGAAGGCTGGCTCCGGTTGGTTTATACTTTACTTGATATGCTCGTCCGTAACACTAGATTTGTATGCATACATACAATATTCTATGAAAATTACAATAAAGAATTGTTAGATATGATTTAAAAGATTTTATTTCTTATCAATTGATTATTGCAAAAAGTTACTTAATCTAATTTAATATATAACGTTTTTGATGAGAACGTTTGCGAAATATCAATTCAGAATCAAGTTTCATAAACAAAATAGTAATTAGGAATATTAGTAAAACGAGGTGCCCTGAAATCTTCGTGTAAAAAAGTATTTATATATATATATATATATATATATTTGTATTTTAGGGGGCAAACGAACAGGTGATGGTAAGTGATCACCGTCGTTCATAGACATTAGCAACACCAGGGGAGTCGCAAGTGCGTTGCCGGCCTTTTAAATATGTGGGCCTCCGGCGCTCTCACTGACCGAACGAAACGCAACAGTGCAATCACTGTTACTTCACGTCGGTTTTCTGTGAGAGGGTGGTTACTACCCCGGGCGAGCCGACCCATTCATGCTGAAACCAGTAATAGCTTCAGCGTAGCTCTACCACCTACAATTATACTGATATGTGCGTGAGATGTTGTTACCCGTACGGAATTGGCTTTTTATGACTATCTATTTTGTTATTATTCACAGACACAGTGTATAAACCACTGAATATATTTAATTTTAACATGGGATTGTTTAAATTTATTTCAATTGAGTTTATACTGCCACAATTGAAATATATTTCTTGTACCTATCATCAGTTATGCAGATAATGTACTATAATTTCCACTAACCATTTGTCGCTAATTCTTAGTAGTTGACGTATGACAATGAAGAAATGGAACATCTAGTTTAATGCCACGAGGGTATTAAATTTATATAATATATTATTACTGTCTAGGCGTTAGAGAATATAGTGTTTATGTAGATAAATACTAATTACATATTGATTACATATGATTCTTTTTCTCAATGTTACATACATGCGAAGTGGTCACCATAGCGAAATCTCATAGAAATTAGAAGTTACAGTAGGCGAGTACCACAAATAATTACGAGATGACGCTGTAGCGTCATATATGATGTTTTCTAGTTATAAGTTTTTTTATACAATTGGGAATTTTTAGGGAAGGTACCTATAAAATAATATAATAGATAAACTTAAAAAGTAATAACTTGTCTAAATACAAAATTTGATCCAAATCGTTGGAGCCGTTTTCGAGAAATACGAATTAAATTTATATATATATATCAATAGTTCGTTTAACCCTTAAATGGAAAATGTTGTTTTTAAACAACATACTAAACATCACAGATAAAATTGACCTTTTAATTTTTTGTTAATTTTGACAACTAGTTCTTATTTAATTTTGTACTTTTTTAATGTTGGCAAAAAGTATAGTAAATTCATGTCTAGATTTTTTTACTCATTTTTCCTAGACAGTAATACATGTCTATTACACATATATATTTTTTTAAAACGTGAAACAAAAATCGTCCATTTAAGGGTTAAAGTTATACGATAATGATAATTAGGGATGTCCCTATCGAGTTTTACGGGTGTGGCGAGATTTTATCGTGATGTCCGGGTTTTTGGTACAACTTGCCACACTAAGGTTACCTCTGATACTAATAAAGAGGTAAGATTTGTTTCGTTAAGACTTTTTATATTTATGATCAAGTGTACATAATACGTTATTGTATTAAAAGTTTTTGCGAAAATTAGCAAGAAGTCATATTGTAAATTTTTCATATAGAAAAAAAATCGATTTTCCAAGATACGGCGCAATGTGTGCATTTAACATAATCATGATATTGCTTACTTTCATTGTAAAAATATAAAAATAAATAAATATAAACAAGAACATTGTAAGTGTTGCCAATTAATATTGTTAGTTGTGTTAAATAATATATTGTCTCTGGTGCTTATTGTTGGGAATTTTGAGCTAATGCTGGCAACTGGTACGAAGCTACAATATATTATTTTGAGTTATATTTGGCTATTTTTTACTTAAATTGATTTTGTTTGATAAATTCTAATATTCGTAGTGCATACGTATTTTATCTATAAATAAAACTTCCAATTTTGTTGGTTTTTTCTCTGAACAATAAAAATATTTTTTCTGGGTATACAAATACACAAAATAAAAATTGTCCATTTAGAAGTGTTTTAATTACTATTGGAACGTAGTTCCTTAACGTGGATTGCAATAGAAATTCACTGTTAGAAGTCGTCACGTAAAGAGGTGTCTTTCCTTCCGTGCTGCGTTATATTTCTCTATTTCTTTTTTTTTATAGTTTATGAGTGACTTCGAGCAACTGAGCATCGTTGCTACCGGTTGTATAACATCAATATAATTTTGCACATGTAGAATTTCATTAAAACTCTTTGGTTTTGTTTTAAATTATACGTGAGTTATCTATTTAGCAACAATTTTTATATAAACTATAATTGACTATTTTAGTTAATGTATAACTTCCCTAAAATATCAAATATAACTTTTCGATTTGATTCTTTTACGTTATTCGTATTCAGAGAGACAGAGTCGCATGAACTAAGCTTAGGCTTTAGGATTTATAAATATAAACAATCTAAATTTCCATATCGAATTACATGTGCAGTAAAGGAAAAGCACAAAGAACATCATTCCTGTCCGGAGGTCTTCAGACCGCATACGTTTTTTATCTCATTCTGTATTATTTTTTTTACATTTAATTTGTCTTCAACCTATAATATGCGTTACAGTCATTTATTAGTAAGTAGGTAATAATTAGTATAAACTTTATTTTATGTTTAAAATAAAAATTCATTTTTGTAATATGCTCGTTTATCTTTGACTACATAGTGATCCTATGTGATTTTATGTTCTTTCTCAAATCTTAATTTTTATGTTGTACTATATATACTGTGTAAACTATACAACGTAGAAGAAATTACTTGACCTCGACCTTGATTTGACCATAGATGAATGGAAGTCTGTAGCGTAATATTCGCGAATTAGTCTATAATAAACATTAAAAAAATTAAAAGTATACCGTCATCATTAAAGAATAAAATGCATAAGAAAACACGGCCACAGATGATAGCATCATTCGCAAGTAACAGGTTATAACCAAATAATAACTTTTTTTTTATTTGTTAATTTCATACACTATTTGTGAAATTTGCATATAAATAGATATAGATAATTAATTTCTTGTAAAATTGTTTTTCTACTTTTCGTTTAATAAAAACTCAGTAAGGCAATAAAATTGGCAATAATATTGTGTTTATAACGATACTTGTTTATACTTATCGCATACTAATGCGTTATTAAAATTAATGTTAATGTTAATGTTATTAAAATAATAACTGGTAAAGGTTTACAAAATTTACATTTCCTTTTAATCAGGCAGCCATAATAGTAGACTGAGAGGAAGTTATTTTTTTTTTGTAATCTTACAAGTCGATGAGACGTCATTTGTATCTGTTACTTTTCCCTATTTCTTTTTATATTAGAAAATAATCATTAACTTTATCTTTTTAAATTTTGTTAAGTCCTACGATATAATTCCGCAGATGTAAATAACATTTCCATGTATGGTTTTAGGTTTAAATTTTATGTTTGATTGAATAGACTATCACAAGATGAAAATAAATTGGATATGTCATTGTTTGTGTATTTTTTTTTAATTCATGTAACCAACGAGCAGTGTCTATATATTGTTTTAGTTCGAGACCATATAGTTTTTTGTCATAGTTTTAGAATTGCTGGAGAAGATGGACATGCTAAGTTACTTGCATCATCATATCATAGTGAATGAATAGCGCCAAAAATAGTGAAGTTAATTGATTTTAATTTGTATTGTTTCAAGAACTGGGAAGGAAATAAACAAAAATAGCGACTTATTAAACCATCTTCCTCTTCAAAAGTATTAGGTAGTGGTCGTCATACTTTTGCCGCCAAGGAGAACATGTGAGGTATAACTGCCGGTCGCATATTGATTGATTGGGTAGTTGACATCCAATCTATTGAAATATTTTTATGGGCTGTAAAAATGCGAATGCCTTATAGGCCTCATGTATGGCAATAGCAAACTGCAGTAATTTATTTGCCAGCTCAATTGACTAACAATTAATTGATTTGAAAGTAACTAGAAATGAAATTAGCCATTACCTTCAAGGTTAAAATAAAGTATATCTTAGACGAATTCTGTCTTGAAATTATCGGTTGAAGGTGTCAACTACTCAGTTGGATATCATATTAGCAACGCAGAAAGTACCACGGAAGTGGGACTGAATACAAAGTTTTTTTTTTTTAACTGTACACTGTTGAACTGGCAAGGCCTCTACAGTTTCACCGGACTACTAAGGGGAGCGCTTAAGGCGCTCACCCGGTTTTATATAGGCAATCAGCACAAGGGCGCACGGTGCGCCTCGACTTGGATTGTCACCAAATATCCCGAGTATAACTAAGCTAAACTAAACTCAGCTAACTATTATTTCATACATATATAAATTCGTGAAACATACACGTGTACCAAGCATGTATGTTTCACGAACTTATACATGTATCTTGAATCTGACTACTAAGTTAATCTAAGCTGATTACAAAGCGACTAGAAAGGGATAGTATATTCATAGTTTTTATTGTTACATACATAAATTTGTTCCCCCTCACTTTAATCAGTTAGGATATATTTCGTAAAATTTCACAGGTCGTACAAATACTGTATGGATGTCACATGCAACCCTCGGGCTGCAGTTTGACGACCACGAGTATAAAGTGGGGTGTCAAAAAAGTTTGGTACGCTGCACAGATTTAGAAATAAAATAAATGTAATATGATTCATTTATTTATTTATTTAAGGACAATAAGCCATTTACATAGATAAAACACATATAATTTAAACAGACATAGATCGCCTTGTAGATATTTTATGAGACGCAAGTTAAAATTATATATCAATAGGATTAAAAATGTATTTACGAGATATCTATAAATCTACAATATAGTTAAATAGTAAGTTTAGTTTATAACGCAGAAAATGTTAACACCTATCACACTGAAACATTGTGATCTGTTAGGATTTCGTGATACCTAGCCTTCAAGTTTGGACACTAAGTTAGGTCGGGATGGATCGAAACGGTAATATAAACTTCTGACAAACACAGGCCACAACGCGTGAAAGTAGTAAATTAAAATACGACAAAGAAATATCCGGAACATACTTTTTTGTAAATCTTAATTCGAATATTGAAATTAACCCTCTATATTTTTCTGGCTCTCAGAACATATTTACCTTTTTATATATTTCAATAAATAATTACTAAAATCTATAATAAACACACTGGGCTTGTTAGTGACAATGGTTTTAACAGTTAGGTATTTATGCTGATTTTGTACTCTCAAATGCAAGATATCGGTTTAAAATATATATTGTGCTTCTCCTGTTATATGCTCTTATGAATCCATTGTAGCGGATCTTTTGAAATATTTCATTGTTATTTAAAATGAATTTTAAAAATTTGTTGTGACAAATATCACTTTTGTGAGTATGTTTTATGCATCTTACATGTAGATATTACTATTTAGTAGTGACTTAATATCAATTCTCAATATTACATCGCGTACCTTATAATTCACTCACAATGCACTTTCCACAAATGAGTAATTATCTTAATTCGTTGTCTGAAAAGCCCGCATTTGACAAAAGTTTTTAATTATTATATAATTTAGATTAAAATAAGTACTTAAAGTCTGTGTATTTTATAGAAGAGTTATAGTCGAACGATGATGAGAAAGAGTAACTATCAATAGGTAGGTATATACTCGAATAAACTTCTAGATCTTACACTAAAGAAAATATTCAACTACATTCGAAATACATTAATCACACGAATTTGATATGTTTCTGGATTTCAGTGCAGCACCATCAGCTACGCTTTTAACATTAAACATTTTAGATGAAATTTCTACTATAAAATTTTAAACTACAATACCGATCATATTAAAATAATTGTACATAACATGTATTTATATCAGCTACAATAATTTATAATCTATGATATGTATTCGATATACTACTTCTAAGTTTACAATGATATGTATCTCCATGGTCCTATTCTGGATTTTTCCAAAAGCCAGATATAAAGCGCATACATTCTTTCAACGATTCTTAATATTATTCTAAGGACATATCATTCGATTTTTATCGACCGTTAGCTTTATATCTCGCTTAGAATGGACGCTTCACGTTCCAATGGAGTCGCCTCTGACGTTAGTTTGGATAGGAAGGGCAAGGTGGGGGGTGACATTCATCAATCAAATCATTTATACTGCATGGTATCCATATGGCAAGACTATCATGAAACGTGACATATCGACATTAAAGTCGAGTATGATCGTTCCCTGATAAGACGCGAGATAATAGTCTTGACATATAATTTGAGGTTATAATTAATTAACTAACCTAACAAATCTTGGTTATAAAAATATACCTATTCTAAGATTCGAAACATAATATTCCTGCTGCGTAAAGCATTATTAAGTGAAAAAAGAATTCTCTTCAGAATAGTACTGTAGTCTGCGTGGCCGGTAGCAGACGAATCCAATTCTAAAGAGTTTCTTGGCAAGTAACGGATTTGGTTCATGATTCAAAACACTCATACTCCCACAGGAAAATAGGGATTTAGAGAGGAAAAGGTTAGAAGATTTACTTTCTCCTAAATTTTATGGAGTCATAAGGAAGATAACTGTAGAAGGACGAGCTGATGGGGGCAAATTGGACGATATGGTAGTAATCAGAGGCAGACTCCGGCGCTATTCAGTCGAGGAAACCGGTGTTGACCAGTTTCTCGAGGAAGAATTTGACATCGCCGAGTTCGGAGTCCTTGATACCGAGGGATTTAAGCATGCCCAAGTCGCCGTTCTCAACAGCCATGAAAACGGAGCGCAAATGCTCGAGGTCAGATCGCATCAGGTGAAGGGCAGCTCCGAAATCTTCAATAGTTTGGGATTCTGTAAATATATTCACACAAAAAAATTGTAATAAACATTGTTGTATCATAGGATATGTTAAAAATTCTTAAATGAAAGAGGAATAGAGAAAGGTAAACTTAATATCCAAATAATGATAAAATATAGAATAACCTGATTACGGGACCTAATGAGAATAACAGAAATTTATTTCTGTACGCTTTATAACTAAGGACCTTAATATTTTTATTTTAATGATCAATTGTTATTAATGTAGTTTTCAAGTTTAATATACTCATATCGACAAGCATCTACCGGTGTGTTCCCAAAGTTGATTTAAGAACCAGTAGGTATTTTTCTAGGAATTTTTGACTAAACTTGTTGGTTGCACTATTGATGTCATTAAACATTTTATCACAGATAATATCGATTCAATGTATATATTTACGTGTTATATCTGTATAAATAATGTACTCTACGGTCTATCATCTTTTATTATCTGTGGTTGTTGGAGATGTCTTGTTCATGTTACCTAGAATTGTTAAAAAAAGGCCAAGTGTGAACTTACCTACTCTCCGAGAATTCTGTCCCCCACATAATATATTTTGCCATTTATTTATCAGTAATATTGTGTTGTCTTTTATTGGGTTAGAAATCATTAATGTCCGGGACGTAACACAAATCCGATTCACACTCTACTGGTTATTTATTATTTGTACTTTTACATACCAGAAAGAGCGATGGCGACTTTTTCAACTCCACCTAGAGGTTCTAGCGCGTCTCTAGCTTTACTGCCAAACAGTTTTTCGAGATAATTCGGTCCGTGAGATGCGAGCAGTGATTGAAGAAAAGACGCGGTCTCCTCGACAGGCGGTCTTTTGGCTGTAATGAAAGAAAACATAATGTGTATAATATAGGTTACATAATATATTTTTAAATGGTATATATATGTACTCAGACCTATCGTAGATGGTATATTTTTGTCTGCTATATAGAAATGTAACCGGTCCAGAGACACTCAAGTCACTTTGTTTGTTTTAAATTAGTTCACAACGATTTTGAAAAGTATTGTTCATAATTTTTAGTGATTATTGGTTGATCATTTGCGAAACGGTATATACTTTCCGTATACAAAATCTCATCAAAACCAGTTAATAAATATTTTTTTTATTATATTCAGATACACATATTGACAGAAATCCAATTTCTCGTTATATTATTTTACAATAAATAGATAAACATTAAATATCAGAAAATTTGAAATAAAATATTTGCAAGAACTAATAAATGGTGATACAACAATACAGATTATAAATATTTGTAAAAATTGGTATGTATAATTTGTGTTACAAATGAAAAAATATATAAGCACTGAAATATTATATGTTTGTTAGAAAAACTAAATAGTCAAGAAGTGAATAAAAAGGGCTTGATGTTATATTATTATTACTCGTTATAAGTACTTAAAGGTCGTATTTAGTTATTTCTTGTTATGTGTGCATTGATATATAAAAAAACTTTTTTTAATGTATTTTTATGTATATTTGGGTTTTTATGTATATAGTTATCATATTATGTATGTGCAAGTGACAAATTCAAATAATTTAGCTTCTTCCGTCATATATATTGTCAATATTGTTTGTCTTTGTTTTTAACCTGCCTACTTCGCAACCAAGGTGATGTAGGCCATGTGTTTGACTTGATCCTGACTACCATATAGCAAGCCCTTGTGTAACAACCGCCATAGTGCCACGCTTAAGCGTTTTTAGACCAACTGGTGTATATCAAGTAATTAAGCGGGGGTCGTTGTACTTTAATTCATCATGATCACTCTTTTTGTTCATCATATTTTAGGCTCAGCCAGTGTTATGCAGTTTCATATTTGTATGTCTCTCGGTGATCGCCGTTGTGTTTTTTCGTAGTGATTATTAACCCTTGTTAGTCTGACGGGCCTTTACAGCTTCACGAGGCTTTTAGGGCGAGCGCTTTTCGACAAGTTCAAGGGTGCCAAAGTGGACGCACTTCGGCTTGAGCAACAACAGGCAAGTTAACAGCCTTGAATAAGCAACGCGGATCGAACTAAACTAACCATGCGAGATAAGCTCATCATACATGTATACTTTAGTGAGGGACATATGCGTGCATACATATTTACGTACGAACACGTACATGTATTTTGTTTCTGTCAAATTTGACTAAGATAAATGCTACGCTCATATCTGTGTGACGAAACTTCTACTACTAGTCGCATTTATAGGTAACAAAAAATATTACATCATCAGCCCATGATGCCGTTTCATTTTAAAAAAAAACATTGTGTACCTGTAAATTCAAAATTTAATTTCACATCTATTGGTGCAGGTGAAATAATAAGGACTTTTAAACTTGAAACAAACCGAAGATATATGGGGAATGTTTCACCATATTTGGCAAACATATTAAACCAGTGTATAGCAAAAGGAACCTTCCCCAATTTAATGAAAATAAGTAAAGTGGTTCCTTTATTTAAATCGGGTTGTAGGAGTAGTCTTGGAAACTATAGACCGATTTCTGTACTTCCGTCTTTAAGGAAGATTTTTGAGAAGATTATGCTTAAGCAATTGTTAGAATATTTTAAAACGCAAGAGATTCTAGATGGTCAACAATTTGGTTTCACAAAATTAAAATCAACTACTGACACTGGTGCAACGCTAATGTGTCATATATTACAGGCCTGGGAGGTATCGCAGGATGCAATTGGTGTATTTTGTGATTTGTCCAAGGCCTTTGATTGCGTTGACCATAGTACACTTATTTTGAAATTAAAACACTATGGTGTTTGTGGAGCTTCTCTCGACCTTCTGGTCTCCTATTTAAAAGATAGCTGTCTCAAATTATAAACGGTATATAGTATAAACGGGGTAACGTCTGTGGGATCGTCGACTCAAATTGGCGTTCCACGGGGTTCCATTATAGGGCCGTTTTTGTTCTTGGTATATATAAATGATCTGCCACTAGTGGTTGATAACTGTGTAGACATGGTTCTTTTCGCGGATGACACTTCGCTTATATTTAAAGAATAGGCTCCGAGTCTAGACATCTAAATAATACCTTAAATAAATTTTCAAATTGGTTTGCATCAAATAATTTATTGCTAAATGCAGACAAAACAAAATGCATAAGGTTTACCTTACCTAATGTTTCATGTATTAATACTAGAATAGAGATCGAAGGAAATCTAGTTGGGTTGGTAGACAATACCGTTTTCTTGGGTATCACAATTGACTCTAAATTACAATCCAAAACCTCATATTAAAAAATTGGCAGGAAGATTAAGTTCTGCTGCATTTGCAGTTCGAAAGATTCGCCAACTAACAGATATTGCCACTGCTAGGTTGGTCTACTTCGCTTACTTTCATAGCTTAATGTCTTATGGTATTTTGCTGTGGGAGACAGCAGCTGAGGTAGACACCATATTTTTACTACAAAAAGGGGCAGTTCGAGCAATTTATGATATGGGGCCTCGCGAACCATTAAAGGATAAGTCCCAGGAGTTCGGTATCCTAACTCTGCCTTCCCAATACATACTTGAAAATCTAATATACGTCTGCAAAAACTTAGATAAGCTAGATTTTGTAAAGGACCGACATAATCTAAATACAAGAAATAATAACAAATTGGTCATTCCATGTTTTAGTCTCACTAGGACCGGTAACAGTTTTTTAGGTAATAGTGTTACGTTTTATAATAAAATTCCAAAACACGTTACCGATTTGCCGGATACTAATTTCAAGCACCATGCCAAGCAGGTTTTAATATCTAAAGGCTATTTTAGGGTGGATCAATATGTGAACGACGGTGGCGTCTGGAAATGACGCCCTCTCTGTGCATCCACCAAAACCGAATGTAATTATTTATAACTATGTTTTAAAAATATGAGTTATAATATGCTATTAACTATAATAAGACCAGCCGTGTTATATGGATCCGAGTGCTGGGCTACGAAAGAGACGGATGAGAAAAGATTACATGTGGCAGAAATGCAAATGTTAAGATGGATGTGTGGTGTAACAAGGATGGATAAGATTAAGAATGAGTATATCAGAGGAAGTTTGAAAATAGCACCAGTGACAGAGAAGTTGAGGAGTAGTAGATTAGCATGGTACGGGCATATTATGAGAAGAGATGAAAGTCATGTAACAAGAAAAGTTTTGAGTTTGAAAGTGGACGGATATAGGAGTAGAGGAAGACCGAAAAAGGTATGGATGGATTGTGTGAAAAACGATATGTGTATAAAAAGTGTGAATACTGAGATGACATCTGACAGAGGAGAGTGGAAAAGGAAAACATGTTGTGCCGACCCTACTTAGGTGGGATAAGGGTAAGATGATGATTGAATATGCTAATGAAAAGATAAACCAGATCGAGTTTCTTGCCGGTTCTTCTCGATGACTGGGTTGTTTTCCGAACCGGTGGTAACTTTGACGTTCATAAGCGCCTCCTCAGGGCCTAAACTGAATAAAGTATTTTTGATTTTGATTAAAATAAACGTCAAAAATCATTCCGATAAAGGCGCATATTACACGTTCCTACACATGTGTCTTTCGAATAACTTGAAATTAGCATCCGATAAATTCCTTTTGTGTGCGTAAAAAAACCGACGGCCCAGTTATTGTGCTGCGTGTATTGTCACGCAATCCGATAGTTAGTAACGCATAACGATAATCTCTTCTCACATTTGCATTTAGTGTGACCATAGACAAAACTTCGTGCCGATATACGCAGGTATGGGAGTAGCATTACTATAAAAAAACCGTTGTGTTTATATTTAATGAGGTACGTGAACTTTGTTTACGCTGTAATAAAAAAAACATAACCAAATTATGTTAGGGAATCATTTAAAAAGCCTTGTTCTCCGCCATTTTGGAAACATTATCTCATCGTGTGCGAATACGTAGAATTTTCACATACCTACGTATATTAATATGATCCGGTGATGTAGTAACCTAGTACTAAACAAATAGCGCCATTATACAACCGTAATTTCATTAACTTGACGACGAAAATATGAACATAAACCAACTTATGAAGGTCATGCGGTAAATTACTTTTTATCATGGAATTTACTATTTACATTGTTACGAAGCCATGGTTCAGTGATGATCGTTAGGCCCTTGTTCACGACTAATGATATTATAAGTAAAAAGCTGCACGGCCATTTTTCTTACCGGTTACCGGTCCGGTATAAAGCGGATTCTTGTTCTCCTTGTGCGTGTATGATTCGTTGAAATAACTAAGATGCGTCCGTGGATCGTAGTCCAATAGTTTTCAGAATGAATGAATACATTCTATTTAATTCTATTAAGTATTTTCTATTTAATTTCAATTACTGTATTTTTATACTACGTTTACAAATTAAAACAGAGAAACAAATGACACAAGACATGAAAAAGATATTCTGGTACTACTCGAATATAATAAAGAGGCTAACTGTGATGGGCCGATGCTCGTCATCAGATGAATTTCTGTTGCGTCAACAAGTTACCTTGGAATACCAGTCGATTGATATGGGTTTGATTATTTTAATAAAGCTAGGACTTTGAAGGAAAACTTTATAGTTAATCCTTTAGTGTTCACTTAGTTAATTTAAAAATGCGTTCTTGATTAGCTATCAGAAGATGACGGCTGCAGTACTTGACAATTAGTCTATGTCCAAGAATGTTACCATTAACGTCTACATTTTTTTTAAATAGTTCAGACTGTGGGCAAATGTTCTTTTATAACTGTACAAATATAAGGAAAATATTATTCAGAGTTAAGTTTACTATGTACACACCTAAACAAACATTATAGTTATGTAGTTAAATAAATATAACATTCAATATAACGCTGGTTATAAATGTCTGTATTAGGGAAGACTTACGACAGCGCTCGCTTTCAGCTGTTTTCAACAATACCTGATTACCTTGAGCGTAAATGTCAATCGTATGATAAAGTATCTCTGTCGTACAAATTAAAGAACAACTGCTTATAAAACAATATCGACAGTGAAATAAATATTAAAATGTTTTACTGTTATTCAATGTGTTAAAAATCAAAAGTACTTTATTTAATTTAGGCCCTGAGAAAGCGCTTATGAACCTCAAAACTTCGATTCCGAAAATAACCGAGTCATCGAGAAGAACAGACAAGTAAATCGATTTGATTTATCTTTTCAGTATACATAACATAATAATTTTTTACGAGCATATATAATTATAAAGATAGTTGTTCGTTATTATATTTGTGTTTGGCGGATGCACAGAGAGGGGCGTCATTTCCAGACGTCACCATCGTTCACATATTTTTCTACTCTATAATAGGCTTTCGATTTTAAAACCTGCTTGACATGGTGCTTGAACTTCCTATCCGGCAAATCGGTAATGTATTTTGGAATTTTGTTTTAAAAACCTAGTTTGTTATAAAAAAAACTGTTACTGGTGTTATTTTTTTTACTTTTAGATCTTTTTGTTTAGAGGTGTTTTCGTCTGATCAATATATTTTTAAAACATATTCAACTAGAAACTGCCCGTAACTTCCTTTGCGGTCTTTATAAAGGATGACACCATATATTATCTGTGTTTAACTCTAACGTTTTTTAGAGCGCACGCAAATTAGCTCTCATTTGACAGAATTTTTCCTAATCACTATCATAATATTTTAGGCAAGTTAAACAATATTTTTATAAATTTTGTGATAATAATAACATATTATTTCATATATAATCATGATCAACAGCTTGTAAGAGACCCACTGTACGCCCATAGTTCTCTTCCCTAAAGAAGGTATGGACGTAATCGCCACGCTAACTCACGACGTATTAGCGATTTCAAACTCCGAGATATCTACAGTACTATATTTTCCCATATACGGTGGTACTACAAAAATATTTTTAAGTTCCAGGTTTCCTCGCGATTTTTAGATTCCTTATTCCTTATTTCTCTATGACTGCAAAGTTTCATACAAACCCTTTCAGTTGTATTTGCATGAAAGAGTAATAGACATCCATGCATCCATATCTAACGTTCCCTTTTATGATAACAGTAGCATTTTATGTTGAATTAATTTACCAAATAGGTCATAAGTTTCGATAAAACAGGTTCACAACGCGTGTAAAAGTGCTCGACGGGTTGAATTTTATAAATATTCACACCACACGTAACCGTCTGTATTATTACCTCATTCCAACGCAGTGTACTTTGCAACCTAATATAATAATCGCTATACTCCTAGCCTATGTTTTTCCGGAAGAAATAGGTAATCAAATGCGAAAATATTTTTTCGAATCTAACGAGTAGTTCAAGGGATTAACTCAGTCAAAAGAAGAAACAGTTTTTGTAAAATAGAACTAGTTGAGAGTGCATAATTGTGAAAATATATTCTTATTCGAATGATGTTTCTAATTTATCTATATAAATAAAGATAGATTGTCAACTGTATTGCATCTATTTGGCTCATTTTTTCATTGTTGTTTTTTGTAATTATCAGGACAAAATTGGTATAAAAAATGTTTGAAAAGTCGCACGGAAACAGTTTAGTTTAATAATCTCTTAGACAGAAGATAATAGGAAGGTCTTCAGAAATTTTGACAGACTGACATTCAGTTGTTGAGTTACCATTTTAGACCATTGTAGACTAGGCGCCCCGCTATGGGTATACATACATACTACATTTAATTTAAAATGTTAATAGATATTGGGAAGCTGGTTGTTTGTTTGTTTTTATTTGAAAAATAAGAAAATCAGATAATAAAAAAAAAAATCGGAAAAAATCAAGATCTCAACAATAGTACCACCTGACGGATTAACACGTTCCGTGTCACGTGTACCACCGGTGGTACACGTTAAGCTTAATCTTCGGGACACGTGGCACGGAACGTGTTCGACTAAGAATCAAACTAAATATAAATAAAAGCAAAATCGTTGAGGCTGTTTAGGAGAGTAAGATTTAAGGAAACACGTACACCGTAATTGTATACATAAAAATAAAACCCCTTTTAGTTGAATTATATATTATGAAAATAAAATTCAAGATACGATCTAATCAATTCTCTGGAAAGACTCAGGCAGATATAAACTCCAAATAACTTAGAAGACATTAAAGTCGATTTAAGATCCTCTTTAGGAGTCACTTTAACAGGTTTCGTGAAGATGAAATGGTTTTATTGCGTTTATTTTCTTCGGGTTGCGAAAATATATTTTGGTTGTAGGAAATTGTTTTTTTTTTTTTAATATGATGCTGTGTATTTTTATTTTACTGTTTTGATTTTGTTTGTTGTTAACTTTTGCTGTGAGTGCATGAATAGCGCAGTGATTAAAATGGACGCCACACTGCTATTGTCCCGCTGAGTGTTGTGACACTGATTGTGATTCACTTATGATTTGTTCCGAGTCTGGGTGTATATCTGTAGTCTACTCCACAACACAGGGATTGATTTCTATTGCAGTAGGTATCTTAAAAATAATAATTTTTAGATTTTTCTTTAAGGAAATTTAAAGTATTATTCATAATTTGTATAGCCTAATAATCTCTGAATGACATACGAACATACTTCCCGCGTACTACATCTCATCAAAACCTCTTGAAAACATAAAAACAATTATTTTATAACAACTAAGGAATGGATATAAATTTTCGTGTACAAGATTTCACTGAACTCATTCAATTGGGCAATCTTAATTACTAATATACAAAACGAATTGACAATTTTTTTGAACGTCATATTTGTAATCGGTAAGTTTTGGAAATAAAAAAAAACATTAATATTTAGAAATGTCTACAGTTATATTAACGTAAATAGAAATAAATTAAGCTTATAGAAATGGTACAAAAAAAAATTATTTATCAAGAAATTCGGATTTAGATGAACTGATAAATTTTGTGAGTAGCATACAAGTTGCCTGTTCGTAACTAATAGACATAAATATTCCTCACTAGTAATAGTAATAATCATTATCTTTAGTAATATTATTAATGTGAATGTGAATTTGTGTGTTACGTTTTCAACCCTTAACTACTTAACGGAATATGAAATGTTACATACACATTGTCAGGAGCACAGAAAAAGATATAATATATGCTTCATCTCGAAAAAAGTACTGTTCCCGAAGAATAAGTCGAGTCTACATTAACGCGAATAAAGCCGCAAGTAAAAGTCAGTGTTCAATAATTTCAAAAGATATCATTATAAAAGAATGTACTCAGACATATTTAATTATATTTCATATACACGAATTTCAGAATTGATAATTTATACAAAAGTTAATGTTTTTATAAATAACAAAATGTACATCTTTAAATAAAACAACGAGCCGAAAATGATTTCTGCATGGGGAACGAGTTTCTAACACAATTATAACATGTCAAAGGCAAGTCAAATTACCGAGAACCCATCAATCTAAGTGTTTCAATGTAAACTTTATGTACGTTACGGGCTGAGAATCTATATGGATTGAGAAATAAATTTCATGGAAACGAGATTACAGGTACGTACTCTAGTTTGTGATACACTGTATTGGTGTGAACAATTTTAAAATGGACTTTGATAATATATATTTTTTTGTACTATATATAAATTTGCCATTAATTTATCACTGACTAGTTGATATATGTAACTTCATCTGCGTTGTCCCGCGCATGCGTACTATACCTCATGCCCCGTTCTCCACAGCAATAAAATATACATCGCTGAACACATAGTACTTATAAAAACCGCAGTTTCATAAAAATCGAATTATTTTGCATATACACGAAGATACCGTAACATCTTTTAGATTAATGGCAAATATCTAAGAAATGAAACGAAAGAAATTGATTGAAATCCATCCAGTAGTTTTTGAGGCAAACTTCTATCATTTTATTTATGCATATAAAAGATAATATTGATGTTTACATTTCTTGATGTAGCCGTTACAAAATTTTAACTTTTCTAACTCCGTTAATAGAATAGACCAGCGATTCTCAACCGTTTTGTCGTGACACATTGGTGTGCTGCAAGCACTTATCAAATACAATTTTGTTTTGAAGTTGTCATCTGTTTAACTTAGTTACCATTTTTGTAGAAAATTTCTTTATTTTTGTCGACATCGCTTCAAGTACGGATGTGTTGTATCAACTTTTTCATAGTTTATATGTTTAGAGTTTGATCAAAATCTCACCTGATGTTGCTAGATGGCCTAAAAAATGCTAAGCCTAAAAGCAATAGGTTCTCATAACCGACTGCCGGAACAAATCTATAGGTGCTTTGCGACGATTTTCAATTTACTGCAGATGGACAAGCGTATATTAGAAAATAGCCTAAACCAGTGCCACGCGGTTTCTTCACGCTATTTTTCTTCATCGAAAACGTATTTATTGTAGGATTTAAACTCATGTCCATCGGCGTACTTTCCGAATTCACTACCACTAACCCACCGGTTTTTAAATACCTACAACGTATTTTATAATTATTTAAACAACATGGCTATCTTTATTTCAACACAAATTTCAAATACACCAATCGGAAAGTTACAAATATGAAAGAATTAATGAATTTAGATCCCCCAAATGGAAGCACTCAATGCGTTCCCTATTATGTATTTCTGTTAACATCACATTGATATCAAACTGTGTTTAAATAATACATAATTTCATCAAAGTAAAAGCCGAAGGAGAACAGGGACGCGTACGTCGGCGTACAACTTGATTATGTCACATAGAATATATGTAATAACAAGAATTTTATACTTTGTTTCACGATTAGTTAAAATATGTACACATCTTTGAAGTACTTGCTATGATAGAGTCACAGGAACTTAATGAGCTGAAATCCTTACCAGTAACATTATAAAGGTGAAAGATCATCTGTTCGTTACGTTTCACCGCTTAGCTACTCAAATACATTCCCGCATATATACATACAAACTTTAGAATATAAATATTTTTCGATTTCGCAATCAGTTAAAAAAGCTGATGAAAGTTATAAAAACATGAACTTTAGCTATATAAGAGTCACTTCGCTCGGAGCATTTGGATAATTTTATGAAAACACCTCTTTTACGATGAGTATAACAGTTTGTTTTTATAGCAATAGAGATCTAGTACCGTTCTGGCGTCGTGTCATTTGTCTCGCCTTAATGGTTTCGCAGACTGCTGACTCAATTACGGCGCGATGTCGCGTTCAAACTCGTTCCTATTGTTCGAATTCTAATGCGACTAGACTTTTATATGTTTTTCTTTTTTGGGGAAGGCTTTTTATACTATCCATTTTTCTCAGTGTTGCCACTAGAGAACATCAATTTCTGCGCCCATCGTAATGAAGATTGGTATGTAAACATATTTACTCACATGAAATATTAAATTTAAATATTCATTATAACTACCTAACTAAAAGAATTGGTAATTTCAGTAGATTAAAAAAATGGGTGCACAGGCGAAGGCGTAGTAGCTAGTCTTTATACATGTATATCTAGCTTCTGTAACTGAGATTTGACCTATCCTTCAGAAATAGTACTGTTTTTTCTAGACCAAAGGTACCCTATGTCCTTTTTCTATACCTATACTCGTGACAAAATGTATGCAAAATTTCATGTCGTCAGTAGAGTAGTTAAAGCGTGAAAGCGTAACAAACAAGCAAACTCACATTCGCGTTTATAACTAGCAGCCCCAAGCGACGTTGTCAGGGTTTGTACATTTTTCTCTATTTCTTTTTTTAAAATAAAGTTAGTCTAAGTTATTCCTTATAACATCAGCTACCTGCCTGTGACACCCCGTCAAAATCGGTCCAACTGTTTCGTAGATTAGCTTCGACAGAGAAATCGACAGGCGGATCTTTTTTATTGTTATTTTTTATAAGTTCCGTATATACTTCGATATTGATATAGTAAAAAGATGTTGGTTTGACATAACAGATATTTCAGATTGATTATTAACATATTGATTAAAATTATTTTCTACATGTGGCTTGTAACCAAACTTTTTTTTTTTTCGAACTGACTACACTGTTGACCTGGCAAGGCCTCTACAGTTTCACCGGACTACTTGTAACCAAACTCCTCCTAAACACCTGGAACGGTTTTGATAAAAAAAAATGTCTTTCTTTGAGTAACTTATAATTGAACCTCGTAGGTGCCGCTACGATCGAATTCCAAGATCTTATTTCTATTTTCAAGCAAATTTAATATAAATTAGTTGATAGTTAATTTATCTCAGAAATATCTTGTGTTATAAGTACGAATAGCATCTATAGTTTTTAATGTAAGTAGTAACTTTTGTTACAATACCAATTTTATTTTCACTTTTGCTGTAACACCGCATTTCAATCCTAAAACTCATGACGTCATAACTAATCATGAGCCTAGAGAAGTTAACCAAACGTTTTATGACACATTAAAAGACGCTCAATTGGCTCTAGTCGCTTATGGCGTCGCCTAGTGACTACTAAGTTGCTCGAGTCATCACAAAGTCAGCCTTTAAATTTACCAGGAGCTGAATTGTGTGGTTAGTCTCGTTCTGTATTCTGATTTTAATGCCTTTATCTAACATTGTGATTAGTCTCTCTTTGAAATAGTTGTTTTGACTGCTTGAGAAACTACCATTTAGGGAATCAAAGTTTAAGTATGTAATCATTGTTTCTAAAGGTTTATACGCAGAAGGTGTTAGTTAGTTTTATAATCCAACTAGTCTAAAAATGTCCCTCACAGAACAAATGTACCTAATGTGTATATGTGCAGGTGTGGGATGCAGTGTCATACGTGTAATTAGCTAGTGAATGAATGTGACGTCACTGTGCTCGAGGGCTTAAATCTGGAGGATCGGACTTATTCAAGTCGTATTAAATGTACATCCAGTAATCCAGCTGGATGGTAGAATGTACCACCAGAGTAGAAGACCATTCACATTGTGCTAAAAATCTCTTTTAATTTACCGTGTTTCGGCATCAGCCAGTGTATATGTTACCAGGCTATCATGACAGTTGCGACTGTCGATAGTTAGGGAAGCTCACAGTAATCAACATTTGAGTTATTTTATTAATAACTAGGTGATTCCCGCCAGTTTCGTTAAGCATTACAACAATAGCAAAGGGTCCATCGAATCCAGGAAATATGTAATCAAAAACAGTGGTCGGCAAACTCGTCTTCCAAAAGAGGAAAATATAACTAAAACAAAACTGGATTTTATACAAAGAGCCTTATTTATATAATATTTATAATTCGGTTTCAAAGTACATTCTCGAGCTTGCTTTTTGCTAAATTTGTTTTTTTTTTTGTTGCAAGCGACTAGCCCTGCAAGGTTTGCGTTTCAAAAACAACTCGTCTCTTACAAGGCAAGTTAATAAATAATATTCCGTGACTGCATTAAAGATTTTTGGAAGACCCACAGCTACAGAGAGAAAGAGCCGCGATTTGCTGAACATTGGCCTAGAACCTACGCCGATATGAACAGTATTTTTGACGTCATTGTACCTCAAAGGAACTATATTTTAATTACATAAGTATGTACATATAAGATCGATTTTCGGTCGTAAACTTCTTGTATTATTCAATGTTTTCAACTATTCACGGTTGTTATTAAAATTTCATAATTACCACAGTTTATTTTTGACGTCAACACGTTGAGTGACGGGAACAGGTAATTTATTATTTAGTATAATTACTACGAACAGTTGTGGCACGTTCCATAGTCACGTAATAAGTGTATGTATAAAATTCCGGTATACGTGTGTTCGTTATTCTTTTCCTTCGAAACAACTTTAACTATATTGATTAAAAAAAATGTATTTATGGGGCTCCTGGATGGTCCTTAGCTATTACTGTATCCTGTAGATGATGTTTCGTTATCTAGATTTTTTTTTTATTTTTACATCTATATGTACAAAGACTGAGAAATAAACATGGAAATGGAAATGGTAATCAAAGTTGCAAGCAACTTTCATTAGATGATTATGTCTCTAAAAATATTAGAATAAAAAAAAATCGAACGATTAACTGAATAAATAAAACAACAGGTGCAATTAGGAAGCCTCATGTTTAAACAATATTGTCTATACATAAGTCCATTTTTTTGTTTCTAACTTAAAAAAGACATAAACCCTCATTTTCAGTCTCCTAACATCATTCAATGACTGTATGAATGTAATACTTTTATATACTCTTTTAGGCAGTCTTCGGAACCGTATGATAGTTATCGTAGCTATTCGATAACTTCATGCCTATGTGCGATTTATGATGTACAATAGCACATTATTATCGTAAACACATTGTACGATAATTTTGATTCATCATATCCTTAGATTTATGCGATAAACTAAGTAGGGTCGGCACGACATGTTTACTTATTTAACTTGTCCCTGTCAGATGTCATCCCAATATTCACATTTTCTATAGCTATACACATATCATTTTTTACATTTTTCATACGAGTATTTAAAACTTTTCCAGTTTGTACGATATTTTCCATTGTGGTGCAAATTTTCAGAATTAATTTCATAACTGACCGTCTCGCATATTTTGTATTCTTAAGTTGGTATAAAATTTGAATATCAAATAATAGCGACCTGCTCCTTGTCATTAGTGTCCAAGCGATTTGGGGTCATGTTCTAGAAGATCAATCTTTTCGTACTTTAACATTAACAATGAATGAAAGTCCTAGAAGTCTCGTCATACAAAAACAAGTCGTTTTTTTGTGTTACGCGCAATTTGAAATCTGTGATATCTTCCAAGATATTAACTGAAATCAATTGCTAATATTATTTAGGATTAGTAAGAATAGTTAGGATTTAATCGTAACTAATGTATTTCGTCAAAATGTCACACTTGTAATAAACCTCGATGTATAAAAAATCCGGAATTCGACATTAAATCCTAAACGCTTGTTACATTTAAGTGCTGCCTTTTCGAACTTTATATATTTAAAGTTCTTATACTTCGCTTCACAAAGTAATAACTTTTATAATTGCCTTTTTTGGGTAATAGGTAGAAAGTTTAAACCGACATTCCCCGTTCTTCCTAGGCCGGATATTATCCACCGTCGCTTGTAAATCTTTTTATAAAACTTCGCGTACGTAACTTTAATAACGCTGTATAGCTTTACGTTATATCGGTGTTAATGTTATTTTATCGTGAATTTGTAATCGCGGCGACGACAATCTTGCTTTTTCAACGGACATGTTACAATATGGGAATAATAAATGCTGTTCGCTTTTCATCGCGTTATAGAATTCGGAATAAAGGTTGTCGAACCCTATAGCTTTGGTTTTAGGGATATGTAATATAAATTGTCACATGTATGTAAGTGTAATTTGGCTATTTAATTTTTTTGTGTAATTGACAGAAGGATGATATGAAAAAATGAAAAAAAAAATAGTACGAAGAAAAATTTGCGTTAAAATAAGATTCCATATAAAAAATTGAGTAAGTGAGTGAGACATAAGACAGTTGGCTTATCACTAAAAATATTGGCAGAATTGACAGATTATTGTTCCAGTGTATAGTTGTCTGTTTATTTCATTACATGTTCGTACAATAAAAGTTAAGTTACCAAATCTGCAGTCTCATTTTGTTCGTTACATCCGGCATTACGTCAGGCAGCTAGATATCGATTTAATTATCCATACTAATAGTATAAAATTGAAGAGAATGTTTGTCGAACGCCTTAATCTCTTGAACTAAGTATTCAGATTTGAAAAATATATTAGGTAACCTAATACGATGCTACGACCCTCAAAAGCGAAGCAATTACCATATAAATTGTAGCTCGGAAAGTATGCAGAAAGTAACAGTGCGGGTAGGCTTGCACGACTGGGAGTATCAAGAACGAAAACGAGTTAACCGTCTAACAAGAAGCGAGTATTACCGAGAAAGGTCGAACTATAAATGGCTATGTCAGCGAGGTACAATGCCGCGCGGCTCAGTCACGCAGTCGGCTTCCTACGCTATATACAAATGTACTCTGTGAATATACAAATGTACTCTGTGTCCTACGCGACAGACGTGCTTAATATAACACTTCTTTAATGTTTACTATGTTGACAGTAATACACCATTATTAAAAAAGTATATACACTAGTGAAACCAAAAGGCATATATAGTTTAAAATAAAGGTATACTAAAAGTTACACTTATTATTATCGTATTCAAAGTTTAACAGAAACTGACCAACAATAAAGTTTTGACAATAACAGTATTCGAGAATGTTCTATATTTGCGTTTATTTAGTTATAGGTGCTGCGGGCGTATTGACCAAATAGGAATTAGCAGTTCTATTGTTTAACAACTCTATGTACAATTACGTCGTGTCGACTAAAAGTACTTTTTACCGTTTCTGCGTAGTAGTTGAAAAAAATAATCAATATTGCTGAAGGTTTGTTAAAGGTTGGACCGGTATTCTTGCGATCCGTTTGAAAGTAATGTATTTGTTTCGAAATAATGTCAAAATAGAAATCCGCGGATTTAAATACTTAACAGTTTTTGAGCGTAAGGCGTTTGTAGTATCATTATTAGAGTGGCATATTATTAAAAATGAAATACGTACGTGTTAATAGAAAGCATACATACGAATGTTGGTGTATTCTTTGTGATTTTAATGTTAGTCAATGTTGAAGTAATTATGGCTTATTTGACAGCGTGTTCAACACCCCGTCGATCCGCATACGCTCGAATCCCTATAACTGATTCGGAGCTTTCGATGAAGGAAAACATTGTGACGAAATTATAGCATGGGTGATTAGTTTTTTTTTCTACGTTCGCTTGGCTAGCTACCTCATTATGAAGGTGAAAATTAGTCGCCAAGCACCTGTTGGTGTGTTCCGACAGCTGTACTTGAGAGATTTAGATCCTCTCTAGGTTTAGCTTGTTTTCTATCCTAGAATCTTCTCATTTAACATCAGAAGAGCTTGTAATGAAACGTGAAAATCTATAAAGTATAAACAAATGAACAGAACAAAGGACATGTAATGAAGGGTAGAACGATTCGATTTGTTACAATTGCTGATTGGACTTTTCATATAAGAAAATTACTTATGCTAATAATATTGTCAGTTTTATAAGAGTCCTACTACTGGACTAAAGGCCTCTTCCCGAGGGAAAATGCGCGTATAATTATCGCTCCAGTTCAAGACGTATACTCACCAATTTTGCACTCAAAGAAATTAATAGTTAGTTCTATATATATCTTTAGATATACTATGATAAAACCAACATATCTCAGGTTTAGGTTTCTTAATCTCTTTCATTCTTGATATATAGTGGTCGTATCAGTTAAACTATAAGTAAATTATATAAAATTATAAAAATATTCAACTTTACACACATACGGACATGTTTAAATGCAAATCGAGTATTGTACAAAGGTCTTGGAAGATTTTATTGCCTTATATTATTTCTCTTTAGCTTTTGTGCTACAATACGCACATGGTTAATTCTGGTCAAAAATTGCAATGTTAGGTTTAAACTGAACATAAACTTTAATATATTTACCAGCAGTACACAGCTTGGAATCTTCGTCGTATCCGTCAATGCAGTCAGGAGCACCGTCGCAAAGGTACTGGATCGAGATGCAGTTTCCGTCCACGGGACATTTGAACGGTTCATACGGATGGCAGTATTCTGTAAAAAATATTTTAATACTGTGATTGATTGTTCAATTGGAAGGCGCCGGAAATAATTATGTTGCCGCTAAAGCATAAAACCTATAAATGTGTGGATTATCTAATTAATGTGTAGACTAGCAAACCGCTATTCGGAGCTATTTGTATTAAGTCTAACCTAACCTAGCTCGTTGATATTGGGTCACTATGGGATTTGACACTCGGCGGCGTATCTCACCACCATCGAAATGAGAAACGAAACAATTTTCAGTACTTAGTTAATCTACACATTACTATATAATCTGTAGAACTTATGCACTTTATTGGGAAGATATACAATTATTGACAAAAGAAACCTGACACTCGCCGAGACAAGGGTAAATGGTTCAAAATGAAGTATGTCGCAGCCATAAATACAAAGTAAAGTCGAAAAGAGTAATTTGTCTACTCTAGGAAAGCGCATTAGCTCTCAACTGTGGGTATAAGAAAATACTTAAATGTGCTTTATGTGTTCCTCATCAAATTATGGCTTGTGAATATATAATCATATCATAAATGTGAATGTAAGTTTGCTTGTTATGCTTTCATGCATTAAGTAATCAACGAATCATCATGAAATTTTGTATGGACGTTGTCAGAAATACAAAAAAGGACATAGGGCACTTTTTATTCATAAAAAAGTCATGTACTATTCCTGAGGAAGAAGTCAACGTTAACGAAGCCATGGGCAAAAGTTGGTCTAAAGCAAAGTTTTGACTGCAACTTCGTTAACATAAATTACTTTTAAGATTTACGTTCCACGAATACTACATGACTTGAATTAGGAATGGTGTTTTTTTTTAAAGTGGAGCTTCTTTTGGGAGGGCTTTTAAATTCTGATCGGTAACCTTTCTGTGTGACGAAAAGAGGTTGGAGTAAACACTGTGTCGGGTAGAACGTGGAAATTAAGCAATGAGGGGCGCGGTCGGTACATTTTTAATTAAAATATTTCGCTGTAATACAAAAGTTTCACTTCTGTCGTGTGTCTTTACGACACACTTTGTTCTCTTTAATGTCATTTTATCATTAATTACGTATGGAATGCTAAACCAATAATATAGTCTAAATCCTTCTTCAGGTTAATCTTTTAATAATTTAATAATATTATTTATATTGGTTCAATAACTCCTAAATTATTCACTTTTGTGACATGGCTTTACAATTTTACTACATACCAGTCCCCTTAAATATAATGTGAAAATAACTAAAAGAACTTGGAGATACTGGCGGTTCTTATAAAGCATACAATAATTAATTCGTTCCAGAGAATATTTTCTAAGAACAAACAAACTTTACCTCTTTATAATTTTAGTGTAAATATAAAATAGCTCTGTATCCAAGTGTGTTCCTCTCGGTAACATTTCAGGAATTATCCAACAAAAATTATTTCCCTGTCTAAATATGTTTAACCCTCTTAGCAGTTCAATTTTTACAAACACTATTTTAGTGCTCAAGTTTGACGTATAAACTATTCTTGTGTAAAATTTTCTGCTTCCAGAGTCCCAGATTTTAAACTGTTTGTGTTTTAAGTGTTAATTGAAGCTATATAAATATGACTACTCGAAAATAATCGCGTAACGGCTATATTATTTTTTTATTGCTATTTCACATGTTATCTCATATGAAAATGCTATTTTTAATCATTATTTTCATACCGTAACTGCATTAACTTTTGACTGCTACAAATACCGAGTATTTATACAATAAAAGCCTATTTAAATTCCTCGGCATATATAGCAGACGCATAAACTTTTCGAATTATAATTGAAAACTATTTTCGGTTAATGTTATCACATGAAAACTAATAGGTATTTAAAATCAGAATCCCATAAATTCACATGACAATTTTTTTTTATTTCATATAAAAAATATTAATGATGTATCATACGTTTCGTATCAGTTTGTCGGTGTTTGCATTTTATTAAGCTGAAAATACAGATTCTAAGCTATAAACACACATTTCATTGGTTTAACCACAAAACCAGAAACAATTCCTAAAATATTAATATTACACAACTCTTCGAGTAATATAAGCAAGCACAAAAGTGTCATTAAGCGAAACTCGAGTAGTTAACCCGAAAAGCTGTAGTGGGTCGTGAAATAACCCTTTTATATAGAATACAGTTATTTTCAACGGACGCGCGTGAGCCGCTTACCCGGTAATGCTATTACAGACTAACGAGATCGCCCTTTCAAAATTGTCATTATCTGTCTAATAGGGACTTGTGCCTGAGCTTAACTCGTAAATATTGAATTGAAATGAGAATATGAAAATTTGATTTTATAGTGTATATAAAATGTCTCAAATCATGTAGTTTTTTGACTTTGGTTTTAGGAAAGCAACTACTATTGAGGTCCACAAAAACAATACGACCATTTAAGAATCACCTAATTAAGCGCGTCCTTTAAACCACACACCATATTAAACCAAAAACAATTCATATTAAGAACTATCTTTCCTTTTTGCTGATCTTCATGAAAAAAAGTCTTTATATTGCTGCGCTCAAGTTACTTATGAAATCCCTATAAAAAATTGTCTATTCATTTTGAAGTTTTCAATGTTCAGACAGACAAATTGACGGATATGTAAGCAGGCGTTTTTTTAATAGATTTATTTATATTCTGTTATACTCCCTACATCACTCGTAATGAATGTTTGACAAATATCTTCAATGTACAGGTACGACGATTCCACAATTTTATTATAGTAGAAGATAGTTTTTGTGGTGAAATCCTAGCCTCTAACATATTTTAAATAAGTTTTACAAGCGTATGGATTTTTTTTTATAAATTTTGTGTTCCAAGAATATTACAAGAATTCTGGTTTACCATTGTAAACATAGATGAAATAAACTCTCTTTTGAATCTTTTTAGAATTTTCTACTAAACAAAGGAAAGCATATAAATTATTCTTAATCAATGAGCGGGGTCGATTAGACCGTGGTTGTGTTGTAAGATCCAGTCGGATGCCTTTCAAGGGTTGATTATGACCGTGGGAGAAAACCACGTTAAAAAGTTACGGGTGTTGAGGAGACAACCTCGTTAAAAAACAGACGGGGGGCCTTCGGGCGGAGGGAGGTAGAAAACCTCATTAAAAAGTTACCGTGGGAGGAAACCACGTTAAAAAGTGACAGAGGGACGGCCTTTGGGCGGAGGGAGAGGGAGAAAACCTCAAGAAAAAGTTACCGTGGGAGGAAACCACGTTAAAAAGTGACAGAGGGGAGGCCTTCGGGCGGAGGAAGAGGGAGAAAACCTCATTAAAAAGTTCCTGTGGGAGGAAACCACATTAAAAAGTGACAGAGGGGAGGCCTTCGGGCGGAGGGAGAGGGAGAAAACCTCGTTAAAAAGTCACCGTGGTAGAAAACCACGTAAAAAAGTTACAGGTGGTGGTGGTTGGAGGGGGTGACCCCTTGACTGCCAAACCGGACCAAGGAGGGAAGGGGCTGGGGACTTGACTTTCCATTGCACATTGGTTCGGTAGACGGGTAGGCAGCTTGATCGGGCTGTCGTCGCGGTCAGGGCGTTCGCGCTGGGCCTTGTCGCCGGGGTGGCATGGTGCTTGCTTGTTCGATCCCGTGCCACTCCATAGCGCGGCAGACGGTATCTTGTGGGTTTTTTTAGTCAGTAAGAGTCTGACACCCCACAGCTCCCCAGGGCTGTGGGTGTCCAATGAAGGATTTCTTCCCATATAAAAAAAAAAAAAAAAAAAAAAAAGGGTTGATCTGTTGCCCGCCGTGTACGAGTTCACGGCGGCAAGGAAACGGCTGGGGGAGCCTCCGGCTCACAGGGAGGTTGAGGTCAAGATAAGGGACGGCCGGGAGGTGGCAATGGAGAGGTGGAGGCAGGACCTGACGGACGCGCGGTTCGGGCGTTACACCATTGACGCCGTCCGCCCAGTCCTGCCGGAATGGCTTAGTAGGGAGTGGGGCTCCCTGACGTTCCGACTGGTGCAGGTACTCACCGGCCATGGCTGTTTTGGCTGGTACCTGCACCAGGTTGCTCGCAGGGAGCCCACCGCCGTATGCCATGAATGTGGTGCTGAAGAGGATATCGTGCAGCACACGGTCCCATGTCGCCCCAAGCAAAGCGGCGGTCGGTACACCGTGGAGTTTTAGTTCGTGCGAGTCGGACTTAACACACTCTCTCCCCCCGAGAGGGTGGGTATCCATAAGGGATTTCTCCATGTTAATAAAAAAAAGGGTTGATCTGTTGCTCGTATTTTTGATTCGACTGCGTTACTTTCTATTCAAGTACTGGTCAAATAAATCCTAGGACGATGGAAATGACTTCTTACTATAATGTATATTATATTTTCTCTTTTTTCCGGTGCCGTATTCCTAATTTATGATAAAACTAGCCTTTTCTCGCGGCTTCGCTCGCATTAATGTAGATTTGACATATCCCTCGGGAACAGAGTATATGTTTTCTATATGAAAGGTACCGTCTGTCCTTTTCTGTACTGTTGGCAACGTGTACGCCAACTTTCATGATAATCGGTTGAGTAGTTAAGGTGTGAAAGTGTAAGAAACACCTTTAAATTCGCATTTATGATACTATGATATATTTATTTAATTTACATTAAATATAAAATGAGTTCGTAATTTAGTATAATGTTTGAAGCGGACAGAACAAGATTTGTATGAAATTAATTATTCCAACAATCGTATATATATTTTGATATAAATATGTCCATATAAAATTTTTTTGTGAGTGAGACAGAAAACAATATCTTCTAAAATATTGACAGACTGACGTTCAGTTGCCATTTTATTTCATTACGTGGCCGTAATTTAAAGAGAAAATTTGGTCTCAATTTCTTTATTAATTTAATCTTAACAAACGGCCTAGCCTAGTAATAATATAAACAACAGACAAATGATGTATATATATATATAAATAAAAAAGTATATTGGTATATCTGAGATTGATAAACTCTAACACCGCTTGACTAATCACCATGACAGTTTTTCACACGCGAAGGTTTTTATGTTATTAATTTGTGTCTAGCTCTCCATCAGGTGGCGTTGCAATATAACTTCAGTACCGTTTAATCGATTGTCATGAGAATTACTATGCATGGTATATTTAAATACGGATAATATTTACACTACATTTGCATTTTTTATAATTTGTAGGATTTAGCGTTTTATCATAATCTCATTTGATGTTAAATGACGATGTGGTCTAAGATGGTAACCTTAGTGGGCTAGAGAAGGATTGGATTTCATATGCAGTTATCGGAATAAACCTATAGGTATTTGGTCAAACATTTTCAACTTGAGCATTTTAGTTACTTAGTGGCGATTAACAAAAGACATACCATCATGCTATGGTTTCATTACGATGTGTTTTTCCTCAGAGAGCACCCGATCATTGCAGGGATTCGAACTTAATGGTGTCCAAGCACACTAATCATTGAAACATCATCGTTTTAAAAACAATATGGATCTAACGTAGTTTTAAGTTAGTTATAATATAAACACTATTGTTAATTAAACAAAGGCAGTATTGCAATAAAGGCTGGCACTATCTACTCCGTAGTGTGTAAAAAAGAAAATATAAATAACTACTGTAGCGGAACAATGTAGGTAAGTAATATATCGACCTCGGAGGTTTGTGGCTCGGCCTTACATATACTTTTTACTGAAATGTTTCTAATTTACGAGTAGCTGATCTGGATCAAATTGGTAGAAAGGCAGACATTGTTTTCTAATCATTCTAATAGTTAAAAATTGGAAATGGCCGGTCATTTTCACACTGTTCGAAAATCGCGATACGCGGCACGACAATCGATGCTCTCTCGAAACCTGAATTGAATATTTTGTGGTGTGTACCTAGTCTTGCCATAAATACTGAAACAAAGAAAAAAGAAAAAATTCTATTGCAAATAACATTTATTACTTTTACAGTGTGTTAGTTTAATACATAAATATAAAACAATTTAAAATATAAAAAGCTTACTCGAAGTAGTCTCCGCTGGCTGCAATACAATCCCTTAAACGTTGAGGCCAGTTATCAATAGAAGCACGCACTCTTTCCATGGGAAAATTCTTCACTGCCAATCGTACGGATTGTTTTAGGGACTCCAAATTATCAAGGCATTTAAAGCAAACCGTACTCTTTAAAACTGACCATTTATCATAATCCAGCGGATTAAGATCGGAACTAGACGACGGCCAGTCTTCAGCTCTGATGAAAGCCGAAACGTTCGTTTCCAACCAAGACTGCGTAGAGTGAGCTTTATGGCCCGGCGCCGAGTCTTGCTGGAAGGACCATTCTTGGTTATTGAACATGGTGTTGTTAAGGGGCTTCACTACCTTCTCAAGAATGGTATCTTGATACACTTGTGCCGATGTTTTGATACCTTTTTCACGAAAGTACGGCTCAGTCACTCCTTCATAGCTAATGCCCCACCAAACCATCACTGAAATCGAATAGTGCCCACGTTCCAATCTGTCGACTAATTGGGAAGCTTACTTAGAGCTTTGAGTATAAATACGGTTATTTTGTTTGTTAAAATGTTGCTCAATTGTAAAAAAATTCTTATCCGTAAACAAAAATTTTCTGTGAACTCCCTTTGCGTACCGCTTCAGTAGTTGTTTTGATTTTACCACCCCATTCTTTTTTAAATTATCAGTTAAGAAATTACCAGCAAGTCCTAAGTCATCTTTTAAAATACGCGAGATGGTTCTAGGTGCTATCATCATCTCCCGAGATAAAATCTTTAGATTTCGGACAGAATATCTTCGAATTCTTTCCCTTACTGCTTTGACCACCTTTTTCGTACGAACAATACGTGGACGGCCAGATATATTTCTGTCACACACAGAGGAGGTCTCATTGTACGTATTAATAGCCCGGTACACAAACATTTTACTAACACCAAACGTATGGAGAGTTTTAAAAATTACATTTGGCTCCAAACCTACTTTGTGTAATGCAATCACAGCGATTCGGTTCTCTTTATCACGCCACTCCATTTTAATATCGCAAAATATTGTACAATGTATTGGCGCCAAAATGAGAAAACTCAATGAACAATCATATAAAAATGACAGATTCCAAATTGAAATGCAATATTTTGTTTATTTTTAATTGTAACAGTATTTATGGCCAGACTAAGTATATTTGTAAGTTCCCATCTTTAACCATATCGTCATTTAACATCAGAAGCACTTGTAGTCAGACGATAAAACTTACAAAGAATAAAAAAAGCTAGTTAACAGTAAAATATTAATAAATACCTAAATAAAAGTCAGACAAATTTGATAAAATGTACAAAACCTTTTAACCAGTGGGCGTAATATAACACAATTTCACGACCTAACGAGCGAAAAGTGTATTAAATTAGACCTTTTTATAATTGTTGAATGTCACCCACGGATTAAGCGATGGCCTGAATAATTTTATTCATAGAATATTCTACATAAAGCTAATTATGATTTTACTAATGAAAGGACATAATGAAAATATTATTTTATTAAATTAAAACGTAATGTAATTTATTCCTGAATAATCAAGTTACGCCCGTAGGTAAATTAGATGCCGTTTGCGTTGATAGACATTTATTCTGTACTCGTGCAGACAAGGATTAAATTAAATAAACTCACTATTATATCATTACATTACAGTCACCTTACAATGCTGTAGTCGTTTGTAGTCCGGTGAAACTGTAGAGGCCTTGCCAGGTCAACAGTGTAGTCAGTTCGAAAAAAATAACAATGCTGTAGTCACAGTAAGTTTGAACATTTCTTTTATTTCTTCACATATTCGTTCCGATGTCTAAAATAGTGCTCTGTCGGATGCAATTTGCACGCTTTATGTACCTTTCAATATAGGTGGAAAACTTTGGAAGGCGGACGTCATTTTTCGAACGATTCGATAACGTTCGCAACGTTATATTTTTAGAATCCCAATATATTTCTTTCCCACAGTCGATGAGTTCGCATACAAGATATAATAATATTATGTAATGAAACCTATTTGAGACACTGAACGACTTGCGCAGACCGGCTGACCGCATTATGAACGATTACTTTTTGATCGCGGTTTCGGTCACCTTAATATGGATATGATATGTCTCTCCGAAGCAGTATATTATTTCTTGGTGAAGTGAGCTCTATGTTCTTTTTTGTACTTCTGACAACATCATCTTCTTACCCTTATTCAACCTAAGTAGGATTGGCACAACATGTTTGCCATGTAGTAATGTATGATTTGCCTTAATTTTTACGATCGGTCACGCGCGCCTGACTTCAACTCTCCTTGGGATTATTTTGTAGTACCATTATATGCGGCAAAAAAAATATTTTTTTGTAATTCTGACAACATGATGTAAAATTTTAAGATGATCGGTTGTTAAGGCGTGAAAGCGTAACGAACAAGAAAACTCAGTTTTGCATACATAATATTAATTAACACTAATGGTTGCCCGTGACTTCGTCTGCATTTGTATCTTTATGAGTTGTGGCTCCATAAATTTTTGAGATAGCTTTCATAGGGTAATATTTTTCCAACTAACTTGTAACTCACCAATACATTATAGTCTAAAGGCTATTATAGGGTGGATCAATATGTGAACGATGGTGACGTCTGGAAATAACGCCCCTTTCTGCGCATCCACCAACACCGAATGTAATGACTTATGTTTATAACTATAAACGTGTTCTTAAAAATATGGGTTATATTATGTTTGATGAAAAGATAAACAAGATCAAGTTTCTTGCCGGTTCTTCTCGATGACTGGGCTATTTTTCGAACCGGTGATAACTTTGACGTACATAAGCGCCTTCTCAAGGCCTAAACTGAATAAAGTATGTAAAAAAAACATTGTAGTATAAACATCAACTTCGCGGTGAAAATCTGTCACCATAGATATGTAGGTAGCTGCATCTGACAGATAGTTCTCCCTACGCTAAACGTATCACCTTGGGCGTCATCGGCATTTAGCGTCAGGTGAGATTGTATTCAAACGCTAGGAATATTGATAGACTTCGTTAACGTTCAGCGATCGCTATGGAAATTTGTTACGAATAGATATTCGAATACGGAATATATTTCCAATTATTTCGCTACAACTATTTATCAGAATAATTAGTAATTAGAAGTGTTAAAAAAGGTACGCCTTGCCGCGGGCATAGATAGTTTTATCTAATACATCCATTTGGTATGTCAATGCTATGTTCACTACTAGAGTATAGTTAGATTATAACCAAATTAATCTTGCATATTTATTTTTGAGTAATGGTTGGAATTCGACTGTGATTCATTAATTTTTCAAGTTTCAATATTAACAAAAATAACACAAACAATTTCCAATTTTTGTGTGTGAAACTTCTTTTGGGAGGGCTTTGAAATTCTGATCGGCAACATTTTTGTGTGACGAAAAGTTGTGGGAGTAAACACTATGTCGGGTAGAGCTTTGAAAACACCTGTTCTCGTTGTCCGATAACCGAAGTTAAGCAGCGTCGGACGTGGTTAGTAGTTGGATGGGTGACTGCCTGGGAACACAGCGTGTCGTTGGCTTTTTGTTGTATTTTTTAATTAAAGTATTACCATGTAATAGAAATATTTTACTTCTGCCATGGGTCTTTATGACATCACATGTTTTTTTCTTAATAACACTAAAGTTTATCAATAAGCACAAAGAAAAATAAAAAAAAACAGTTGAAAAAGAGAGGAGGAAGATGTACTTTATTTTGTCTATGTCTATAGAAAAAAAATATAAAAAGATAGTATTGAACTCAGTTTTATGACATTCAAATAAATGAATATGTTTTACTATTTTCATGAAATATTGTTCATTATTTACATTTCATATTATTTCAAAAGTCGGTAGACACAAGGAAATAAAAGTTAATACGAATGTATTCAGAATAAACAGACAGAATTTTAAAGTGAATAAATAAGCAAATTCAAGATACGGGAATGGAAATGGCATCTCCTTAAGCAAACTTCTTCGCTTGCAGAAAATGTTTGAATTGTGAAATTGCCTGAATACTACGCAAGTAGCGTTAAGTTGGAAATATTCGATACACGTATACGTTTCAAACTAAATATGTGCTGCAATATTCTCCGTATGTTTACACTACATGTACTATAAGGTTCTATGCTTAGCGACGTTTTTATAAACGTTCTCATAGAATAATGGGCAAAGCGGGTGTCTGTTAATGAAAGTGCTTTTTCGATGCGTGCGATACACAAACGCAACAAACTAAAAGAGAACCTCTATGACTGCATCATTGTGACACTGTACATGATGATAGCCATCCGTCCAATTAAAAATTACTACAAACCTGCATGATTACGGAATATACACCAGATATACGCATAAAGATGACAATTATTGCGATATTTCTTAAATTCACGTTATACTAAATGCTATATTATATATTAATCATCACTGCATACACATATACGAGCCACTTTCGTGGGTGTTACACTTGGTATGTAGTGTTATCGACTGAACCGGACAATAATGTTGTGTCTTACCAATCTAAAATGTCCTTATCACAAGATTAAGTAACGCGTATTCGGAAGTACGAGATTGTGATTAAGAAAATTATCATAGACTCAGATGAGGCATTTTTTATAATCCATAGAGTAAGCTATCACAATGAAGTTAAAAATAAAAATCGAAGACCTACTACAGTGTTGTAATTGTTGTTTTTATACATTATAGGTTCCAGCGTGTCACGACAAGTCCACCGACTGTTAATTCGCATTGTGGTACAAGACGGTAAACACGCTAAATCTGGAGGATATGACTCTCAAATGCAGCTGCCGGGATACACCTATAGGTGCTTAGTGGCAGATTTTCGACTCGAGGGTGGTAGCTTGGTGGCAGATTTAGAAAAAGCCCTACCACAAAGCTATGGTGTCATCACAGTGTTTTCCTACACTGAAATCTCCGACTTTGTCGCAAGAGGACGGATCTACGTTGCTTAACGCATTATCCAAACATACTAACTACAGAGGCATTGTCTGATTTGTTGTGTTTTTAAAACCGAATATTTACCTTTTTAATAAACATCATGTGTCTGGTCAAACACGCAAATGTAATAAAAATATACCTGAGAACGTGAAAGTTATTACCGGTTCGGAAAATTTACCTGACAATGAGAAAAACCGGTAAGAAACTTTTCTCGGGCTTGTTAACTTTATTATATTATTTGCTTCGGTAAGCGACAGAAAAAGGGATCTCGTCAGTAACGTAGCTAGACCTATTTGGGTCTGAGTATCAAAATTTGTTGTTGGAGAGTGGAGGTTTTTTGAATTATTAAATACAATTATGACAGATAATTTTCACATGTGACCTGTGTTAGTTTGTGTTAGTTTCAGGTTCGTATTTTCAGTCAGTCGACTAGAAGATTTACACTTATATAATGAAATAACAGAATACATTTTCAGTTTTGTATACCTTTTTTACAATCGTTAACATATAATATGTTCTCTTAAAATATAGATTTTTAAATACTAAAACACAAAGATGTTTTTGATATAAAGTTCAAATGGCATTCTAGAGAACAACTTTATTGATGAGATGTTCTTCCATAACCTTGATCAATGTAATCACGTTCAAAATGAATATGGTCGAACACTGGATTTGCTTTTCTCTAACTGTTCGCGTTACATTAAAGTCTCTAAAGCGGTGCCTTTGACTAGGTTAGACCCACACCATCCCGCTCTTGACATCCTAATACTCGTGTCACAAAATACAGGTTTTCTGAGACCCAAGCCCACTCTACATTTTAACTTTAATAAATGTAAATATGACTTGGCAATCAAAGACTTAGAAAATATAAATTGGTTAGAACTTTGGAGTACAACTAGTAATATTGATTCAAGAGTGGACATTTTTTATCTGAAACTTAACGAAATTATAAAGAGTCACACACCATATACAAGAAAGCGAAATCTTCGATACCCGATATGGTTTAGCAGATCTTTGATAAAATGTTTAAATGAGAAGGCAAAATATCATAAGATATTTAAAAAGTACGGAAATTTGATGGATAAGCTCACATTTGAAATTCTTCGAAAAAGATGTGAAGTCACGATAAAAGATTGTCTAAAGAATTTTAAATGTTCAGCCGCTAGGATTCTTCGAACTAACCCTAAGTACATCTGGGCTTATATAAATGGTCTAAAATCTAATAGTAATTCTTTACCAAATAAAATGTTTCTTGGACAACGAACAGCAAGCGGAGGTCAAGAGATATGTAACATTTTCTCTGATCACTTTAGTGCTGTATATAAAATGATAGACAATTCTAATACTCCTCAGCCTATTTTAGAAAGTTCTTGTAGTCCTCTGTCATTGAATAATATTATCTTATTTGAATCCGAAGTAGCCACAGCATTATCTGATCTAGATGCTAATAAAGGGGCAGGACCAGATGGTATTCCACCTATTTTTCTAAAACGTTGTGCTAAATCATTGCTCTATCCCTTAACATCAATTTATAATGAATCATTAACACTTGGAGTTTTCCCAAAACAGTGGAAATTAGCTCGAATTTCCCCCGTACTTAAGAGTGGTGACCCCTGCGAGGTATCTAACTATCGTCCTATATCTATTCTTTCTGCTTTCGGTAAAGTTTTTGAATCATTAGTAGTTAAAAAATTATATTGGCATGTTAAACAGCTGCTCCACCCTGCGCAGCATGGTTTTTTGCCTAAAAAATCAACAACGTCTAATCTGCTATGTTTTACTAGTGACGTTGCAATGTCTTTAGATAAAGGTAAAGAGGTACATGCAATATACACAGATTTTAGTAAAGCCTTTGATCTGATAAACCATGACTTATTATTGCGTAAAATGTTGAATATGGGTATTCATGGTTCTTTACTTCGTTGGTGTGAGTCATACTTAAGAAATCGTTCCCAGTTAGTTATGGGTCACATGTGATCACTATACCATCGGGTGTACCACAAGGGTCACACATGGGACCTCTATTATTTTTGATTTTTATTAATGATTTGGCTAGCTTAATTACTTGTAAATTCCATATGTATGCTGATGACCTAAAACTATACCAAATCATAGAGTCCCTAGAGGATACTATAAAATTACAAACGCAAATCAGTAACGTTAGTAAATGGTGTAACCAGAACAACATGTTACTAAATAGTAAGAAATGCTACTTTATGAAATTTTCAAAAAAAATGAATCCACTTGAAATTGATTACTATATTGAGAATGTTCCATTAAATAAAGTTTCGCGCATTCGTGACCTGGGAGTGGTTATGGACAGTCATTTAAGTTTTCGCTTCCACATTGACGACATAGTACGTAAAGCAGCTCGATTATCAGGTTTTATATCGAGACAGCTCAGATCATTTGGAGATCCTCAGGTCACAATACCCGTATACAATAGCGTAATCCGAAGTTTTCTGGAATATGGCAGCCAAGTGTGGAATCCGTGCTATGATATACACTCAAATAGAATTGAACGAGTACAAAAGCGTTTTGTATATCATCTTACATATTGGGATAAGAAATGTGGATCACTAATATCTTATGAGGATAGACTATTACACTACAAAATGAAAACCTTATGTAATAGAAGGAAAACTGCCGATATAATATTTCTGTATAAGTTGATTCATGGCTTAGTTGACTGCGAGGACTTACTTGAGCAAATTAAAATTGTAATACCACGTCCCGGAACACGTGTAGTTAACAGGAAAACTTTCATGACACCATACTGCAGAACCAATGTTGGTCAACACGCTCCTCTGTATCGTATGTTTTCTGGATATAACTGCATAGACCAATTAGTTGATATATTTACTTCTTCCTTACGATTGTTTAAATTAAAAGTAGAAACCTATTTCGATGTATAAATAAATTTGTGATGTATTAGACTATTATAAAAAATGGCATGTCGTGTTCACTATTTTAAGACACACACTGACGTGTATATTGAATGTTTGTGTAATGTATTATCATTAGTGTGATGTCTGGTTTGTGAACCAATTAAAAAAAAAAAAAAAAAAAAAAGAAGCTTTTTAACACTTTGATCTTATATAAATAATATGTTAGAAGTGTGCTGTTGGGTGCGCATCGTACAAAATGTATTCTGAGAAATTTCCATCAAATTATTTTTAGTTTCACCATTTAGACATTTGGTTCTAATCTAAAAAAATATATCACGATTTCTTCATTTAATATAAAACATTCAAGTTTTGAGAAACTTCGATTTTTATAAGCACTACGCGTTCAGCGATTTATGAAGTTTGGTGCACATGCGCAGGAGAGGAGAATTAAATAATGACATTGCTAGTGAAAAAAATAGTGTAGGCAAATTATATTTTCATTGTCAATCCCTAACTATTACAACATTAACGCGAATGAAGTCGTGGACAAAAGCTAGTTGTTAATAAAATTTGTGTTGATTTTTTAAAGTAATTCATTCTTTTGTTCCATTGCAAACTTCGACTGGAGTAATCTTTTTAAACACGTTTCTTTGCATATTAATAATGTAATCATATTCAAAGCCCAAACACTTATAACGTCGGAACATAATGGAATTAAGTTTACAGATTAAATTAAATCTGTAAAGATTATTTACATAACTTATTCTTTTAAACGAAAACCTATTGTAACCTTGTTCCTATGTCCTTACAGACAGAGAGTCAAATAAAATAAGTCGCTCCGGAAGTCCGGTCAAACCCGAATAATTTATTTATTGTAGTTGGCATAAACTAACCTTTTTATATATACATTATCGAGTTATTATGAGCTTTTTTAATGAGAGTTTTGAGGTTATGGGTAACATTTAAAAAAATCTTGCTTATACACTTCAGGGGCGCTTCCTTTCTTCTTTTACAACACAATCAGGTTGGTTCTATATATTAGACTAGTTTAAAGTTTGTAATGTACAAAGAGGGAGCTTGTTATACATATCGCTGACAATGCTTAGCGTTTTGGTAGCAGCGGGGCGAAGTGACTGAACCGCCTGAACTAACTTGTCTAAATGTCTCCTTTACAAAACAGTAAAGACAGCTATAAAATAAAAATTACCAAACAATCACACTACGATATAAAGTAAAACCAAGTTAAAAGGAGATAAAGAAAAACAGGGAAAAGAAAAACAGGCAGAGAAAATAAAAGGCGAGATTGCGTTGTACAAGCGTTACGCTTCAACCTTAACTCGGACCAATAAGTCGTAATTTATCAAGAGGAACTCGAAGCCGGCTTCATTAATGCCTTCCCCGGGGAAATGCGCCCCTATTATCTGCGACAGGTCGGGGAAAAGTTTATTTCTCTCGCTTTAAAAACGGTCCCAATTGATTAGCGAAAGCGGGCCAGCAATAATACAAAATTTAAATTAATTTATGCCACGAATAACTTATTGTACAATCTTTTTTGATATTATGAATAAAGTATTGGTTCGGTTTACGCTTTTTTAGAAACTAATACCCGGTTATACTAATAAGAATTTTATAACTATTTCACTATAAGTAGCTACATTATCTCTGAGTGCTTGCACTAACTTCCTATCGAATATTATTGATGCGATTATGAGTTTTTTTGTTACGCTTCCACACCTTAACTGTTCAATCGATCATCATGAAGTTTTGCATGCACGTTCTAAGGAGTACAAAAAAGAACATAGGATACCTTTTACCCAGAAAAAAATTACTGTTCCCAAAAGACAGATCAAGTCTATATTAACACGAGTAAAGCCGAGATCAAAATCTGGTAGGCTATATTTTATAAATATGAAATTGCGGTCCGATGAAATAACACCAAGTTAGTTCAACTCAAATAGAGCAACTGTAATAAATGAAATTATTTGACAAATTAAACTAAGAAAACCAACAACTTCTTGGCGACATATTTTAAATTTAACTTAGGTAGCTAGTCAGACGGGTTTAGAAAAAGCTTACCACGATGCTATGGTTTCATCATGATATTTGTCTTCACCAAAAGCTTCGATTCATTTCTAAGGATTCGAACTTCATCGCTCGATAGCGTGTCCAAACATATTATCAACTGAGACATCATCGATTCCAACTAAAAGCATTATAAGGATATATTCGCGCTTGATCTATTAAAATCTAAATTACTGAGAATGCAATTAGATAAATTTAAACACAATCCATATTAAACACGGTTGTGTTGACATAAGCATTCAAAGCCCAGCTTTTCTCGCGCTGTGCCATCGCCTAGTGCTTTATTTTGTTCTTGTTCGTCATACTCTCAGATAGTTTTTGTACGGTAATTGGTAGTTTCCTAAGGTCCTAGCGTGATGTTAAATAATACCAATATTATCAACAATTATATTTGTGAGTATGAATGGATATTTGTTACTCTTTCATCCAAAACCTACTGGACGGATTTTGATGAAACTTTCCAATAATATAACTAATAATGTAATAAATATATTGTTTAAAAAGGCCAAACTATAATTATAAGTGTTGAGCAAATTGGAAAAAAAATCCTACCATTTGAAAGCTACATCTGTGTTCATTGCATAATCTGTTGAAGTCACACAAATATAATGGCCTCTTGTTATTCTTTATAAAAATACAAACGCGGATCAAGTCGTCGGTGGCCTCTAGTAGCCTCTAACACTGCTTACTAAATACGTTATAAAGTCTATCTTTAGTCTATCGTTATAAAACTAACTTCTGGTTATATTAGAGAGTTCAAACAAACAAAAATTCAACCAATCCTTTGAACTTTGTAACATTAGTATAGAATAATAAACATAAAGCTATGTTATGTGCAATAACGATATTTTTTAACACAGATATTGAATAATATGATTGTGTCTAGTATGCTTGTGCCTTTCACACTACCGCGCCATAGCTGCCCGGGTGTGGAGACACCGTAAAATAGAATAATTAAAGATATTACCTCAGTAACATTATTCTAGAAAATTCTAAACCGGATATATACACTACGGGTCTTTGTAATTAATGTGTTATTAGCCGTGTGTTTAGTGGAGTTTCCTGTCGACAATAATAGAGGGTTAAATATGAGGATATACGTTCAAACATAATTCGTTAATGGTCGCCTATGTGAAGAACTTCTCTGTCTAAAGTTTCATGCTTTCAAACGCATCGGTGTACGCTACACGTTGTCTGTAGGACATACTGTTTTATTAAAGAACTAATTATTTCGTGCCGCTTCGGTCGCTTTTGTATAATTATATATTGTTTTTCTATCCTTTGGTAACAGTATTTTTTTTCTAGATGTAAGATACCCTATGTTCTTTTCTCTAACTTCAGTTCTTACACGAAGAAGTTCCTGATCGGTTGAGTAATTAAGGCGTGAAAGCGTAACAAAACAAACTCATATATATATATATTTATAACATTATTTAGGATATAAAAAGTTTTTTGTTAATTAAGTAGATATAAATACAATATCTGTAAGTACATTGTATTTGAATAAAATATTATAGAACTGAGAAAGTTTGATGAATGATTTAATATTCTATGGCAGTTCATATACTGGTGAGATTAAATTCATAAGGAATTTTCTTCTGGCTAAGTTGAGTATTGAGGAGAAAAAAAAAAATAAGGAATTGTAAATAAAAAAAATTTAAGCTGACGCGTGTTACGCCATCGCAACACATTATTGCTGATCAAGAGAGAAGTCAAGAATCAAGTCAAAAGGCAGGTGCACGAGTCATCGAGCCAGCAATTTCAGTGGAAACGTTCGGCGACCTGATTTCTCTCGGTTCCCACATTGTTTTAGTATAAATTATTGGACCACATGGTCCAATAATTTATTTATGATTAGTTTTAGACTCTGTTTGTAGGTTAAAATCAATAAGATGTAAATAATGTTTTGTTTTTTCTTGGATCCCCGGCTCTGATCTTCGTAATTCGGTAGAGTATAAATTAAACAAAAATATATATTCTCCTTGGGTTCAGAACCGTTTAATATATAGCAATAAAAATCTATTGGCGAATTAATGTAAGTGCATCTGTACACTTATTTGACTAATTCTTTTTTGCTACGTTTTTCAGAATATAGTTTGTATTAAAGGAAATATTTGAAAAAAATATATGTTAAAATGAAAAATTTCGATTCTAAAATCTCTATATAAAATAAACTTAAAATTAAGTGAATGAGTGAGATAGAAGAGAATAGGGAGATCTTCAAAAATATTGACAGATTGACGTCCAGTTGCGATTTTATTTCATTACATGGTCGTACTGTAATTTTCTTAGCTAGTATACGATCGGCAGCTAGTTTTCAAATAATTATCTTTTTTTAAACTATATTCATTTTTGGTATTGTAGTATAGAAACTTTTAAAGAATATATACTAACCAGATCGCTTAGCGTGGTGACCATAGAGTCGATTGATGTCCAGGCTGAGAACAGCATAGGGCATAGCGCAGCTGAGCGCTGTGAAGAGCGCAACCCACGCAGCTATGCGACACGAACGCATGGCTGTAACAATTATATATATGTAAAGAAAATGTTTTCCTTCAATAATATCTGGAGTTTCATCACACTCCGTGTCGTAGGTCTCTCAAACTCTTTAATAAGTCATTTATGTTTAAATGAAATTAAGTATATGTCATGTCAAATTACATTAAGGAAAAATAGTAGAAAGAAAAAAATATTGAAACGTAAACTTGTAAATGTCGTTTATTTGTCTACAGGTAGGTTTTTTTGTTATATTGTATTACTAGCTGACCCAGCGAACTTCGTACTCGCACGTACGACGTAACAGTCGATTATTATTTTTTAACTTTTTCTGCTATTCGGAACGTTGTATAATGTTAAATGTTACCATCGTATAAATATTGACATTAATATTTATACCAGAACCTCTCCACTAACACTTAAACTTTATGGTATGGTATTAAACTTCAAATTGACTTTTAAGTATTATTACGAATCGTTTGTATGGGAGTATAGAAAAGTGTTGTTTTTAGACTTCTCCAGACAATTTTTAAAAATTTTCTCTCCGTAAGAACCATCCTCGTACTACAAGAAATATTCTACTAAAAGATTTAGCAAAATCAGTTCAGCTGCTCTCGAGATTTGCGCTTAGCAACACATTCAACGATTCATTTTTATATTACAGATATAGCTCAGATTTAGGTAATGGAATATATCACTACATACTTTAAAATAAAGTCGTTCACCGCGTGTGTTTGTATGTCTGTGTGTTCGCGATAAACTGCTAAACGGATTGTAATTCGGTCTTCACCAATAGATAGAGTAACACATGAAGAAGATTTTGAAATATAATTTGTCAAGGTTTTGTGTAAATTGGTTGAAATATAACGATAATTGTTTGGAAGTGTTCGAAAAAGTCAAG